>OY728134.1:863581977-866081977 GCA_963277665.1 Viscum album | reverse complement strand
CATAAAAAAGTATAGACTTATGATAAGAACACATCTAATATAATGCATAAAAATATGTATTTTTCTAACAAGAATTATTTCCTCCTTTTAATGGTGAACCAATTTTAAAAATAAATTATAAAAGGAGAATTTAAAAATTATCTTATGGTGAGATTTTGTAATTTTTATGAGAAGTTTTATTTTTAATGAATAATCAAATATACTAAATTTTAAATGAAAACTGATAATTGTTATAAATAATTTATATTGTTAAATTTTATATTAAATTGTTTTTAACGAAAAAATTGATCAATTATACATATATTAATCCTATTTAGGTCATTGTAATAATGGTTATATTCAATTTGGATATAAAACCATAGTAAACCTTTAAACAATTTTCACTATAAACACATGCTTTATCATTGTGTATATCGGTCTAGTTTTATATTAAATTTTTTCAATTATATTATTTATATTTGGTAAAATGGATCCCATATTTTGAATAAAAATAATTTATAAGTTATATTATGTTTAAATTAGTTTTTTCACTAAAAATATTTGTGAATGTAATTAATATTAATTACAGCAATTAAGGAACAAAAGAAGTTTACATAATTTTTAGACATTAATATTAAAGGTAAAATGACCAAGAAACATGTATAATAATAATTGTATTTCCATATAGAAAATTTTTACCTCTTGGATAGAAAACTGTTAATTTTTCTAGGCACGTGATGCAAGGGAGACCTTCAAATGGTGTTTTCTTTGTGGTATTTACAAGAATTCGCCTACTACCCCACTATAAAAGAGAATACACTATCTTCTTATATAAAAAGCTATCAATACATTGGAATGCTCAAAACCCAAATAAATATATCAACATACCCCCTATAAACATATAATCCTCACTTTGGGAAAAAAGAAATCCCAGCAATGACTTTGGTGAAAACAAAGAAGAGTTACCTGGAGAAGAGGTAACATTATACAATGAGAAATTTTCATTTTTTTCATTCTCATCACCTTCAATTTAATTTAGGAAGGTAATATAATAAAATTAGTATATAAAATATAATGATATGTTTATATTCTAAGGTTATGACCTAAAAATTCACAAACATCCATATAATGAATTTCATCAGTCATGGACTTCAGGTCTACTGTGTTTCTTTTTAGCGATGTGATTCTTCTTTTACACTATCAAATAAAAATTATGATATATATTAGAATATATACGTAAATAATATGGTATTTGGTAAATTAATATAGTTCTGATGTTATAAAAATCACTTACCATATTTCAATAATGGTTATTGAAAAATTTTAATGTTTCTTAGTCGTATGTATGACCATCCCTCTCTATAATTGTAACATTGGTTCATTTTTAATAAGAAAATTCCATTATAGGTTATAAAAAATAATTGGTGTATAAATATAATTGTTACTTCATTATTATATTTATTCAGGAAATTTTATTATAATGAATTCTTTGACCATAGTCAACCCACCTATGTCACTTTTAACACACATGAAAAAACTAATCCCAACATCTGATGTAACCCCAACTGATTATGTAATTTTATATAAAGTGATAATAAATGAAATAAATGTAATAATAAACATTAACAAGTTTCTCATGAAATTAAATACCTAACATTAGTTTATTAGTTATGGTGATAAAGACCATGTGTGATGAATTAGAGTCCAGATAATGGGATTTCTAGTCTCACTTTTATTTGGTCAAGACAAATTCCATATTCACCTATTGTTTATTTTTTTGGTATATATACTTCCCTATGACATGTTTTATCATGAATTAGATTTATTTCATGATAATAAAACATAGAATTTATGATATTTTTTCATAGATCTCGTGATCCAAATGTTACCTAAGTATTAGTGTTTTTCTCATATAAATTTTATTTATATTAGAGATATTCCATATTAACAACTTATTTTTGTTTTGTGGTTAATATAATTGATGTAAATTTATTTTTTTTATTCTTATCCTTAAATTGAATATTATTTACATATCCATTTGAGTATTTATCCTTTATTATATTTATTATTTCAAATATAAAAAAGCAGTAATGGATTCGTTTCATAATTTTATTTCATTGAGATATTTTTTATGTTATACAATTAACTTCTTTTATGAGGTGTATATACAACTACATTGAAATATGATGTCATGAATCAGCTTATTTTCCTGATATTAATCATTTAATTAAATTTTATTAATTCATTTTAATTATGATTCAATGATAACATAGTATTACTCATCTTTTTTTTATTCGAATAGTTTATCAGGATTTTGTATGATTATGTCTCCAATGATGAGTTATGATAATTATACTAAATTATATTCTCCTATGGAATTAATTATACATCCATGTAACTTTACCATTTCCACTCATTGGTACTTATAATGTTTGAAAATATTTTTGATGAAAATTTGGATTCATTTATCTCATAGGATTAAAATTTGTATTCTTTCAAAATAGTGCCTTCTAAAAAATTCAAATGGTTTTTAAATGAAATTTTATACTCATTTTGAAGTTAAATTATTTTCAAAATTTTTATGTTTAAAAAACTATTTTAAATGATATCCCAATATATCATTATAATTTTTATAGGTTAGTTTAAAAAAAATAGTTTTTAAAATGTGTTATGTCTTATGAAATGAATTGTAACATTAAAATAATAATTTTCTAGATAATATATTATATATTTTTAATGGAATATCCATTCATAAAAATTAACAACCCTTATTGTTTCTTATCCTCCACTGTCGATATTTCAAATTTTGACCATCATATTTATTTATATGGATTGATTATGCTTGTTTCAAAGATGTGGTTGTGGAACCCTTTTCATTTCCACTAGTTAACCAAGATTAAAATAGATTGTTATAAAACCCATTTATTTTCTACTGGTTAAAAATCTGTCAAGGAGATTTTTATTTAACCAATTTATTTTCTATGTGTTAAATATGTTAAAATAGATTTCTACGGAACATGTTTATTTCATGGGTTAACCATGTTCTGAAAATAATTAAGGCCATATAAATGAGTTATAATGAAATTAAATCTCTTTATTATTTATTAAATATTCAGTTTATTAACATTATAAATGATTGGAATACCTATATAGTTAAGAGTTATCCAATTATAACTTATATTATGGGTGCCCCTAGATTTCACTCCAATCCATTTGGTAATTATAATGATCTCGAGATAATTATAATGTCTATTGGATGAATGGTTATTCCAATTTTAAGGGTTCTACAAGGGTTCTGTAAGGGTTTAATGAGATGATGTTCCAAAAATATCTATATGTTTTATCAATTATTGCATTGGTTTTATGTTGTTATATTTGAAAAAAATTGATATCATATTCTTCATAATTACTAATTATTGTGTCTTTTTTCACTGTTAATGTCTCCTGACATTGCATATCATTATTGATTATTTTGATGAATTGTGAATTATTTATGTAGGAATTTTTCCTAATTATCTAAAACCATAAACCTAAGAGGTCATCCATAAATTAAGTGATCTTTGGTTTCCTTTTGAGGTTATTGTTTTTTATAGTAAAAAATTGGGTCACAATTATTGGAATTGTATCCGGAAATGTAATGTTATAGATTTCGTCATAAGTTCCAAGAGTTTGGTTCCAAGTATGTTATAATATATAAATGGGATAATACTACAATTCAATTGATATGGAATTTAGATTTTATAATTAAATATGGGAAGCATCATCATCCAAAATACACTGTCTCAGGAAAGAAATTTTATAATTAGTATTTGATATTTAGAATTAATTTTAGAATCCTAAATCTTGCATTACCTACTAGTTCCATGAATCCAATTTGTGTATAAAGTCACTATAGTGACTCAGTCCTTAAATAAACATTATATCATAACATTACATATATAATTTCTCAAGTAAAAACCAATGATCTTGTGGCCCGGTGTCTTTGAAAAATTATACACATAAGTATATCATCATAAATATAAAAATATAATCATTCTTTAAAACTATTATTAGTGAACCTAACCCCTATAGTTCATAAAAACATTTACAGGATTCCCTAGGAAAAATAAAAAAAATGGTGACCTAGAAATATATCAAATAAAATATTAATGATAATAAAATATGTCATGAGAGTCAAGAGAGATGGAATGATGTCAAAAAGAAAATATTTGTAATAATGAAATCATGGAAAAGGGAAATTAAATAAGAAGAACATTTAAACATAGAATATGTGGAAATTGAATAATATATGAAATCATAAGAAGATATTTAGGGTTACTCCCAAGACCATCATCATAAAGTAGACAATGCCCAATGTTGGATTAGGATTGCCCCCTAATCCCTTACATGGAATATGAAGAGATAGAAATCTTTAAAAAATCATGAAAGGGATGTATTATTCAAATTTAACTCAAATCATAATTAACATCATAAATAGGTGAGTGTCACGAGAAAAATAAATCATATATAAATCATAAAGAGTATCGAACCCATGGGAAGAATATGGGATTCATATTCTAGATTCAAGGGATAACTGAAGGTTAAATCAAAACTATTCATGAAATAAAGTTGAATGGAATTATTTTCATCATTAATAATTTAAATAAGTATATATCTCTCAAAAATGAGATTTAAATATAAAAAATTCAATAGAAGGGTATGGAGAAGAAAAAATAAAAATACACTACTTGGCTGGTGCTTCATTAAAAAGGTAAAGGATGTTTTTAAAGAAGGAAACAGTCTACAAATTACCATAAAAACTAAAATTTTACAAATCGGTTTCTACATAAAATAATTTTGTTTATCAGAATCTATTCAGGGTTTTAAAAAATTTATTGGTTTGATGATTGACATGGAATATGAAATAATAATTTTCCCTTAAATTTGGTTTACATTAACTTTGAATTTTCTGAGGGATATAAAAATATACATAAACCTAAAAAAGAAATATTAAAACATGAATATGTGTAAGGGATATATATATAAAAATAATATATTCATTATAGGATTATTGAATAAAATAGAGAGAAATAAAGAGAATGTGTAACTGATAAATAACATGGGTGGTATGAAATATCCCTTACCTCGGGACAGAATTCCCTCTAAACTTAATCTTAACGTTATGAATATTGAATTGAGATAATTAAATGAAAATTAAATAGAATTATTCTTATATGTTTCATTTTATATATTCCATATTTTATATTTTTTCAATTTTATAAATATACATTTTTCTTATGTTTTTTACTTAGGTTCGTTTTGTTAATTACTATATAACAATTTTAGTTTCTCTACAATGTTTAGAGGTGTTATAAAAAACATCATCATCTCAGTAATTTTTTATATTTATTTTCATTATTAATCCATTAGGAAATTAATTATATAGTTTCAGTGTTTATCCCAAAATAATCCCAAATTATGAATAGTGCATTCATAAGTTCTCTTAAGGTGGATAAAGTTACTAAAATTATTCCAAGAAAATTACACATATAGAATTTCGAAAATTATTCTTCTAGAATATTAATGGTTCCAAAAATATTACATTAAATATTAAATTAATTTTTTATGTCCTCTAAATTAGGTGGTCATAGAAAACAAAGAATGTTATTTCATACAAGGAGTACTCTACACATAATCAAGAACAAAATATTCATTATCCCTGGTATATGAGGGTGGTAAATAAAATAATTCTCATTTAACAATAACTGAAATGTTATAAATAAAGTATTATTCAAATAGATAACAATTAATTACCTACTATATATAGAAGGGATGAAAAAATTGAACATGTTGTTTATTGAGACAGCTGTCCACACAAACCCATAGATAATAATATTATTTTCTAGGGAATATTAAAAATAGAATATTTTGGTTTATGATTTTAGGAAAAAATCATAATTATAATACTTATGTATTAAATTCCATTAAAGAAACACCCTGTACGCTAGTGTAGGTGATTAAAAAATGTTGTGGCGTGGAGGCGGTAGTCTACAAAACACAAAAAAAATAGTTATATTTTTCAAAAATGTAATAGTATAAAATGTGTGTACCATTATTTTAATAAAATAACTGTATAAAAGTGGTTCTAAAGATATCATTCAATTTTAGTGTATTGGAATTTTTAGACGAACAAGTGCACATATATTTTTTGATATGCAAAGTAGTGGATATTTATTTATCTACCACATATTAGATCTTCTCCTTTCTGAAGGGTGTTATTCCCTTAAGCTGTGTTATTTCGAGAATAAAAAATCCTCTTAAGGTTTATAGGACATTTTAGGAGTCATCTGGGTAGATTCTCAATGGAAATATGTTTTTATTTTTCTTGGGATGTGAGGTGAGGATGGACCCTTTGTAAGTGAAAATGGATGTCACATTTTTGAATACTCAAAAAAATTTAATAATTCAAATTCATTCTAAAGGAATTTGTCTCCAAAATTGAGAAAAAATAGAGATGAAAATGAATAAGATAATATATAAGGGAATAGAAAAGGTTTATTTATGCCTCAACTTCCCATTCCCTAAAATGTTGTAAATTTTTTACAACTCATTGTCAAAAGATTTTTCACTTTTAGAATTTTATCTTATAGTAAGGTAACCATTATTTACCAATGGTAAATTATACCTTATTCCTAAAAATATAATTAGACATATTACATAATTTTGACCTATATATTCAAAATTTTAAATTAATTTCGTTTGATTCAATATCTAAAAGTGAACAAAATTAATTTTAAATTACTAAATTTATAATATAAAAACAAATAATTTTTTGAACAATATATATTAAGATTAAAAATGTAAAATATTTTGTTCTAAATTGAAAAAAATATATAATTATAAATTAATATATAAAAATAAAATTTATTCTTAAAAATTGTATAATTAATCTTCAATTCATATTTATATAACAATAATTTCATAAAGTTCATGTTATTTATAAAAACTTCAATTTCAATATTTAATAAAACAAAATTTTCAAATAAAATTTAATAAATTAAACTAAAATAATATTTAAATTATAAAAATAACAATTAATTTTATTTTTTCAATTTAAATATCTTGAATATTTAATTTTTAATTTTAAATAAAATGAAATTACATAATGACATAATTTTTTATAGGAATATATATTTTTAAAATAATTATTGTTCTTGTTCTTAACTTCTAAAAAAACCTAATACAGATAGAATTTATCCAAAAATATTATATTGTATTAAAAATAATCATCTAATAATATTATAAATATTAATATTTTTTATAAATCACATAAATAGATAGATTCTTTAAAAAAAATTGTTAAGTAATGTTGTTCAAAATAACATCTATATATTAATATATTTCATAATTTTGTTACTCATATTAATATATTCTTCATTAATGACTCTGTTTACGAGAAATATTATATATATATATAACACATTTTTATTTTTTTAGGTTTTACATATAGTGAAATTTACCCAAAATATTGACATAATTAGAGGAAAACATATATTAAACCTTATGTTGGTCCAATTTTAATGAAAAATAAATTACAACCTCAAAATTTTAAAACTAATATGATAGTATTAATTTCTAATGTATCTCCTAATTTACCATTCATAGTTAGTTGATAATGGGTTGATTTTGTATATTAATTGTGATTTAGCCATATGAAATTTTAGACGATACCTTTTTAAAAAGTTGTCTCCCATTCATAATAGAATCTTATTAAGTGGAGAAGAGGTATATGCATAATAAGTAACATCCATAAAACATGAAAATAACCCTTACAAAAATTATATAATAATTATAACACAAAATATTTCTATTTGTAATTTAATATCAATGGTGTTGGAAATTAAAAAACATATGAGATTTAAAAAATATAGTTAAAATAACTTACTTCTTTAATAGAATCCATTGCATAGGGTTTTATATATTACCATTTTTTAAAAAGTTGTTACTGCCTATATTACTCGTTATCCATTTCATTAGAGGACAGGTTTTCTTAATTTCTAATTTCCATAGAATTCAAGTAGTGTATTTTTGTATCTTTTCTCTTTCTCTTGCAATTTTGAGTTTTTTGGCCTTCATATCCAAAATCATAGCTTCTTACCATTGAATTAAGGAAATATCCTATGAAATTCTTTAAACATTTATAGAATTCATGAAATTTAATATTCTCCCCTTTATAATCATTTCCATGTGAAAGTCGATGAGAATACTTATTTCTCTTCTTTTTTTGTACAAGACTTCAAATATGTTAACCCTATTAATAATGTCTCATGATTGATGCTTCAGAATAATCATAAGTTTTATCACTCTCTTAAATTATGGTTGGTTTTCCATTGAGGTAATTTCACCATATTCCCTTACACCCATGGATCCTTCTTGTTCTATCTATTACTAAAATCAAAATGGGTTAACATTATGGATGGAATGTTGACATTATAAGATAATTATCATAAATAGTCTTAGGATAATTGAACCAAAATATGTCTTAAATTATGATATTATAATGTTAACCTATATTTATTTATTCTAAGCATATCCCAATCATTGTTCAACTTATATAATAATTGATTCAACCATGGTTAATTTATGATGATTTATGTCACATATCTAATCAAAATATTTTAAAATAACATGGGAACCAATCCTTTTTGGAGGTTTGAAAATAGTATATGATTAACCAAATAATATCACTAGAGAGTGTAAAACAAGTTGTTCATTTAGTCCTCATTACCATGAAATCGGTGATGATCAGTTTATTACAAAATATAATATATTTTTCATTTATTTTACTTGGTCACATTTATGTTAGAGCCTACACTAACATGTAGTATCCGTATTGGGTACACATTTATAGGAAAAAAAATACTGAAAACTATCCAAAAAAGAAATTTGATGTTATATGAAACCTATAATAATCCCTTGGACATGTCCATATCATTTTCAATAATGTTATATTATCCTAATACCCATAATATTACCTCAAAAAAATATAAGGGTTATATATACCTTTTAAAATATGATCAAACTCAACTTATCAACCAAATATATTAAATCTATCTTATAATAGATACTCAACCAATACCTTCTAAATCCTTAATGTTATCTAAACAAGGCTCAGAAATCAACTGTAATAACACAAGAATTTAAAAAATAAATATTTCATAAATTTTCACATACATTTCACATGATTAAAAACTGTGTATCTAGATGAATAATTCCATTAGAATATAAGATGCATAAAACCATCTTCTAATATATAAAAAATAATATCTATTTAAAAATCCACATAGTTCTCATAACTCAAACAGATCATCTAAAACAAGGAAAAAGGTGGGCATGAAAGCCTCGTAAGGGAATAATTTTAGTAACAAAGCATAACATGAGGGTCGATGAGAATAACATTATATCATAATGATAATAACCATAAGAATTTAGGCATGGAATAATTAAATTAAATTATCACATCATATAATCATAGAATAATTTGATAGAAATAATACAAGACATTATATAAAAATGTCAAGTGGTGCTCCCAAGACCATATTCATAATGTAGATAAATTCCCATGGGGGATAAATTTCACTACATAATCCCTTACCTTAAATATCATGAGTGAAAATCCATTACCTAGTAAATTAGAGGGATATTTAATTTTAGTCCTACATGTCACATAATTTAAATCATATATATTTATTCCACATAACTTTGTAAAACCATTCAAAAATCATAAACATAATCAATCCCATGAGATTTAAGTGGGTTTCATAATTATGGTTTAAGGAATAACTGAAGTCTAAATTACATGGATTCAAAAAATAAAGAATAATTAAATTATTTAGGACATTAATAACAGAAAAAGGGATATAAATCGTGAATTTGGAACTCTAATGTGTATAATTCAATATAATTATCATGAGAATTAATAATAAAAATGAACTACATGGGAGATGAATTATAAAATATAAAAATTGAATTTTTATGGAAGGAAATAAATTATTTTTTTCTATAATAACCATAATTTAACCATGATGTGTCTTCATCAAATAATGAGTGCCTTTAGAAGCTATATAAGGTTTAAAAACATTTTATGGGTCTACGGACTTGGCCATAAACATAACGTATTCTAGTAGATTTTGACTATAATTTATATTAATTCATTCATAATGATGTTTTAGGTTTATGGTGTTAGATATTTTGGTCATAATCTTATATAAAATAGCCATATTTCAAAGTATATAAGTCTACATGCCATCCCTTTTTATATAAAACAAAAATGTTTAAAATAAAACATGGTTTCATTTGAAGAAAAATATTAAAATAATTTCATCATATCATATTATTTTTCCTTACATTTATTGAGACCTATGAAAAAAATTTAACAACATCAGATGAGCCCAAAAAAGATCTATAAGAGAAAAAACATAAATTGTTTACATGTGATCTTTAGAGATATAAATAACATGAGGACTTTCATAAACGTATGATGAAGAGGAATAACATAATAATAATAATGTTGATCATAACTTGAAACTATGGATACAGTATTTAATTTAGAAATTCATAATAATTCCACCAAATTCTTTCCCGATGTTGCCATATCACAAAGTTCCATCCCCCAGGTGTCATAAAAATTACCAAAGTTATTCAATAAAGTATCATAAAACATTTCTTCTGTATAGATTAATTTATTTAACCAATACATTGGAGTAATATCATGGTGAAAACTTAATAAGTATTTATTTTTATATAATTCAAAAAGTTCATAATCAAACATTTAATAAATAACCAAAAAAGAATTAAAAAATGGGTTTCATATCAAAATCATGACGTTTTAAAATGTGCTTTAAACATGATCATTATGTTATTTATAAACCATATAAAGGTAAGTAGGGTTTTGTGTATGACAATTCCAGAAAAAAATAAATCATTTTTATTTCTTGATGAATACCCCAAAAAATAAAATAGTTTTGTCTATTCACATGAATAAAATAAAGGATTTTATTGAGAAAAATAGATATATTTTGAGACAAAATTTTATGCAGCATAACGGGTATGAAATATAGATTATGAAAACATTAAAAAGAGAGGTTACCAGGGTATCCTATTCATAAATAAGTAAAAATATATTATATGGAATGACTAAAATGGAAACAAAAACATGGTATGAAATCATGAATGACATCCCACATTCAATAGAACTAGAATGAATAAAGAGACGTAGAGAATTCCCTTATGAAAATATGGTAGCCTAACTACGTCATGTAATCTTTAGAAAATGAGTTGATAAGAGGAAAAGGGCCTCTAGTCATTTGGACATAAATTTTATATAAATAAGGATATAAAAGAACATAACACAATATAAGAAAATGGAAACGAAAATACATAACCTAAAAGATGTCTATGACTAAAATAAGGGGGTGAATGGATCCCTTACCTTGAAGTGTAACTTCTAAAACTCTTATATCAGGACATTGGGGGATTGAGGAAACCTTGGTAGGACACCTTGGGAGGTAAAACTAGCAAACAATTGTGTGGACAAATTTTTTATATATGAAAATTATGGAAAGGGTGGGAATTTTTTGAAAAAGTTAGAGAATATTTTATTAATTTCAAAGGACACCTCATTAGTGGTATTTTCCAAACCTGGGGCTTTCCCATGGTATTTTCTCAGGGTATTAGCCACATGGGTTAATAAAATTATATTTTAATCCATAAGAGTCTAGAATTATCTAATCTTACTCATTAAATCATAATGACATTTTCATGATGTCATTTCAAAGATCGAGAACCCAAAATTGTATTTTTACTATTCATCAAAAATTCACTTATTTCAAAAAAACAATTAATGCTAACCATGTTATGATGTATATAATTCAAAAGTGAACTCCATTTTTAGAAAGTAATTTTATTTTAAATTAAATTAAACAAATTAAATACTAATACTTAACTATTAATTTCTAAAATATTTATTTCCTTATACTATGAAATAAATATATCACTTTACCACTTAAGATGAAAAAAATATTTATTTTTCCTTATGTGAGGTTAAAATTACATTAGAAAATTTACCATTAATAAGAGTAATGTTATTCTTCCAAATGGTAATGTTTTGATTCATCAAAAAATTATTTTGATATTATTGAACATGTAACACCCTGACCCCTCTAGGATGGTGTCAGTGCATTACATGTGATATTGGCTTCATTATAAGGAATGAAAATCCTGAAGAAATGATCAGTTTAGTAGTCTTGAAGAAACTATATACATATATGTTCTCAAATTACATTAGAAAAGTTACAAAATGAAATACCAAACGAAACTAAAAACTGCATCCACAAGTAATCAATAAACGATCTCCTATTTGTCACCTGTTAAAAGTAAACAATGAAAGGGTGAGCTCCAACGCTCAGTAAGGATTACAAATATAAAAATAATGAGTACAATAATAAGTGAATCATAATCAATATGACATAATCAATATTTCATAGTGAATAAATGAATAACAAATGCCAATAATAAACTAAGAATGAAACTGCATCCATATATTTTATCATAGTGAAAACCTCATGGAAAATAATAATAACTGATAATGAATAAAGAGAATGATTATTAATTGGACATCATGTATCTGGAACATGAAACCATAATACCATTAAAACTATTTAGTTCTATGGGTAGAAACCCGTCTAATTTTGGTAAACAAACTCAAAGGGTTTGTCGCCAACTGATTTGTCTCATGAGACCTACCGATGCATTGAGGGGCTATAGGGAGCCCCACCCACCACTTCATGTCCAAATTATTCTTTATAAATTGATTCAGTACAAGGGAAATATTCCTTTTCAATATCTGTATAGAGTAGAGTATACAGATTTATCAATATTAAAATAACTTTCCAAATAAACAGCATATGTAAAATGGTATACGGTTTAGACAAAAAACATATCCATGATATGAGAATATATATATTTATTATAAATATAATTTTTAAAATTAAAGGTGATATCATATGGGAATTAGGTACACCACATAATGATTATTAGGTGCACAATACAATGTTAGTCTCAATAAAATAGTAGTTGAGACAAAGACTCTTACCACAATATAAACGGTTTCATCATATGAACAGAACATAATAAACCTCAAATGAATCATTGAATAACATTAATATAAATAGAAAAACGTTATTATACATAAAATGGATGCACACATATACCACATACAAGAGATAAGTGACGAACAATGAGAATCTCACAGAAATGAAAGTGAGATGAGAAACCCCTTACAAACATTTCGGCATGGTAACGAGTGTTATTGTGATGGATTAATGATAGTTAGATGGTTATTCCATTATTTATATGTCACAAGTTTATTATGGTGGAGGATCGGAAATATAACCCATCATTAGGAATTAAAAATAAAAGGGAACAACAGAGGGGAGATTCTTGAACAAAAGTGAGAGAGAGGATCTGTTACCGTATGCTTGAAGGTGTTCTTGATTGATCTTAACGAACTAAATAAACAAATTTATATTCATTAATTAATAATTACATAACATAATCAACATGTAATTTATATGGTATAACCTTATTAAGTTCATTAATGTCATTTTTTATGGGTTTAAGAGATTCAATTTTATTGTTTTGGAAGAATTTTCTTACTTGGTTTAATGATTTGTTTACTTGTATTCATGAATGGAAGTTGGTTTGAAATATGGTTAAAAATCCCATATTTTTAACATATATTATTATTTACATTAAATACATTTAAATTATATTATAATGATTCTGGTTATAAACCATGAAGATGACTCATTCGATGAGTTAAAAATAAACGCTTGAATTCATCTTTGCAGTTTTGTGCTCAATAAACTTGTATTGTATTATTATTCCATATTATGCACATGTAATGATTCCAAAACATTAATCAAGATAAAATATATATATTATGACCTGGTTCAACCATAAATATTTTTTCAAGACCTTTAATGAAGGAACGATTGAAGAACGAAACTTTGTCGTCCCCGACGGTTATAAATTGGAACCGCATGAACGTTGATTTCATTTAAAAAATAAAAGGGAGGGAGTAAGTATTTTGATGATATTTCTTTCACTAAAAAGATATTAATCTATTATATAAATGATAATGGAGATATCATTATCATTTTGATAGAGAATGTGAGAAGAGGATAATAAATGATGATAAATTCAAAGAAACTAAATGAAAAAGAAAGGTGTTTTACCTCATGAAATAACTTCCTCGAGAACCTCCTTATGGGAAGGGATTTTGGTCTTTTGGAAAGACCAAGAGCTTCCTGATCATGGGGATTGACTATGGAAGGATATTTGGGCAGAACATTGAAGAGATTCAGAGCTTAAAGGAGTGAAGAGAAGAGGGAGTGGTGAGGGATTTTTATAATGGAGGAGAGGGGGTATTTTTCATTATTTTAATCATTATTATAATATTATTGCCCAATATTAAGAATAGTCTTACTTCATGTGACCTAAAATAATAATAATGGCATGTGAGTTTGAACCATGTGCCCTTGAATCACTTAAGATATCATAAATAGTGTATTTTACTGATAACTTGTATATACAGTCCTTTATCGTATTTCACTATTCATCAAAAATTCTAGAATTTCAGAAAAATCCCAAAAATTTACCCTAACAATTTTTCAACCTGTAGAATTCAAAAATGAACTCATTTTTTCAAAATTAATTTTCTAAATATTATTAAATTAATTTTTAAATAATTTCAAATTTAATTTTATAAATAATAATCTAAAAGTGTAATTAGTTTTATTTCTCATCGAAAAACAAATTAATATCTCATTATCTTATTACCTTAAGAAAATAAAATAATATTATTATTTACTATTCATAAGGGTCGTATTACTATTCATAAGGTTTTGTTACTATTCACCAAAAATCTATTTTGTTCTATTAGACTCAAAATGACTTACTGATCATAACTCTAGATGACCATCTTTCATAATTCAAAACATAGAAGTGGAAAATTTATATTTAATGTCTAGGATTTGACTATCTCTTAAATAACATAGTGTTATTTCAAATGAACACCGTTATGAATAGAATTTATTTGAGAGAAACATAGTATAAAATATTTGGTTTTTTATGTTATTCCCTCCTTTAGAAATTTCTTCCTTGAAATTTTATGTGGAAATCCCACCAAATAGATGTGGGTGGTTCTTCTTCATAAAATACTCTAGTTCCCATGTTGCTTCCCCCATATTCTGGTTTCTCCAATGAACTATTACTAGTCGAGTTGATTGATTTCTCAATACCTACTCCCTTGTGTCAAGAATCCTGATAGGCTCTTCATAGTATGATAAATCATATTCCATTTCTATTTCTTCATATGTGAGTACATACATTGGGTTTGGCATATACTTCTTTGACAATGATACGTGGAACACGTTATTAACTATGAAGAGATTTGGTGGCATCGCTAAATGGTAATCTACAACTCTGATTCTTTCCATAATTTCAAATGGTCAGATGTACCTGGGGCTCAGTTTCCCTTTCTTACCGTACCTCAAGACACCCTTCCATGGAGATAAATTCAGAAATACCTGATCTCCCACATGGAATTCCATGTCCTTTCTCTGGTTTTCATCATAACTCTTTATCCTACTTTGGGATGCTTTAATATGGGCTGGTATTTTCTTTACATTTGTCGTAGTCTCTTCAATATGTTATGGGCCTATAAGTTTCCTCTCACCAACTTCATCCCACCAAGTTGGAGTTCGACATCTCTTTCCATATAATAATTAATATGGATCCATTTGAATACTAGAATGGAGACTATTGTTGTATGAAAATTCCACCAAAGTAAGGTATTGATCCCACATACCTTGGATGTCAAGAAAACATGACCTCAACATATCTTCTAGAGTATGAATAGTCCTTTCAAATTGTCCGTTGGTTTCGGGGTGATATGCAGTACTCATATGAAACTCAGTATTCGAATCCGTCTGGAGACTTTTCCAGAATTTTGATTTAAACTGAGGATCTCAATCAGAGACAATCGATAAAGGTTCACCATGAAGTCTCACAACATCATTAATATAAAGTCTTTCCAGGCGCTCAAGTGGTAAATCCACTCTTATTGGAAATAAATGTGATGATTTATTGAGACGATCAATAATTACCCATATTGCATCATTCCTTCTAGGTGTCCTCGGTAGTTTGGAGGAAAAATCCATTGTAATGTTATCCCACTTCCACATAAGAATAGGTAGATGTTGCATCACTCCTTTGGGATGTCGTCTCTCCACCTTCACTTGTTGAAAAACAAGACACCTTGACACGTAATCAGCAATTTCTTTCTTCATATTATCCCACCAAAAAAATTCCTTCAGATCTCTATACATCTTGGTGCTACTCAAATGTACAGTGAAATTTTAGTTATAAGCATCGTCTAATAGTTCCCTTTTTTAGCTCAGGTAATGATGGACACATAACCTCTTCCCAAACATCAGATATCCTTCATACATGAAGTCATCTAGTCTCCCATCCTTAACTGCATTAATTTTCTTGTGCATATTCTCATCATCAGATTGAGAAATTTTTATCCTCTCTAGCGAAGATCATTTAGCAATCATTTGAAATAGGAGTGATGTTTCCCCTTCTTTATCAATTCCCATATCCATCATCAGTAGATCCATGAACATTGGATCTCTTTTAATCCTCATTTGAGTCATAAGGCCATGATATTTCCTACTTAATGCATCTTCCACCTTATTCACCTTTCATGGGTGGTAGTGTATTGAACAATCGTAATCTTTGAGTAGCTCGAGCCATCTTCTCTGCCTCATGTTGAGTTCTTTTTTTGTGAAAATATATTTCAAAATATTTTGGTCTGTATAAATCTCACATCTATCTCTATAGAGATAATGCCTCTATATTTTCAGAGAAATTATTACAGCCGCTAACTCAAGATCATGAGTTGGATAATTTTTCTCATGAGTCTTCAACTGTATTGATGAATAAGAAATAACATTATCATTTTTCAAAAGGACGCAACCATATCCATTCATTGATGTATTGCTGTATATTAAAAATCCATCACTTCTAGATAGAAGAGTCAAAATTGGAGCATTGACCAATATTCTTTTCAATTCATCGAAACATTCTATACATTCTTTTGTCTAGAAAATCTTAACTCCTTTACATGTGAGCTTGGTTAGCAGGTTATCCATTCTGGAACAATTATGAAATAAACATCGATAATAACATTCTAGGCCAATAAAACTATGTGCTTGTCCAATAAAACTATGTACCTCAGTTATGTTTATAGGCGTGCGCCAATCTTGGATTGCCTTTTTCTTCACAGGATCAACTTGGATTCCATACTTATAGAAAATGTGGCCTAGAAAAGAAACTGATTGAATCCATAATTCTCACTTTCTAAACATCCCATATAATTTATTTATTCTAAGAGTTATCAGAATAACCTGCAAGTGATTCTCATGGTATTCATAACTTTTGCAGTATATGAGGATATCATCGATGAATTCCACAACAATGTTATTAAGATATTCCTTGAAAACTCTATTCATTAAATACATGAAAATAGAGGGTGCATTTTTTAGTCCAAAAGGCATCACTGTAAACTCATAATGCCCATACCTAGTCAAAAATGTTGTATTAGGAATATCTTCCTTCCTCACACGCAACTGATGATATCCAGATCGAAAGAAGATCTTTGGAAAAGCATTCAGCTCCCTGAATTTTGTCAAATAAATCATCAATACAAGGTAGAGGATACTTATTCTTTATAGTAATAGTATTTATTTCCCTGTAATCAATGGAAAGCCTCATGGATCCATCTTTTATATTGATAAAGATTACATGGTCTCCCCATGGAGAAAAACTAGGTCAAATAAATCCTTTTTAACTCAAATCCTCTAGTTTTTTCTTTAGATCTACTAATTCCACAGTGCCATTCAATAGGGAGTCTTCGATATAGGTCATGCGTCAGGAATTAATTCAATAGAGATCTCAACTTCCCGCTCTAGAGGAATTCCAAGTAAATCCTCTGGAAATACAACAATGTAATCTTTAACTATGTGTGCATATTCAATTTGAAGATTTCTTTCCTCTCCCATAGATATTGTTTTATCTTACTCTAAAAGTATTGTATTTAGTAGAGCTACTGGGGGTGGTTCTAGATAATAATTAGGTGGTGAAGTTTTTGCCCTAAAGACAAGGGATTCTACACCATTTTCAAAAAATGTTACTTCTTTCTTCTTACAATAAATATTCGCATCATAATTTGACAGCCAATCCATACCAATAATTATATAAAATTAATTCATTGTTATGATGATAAGGTTAGAAATTAGAGCACATTTTGGAGACTGGAGGGGGATTAGTCGACATTCCTTGGTTGTAATGATACATCCCCTATGAGTTTTGACTGACAACTCCTTTATTAAATCTAATTGGACATATCTAATTTTCTTGGAAAACTGAGAAGATATAAATGAATGTGATGATCGAGAATTAAATAAAGTGTTGGCTAAGTTTGAGGAAACAATTAAAGTACCTGACACCACGTCATTTAGAGCTTCAACATCTGCGGTTGTGATCACAACGACTCTCCCTTGTTCTCTTGGCCTTTTCTGAGTTGGGTTTCCTTGACTCTTAGGACACTCATTTGCATAGTGTCCCATCTCTCTCTGCAATTATAGCATTTAATATCATTGAATTTTTTCTTCCCCTTGCATTCATTAGATCGATGACCCTTTTCTCTATAGTTATTGCAGACTCCCATGCCTTTCAATCATTTCCCAAGATGATTCATTCCACAATTCCCACATAATTGGAATAGATTTGTTCCCTTTATCTTCTTTAGTGCTTCTCCTTTTCCTTTGTTATTTGAGTATCACTTCTTATCTTGGTTTCCCTTGAAAATATTTGATCTAGAGAATTCCCTCTCTATTTTGATATCACTTGATACAATTTCATTATATGATGAAAATGATTGAGAAGCCAGTGCCCTTTAAAGACATCACTTAAGACCTTTCAAGAAATTATCAATCTTGTTTACCAAGTCACGTACGTAATCTACGGCATACCTATCCATCCTTGTGAAGTTAGTCTCATACTCTGCAACATTGTCTTCTTCCATTTGTTTTAATCCACGGATCTTCGTCTTCATTTACAACCGTTTCTCATGAGAGAAATATTTTTCGAAGAATATTTCCTTAAAATTCCTCCATTCCATATCATCTATTTCTTCTTCCTCCGTGGTATTTTGAATTAGGGACAACCATTGATCAGCATCGCCCTTGAGACAATATATCGCCAGTACTACCTTTTTATTTTCATTGCATCTTAACACCATGAATATCTTTTCAAGGGACTTGATCCATTTCTCAGCTACTGTTGGACTAGTAGTCCCGATGAATTATGGGGGCTTCTGCCACATGAAACAATCCAACACAGGTGTGGAATGGTTATTTGTTACAACGTGAGTATGTTTCCCCAATATGGTCATGATCTGATATGATCCAATGTTGACTGTGTTGACTTTCTTAGTAGGGAGATCCCTACCTTGCCCATGAGTATTGATTCCCATTCTTCCATTAGATGTCATTTCTAAATAATGGGATACACTAGATTGGTTTATGAATCTCAAACATAAAAGAACTCAACATATATTGAAATTCTATGCAAATCTAGTCGTATAAACATGGTTTCTCTATAGAAAAATTTATATTGAAATCATTTATAATGGATTTTAAAGAAAATATGAATTATCCTAAGAATATCCCCCTAGATATTCATAACCAAGAGTGCATTAAGGCATGTTGTCATGCACTAGTTCCCATTTGATTCTAGCTCAAAATGGTATTTTCAGGTTTTATCCCTAGATACATCTGTGCCAGAGCCGCATCTACCTACTCGTATCCAGAAAAGGACATATTGCTTAAAATATCCACATAATCTATTCCTTACCAAAATACCAGGACATTCTTGTATGTTAATCCTCATATACTACCTCAGGGATTTGTTCCCTACTATACATTTCCTACTCTAGTTTCCAATTTTTCTACTAAACTTTCTCTGATACCAATTGTAACACCCCGACCCCTCTAGGCTGGAGATGGTGCATTACTTGTGTTATTGGAATGGTTAGAAAGAATGCAAATCCTAAAAGAATGATTAGTTTACTTTTCATGGAGAAAATAGATACATTGATGTTCTCAAATTACATTAGAAAAGTAACAAAATAAAATACATAATGAAACTAAGAACCGCATCCACAAGTACTCAATAAATGATCTCCTCTTTTTCACCTATTGAAAGTAAATAATGAATGGGTTGAGCTCAAACACTCGGTAAGGGTTACAAATAGCAGAAGCTTGAGTACAATAACAAGTGAATCACAATTAATCTTACATAATCAATATGGAATAGTTAATAAATGAATAACTAATACCATTGATGAACTGAGAATGAAACTGCATCCATAGATTTTTTCATAGTCAAAACCTCACGGATAATAATAATAAATGATGATGAATAAAAAGAATTCTTTTTAATTGGACGTCATGTATCTGGAACATTAAATCATAATACCGTTAAAACAGTTTCGTTCTATGGGTAAAAACCTGTTTGATTTTTGGAAACAAACTCAAAGGGTTTGTCGCCAATTGATTTATCTCATGAGACCTACAGATGCATCGAGGGATTATAGCGGGCCCCACCCACAACTTCATGTCCAGATAATTCATTATACATTGATTCAATACAAGAGAAATATTCCTTTTCAATATCGGTATATAATAGAGTATACAAATTCATCAATATAAAAATAACTTTCCAAATGAACACCATATGTAAAATGGTATACTTTTTAGAAAACAAACATATCCATCATATGAAATTATGGATATTTAGTATAAATATAATTTTCAAATTAAATTTGATCTCAAATGGGTGGTAGGTACACCACATAAGGATTATTAGGTGAACAATACAATGTTAGTCTCAACAAAATAGTAGTTGAGACAAGGACTCTTACCCCAATGTAAACGGTCGTATCATATGACTAGAACTTAGTAAACCTCAAACAAATAATTTAATAACATGAATATAAAGAGAACCATGTTATTATACATCAAATTGAAGTAGAAATATACCACATAAAAGATATATGTGTCGAACAATAAAAATCTCACAGAAAAGAATGTGATATGAGAAACCCCTTACAATCATTTCAGCATTGTAACGAGTGTTATTGTGATGGCTTAAGGAGAGGTAAATGGGTATTACATTATTTATATGCCACAAGGTCCGTATAGGGGAGGTTTAAAATCATACCCCATCATTTGGAATTAAAAATAATAGGGCACAATATAGGGGAGATTCTTGAACAAAAGTGAGAGAGGATCCCTTACCGTATGCTCGAAGGTGTACATGATTGTTCTTAACAACCTCAATAATCAAATTTATATTCATTAATTAATAATTAAAGAACCTAATAAACATTAAATTGATATTTTATAAACTTATTAATTTCATTAATGGACTTTTTATGGGTTTAAAATATTCAATTTTATTGTTTTGGAAGCATTTTCTTACTTGGTTTAATGATTTGTTTACTTGTATTCATGGATAGATGTTGTTTTGAAATATGGTTAAACATATAGAATTTTTAATATGAATTATTAGTGACATTAAGGAGATATAAATGATCTAATAATGATTCCGGTTATATACCATGAAGACGACTCATTCGATGAGTTAAAAAATAAACGCTTGAATTTGGCTTGGCAGTTTTGTGCTCAATAAAATTGTATTGTATTATTATTCCATATTATGTAATTGTAATGATTAAAGGACATTAATCAATATAAAATACATATATTATGACCTGTTTAAACCATAAATATGGTTTCATGACCAGTAATGAAGGAATGATTGAAGAACGAAACTTTTTCGTCCACAGAGGTTATAAATTGGAACCTCATGAACATTGATTTCATTTATAAAAATAAAAGGAAGGGAGTAAGTATTTTGATGATCGTTCTTCCATTCACATGATATAAATCTAGTATATAAATGATAATGGATTTATCCTGATAATTTGTACAGAGAAGGTGAGGAGATTATAACAAATGAAGATAAATTCAAATGAAACTAAAAGAAAAAGAAAAGTGGTTTACCTCTTGAAATAACTTCCTTGAGAAGCTCATTAAGGGAAGGGATTTTGGTCTTTTGGAAAGACCAAGAGCTTTTTGGTCGTGGGGAGTGACTAGGGAAGGATATTTGGGTAGAACGTTGAGTAGATTCAAGGCTTAGAGGATTGAAGAGAAGAGGGAGTGTTGAGGGGTTTTTACAGTTGAGGAGAGGGGGTATTTTTCATTATTTTAATCATTATTATAATATGTTTTCCCAAGATTATGAATAGTCATAGTTCATGTGACCTCAAATAGTAATAATGTCATGTGAGTTCGAAACATGTGGTCTTGAATCACATATGGTGTAATAAATAGTGTATATTACTGATAATTTTGATATACGGTATTTTATGGTATTTCACTTTTCATCAAAAATTCTTGAATTTCAAAAAAATCCCAAAAATTTACCCTAACCATTTTTTGACGTGTAGAATTCAAAAATGAAATCCATTTTTCAAAATTAATTTTCTAAATATTATTAACTTAATTTTTAAATAAATTCATAATTAATTCGAAAAATAAAAATCTTAAAGTGCAATTAGTTTTATTTCTCACTGAAAAACTAATTAAGATCTCATTATCTTATTACCTTAAAAAAATAAAACAATATTATTATTTATTATTCATAATGGTCATATTACTATTCATATTTCTATTCATAAGGGTTTGTTACTATTCACCATAAATCACGTTTGTTCTATCAGACTCCAAATGACTTACTAATCACAACTCTAGATGACCATTTTTCGAAATTCAAAAAATTGAAGTGGAAAATTTATATTTAATGGCTCAGTTTTGACCATCTCTTAAATAACCTAGTGTTGTTTCAAAGGAACACAGTGATAAATAGAATGTTTTTGAAAGAAACAAACCATAAAATGGTTGCAGTGTTATAGAACGAAAATTTTCACCCGGATTACAATGAAGAATGTCCGATTTTTTAAAATCATTTCATTGAAAAAGTTTTTTACTTATAATATATTTATTTTTACTATTCATAAAAAATCTCAATTCATCAAATACTATTTATCAAATACTAAAAAATTGAAACTTCTTATAAAACTTCTAAAAATTCAGCCTAGATTAATTTTGACATTATTCATAACATGAACTTTTTAAAAAAAATATCCAAATAAAATCATTCCTTCAAACCAAATTCATTAACTCAAAGGTAAAATGCTGTAATCATACAAAAAATTCCTGGATAACATCAATATTTCCATATTATATTTATTTTAATATTTATAATATCATTTATTTGAATCATTCATTAATAAGGTAATCACTACATCATCACTGTTTCGTAAATATATTTATTTATTTGATGTATACAAATTATAAATAAAAAACCATGATGGGGGAAATATTTTTAGATTTATAATGAATATATATAATCGAAGATATCACTTATAAAAACTCATATTAAAAAAAATTAATGCGCATTAAAAACATGAGTGTGAGAGTAGCTTTAAACTAAAATACATGGGAAGATTTGTCTTTTTAATTAAAGGAGATTATATATGTAGAATTAAATTGTAATCCATGGGACGCATTTTATATTTCATTAAAGAAGATTATATGATCTGATTTGAAATATATTCCATGGGAATCACTGCTCTTTTAATTTGACAAGCTTTTGTGAGAATCATTATAATAGCTTCTATGGAAAGCTTTACACTTTTAATTAAACAAGAATCTATGAGAAGAATTATACCCAAATTCATCGGATGATTTATCCATTTATTTGAACAAGATTCTATGATAATCTTTAAACTATCTCATCTAATTAAAATATTATATATGTTAGTGTAATTTTATAATTTTATTTTTACCCTTAATTCCCCTATTTAACCTTAACCATGGTAATTGAAAATAATTACTGAATATACTATTCATAATGTCAAAAAATAAATGATAGTTATTTAGAAAATTATTACCTTCTGATTCCAAATATGTACCACATTTTTTCCAATTTTAATACAAAAAATTTTCAAAAATAAAGTTAAAATTATTTCTAATTGTCTAAACTAAATTGGGGGTTTTTGAGAAACAAAAACTATCCAAAGATATACATATATTTATGTTCAATTGAAAAGTGAAATTACAACTAATGACAAAAAAAATATTAAATCATAAAAACCAAATCAAATAACACATTAAAACCAATAAAATGTATAATATAAGAATATAAAGAAATTAGATAAAATTGGAGTTTGGACGTAAAATTGAGTATTTTTCAGTATTCATAAAAAAGTGAACATTATCGTAAAATTAAAAAAATAACAAAAGTAAAATTTGATTCTTGGTTGTATTGAAGAAGTTTATTTTTTTTTCAAATAGAACATATTTAAGTGATAAAAACTAGATTTAAAAACGGTTCGCCAAAAAAAGGCGGGAAAATGACATTTTAAAAATATTAGAGACTTTTATGATTAAAATTGGATTCATTCTCATTTTAAGCCTCTAAAATTTATTGGAAAACTGTAAAATCATTTAAAAAACATGAGTAATAATATTATAGTTAGTTCTGTTCATTCCCTCCAATAAAACAAGTAGGTGTTAACTACCATTTAAAATAAT
The DNA here is from genome assembly GCA_963277665.1 of Viscum album. NCBI lineage: Eukaryota > Viridiplantae > Streptophyta > Magnoliopsida > Santalales > Viscaceae > Viscum > Viscum album. The sequence continues at coordinate 866,057,168 of OY728134.1, read as the reverse complement.
AATATATTTATAGTATTACTTTATGGAATAACTCAATGATGTGTACAATGTACCATTTCAATGAAACCCGTTATTGCGTGTTGAGTAGGCTTTTAGACAAAGAATTTCATTTAACAAAAATTAATATATTATACCTGAATATTAATATATTTTAAAATATATTATTCTATAAATACTGGGGTGTTACATATTTCCACCGTTTTGGAAATTTCATCCTCACAGTTTTAAAATTGGGCTCGATAAATTCATTAAAAATCCCATATCAGAGAAAGAGTCAAAAAATTCCACATTAAATGAGATAAAGATAAGTAAAAAGGTCACCCGAGATAACATAAACTAGCTTCTTTGTAAGAAAACATGGATATGTAAGAGAAATCTGACCATCAATTTCTAATGGAGAGTTATTGAAAAAATGATTAGAAAAATGATAACAATAGGAAAACAAAAAACTTGTGATGGGTTAAAAGTTATTTGATGTCATATTGGGAAAAGTAAATGAATTTTTTTTATTTTAAGATCCCTTTCATAATGTTTATGAGTTTATTTATGATCTTGAATAATAACATAAGGAAACATACTTACTTTCCATTTAGATTTTCAACCGGTAATACATTTTTACCCCAAACTCATCTTTTATCCAGATGATTATAATTCAAGAATAAATTGTCATACAAGAAGCACTAGAATCAACTTATATATGATCACTTAAACGAAAAAATATTAACTCTCTATTCATCCTATCTTGAATCATTAACCAAAATAAAAATGGTTTGTAAAGGATCAGATAATCCCCCAAAAAGAATAATCTTTAACAAGGAGAAGGACTAATTTTAATCTCTAAAATATAATAGTAATACCCAATTTCTACATATACCATTCAAAAAAAATGAACTAAAAATTCATAAAAAAATCTAAACTGAGATTGAGACCCAAAATTAATAAGGATTTGATCCCATAATCTTCTAAAATAAATTTAATCATGTATATCCAAACAAAATTGATCACTCTTAAATTCTTATACCAAAAAGTAATTACACTAATCACATATTCTCCAAAATAGGTCAATTACTTCCACAAATGACTTGAATCAACATAACTCCACAATGAAATCGTAGAATCTTACAAAATAAATTTCAACAATTACACTATTAAAATCTCATAGTTTTATATTTAGCTTAATCATATAATGTTCCCAAAACTGTGAACGACTTCCAAGATAACATTTATCACTTAATCGTCAAATTATTTTTCTATACCAAGGATATCCATTTGATAAAACATATATCTCACAAATAATCTTATTCTTAATCCATAATATCATTTAACTAAAAATAAAATTTCATACTGACCAGGGACTTCACATAGTTCAGTGGTAGGATATGCTCCCTTGTCGCCGTTTAGTTGTGTGTTCGATTCCCATGGTCTTTTCAGAAATGACAGGTTGTCACCCATCCTGCAGTTTATCCTTTTTATAAAAATATATCTTTGTTATAAAATTATCAAAATTGAGATAAAATCGTCCAAAATAATGATATCATATTTTATCCTCAAAGGTTATGTCATACCTCACATTTTTCATCCCAAAAAATTAGTAATCCCAAATTTCCTCAAAGGTTAAAGTCTTAAAAATTTCAATTTTATCCTTAATATTATAGATCATAAAGAATCAATAAGGGTATCAAATAAATTTATCTCGTGATGTTAGAATTATAAACCCATTATAATACCCCTAACCCTTATGAAAACCTAATAATATCCAAGTTTTATAAACCCAGCTATGATATGAACTATAAGGACCCATCCTTAAAAATAACTTATACAAGTTACTTTTGACAAGAATTTCTTTTCATTCATTCCAAAATATATTATAGGTTTATAGTTTTAGAAATTAATGACAAAATATTACATAAAAATTCAATATTACAATGTAGATAAGTGAAAATGACATCCCTTTTTTTATAAAATAAAAACTATTAAAATTAAACATGGATTCTTTATAAGAAAAAACTTCAAATATTTACATCATATCATCTTATTTTCCCTTACCAATATTAGGACCATTGAAAATAAAATTAAAAACTTTGGTTGAGAATAAAAATGATCGATAAGGGAAATCAAGGGAAACAATTTACATGTGATCTATAGAGATATAAATATGGATATGAGGACTTTCATAATGGCATGAGTAAGAGGAATATCATAACAAAAAGAACATGCATCGTAAAATCAAAATGTGGTTATAAAATTTAATTTAGATATTCATAAGTATATCACCATGGTCCATCCCTTTGGATTCATAACACCAAGGTCTATCCCAAAGTTGTCATATCACCAAGGTCTATCCACAAGGTGTCATAAAAATTACCAAGGTTATTCACCTAGGTATAGTAATACTTTTCATCTATATAGATTAATTTTTTACCCAATGAATTAGATAACTATGAGAAAGAACCCGTAATATTTATTTATTTTCATGTGATCCAAGTAGATCATAATTAATCATTTTATAAATATCCCAAATTGAATTAAAAAATGGGTTTCATTTCAAAATCAGGATGTTTTAAAAGTATCTTTAAACATGATCATTATGTAATTTATAAGCCATGAAAATGGAATAAGGGTTTTATTTATATAAATTCCATAATAAAGGATATTATTTTTAGGTCTTGATGAATACCCGAGTAAATTTAATAGGATTGGGTATTCACATAAAGATACTAAAATAATTTCTTGAGGAAAACATAGATATTTTGAGACGAAAATTCTGTAGTATAACATGTATGATACATAGTTTTAGAAAATAGTAAACAGTTAGTTTCCAAGGGTATACCATTCATAAATGACTCATAATAAATTTTAGGGAAATAATAAAATGGAAATTAGACAATGTTATGGAAAAATGAAAGACATACCACATAGAAGAGAACATGAATCATAAAAGAAATGTTGAAATTTTCCTTATGAAAACCAGGTATCCTAACAACGTCACTTAAAACATTAGAAAAAGCTTTGATGAGAGAGAAAAGGGTATCACCTAATTTTTAAATAAAATGGAATGAAATAAAGATATATAAGAGCATACCCAAAAATGAGGTGATGGAATCTGAAATACATAACATTAAAGAAGCATTTGACTAAAAGATGAGGGTGAATAGATCCCTCACATTGAAGAGTAACATCAAAAACTTTTAGATTGGGAGCTTGGGGGATTGAGGACACCTTGGGAGGACTCCATGGGAGGTATGACTAGAAAAACGTTGGGGATAAAGATTTTAGAATCCATGAAAATGATGGAACACTTTGGTATTTATAGAAAAAGTTGGGGAATATTTTATTAATTTTAAAGCATGACTCATTAGTGGTGTATGAAAAACTATGGCCTTTCCCATGGTATTTCCCACATGGAAAACTTAATATCATATTTTAATACATAAGTGTCAACCAACATTTTATATTACTCATTAAAGAATTAGGAAATAATTATGATGTCATTAAACATACCGAAAACCCAAAATTGTATTTTAACTATTCATCGAAAACTCAGCTATTTCATAAAAAATTATAAAAATTCACACTAATAATTTTATATCCTATATAATTAAAAAGTGAACCAATTTTTATAAAAATTAATTTATTTTGAAATTAAATTAAATAAATAAGATACATAAAATTAACTAAAAATTTCAAAAATATTTATTTACTTATACAATGAAATAATTATATCACTTTACTACTTATGATGACAAAAATATATTTATACTTCTGTAGGTGAGGATACTGTTCCATTGGATAAATTACCATTAAAAATGGTAAAATTAATATTCTAATAGTTAATGTTTCTACTCACCAATAAATTATTTTGATCTTATTGAACCATAATTTTCAGTCTAATTCGAACCATATATGTCTGATTTTTGAAAATAATTTCATACAAGAATTTATTTAGGAATAATACATTATTTTATTATTCATAAAAAATCATTATTCATAAAATATTATTCATCAAATACTAGTAAATTGAAGCTTCTTAGAAAACATCTAAAAATTCAGTCCAGATTAATTTTGAACCTTTACATTACCAGAACTTTTATTAAAATATCCTAAAAACATCATTCCTTTGAACCAAAGGAATTAACTAAAATATAATAAGTTATAATCATCCATAAAATTCTTGGATAACATAAAAATTTTCATATTATATTTATTTTAATATTTATAATAGAATTCATTTAAATCATTCATTAATAAGGTAATCACTACATCATCATTGTGTCTTAAATATATTTATTTCTTTAAGGTATAACAATTATAAATAAAATACCATGATATATGATATATTTTTAGATTTATAATGACTATTTATAATATAAGATAACATTTATATAAACCCATATTAAAAAAATGTAATACTTATTAAAAACATGAATGTGAGAAAAGTTGTAAACTAGCTTCCTTGGGAAGAATTGTCCTTTTAATTTAAGAAGCTTCCATTAGAAGCATTAAACTAGCTTCCATAGGAAGATTTGTAGGTTTAATTAAATAATCCTCTCTGGTAATATTTAAAATGGATTCTATTGGAAGTTTTTTCTTTTAATTTAATAATCTTCTATGAGAAGCATTATAATAACTTCCATGAGAAGATTTATAATTTTAATTAAATGAGCTTCTATGAGAGGCTCCAAACCTACTCCCATGGGAATCATTATCCTTTTAATTAAACAATATTCTATGATAATCCTTAAACTTGATCATACAATAACATTATCACATGTGTTAGGGTATTTTTATAATTTTATTTTTAACCTTAATTATCTGATTTACCCTTAATAGAGGTAATTAAAAATAATTACTAAAACTATTATTCATAATGTCCAAAAATAAAAGATATCTATTTACACAATTTTGACATTATGATTACAAATATTTAATCCAATTTTCCAAAATATGAACATGGGTTTATATCCAGTTTAAATGTAAACTTACTGTCAATAAACAATATTGGATTAAATGATAAAAACATAAAAAAAATTCAAATTTTAAACCAATAAAAAATAAAATATAACTATATAAATAATTTATATGAAAATGTTGTTTTGACATAAAATGCAATATTTTTCAATATTAATAATAAAATAAATATATCATAAATTAACCAAAAATTTAAGAAAAGTCAATATTTATTTAACTATTCTATAGAAGAAGTTTATTTTTTCAAATATAACATATAAAGGTGAAAAAAAACTATATTTAAAAATGGTTCACCATCAAAAAAGGCTATAAAATGTCATTTTAAAAATATTAGAGTATTTTATTCTTGAATTTGGATCCATTCTCATCTTATGGCCCTAAAATTTATTAAATAAATTTAAAAACATTTAAAAAACATGTGTAATAATATTTTAGTTAGTTTTGTTCATTCCCTATAATAAAAAATCAAGGTGTTAACTTCCATTTAAAATAATAATATTATTATGTTATTATTTTTCATTATTACTCTATGTTGTGTGCATTGTACGATTTCAAAGAAACCAATTGTGGCGTGTCGAGTACGCTTTCAAGAAAAGAGTCTCCTTTAACATAAAATGAATATTTTATTCATAATTATTAATATATATGAAAATGTATTATTATATAAATACATGGGATGTTGCAATGGGTGTGATTCCTGATATGATTAAAAAATATGATTGTTCCCACAAATAAGGTGTAATTTTATGTAGAAATTTTTATTCGGACTAAAAACATGTATAACCCAAATAGGGGAAATTATATTTGACCATATATATATTTAACGTACATATATAAAAATAATATATATTTTTTAATAAAATCTCATAAAATAGATAAAATGATGGAGAGATTTTAATCAAAATTCATGAGGGTGATATAGAATATCACATACCTCGGGTCCAAGTTGACTATGAAATTGTTATTACCGTAATTAATAATTAAATTTTTATCATTAAATACATACTAAAAAAAATTTGTTCATATTTAATTTTATGTTGTCCATTTTTTATCTTTTGGTATTTATTTTCATATAGTTTTTACACACATCAGCTAAGTAGGGTTATTCGGTTAATTTCTCCATTGCAATATTGGTTTGTTACTCTGGTCTTTGATATTTTAAGATAACTTCATAATCTGTATAATTTTTTTTATTATTTCATTTTTGTAACATTCGAACAATACTTATAAACTTTCAGGTGTTATCTGAAAATAATTTGAAATTTTGAAAGGATCTTTGATAAGTGAATTTATGGTGGTTAACATCAATAAAATTGTTTCATGTTAATCAAACATATAAAATTCCCAATATAATTATTCCATAATATTATCTGTATCAAAATATCATTTTTACATGCTCAATATAGTTTTAATATCATCCATGTTAGGTGGTAATATAAAATAAAACATGTTATTTCGTGGATGTGATTGCCTGCATATACACATGGATGACACTTCAATTTTCCCATGAAGAGAGTGGTATATAAAAAGAAATAATATATATATTAATAATTAAAATCATGTTATAAATATAATATTATTTTATTAAATGCCAATTTTTAACCATCCACATAAGGTGGAAATGAAAAATTGAACACGCCACCCAAGGAGGTGGTAATTTATAGATACAAATAGATGATGTTTTCATTTTTCATAAAATATAGAAAATGATTAATTTTTTTTCATTAATAATTATAAAATAAATAATCAATATCATACTTACATATTAAATTCTTTATTAGGAACATCCTTTTAATTATATAAAGAAAAACAAAACATGTTATATAGAAGAGGTGGTAGTCTTCAAATCACATGAATGAAGGTTTTTTTTTCTTAATGTAAAATGTATTAAATGATTATACCATAATTAAATGAAATATTATTATACTAATGATATTTATTCTCATTTAATGATTTTTAATGTAATTTTATGCAGATTAAGGGAACAGAAATAACTGGATATGAGAATTGAGAGGATAGAAATTTATACATAACTTCTTAGAGTATATACTTTACTATAGTCTTTATTCCCTTGATTGATATTATATAGAGACGAATAGAACCTATTATAGGTGGGTAGAAATTTGGAGTATAGGGTTGGGTATATTTTGTGCTTAAATAAATGAGTGTTGGTTTTAGGGGAAGTGAGGTGAGGAGAGCCCCATTTATAAGTGAATGAGGATGGAATCATTTTAAATATTGAAATATTTTTAATAATAGGATGTCACTCTTGAGGAATATGGCATAAAAATTAATAAATAAAGTAATTGTGAGTATTCCAATATAGGCCTCAACCACAAATTCACACACCTATATTAAACATCATTTCAAATATTTACCATTAGAGTGTTCTCTTTTTATTTTATTTTTCTATGGTAACTAGTTTTTACTAAATATAACTTATAATTTAGGACCAACTATAAAATGTCCATTATTATATATTTAGGAGATATTGATTCAACATTTTAAATCCTTTTAATTTTGTTAAATTTAAAAAACTTATAATATTTCTTTTTGAAATATTTAATTTATAAAGTATTATAAATAAACTTTTGAGAAATATAACATAATTTCCAATATATAAATGTTGGAATATAAATTAAAACATTATTGTTGAAATTTTTAATTAACATATAAAATACATTTTTTTTCACGGAAAATGGTTTTTGTAATTTAAAATTTCATAATTATAGAATATTAATATCATAAAAGTCATGTAACTTATAAAAAATATATTTTACACTATTTAACTAAAAATAAATCTTTTTTAAATTAACTAAATATTTAATCTTAAATTAATATTCTAATTCGAAATATAAAAATGATTTTTATTTTTAAAAAATTTATTTTCCTGAATTTTCTCTTCTATCAATTAAATTTAATCATAAAAATAAAAAAGAAGTTGTTTATATAGGTTAATAAGTTCTTAAAATACATGTTTTTTTATTTTTAATATCTATAAAATAATATTAAATATACCAATAATAAAAAATTATTTTATGTTTTTAAAAATCATAATTTAACAAAATTATACATAGTTCTCATTAATATAATTAACATAAAAACTAGATTATTAAAATACTAATGAATTATTAAAATACTAATGAATTAGTAAAATTTTTATAACATAAAAAATTATATTATTATATATATATTAATATATTTTTTATTTTAGTTAATATTATTCATACCTACTAATTTAGTGGCTATTTTGATAAATGACATCTAATATTCATATATATACCATAGTTTAGTTTTCATTATATGTTTCATGTGGAGAAATCAATGAAACATATATGACTTAATGGTAAGTAAACATATATTAAAATCTCATGTCTTTATTGCCACAGTAATGGAATATGAATTATTATGTGGGTAAATTATAACATTACATTATGGTTATTCATGATGTTTAATCAAGTTATATTATCTCAGTATATTTTTGGATGAAAACAACATTATAATGATAATGATATTTATTTATATCAATTCAAGGATTATCTCCAGTAGATGAAAGATATGGGTAATACAATGTATGATGTTTATAAAATTAATATTTCATGTTTAGGGACATGCTATTTGGGATTATAATTAAAATTTGTATTTATTAATATTAATGATGATATAACATTAAGGGAATTTTATTGTTCCCTATATGTGTATAAGGTACACATATTGTTAAGTTGAAGAATTTAATAAAGAAATGATTTCATAGAAATCATAAATTTTTAACCTAAGGACAAAAATGTATATTCTAGATAACAATATTCAATAGGATGTAACACCCTAAAATTATAATGTAAGAACATTGTATTTGATAGAGTGTGTGACACACAACACCAATCACATAATGGAATATATTATCTAGACACATTAAAATATAATTAATATTTTAAATAAATTTGATATATTATATACCATTGAATGCATAGAACACAAAATTTACCCTGTATCATAAGAAACAATGAGCTTCTTCACTGAATTGTGTCACACGCAAGATTGATTTTATAAAAACAAAGATGTATAATAAGAAAATTGTTATTTATTATAATAATATATAACCTTGATGTTATGTTTGTTGGAATGAATAGTATTAACTAAATAATGAAAATATATGGTTTACACAAATAGAAAATGAATTCATTTGTCATAAATTAATTATAAATGAATATAAGAATGAATATATTATATATATTAAACTTGGCTTTATTACAGCTTAAGTGTCACCTCCACAATTTTCCACATCACCCAAAACAAAATTTTCTTTCATCCAATCACAAAAAACCATCGATTATTCCCACCCCCAATCAGGATTTACACTCCTAGGGTTCCCACTTCTCACCTCGACTCCCATATCTCGCTCCCCTCCGAGACTCTCCTCTCCATCCATGCCTCCACCTCTCTGTGCTCCACCTTCGGATCCTCCGCCTTCGGATCCTCTTCTCGGCCTAGGGTTCCCACATAAAACCACATGTTAGCCTCCTGTTTCTCTGTCTCCACCTCTGAAACCTCCACATCTGGCTACTCCACCTGCTTAGCCTCCACCTTCTCCACCTGCTCCACATCTGGATCATCCACCTCCTCTGATTCCATAGAAAAAACTACGACTCATAGTGGATTAAAATATTCTTCATGTTTCTACAATTGGAATTGAGTATTTTTTATTGGAAAATCTTGTGTGTCCACGTCTCTCAATTAAAAAGCGAGGAGCTATAAATTAGTTAACTGATCGGCTCGGTAACTATTTTCACAAATCCTTCCACCTCATCCACTACCCTCAACATTTTCATCGTATTTAATCTTCATTAATCATTTTGGTTTGGATATAATCATCAAAACTCAGGTTTTCTCAACTCTTTATTTCTAATTTTTTTTAAATTGAATCCATGGAGAGATAATTCCTGGTTGTTGATTCAGGTTTATCTCCATCACAAAGAACGTCATATATCTACATGAATCAGTTCATATTTGTCATTTCCAACTTTGTTCTGCTGACATGTTGTTTGAGTATTGTTTTATTTGAATGTGAAACAAAACCAAACCAATTAATTTAATTAGGTTCTGCCAAATGATGCTTGTCATCCCTAACTTATTCAATTCCATACAGCTACAGTAGTTGTTCATCTTTTTAATTGGTTCTATTGGGGTATGTTTTCACATTTTAGTTAATTTTACATCCTTAATTTCAAGGATACATTTCCACTTCTTAATTTTATGAAACTAGTAACCTTTTGTGTTTCATAGAACGGAACACAAAAATCATAGCTGATGCTATAGAGAAAGGGATTATGTTGCAGTAGAAGATTTTGAAGCTATAAAAAAACTACTACCATGGTGGATTGATGAAGATATCTATCATTGGGGGGGTGATGATTTTTATTTTGGGATTAAATCTAGTTAATGCATCATCCAGTGTCCCTTTGGATTATTAAAGGTAATATTTTACATTGAAGATCACTATAAAAAGTGCATCACTTCTGAATATGTGTTGGTCATTTAACAAAATTTTATGTATTTTCATTATCTTATCTATGGATTTTTTGTATACCTGTATAGATGATTTTTTGAAACCCTAGGGTTTTACCAACTCTTATCCAGTAGTCACCCAACAATAGAAATACTCTCCCTATTTATTTTATTTCCCTCACAAAATCTCTATGCCTTGGGAAGTCAATGATTGTTGTCTTGGATATGTATTCACTGAATATGGGTTAGTGTTTAATGAAAGTGTTATCTATGGGTTATAAATGAGCCACTAATGAGGGTTTGGCTTCATAAAAATGATGAGAATTGAAGAAATAAATAATTATTTTTCGGCTCTTGATAACTAGGTGATATGATTTTCCCTTTATTAATTTCTAGTTTCATTGAGAACACTTTGCAGGGGTCTGTTTGGTGTGATATTTTTATAATTGGCATTTGTGTGCAAGATTTAAGATGTAAGACTATAAGTGTGATAATTTAATAGGTGTGTTCGGGGAATGGTACTTTCTTTTGACAACATAGCTTAAGTTTCTTGGTCATTTTTTAATCTCCCATGGTAAGTATAGGGAATAATCTTTACACCATTCACTTATTGACATGTATGTTATGTTGTGTTTTTCAGATGAACATGGCAGATGTTCAATATTTTGATGAATATGGGTAAAAATTCGAATTATTTTTTCCATATATTGTGTAAATTTACTCTAATCAACTATTTTTTAATTTTTTAAATTTGTGTGTCATTTAGAGCCGTACATGAAATGGTTTAATCCCCTAATCATAACCCTTTATCTCACTTCCCCCTCTTCTCATATTTCTCTTTTGATACCTAAGAATCTACAAACAAAATAGGACAACGTGATATAGGAGGATCCTACTGTTAATTATTTTACTTCATAAAGGGTTCAAAAAGGAAAAAAAGATAGGAAGATGGCCCTGCCGTGACATCCTTGAATTGTTAGTGGTGATTTCTAATTGATTGAGTTATATCATACTCTTTATAAATAATGTTAAATGTTTGTATTCTTTTTTTTGATGAATTTGATCACTTCCAAGTACCAAACTGGTAAACAAATATGGTTGTTTCAAATTGTTGTATTTCATTATACATCAATATTATAATATATTTCGTATTCCCTAGTTTATTATTGTTTTTTTACATATTTGAAGACAAGGAAATCCTTTACAGAAGAGAAAATCAATGAAGTGAGTTATGTTGATGTAAATTCCAATAAAACCGTCTTTGATAGTTTGAGAAATAATCTTAAAGTCATCTATGATGAGAAGTGATTTTCCTACAAGGTACGTGATATATTTAACACTGCTGGGAAGGGTAATTCCAACAATGTCTAAACAATTATTTTTGATTTATTATAGTCCAAGATCAATATGAATGATAAATAAAAATTACTCCATTTAATTCTGAAATTTACAAAAGGCATTGCTTTCATTGATCTCAAGGATTCATACCCAACTGTGATGGAGGGTTTGTAGGTTTTTTAATTTCTATCATCTATTGGTTTTATCATTTTCTAATTCATTTTTATCTTTTTTTTTGTGATGGTATAAGATTTTTTTTCTTTTGAAGTTGAAATCATTGAAAACAAAGAAAAGAAATTATTAATCATTCACTTATTTTTTTGGTTCGAGGAAAGTGATTCCAATATTAACTATTCATTTGGATCCTATATTATTGTTTTACATTTATTAAGCATTTTTTATAAAATTATTGGTTCCTATATTCATGTTTTACATTTCTTAATCATTGTTTATAAAATTCCAATAAAATGACTGGGAGGAGTTGGTATGTTTATTAGCCATGAATTTTTACTTAGACATCTCTTAAGTGTATGGTTTTCAAAACATTTATTATTTAAAAATAAAAAATATAGAAAATTTTAGTATTGTTTATTTGAAATTTATATAAATACTAAAGGTGAAAATTTGGAACTTTTGGTCGTATTTTTATCAGGATGATTATCTTTTGATGTTCTTTAAGTTTATAACCTGATCTATTTAATTAAATGGTTTGACCTCATCCAACTCAATAACCTAACCAAATCCAATTATATCATCTATATATTTACTAAATTTGGCATTTTTCTACTGACTGCTCACCTTACAATGTTTCTATGTAAAGCCTCTAATTCTATATCCAAACCCAAAAGAAACTTATGGTATGCCTCCCTTGATCGCGATTTACATCTGGTTATTCTAGGGTTCCTACCCACCTCCCTGACTCCCCAATCTCTCTCATGTCACCGACTCTCCTATCTAGTCCCAGCTCCACCTCTGTATGCTTCGCCAGTGACTCCTCTGCCTTCTTCGCCTCTGCCTTCAGCTCCTCTGCCTTCATCTCTTTCACAACTGGAAACTCTGAATTTGGCTCTTCGACGTCTGTGTTGTCTGCTCCACCTATGGTCCATGCACCCTCGACCGCGCAGCAAGTAACCTATGTCATGGATTTCAGATCCTTTACACCCTCAATCACACAACGAGTAACCTATTTTTTATAGAATTAACATTATACTATTACGAAAAAAATGTTTCTAAATGATTCCCCTTTCACACAACATATACCATTTTTTATTAATATAAATATATTATTTATTCACACATAGGTACAAAACTTCAATACTTTTTATAAACAAAATAGTGAGAGCTCCCAGATCATATTTATAAATAAGTGTTTCAATGATAACTGGGCTGGATAATGTATAATATGATGATCATAAATCTCACCCTTGTATTAAAGGCAATTGATCTAAAGCCACACCACTGCCAAAAACATCCTTGAATATAAAGTACAAAAAATATATTTTCCATTTTCTATTTTCTCATGATTGTTTCAAATAAAACTGATTTTCAATTTTCTAATTTTTCATTTGTTTTCACTGTTATAGATGTGGAATATATTTGGAAGCCAACATTTAGGTGTGGGCCTCCACTTCAAAAAAAACCTCACAGATATGCTTCTTATTTAGTAACACGAGTTTCCAAACTTTTTTTGTTGTATCCGCACACAGAAAACAATCAAATATTTTTTGTTGTTATTTTATTTCACACTGTTTGTTTTCTATTGAAATTCTTATGTCTCTACTTTCTTTTATGTATGTATCATTTATTTATATTTATCATTCCAATTTTTATGTATCATATTTCAGTTTTATTTTATATAATTTAATATGTATGTTATTTTACAACTATTGTATGAGAAATTACAAGTATTCCAATATTCCTTTTATAGGATCGTATCATTTTTACTTGTGTTGTAGATCATTTATTTGATTATGAAATTTTTTAGGGAAATTGATTTTTAGTGATAGAGGATTAAAATTTTTAGAACCCATATTATGAGTGACAAGTGATGCATTTTTCATTTATATGATGGATTGTGATTTATTTAAAATTAGCTACTCATTCCCCTTTCACACATTTCTAGAATTTGATTTGGTTTCATGTTTGGTTGTTTAATGTTCTATCTATACGGGTAGATTATTTAGTTTAGTTGATGGAGCTTCATCTTCCAACATCACTGGAATTGTGATGTCATTTTATTTTTAGGAAAAAAATAATACGTTTCATTTTTTCATCAATAAACCACATGCTATTATTATCATTTTATTAATTTGATTTATGATTTCAAGTCAAGAATCATTAGAAATTATATTGACAACGATTTTACAATGTTCCTTAGAGAAGGGTTGGGTGGAAAAAATTGTATACAAGGTGTGTAATTCAAAAATTAATTAATTTTAAATTTATATTTATAGTAATTTTACCCATTACAATCATTAATATTTTCAAATTGATCAGGGACCATAGTCTCTGATAGATGTTCAAAAATTATAAAACCCACTTTTTGTGTGACAGGTGATGCATTTTTATTTCATTCTTGGCATGTGCCTTTTGTATAATTAGCTACTCATTCCCCATTCTCACATTTTCATAATATGATTTAGTATCATGTTTGGTTTAATGATTTCAATGTAGGGGTGAAATCTCTTGTTTGGGTAATGCTGCTTCATCTTCCAAACTCAATGGAATTGAAATGTGGGAAATTGTGATATCATCTAATTTGCAAGATTAAAATTAATATGTCTACTCTTGTAATTAATGAACCACATGGTATTGTTATCATTTCAGGAATTTGATTTATGATTTCAGGTCATGCATCATTGGAAATAATTTTGACAATGGTATTGCAATGTGCCTTACAAAAGGGTTGGGTTAGGAGAATTCTATAAAAGGTGTGTAGTTAGACTATTTTCCAATTATCAATTAATCTTTAATAAAACTTTAATCATTGAAATCATTAAAATTTAAAAAATTATCTTAGATTCATTTAATGTTTCAATTTTTTCAAATTCTTTTGTAATTTATTTCATTTAGGAAATATATAATTTTCAGGTTTAATTATTAAAATTATTCATATATATATAATATTTTTAGGGGTTTCATCTTTGGTATTTAAGGATATAAAACATGTTTTGGAGATACAGTTTTAACACCACTATATAGGCATTCTAAAAAGAGAAAACATTTTAACTTTTAAGACCCATGTTTTTGCAAAAAAATATCCTCTAAAAATAAGTTCTACTTTAAAATATGCTATTTTTTAACTATTGTTTTCAATAGGAGCTTCTTCACTATAAATTATTATTATTTTTTATCTTAACATATGGGTGCATAGATGTTGCACAAACCTTCCAACAATAACGAAATGTTCATGAAGAGTAGTCTAGAAAGATTATTATTCCAATCTAGAGGTATATAAGTTATTATTTTTTTATTTTTATTTCATTTTCATGTATGCATGATATATTTTCTATTTAAATGATCACCCACATTACAGGTTTTCCTATTACCTAAACTACCGTACCTTCTAATTTTTAAAACCAGATGTCCAATTCAAATATGGTAAATGATAGCTATATACTTATAGAACTGATGAAAAGTTATATCTCTATCACTTATCAAGGTTTTCTTCTTAATATATATATTTATTTTAATACTAAACTAAAATAATTTTTTGATATTATTTTTTTAGTATCCATTGTAGATTCAAAAACATCACATTGTTTTACTTTTATCTTAATTTATTTTGTAGTTACATATATTTTGTTTTAGTTATTCAATAACAATGTTCAAGATGGATGTTCCCTTTTTAAAACATCACCTTCAAAAAGAGAATTCCATATTTATATACCCATATGTAAGCTATGGTGTTTATGTAAAAATTTGTAATCATTATACTATTCCTCTTCCATTCATTCATTATTTTCTATGGAACACCAAATCAATGTTTCTAGAATCTATATGCACTTATGTGTTTGTATGTTCTATATTCAATTATACATTATACAGCTTTGAGTTTATATAAAATGGGGATACTGAGCTTCATGATATATCAAGATTCATTTTCTGCATCTATTTTTTAATCAATTTCATTTTTCGAGGTCTTCTGAAGTGGTTAAAGGCTCTTCTTACCCTTGATTTGTCGTAGATTATGTGGGGTTTAAAACCCAAAATCCAACACTTGTGACATTAAATGAAGAAGGTAGACATCCGGATGATGGAAAAATGTCACTAATCTCTAATTATATGATGCATGATTAGGTTGTTGTAGCTTTTTCTTATGTTGTTTTCTATTTTTACGCGCATATAACCTTGTATTGATTATATAATTCATTTATGAACTGTTGATATTCAGAACTCTTTTACCATGATTTATGTGCTTTTAGTTTTGATTGAAATGTTTCTCATGTTTATATCCATATAGCTTATACCAGACATTTTATAATAATTACATGGTCATGAGTCCTGCCCTAATATGTCATACACCAAAAAAAGAGAAAACCTATTGAGTTTCTTATAGTTCTTTGAGATTTGGGGGGGGGGGTAATTCCTCTGACATCCCATTGAATAAAATAAGTCACTAGAACCATTTAATTGACTTAATGATTCATCTTCGAAGAATGAGGGGTAGATATATCATATTTAGGAGTTGGGGTACAGGATTTTTTTAGTGTTTCCCATAACTATCAAGAGTAAAGTTCTTTGATTTCAGGAGAAATTGTTTTAAAAAAAATTTATGAAATTTTTTTAAAAATTTTATTTAAGAGATGAGAAAGTGAAAATTAAATGCTAAAATAAATTTATATGAATGTAGATCAAGTTAGAGGTTCATGCCTTCCAGCACCCAACCATGGACTAATCTAACCCTCAATTCCCAGTGGTCTGTCATCTATGCCAAGCTATGACATCCTTGTACGCCAAGAAGGGTTTAGAATGTCTTCTATTTGAGAATTCAAAAGCTCATATATCTATAGAGATCCATGTTTATTCCTCAATTTCTATAATTTCTAGTCATAAGCATTTTGTCTTTTTGTACCTATTGTTCATTCATTATGTATTTTATAGATAAGGCTTCTCACTATGTAACTTTTTTCTTTCAATTTCTGCAACTTTTATTCCTTCATTATGTATGTCATTTTCTTTTTAAATATTTTTAATAATAATATGAACTATTATGTTTGATAAAAATTATTCTATTACTAATAATAATAATTTTATAGTGTCGTGGATCACACTAGCGGAGTACTAGTTAAATATATAATAAATGTTTTTATTATTCAAAAGTAATTTTATCTTAATAAATTAAATTAATTACTATTATTAAGTGATATAAATTCAATATATATTAAATATCAAATAAAATATGTTTTATATTTATCCAATTTATTTTATAGGCATAAGATGCGAACGAACCCAATTTTATGCATAAAAAACTATATGTTTATAAAGGCACATTTGACAAATTTTTGAGGAAACCCTATTTTTAATCCAATTTTTGGGAGATTTATAAATTAAATAAGTAAAAATAAACATTATATTTCAAATAGGAACATAAAAATTATCTTAGGGTAATTTTTTTATTCTTTTGAGAAGTTTCATTTTTTTTATTAAGTGTAAAGTTCCAGATTTCAATTGAAAATTAATTTTTCAAATAATTAAATTATAAGGTTAAATTATATTTGTAGTAGGTTTTAATATTACATTATATACTTTTTACATCTATTATTCCAATTTATTTCATTGGAATCAATTTCACATTGGAATTTGATATAAATACTTAGCAAACTTTTGAACATTTCACTTTAATAACATACATTGTAATCACTTATATGGGATTAAATTTAAATTATTTTCACCCAATTATTTGTATTTTATTTTGGAAAAATGGATTAAATTTATTGTATCATAATAATTTATAAATTATAATATTTTTAACATAGTTTTTGACTAAAAATATTAGTAGAAGTAATTAAAATTAATTATAAGGATTAAGATAAAGACTTTCTCAATAAGGGACTAAAACATAATCTTAAAGGCCTAAATGACCAATAAAATTTTGTCCAATCCATTGTTTTTATATATCTAGACCCTATAATCTCTTATATCACATTTTTTCCATTATTTGATCCACTTGTATTATACAAAATGTGGGTGAAATTCCATTTTTAAAAATTTACAAGAATGACACTCCTCCCCCACTATAAAAGGAACTCAAGCCTCCCACTTATTCAAACATCTCATGAAACACTAGATCAACCAATTTAAACCCATATAAATCCTAAAAATAACTCCCCTAATCGTATAATTCACCCTTTTGGTACTAATCCATCTAAGAAATCCCTTTTGTGAAAACTGAAATGAGTTACCCAAAGAATCGGTAATATCCATCCTCATGCTCTTTTTCATTATTTTCATTCTAATCCATCTCAAATTTTTTTATTAAATGATTATATAATAACTTAAGTATTATAAATATAAATATATGTTTTTATTTTATGGGTTATTCCTAAAATAACACCCACTTTAATATAATGGGTAACAAACTTATCATTTATGTGTATGGAGAACAATCGCCTCAAAAAATGATGACATCTTTTTTTCCATTACCACCTATCATGGTTGGGAATTATGATGTAAATTATGTTTATATATATTATAAATATTATATATATAATTTTTTTAATCTTAAATAATTTTTATATAATTTATACCATTATTCTTTATATTTTTGTGCAAATATGAAATCATTATTTTTTAATGTGTGGACTTCCGCCCCCTCAAAACATTGTGATTAATTCACACTATACATGGAATATATAAAGAATTGTTTTATTAAAAATATAAAACATATAAGACATAAATATAATACTATAATTATTATATACATCTCTAAAATTTACTTATGATTAGTTTTTTATGAAAAATAAAATAAAGTAGCATTAATGCGTACGTACGACCTACTGTCTCCATGAACAGTGCATTACATTTCATATCTCAAGATATTATGGAATATTATAAATACATATATACTAAATATATATGATCTTGAAATTATATTTTAAATTTTTTAGATAATTAAATCCTGATTGGAACAAAAAATAACATGTCAAAACAAATATGAGAAGCTGGGCAACTAACACACAATATAGTGAAATTAATAAATGATTTCAAACAAAATAGTGATAAGATATTAAAGTAAGATCATATGTGAGATCATAAATATAAATATGGTTCTCTAATAATTTATTAAAATGTTTAAAACCATTATATAGGAAGTTAAATAATGTTCTCTTTAAAGGAAACAAAAGGTAATGTATTCTTGTCTAACTTTCCTTTCAATGAGGCATATTCCATTATCAAAACTTATTTCTTTTGTGATGTGTATAAAATACCCCTTTGATATATTATATCCTTAAATATTTTATATTCATTTTAATTTCAGTTTAAATTTGAATTATTTATTCTATGGGTATTTGAGTTAATTGTTACCATGTGAAAAATAATTTCATATCCCAATTCCTTTTATTTGGGTTATATTACTTCCTCATTTTCATTAATACTCTAATAATATGTGGGTATTAAATATTTTTAAACTATTATTTTATTTACACTTTTTATGTAGATTTACATTTTACATAGATGACCTATTTTTTATTGATCCACACAACAACATTATAGTCCTTTTACGGATTTACTTCACAATCTCATTTTGTTTGGGATTATTGACACTATAATTTTCATCAAAAAAAATTATTGGATAATTGTTTGATAATCCTTACAATTTTATTCTCCATTAGTAATTCTTGAACATTATCATGTAATATTATCATTTCTCCAATTTTTTATACTTAAAATGTTTTATTAAATATTTTTAGGAAATCCTGATTTCATTTCTCTATTTAGTCAAAAAAACATATTTCCTTTTAAAAACATAATTTCTAAAAATGGTTTCAACAAAATTATCAATTTAAAAATGATTTATCAAAAGAATCTTCACCATATACATAATATTTTATTTTTATAATGTTAGTTTCAATTAAATGGTTTTTTCAAAATGATTTTCAAAACAAAAGAATGTTTTCCTCAACCATGTTTTTAAAGATATTTTTCTATTTAATCAATTACAACAACCCTTATAGTTACTCTGATGGGATTATTTCATATTAATACAATTATTATTATTCTTCATGAAGGTTTCTGATTGATTTGGCTAAGCATAGTATTGATATTCACTTCCTTGATTCCATTTTTATTCCCATTTAAATATTCAAATTCCTATGATTATTGAATAAGGAATATCCCATAAATATACATATCATCTATCATGGATAAAATTATTTCCTAAACCATATACCATTTTTACATATGGTTTGTAATTGATGTTTATTTTATGGAATATAGAAACATTGATCAATTTGTATCGTTTAATCCATACATATATCTAATAAGGCACATTCTTAAATATATTATTCAATATGTGGGGAATGTATTGGACAAGTATGACATGGGTGGGTCCAATTTATAAATATCCCCTCGATGCATAAATAGTTTTATTAGATGAGTTAGTTGGAAAGCCTTAAATGGGATTTTACCAGATATTCAAAACCTTCTTTTGGATGGTATGGATGGTAAAGGAATCATGTACCTAGGAAAAATCATTGCCAATAATTTAGAATTTCCCTCATTTAGACACAATTGTAATTTAACTATGATATTTTCGCTTTGACATATTTCTAGATAGATTCCATTCTCAAATTATGTATTAAATGGAATGTGTTTCATATTCTTTCACTGATGTATCAATTATAAATTATCTAGTTATTTTAATGGAATGTGTTTCCAATTATTTATATTGACATATTATTATTTTAATTTATTCATTATTAATTCCACAATATTTACACTAACAGAGCGTTTCTTCTCACCCATATTATTTAATCATTCCCCCGGATTCCCTATAGTTTGCTGAGAAAGTTATGCATGGATACACTATATTGAATAGAATTATTATCATCGAAAGAAAAAATGTGTTGTGTTATAATTACTATAATCATTTATAACACAGGAATCATGTATGAATCTCGTTTACCATGATTAAAAAATTATTAGGTCCTTGGAGATGTGATTTAATTGTATAATATTCCAATGTAATAGTATCATGACACCCAATCTAGGATATCTTGGGTTGGGTCTCTATAGTTGGTATCGAGGAAAGTATAGTATAAATATTGTGAACTAGATTTAGGAAACCATAGATTATATAACATAGAACTAAGTTATACTTTGAGGATATGTATAGAAAAAAATCCTAGAATTTTGATACGGTATATATTATGTGGTTATTACTAGAAATAAAAAAATTTCTAGATTCTATAATTGGACGTGGTTCTGGAAGGATATACCTAGAGGTAACAATTTCGATAAGGTTAATCGGGCCTAACATGAGCATAACCTAGTACACAAAAACAAGCCTCACTACAAATCTAGTTTTACACTCTTGGGGGATAATATTAGGATAAATCACTTTATTTTACAATCCATCATGAGGGATTTCAATAGATAATGACAATGGATTACCTATATTAAATATTAGCTTTGTTAAATTGAAAATAATGTGTCAAAATTTAGAAATCCTAAAAATGATTAAATTTTTTGTCTAATATGATAATTTATTCTAAAACTACGGTTTCTTATTTTAGGAAATTACCTTTTCAAAATGATAAAATATATATCAAATAAATTCATATGTGGAAATAAATAGTATTTATTTATTTGGGTTGTATTGAACACCTTATTTAAAATTATATTTATTGACTCAATTTCAAGGATTTATATAATATTTATTTTTTGAATTTTATTAATATAGTTTTAGAAAAGGAAAACCAATGTGCTGAGAGACAAATTATATAATTCAGTAAGGCATTGGGGCTTGAACCCATGACCAATGTATGAAAATTATTTCATGGATAACCTTGGCCTATGAAATGCCCTGGTTAATATGTCATAATTTTTTGTTAAAATAACTGATGAATTAATATTAATGATGAACAAATAATGTTACTTTTTAGGTTTGGAGATTAATGTATTAACCATATTAGTTTTTTATAATAGTTATATAAAAACATAGACATACTTTATGGGCCATATAATCTCTTAAAAGTCTATTTTAGTGATTTTGGAATCAAAGTTATTTTTTTGATATCAATTTGATAGAGTAAAAGGTGAATTAGAATTTTATCGAAGCACAACTAAAAAATGAAATTGTTTTTAAGAAATTGAAATATATCAAGTAGGTATATTTTCCTTATATATTTTATCAATAATATAATTCCTCAATATTAACAAAATGACCTAAATTTTATTATCATAATACCTTAATTTTTTTAGAGCTGGTGGATTTTTAAATCACTATAGATTTATGGATTTCAGGGCCCCAAATTTCCATTGATCATTCAACTTTTTTTTGATTGAAGACCATAATAAATTATTATAAATATATTCACATTTCAGCCATGGATGTATACTACTTTACACTAATATTATCCTAATTAGATAAATATTTTAATGTTAGTCTATGTTACATTTTTACCTCCCATTATCTCCTTTATAGAGGATTTTTTACGAATCCTTCTCATGATGTAGAATTTCAACATATAAAATATCAAAACACATATTACAATGTTTGGGTTTAAATTTTTTTGACATAATTAAATTAAGTGGGGGAGAATTTAATGGCCCAAAATTGTAATCTAAGAACATTGTGTTTGATAGAGTGTATTACACGCAACACCAAGTGCGTAGGGAAATACAATACCCAGAGATATTGGAATATAAGTACTATTTAAAATTAATTTAATATATTCTATAGATTTAAAAGGATGAAATATTGAGTTATCTTATGTTTCATACAATAATGAGTTTCTTCGTTGACATGAGTTACACACAACACATAGTTTTAACGAATAATAATATATTTTTAAAATAATGTTATTTAATATAGTAAGATATAAAATAGTCGTTAAGTTAGAATAAATGAATAATATTAATGAAATTATGAAAATATATTGTTTTTAAAAATTATAAAGTAATTTATTACTTATAAATTAATTATAAGTGAACATAAAAACCTATTGAATATACTAGAGATGTTTTTATGCTTCCAAAAGAATATGGTTATAATAAATAAAATTATTTACAACTAGTGAGTGATATTAATAAAATATAAATATTATATATCTAATAAAATATTCTTTATATTTATCAAATTTATTGTATAAGGGAAATATGAGAACAAACTCAATTTTATTCCTAAAACCATATATTTTAATAAAGGATCTTTTACCAGCTTTTATGGGAAAACCTATTTCAAATCCACTTTTTTTAGGAAAATATATATATTATATATGTCAAAATAAAAAAAATTAAATAGGAACTTAAATATTATATTATTGTGAATTATTTTTATTTTTCTAATATGTTTCATTTTTTGATTAATAATGAAAAATACAGAATTTTAATTCAAAACGACTTTTTCATTATAATTTATTTACAAGGATAAATTAAATTTTTATTTGGTTTAAAAGTTAAAATATAAAAATTTTAAATCCATTAATCCAATTAATTCCATTAGATTCAATTTCTCTTCAAAGATAGATATAAATACTTTGCACACTTCTAAACATTTTACTTTCAAAACTCGTTTTTTCGTATCGTCTCCTGGATTAAATATAAATTAATTTCCTCCAATTTTGATATTGAAATTTGGAAAAATCATTCCATATTTTGAATCATAGAAATTGATGATTTATAACAATTTTAACATAGTTTTGACCAATAATATTATTCAAAGTAATAAAAATTAATTACAATTATTAAATGAAAAAAATAGCCTATCAAAAGACTAAACCTTAATCATAATTGAAAAAATGTTTTAAAAACTTGTCCAAACAACCTTTTTTACCATATTTATAAAATATACATAATTGAAAAATCTTTTTTCCATTATTATCACAAATTCGTATAATAATAATTTGGGTGGAAATCCTTTTTCCAAAAGTTACAATAATTCCACTCCTCCTCCACTATAAAAATTCACTCACCCCTCCCACTAATTCAAACTTCTAAATACAATTTATATTGACCAATATCTACCCAAATAACTTCTGAAAATTTCTCCCTAACCTTATATGCATCCCTTTTGTAATAAATCCATCCAAGGACTCCCTTTTGTGCAAACCAAAAGGAGTTACCCAAAGAAGAGGTAACATCCTCTTCGATCTCATTTTCATTATTTTCATTATCCACACTATAAAATATTTTTATTAAATTATTTTATAATAACCCATGTATAATAAACATTATAATATGTTTTTATTCTATTATTTATACCTAAATTTACACACAATTCCATCTAATGGATAATGAACTTTCCATTTTTCTGCACGACGAACTACTCCCTCACAAAAAGATGTCATTTGGTTTTGTTTTACAACCTCTAGTGATTAGGAATTATGATTTAAACACAATTTATATATGATATATATGATATTTATAATTTATTTATGATTTCTAAATTTTTATATAACATGAACTCTTATTCATTCCATTTTGTGTAAATATGATAACATCGTTTCTCGTAGTGTGTATTACCACCCCCTTAATGTGTTTTCATTTATTCACACTATACATAGAACATATAAAATATGGATTTATTAAAAAAATTATATATATTAAATAAATGTAATACATTAATTATAATATAAATATAAATTTTTTACTTTTTATTCTTTTAACATGAAAAAAATGAAAGTAACATTAATGTGTACGTATTCCCTACCATCTCCATAAAGGGTGAATTCCATTTCTTATCATAAAAAATTATGGAGTATTATAAATAATTATTTACTAAATATATATGATTTTTACATCATTAGATACATTCTGGATATGAATAAACCCTATAAAAAACAACATGTAACGAATCAACACATACTTGAGAAACTAAGCAATTAACTCCCAAAATAGTGATAATAATTAATGATTTGTGACAAAAGAGGAATAAGATATTATATAAAGATTATATATGATAACATAAATATTTATATGGTTATGTAATAATTTATTAACATTTATAAAACCATTATATCTTAATTAAGAGGATGTTCACCTGAAAGGAAACACATGGTAAGGGATTATTGTCTCACTTTTCTTTTTGTGAGGCCAACGCTATTACCACCACTTATTTATTTTTTGTGGTGTATGATCTAAAATATTTCATATATTATATGATGAATTAATTTATATTCATGTTATTTTGAATTTAAATTCTAATTATTTATTTTATGTTTATTTGTGTTAAATTTTACCAGATGAAAAAGAATTTCATAGCCCAATTGTTTTCTTTGGGTTATATGAATCAACGTTGTCATTAATTTTATAATATTATGTTTTTCATAACTCTTTAACGTATATTTTAATTTTCTTAATTTTTTATTTTTATTTTAGTTTTAGACACATAATATATTTATTTAGTGATTCTTACATCAATGTTATAGTATTTTCATAGATTTACTTCAAAATCTCATTTTATTTGGGATTGTTTACGCTTGAATTTCCATCAAAGGGAATTATTGGATAATTGATTAATAAACCATTCCATTGTTTTATCTTATAGTTATTCTTGATATTTATCTAGTAATAGTACCTTTTTCAAGTCTATGGTTCTTATAAATTTTATTAAATATTTTCAAGAAAACACAACATCATTTCTTCATTTAGTCGAAGAACATGTTGTTTTCTAAAAACATTATTATCTAAAAAGGTTTTCAATTTCTTTATCATTTTAAAAATGATTTATCGGAGGAATATTAACCCTTTACATAATGTTTTATTTTTTAATATTTATTTTCATTTAAATGTATTTTCAAATTGTTTTCAAAAATGGATATCTTCCTCATGAATGATTTTCATGTTCTTCTTATATTTCATCAATGAAAAAACCCCTAATTATTATTTCAATGGGTATAATTAAAATTGATTCCATCCTTATTTTTCCCATGGATTTTTGTTTTTTAATTTGGAAAAGTATAGTAATGAAATTTACTTCCATGATTCCATTTTTCCCCTTGAAATATTCAGTTTCCTATGATCATTGAACATTGAATTTCACCTATATATCCATGTCATTTATCTTTGATATGATTAATTCCGAAACCATATAAAATTTTTACTTTCAGTGTATACATGAAATTTATTTGAATAACTAGGGATATGTTGATAATTTGTATCTTCTACCCCATTCAGATATTTGATAAGAAAAATTTTCAAATAGATTATTTTATATGTGAGGAATGATTTGGAAAGGTGCGATATAAGTAGGGCCTAGTTACACATATCCCCTATGTGCATCTATATTCTAATAGGATGGGTCACTTGGCTAGCCTTAGAAGGATCTTTACCTAGTATTCTAAACCATCTTTTGAAATTCATTGATTGTAAGGATACTATATACCTATGAAACATGGAGTTTATTAATTACGCATTTCCATCATTTAGAATTAGTTGTTATTTCACAATGATATTTTTTTCACATATCTATGGATAAATTATATTATCAATTTATTGATTGTGTGGAATTTGTTTTAGTTTTTTACCTTTCCATATCAAATATTCCTTACCTATTTATTTGAATGGAATGTGTTCCCATTTATTGACCGTGCCATCTGGATTATTCTCATGGATTCATTATTTAATCCCGTGTATTTACCCTTACTAAGAATTTAATCTCATCATTATTAGTTTTCTATTCCACAATATTCCTTAAGGTGTATTGATTATGTTAGTAAAATATACTTTATATAGAATATAGTTGTTATCCTTGAATGAAATTATATTATGCTGTAATTATTGTATTCATTTATAATAGAATACCCATTTATTTATCTATTTTACCCGTATTATTAAACTGTTCAGTCCTTTGGTACATGATTTTCTTGTATCTTATTCCAATGTAATGGTTTCACAACACAGGTGCCGAGATTTCTAGGGTTGGGTCACTATATGGGATGTTAGGAAAAGGCATGATACATTCTACATAAAAAGGTGATGAATATTTTGAATAGATAAAGAATATTGTTTCTATTTTTATAATCCTTTTTCAACATTTTATGAATAAGAGCTAGAAAAAGAATATAGTTTTATTTGATTTTTTGTATTATAAACTTTTTATATTCTATACATTTTTAAAATATCATATTTATTGAAAAAATTGATAGTGTCACTGAAACATTATTAAATTAACCTGTAATAAATGACATCATGTTTAGGTCAGAGATCAATGATAAAGGGAAAATGGTAGAGTTGGAATAATTTAAGGATGGAAGATGAAAATATTTCCTCCAATGACTCTATATCATTCCAAGGAAGATATATTCCAAATGTTAAACATCATAAATGGTGTAACAATCTAAAATGGAAATTCATCAAAATTATAGAATATTTTTTGAACTAGTTGATTAAATTTAATGGTATTAAAATAACATTCTAGTAATTTATTAATGAATAATTTAGTTCATGTTGTTACACATTTTATTTTATATAAAAAATTAAAACCATTAATAAAAAAATTACATATTTTTCAAATATATATCAACTAAATTTATAGTCATGATGAAGATTCCATTAATAAAAATGGATATTTATGTCATATTATGTAAACTAGAGGTATCCCTCCAATGATAATTATTTTATATAATATTTTACTTGGAATTAGAGATACGAGTATATATCATTATAAATTAATGGTGTATGTATCTATTATAGAGTATATAAATATTTATAAAGGTTGTATCAAATGATGAAATCCCATAGAATTTTTAATTATATAGTGGTAGATTTTAATCATTTTATTTAATTATATAATGAGTAATTATCAAATGTTGACATCATGGGAATTCCAAAATGGCATAACAACTAAAACCGTGTACATAATAAAATTTCATGGAAATATATTAATATAATTACCATCCCAAATTAGGATTTGTATCACCAATATTTTTAAAATGGAATTTTATAGGTTCTATGATATTGTGAGACTCAAAATAAAATTTATATGAATTTTAATCCCTCAAGGAATGAATGTTTGATATAGAAAACAGATAATAAAAAATTCAAAACATTTTATTTAGTTTATGTTTTCAAGGAATTTTCAAATAATAAAAAATACTATAATCCTTTGATATTTATTTAGAGAGAAATGTTTAAATGTTTTAACTCACAGTTGTCACATAATTTACTTTTATACATTCTATGAAAAAGAACATGATGAACATTATGAGATGCTGAATATTAGAGTCATTGTTGTAGTGGAAGTGATGAATGTATTTGGTACCAGGGATTAAAAAATTATTAATCAAAAATATAAGTTTTTCATCCTAAACTTTTTGGGGTTGGATTATAATATATTCCTTGTTTTAATTTATTGAAATAAAAGGGTTTTTAATATTATCAAATTAAAATTTTATGAATTGGGATGTTTAAATTTTTCTATGAAATGGTATAAGGACAACCCCTTTATAATGGAATCAGAAGTAGTACATGATTTTTATTCCTTAGGTCATACAAGAATAGGTTTACTAGTTGTTTTTTTGGTGACTAAAAAAATTAATGAATCGAACCAAAATACCTAATAGGATATTCCTATAAAAAAGATATCAAAATATCTTCAAGGTTCAACCACTATAAATGGATTATTTTTATAATTTATTTGAATATAGGGATATGATTTGAGTATTTGATTATGGATAAATATTTCCTCAAACTCTACAGAAATTAAATAGTGAAATAATTATATTTTATTCCATTCATTATGTTTTTAAATATATTTTTTCCCTATATAATATTTTTGAAATACATTTCTTGGATATTTTTAAATATTTTATCAATAGTCATGTAGTGATATATTATCCAACCACTGGAACTATAAATATTAAAAAATAATAAAATATTGATTTCAAAAATGATAAAAACCTAGATCTTGAAAATATAATAAGGGTTTGAAATAACATATATTTGAGAAACATGATAAAAGGGATAGATATCCAAAACGTAAGAAACATGGAACATAATATTAGGAAGAAAACAAAAAATAATTATTCCACAATTAGGATAGAAAATTTTATTAATGCCAGAAGTAATGTTCATAACATTAGTGTTATTTTGAATTTAGGTGGTAAACTAATCTACAAAAAAATACTATTTTCATTAGATAGAATAGTTCAATTAATTGTATTGATATTTCAATTGATAAAGAAACCTGGAACAATGTAGTTTTTTATTGAAGATGACAATTTGGGATGAAATTATAGTAACATTATAATACAATATTTATATTTTATTGAATAATTTGATAATGAAAAAATGGGTTTCTCATCATTATACCATATGGTGTACAGTTATATTAAAGTAATTAAGGATGAAACACATATAAATATATACTAGAATTGTTGATTAATAATTTAAGGTCTCGTTACTATAGTAAGACATGGATATGATAAGGAATCCCTTGTAAATAAAATAGGGAAACTAATAGATAAAAACACAAAGAAAGCCTGAGAATCTCGTTAACGTATAAAACAAATTAAAATTTAATCTGAGTTAATATATTAAACTATTATAATGACTACTTCTTGCCTATATTTTCATCTTATTTAAGCACAATATTAGTCATCTATAATAGTTAAAACACATTGTTTTAGTGATTTTGAAGCATCTAGATATTTATTTCCATATTAGTGGTGTTATTTTTCGAGTCTTTCCATAATAATACTTTTAGAAAGCACCAATTGATATTAATGTTAAAAACAAAATGGAATATATAAAATATAATATTTGAACATTAATAAAAAGTGGAATTAAAAAATTATGTAATAATGAATCTCTTTCAAAGGGATCATTAATAAAAAAAATTAAAATAACAACCATGTTATCTGACGACTCGCTACCCCTATTTTAAGGCTCTTTATTCCCCTATAAGTCCTACCTTACATGACTTAATAAAATTTTCAAAATTATTTTATGATAATCTAAAATAAGTTATTGAAATTTTTATTATGTAAAAAAATTAAATGGGGTTATTGATTTTGATTTTTATTTATGTACACAAACATTAATCCTTACAGCAAGAGGTACAATGTGCAATATTCAATGATATATCAGATAGAATAGAAACTATCAATGGATCACATGATAGTAGGTATTAATTTTCCTTATAATTCTTGGGATGAACTAGACACTCCCCTTGGTGATGTTAATATTAAAATGGAGGATAATACAATTAGAACTTACTTATAATGGAATTTTAATTTTATAAACAAATCTATTTATAAAAGGGTATATCTTCTCAATATTATTTTGAATGAAAAAATTTTACAATGAATATAAAAGGTTTGAACAAATTTATGTAACAGAAAAATATAAATGAAAATTTTTGGAAAAGATAGTATAAAATATGAGTTGTTTTATAAAATGGTATTCCAATAACACACAAACCCCACCAATAGATTTAATATATTAAATAATCATATATTTTATATATAAATAATGTACTAAAATGAATATATTATTGAAATTATAATTTAATAGAAAATATATAGAAAATTCACTCATGAAATTATTATCCTTGATATCATAAATTAATTACCCAGTAATCAATGGATTGGATCCTTTTTATAAATGCATATATGATGTCTCATTTTTATAATTCAAATATAAAATATTTATAAAAATATTTATATTAAAATATAATAATTTTTTTAGTTTTTATTGGAATATATATATCAAGAAAATGTAAAGGGAAAACTTGTGAACATGTTTTTGTATTTTTAGTCCTTATATAACATATGAACATAATAAATAAACATATTTAGAAGAAATTAAATCCGGGACACGAAATGTACCATAGATATTTTTTAAAATTTAATATATCAATGATTATTATTAATGTCCTCTATATATATAATATTTTAACTCTAATTATTTACAATGTAGTTTCATCTTATCAGTTATGTACTAACCATTTTTTAGTTTTTTTGGGATCACTGAATTCTATTTAAAATATATTTGGATACTCCAAAAATATATTTTACAGAACTAATTCATGGATTTCTAAAAAATTCAACACACATAATAATACTTACAAATTTTTTAATATTTTACATTCAATGTTTCTTATTAAATTTTAAAATTATATGATTTATAATATGATCTATAAAGCTTATTTTAAGTATAGTAAAATATTGATTTATTATAAATTAAATGTTATAAGATCATTTATTTCAGAAATTAAACCATGGTATTTTAATAAATGTAAAATAATTCTAGTTTATGTAATAATAATTCACTCTCAAAATATATGTCATAAAAATTATGTATATTTCTATTTATTTTATAATGCTAGAAAAAAAATAAATGGGGGTTGTATTAGTTATTACATTTGAAATTTATGAATAGTGTCATCCATATTCCACACAATCAAATCCCCAAAGTGGTTTTTATGAGGGATAATTCAATTTTATGATAAATATTTATTAAAATTTTATATATCAATATTATTCCAATACTATGAGGACTACAGAAATAAAATATATTCATATGACGAAGTTGAATTGATTTATAGTGATTTGGAATCTTACATTATGTTAGAGTATTTGAAAACATCATAATGAAGTGGTTTCCTATCACATATATGAATTTTATATTTCTAAATCTTAGCTCAAGTATTGTTTTTATTTTTAATGTTCAGCGTATTTGTAGTTGATTTTATTTCTCCCATTCAACAGATCTAAATCCCTTATTATTTAATGTATAAAATAAATAATTTTTATAAGAAAAAATACAATAGAATAGATAAATTAATCGAGTAAAATGTATTTCCATTAGTTAAAAAAATTGCGAAAACCCATACATCAATATGATCTTTTATTTAAGCATGCTGATAAAATGGTCATTTTTATGTTCAATAAAAGTAATTCAGATGATCAAAACTTATAGAATTATATCATTATGTTATAAATATTTATATAAGTAAAATTAATTCATTTTTCACCAATAAGGAAAACACATACATAAAACTGATTTCATTTTTTTGGATTATTCAATTATTGTTTGGTTAAAAGTATTTAAAGATCTATCATCGCATTACCAACAATAAAAACTCATACAAAAAATATTAGATTATCATATAAAAAATAGGACACACATATGCCTCAATAATGTATTAAGAGGTTTTCCCCATACATATATCTTGTTGAACATCATCTTTATATGAACCATGATCCATATGTAGTGGGTTAGTATACAAAACCAGTAGAAAACCCCTACAAGTAACCCTCAAACACCACATAATCAAAAACATATCAGATTATATTTATATATAAAACAATATAAAATCATCAAAAATAAGGTATAATATGTATAATAAAATAATAAATAACAAACATTTATACACTCATCTACACAATGAACTCACACACAAATATAATGCACCAGACTCCCCATTCTCATAGCTATATAGTGAACCCAAATGCATCACCCATCTTATGGGTACTCCGAACTGTCCCAGCACATTAATGGAAACCTATCCCTCCAAGATAAATTCATGACATGGTAGTATAATGTAGTTTACCCCAATCAAAAATCTCATATATATTAAAAAAATAAGGCCCTTTATTCATTCCACATAAATACACAAAAAACCATGCATCTACCATGATCAAATCATGAAATTCCAGTATCCCCAAATTTAGGAACCATTCAAATCCAAAAGCAACAAGGAGTTTTCTATAAATATTATTAATACACATTAAACTATACGGAAAATAATAATAAATCTATTTTTACCACATTAAGAACTCATCGTTTTTTAAAGATAATTTCTTGATATGTATTTTATCGAATATGATTTACGAGTCACCAAAAACAGTTTTTCAAAATGATTTTATAATCAAAAAATGGAGACATTTAATTTATCCACGTCCTTTTTCATAGATAAAATAATAATTTAGATTTTAAAATAATATTCTACAATATTCATAAAAAATGATTCTAGGATGGAATCCTTCTACCTCCCACAAGATCATCTCAATTAATTATAAAAAAACATATTGATCCATCATCTCCTAAAATTCCTAGGATATATTAAAATAAAGAAACCATAAAACACGCCCTAAATAAATGATATGTGAATTGAAATACTAATATATGGTTTCCCCTAATTGATAATTTGAAGAGAATATAGAATAATGAGATACATGAGTTATACCTTTGATCACTGGGTTAAGTGCTCCGTGAATCTGAAATAGGGATCTTGGGTGTATATAAAACAACCATAATTTATAAAGGGAGATCTATAATTAGTGATCCCAATAAATAAGGTATGAATTCAAAATTTAATTGCATCATTTAGGTTCAAAATCTATTTTTTTGATCTATTTAATAAATTTCATGGTTGGAATACATGATTTGGTAAACTATGCACCAACCATGTTGGTGTCAACCTTATGAAATCCATAATATATGGTGTGTATACATGGTTTGGTAAACTACATTATAACCATTAATATCACTAGTATCGAAAAAATAACCATATAAGTGTGGTTGTTTCATGGTTTAACAAAACTGGATTTTAGCATGTGCATTCCGCAAGGCCAACATTTCATTCAACATTGTTACGTAGGGAATCTGAATGGTTTCTTCTATACATGTGCAAATCATACACCCTGAAAATCCACCTAAAATATATGAAAACCCAATATAACTACTTTAAATTAATATGAAACTCCTGATATATAAAAAATAAAAAAATAATAAAAATATATCAAAATGTTGGTGTTACATTATCATCAATGTTGGTGTTACCTAAATAAACATATGTATTATAAATAAATTACTATGTTATATAAAAAATATAATTTATTGTGAAAAATCCGAAGGAAATTTTACCTAATAATAAATCTCAGTGATATTCTCAATAATTACAATGTGGTTAATTCACGGTGGTGGAAACAACCCTTTATTTTCCAAATGATAGTTTCTTAATCTAAAAAATAAATGCAATGATAATAGATGTATTAAATTGAAAGATAATAAAGACTAAAAATGTGAAAAATAAAAAATCTAATTTATCAAACCCATTTACATTATTTTTCATATAAAAAAACTCCTCGGTATTCTCTTATATAAGTATCCATCTTACAAAAGCACTCTACTTGAACTCCCCACAAAAAATGTAAATCAAGATAAACGATCATTTCATTATGTAAATTGAATCATAAAATCGTTGATGAATGAATATAGTTATATGAAAAATATATTAAAATCTATTGTTCTACCTAAGAGACATCAAGGGTCATCACACATTCTCTATGCATGACAACTAATTTATTGGAATTTATAAATCTCCATGCCCATCAATTTATTGATGGTATATACTTAAAATGATTAAATGTTCTCACAATAGTATTTGAAATGAACACCAAAACATTAAATGAAATATGGGCTCTCATTTTAAGATAATTGGTGTTAATAAAACATGAAATTTTAACACTTCACATTAATAAAACTTTTTCAAAAAAATTTCAAAATTAATCACCCAAATTATAATAAAATGCATTGATGAGGTGAATCAGTCATCTATCACCCCAATGAATCATTCATATAAAATATCCAAGGAAAAAATGTGTTATGTTCATTGAAAATTATATCCCAAAAAACATTACGTAAAGTTAATAGTCACAATATTATCAATGATACTTTGCATTTGACCATCAAATTTTTATAGGTAAAAGACAAAGCACCAAACTTGAAAACTTCCGTTTTATTGATTACCAAGGAATTAGGTCATTCATTTCCTTATATATATTTTTAATTCCATAATGGTTAGTTAACATTGATTATAGTTCAATAATGATGATTTTGGCACTAAATATGAATCTTAATTTAGTGTAAATCATAGAAGACCGAATTATTATACTTTTTCCATCTATCAATATTTCATACTATTGACGTTTGAGTTACTGATAAGGTATTTGGGTTTTAACTACTAATCTTAATTGACTTTTTTTCTAAATCATGAATAATTTATCAAAAATTAAATCAACACCTCATCACACGTAGTGTAATATAATTTCATGTTAATTTTTTGACTTAAATATTATCATAGATCCCACAACATATTATCGAATTCATCCTTATAATTGTGAGTGAACATAATCAACCATTAAATTTTGAACAAAGGTCAATTCCCGTATAACAATATCATTTCTTAGACAATACATGATAAAAAATTAGTAGTGTACTTAAAACAATGCACTAATGAAAGAGGATGTGTGTCCATTAAGTATCTATGAATTAAATGATTCATTAATTAAAACAAGATAATGCACACAATAATAAGGAAAAATGTATTGACCATATATTTATATTTTCTATAAAATCTCATAAATTTTTACATTTTAATAACCACCTACTTAACCCATGTCTGTTTATATCCTGAAAATAAGATATCTTGTGTTTCTTCTGTTTGTGTTTTCCTCATACATGCACACACAAACTAGAAGACATTCAAGGTGGTCACTCATTCTGATTTTACTCTAAACCAATAACACCCAAGAGAATAGTAATAATTAGGTTGGATTTTAATATTAATGGGGAACCTGATTTTCCAACTCCTCTAGCTAAAAATTTGGATTATATAGTTCAGTTTATAATATTTAACAGACAGTTCCATCAAATATTAGAAATGATCATAATATTACCAAATATATTACCCAAACCTATTTAAAAGATAACCAACTCCATTAGGATTTTTAAAAATTACACATTTCGAAAAGAAATAAATGTAAGGACTAAATTCTATAAACCAATTTTCCCTGAAAATTATTCTATATTTAACCAAAACTAACATAATGTACTCTCCCAAACTAAAGTATAGAGATTATATTTTTTCATGGGGACATATTAAACTCCCATGATAACACATTTACCAGGAGGGGTTTTATTGCCCATTACACGATGAATCATTCCCACATTAAAAACCCTATTAATCCATTCACATATCAAGCCTACCACAAAAAAAAGTTAAACTACTTTACAATTTCAATAATAATATCAATAAAAATACCATTCTAATGAAACATAAAATCAATATAATAAATTCTATCATTTCATCATAATATTCCCTTACCTCAATTTAAAAAACTACACAATTTTCCTAAAATTCTATTAAACTCTATTACTAAAAATAGACATATGTACTACTTTCAATAGTTCATTTTCGCAATGAAAACATACAGAAATCTCCATGGGTACATTATAAAATAGAAGCAATAGTAAACCATTAAAAAAAATTCTTCAGACCCTATTTATAATTCCTCTTCAAATAAAAAAAACATTGGATCCAAAACATGGAATTAAAATTACATTCAAAGGGAACCATATTATCAAAAAAAACATTTCATTATTAAAATATAGTTTTATGAAACATCGAACAACACGTCAAAAAGATAAACACACCATATCATAAATTGTGTGTATCACTAAATTCTAAATCAACTCATTATCAATATACCATGTTTAAATAAATCATGTTTTTAAATTCTATACATGTTTAAATATTTAGAATGATTTAGAAGTTAACATTTTGTAATATAAACATTACTTAAACATTTTAGGAAGTTATTTATTAATCATAAATATCTTGATGAAATAATTTTATTACTAAACATAAAATATAATTAATAAAATTTATATAATACCATAATTACAAATTCATAACATTAATAATTCCTTTATAACTAGGGAAAATACAATCATAAGATTTTATAAAATACATTTAACATATAAATTTTTATCCCATTTACAGTTTTTCTTCTTACCATGATACACATTGTGTTTGATATGTTCATCAATAAAAAAATGATTAATTTAAATAAAATAAAATAACTCAATAATATTTTTTTTTTTCCAAATCAATTTCAAAATGTGCTAAACCAAAAAATTTGGATAAATTGACTTATCACATGATTTTTCATAAAAATCATATAATATGAGGCGAAAACAATAAATTATAGGAGTTTTAACATTTATTCTATGATATTGAAATCTCACTAGTCATTAATAAAAAATTATAGTAAAAATGAAGTCAAAATATTTTTATATATTCATGAAAATTATAAAATCTTCATAGAAAAAATAGGGATTCCAATTACTATTTAATCAATTATTTTTAATAAGGTCCACTTCAATTTTATCTTTCAATTCACAACTTATTCCATGATCTGTTAAATAAGATAATAATGTGGAATAAAAAACAATATATTAATGATGGAAAGGATCGACATACAATATGTGAAAAATAATATTTTACCATATTCTAGAAACCATTTATTAGATATTCCTAATTTAATCCAAAATAACAAAAAAGATTATAAAAGGAGGTTTTAATGTCATAATTTAACAAAAAATAAATTTTCAAGTATCATATACATGATATAATACAAGTTGGAAGTATCCTTAATAATAAATTACAACCTATTATCATTGGATAGAACCTTGATGATGAGGTGAAAACACACTAAAAAGCATAAACAACCTTTTTTCATCCGATACCACCCTTATAGCTTTAAATTTAGTATATATTGGTTAGTTATGCATTTTTATAACCATAATTTAGATAACCAACACATATTATATGTGTTCATACCATCCCAATTAATGGGATATTTGAAAAAATAATATTTTTATTATCCTAGACTTAATACAATGGATTGTAAATGGTCAATATTCCAATATAATTAGTCACATCCCATGGACACCAAATGTCTGCAATAAATTCACATTTCCTCTCTAAATCATTGAATGATTAATTAACCTTGCATATAGAATAACCTCTAAAATGAAATAATATAAAAATGATACATTGTAAAATCCATACACATCACCTTTAAAATATTGAATAATAATCAGTGTAAGGGTAGACAACAATAACAATAGATAATTTTATTAGACCACAATTATCAAAAGTTAAAATAGTTTGAAAAACTTTTTACTAAAACTATATTCTCCACTAGATAAGTAAGTGTTCTTCCCCTTTCCTATTTAAAATTGAACAAAATCTATATAAATTTCCAAATGCATCTGAAGGGGGTAATTATATAACCCCAGTAGGTGATATCACATATAAGTCCCAAATATTCCAATTAATCCAAAAAAAATACTTCACAATTATATATTAAGAAAGAGAGAAGTATTAAAATGAATGAATAAAATATATATTGTCAATGAAAACAACTCATTTAGTAACACACACTTATAGCATAAATTTATAAACCATATGAATGCACCAAACACTCCCCTTAGATATACATATAATCAATAAAAATCAATAACCCTTCTAATATATCCTAAAAATGAAACAAATTCATGGGTGAAAAAATTTCCCTTTCAACCCAATTCATAAAATGGTCATCTAATCCAGTTTTTATATTCTTTAGAAACATAACAAAGTTTCACTAATAAGAAAATTTCCATATGGAATCCTATAAAACAATAACTAATAACAATGTTATGTTCATTGATTCCAATCCCACATGACTCGATTTTATCACTAAACCAAGTTCAAACAAACCAGTCCTTTTCTATATAAAACATTAACTTATACCAACCTATAACAATAGTGAGTGCAAGAAACAATTTCACCTACCAAATTAATAATTTTTAAAACCAAATTAATAAATTAGAATCTTATGAAACTTGTAATTGTTATAACCAATATCCTTTATCTAAAACTATTTTATATATAATATTATTCAATCTATATTTATAAAAGTACATTATAATAGAAAAAATAAATCCTTTAATTTTAAAATAACAAGACTTATGTTTCTTGAAAAAATAACGGTGATATATAATTTATCTACCTCGAAAAGTTTCATTCCGAAGAATCATATAAAAAACATATATATATATATAGATTCTAACCACATTCTTATGATAAGTTACAATTGAGGTCACATAAAAAACACAACATAAACCATGAATCTAATTATGAAATACTAGGAATACTATTTCACCAATTATAAAATGTTATGGTTGTAATGACCCATGTACATAAAGAATAATTTTTCTCATATTTATTATTATTATTGAATTAAATAATTATTCTTGTCATAAATATTTTATTATTTTCATAAAAATAGAAAAGGAACTTGTTTTTTCAAACTCATTTTGAATAAGGTTATGTTAAGAAGATTAATTTTTATATTCTATAATTATAATTTGAAAGTGTTCATTTCATTTTGGAATTCATCATGTTAAAATAATCATAGAGTAATGTTTTGAAAATTTTGTGATAATATTGATTATTCAATTAATAGTGAAAATAACGGTTTTTATTGAAAATTGTGTTTTATTTGTAAGGAAAATTTATTTTGTGTATTTGTTTTAAATTTTATTTATTTAATTATTATTTAAATTAGTCTAGTTATGGTTTCTGAAAAGGATTTTATACTTTATTTTAATATAAAAAAATTATACTTTAAAATACTTTTTAAAAAAACAATTTTTATTTTTATTTTGTTAGTTTAATTTGAAATAAATTTTGAAAATTATATGCTACA
Source organism: Viscum album (assembly GCA_963277665.1). Classification (NCBI taxonomy): domain Eukaryota; kingdom Viridiplantae; phylum Streptophyta; class Magnoliopsida; order Santalales; family Viscaceae; genus Viscum; species Viscum album. The sequence goes on along the minus strand of OY728134.1, from coordinate 866,017,647 downwards.
AATTTTTTAAAATGGATTTAATATTTTTAATCCTTGGGAAATAATTTATTAAATAGGTCCCTTTTATTTTTGGTCAATATGTATAGAATATCTAGAAATTTTTTGTTACCAAAATAATGAGTAAATCGGGTAATTTAGGTTTAAAATAAAATGATAAGAACCATAAAATGACTAAAACACTTACCTATGTCTTATTGGATGATTCTGTATCTATTACAGTCCTCCAAAGGTTGAATTTATGACCATTTTGTCCACATGGATAATATTATGACCTTTATAGTATTTTATTTAATGAAATGTCAAACATGTCAAACTAATTTTTTTAATATGTTTTATATTTTTAATATGGTTTTAACTAGAGAATATGTTATACTATGAATAATATTTTTAAATCTAAAATATTTATTTTCATTATTTTTATTTATTTTTATTTTTTAGGGCATATATAATTCACTTACGTTCTTTCACAGTAGTAATTTAGTAATTACTCAATTATCGGAAAAATAAAATAAGTTATACTAGAACTGTTAAGATAAATATGATATTATATATTTAATATGATACAATAATAATCTAATTACCTTGAAATTTTTGAATGATATTAATTTTTGTTTTAATATAAGTGTTTTCAAATGATAAATGTCAAGGTAATGAATAGCTCTAAGATTTGACATTACTAGAATTTATAATAAATATTTAAGTGTTTATGATATGAAATTACAAAAAAAAATAATTAATTCAGTAAAGTGATTAGGATAAGGATTAAAATATCAATTTTGGTTCATTAATGAATTATTTATCCCTTATTATAAATATCATTAACCCTTAAAAAGTATAAATTCATGTTGTCGTAGTAAGAGTTATAGGGGTTATATAATGGTTAAAGCTAAACAATAAGAGTATAAATAATGTTTGAAAAGACTAAAATTTATTTAATGATGTTATTTAGACAAAAAATCATCTTATATTATAAATAAATCACTTAGGATACATTTTTAATTGAAAGTTTATTTATTTTAATTTAATATCTTGAGATATGCCAAGAGTTTCTCTCCCCTCTATTATAAGGGGGTACTTATGTTCTCATTTATTCAAACATAAAAAAATTACTTCAGCCAATAAAAACAAAAATCCATTCCCAAAATATTTTCCCACAAGCAATAATTCTTTTTTTATTCATAATAATAACAATAGTGGTCTTAAGGTGTTATATAAAGGATGTTTTCTAAAGAAGAGGTATAGTTTTTATCTACATGTCACAGTTTTGTTTATTCTTCCAAATAACTAAAAAATTAAAACATGCGGAAATGATAACTCTTGTATCCTCAATATAATAATATCATTTTTTTAATATAATCATTTATATTCATCTCCTCTCTAATTAAATTGGATGTGAAATCATCTTTCATGTGTATGGTAGACTAGTGCCTCACGAACCGATGTCATTATTTTTCCATTATTTCCTCTCATGAATTTATCTAATAATGGATTAAAAGTATATATATTAAATTTGTAACATATTTATACATATGGTGTAATTATATCGCATATACCATATTAATTCCATTCAGTGAGGGATACAATTACGTCGCTCAAGTGTAGAGTGGACTACCACCTCACGAAGCAATGTGATTCATTTGTTACTGACTCTTTACATGAAGCTAATAAGAGTAATTATTTTTTAATATACGATATATGAATGACGTTTTTTTTATATTCATGAAATTTTTTTCTAATTTAAAATAAAATATATCATTGTTGTTCTCACACTTCCACTAACTGAAAAATGATTACATAGTTTGTGTGTATGTGTGGACTACCACCTCCAGGAAAAAATGTGATTCTATTCACATCACCAAAACCCATAGATATTATATATAAGTACATTTAATAATACAATAGTATGTATATTTTAATATTATTATTCTTAACATTAAGGAATAATTACCTCCTTTTCCAACATCAACCTACTAAAGATTTTTGGCCAAATGAAATGAAAATCATAAAAAATAGTAAGGGGAACATAAATGATTAATTAAAATGGTATTAAAAATAATAATAAAAATTATAAAAATAATAAAAATATAAATGGTTCTTAATAGGGTAAATAATTTATATAAGTTTATTATTCATGTAGATATATACTGAACATGTTGAGTCCAAGTCTTGGTAATATAAATTATCTTATAAAAACACTTTTAAAGTTACTCTTTAATTTGAATTATAGAATTAAAAAAGGTTGTTTTCATAACTTATATGGAATAAGCATATTATTCACCACCATGATCAATTAATACTTTAATTTTTACTTTATATGTTAATATGTCATTTTTAGAAAAAATAGTTCCACAATTATTTGTGTGGTATTTAGATATCAATTTTTTTTTATACAAAATAGTATTTTGATATCCAAAATTGTTTTATATATGGGTTTAAAAGCGTTTTCAAGTGTTTTACACGTGATTTATTCCTTTGAAATTGTTAATAATGGTTTGAGTCCATTATAAATCATTATATGATTTTTTGATTCCCATTATAGCTCAATATATGATTGGTTGACCAGCCTTATATCTCAAGAGAGGACATGTGATCCCCATTATTTCTCTTCATATAATTGGGTACTCAAGAGATTCAAGTTGTCCATATGATTATTCTATTTGTAAGTTTGATTTTAATAATGACATGTAAATTATTCCCTAAGGAACTAATATGACCTTTCTATTTTAACTTTTGATCTTTCATGGAAAAGATTAATTTTTATAGGAAATCAAACTATCAATTGTTTTAAAAAATTATTATTACCTTTTAGAGTTAAAAAGTATGTTATTAAAAATTGGTTTTTATGGGTTTCACTAAAGTAAAAAAATATGATGTAAGATTTTTTATAAATATGTAACATTAATGTGACATCATGGACTTGGGTTAGTCAATAGCTACCAAACCTAGTTGGCCATATGACCTCAAATTTGTCTTCACATTAACAAGAGGTTTCTAACTAGAAATGAGGGACAATTGTGGAAGAGTGGAGATACAATATCCTCATGATAAAAGTGTATCATTAAAGAATAATCATATCAATCAATAGAAGACTCATTTAAGATAAACTGAATATATGAAGAATAAAAATCCATTATATAAATAAACTATTAATCAAATCCATCATCGTGAAATGATGATCCTGGAATGCCACAAAAAAAAAGAAATATAGACACACCTGTAAGAAGGTAAAAATATATACAAGTATAACAAAATAAACAAAAATACCAAAAATAATATATCCCGGAAGTATCAGAAGCCAAAGATCAGTTATATTATCCCTTATCTCATGCAATAATCTATTAGACATCAACAAATGGTATTTTTCCCTTGTCCCTACCGCCATCCATGAAGAATTCCTGGGTAACAAACGACGGACCAATATAGGTGTGAAATAAACTCATTATGCCAACACCAATGGTGTATACTACTATACAGTATATTAATATTTTATATATAGTGTGATTGTAATAGTAAGTGATGTTAATGAAGTGGGGTATACAAATAACCCACATAGTTATGGGTTTGTATAGAACATATTTCATTTACTACCTACTTTAGAATTTGCTAGAATGTCTCTAAATAAAAAGTCAAGAATTTATCTATAATAAAAAATTATAAGAACTTGTATCATAACCTATGCTTCCCCTATGAACTGTATCAAATCATTATAGATATAATAATTCCCAAAATATAGTATCATTGTCCACCTAAATCCAATCTTGTGCTTTTCCTTGATTGACATCTCATATCATCATTTCTTTACAATTATAAAAATCATGGGACTATCTTATTCATTCTAAATTTTCAACCTAGGTATTAATTCATATATATAGTGAACAAAAACCATTACAATACAATCATAGGAATTCCTCATAGGAACCCTAGTATCACTCAAGTAGTAGTATGATGTAACATATCATTGATTCTGTCATTATCGACCCACCAAGGGATCCCATGTGTCACCCATGGAATATATAATCACCTACCCTCTGGTTCTATCCCTAGTACTCCACATAGTGATTCTAGGAATCAATATTTTCATATAAGTAATCCTCCCTCTGATTCAACCATTTTCTTACCATATGGAACCCCAAGTACCACCCCATATGAGATATAAATGAGAAGAAATGTTAGTCTTTACATGGTATTCATATAATTTCAAATGTTTCACCCATGGAACATTATGAATCCATCACAATTCATTTAATAAAATAAAAATAATGACTTTGTATATAGTTTTCCTAAATTATAACCCATATCTCTATCTCTTAGCATAACCATAAGAATGGTTATGGTATTAAGTTCTTATAATACCATATAATAACACATTTTAATTCAATAATTCCAAGTCATTTAAATAATCAATTTACTCACATCAGAAAAAGGCATCAATAATAACATAATCATAAAAGGCATTCCATTACATGAATCCTCCCATTTGTTTTTATTTTCCATTTAAATTTTGAAATACAACTGAAGAATGTGTGAGAAATAAAAAATTCCAAAGGCCTATGGATGTGGTATTTCATTCCCTCGTCCATTTTTATTCGATTTAATACACAATTATTGTATTTTATATCCTATAAGAAAGGGGTAAAAGGACACTCCTCAAAACATGAATCAAAACATTAGACACAGAGGGTGGTTTAGTCTCATAGAACAATGAAAACAAGGGTTGGTTTGAATTCTAGGTTCATAACATTTAATTATTCCTTAATGGGTCTCATTGGTCATGTAGGTACACCCTAACCATTTAATTTATTGATCAATTAATTTTTTATTAATCAATTAAAATCTCTATCTGAGGAAATAATATCCTAATACATGAACATAAATAATTTGAGGGAAAAGTAAGATACCCACTACATTAGCATGGTTGTAGACAACCCATCTATTGTTGGACACTAATCTAGGATAAGGTAGAAGGTATAATGAAAAAATAAAAATACATTAAAAATAGTTCATATGATATTTCATCAAAATAACTCAGTAAAGATGACAAAAAATGATGATAGGAATATGTGTAAAATAGAACTTGTTGATTTCTACCATATGAGAATTATGGTGACCAATTAAGAGTCTACACTATAGATAAATCACAAATCCTATGTTAGGATTGGAAGGCAGCATCAACAAGAGGGAGAGAGGTTGGAAATTAGAGTAATTGAGAAGATGAGTGTAGGGTAATGTTTTTATTAATCTAAGGGAAATATGGTCATTTAACTCCTTCAATGTAGGGTCCCATTGTTTGGCCATACGGTTGGAAAAAACCATTCACCAAACATGCACAAATCCATACCTCAAGACCTACTCATACAGTTATGGTGCCCTCTTAGACAAACAATGTGTTGAACATAAACATTACCTTTATTAAAACCTATTCAGAAAACACATCTGTGTTCTTCTTGGGTTTTATAGTTTCATAAAATTGTGTGGCCCTGAATATTTCATTGAATCACCATAAAAAGTTTGATCTGACAGTGCACACTGGGATGTATAGTTTCTACTAACCAAATGTCATTGCTGCCTCCTCCAAAACCTCGGGCTCCAGGATCCATTCTAGAACCATTCACTCTCATTTCCTCTGTGACCCAACTAATAACCCTAATAAACACAAAATTGAGGAAATTAACAATATTTAAAAGGTTCCCCACCACATTGAAAATTTAGGTTCATTCAATATTTCTTGGTAAAAACAATTCATCACCAATTTCCCTTCCAAGGGTGGTAAGGAATCTTTTAAGAATAACTCTTTCCACATGGAATGTATGTCTACCTCACACTCTAAGTTATTATCTTATACATAGAATTGTAATAGTTTCACATATACTAAAGGAACTTACCAACCTTATAGTACCTTTTGAACTTGATCTAAAAATATAGATAAGTATCTTTTCATAGGATGCATCTAACTCCAACTCAACCTCGTCGGGTTGAATAATATGGGACATATCAAAATGATAATAGGGAGGGTGATGTATATGGACGAAATCATGTATAGATAAGTACCTATGAGGTAATGGAAACCAACCGGCTATCGGTAGTAATATCTCTTGGTCATCAATGGTCCCTACATAACAAGGTGATAACTTCCTTTTTTAATCCTTCAATTCCATAGTCTATAAGAAAATTCAATGAAAACTCAATTCCCAACCTGAAACTCTAGTTCTTGATGAGGATGATCAATGAATGATTTTCTTATAGACTAATCTATTGAAATATTCATCCTAATAAGTTAAACATACTCTAAAGTATCTCATACAATATAATGTCAATGTAGTGGTGAATTTCCTTCCCTATAATGAGCATATGGTTGAAGGGAATGTCAAACCATATAGAGTCACATATGGAGACATCTATATAGTCACATGGAAGATATTATTTTTAGAAATGGAATTTACAGGTAAGTGATTCTCCCATAAAACTATGAAATAAATGAAACTTTCATGGATTGTGTCCTTCAAATCCTCTACCATACACTCAGGCTAAAAATTAGTCTATTGGAGATATGCTATACTCATATGTACTAATGAACTGAGTTCCCTCTGTAAACCCTCCTATAACTGCATTGTGAATCAAACATCTCTATTTGATACTATTTAACAAGGAACCCCTTAGAAAAATATCATATAATAAATTAAGAGCCTTTTGAGCTCAGCCACTAATATGGTCTCCTAAAATGGTAATAAATGGGAAACAATTTTCAACCTAACAATTATCACCCACATAATATTACATCCCTTATGTGATCTAGGGAATCTCATCCAGAAATCCACGGTGATTTCATCACATTTACATTGAATAATAGGTAATGACTATAAATTTCATGTTGGATTCTAGTTCTTTACCTTCATATGATGAGATTTGGAACACTAGATTAAAAATTCATCTATCGTTTATTTTATCACAATCCAAAATTATTGACGACACAAGCCGATGTACATCTTGGTATTACCAATATTTACATATCACATCGAGGAATGATACTATATCCTTAAATCCTCTCTGATATATATAGAAACCATGATGTATCTATGAATGTACCAGATATCATTCTCTATAACAACCCAACCATGTGGTTGGCCAACACCTAAAATAATATCCCATATGTCCAATCCCTCATAATCTGGAAGCTACCACATCTTCACTCTATATGAAATTTAGAAACTCACTAATTAATATGATTGTAATGATTAACCATGATGATCCTAAACCTCCAAATGAATCTCAAAAAATAAGTCAATAGGCATTAACTTGCTACTATCCTCCTAAACATCCTCTATCTGAGTCCTCCTACTCAATAAATGTGGAAAATGAATTCTCTTTCTAATCATGTAATCAAGCTCAATGTTGAAATATATTAGGTAGTCAAAACAATATAATTTCCTAATATTCAAGTCATGTTATGTAGAGATGTGGATTGGGATTTTTTTCATTATATACAACCAAATTCTCTCCAACTAAGTAGTTCCTCGAGCGGCGTAAGGAATGAACAACATGGGATAACTCGAGATCGAGTGTCTATTAGTTAGTATTATATGTTCTCAAATGATGAGACACATACTCTATGACACTCTCCTCTTAAATCAAACATCTATTATCCCGATACATACTACATCATAATATTGTTTAAACATTATTCCCAAATGAATAATTCTCAAGATCGATGATGATGACAGCCTCTCTTTAATCTTCTGAAAGGATGTATTTTATTATTCTTACCATATAAACATCACATCCTTCATATTAAACCACATTGGATGTACTTCTAATCATGATAATTATTTTATTATTTTCTTATAATATCCATATATACATAATAAAATTCATATATCAATGATGTTCTTATGATTCTCCAAGTAAACTATATATTTCTCTTTCTATGGGTCACCTAATACTATTTCATCTATGAAAATATAACCTATAAAGTTAATTTTATTCATCCAAAAGTGGAACTTCATCAGATTTTCATATAACTGATTCTATATCAGTTAATTAAATTAGATCTTAATATGTTTTTAAAATTCATTTAAATTATTATAATACACCAATATATCATCAAATAATACCTCCAAAAAGGAATGAAAATATGGAAGGAAATATTTCTTCATCAGTTACATGAGAACTGCTTGTGATTTCTTGAGACTGGACAGTATGAGAAAATACTCATACAATACATATCTAATATGGTATGTTATAAACTTTATATCTGATCATATAGAATAAAACTCTTAATAACCAATTATCATATCAATCTTAAATAAAACCATCACTCCTTATATCTAATAAAATATATTTTCTATGCAAGGTAATGGATACCAGTTCTTGGATGTATGAAAGTTTAATTGGTGGTAATCCCCATAAATCCTGAGGGTATCATCTTCCTTCCTGAATAAAAGGACCAGTGAACCCTATGGCAAAGAACTGGTTCATATAATAACCTTAGCATCGAAATCCTATAGCTTCCTCTTATTCTCCAGCAGCTGAGTAGTATCCATCCTCTATGAAGGAATAGATAATGGTGTAACTCCAAGCACTAACTTGATGAAAAAATCAACCTCTCCATCGAGAGTTTTTCCTTATAATTCATTTGAGAAATGCCCCAAAAATGATAAGCCAGTGGAAGGACATAATTCTAATAGATTCCGAAAAAATGTGAATATAAGCTAATAATTTTGATTATCATCCAACTAAGCCCATGTTTATTGGATCTAGCTTAGCTTTCCTGGACAACAAATTCACCCTTTTGAAAAAAACCACCCTATATTGATTTTTTAGTTACCCATCAATGATAGTATTCAATATAAGAATGATATGGAACCAAATTGTCTATCCCAAGAATTATGTCAAACATTGACATATCATGGATAAATATGTCCCAAATCAAGCGAAACAAACCTACCGTAATTAAAAATCAATGCACTTTTGGTCACTCTCAGATTATATCCCCAATTTAGTATCAAGTGTCCTCAAACCATAAGATAACTGATCATAAAGTCCAAGGCTCTCCATAATAGGAACAAATGTTAAGGATTGTGAAGAACCTATTTCAAGAAGAGAAGATACTAACATAGAGGATACTAGAATATTACCTCTCAATAAACAAGGTCCTTAGGTATCAGTTTCACTACATATATATGGACTCATACACATCCATGTGATATTTTCTATATACCCTTAGAAATTAATCTCTACTGGATCTATAAATTTTGATTCTAGTTATCACATACATTATTTACTCCTTTTCATAATTGGTCATCCACACTCTATCTCCCTACCAGATGAGAAGTTCTTATCCCTACTCTTAAACTTATTTTCAGTGAATACACTGTCCTATGGAATAATGAAGCATACTATCTACCAATTTACCAAATATTGACCATATTTCTATAAGATCAAAACTCCTCTAGGTCACTCGGACATTGAGTTACTGTATGTACTGACCTACTTCATTAAGAAACCTTACCTAGAAAACTGAGTTTTCACCATGGAAACTAATATCACCTTGTGGACGCTCTAGATGATTCTTCTTATAGTTGGACTATGTAGTTGCTGATCTAGACGTTGAACCACCTTTTCTTTCACCTCCACCATATCTCGGGTTATGCTGCATGATAAGTACATGATTCACTATTGTAAATATGATAGTATTATTAAAAACACTCACCTTGGATCAAAATTCATTACTCATTCCATCATCAAATATCTTATATTTTGAAAACATGTCACCTAATATAATTGGTTCAAAATTATGGAACTTGGTGAAATGGGAAAAATATCCCATAATTGATGAGATTCCCATCTCAAAGTGGATGAACTCTCAAGATCTATCATCCCCCAATATATCATCCGACAAATAATCATATAATTTCATCTAAATATCCCACCAAACCATATATCAATGTTGATTCATCTATGTAATCACTTACCTCCATATCTTCGTGGAATCCTATAGCAAATATGTGGTGAGGTTCACTCACCTCTTAGGAGGTGTGTTAGGATGATCAGAAATCAATATCATGGACTCTACACATGAATCCATAGCTTGTGGATTTACATCTAGAAAAAATATGAGAAGACACTACTTCTGTAACTCACACATCAACTTTTTCATAGTCGGGGTAGGTCACAGGGTTCCCTATAGACTGTGCATAATTAATAAGAAACCCTCTTGTAGTTGGTCATCTAATCCCATGTCCGGTATAACTGGTGGTGTCTCTAGAAGAACTACTATGGTTTATACTGGTGACCCCGGTCCCACCACATTCTAATAATGGTTATAACCACCCTCATAGTGATCAAATAAAGGGCATCATGGTGGCATGTCTCTAAAAATGGAAAACAAGGGCCTATGAAATAGATTCAATAATTTCTAGCAACACAAACATATGAATATGATTGGTAAAATCATACTTATATTAAATTCACACCCCTCAGTCCACTCCAAAATCCATGTTATGACATTGTGAATATAAAATTGAATGTAAGAGACAATGAATATTTTCTACTAATATGGTCGGGTCAGGGTCAAGTTGTCTTCTATAAGTCAAGGGTCCCCATATAAGGACTGTAAATTAAAATTTCTAAAGAGAAAAATCGTTTAAATTTTAATTAGGATCCCCATTTTATTGTTACGAAAAATTTCAATATTCAAATTATTTTACATTCATAATCATTTATAAAACAATTATCTTAAAAAGGATTAACAATATGGAACACCAGAACCAATTTATAATGGAAAATACACATTATAAATTGAATTGGGGTGTCTATTTAATCAACACCAATTATTTATCAACTTCCTAAATCAAATTTTACATCAATTAAATAGAATTTAAAATAAAGGAACTAAATAATTCTCTAAAAAATGTGCACTATATATAAATGTGGAATGGAATATGTCGTGAAATATAAATCTAGATGTGCCTCAGATGATGCATAACGAAATAATTAATTTCAATATCATCCTAGGGTAAAACAATTAATAGTAATATGGAATATAGAACATTAATATCATCACCCAATGGTGAGATGTATGAAAACTTATTAAGAAAAATCTATAAAAAAATTCAAAATTTATGTAATTTGGATTTTCACTATACATGGGTTATCTACTCCCTAGATTTGGCTCAAGACCATTTATCCTTTATATTATCCCAAAATAGTAAAGAAAATAAAATAATCCTTTGATACAACTTTCTAATGTACTGAACCGGGTTCACTCAACAGTAACCAAACTAATTTTATCGCATAAACTCAATAATTCCTCCTCGTATACTAGAGGATACCTACAAACAACTAGTTTATATGGTGGAATAGTGGAGAGACTATATCTTCAGTATCTGAGTGTATCATAGTGTTATAATAACATCATTATGATTTGGAAGTGTAGTAGATAATTGAACATCTTATGAAAAAAACTTCATATAAATAACCAATTGATCACATCGACCAATGTCATATACAAAATTACGATCATTTAAAGATATAAATAATGGAAAAATAATAAGATAGAGAAGACGATACACATACATTAAGTTATACCAAAATAACTAAAACATCCAAAAAGACTATCTTCTGATAGAATCACAACTCAATGATCAGTCATGTTCCCCTACTCCAATACTAAAATCAATTGGGAATTGGTAATTGGGTTCTTTCCCTTATCTCTACATGCTTCCATGATGTTTTCATGGGTACGGAATGGTTCCCTGAGTAGGGTATGATATAATCATAGTAGTCTACCAAAAATATTTTCTGATTCCATCATGTCTTTGAATATATAATAAATAATATGTAGGAAAAAATATGTGATTTAAATGAATTGAAATATTTCAAAAACCCATATATATTAGTGTTCTCAGGGAACACCCATCCTCTGCTACCTTCTTTATCACTAGCCAAAATTTCACTAAATACATAGTAAGTCCTCTATCAATTATAATAATGTCTTACGACATTTCTTATTGCCCAAGAATCCCCCACGAACCATATCTATAAATAATAAGTATAAGAAGTCAATCAATAAACTTTATGTCTCTAACTGAATATATTATTGTGTTTTATCTTATAAAACACATCATATAATCATTTCATTATAATTTTACAAAACTGAATCCAATCCTTGGAGATCAAAATTTTAAACCCATCTATCACTCTATATATATCTTGAACCAAACGTCAATGTCTCGGATTCCTCCGGTCCATTCCATTGTGAAATGTGGTTCTAGAGGTGTGCCAGGAGGTCAAGGTTCCTTGGGGTGCATTTGGATGGACTTTTAAGGAGGGATAAGGGCAATAGCTTTCACATAGTTAGCACACGGTTTGGCTAAACCGTGCGGCCAAACCGTGCAAGGCTGGTTTTGGAGGCAGTGGATAACGCACGATTAGTGCACTGTTTGTCTAACCATGCGGAGTAACCATGCGAGGAGTTGTTGTCGAAGCAGAAGCTAATGTATTGTTAGTGCATGTTCTGTTAAACCGTGCGGACTAACCATGGGGGCACTTAAAGTTAGATCCTAAAATTTCAGATCTGAACACTTTTTCCTCTAAATGGTACGTATAAGCCGCTAAGCGGCCATAACTTGGGATTACCCTTCATTGGAGGTAGAAGAACCTCTCCCATGTGTTTTGGAGGTGATTCAGAGGCTTCCCTTCACAAATCAAATCTGGTTTCTCTAGGTATGTGATCGTTCTTGTAGGTTTCTTAGATCTTATTAGATCTACTCCTTCTCTTCCCTCAGTTTCTTAAATCTACACTCGTTATGGGTATATCTATGTGTTTGGATGTCGAATATGATGATTCATGTTATTTATCTTGCTAGGAGGAGAGATCTAAGGCAGGGTTTCGGAGAATCGACCCGGGATCCTTGAGCGTTCCTTGACCGTTGTGGTATCAATCAAAAACCTTTGAGGTAGGGATTTTACCTTCATCTCTCTAATTTGTGCATCATGCGGGATGGGTGTCCCCTTTCTTTCACGAGACATAGTTGAACCAGTTTAAATGAAGATAATAACTGGCTTATGGAATGGAGATGGGGAATTGGTTATGTTTATCTTTTTTTATCCTATTGTTATGTTGTGAATTGAATAGGCTTATGCCTACTGAAAATCACGGTCGTTGGGGGCCTTTGCTTGCACAATTAAATGTTTCCCTATATTTCTAGACCGTTTTGTGGATGGAACTTTGTGGAATATAGAAATTAGTTAATCACATAAAGTTGGCTAATTAAATGAATATCTGAAACCCTTTTGTGATCACCCCGGTTGAAAAAAATGGAATATTGAACAAGTGGGTGTTGGTTTGGTTATGTGGTGTGTGAAAGGGGGGGTGGGGGTGAATCCTGGGTTATTACAAATAGGATGGGCAGTGGGGTTGTGGTAAATGATATTAAATGGGCAATGATGTGGCACGAGCTTTCTTTTGTGATACGGTTGTGGAGATGTGGTTCTAGTGGCAGTAAGGCTGCATTAATGAGTTGTGATATTAAAAGAAAGTGGAAAGTTGATAGATGAACTATGGGGAACAATAATGAATTAAATGTGGGAATAATCAATGGGGATTGATTGATGATAAAAAGGTTGGTTTTGTGTTGGTTGTGTTCTATCTATCTTGATTTGTGGTTGGTAGGGTGTTGTTCTACGAAACGCTTGATCTGTTTTGATAATTTCCCAGTAGTTAAGGAACTAATAAAATAATTCTGTTGGAACATAAAAACCTAAATGGGGTTGGGTTTGTTTGTTGTATGCATGCTTCATATTAGTAGTTCCAGGGCACGTGCTCATTTCCTCTGTTTAGAAGCCATAGGTTGGGATATGTGTTTGGTATACATATATGTATCTATATCTTTTTTTTTCTCACACCCCACCCATGTTGTGCACTTAACGTCGAACACTACCATTTCATGGGAGAGGGTGTTTTCCCCTTAGTTACTATCTCTTTCCTGCTCCTTCTTCCATAGGATGTGATGGCTTTAGGTGACCTTACACCCAAGACTCTTTGGGTAGGTTTCGATTAGTGTTATTTTATCTTAAGACTCTTTGGGCAGGATTACTATTCCCAAGAATCTTCGGGATGAGGCCCAAGTGTGTTCGGGTGGGGATGTGATATGTGGTTTGTGAGGCCCGGGTGTGTGCGGGTGGGATATGTGGTTTTTGAGGCACAGGTGTGTTCGGGCGGGGATGTGATATGTGGTTTATGAGGCCCAGGTGTGTGCGGGCAGTATGTGTGGTTTTTGAGGCCCAGGTGTGTGCGGGCTGGATGAGTGTGGTAGCGTCAGGACGTTCTCCATTAGGAAGAGTAGCTAACTACTGGGGTAAAATGGTGTGTGGTACCCAATAATCTTGTTCTTATATACTACTACCTGTTGTTTTTTGTTTTGGTGAGCGTGGATGGTGAGGTTGGGTGGATAGAATTCCTTTATAGTTTTAGGTTCTTCTGTTGTTCTCATGGTACATTATGGTGTCTCCCCACCTGTGCATGAGAGCTTTAGGTTTCCTTACTGAGTATACTTGTATGCTCACCCTATGTTTACTTCTAGGTTTCAATGAGGACTACTAGGTCCATGCAGGACCCTACTAGTCAGGACAGTTGGAGTTGTTGCAGTTGTTGTACTCTTATTTCTTTTGGTATTGCACTTTTGAGTTTTATTGTTCTTCTTCTTTGTTTCAAAATTGTTTAAACATGCGCGTGGGATTGGTTTGGGTTTATTTTCATTTACTTGTTCCTTTTTCCTTTTGGTGTTTGACTCATCCTATTTCCCGATCTTAAATAATAAAAACGGTAATGCCTCCCATATTTGTGAAAACTCATACCCTTAGTGCTAGTCGCCACTCCGGGGCCTACTAGAGGTAGGACTCGGGGGGTCATTATCTCCCTTTCACCATTGCCAGCTCAGAAGGGGCATCTTTGGTGGGAGGGGATCGTGACAGAATGGTATCAGAGGTGATGGTTGAGAGATAGGATGGAGTTTGGAGTTAGGTACAGTGAGGATTGCATGGGATGGTAGGGAAACAATGTTATGTGATCTTGGTGCATGACATAGGCTAGGGAAGACCGGCTAGGACATGGGATTTCAGGCCCCCCCCCCCGTGATCCGATGCAAGGAATCTGAGCCTACTGAATGAACAAGTGAGACTACATTGATTGCAGGGTAGAGAACCTAGGGAAGGTACATTCATCATCATGTTTTGTGTTATACTTGATTTGGGTGTTCTGGGAATGAAATTTAAATAAAGTGATAAAATGAAACCTTGAGAAATTTCCTTACTACTTGGGAGTGGGCACTTGCACGCAGCAGAGTTGGCAGCTCTGGCAAGACCAGAGGTGGTGTGAGGTACGATTTGTTTTTTCAGCACTCTCGTTTCTAATTTTTTTGATTCGGGAGCTTCACACTCCTTTGTTTCATCTGGTCTAGCCCATGCTTTGGGTCTAGACGTAGAGAGACATTCCATACCCCTGGTGCTGAGTACACCAGTTTGAGTTCAGACCAGCATATCTTGTGTTTTTCGGGGATGTGGGCTGATGTTGGGACTGCATCGATCTAGTGGGGATCTTCTTTTTCTACAGATGCAGCCATAAGATGTCAACCTAGGCATCGATTGGTTGTTTTCTATTAGTTCTGTTATCGACTGATTCTGAAGAAGAGAGATGTTCTCCGACGTGGATTGGCAACATGTAACTTTTGTTGGTGAGAGGAGCTATCAGGTGGGAAGCCATCATGTGAAGCCTCCCCTTTCTTTGTGAGGCAGGTTATCAGTGGGTTCAGCTGATACAAAGATGATGGATGTTCCAGAGGTTTTTGGGGAGTTACTCGATGTTTTTATCAAGTAGGTTGTGACTCTACCCCCAGCCACCCCCCCCCCCCGATGTGAAATTGAGTTCGCGATATACTTATAGCCTGGTGCCCATTCGATTTTGATGGCCCCTTATCAGATGGCACCTTTGGAGTTGTGGGAGATGCGGATTCAGATTGACGATTTGATTGAGAAGGGTTATCTTCGACCCACCGTGTCTCCATGGGGTGCTCCAGTTTTGTTCATGAAGAAGGTAGATGGTGGTCTCAGGCTATGCATAGACTACCTAAGGTTGAATTAGGTAACTGTCAAGAACCGTTACCCCCTTCCAAGGATAGATGATCTCTTCGATTAGCTGAGGGGAGCAGGTTGGCTTTATAAGATTGATCTACGATCTGGATATCATCAGCTGAGGGTAAAGGACAGTGACATCTCAAAGACGGCTTTCAGGTGCAGGTATGGGCACTTCGTGTTCGTTGTGATGCTGTTTGGAGTTATGAATTCACCATCTGTGTTCATGGGACTTCTGAACTTTGTCTTCTGAGAGTTTCTGTACTGGTTCATCGTTGTGTTTATCGATGACATCCTGAACTACTCAAAATCAGAGGAGGATCTCATTGAGAATCTTAGGGCAGTCTTGGAAGTCCTTCGACAGAATCATCTTTATGGGAAATTTTCAAAGTGTAAGTTCATGATGCAATAAGTACAGTTCCATGGGCACGTGGTGTCCCAGCATGGAGTGCCAGTGGACCCATCGACGGTGGAGGCAGTTGTTTCTTAAGCGGCACCCAAGAGCATGGCAGAAGTTCTTAGTTTCTTGGAGAAGGCAGGTTATTAACAGAGGTTTGTTTCGGACTTCTCTCAAGTTGCTACTCCATTGACAGCTTTGACTAGGAAGGACCAGGTCTTCCAATGGAGCAAGTAGTGTCAGGAATCTTTCGACTACCTGAAGAAGAAGTTGGTCAGTGCTCCAGTACTCAGATTTCCAGGGGAAGGGTTTTTGTATGAGGTGTTTTTTGATGCTTCTAGCCTTGGTTTGGGGTGCGTGATGATGCAAAAGAAGAGTGTGATCTGTGAGTTCCATGGCTCATCCTTGGTGGTACATCTGAGAGTTTATAAAATGTACCAAGGCATGAGGGAACATTTTTGGTGGCATGGGGTGAAACGAGTAGTGGAAGAGTTTGTGGCTAAGTGCCTAATGTGTCAGCAAGTAAAGGCAGAACACCATGTTCTCAGTGGTTTGTTGCATCCTTTAGATGTCCCCGAGTGTAAGTGGGATGACATCTCAATGGACTTTGTCATAGGACTACCCAGAGCCCATGGTGGTTATGATGCTATCTGGGTAGTGGTGGATCGACTAACAAAATCATCTCACTTCTTATCAATTAAGGAGTCAGGCCCGATGAGTACCTTTGCACAGAGGTTCGTAGATGAGGTGGTGCATTTTCATGGAGTTTCGAAGACTATCGTCTCATACCAGGATACTCAGTTTACCTCACGAGTCTGGAGGGGGTTACATCATGACTTTGGAACCCAACTACGCCTTAGCACTGCTTTCCACTCGCATATCGATGGGCAAACAGAGCGGACTATCCATACATTGGAGGACATGTTGCGAGAATGCATTCTGGATTTCGTAGGATCATGGGTGAGACACTTTCCTTTAGTAGAGTTTGCCTACAAAAATAGCATCCACTTTACTATTGGCATGGCACCATTTGAGGATTTGTATGGAAGACCATGTCGTTCACCCATTTGTTGGTCCTAGGTTGGTGAGACAGTTACTCTTGGGCTATAGGTAGTATAGAGCACCACAGAGAACGTTCAACTTGTTTGTGGGAGGATGAAAGAGGCTCAGGACTGACAGAATTCTTATGTTGATCGTCAGAGGAGGCCCTTGGAGTTCGAGGTGGGAGATCATGTGTTATTGAAGGTTTCCCCTCGATGGGGGAAGCAGACGTTTGGGAAGGGGAGTAACCACTCCCCGAGGTTCATTGGACCTTTCTAGGTGCTGAGTCGAGTCGGTGAGGTGGAATATCAGCTAGATCTGCCACCTCAGATGGATAAAGTTCATGATTTCTTCCACGTCTCCTAGCTTCATTGGTACTTACACGAAGAATCTCATGTTATCGACTGTGGAGAGCTAGATATGGGATATGACGTGACCTTTGAGGAACGACCAGTCAGAATCGAGGATCGTGAAGAGAAGGTGCTCCTTGTATGAACCATCATCGTGGTTCGTGTGTTGTGGAGGCATGGCTTCCACTAGGAGAGAACTTGGGAGTGGGAGGCTCAGATGCATGCTCAGTACCCGGAGTTATTTTGACTTGTGTTTTTCTTTGTTCTTCTATGCTTTGTTTTGATTTTATACTTTGTACCATTGATATATGGAATTCTTGGCTTGTTGGTTGTGAGACTTTTGGCTTCCTTGTTCTGTGGAAGTGTGTAACATATCCAGATGTGTGGGGAAAGGGAAAAAACTGATCCTTAATCTTGATTCATTAATACGGATGTGATTGAACCTATGTGGGCGTGTCAGTGCCACCTAAAGCGGATAATATCTTGACATGTGAGAAGGAATTCCCCAAGCCATGTGTTCGGGCAGTGTGTGGTTGTACAGTGTTGGGGGCAGTGTATGTTGGAAAAATCCGAATATATGGAAGTGGGAGGACCTAATTCTTAATCGAGATGCATTAATGCAGATGCGATTAAACTCGTGCAAGAAATTCAGTGCCGCCTAAAGCAGATAATATCTCGACATAGGAGAAGGAATTACTAACACCTATGATTAGGGTTTTTGGTTGGGTTCCTGTTATAACGAGAGCCCTGAGAGGTATCTTGTTGGGTTCCTATCGGTTAGTTTTGAATTCTCGAGGACAAAAATGTTTTAAGAGGTATCTGGTGTAATGGCCTAGACAACACCGGACTATTCCTTAGTGAAATGTGGTGTTGGAGGTGTACCAGGAGGTCAATGTTCCTTGGGGTGCGTTTGGGTGGACTTTTAAGGAGACCTAAGGGAAATAGTTTTCGCACAGTTAGCGCACGGTTTGGCTAAACTGTGTGGCCAAACCGTGCAAGGCTGGTTTTGGAGGTAGTGGCTAATGCACGGTTAGCGCACGGTTTGTCTAACCGTGCGGACTAACCATGCGAGGAGTTGTTGTCGAGGTAGAATCTAACGCACGGTTAGCACATGGTCTGTTAAACAGTGCGGACAAACCGTGCAGGCACTTAATGTTAGATCATAAAATTTTGGATCTGAACTCTTTTTCCTCTAAATGGTTCGTTTAAGCCCCTAAGTAGCCATAACTCGGTAATAACCTTCCTTGGAGGTAGAATAACATCTCCCAAGAGTTTTGGAGGCGATCCAGAGGCTTATCTTGGCAAAACAAATCTGTTTTCTCAAGTTATATGATCATTCTTGTTGGGTTCTTAGATCTTCTTAGATCTACTGCTTCACTTCCCTCAGTTTCATAAATATACACCCATTATGGGTAGATCTAAGTGTCTGGATGTCGAATATTATGAGTCTTGGTCTTCATCTTTCTAGGAGGAGAGATCTATGGCGGGGTTTTGGAGAATCAACATGGGATCCTTGAGCGTTCCTTGACCGTTTTGGTTTCCTTCAAAATCCTTTGATGTAGGGATTTTACCTTCGTCTCTCTCATTTGTGAATCATGTGGGATGGGTGTCCTCTTTCTTTCACAAGACATAGTTGAACCAGTTTAAATGATGATAATAATTGGCTTAAAGAACGGGGATGGGGAAGTTGTTATGTTTATCTTTGTTTATCCTATTGTTATGTTGTGAATTGAATAGGCTTATGCCTACTGAACATCACGGTCGTTGGGGGCCTTTTCTTGTTCAATAAAATGTTGCCCTGTCTTTCTAGACCGTTTTGTGGATGGAACTTTGTGGAATATGGAAATTGGTTAATAACGTAAAGTTGGATGATTAAATGAATATTTGGGACCCTTGTGTCATCACCTACGTTGAACAAAATGGAATAATGAACATGTGGCTGTTGGTTTGGTTACGTGGTGTGTGAATAGGGGGGGTGAATACTAGGTTATTACGAATAGAGTGGGCAGCAGGGCTACAATAAATGATATTGAAGGGGCAATGATGTGGCACAATCCTTGTTTATTGATACGGTTGTGGAGATGTGGTTATAGTGGCGGAAGGGATGCAGTAATGAGTTTTGATATTAAAAGAAAGGGGAAAGTTGATAAATGAACTGTGGAGAATGATATTGAATTGAATGAGGGAACAATCAATGGGGATTGATTGATGATAAAAAGGTTGGTTTTGTGTTTCTTGTGTTCTATCTAACATGATTTGTGGTTGGCAGGGTTTTGTTCAACAAAACACTTGATCTGGTTTGATAATTTCCCAGTATTTAAGGAACTAATAAACTGATATTGTTGAAACATGAAAACCTAAAAGTGGTTTGGTTTTTTCGTTGTATGCATGCTTCGTAGTAGTAGTGTAGAGGCACATGCTCAATTTCTCTGTTTAGAATCCATAGTTTGGGTGGTGTGTTTGGTATACATATATGTATCTTTATCTTTGTGTTTTTTTGCACCGCACCCATGTTGAGCACTTAGTGCCAAACACTCCCATTTCATGAAAGAGTGTGTTTTCCCCTTAGTTACTAGATCCTTCCGTCTCCTTCTTCCATAGGCTGGGATGGCTTGTGGTGAACTTACACCCAAGACTCTTTGGGTAGGTTTCTATTGGTGTGATTTTAGCCCAAGACTCTTCGGGCAGGTTTACTCTTCCCAATAATCTTCGGGATGATGCCCAGGTGTGTTCAGGCAGGGATGTGATATGTAGTTTGTGAGGCCCCGGTGTGTACGGGCAGAATATGTGGTTTGTGAGGCCCAGGTGTGTTCGGACGGGGATGTAATATGTGGTTTGTGAGGCCCAGGTGTGTTTAGGCGGGATATGTGGTTTGTGAGGCCCCGGTGTGTGCGTCCGGGATTTGTGGTTTTTGACGCCTAGGTGTGTGAGGGAAGGAAGAGTGTGGTAGCTTCAAGACGTTCATCGTTATTAAGATTAGCTAACTAGTGGGGGAAAATGGTGTGGGGTACCCAATAATCTTGTTCTTATGTACTACTACCTATTGTTTTGTGTTTTGGTGAGTGTGGCAGGTGAGGTTAGGTGGATAGAATTCCTTGCTAGGTTTAGGTTCTTCTGTTTTCTCATGAGACATTAGGATGTCTCCCCACCTGTGTACGAGGGCTTTAGGTTTCCTTACTGAGTATACTTGTATCCTCACCCTACGTTTACTTTCAGGTTTCCAGGAGGACTACTAGGGTCGTGCGGGGCCCTAATAGTTGGGGCATTTGGAGTTGTTGCAGTTGTTGTACTCTTGTTTCTTTTGGTATTGCACTTTTGAGTTTTCTTGTGCTTGTACTTTGTTTCAGAATTTTTTAAACATGCATGTGGGATTGGTTTGGGTTTATTTTCATTTACTTGTTCCTTTTTTCCTTTTGGTGTTTGACTCATCTTCTTTCCCGATCTTAAATAATAAAATGGGTAATGCCTCCCCTATTTTTGAAAACTCATACCCTTGAGGCTATTCACCACTTCAGGGCCTACTGGAGGTGGGACTCGGGGGTCATTATCTCCCTATCACCATTTCCAGCTCAGAAGGGGAATCTTTGCTTGGAGGGGGTTGTGACACAAACCCCTTAGAATCTCATCATATACATTCCTCAAAGGAACCCTAGTATTTCTATATGTGATGTATAATGTCACCACATAATTATTTCATCATTCACAATCCACTAAGGGAGCCTAATTTCCACTCATGGTGTATATAATCTCATATCCTCTGAGTCTATCCTTGAAAGTCCAAATATGGAGTCTAAGTATCACCAGTGTTTTTAAGTAATCTATCCTCAGTGTATATCTTTGTGGTTCCATAATGAACCCCATGTATAATCCCAAGCATGATATCACTAAGCAGCCAAGTGACTCCATCCATGGAATTCATATAGAAACCCAAGTTTCACACATAAAGATTATAATTCCTTTATAATTCGTGTAATCAAATACTCCCACTGATTTTGTTTTTTGGTATTCTTAAATTTGAACCCATCTCTCACTCCTGTCAAGAAAATAATAATTTCTATTGTCCTATAGTCTAAAAATACCATATTTTCCCACAATTTTATTAAATTATGAAATCAAATTTATATAATCAATTATCTCACATCATAGAGTGTTTGAAATAATTGAATAGGTTTATAAGGAAAATAATTGCATGAAACCTCTCATTCATTTTAATTGGACATTTGAATTATGAAAGATGAATCCAGCATAATCGATTAAGAAAAATGGCCAATGAAATCAATCAGGTTGGTAAGAGAATCATTCCACCAAGGAAATTTAGAGGCAATAAAATCAAGTAATCATCTTGTGATATCTATAATAAATACACCTTCGAGAGTGTCATTTAAATTCTCAAATGTGTTGTTCATGTATAAATTACCGGCACATAGCATATGAGTGAATGGAAAACGATTTGAAATATAATGATAATCTGATGGTAAGATTCTTTAATTGTAAGCATTTGGGTCATTTTTCATACTTTCATCCAATGCTATTCACTAAATGTATCATCACGATTGGAAATAGAGGGTTATAGAGAAATATTTTTGTACTACTATGGTTGATTTTGGTTCAACAAATGAATTAGATATAGATATGTTACTTGTGTATTTGAATTATTCCAATACTCTATTTTATTATGCATCATATAATTATTTAATTTTTGAGAAATCAT
The DNA here is from genome assembly GCA_963277665.1 of Viscum album. NCBI lineage: Eukaryota > Viridiplantae > Streptophyta > Magnoliopsida > Santalales > Viscaceae > Viscum > Viscum album. Next base: position 865,995,023 of record OY728134.1, on the reverse strand, counting down.
CAAGAATATAGGGAATATGATATCATAAAAGTATGCTATAGATTTAGGTGAAAGCACCGAGTGGGAATATTAATGTATTCAAGAAATATATAACCCTTCATATTGTTTTTGCAGAATTGGTCCTTCCTAAAAATAATTATAAAATATCTATAGTGTAGTAATATGTTATTTTGGGTATGTCTTATCTTTTAGTTTATCATGATAATACATATTAAAGATCTTAGAAATTATTTTTCAATTATTTAATGCCCTATTAACTTACCAAGAAGAAGGGAAATTTATTATAAATGAAAGTAAATGATACAAATAATATTTCATTGAAACAAATATTTAAAATATTGATATTCTTGTTGTGAATGAATATATTGATATTTTTCATGATGATTTTCCAAATTTTATTAAAAAAATGTAGGTTGATTTAACAATTGACATAGTCATTGATTCTAAGCCTCTTTTCAAAAACCACCTTATCTAATGGCTCATGTAGAAAGTTTGGATCTGAAACAAACTGCAATTGTTTCTAGATTATTGTTTTATTCAACCTAGAGATTCACATTATGGTGCTACTATATTTCAAGTTGAAAAGAATGATGGTTCATAGGGCTTTTTATAGATTATATAGCCTTTAATAACATCACAATTAAGAACAAATACATTTTTTCTCATATAGATTATTTATTTGATCAACTAAAAGGAACATATTACATTTATAATATCAATATTTTGTAGGGGTACCATCAGTTATATTTTAGAGAGGTAGATATTCCCAAAACCACTTTTCCAACTAGATATGGCCACTATGACTTTGTAGTTATGCCATTTGGATTCTATAATACACCGTCTGTTATTATATATACAAGGAATATATTATTTAATGAGTTTTTGGATAATTTTTTTGTGTGTTTCTTACTAATTATGTGCTATTATATTCTAAAATTCATGTTGATGATGAAAGACACCTAAGGATTTCTTTGAAAACACTATGTTAAAAGAATCTCAGTGGACGATTTATTAAGTTGTAATTTTTAAGAAAAAATATTTATTTTCATGGCCATATTATTTCTAAACATGGAATTACTTTTGACAGTACTAAAATAGGAATTTTTTGAAGAATGTACAAGACTAACAAATTTCATATATATTTTTAGTTTTCATGGTATGGTAGGTTATTACTGATGATTTTTTGAAAACATTTATCAATTTTATATCCCACTTACAATTTTCATTCAACAAAGAGAAAAATTATTTTAGATAGAAAAATGTGATTATTATTTTCATGAATGAATGAGAGTATTGGATAATAATCGTTTTTGGATGTTCCCTCAATAAATAGTGATGATTTCATCTAGAGTGATTCTTATTTGAATGGAATTGGTTATATTCAGATGAAAATGATCTGGAAATTACCTATTCATTACATTAATTACAATTGGATGAGAAAATTTATCTTACATAGTATCTTGAATTAGTTGTTGTCGTTTTATTGAAACATTAGAGGCATAATTTATATAGAGATAGATGTTAAATATATACAAACTGTTAATGGTTAAAGAGTAAATTCACTTATAAATAGTTTAACAAGAGGTAGAGAATATGGATGAAACTGATTAAGTAATCTGATTTAATGATCCATTACCAACTTGAAAAAAAAATATGTTGATAAATCATTATGTTGGAAAAATATTTCTATATTTATCATGTTACATTTGAAAAATGACCCTTTAGTTAGTTAATTGATCTATTTTGTATTGAAGTTATACATATAGGGACATGCACTAATTTTTTTTCAGATGTTAGTGTAATTGTCTATACTAAAAAGAATTAGAATACTCAGAAGGAATAACATAAGTTTTTGAAAAATATATAAGTGGTTAAAAATAGATTAATTCTTGAATTTGATGTAGATAAATAATTTTTTTAGATTAATACAATTATTATGTGTACCTTGTGATTTTCAGTTGAAGATGAATTTTTTAAAAGAAGCTCATAATTCCCCATTTTTTGTTCTTATAATAAGAAGTATGATATTCAGAGACACATGGAAGTATTATGGTGGGATGGAATGAAAAGAGTTATATTCTGATGTTACCAGGAAATGATTGACTTATCAAAAGTTTAAAGTAAAATTTAAATTGAAAAAGGTTATGCTTTATCTTAATCTAGTGCCGAAGTGGAAATAGTAAAATATATCCCTCGATTTTGTGTTGAGACTACCAAAAACATCTTGATATAGAAATGAAATTATGGTTGTTGTTAATCAACTAAGTGGATCTGCACATTTCCTTCCCATTTTAGATACAATGTATTTAGATATAATTTCATGATTTTACGTTAAGGACATAGTTATGTAATATCATTTTAATCTATCCATAGTATATGATAATGATCCTTTGTTGACTTTTAATTTTTTAGAATGCCTTCAGAAATTGTTGGGAACTACATTAAATTATAGCACAACCATTCATCTTTAGTCTGACAGAAATTCAAAATGGAATTTTCATAACAAGGAAGACATACTACTTATATAATCAATTTATTACCATTGAATTTGTTATCAACAACATTATTTAGCAGAATTTTCTTATAATAAGGGTTTTCATTCCAATTTATAGACGGAACCATTTGAAAAATTATATGGAAAGTGGTGTTGAAATCCATTATTTGATGTGATGTAGGTGAAAGGAGGTTTATGGGACAATAACTGGTGTAGGAAACTATCGAGGATGAGAATCTGGTTTAGCACTATAGAGACACAGTCTTAACATAAATGGATACAACATCATTTTAGATGAATATTTTGTGTGTTACAAAAATACATTCCAGATGACTATAACAGTGTTGTGTCTTTGGAAACTATTAAAAAAATCAATCCTGGTGAAATATATTCAACATATCCCATGTAAATATCCACATTTAGTTCGTCTAATTAAGACCTTTCTTCAGAACCTGGGGAAATGGAAACATAATAAAGGGGTGATCTCAAATTCTTATTAAGGGTAAATAAAGGAAATTCTATGCATAACATGATAAAAAAGGTATGGAACATTAGGATTACATTTGAATATCAAACCCTTCATATTAAATATAAAAAAAATATTGGAAGTTATAAATATATGGATAATAATAAAATCAAGAGCATAATTCATGATAGCATAACATAGGAATAAGACATGGAATTTGTCACATGTACCTTTTTTATAACATTGAGAACATGTTTAAGTATAAACAAGTTCAGTCATTATGATCGGGACCTAAAATCAAGGCCCCAAATCACCTTATGGAAATGCACACAGGTCCATGCATAACATTGTGAACATGTAATCAAGTACATGAATAACCTTATGGACATGAAATGAGGTGCATTCATAACATTGGGAACATGTAATCATGTTCACACATAACATTTTTAACATGTAATTAGGTTCACACATAAACTTATGTGCCTAAAACCAGGACCATTCTTAACATTTTGAAGACATAATAAGCTTCACTCGTATCATTGTGACCATATAATCGTGTTCATGCAAAAACATATGGACATGAAACTGGGCTGATTTATGACATTGTGAACATGTAATCAGGTTCATGGATAACATTTATACTCATGATTCATCCATTAATACCCAATACTTTGGAGGGAGATATAAGTCCTACCCATATCATAATAAAATCATTAATACATGTTTTATAAGATAGTAAAACTTCATTATAACTTAAACTATAAAAATAGATGGTTTCATCAAAAAAAACCCCATGAAATAAAAATGGTATCGTTAACATTTTCTTGCATTATAACCTATGAAAATGTGATACATGTCATAATTATTTCAACAAATAATAACCTATGAAAATTAGTGGGTTTCAAAATCATATTACCCATGGAATATAAATGGTTGTTATAAGATTCATTCCATAAAAACATAAACCATTCAAGAAAGGATGTGAATGGAACCTTTTGGATAATTTACTATAAGGGAATGAGTAACATCAAAGGATGACATCTTAGAAGGAAAATAACTTAGAAAGATGTTTTGAAAAATTTTATAGAGGAAAAAAACATTTCTTCCTTAAGAACTATCATTAAATCAATAAACCTTTTGAAAACCATTTCCTTTGAAAATAATTTGATAACCTAGAAATAAGGTATGACAAAAAATTTAAAAATTTTTTCCTTAAAAACTGATAAAAAAATCATGAAATATTTTTGAAAAATAATACTTAAAAACATTTAAAATAATCTTTTAAACATTTGAAAACCCATTTTAATTGAAAAATAATAAAATTATATTAAAAATATTTAAAACTATTTTCTATGAAATTTTATAAATGGATCTTGAAAACATTCTGAAAACAAAATTCCATTAAAACATATAAAAAGAAGCATAAAGAAGTTTTGAAATCTATTTCTTTGAAAATATCTTCTCCAAATATTTTCTTAAAAATTAACATTTAAACATGAAAATAACTATTCATAGGATTCATCGAAGATAAATCTGTACATCACGTACAATTAAAAAAGAACATTCATTTTTCATTGTAAAATGGTTAGAAATATGCCTCGTTCGGAAATTGACAAGAAGATTCCTTAAAAACATTGCTAAAAGTTAAAAAGGATAAACTTTAATTTTAATTATTATAGTATATTATAATAATATTCATGGAAATATTTTTTATAAAACATGGTTTTAATGGAATGTAGATTTCCGACTGAGGAGGGGGTAAAGTCCGGCTTTCTTAAAAACACTTTTTTTTAATTATCTTATATTCCAAAGAGTGGAATAAATGCTACCAATATATGAATAAAATATGAATAAATATAAGAGTATACAATTTATGAATTTTATTCTGATATGGATTTAAAATTTTCATCAAAGGAAGCATTAACATAAATAATCTCGAAAAGTGATGAGATTGTTTCAATAAATGCTTACCCCTTGGTAACTTTGAACCATACTCCCCATTAAAAAATATTAAATTCAATGAATCATAAAATAGAATTAAAAAATTATATTCATTATATAACCTTTAGATGTCATTATACAATCCTAATTGAAAAATATGGGTTCACAAATTGTATTATGCCTCAAAGAAGGATAATTGAGAAAAACGATTTTACCGATTTGGAAAATTTTGAAATATAAACCCCATGAAATTAAAATAATATAACGGATATGTAAATGCCCATAAATTTAATTATAAGAATCATATAATACATCCATGGGAATTATAATCACCATAGAAAAGGAATGGGTTGTGAATAAAGCGTGTATCTCACAGAAATAAAAAACGAGATGTAATCCCCTTCCCATGTGTCTTGACTTTCCTCATACTCGTTTAAACCACATGTGTAATAAATTTAAATTTTTTATACATCATAAATAGAACCATATTTTTATAACTAATACCATATTTTTTTTAAATGACTTTAGATTTCCCTCATTTTAACAATCCTATGTTAAGGTTTCACTTTAGGTAATACTCAGTTTATTCTTTATATGTGTCGTAATTTGTTATATCATTAGTCCTTATACATATATCCTGATTTCCATAATTTAAACCACGATATAAATATCATTTATATACATTATATGTTTATAATAATAGTCTATAAAATATATAATAATGTAAGGGAGTACAATGTTCATGGAGATGGTAGGTTATACGTACACATGAACCTTATTTCCATTTAATTGTCATGTTGAATGAAACAAATTAAAAAGACATATATGTTTATATATGTATATATATAATTATTAAATTAGATTTATGATATCATATATATATATATATATTCACTAAAAAAATACTTAATTCAATCCATTTAGTATAAGAATGAATCATATCTCTTTTAGGGGCAGTGGTTCACACTTCCCAAAACAAAATTATCGTATTAAAAAAACAAATTGAGTGTAAAAAGATATTTTTTGTTTGAAAATAATAAAAAATCATAAATATATAATAAATATATTATATTAAACATATAATCATAGTTTCTATCATAATTTCCACCATGATAGGGGGTAATAAAAAAATGAACAATCATCATTTAGTGAGGCGGTAGTTCGCTGTAAACATAAATAGTATGTTTGATATTGTTCAAATAGAGGTCAGTGTAAGTGTAGGTAAATAACTTAGTATAAATTATTCTGATTATATTTATTATCATGCAGTTTATACAATAATTTAATAAATATAGTGTAGTTTGTAGAAATATTTTAAAAAATGAGCTTGACAGAAGGGGTTAACTCTTATTCAGGTAACTCCTTTTTGTTGCTACCAAAATGATTCCTTGGAATAAATTCTTCCCTGAGGGATGATTAAAGGAGGAAGGTATGGACTTAGGGAAGTGTATGGGTCAGATATTGGCCAAACCTAAGTGGTTAGATATGTGAGAAGTAGAGAGAGATGTAGAGGAATTTTAAAGAGAAGGAAAATGACACACATAGAATTTTTGAAAACCAGGAGAGTATACACATTTTATTACCTAATGAAATTCAAAAAAACAATAAAAATCAATAATGGAATATTAGTTGATGAAATATTTCCATAAAATGGGTGTTTTACCCGTTTCCATGTTATTTTGACCCCTAAGATTAGGTTTTAGTCCCAAATTATGCTTACTTTTACTATAATCATTGTGGTTAATTTTAATCACTTATACAAATATTATTGGTCAAAAATTAACATGATATAACTGGACTCTAAATATTATACTAATGAAAATGGTGTATGTTTATTTTTCTAAATTCAAATAAAAATCATAAAAAAATAAGATTAATTCGTATCCTATAGAGGGGATGAAATAACATGGTTTTAAAGTAGAAAATGGTTTCAGAGTTTGTTCTATTTCTATATTCAATACAACATAAAATTTATTATAATGAACTAAAATGTGTTAATATATTTATAACTGATATAATTATACATTAAAATAAATTTTATTTCTAATTTTATTTTAATAATTATTTAAACAAAAAGGTAAATATTAACTAAAGCATATTATTTTTCACTATTCATTAAAAATGAAGTTTCTTTAAAAAATATCAAAAGTTAACCCTAATCTAATTTCGTCATTATATATTAAAAAATGATGTTTATTTTATCAAATTCAATTTCAATGTGAGCCTAAATATTGTTTTTTGTTCTTCATAGAAGGACATGAAATATAGTTTGTTTGAGATAATAGTATTTTTAAAGATATAAAGACTTCAGAAGAATTTATATTTTTCATTATTCATATGTTTTATTTATATGATACCATAATTAAAAATTTGTAAACTATTTTTTATTCTTCATATTATTATGTTTTAATGGATATGTTATAACTAACTTGTATAAATAATTATAACAATAAAATGATGTTTTTTAGAAACTAGGTATTCCGTGTAACTTACGTTGAGTCAGTGTTCTGTATAGAGCATTCCAAGTCGGTGCTGTGTGTAGCACAAGCCAATTTAGTGTTGTATGTAGTGAAATCCATGTTTGTTCCATGTGAATGGAATTTTTGACTTAGTGTTTTAATATATATATATATAACTATTTCAGATGTCATGTGAAATGAAAAATATCAGAAATGATAAACTAATTCGAAAAAAGTATTTAAAAAAAATCCCAGGGTGTTACATTCTACCCCCATAAAATGAATTTCTTCCTCAAAATTTATATGGTGTACCAATGGTTTAATACTTAAAATTTCAATTCATATAAACCCACATCGTAAAAATTATTATTAAAACATCATTGAAAAAATGAAATTTGGAAACATAGTGGTTACCCAAAGTGACATATTACTTGGTATCCACATAGGAGAAAGTAATTTATAAGTGAAAACATCGATATGGAGTAAGAATCAAACTATCTAGTTCTGAAGTTGAATGATAGATAACATTGATCAAAAGGATTTAGAGATCACAAAACCATAAATTTTTTATGTTCTATGGGACCATCTAATTCATAAGAAATAATGTTTCTAGGATTAATATTTTTCAATATTTTTCTCCTAGATTTGATGGTTTCATTTAATTTCTAGGAACATAAGGGAATATTCTTACTGGATTACATTCATTTTCATACGTACCGTCAAATTCATTGGTAATGCCTCAATTATTTCCCACATCATCTCTAACTCCAGGGAATGGTGGAGAATTTGGCATTCTTATAGAACTTACAGATCCCTATATACATGATATTACATCCCATTTGAAATTAGTTATCATCGAAAAAATGTTGTCAGAATAAATTATCAAATATTAATTAATCCACAAGCATTGATGTTGACACTCCATTCCATCAAAGAGTCTAAAAAATTAAAAAGGGAAATACCTTAGAAAGAAAAGGGGAAAGTACATGATGAAAATCAAGGTTTGAAAAGGAATGAGTTTTGGGTTGCCTTAGTCGGACCGAAAGGGCATCAGAGCGCATTCTACTTGCTTGCCCAAACTCCTTTCCCCCAAGGTCTTATTTTTACCTATAAAGAGACCTTTGGGTCATCATTTGTATGAATGAATTTCCCCAAAGCTAAATTGATGCTCTGTTCTCCCTCTTACTTTTCCCCAGTCTTCAAAAACATTCAAGTTAGTTCTTTAACACCTTGAGCAAAGGATTTAAGGGAGTATCATTAGACTTAATTCCTTTTAGTGTTTGAAAAACATAACACTTACATGAATAAAGCGCCCAACATCCCTAAATCATAAATACATGTGTGCTGCTTGATGGTGGATATCATTGACGAGTGATGCTGGCAATGTGATGATGGCGGTTAGGTGTTAGAGGGTTGGTTTCTCAGGAGGCTCAGCGATACGTGGTCCATAATCCATTTTGACAGCTTCTTTTAATTTGTATTTGAATTTTGAAAATCTTCAGACACAGTTCTTAAATGCAGCAGTTGTGGGATGTGATATTTTATTTCTGCGATTGTGATATTTTATTTACTATATGGGTTGAAATTGGTGGCCTTTTGTTTGGGTTCACACTCACCCCTTAAAAGTGTTATTAGAAAATACAAAAATATGGATTGTGCATGTGTGCTGCAGTTCTTAAATGCAGCAGTTGTGGGATGTGATGATTTATTTTCTGGACTGTGATGTTTTATTTACTGAATGGGTTGAATATCGTGGTCCTATGATAGGGTTCACACTCACCCCTTAAAAGTGTTTTTAGAAAATAAAAAAATATAGATTGTGCATATGTGCCGCCTATTATTTTCATAGTAGCATGAGCAACCCACTTGTGGGACCATTTGTGAATACTTCTGAAGGTTTGATCCAAGTCTCGCCCATGTAATACCATCAGGTTGTTCATCGTGTAAGTTAATATTAGGTCGCCGAAGACTACTTGTGTTCCAAGACTTGTGTGCCCTTATCTACTTGAGTGCCCCTATTTGATTCACTAACTCTTTTCAGTCTACAAGCCATCAAGGCTTCCTCAAAGCCATTAATGGAAGGAATTATTCTACCATGGCTCCCTTGTCTAAAAGATATTCTATTGAGACCTCCACCAGAACCCCCTGACTAATCAAACCTTTGGGAAAGACACACCAGTGTGTCTATTTTTTGGGTTTGTATATCCATAGTCAGAGGTTTCCCACATTTGTTTTACAATGGGGAAAGGTTTCATGGAGTGTTTCTGGGTTTGTATATCCACATTCAAATGGACCATTATCCCTAGAACAGTGATGGGATGTTCCCAGTTTGGAGTAGGGTTGCGGTCCTAACCTCTCCCATATTAAATAGATGACTCGAAACCATATGTATTTTGGTAGGTAAGGTCCGATTCACGCCTACTTCATCCTTTTGAACTAAGGAGAAGTCTCCCTACCCTACCAGGATCAATTTTTGGGAAACCATCTTGGTTTAAGCCCCTAGATTATCTTGTAAGAGGTAGAATCATTGCTCTTCCACTCTTCTTTGGGGCCAAAGACCCGAGGGGAGATGGTAACTTGGACTTTAGTTACTCTTTCCCTCTCCTGTTGAGCTTGGTCACCATGGGAAGCCATCCTGGGGTAAGCCCCTAACCATCAACCCTTATTCCTTTCCTTGGACCCTTGTCTAATGTAATGTGAATAGAGGGAATGTTTTTTACGTCAACCTCTTCTTAGGTTAACTCAGGCCAAGTCCACTCTTACCACTATAGGTGTTCCCTTTTCAACCAGCGGAGGAGTAAAAGTGCATGTGTCATTGATCAATCTTTCACATACTCTTGTTTCTCACACTGAGAATGAATCATGTGGTCTTACAGATTCGTGATGATTACAAAATATGCACAAACACTCACATTTGAATGAACTATAATAACTCTGATTCCCATCTTAATTGGGATACGTAGAAAGGACATCTAGATTAATAACACTCATCGATCGACCAGCCAACGACGACCGATGGTCAAGAAGCATCTGGTACCAATGACTATTTTCAACTGCTTTGGGTCTTTATCCCTAAAACACAACAACCAGTCCATCCCTTACTACAAGGAGGTAGAACAAGAGGTCACTCAAAGCCCCAATTCAAGAATGAAGGGATCCTTCCATAGGACTCCCACCAACAATCGCCTCTAGTATAATCACAAGGTAGTGAACCCTCAACATGATGGGGTTGTTTCCTATGGACATTCGGCCCAGGTATCTCAGACTCGAGAATGCAAGATGAAATACCTGGGACAATGTCCAGTCGAAAAGGATCCAGTTCTTGCCTCTACCCCGTCTAGAGAAGCCCATCAACCAATCATGACTGAAAACAATGAGCATGCATATAACCCCATTCGTCCAAATTTTGCTACCCAACACACTCATCACGAAGAAACCCACCAATACCACTAGAAAAAATTAGTAGAGTAACATGGAAAGGCACATTCACCTATTTACAAATTGTCATCTAGTCAGAAGGCCCGTCTGACTGCATTTAATGAAGGCAGCCAATTAAATGAGGTGGCAACTAGTAAACAGAAACATACACCTGCTTATAATCACCAAATTATGCCAGCAGCCTCATCTACCAGTATTTAAGGAAGTCTATCAACCATAATTGATGGGAAACAGCCAGCAGACACAAAAACCTGTTAGCATTCATCAATCCAGCCAATAGTCTCGCATGGAAGCTCCTGAAAAAATCATTTGGAAAGCTCCGACAACAAATCTGGGGTGAACCCAACTATCTACCCCCATTCATGAGTACATTCAATGACCATTGATTTGAAAAGGAGGAAAGAAGAAGTCACATACACATACTCCAGATACATAATGTACGTATATTCTCATTCCTTCCATTGAAGTCACCGAAAACGTCTTATTAATGGTGAAAGGGAAGACGTAAATCCCTGTCCATATTCTGGAAGCATTTTGGGATATTATAAAAAAACATTATCCGTACTAGGGGAAAAGACACATAAATTTCTCCCCACAAATGGGATGACACATCCGAATTCTATCTCAGAACAGATACACACCTGTGTTACAGTACAGAAGGTTCATGGGGAATTCTCTGTAACACCCCAGGATTTCAGAGTGTGTTATTTCTTAAAAATAATTCAATAACTTGCACTACACGCAACACCGAGTTCAATCACACCATTAAAAGAGGTCATGAATAGTATTAACTACATTTTAAACTTTATATAATCCTTATAATTTTAGAATCCATATTATGAGTTTCTTAGTCATAATGCAAGAACAGATTCATTTTCAGTATTGCACTTTTATCAACTTTTGATAGTGAAACCTTTTTAAATACAATATTTTAAACTTTTTGACTAAATGGAGACATCAAAAAATTTAAAATGAAACATCCCAAGCTTCCACGGTACGCTTTCCTTTGAATAAAACAGTACCGTGTGTTGTACGCAACGTCGAGTTTTAACACACACCACAACCAATCAAACTAGCCGTTATGAATAGTAATACCTAAATTTTGAAATTATATATATTTTATATTTGAAAATGGACTTCATTTTTGGATTCGGAATATCGAATTTAGCCTAAGGTAAAATTTTGGTACATTTCGGATAACTTTCATATTTTGATGAATAGTGAAAATTACTAAATTTTAATTAAAAACAACTTTTTTAATAAAAATAATTAATATTGATAAATTATTAATTTGAGTGTTTTTAAAGTATATTTAGAATATATTTTTACCATTTAATTTAATTTTTGTCATTGGACATAATTTTACAATTAAACCGAACATAAACAAGTGTCAATCTTTTGATAGTTATTACCTCTTAAAAACACGCTTTTTGTTTTGACAGCGGGAATTAATTTTAAATTAATTTCTGCCACTTCTGTGTTTTGAATTTAGGAAAATGGATTCCATATTTGGAATCAGGATGTTCAAATTGTGTAAATAGGTAACTTTTATTTTTAGGCATTTTGAATAGTTACTGTGGTAAATATTTTATTTACCATGGTTAAAGGGTAAATCCGGTAAATAAGGGTTAAAAAATAATATTATAAAAATTCAAAATTACCCTAAAACGTGTCCTAACCTTATTGGTGGACACATACCCGACCATGGGCATCCTTGGGTCAATTTTGGGACCCCTTGGAGCCACTTGTATGTGGTAGGGACACATTATATTAATAAAGTTAAAATAAAAATAAAAATGGAATAAGCTTACATCTTTTAGAAGAACAATTTTTACATAGGGTTATACATGTTGGATTTTCGATTATAAATATTCATTAGAAATCTAAAAAGATTTCCTACATGATGATATTTTATTTATAATTTTTATACATCAAATAAGTTAAATTATTAATGACACAATAATGATGCAATGTTTACCTCATTAATAAATCATTGAAATAAATAATATTATAATGATTAAAATATTATCTAAAACCTGTCCAATTCTTATTGGTTGATGTTATTTAGAATATGAGTCATCTTATCTTCGACCGCAATGATTTTTGGACCATTATAAACCGAATATAATTGTATTATAAAGTAATACTTTCACTCTTTCCTAAAGAGCCCCTCCTCTCCCTTATAAAAGGAGACCACTTATACTCATTCCTCACACCTCTCAAGCCACTTGGCTCGTCCAAACTCTGCCCAAATAAGCTCCCCACATCCCTCTCCTCCTCCTTGAAGCATCCCCTTAGGCAGAAAGCATTTCAACAAGTCCTTTGGTTCCAACCAAAGTGAGTTACCTAAATTAAAGGTAACGTTTTCTCTTAAATTATTTTCATTTATTTTGCTTCTTCAACCCCCAAACTCTTTTTATTTCCTTTCTTTTGTAACAACACCAGTATCCTCAATATACTAGGATGTTGTTATAAGAAGGATTAAAACTACACATACACACAACTCCATCTAATGGATGATGAACATAATGTTTCTGTGGATGGCAAACTAACGCCTCACGAAACGATGATTGTTCAAATACATCTTACCGCCTCTCATGGTGGCCATTATGATGGCACTGTAATTAAATATGATATTAATAATATATATTTTATATATAAGCTTCTGTAATTCCATTTTATTTCATACCATTATTCGTTTCATGTTGTATATACATACGATAATTTCATTTGAGGAAGTGCGGACTACCGCCCCCTTAAAATGATATGACTCGTTCATACCACACATGGAACGTATAAAGGATGGTGTTAATGAACTTAAGTAACATATATAAAATATTATATTATACTGGAATAGTAATATACCTATGTATCATTTGGATTCGATTCTTTTAAAATAAAAATTAAATGGAAGTAGCGTTCGTGCGTACATACGGACTACCGTCTCCACGAACGCGATGAGATTCATTCTCCATCGTATCCATTCAAGTATAATTATCATTTAATGATGTAAAAATTATGTTTAAGGACTTGATATCATTCTGGATATGAATAATATACAACAAACATGACTTATGTAACAAAAAATATAAAGAAAATGAGTAAGATATTATTATCAAATCAATATTAAAAGATCATATATGATATCATATTAATGTATATGATTCTTGTATAATTTAGTAACAATTATTTCACTATTATACAGGAGGTTAACCTACCCCAACCAAGGAAAAGTACAAGGTAAGGGTTTACTTTACAACCTCTTCATTATCCAAGGTTGTTTATACGTAATAATCTACTGGGATCTCTTTATCATCCACATCCATGTTTCTTAAAAATGTATTTCAAAACATTTTTACTATTTACTAGATTATGAGTTAAAGTCATTTATACCCTTTCTGACTTTTATAAGTGGTTTATAAAGGAATCTTTCGGTCGTTTTCAAAAAAAGGTCCTTTTTAACCTTTTCGACAGAATTAAGGTAAGAATGTTTTTTTAACTTATACGGCGGGTGCGGTTATTTTACGCCGTTATAAAATCTTCAAAGCTTCCCTTACAAGCTTATAAGAATATTTTCAAAGAAAATGTTTTATTTTATATGGATCTTAAATGATTTCAAAATAAAAGGAGATATTTCTTTAAAAAGAATTTTGATTTCATCTATGTCAACATCCTTTGATGGATTTTAAGATTATTTGAAGTTGATTTATTATGATACAAAACTTCTATATTGTATTGAAGGTTTTGTGATATGTTTGACTGTGGATGTGCTATTTTTATACCATTCATAGTTTATGGTGAAATTATTGACATTTCGTATGCTAGTTTTAATACGAATGTTTATGTTATGTTTAAAACTTTTCATATGGGAATGCATTGGACTTAATAAGTGACGGGTGGAGCCCGCTATAGCTCCTCGATGCATCGGTAGGTCTCATGAGACAAACTAGTGTCTTGGCACAAGGCCTTGACAAAATCTTATTTGTAGTCTTGGCACGAGGCCTTGACTATGTGGTTATGATAGTCTGACATTATGCATTCCAACATTATGAAAGTGGTTATTGATTTTTGCATGTGATTATTCGATTAGTAGAATATCCATGTGAATAAGTAAATGGAATTATTTCATTTTACTTTTGCCATACCATGTTGAAGTTAAAGTTTAAAAGGCTTTTGTTTTAGTAATGCATTTCCATAAATGTTTATTCTTATTTATGAAAGTTTCCGCTATATTGTTATCCTTACTGGGCATTTGAGCTCACCCCTTTTCTATGTTTTATTTTTCCCAGGATGTGAAGAAGTAAGTTATGAATGACCTGCAGGGATTTTATGAGGGGATAATAGTGTGGATTGTGGAAACATTATGTTGTTGTATTAGTTTTTCATTTTATGATGTAATGTAAAACTTATGAATATATCTAGTGTTTCCAAGGCTACTAAACCAATCGGTCTTTCGAGATTTGATCTTTCTTGTGATCATGCCAATGTTATGAAATAATGTACCGACTCTGGGTAGCTGGGGTCGGGGCGTTACAGTTGGTATCAGAGGAAGTTTAGTACAAACCTTGGAAGCTAGATTTAGATAAACTCTGATTAGAGCACGTAGACCTAAGATGAACTTTGAGGATTAGTATAGAAGAACTTCCTAGAATTTTGGTATTGTAGAGATTTTGTGAGTTTTCCGAGCAATACATCCCTGTCTGGATACGAGCAGGTAGAGGCGGCTCTGGCACAGATGTACCTAGGGGTAAAACCCGAAAACACCGCTTTGAGCTAGACTCGAACGGGAACTGGTGCACAACAACGGGCCTTGCTGCACTCTTGGTTACGACACTCCCGGGGGATATGCTTAGGATAACTCTCATTTTCTTTACAAATCATTATGAAGGGTTTATGAGTATATACTTCCTCAAAGAAAACATTTTTATGATTATAGATTATATCCATAAATAGTTCAATTTATGTTAAGTGTTTTATAAGTATGGGATTATGTATTTTGATTCATAAATTGATCTAGTTTATGCCATTGTTTAGAAATGGTGCCCAGTAGAAGGAATGAGAACTCCAGAAATGCACATGATCCAAAGAGAAGGAAGGATCATATCTTTCATGGTTTTAAGCTAGAATTGATAAGAGAAATAGTCTCCCATGTATTATCATCATATGAAGAAATAATATCATGTGTTGATAAGATAAGTAAAGAGTTTACTGAGTCCTATGTCTTTGAAGGGAAGCAAGAGAAGAAAAGGATGGAAGAGAGAAAAATGGATAAAGGGAAGAGGGAAAAGAAGAATTTTCCCATATGTGGTAACTGTGGAAAGAAACACCCTGGAAATTGCCTGAAAGGAATGGGAGTTTGTTATAAGTGTGGAGGAAAAGGGCACAAAGTACATGACTGCAAGGGTAAGAAAATGGTTTCAAATGTACAATGCTTCATTTGCAAGGAGTTTGGACACTACGCGAACCTATTCCCCAGTCATCAGACTATGCCGCAAATGATGCTATTGGATAATAATCAAGTTATGATACTACCTCAGATGAAGAGGAATGATTATAGTTCTTATGTTGATTATGTCAATTGAGTGTTGTATCAACAATGTACTTGTTATAATAATTATGGAGTATATAAGGATTGTACTGCAGTACTATTTCATTAAGGACTTGAGATGGTGTGGAACAAAGAAAAGTGACTCAGTAGCAGGTTAAATGTTTGGAAAATATATGGTTGAGAGAAAGATAAACCATAATATGGTTCAGATACCGAGGTGGTGATTTTAGAATAATACATGATTTATTTGGATAAATTATATTGGATATTATTGACTACCTTGAATCTGATTAATGATTTGTATATTCCATCATTGTTGGGGTTTAAAACATTTTTGGATTAATGAAGTATATCCAGCATTCTATATTGAATAGGGGAGCATGAATGTAATCAATAAGGAATATGGTAATTCAAGATGTTTCAGTTTATTAAAAGAATACAAGATGAAGGTATTCATATGCTATTGCGGGGTAAAAAGGATCTATATTATGTTTACCTTCCTTATAAATGTTGGACTGTGAGTTTGGACAGAAGTATTATGGATAGTTCTAGTTTGGATTATTTTGGATTACCATAAAAGGAAAACCCGGAGGTTGGGCGGCAACCCGTCGCGTCCGGCAAGGCTGCGAGACTTGAACCCGCAACTGAAGGGCGACAAGGGTGTATCACCTACCACTGGCCCATGAGATGTCCTGGATTAAATAATGTTTTTTTTAAGATCTGGTAGATGAATTATAAATTCATTTATTTTGGAACCCTGTACGAATAGTATAAATAAATAAAAAATTACATTCTATTATCTTTTAGAGTGAAAGATGAGTTTGTGGTAGAAACTTATTAATGGATAAAACTTTGATTATAAAGTAAGTATATCTCCTTATGATCTTAGCCAATCACATAAATAAATTCCTCAACATTAATAAAAGGAACTTAGAACAAAAATGTTTCCCTAGATGGTACCTTAAATCATCACTAATTTATGGCTTTGGGATTGTTGGCCTTTTCATAGCCATGTTCTCTACCACTCTCCATCAGATAATTGATGGTTAGATTTCTCTTCCATATCCATATTTTCCTACATGGAACCCTAGTATGTGTTATTTTCGGTAATCTTCATACTTTCCACTTTTTTTTTAAATAGAGGACTCATTAATTCATTTTTCGATGTGGGATTTCAACTAAGAAATTTTGAAACGTAAAAAAATGTGTTATCCTAATACCCTATGTTTTGTTGAACCGATGGTATTTCAAATCATCATAGATTTATGAGTTTAAGGACCTCAATTTTATACTTGTTTGTGATTGATGACCTCAATCACTACCTATAAATATTTACATTTTTCCTCCAATTATATGTCTCTAATTTCCACCAATGTTCTCCTAATCGAGATCATAATTTGGTGGTGACCCTTTCATTTCTCTTTTCCTCATATTAAGACTAAATTTTAGTAACCCAATTTCCGATGTGGGTTTTCCCACAAATATATTTTCTATTTTCAACCTTTTTTTTCGAATAACAATTTCAAATTGCGAGGACGCAATTTATTGAAGGAGGGGAGAATGTAACACCCCAGGATTTCTGAGTGTGTTATTTCTTAAAAATAATTCAATAACTTTCACTACACGCAACACCGAGTTCAATCACACCATAAAAAGAGGTCATGAATAGTATTAACTACATTTTAAACTTTATATAATCCTTATAATTTTAGAATCCATATTATGAGTTTCTTAGTCATAATGCAAGAACAGATTCATTTTCAGTATTGCACTTTTATCAACTTTTGATAGTGAAACCTTTTTAAATACAATATTTTAAACTTTTTGACTAAATGGAGACATCAAAAAATTTAAAATGAAACATCCCAAGCTTCCACGGTACGCTTTCCTTTGAATAAAACAGTAGCGTGTGTTGTACGCAACGTCGAGTTTTAACACACACCACAACCGATCAAACTAGCCGTTATGAATAGTAATACCTAAATTTTGAAATTATATATATTTTATATTTGAAAATGGACTTCATTTTTGGATTCGGAATATCGAATTTAGCCTAAGGTGAAATTTTGGTACATTTCGGATAACTTTCATATTTTGATGAATAGTGAAAATTACTAAATTTTAATTAAAAACAACTTTTTTAATCAAAATAATTAATATTGATAAATTATTAATTTGAGTGTTTTTAAAGTATATTTAGAATATATTTTTACCATTTAATTTAATTTTTGTCATTGGACATAATTTTACAATTAAACCGAACATAAACAAGTGTCAATCTTTTGATAGTTATTACCTCTTAAAAACACGCTTTTTGTTTTGACAGCGGGAATTAATTTTAAATTAATTTCTGCCACTTCTGTGTTTTGAATTTAGGAAAATGGATTCCATATTTGGAATCAGGATGTTCAAATTGTGTAAATAGGTAACTTTTATTTTTAGACATTTTTAATAGTTACTGTGGTAAATATTTTATTTACCATGGTTAAAGGGTAAATCCGGTAAATAAGGGTTAAAAAATAATATTATAATAATACAAAATTACCCTAAAACGTGTCCTAACTTTATTGGTGGACCCATAACCGACCATGGGCATCCTTGGGTCAATTTGGGGACCCCTTGGAGCCACTTGTATGTGGTAGGGACACATTATATTAATAAAGTTAAAATAAAAATAAAAATGGCATAAGCTTACATCTTTTAGAAGAACAATTTTTACATAGGGTTATACATGTTGGACTTTCGATTATAAATATTCATTAGAAATCTAAAAAGATTTCCTACATGATGATATTTTATTTATAATTTTTAGACATCAAATAAGTTAAATTATTAATGACACAATAATGATGCAATGTTTACCTCATTAATAAATCATTGAAATAAATAATATTATAAAGATTAAAATATTATCTAAAACCTGTCCAATTCTTATTGGTTGATGTTATTTAGAATATGAGTGATCTTATCTTCGACCTCAATGATTTTTGGACCATTATAAACCGAATATAATTATATTATAAAGTAATACTTTCACTCTTTCTTAAAGAGCCCCTCCTCTCCCTTATAAAAGGAGACCACTTCTACTCATTCCTCACACCTCTCAATCCACTTGGCTCGTCCAAACTCTGCCCAACTAAGCTCCCCACATCCCTCTCCTCCTACTTGAAGCTTCCCCTTAGGCAAAAAGCATTTCAACAAGTCCTTTGATTCCAACCAAAGTGAGTTACCTAAATTAAAGGTAACGTTTTCTCTTAAATTATTTTCATTTATTTTGCTTCTTCAACCCCCAAAATCATTTTATTTCCATTCTTTTGTAACAACACCAGTATCCTCAATATACTAGGATGTTGTTATAAGAAGGATTCAAACTACACATACACACAACTCCATCTAATGGATGATGAACATAATGTTTCTGTGGATGGCAAACTAACGACTCACGAAACGATGATTGTTCAAATACATCTTACCGCCTCTCATGGTGGACATTATGATGGAACTGTAATTTAATATGATATTAATGATATATATTTTATATATAAGCTTCTGTAATTCCATTTTATTTCATACCATTATTCGTTTCATGTTGTATATACATACGATAATTTCATTTGAGGAAGTGCGGACTACCGCCCCCTTAAAATGATATGACTCGTTCATACCACTCATGGAACGTATAAAGGATGGAGGTTAATGAACTTAAGTAACATATATAAAATATTATATTATACTGGAATAGTAATATACCTATGTATCATTTGGATTCGATTCTTTTAAAATAAAAATTAAATGGAAGTAGCGTTCGTGCGTACTTACGGACTACCGTCTCCACGAACGCGATGAGATTCATTCTCCATCGTATCCATTCAAGTATAATTATCATTTAATGATTTAAAAATGATGTTTAAGGACTTGATATCATTCTGGATATGAATAAGATACAACAAACATGACTTCTGTAACAAAACATATAAAGAAAATGAGTAAGATATTATTATCAAATCAATATTAAAAGATCATATATGATATCATATTAATGTATATGATTCTTGTATAATTTAGTAACAATTATTTCAATATTATACAGGAGGTTAACCTACCCCATCCAAGGAAAAGTACAAGGTAAGGGTTTACTTTACAACCTCTTCATTATCCAAGGTTGTTTATACGTAATAATCTACTGGGATCTCTTTATCATCCACATCCATGTTTCTTAAAAATGTATTTCAAAACATTTTTACTATTTACTAGATTATGAGTTAAAGTCATTTATACCCTTTTTGACTTTTATAAGTGGTTTATAAAAGAATCTTTCGGTCGTTTTCAAAACAAGGTCCTTTTTAACCTTTTCGACAGAATTAAGGTAAGAATGTTTTTTTTAACTTATACGGCGGGTGCGGTTATTTTACGCCATTATAAAATCTTCAAAGCTTCCCTTACAAGCTTATAAGAATATTTTCAAAGAAAATGTTTTATTTTATATGGATCTTAAATGATTTCAAAATAAAAGGAGATATTTCTTTAAAAAGAATTTTGATTTCATCTATGTCAACATCCTTTGATGGATTTTAAGATTATTTGAAGTTGATTTATTATGATACAAAACTTCTATATTGTATTGAAGGTTTTGTGATATGTTTGACTGTGGATGTTCTATTTTTATACCATTCATAGTTTATGGTGAAATTATTGACATTTCGTATGCTAGTTTTAATACGAATGTTTATGTTATGTTTAAACCTTTTCATATGGGAATGAATTGGACTTAATAAGTGACGGGTGGAGCCCGCTATAGCTCCTCGATGCATCAGTAGGTCTCATGAGACAAACTAGTGTCTTAGCACAAGGCCTTGACAAAATCTTATTTGTAGTCTTGGCACGAGGCCCTGACTATGTGGTTATGATAGTCTGGCATTATGCATTCCAACATTATGAAAGTGGTTATTGATTTTTGCATGTGATTATTCGATTAGTTGAATATCCATGTGAATAAGTAAATGGAATTATTTCATTTTACTTTTGCCATACCATGTTGAAGTTAAAGTTTAAAAGGCTTTTGTTTTAGTAATGCATTTCCTTAAATGTTTATTCTTATTTATGAAAGTTTCCGCTATATTGTTATCCTTACTGGGCATTTGAGCTCACCCCTTTTCTGTGTTTTATTTTTCCCAGGATGTGAAGAAGTAAGTTATGAATGACCTGCAGGGATTTTATGAGGGGTTAATAGTGTGGATTGTGGAAACATTATGTTGTTGTATTAGTTTTTCATTTTATGATGTAATGTAAAACTTGTGAATATATCTAGTGTTTCCAAGGCTACTAAACCAATCGGTCTTTCGAGATTTGATCTTTCTTGTGATCATGCCAATGTTATGAAGTAATGCACCGACTCTGGGTAGCTGGGGTCGGGGCGTTACATTCTCCCCCATATCATATGGACAACAGGATTGGGAACATACACCCTTCCCAATTGGAGGTAATCAGACCATTCTGGTAACCAATCCAAGGGAGTCACATACACCTTCCCATGATAACCACTTTTCCTAGCAAGTAGCCCCAACTATGTATAAGAGAACATCCAAGACAATTTCTCATCATGCATTATTGGAAAATCAACAGTCAAACTGTGACTTGTCTCCTCTTAATGATGGAGTTATAGATGCCCTAAGACATTTATCTATTGCAGCTCACGATCATATCTTCTAATTACGAAATTATGGGAGTTGTATGACTAATTCTGAAGTTCCTTATCGGAAACTTCATCAGGAAGGCTTACATCATGAAACTATGGTCAATCCAGAGCATATATCTTTGGAAGAGAGCTACAAAAACCCTTTGTGTGGCTAGAAGACCAAGGAGAATGTGGATTTATCCCTTACTATAATCCACCATGGTGATCCTCCACCTAATGGTATTCGCCACAAAATTACTCTCCATAGTATTATTTCGCATTTTCAAGATAATTCTATAATTTAAAATGTAGCAATGGGAAATCCCTATAATCTCGAGTCACTTTCTAACACAAGGCCAGTCATGTCTAATGCCTCGTCACTGACAGGTGAAGCACTTCCTCAACTAGAAGAAATTTTAAGGGAACGATCACTCTTTGAACCTCCCTTCGGTCATTTTTCATCTAATATAGAGAATCCACATAGGTCAGACCAAGTGGAGAAATCTCTAGTAAAATATGATGAAGATATGTTAAACATGAGGAAAAAATTGGATAATAGAGAAATACAAGTCATGTTCTGGCCTTTTGAAAATTCTCATTATATCTTTCTTGAGTTGATGGAAGAAGATTGTATTCATGATATCCTCCCCAACATATGGAAGACTCTTTATTATTTAAAAACCAATGCATTACCATATGATGAATTTCAAAATCATGTAAAGGTAATAGATTGGTTGAAACTCCAAACTGACTTGGAATCTCTCTTAGTTTCCTGACATCCAAAGACTGAAAAACAGCAGAGAACACTTCAGTGTGCAAGCCTCAATGCTCTAAAAATTCTATTACAGTTAATTTCTGATTCCCTATCTAGTGTTTGTATCAGAGGATGCGGTGCACATGGATCATTGCATTTCACTGCACTCCAAAATCAGCAAAGTGAGGAAAAAGTTTTTTCATGCAATGTTATTTACCACGGTGGGCCACAATCAATAGATTATTTATGTAATAGAATGTATTCTAAAGAACATGCCTCAAACGGATCTCATCAGAGTCAGACCCAAAGAAAAGAAGTTGTTGAGTTACTTTTACATCAAGCATCTGAAAATCTTCAGCAGGAATCCCTCATAGAGGATGTCAGTCACTAGAGAATGAAAATGTCTAAAATATCATAGTGATTTTATGAAACATGTGATTTTATTGGTTGTCGGATAACACACCTAGCTATGGTTTGAAACAAAATTCTCAAAATCAGAATAGAATTTGTACGAATTTCAGCCATAGCAGTTAAAGAATCACCCCAACATGCAAAGCTGATGGCTCATTTAATTCAAAATTCTAATTCATTTAATGAAGTTCAGATGTTTGAAGAAGAAGAAAAAGTACATACCCATCCTATAAGGATGAGGGATTTTTTTCCATCTACAATCCCATCCTCCATAGAAGTCAGTTTCCTCCCGATAATGAAGAAGTCACAAAGAGAGTGCAAAACTGAATTGTCCAAGGATTCCCTTCAGATTAATTTTTACCAAACAGTTCTTTGAAATTCATCATGCAAGGGAACAAAGTCTCATTGAAGATACAGAGGGAGACGATCTTACAAAGATACTGACATAATTTCATCAACGCATTGTGAGTCAGTAAATTTCATTAACACCATTATAGATGATCTTTCAGAAAATGGGTCTAGTTTGGGGAATCATAAGATGAATTTCTTATCCATAATATGGTACACAGTGAGTCAAATGAATAAGGTGTACTACCTGAAATTAGAGGCTTTCCCAGAATCTAGGTATTCCTTCAAATAACCAATTCCCACCCCTTCAAAAGGAATCTAATAAGGGGAAAGGTAAAAGTCATATTGCATCTCACTTTTCAACTTGAGAAGGTCAATCTCTTTCACTTTATGAGATATTTGCACAGTAATAAGAGAAAATGAAGGAGTTGAAAAGACTCAATACAAAGTTACTGTGAAGAAGCATTTCTGCTAGATGTACTCTACAGGCAGGTCCTCAACTTGCACATCCAATAAGAGATCCCCATAAAAGAGGATTTGTAGTAACTATGGATGTGGATATTGAATTACCACCATTGGGTACACAACCATGGTAGGATCAAAAACATCTTGATAAGTGTGTTCCCATGGCTTATCCAAGGAAAATACAAGAACCCCCACTAGTGGTTTTGATGGTCATTGCAGCATCTCAAGCTCCAATTGTTGTACCTGAAAAATTTCCAACTCATCCGAATATTCCCCTAATTATTATGGGCATAATTGAGGAACTAACGACTCGATGGGAAGCTATGGAGGAAATAAGTGTTCCAATTCAACTGGAAAAAAAATCTTACCTTAAATGGGTATATCTGATTCCTCCCCCACCAAATATTATGAACACCAAATCTACCAAACATTAATGGTTTTGGAGATCAGTAACAATACTTAACACATTTTTTTTCTCATTGTGATCCCATGATAGAAACTCCTCCAGAACAAGAAGCAGTAAAAATTAGGTGTTTCGTGCAGTCACTACAGGGACCAGCTTTTGTCTTGTATACGAGTTTACAATCTCGATCAATTACTGGATGGGAAGATCTCCACCATAAATTCCTTCATCAATTTATCTCAACATTACTGATAATGAAGGTTTTTGATATTACCAAATATAAAAAAAGTTATAATAAAAGATTTTCAGATTTCATTGTGCGATAGAAAGAATTAACGTATTCCTTAAGTCAGAAACTCTCTCAAGAATAGTTGCTACCAATTTCTATAGAAACTTTTCATGATTAGTTACACACACCATTGATCTATGTGAAATACATAGGAGGGTTTTGACACCTTACTTAAGTTTCTCAATAGATAGAATATTATATTATAGAATCTAAGGCTAAAACTCATGTAATTCCATCATCTCTGGGAAGGAGAACAGGGAAAGCATAGTTTACTACTATTATAATAAAGCAAGAACCTATATCTGCTTACACTTCAAAACCTTCACCATATAGAAGGGATCCACCTCTAGAGAATCAACAACAATGATTTCCCCTTCAAGAGGATCAAAGAGGTCAATGGAAGAAATAGTTTGAGGAATTAATGAACAATGTTTATTCTTTCAGAAACAAACAAGTTCCTAGTTACTTCATCTCAACTCAAGAGAATAATTTTTTTATGTTTCCAAGGTCAAAGAAACCAAATAAATAAGGAGATAAAGATCTTCCAAATTATTTTCCATTTAACCAGATGTTAGGAATCCCATTCAGATGTGTTTTGATTTCAAGGACATCATGAATAAAAATGGTAGACTCTGGACAGGTTAAACTAAAAATTTCTTCAGCTAAAGTATAATGTGTTACTGCTTCTGATCTAGAGGAAGAAGGAAAATGGAAGGAATTCAAAAGTAAAAATATGAAACAATATGATGATTGGATGAGTAGGAAAATGATCAACCAACCTCATACCATTTTATGAACATAGTTTAAACAAAAGATTATGTCTTCTGCCACTCCTGGCACAGAAAAATCACCTTCATAAAAAGATCAGTCTTCAAAAGGGTAGTCTTCAAGGAAGCGACGTGATCAAAATGACAAAGAGCAGTTAGAAGAATATGAGCTCATGTCACGGCCGAAGTTTTCATTGACCATATCATATTACATGCCATCTATTTCAAAATAATAGTCACTTCCTTGACAAAATGGTACAACCAGAACTAACCTGTAAATAAGAATCTTCATCAGATACAGAGTTGATCTTTCGTTCCGTCAATGTTATCCATATAATAGATCCTTATGTCGATGGTAATTTTTATTATAATGATCCAAAGTTCTTTATACCTAATTGGGGAACTAGTGGAAGGGTCAATGGTCTAGGATACCAGGGGAGACATGTGAATTCTAGAAACCACCATTTTAACTCTACCCCTACTTGAACCATATATGTGGTAGAAACTCATAGAAGATCCCTTCAGCAGGATTAATAAGAACAAGGAGTTTCTTCCATGAAAGATAGGTTTGGTTCTGATATTATTATTTTGGAGGATCGATTAGAAGTCACACCATATTCTTCTCAACTATTATATTGTCCTAGTCAGTCTAATATACCAAATCCATGAGTATTTCTAGCTTCTACTCCGACATAGTGTACATCTACATCAGATGCATCAGCATCTCAGACACCTGCAAAACAGAATTTCCATGCCGGTAAACGTAGACATATGGATCAAATGTATGATGTTTTGAAACCACTGGTTCATGTAGTGTCCAATTTATAAATTATGGATGCCTTGAATCTATCAAAAGATCTTTGAGAATCACTTATTGAGGCTTTTTCAAGTCTTTGAGTGTTTGAAACCAAAGTTACTGCAAATGAGGTTTACCGTATTGATAATGATCCTTCAGAATGTCATGCAGTCATATCTTTTATAGATTAAGATTAAGATGATGTTGTACATGGACATATCAGATGCTTATATTTATCAGGAATGTTTAATGACATAGACATATGATCAGCCTTCATTGATAATGTCCCCAGAGTCAACCTCATTCATGTTTGTACACTTCTTCTATTGGGCCTAACAGAATCTGACTTATCTCCTTCCACTTTAATGTTGCAAGGATATGAAAAGAATAATCAAGAACCTATGGGAATGATTATACTCATGTCTCAATTTGAAAATCTTGTGTCTAACTCAGATTTCGTGGTTGTTCCTCAGGACACAGCCTTCCACATTCTGCTTCGAAGGCCCTGACTGCATCAGCATCCGGCCATACCTTTTTCATACCACCAATGTCTTAAGTACGGTTTCAATGTTCAAATTGGGACATTCTATGGAGACAAGGATCCATTAAGAACGTGTGAATCTCAATACATTGAGGAAAATTTTTATCACACAAAAGGAATATGGTCCATGACAAAGGAGATAACCAGAGTTAATTCTCCAAATGGTTTGGAAAAAGATTCCAGAAAATCCATTTATATATTTGATTACAGATAATATTCTACCCATTAATCAAATTGAAATGGTAAAACCAAGTCCAAACACTCGTCAAGTGACTTCCATAATGTCGATTATAGCAACTGAGCTTGTCAACAAGGGAGAAATTGTTGATTCACCAAATAATTATGGAAACTTAAATGGAGATGTCTTCATTTTATCCACTAAACTACATCAGGACTCTAATTTTTCAATAAGATTATAATAAATTGTATCAATGTTAAAGGAAAACAAAGAGGTTGATTCCCAATACATCATCTCATCTTTATTACCACAAGACGACCCTTATTCATTAGTATGGTCAGATATGGTGGCCTCTTCTTCAGAATGATCAAATATTGACCCTCCTTTAACTCTGGAAGTTTTTCCACAACATCTACTATGAAATTAGAAATAGAAGAAGTAACACGTAATGATGGGGAAGTGGAAGATCTCAAGGGTTCTCCTCTAGCATTTAAGAAATGTGTCTTGGCCACTGTGCATGTGGTAAAATAAATAAATATGGGTATAGAAGAAGATCCAAGCCCCACTCTAATTGGTGAGGCCATGATCTCTGAAGAGAAAAAGGTGTATAAATTACTTATAAAGTAACATAGAGATATATTTTCTTAAAATTATACAGAAATTCTAGGCCTTAATCCTAATTTGTCCCCTCATCATTTGGGTTTTCCAAAAGAACAATGTGGATTCAAGTAGATATCAAGAAGAAAACACCCATCTCATGCCTATAAAATTGAAGCTGAAGTTGATAAGATTATGAAGAGTAACATTGTCATGGTGGTTCAATATCCAAAATGGATATGCAATATTGTCTCAGTGAAAACGAATAATGGTAAAATCCGAGTTTGTATTTATTTCAGAGATCTTAACTAGAATTGTCTTAAGGATGATTTTTAATATCCGATTACAAATCTTTTAATTGGTGAAACAGCTGTTTATGAAGATATTCTCTTCCTGGATGGCTACTATGGCTATAATAAAATCTGTATAGCCTTAGAGGATGAGGAATCTACATCCTTCAGATCCCCTCAAGTTGTTTTTTTCCATTGGGTGATTCCCATTGGCTTAAAGAATGTGGGTGCAATGTATCGACGTGCCATACACCATATCATCAAACCCTTCTTAGGTAAATTTTTTGAATGTTATGTAGATGATTTGGTGGTCAAGTTTAAACAACGTTCCAATCACTTGGATGATCTGAATATTGCATTCAATAAACATTGGAAACATAGTTGGAAGATAAACCCATTGAAATGTTCTTTTGGGGTAACCTAAGGATAGTTCATTGGATTCATTGTACACCATCATGGTATTGAAGATGATCCCAAGAAAACAAAATCAATAATTGGTGTGTAACCTCCTCTACATTTGACAGAATTAAGGGGACATCAAGGATACTTAGCCTATATTCGGTGCTTTATTGCCAATTTTGTAGGAAAGTGATTTCCCTTCACAAGATTAATGAAGAAGGGAATCCCCTATCAATTGAATGAATACTATCATGAAGCGTTTTATACCCTCATGAAATATCTATTGACTCCACTGGTATAAATATCGACTGTTGAAAGAAGGCCACTAATTCTCTATGTGACATCTTTATAGGGATCACTAGGGGCCTTCCTTGCCTAAAACAATGATGTTAGGAATGAGAACAGTCTTTATTATCTCAGTTGAACAATGCTTGATGTAGAAAATCAGTATTCCAATATTGAAAAGTTTTATTTGGCATTAATCCTTGCAATTCAGAAATTGATGCACTTCTTGAAACGTCATGTGGTCCAATTAGTGTCTCTAAATAACCTACTAAAATTTATCCTCAGATGTCCTATTCATACAAGGCATATGTCACGGTGGGAGGTTATTCTAAAACAATTTGACATCTACTTTGTGCCTCATAAGGATATAAAAGGCCAAGCTCTAACTGACCATTATTCTGTAGAAGATAAATCATTAAATAATGAACTTCCTCATGAAGAGGTCTTCTCTATTCAAGTTAATTACCAAACATGGGAGATGTACTTTTATGAAGCTTCCAGAAGTCTAACAGAGAAGATAATGGAAACCCCTAAACTCAAAAAAAATTGGGTTATGAATTGTCCTTATTTCCCTAGAAAAGGCAATGTTACCATACTGCTTCCTATTTTCAGAAATTGGTGACAACAATGAGGTAGAATATCAAGCTCTCATCATAGGTTTGGATTGTCCCTTCAGGTGAAATTGAATCACATAAAAGTGAAAGGTGATTCAGAATTATTTGTCAATAAAATCAATGGGGAATATTCTATCACAAAAAATGAGTTAATCACTTTGTGTGATTACGTCAGATGATTAATGGTAGAATTTCTCTCAGAGATGACATTGTCTTATGTCCCACAATCGTAAAATTCCCAAGATGATACACTGGACAATGTAGATATAGCATTGGAAAATCTAAATCAAGATGATACCTTCATCAGCATAGCCCATCGTTGTATGGTCTCACCTTTCTTTCAACCCATAATAGAGGAAA
Organism: Viscum album; assembly: GCA_963277665.1. Taxonomy (NCBI): domain Eukaryota; kingdom Viridiplantae; phylum Streptophyta; class Magnoliopsida; order Santalales; family Viscaceae; genus Viscum; species Viscum album. The sequence goes on along the minus strand of OY728134.1, from coordinate 865,965,506 downwards.
TTAATGAGTTTAGACCTATTTCCGAGCCATATGGTCATACCATGGAATAAAGTACACCCTTCAGGGAATAACTTCAAAATGGAATACTTCCACTAGATAGGGCTGAAAATGAATAGATCTGTCAATGAGCGGCCAATTTTACTCTTTATAATAGTCCATACCAGCAGAAGATCCTTTAAAAATGAGGCTTTGATGGAATCCTTCTCATATGTGTTGATGGAGAAGAGACTGTGTCCATCATGAAAGAAGTTTATTCAAGTGCTTGTGGTTCCCATTAATCTAGGAATAGTCTCTCTGATCATATCTAAAGACTTGAATAGTTTTGGCCTTCAATGACGCAGGATTGTAAAGATTTCACAAAGAAATGTCATCCCTACTAAGTGCATTCCAACTTCATTAATCAAACCCCCTGATTTTCTACATACAGCTAAATAATCCTGGCCATTTTCCACATGGGGAATGGATATAGTAGGACCTTATCCTCCAGCAATATCTATTCAGTTCAAGTATATCCTTTCTAATACTGACTTATTCTCCAAAAGGGATGAGGCAATACCTATCAAAGAAGTCAGATCCAAAGGCATTTTTAGTTTTCTAAAAACTAATATAATCACCAAATTTAGTGTCCCTACTAGTATTTTGACAAACAATGGAACCAATTTTTGTTCTGCTGATTTAAAAAAGTTGTATCAGGAACAAAATATCAAATCCAACCATTCTTCCTACTATCATGCAGTGGCCAATGGAAAGATAGAGGCCTTCAAAAAGACCCTATCAAATAAGCTCAATAAAATGGTGGATAAAGATAACAAATCATATCCAGATAAAATTTTTCATTCTTTATGGGATTATCGAACCACTACCTACAATGCCACATAGGAAACAACTTATTAATTGGTATACGAAAGAGAAGAATTCATACCAATTGAAATGAAATTGTCTTTACTCAGAGTTGCAATCTATGATCAGTTGTCTGTATATGAGAGGTCTTATAAATGTTTTAACAATATGAATTTATTAGATGAATAAATATTGCATAATTGGTATCATCTAGAAGTATATCAGTACAGAATAACATGGGATTTTAACCATAAATTTCACCTTTGTTCATTTCTTCATGGAGAATTGGAATTGGTCCCCAGGATTCCAATGATACCAAGAAAAAAACCTCCAAATCTTGAGGCAAAGTTGGAAGGACCTGATTTTATACATAAGGTCTACTTAAATTAAGATTATGCCTTAATATCTATGGATGGAGAGCTCAATACAACTCCAAACAATGCGATATTCTTCAAGAAATACTTTGTGTAGTTGCACGCATTCATCCTTGTTGCAAGACTAAAAACTACATAGCCCCTCCATGTCCTTACTGGATGACTTAAAACTGCATCGAACAAATTCCTAGCTACAAGAAATTAAACTGAATGACACCATTTTTCCTCATTATATGACCTTAAATTGTACGTCTAATGTCTTCTATACATGAAGTTTGGAGCATCCATAATCAAGCTTCATTGATATCATTGCATCTCCTTAGCAGATCATGAGTCCTTTTCTTCCCTATGTCTCAGTCAAATCTGTATAGGGACCTCATCTCAAGAACTATGTCAAGCTTGATTCTCATTTTCAATGAGATATGTAAAGACGTATGGATCTCCAATATTGGGCCCAGCCACAACCACAAAATTTTTAATTCCTTTTCTCCTCCCATATTTGAATCAGATATATACATAGTGTTTCCTTAAGATATATGGTTTGGTCCTCATTCTATTTTACGTATTAAGTTTAACTATTCTATTAGAACATTTCAAAATCCCCCATTCGTCATATCAAACTCGATTGGCCTGAGGAATGACTGTTTCAAGAACTATGTACAACTTGATTCTTATTTTTAATGAGATAAGTAGAGATGGCTAGATCATCAATCTTGGTCCCAACAACGATATATATAAAAAACCCCATTAATTCTTTATATAAGAATCAATCCTATTTTGGGAATTCTTAAAGAACTATGTATAGCTTGATTCCTTCCCTCAGCAAGACACATAGTGACACTTGGGATTTATCCTTTAGTACAGCTACCAAAATCCTTTATTTTCACATCAGTTCATCTTCATCCTTACTACATGACATTAAACTACATGGAAATCTAATACCCTTATTCTTCACTTTTTTTACCTTTGTGTTATAAAAAAGACCCTTATTGCTCCTTGTTTCTCACACCGAGCATAGCTCAAGTGGGATTAGGAATTGGGTAAAAGGGTTATTTATATAAATAAGGTGTCTCAATTTCTTATGGGGTTATCAGTGTCTTCACCACATGACATAAAACTTCACAGTATAATGTCCTCACTGCATAACTTTAAACTATGCATTATAATAAAAATTCAAAAATAAACAAAGAAAGTGTCCATTTTACATATGAGTTAGATATATGTAAAGGACGTCAGATTCATGGCCAATATTGATTCAAATATTTCTTATGTGCATTGAGCATAACCCCCTTCTATATTTCACACTCTTAATATTGAATATTTTCGAGATCTTCATAATATTTCTTATGGTTTCTAGTGACATATTTTCTAATACCTAGGAACTATTTTTCCTGACTGTGAAATATGTGCCCTTAGTTGGCCTTGCATATGTTTCCCACATAATAGATCTTTCAGTCAAAAGATGCCACTATTTGGTTATGCATCATATTCCATTGTTGCCCTTTCATAATACAACCCCCATAACGGGTTATTCAAATAATGGTAATTTCATTCTTGGTTATAGTATCATTTTTCACTTAAAACATTGATGAAACTATATAAAAATATATACTTTATAATATTCAATCAGAGATATTTGTCCCATTATCATTCTCTCGATCTGAAAGTTTTCAAGACCATGGTTTACACATTTCCTTCTCCATGTGGTCAAAGAAATATGTAATAACCTTGGAATCACTTGGCCACATATCATATATTGTTTAAATTTCTGGTCTTAGTTGTATGACCTAAAACTACAGACACCAAAACTTTTATATTTAGGTCATACCTTCCTAAAATTCATATTCCTTCAATTCCTTGGAAATCTTGGTTGTAAATACCATCTTTATATTCTGGTACCCTTATTCATAAACCAAACTCTATGATTTGAAAAATGTGAATCTCTATAATTTTTATTATACTTTTTGTAATAGAATGTCAGACTTCTGAGAGCTCTTGTTTCTGACAATGTTGCACATTTTCTTTGGTGGCCTTGCATAAGTTTCCTACATAACAGGTCTGTCAGTCAAAATATTCCACTATTTGGACCTGCAGTAATAGCCCTGTTTGTCCCTGTATAATATGGCCCCCATAATAGTTTTTTCAAATAATGGTAGCTTTGTTCATGGAAAAGACGTTCTCTATTGATTTTATCCCTTTTCCCATATCATTCATTGGTTTCAAATATTCCCAAATCACAGTTTATAATTTTCCCTTCCATACCTGAATATAGTAGTATGTTTCCAAACAAATTATCTTGAATTTGGGAGAGTCTCATACCATTGGCCAAACCTAAAGACCTTATATTGAATCCTCATAATGTCCTCACTACATGACATAAAACTGCATAGTACAATTTCTTCACTGCATGACTTAAACCACACAGGTTTATATTAGAAATTCCTTTTTATGATAAATTTTATCCATTCTTCATACACCAGATTTTTATATAAGTGGTTGTCCTATTCATTAAATATACCGGCATAAAACAACCCTTTCATTCTTAAAATTCATTTCCTTGGAAAAACAACCCATTGTGGTCATGAGTAACCCAAATCATTTTTTCCCCATGACTATCAGTAGTAAAATGTTAAATATTTAAGGTCTCTTTGGCTTGAAAATGTAGTACTTTCCATTAGGTTGCCTTGCATAATTTTTCTACATAATATAAAGTCAGAAACAAGATGCCACTATTTGGTTATGCATAATATTCCCCAATTGGCCATGCATAACACAAATCCCATAACAAGTTTGTCAAATAACAATAAATTCGTTCTTGGAAAAGACTCCCCTTATGTTGATACACGTTTTAAATTTGGTGACCATAAAAATAATGGATCAAGATTCCCTTTGGAAATTTTTAAAGAATATTAAAGCTATTCTTAGTCATCAAGTCTTGTTTGGGATCTAATTTCAAAATTTATGGTCAAAGCAATTTCGACCTTAAACACTAGCCCTTTATAGTCTACCATGCATGAATCTAAACTACCTACAAAAAAAGACATGGTACTTGCCAGATTGAGAACCTACAATGGGAACTCTGAACAAAAGTCGAGTCCTTTCTCAGTAAACATACATTTTGTATGGTTTAGGTATTATTGAGTAATAAAAAGTCAATAGATTTAATATTTGTGAGGTAGTCCATATAACCCTATAAAAAATAAAAATATGCTTACCAAAATCAACGGCCGAAGTAAGACAAAGCAAATTTGCAAGAGAGAAAACACAAATGATTAAAGACAAAATGATTTTCATTTAAGATAATTTTTAAATAGGGACATCCACAAATGGGAGTCTCTCCCTTGTCAAAATTCAAAAATTATAACAATCTTTCTACATAACTCCTCATTTGATTGACAGCTTCTTAAGCCCCATCAGCTACCTATTGAAGCTCATTTATTTGACCAACTCTACTCTCTTCGGCAAGAGGAAGTGCTTCTTTAGCATCTGTAATGGATTTTTCACCATCTTTCTTAACTTATCTTAATGTGATGGGAATCTATTTAAGCTCCCCTGTAATAATATCTAACTCATGTTAAAGGAACAGTTGCTGAACAGTCTTTTCTTTAATTGTCTACTTCAATCACTTCATCTTTGTAGTGTAATTAGCCTCAGTCTGGGACAGCACTGCTTGAAACTCTTAAATTTTAATCGATATCTTGGATTTTATCAAGCCTTGTTGAAGATTTTTTTTATTTTTCCCACCTTCGAATAATCTATTTCTCTACAGTATAAATTTCACGGTATTCAAAACCACCAAATCCTAGTTTAATAAATAGATATGAATGTCATGGAATTATTAAAGGTAGTTTCTCAAGTGGCCTTTCAAATATTATCTTCTAGATGTTTTTCTTTCCTTGTACAATGAAAGATGAAGATAATTTTATAGTTTTGGTCCGATTCAGAATCACTGTCATAAGGAAGGATGTATTATGGGATTAATGCACTTAAAGAAGTTCCCTATTATGTTACTTCCTGAACAATGGTTGCTTTAACTTCCAATATTGTTTGGGCTAATGTCGAGGCTTCACCTCTAGACCTAGAAATTGAAGTTGGTAGACCTATATGGAAAATAAAGGATTATGGTTATGGTTATATTAAAGAGAAAAAAATTTAATGCAATCATAATTTCATTATCTCTTACCTAACTGTAGGTCAGCATCTTGAGAAGACTCCTCCCCAATCTTCTCATTTTCAGAAATTTTTTGTGATGTCTATGAATGAGGAGTGATATATTTAATGTGCTTAGTATCCTCAGAATGAATCTCAAGAATTTATGCCATCTCAATATCCACCTGAGCCAATGTCTATACAATAATGGGTTTGATATCAATATCAATATTCCTTCAAGTATCATTGCGACAACAGTTTCTTTAGACGAAACTGCATTTTTCAACAAACCATGGTTAGAAATTTAATCACAAAAAGATTAACAGGATGAATAATGAAAACTCATGTCTGTTTGATTCTATAAATGGAACTCCAAAATATTCTAAATCATTTTGTATAGTAAAATATTCTAATACTTCTTGAGGATGCATTTCAAGGTTCATCATTTCATCCAATGATATATTGGTTCTTAGGTTAGTCTCACCCATGGGAATACATGGCGTGTTTGCTTCGAAACCTTCCCCTAGAAACCTTTGACCCCAATTAGCTTCATGGGAAATTGTTTTGGCATTAGTGTCAGAAATTTTCAGATGTTATGGTGCATGTGATGAATCTAAAGTATCACAGGATGAATTTTAGTTGTTGTTAAATTGGATTACTTATGAAGTATTGTTGATTTAACAAAAGTCACATCTCCACTGATAGTAGGAATTGGAGAAATATTGGGAACATAGGTTGGTTCCTTAGGCCTTAATTCCTCATAAGGAACCATCATATTTTCCTGAATTTGTGTCTATTCAGAAGCACCCCCGTGGCTCTGTGAAGCTTATCAGTTGTTTCTTTTAAAGATGAAATGAAAGAAGACCATGTAATTCCAAGAAGTGTAAACACTTTTTCATTAATAAATACATAAATTCAGGATTATTATAGAGACTTACCATTAATAAGAAAGTGATTTACCATGGATCTCTTCCTTCGGTGATTTTTCTTCTTTGCCTTCTTAGGAGGTCTTACATCATCATCTCCAAAGACAAGTATTGGAGATCCCAATACCCTCTCTATTTCATCCTCCATGTCTAGTTGGCCCAAATATATCACCCCTATTCACGGGGTGATACGGTAGATCCAATATCTTTGCCTCTAGGGCTATACCATAGAGAAAGAACATCAATTGTATTTTCAATAATCAAATTCAAGTTTAAATGATATTTCCACTAGGTAACAATGATTTGACTAAAATTAAAATTGCAAAGTAAATTATAATGTGAGAGAAAAGAAACATACATATTCAGTATCTACAAAGTCATGAAATTATTCATTTACTGAAGAACTAATACCTCTAGTAGTACCACGATCTATCATTTCCTTTACTTGCATTATGGTAGGAATTTATTCATCGGTGGAATATATGAGAATTTATAGCTCTCGAATGTTAGTCCTCGCCTCATTGGGATTATCCTTGAAAACAATGTCAGAAGAAGGCCTTAAATTCCCTACTCTTTGAATATATATTCCTGCATGCAGATCCATCCACCTGGTTTAAACATCATAGTATAGACTCTACCATGTTTGAACAACCTCTGATCATATATATTCAGAGTGTATGTCAGAGGGTTGTGAAGAGGATCCTGCAACCTTGGATTTGAGTTTCTTCCCAACATCCACAATTACAGCTGTGGTATGAGAAAATGGAACTCTTCACTCTTCATAATTATGGCAATCAGATCACCTCTATTTAGATTTAGTAGGGATTTATGGAGTGTCTCTCTTAATATTGGTACGAGGGTGATATCTTGTACGAGGTTTCTTCGGTGAATTTAGAGGATCATCACCTTCACCCTATGATTCTCGCGAGTCAGCCCCTAATGATGAAGAGTTGCCTTCCAAACAAAGGGGCTCTCTCTTGATACTTCTATTCACCCCCACTTTGGGGATAGAATGATTCAATACCTCATCAGGTTAAGATGAAACCTATTTTTTTGCATACCAGATAGTCAGTCTGGTTACTGAATCAGTGGAAAGTAAATTAAAAATTCCCCAGTCTTATCCAAAGATGTTAACAACCATATTTGTCAAGAAACCATCGAGTTTTGTTGTAATATTACATGCACATGAAGGGGTATATTATTTTTTTGTAGAAATTTTAAATTAAGTGCAAATCTACAATGATCATAGGCCTAAAATATGATTTCTTTGTCGATTCTGGTGGCCAACACTATAAGGCCCCTTCCTTAAACCTTACTTAATCTTGAGTTATTACAAGATTACACATTGAGGATCTTTTTGGGTTTAGAGTTTTTGAGAATTAGATCACAAAACTTGCATTATAGTCCACATATAAACAAAGTGGTTACATAAAGATAGTATTCTTATTTACCATCAATGGAAACATATTTAAAATATAATATGGATTCTTTCTTGACGCTTCCTTGACACTATCATCATATCATGTACCTTTCCCTTGACCTGTGAAAAACATTTCAAAAAACCTTGGGATGAGCATAAAAAACTCAGTAAGGGATATAAAAATATGGAAAAGAAACACGGGTACATAGATACATAAGAATGAAATCATACTTTACCCATAAAACATAAGAACTTTAACAAACCTCATCAAATCATGAATAAATCATAGAAATCATAAGATATAAAGGTAACTTGAGGCATTCATAACATTCTTACGTAGGGAGTAACCCTCTTGGTTACGTTTGGAATACCCATCACAGTATATTCCCTAAATCTCTTCGGAGAAACCTTAACATTTCACTCCTTCGTCTTACCCAATGCATTGGAGATCTATATCGGGCTCACCCTCCCTTAGTTTATCATGGAACCACCCGTCTTCATAATAATGCCCAAGAACCTCAACATAATCGTATCACATAAAACATGCATAAAGGAAACATAACATTTCCACCTTTCAATCACAAGATATCAATAAAACACATTGATATAAAAACATTATGAAAACCATTTTCAATACCAAAATAAAATAAAAGTATAACATGGTATTTATTTTTCTTTTAAAAAGAATGTATGGCTTGTAGAGGAAGCCGGAACTCAAATAATGGTCACGGCAGCGGAGAAGTCATTGTCGCCACATACGTATGACAAAAACATTCCCTTTTGTCATTTAGTAAACACTTCGTATAAAAAATATTCCTTTTCTAATAAACATAAAAGTCAACGGGGTTTATACACTGTATAAAATAAGGTTGTGTATAAAACAAAATATGCCTCAATGAAAGGAGATTGAGACGAAGTCCCATACCTCGGGTCCGACTTGACTCGGTCGTTCATTAATCTCCTGAATAATAAAATTGAGTTAATTTATACTTGTTTAAGAACCTTTTTCATGTTCATTATTCCTATTATATCACTTATTACCATGTTATGAACATTATGTAATTATTTAAGTTAATAACGGTCGTTTTAACGATCATTGGTACTTGAGTCACAAATAAACCCTTTATAATTACAAGTTGTTCATGTATCCATTATATCCAGAATTATAATCACGATGTATATATCATATATATCCAGTATATACATTCATTTATAATATTAAATAATCATTTATAGGTAAGAAATTAAATACATCGTTCATGGAGACGGTAAGCCGTACGTACGCATGAATGCTACTTTCATTTCTATTTCATATTTTATAGAATGGAATCATAAGGATATAAAGGTATATTATAATTCCAGTATAATATAATATATAATATCATAGTTCCATCCTTTATACATCCCACATATGGTATTTAACGAATCAAATCACTTTGAGGGGGCGGTAGTCCGCACTTCCTTAAATGAAGATATCGTGTTTACCCATAATGGAAACCATAAAGGTATGCCCAAAATGAAAAATACAGAAGCTTAAGAAAAACATAAACATATTATATATCATATATAAATATAGTGAAATATTAATTTCCACCTTTGAAGGTGTTAAAATAATGTTGAACAATCATCGTTTCGGGAGGCATAAATTCATCATCCACGGAAACAGTATGTCCTTTAACCATTAGATGTAGGTGTGTGTAAGTGTAGCTCGAATCCTTCTTATAACAACATCCTAGTATATTTAGGATACTATAGTTTTTACAAAAAAAAAGAATAAAAAGAGTTTATGGGGTTGGAGAAGAAAAATAAAATAAAAGGACTCAAAAGAAGACATTACCTTAAAATCGGGTAACTCTCTTAAATTTGAGCTCAAAGGCTTCCTTGGGAAGACTTCTGCCCAAGGTGAGGCTTCAAGGAGTAAGAGAGGGATGTGGAGAGCCAAAATGGGTAGGGGTTGGCCGAGCCAAAGGCTTTGGGAGTGTGGGTAAGGAGGTAGAGGTGGGGGCCTTTTATAAGAGAAGAGTAGGGGCACTCATGGAAAGTAAAGAAATGTTACTTTATTTGAAAATGATTTTCGAATTTAAAATGTCCCACATTGATATAATTCGAGGGTAAGGTGATAAGGGTTCGAAATACACCCATCAAATAGGTTTTGGACATGTGTAGGGTATATATTGTACATTATCATTTAATTTTATTTAAATCCTTTATTAATGAGGTAATCGCTGCATCATCATGATGTCATAACTAATTTAATTTATTTAAAGTCTAAAAATTATGAAAAAATACTATGATGTAGGAACTCCTTTTATATTTCTAATGAATATTTATAGTCCAAAAGATCATTTATGTAGACAAAAGTAAATATATTTTACTTAGGTGATACATTCTTTGTCACATTTAACATTCTTTAAAAATAAAAAGATAAAAAGTCACTTTCTCACAAAAGTGATTCCATGGGGCCCCCAAGTTTGGCACAAGGCATCCCATGGTCGGCCATGAGACAACCAGTAGCCTTAAGACACATGTTGTGGTCTTTTTGTATTATTATGATATCATTTTATTATCTTTAACTACCTGATTACTCATTAATCAAGAAAATTAAAGATAATTACCATCGTTACTATTCATAATGTCCAAAAATAAAAGATTCTTAATTACATAATTTGGACCTTCTGATTCAAAATATTTAATCCATTTTACCAAATTCAAAACACATAAATTGAAATAATTTATTTAAAAAAAATTCCCATTGTCAAAACAAATAGCGGGTTTTTTTGAAACAATATCTATGAAAAGTTTTGCATTAGTTTATGACCAATTCCGAAGTGAAATTAATACTAATGACCACCATTGAATTAAATTGTAGAAATATATTCAGATTACACTTTAATACCAATTAAAAGGATAATCTAACCATATAATTAAATTAAATGAAAAAGCTGTTTTGATGTAAAATGCAGTATATTTTCACTATTCATTAAAAAATGAACATTGTCAGAAAAATACCAAAAATTTATCCAATGTAAATTTCAATGTCCCAATCATAATGAATATGTTTATAGATTATAAAATTGTTAAAAGTTTGATTTAAAACGGGTTTTCCATCAAAAGGCAGTAAAACAATCTTTTAAGAATATTAGTGTATTTCATGCATAAGATTGTATTTATTTTCATTTTAAGCCTCTAAAACACTATCTTAATCATTAATATACATAGATAAAAATATCTATTATTAATTTCTTACTTGGAATGTCACATCCTTACCTCCTTTAGAAAATTGCATCCCTGCAATTTATTTACTTATCGAATAAATGGGGGTCCTTATCCCTTATTGCATTTTCAGATTCCCATGTTGCCTCTTCCATCATGTGGTTTTTCCACAAAAACTTTACCTGATTAATCACCTTATTTCATAAAACTTTCTCCCTGTGGTCAAGAATCTGGACTAGTTGTTCCTCATAAGATAGGTTCTCTTCTAGCTGAACTTCCTCTAGACTCAAAACAAGAGATGGATCTGGCATATACTTTCTCAACATCGAAACGTGAAAAACATTATGTACCTAAGATAAACTCGGAGGTAAAGCCACTTGGTATGCAAATGATCCAACTCTCTCCAGAATTTCATATGGTTTAATGAGCCTTGGACTCATCTTTCATTTCTTACCAAATCTCATCACACTTTTCCATGGTGAGACTTTGAGAAAAACATGATTACCTACCTCAAAAGTTAGATCCTTCCTCCTGATGTCTGCATAACTCTTCTGCCTACTCTGAGCTGTTATCAGGTGTTTCTGAATTAGCTGAACTTTTTCTACCATCTCTTCTACCAATTCTGGTCCCATCAACTTTCTTTCACCCACTTCATCACAGAAAGCTGGAGTTCGACACCTCTTACCATATAACGCCTCAAATGGTGGCATCTGTATACTGGAATGAAAACTGTTATTATATTAAAATTCAACCAAAAAAAGATGTTGGTCCCAACATTACTGATAATCCATCAAACAAGCTCGTAGCATATCCTCCACGTTCTGAATTGTTCGTTCTGACTGCCCATCTGATTGAGGATGAAATGATGTACTAATATTTAATTCAGTACCCAATGACTTCTGAAGGCCTTTCCAAAAGTTAGAAGTAAACCTTGGATCACGATCAGATACAATGAAGAGGGGAACCCCATGTAACCTGACTATCTCTTTAAGATACAAACGGGAAAGTTGATCTTGGGAAAATTATCTCGTATAGAAAGGAAATGAGCATATTTAGTCAAGTGATCAAAAATAACCCAGATTGAATTATTATCTCAAGATATCTTCGGTAATCCCACATCAAAGTCCATGGATATATTCTCCCATTTCCACTCTAGCACTGGTAAAGGATGAAGCATCCCTTTTGGTAACTTCCCCTCTGCTTTAACCTGTTGATATGTCAAACACTTCACAGTAAAATCAGCAATACCTCTTTTCATTCCATCCCACCAGTAATACTCCCACAGATCTCTGTACATCTTAGTACTACCAGGATGAACTGAAAACGGAGAACTATGAGCTTCACATAACAACTCTCTCTTCAACTGTGAATCACAAGGCACACACAATCTCTTCCCAAATCTCAAAACGCAATCATTATCAATGTTGAATTCAGGAAACTTACCTTTCTGAACCAGCTCTACCTTTTTCTCCACCTCACTATCTTGCTTCTGTGCTTTCTTGATTCTATCTCATAGATATGATCTCACTGATACCTAAAACAAAACAGAAGAACTTCCTGCACCAACAACTTGTATGCCAAAGTTCATCAAATCCTTAACCAAAGGATCACGTTCCAAACGCAACATTGCTAATGAAGCATTAATTTTTCGACTCAAAGCATCAGCCACTTTATTTGCTTTTCCTGGATGGTAATGAATTGTACAATCATAATCCTTGATTAATTCCAGCCATCTCCTCTGTCTCATGTTTAACTCTTTCTGAGTGAATATATAGTTTAAACTTTTGTGATCAGTATATATTTCACACTTTACTCCATAAAAATGATGCCTCCAAATTTTTAAAGTGAAAACAATAGCAGCTAATTCCAAATCATGTGTAGGGTAATTTACCTCATGAGTTTTCAACTGTCGTGAAGCATAAGCAATTACCTGATCATTCTGCATTAGGACATAACCAAGTCCTTTCAATGAAGCATCATTGTGTATAACAAACTCACCATTCCTAGAAGTTAGTTCCAAAACTGGATCATTCACCAATCTTTTTTTCAATTCCTGAAAACAATCATCACAATCTTTTGTGCAGATAAACTTAACACCCTTATGAGTTATCTTAGTCATTGGACTAGATAACCGTGAAAAATTTCTAACAAATCTTCGGTAATAGCCTTCCAAACCAAGGAAGCTACGAATCTCAGTTACATTTTTGGGTCTTGGCCAGTATTTCACAACTTTTGTTTTTACAGGATCAACAGTTATCCCATATTTAGAAACAATGTGAACAAGGAAAGAAATTTGTTGCAACCAAAACTCACACTTGCTAATTTTTCCATACAGTTTCTTTTCTTTTATGGATTGCAAGATAACCCTTAAATGTCTTTGATTCTCCTCTTTACTTTTAGAAAACACCAAAATATCATCAATGAAAAGCACCACAAACTTATCCAAGAACTCATGAAAAATTCTATTCATTAAGTCCATGAATACAGCAGGTGCATTGGTTAGCCCAAAAGGCATTACTACAAATTCATAATGGCCATATCTTGTACGGAACGCGGTCTTCGGATAAAATTTGGAGCATACATTTCCAATCGAGTGAACCTTTCTTCATAGGTAGCCACTGAGTCTTCCTCTTGCCTCAATTACAAGAATTTTTTCTTCCATCCTAAGTCAAACAGCCTTAGGAAAATACTTTTCAAGAAACATACCTTTGAATTCATCCCTGTCGAGAGCATCAATCTCATCAGCGTCACTAATATTTTTAACCAACGACCACCACTAATCTGCTTCACCCTCCAAATGGTAAATAGAAAGACTAACCTTTTTATTGTATGAACACCCCATGACATCAAAAATCTTCTCCAGTTCTTTAATCCACCCTTCAGCTAGCACAGGGTCACATGATCCTCTGAATGATGGGGGTTGTTGCCTCATGAAATGTTCCACCACTGACATGTTCCTCTACGGTTGATCTAGATGATCTCGTGTATGGATACCACTTCCATTTATCGCTTGAGTCAACTATGACATTACTATAACAAACTGTTCAGTTCCAATTTCGACCATCTCAGGATGCTGATTCAGAAGGTTATTTCCTTCTACATGCCTTCCTATCACTACTTCCCTGTTTCCTCTACGGAAAACTGTTCTGAACAAACATGTCTTAGATGAAGCAACATGGTAATCTTCAAATACTATATCACATTAATTTGACCAAAAAAAAATTTGGTTGCTCATTTAATAGAATTATAACTCATAAAGTTATCTAAATCGACCTCTGATACCAACTATACGGCCCCAGCCTTAAACCTTACTTAATCTTGAGTTATTACAAGACTACACATTGAGGATCTTTTCGGGTTTAGAGTTTTAGAGAATTAGATCATAAAACTTGCATTACATTCCACAAATAAACAAAGTGGTTACATAAAGATAGTATTATTATTTCCCACAAATGGAATCATATTTAAAATAAAACATGGATTCTTTCTTGACACTTCCATGACATTATCATCATATCATGTACCTTTACCTTGACCTATGAAAAACATTTCAAAAAAACTTGGGATGAGCATAAAAATCTCAGTAAGGGATATAAAAATATGGAAAGGAAACATGGGTACATATATACATAAGAATTAAATCATACTTTACACATAAAACATAAGCACTTTAACATACCTCATCAAATCATTAATAAATCATAGAAATCATAAGACATATAGGTAACTTGAATCATTCATAACATTCTTATGATGGGAGTAACCCTCTTGGTTACGTTTGGAATACCCATCACAGTATATTCCCTAAATCTCTTCGGAGAAACATTAACGTTTCACTCCTTCACATTACCCAATGCATTGGAGAGCTATATCCGGCTCACCCGCCCTTAGTTTATCACGGAACCACCCGTCTTTATAAAAATTCCCAAGAACCTCAACATAATCGTATCACATAAAACATGCATAAAGAAACATAACATTTCCACCTTTCAATCACAAGATATCAATACAACACATTGATATAAAAACATTATGAAAACAATTTTTCTATACCAAAATAAAAGAAAAGTAAAACATGAAATTTATTTTTCTTTTAAAAAGAAGGTATGGCTTGTAGAGGATGTCAAAACCAAAATAATGGTCACGGCAGTGGAGAAGTCGTTGTCGCCGCATACGTACGACAAAAACATTCCCTTTTTTCGTTTAGTAAACGCTTCCTATAAAAAAGATTCTCTTTTTAATAAACATAAAAGTCAACGGGGTTTATACACTGTATAAAAGAAGGTTGTGTATAAAACAAAATATGCCTCAATGAAAGGAGATTGAGACGAAGTCCCATACCTCGGGTCCGACTTGACTCAGACGTTCTTTAATCTCCTGAATAATAAACTTGAGTTAATTTATACTTGATTAAGAACCTTTTTCAAGTTCATTATTCCTTTTATATCACTTATTACCATGTTATGAACATTATGTAATTATTTAAGTTAATAACGGTCGTTTTAAAGATCATTGGAACTTGAGTCAAAAATAAACCGTTTATAATTATAAGTTGTTCATGTATCCATTATATCCAGAATTATAATCATGATGTATATATCATATATATCCAGTATATACATGCATTTATAATATTACATAATCATTTAGAGGTAATAAATGAAATTCATCGTTCATGGAGATGGTAAGTCGTACGTATGCATGAACGCTACTTTCATTTCTATTTCGTATTTTATAGAATGGAATAATAATGATATAAAGGTATATTATAATTCCAGTATAATATCATATATAATATCATAGTTCCATCCTTTATACGTCCCACATATGGTATTTAATGAATCAAATCACTTTGAGGTGGCGGTAGTCCGCACTTCCTTAAATAAAGATATCGCGTTTACCCATAATGGAAACCATAAATGTATACCAAAAATGAAAAATACAGAAGCTTAAGGAAAACATAAACATATTATATATCATATATAAATATATTGACATCTTAATGGCCACCTTTGAAGGGTTTAAAAGAATCTTGAACAATCATCATTTTGGGAGGCATAAATTCACCATCCACGGAAACAGTATGTCCTTTAACCATTAGATGTTGGTGTGTGTAAGTGTAGCTCGAATCCTTCTTATAAAAACATCCTAGTATATTGAGGATACTGTATTTGTTACAAAAGAAAAGAATAAAAATATTTTATGGGGTTGGAGAAGCAAAATCAAACAAAAGGACTCAAAAGAAGACATTACCTTAAAATCGGGTAACTCTCTTAGA
The DNA here is from genome assembly GCA_963277665.1 of Viscum album. NCBI lineage: Eukaryota > Viridiplantae > Streptophyta > Magnoliopsida > Santalales > Viscaceae > Viscum > Viscum album. The sequence goes on along the minus strand of OY728134.1, from coordinate 865,949,306 downwards.
TTTGAGCTCAAAGGCTTCCTTGGGAAGACTTCTGCCCAAAGTGTGGCTTCAAAAAGTAATAGAGGGATGTGTAGAGACAAAATGGGCAGGGGTTGGCCGAGCCAATGGCTTTGGGAGTGTGGTTAAGGAGGTAGATGTGGGGGCCTTTTATAAGAGGAGAGGAGGGGCACTCTTGGAAAGTAAAGAAATGTTACTTTATTTGAAAATTATTTTCGGATTCAAAAGGTCCCACATTGATATAATTCAAGGTTAAGGTGATAAGGGTTCGAAATCCACCCATCCAATAGGTTTTGGACATGTGTAGGGCATAGATTTTACATTATCATTTCATTTTATTTAAATCCTTTATTAATGTGGTAATCATTGTATCATCATGATGTCATAAATTATTTAATTTATTTAAAGCCTAAAAATTATGAAAAAACTACTATGATGTAGGAAATCTTTTTATCTTTCTAATGAATATTTATAGTCCAAATGATAATTTATTTATACAAAAATAAAAATAGTTTACTTAGGTGATACATTCTTTTTCACATTTAACATTCTTTAAAAATAAAAAGATAAAAAGTCACTTCCTCACAAAAGTGATTCCATGGGGCCCCCAGGTTTGGCACAACGCATCCCATGGTCGTCCATGAGACAACCAGTAGCCTTAGGACACATTTTGTGGTCTTTTTGTATTATTATGATTTCATTTTATTATCATTAACTACCTGATTGCTCATTAATCAAGATAATTAAAGATAATTAACATCGTTACTATTCTTAATGTCCAAAAATAAAAGAGTCTTAATTACATAATTTGGACCTTATTATTCCAAATATTTAATACATTTTACCAAATTCCAAACACATAAATTGCAATAATTGATTTAAAAAATAATTCCCGTTTTCAAAACAAATAGCGGGTTTTTTTTAAACAATATCTATGAAAAGTTTCGCATTAGTTTATGTCCAATTCCAAAGTGAAATTAATCCTAATGACCACCATTGCATTAAATGGTAAAAATATATTAATATTACACTTTAAGACCAATTAAAAGGATAATATAACCATATAATTAAATTAAATGAAAAAGTAATTTTGATGTAGAATGCAGTATTTTTTCACTATTCATTAATAAATGAACATTGTCAGAAAAAATACCAAAAATTTATCCAATGTAAATTTCAATGTCCCAATCATAATTAATATGTTTATAGATTATAAAATTGTCAAAAGTTTGATTTAAAACGGGTTTTCCATCAAAAGGCAGTAAAACAATCTTTTAAGAATATTAGTGTATTCCATGCATAAGATTGTATTTATTTTCATTTTAAGCCTCTAAAACACTATCTTAATCATTAATAGACATAGATAAAAATATCTATTATTAATTTCTTACTTGGGATGTTACAAACACGCCATCTCTACAAGATATAAAATATTCCCTCAATTTCAAACGGTCCATCCCATCATCAATAAATCTCCCCATAGGTGGATTCCCATAAATAAATAAATGTAACTCCTCATGCATACTAAATCTAGCCTCGATGTCGTAAGAATTTAGATACAAGGGTGAAGTAACAAAAAATCCTGAACAGACGGTCATAAAGGTCTTCTAAAAATCTATACCCCACTTCGTATAACATATGTAATGAAGTGAGTAGTGATCCATCCCCACAACACCTAGAATGGTCCTTCTATTATAAAGGTAGACTTCCCTTCTGAAATGTACAAAAAAATCCTATGAATTTTGGCCAAAAAAGAGTAGTAAACCCTACCATCATTTTCTCTGCTAGCATGGCCACAATAATAAAGGTTCTTGGCCTCATACCTCCTTTGGAGTCTCGGACTGGTAACAAATACACACTGAGCAACTTGGCCTAGAAAAATTCCAGACTTGTCATTGTCGGAATGTTTTGGTTGACTTCATATCCCAATTTTTGAAATTCTTCTTTATCTATTGTTGGCCAGAAGGTGTTAGGAGTACCTCTCTTCTCTTCCCTTGGACAGCTGGTCAGATGGGTGTAAGTGGGTCCCCTTTTTTTATTTACCAAAAATATTTCCATCCATTCCTTTGGATTAATATCCCTCTTAGAGAGAGACTCTATGGTGTTCATGTTCTTGAGCTTGTTAAATATTTTCATCAACGCAAGAACCAAATATAGTGCCTTCTCCAAGTTATTCCATGTCATCTTGGGAGGAATAAACTCGTCATACAGGTCTCCATGGATTGAAGATCCAAAAATCTTGTAAAGATCTCATAAGTTGATGTCTGCCTCCCTATATGTTAAATGGAAGGATTTTGTCTCTGGACTACATCAGCTTAAAAATTATGGCATGAAATCATCATTCATGTACACATAATTTTTCCTAACCCAGACAACCTCATAAATATCAACACCTTTCAAATCTTCTGTAAATTCATTATAGGTCTTACAAACCCAGTATGCCGACATCCATGTGGGTTTTACACCTCCTCCTGGGCGAAAATCCCAACTTTTCTTCCAACCCTTGGACTGATTTGTCTAGGAATCCCGAAAGATGGATGAATAACAGAGTGGTTGCTTCTCGGGTATGTGAGCTTTCATGTCTGAAGCACACAAGCTATGATGAATGATATGAGACTTCTCTGTTATCCCAGCATTAGCAAATTAACCCCTTACAGAAGCATTGGCCGATGAAAAGATGGTATAATCCTAAAACCATGAATGTCATACATAGTTCTTAGGGTCTATAATATTGGCATCCTAAAGATGGTCATAACTATATAAAGGTAGTTAGGTGATTCAGGGAATGTTGAAATGATACTTCTTCAAATATTTTTCTATGTTGGGAAGGGTGGTGTTGCAAGTGTCAAAGTAATAATGACCAACGACATTCATCATGTCATCAATACTCTTACTGGAAAGCTCATCAGTTGGAGTGAAAATTTATAAACTTTGAGTGAAAATATATGCTGGTGTGAAAGAATGGTTCCCCACTTATATCTCTCAACTAAAATACATACATCATAATCGTGACTAAACAGATGCGTCTAAGCAAGAAAGATCTTGTGGCCTGAGAGCTGAAATTCTTATAGTCATAAGAATTGTCACGGAAGTAAATCTATCATATATAGGCGATACATGTCACCCTACGTTCCATATTTCTGCATGATTCTATCTTGCATGACCAGTTGCTCAACGTGCATAACATAGTGTTCCCCAGTACTCTTTTCTTTCTCCTTCATTTACATAACCTCAGTATAGGATCCTCTCTTCATTCTGGATCCAATTTTGAGGGGGGGGGATTTTCTGACACTATGTTCCATCAAAGAGTCTTAAAATTAAAAAATGGAAATACCATAGAAATAAAAGGGTAAAATACATGAAGAAAATCAAGTTTTGTAATAGCATGAGTTTTGGGTCTCCTTAGTCATACCAAATGGGTGTCGATGCGCAGCCTACCTGCGCGCCCAAAAATGTCATCCAAATTACTTGCATGCCTAAAATTTTCATGCAACTTACTTGTGTTCCCAAACTCCTTTCACCCAAGGTCCTATTTTTTACAATAAATAGGCCTTTGGAATCTTCATTTGTATAGATGAATTTACCCAAAGCTGAATTGCTGCTCTGGTCGCCCTAGTACTTTTCCCCAGTCTTCTGAATCATCCAGGGTAGTTCTTCATCACCTTGAGTAGAGGAGTTAAGGGAGGATCATTGGATATTATTCCTATTATTGTTTAAAAACTATAACAATTGTGGGACTAATGTTTCCAACCTCATCAAACCACAAATACTTGTGTGCTGCCTATTCCTTTCATAGGAACTTTAGAACCCCACTTCTGGGACTATCTGGGAATACTCCTGAAGGCTTGATCCAAGTCTCTCCCAAGTATTACCATACATTTTTTTCATCTATTAAGTGAATATCAGGTCACCCAATTCTACTTATGCACCCATACTTGCATTCGCTTTCCCACTTGAGTGCCCCTCTTTGATTAACTTACTCTCTTCAGTCTTCAAGCAATCAAGAATTCCTCAAAGACATTCATGGAAAGGATTTTTCATCCTTGGCTCCCTTGTCTTAAAGGGATTCTATTGATACCTCCACCAAAACCTCCTAACATATCAATCCTTTGGGAAAGATACATCAGCGTGTATCCTATATCGGTTTGTATATCCACATTCAGAGTTTTACCACATTTGTTTTGCAATAGGGTTAGGGTTCATGGAGTATCTATGGGTTTGTATATCCATAGCCACAAGGACCTTTCTCCCATGAATAGTGATGGGAAGCTCTCGGTTTGGAGGAGGTTTTGGGTCCTAACCTCTCCCTTTTCAATGAGATTACCTGGAACCTCAAGAATTTTGGTAGGGAAGGTAAGAATCACACCTACTTCATCATTTTCAACAAAGGAGAAGTCTCCCTCCACCACCTGGATCAATTGTAGTTAAACCATCTTAGCGTAATACCCTATATTTTCTTGTAGGTGGTAGAATAATTTCTCCTCCTCTCTTTTTCGGTTCCAATGACTAGAGGGGAGATGGGAACATAATCTTTTGATACCCTTTCCCTATCCCATAGAGATTTGTCACCATGGGTAGCCATCCTTGTGTGACCCCCTAACCTTCATCCCATCTTCCTTTCATTGGAACCATTTCTAAAGTAAAGTTAATAGAGGTAAGGTTCATTGCCTCACCATCTTCTCAGGTCAACTCATTCCTCGTCCACTCTCACTGCCAAGGGTTCACCCTTTCCACCAATGGAGAATGAAAAGTGCATGTGTTATTGGTAAATCTTTCACATATTCTTGTGTCTCACACTGAGAATGACTCATGTGGGATTAAAGATTCATGATGATTACAACATGTTAAAAAACACTCATGTTTGAATGAACAATGAGAACACTAATTCCCTTCATAATTGGGATACATAGGAATCCCTCTCATGGCCCGAGCTCACTGGATATCCTATTTAGGAATCCAACCCTAATTTCCATAATCTAGGCATCCTCCACAGAAATAATCTCCAAATTAAACCCCCAAATTATCAAGGCATTCATTTCAAGATGTAATCCCAAACTCATTTCTCATAAAGGACTATATTCTCATATGAGACTTATCGAACTACATGGGATTTGATTACTATCTTCATGGGATACGTAGGAAGACTCCTTGAGTTTCAAACCCAACACATCAAATCCACCATGTTCTTCTTGGGCCATATTCCCAACAGGGTCTAATATTACTTGGAAACCCATATCCTTTCCATGTTCATTGGTATGCTTCATTATAAGTCCCACACCAAACATCGGATGAGAACCTTTCTCTTAGATGTCCTTATCACATGACATTAAACTGTATGGTTAGGTCCTTATCACATGACCTTAAAAGGTATGAGGTGTCCTATTAAGAGTCACTGAACTATAAGGGTTATAATTCCTTTCACAAGGATACATAGTTATCCCATTTTATGTGTACGATCCCAATATCAAAATAAACCTTTGTCTCCCTAGATTAAAATAAATTCCATAGTTCCCCACTTAGAGGCTTAAAAACTAGTATCATTATAATGATGATCAAAAGAATCATGAAATAGTATATTGGAGGATACCATTGATGGAGAACCTCGAATAAATACAGATATCTCCATTAATGAAAAACCTCGAATACATACGGATGATTCTAAACTTTACACATGTTAATATGTTATTTAACATTCTAAGATAAACTTATGTTGTACATGGTGAATTAATAAAGATTTATGAAAATATCTCAAATTTACAAAGGGGGTCCTGGAGTAGACAATAATTTCCCCAAAAAAGGGTGTTATGAGTCTGACCTCCCATCCTCTAAACCAATGTATGTTCTCAAGTATCGTAAAGTTCAATATTAACGAATGTTTTCCTTTGTAAAAAAGTTCCCCTTTAAATAACGAATTGTTGGAAGATTCTAGTTCCATAAATAAATCCAATGGAAACCTCCTAGAATCGGTGATTCTTAATATTAGGACACACATTTCAAGGAACTATAAAAAATATTAGTTATAACTTTAATCTCACAAAATCAATCTAATGCTTAACTTAATACCTTCCATAAATGGTTATCCCTGTAGATCTTGCTGAAGATTAAAATTCAATACACTAGAAATAAGTTAATGAAACTTTCTTAACATTGGTTCCCCCATATATTACAAATTACAACTTGGTTGTCACATTTTAAACTTGTGAATAACCTCATTGTATATTCCCTTGTAACATGTTAATAACCTTAATTACAATAAATAATTTTGGAAAACATGCATGCTTCCCTATTCCAATTATTACTAGATATATTTATTAACTCTAATAAGTCATAAACTTCATCCTTAATGACATAGATAATTTTTTTAATAGTTAGTTAAAGGGTAATCTATATCATCCAATTTACTTATTCATATCCAACATATCATTATCCAAAGGTCATTATCTAAATTTTAGCATTAATTAAGGGTTGCATTCCCTTAATCAAAATATTACATTTCCATGAAATCGAATTTCAATGTCTTCAATAGCATTGAACATGTCCATTTCATTCCTTAATGAAAAATTCTATAAAAATCCACATATATTTCACAATTCATATAACATAATATTTGAATTCCAAAACTTAAATACTTTAATAATATAAATTTTTTCTTAATCTACTACTTAGGATTTATTAAAATATTCCATAATACCTCTTTCCTAGTATATAAAAGATTAATGATGTCTTAAGTTTTATCAACCCCAATCTAATCATGCTTTTTATGATCATTGCAAGATAATCTACAAGAACATCACATAACTTTAACATGTCGTTTGTGGTCTTTTAATATTCAGAAGTATAATCAATACTCCTATTATCTTTTTAATTCTATGTAGGAGATTTCCCCTTGAGAAGTCAATTTTAATAATTCCCATAATTTCAAAATCTGAAACTTTAAATCTTAACCAAGTTCCTTCTATTTCTCTCCAATGGTTATAACCAGAAAACATAATGTGACAAACATTTTTCATATAGGAAAACCCATAAATCATGAACAATTACTTATAGAATATATAAAGCATAAATCCTTATTTAATCTATGAAACATTAATATTATACTAGGTTATTCATATGAAACTCATCTTGGAATCACTTATAATGTTTCATGAAGTGTGTGTGAATTCCCAAAGCATATCCCCTTGGAGTCTGAGACAATGTGTGCAGTAAGGCCCCTTGCCATGTACTAGATTACCCCGAGTCAGGCCTGGAACATCTTGTCGTATTTATTACACCTATATATATATGTGACACATCCACATCAACTTGTTATATCCATATAGGGGTGTATTTTTAGGAAACCATATTCTTTATCACTTTCCCAAACTAAATGACATTTTTCCAAAAATGTTAACTCGTCATTATACTAATCCTTAGAGACATCCCTAGACATATCCCTAGAAATATACCTAGTGATGAGACTAATGTTTTCTCAACCTAGTTTACAATGGTTTTCAAAAATATTTCCCTTGATACCAAATGTAGAAACCTGGGATTATCATACATGGATATTTCATCATTTTATATAAATAGTCATTACATTAAAAAATTACATGCATGATGACCATAATAATTTAGTGTCTTTGGAAACCTGGAAACAAAATCAACTACCCTTGTGATAGATCTAAAACATATCCCATAAATATCTCCACATTTAATAATTATACCTAATACCTTCCTTCATAATATAGGGAAAGAAAACATAAAAAAGGGGTATGCTCATACACTCAGTAAGCATAAATAAATAAATGTGTAATCATAACATTGAAAAATGTGTATGGAGATTTATAATTATATTTAAAGATAATAACCTTTATATTAGATATCATATTAGAGATTATAAAAAATATATTGTTAGTACAGAATACATTGGTCATAAAGTAATTAAGGAAATAATCCATGATAGTATAATACATGAATAAGACATGGAATTTATGGCATGAAATTTTTATTGACATGTTGTGGACATGTATAAGTAGAAATAGGCTCACTCATTAAGTTGAGGACACTAAATTAGGCAAGTGAATAAACTTATAGACATGAAACCATATTTTGAACATGTAATTTTGTTCATGCATAACCATATGGACATGAAAATAGGTCTATGCATAACTTTGTGAACAAGTAATATGGTTCACACATAACATTATAAATGTAAATACCCATACTTTTATTATTGAAAATTCATCTTGATCTAATTAAATGTTTTATTATATAAAATGGTTATATAAAATGTATTCACTTCCTCTGTTTTAAGTTTTTTTATTTTAAAATACCAATAATAATTGTTACCACTACTGATGTAGTCATTGAACAGTGATCACTAGTATAAATATAAGTCTTTAACAAATACAATTTACTCTGACAATGGAAGCTATGGACTCATCCAGTAGAATTGATCCATACAAAGACCATTTTTTGGAGAATGGAATGGAGGTAGCTTCACTGGTATTCTCTCTTTACCTAGCCTAATCCAAGCTTTAATGCGTTAAGCACGAAAGGAATCGCATATGGGAGAAGTGGAAGTTAATAGAGATTATCACTCAAGCGATGTTATATGTGCCTCCCAAAGAGTCTATCGTCATCACACACCTTACCCTTAGGTATTATGTGGGTGTTATAAGGGGTTATGCAACAAGACTCTATCACTATAATTATGTGCATTAGTTTCATATATAATAAATAATATACAGTTATTTTATTATTGTTACATCGTAAATGGTTTTCAAGGAAAAAATAATATTTTCAGTTAATATTCAAATATATTTTGGTGAATTAATGGATTTTATAATTAAATAATAATTTAATAAAATATTGTTACTAAATTAATTTTTATTAAATATAAATTTTTGGAGAATTTTTATGTTGTCAATTTTATGTTTTTTAAGGTTTGAAAACTGATTTTATTAAAAACCATGAATTTTCAATAAATGTAGGTTTTCATTTTAAAAGTAAAAATTCACATATTTAGAAAATTATTTATATAAAATGAATATTATTTTTGGAATCATAATTTCCAAATTATCTAATGGTGATTTTTTCATAATTCTCTAAGACAAGTGAATTTTTGTGTAAAAATTAAATACCATTTACATATATAATGTGTTTTATGACATCATAATAACTCAATAGTGATGTAATAAAACACAATAAAAAGGTATATTCAGACAATATATGTTTTATCTTTAAAATAATTTGATTTTACAGTTGTTTTATTAATTTTATAATGCCTTAGGTGACCCTCCAAGACTTATAAAATATTTAAACATTTTAAAATGATTTCTTAGAGAGTGTGACTCACCTCCACATAAGATAACCTAGTATTTTAATAAATTCGTCCAATTTACTTAAAAAATAATTTTTTTCACTCCCTTTTTTCAGAAAATATTGGAAAACCCCATGGGATGGTTTGTGGTTTTGAATATTTAGTTATATAGATTCCAAAAACAATAGTTTGTGGAATATTTATGAATTCCCCTCTCATTTCCAATATAAACACTCCCAAGATACCACTTATCTTCACTCAAAACCAATGGATAAAGACCCTAATATTCCCTCATCTCTCCATAATCCTCCCAAGGTGCCCCATTATCTCATGAACCCCCTCCTCAAGCTCTTAAAATCACACACTTCTAAGTAAGGTATCCCCACTTTTCATACTTTCTTATTTGTGTCCAAGTTTCCTTATATTGATAAGCACTTTAATTTACAATTAAAAATGTTTGGGTATTATTTTTAACCTCCATTATACTTACCTCCTTATGTTTTAATGACGAGATACTCCTTTATCTCTCATTAATTCCTGCCATGTACACCAGTTTCCATGAAATAATTCTGTAAGGGATTTCTCTCTACTCATTTACATTCAAGCAATTATTTTATATTATGAATCTTAATTCAATTAAAAATGTAGGTATATTTTGTTCCATGACCCCCTTACCTTCCATTTCATGTATAAATGATTATATACCAATTTCTCTCTCATCAATCCATTTTACGATTTCTATTTAACATCGTTATGTTCTCGATGTTACCTCAAATTTTCACTTGCCAAAATCATCGTGCAAATGAATATCATACCCATTTATCAATCAAGGGTATTCACTATTATTCACATGTAATTATTTATTGAGGAATTATATTTATTTATTAAACATCTCTCATTTGTGGAATAAATTATGATGTTTAATGAATCCATTTTGTATGATCTATGTGGCAGACTTAAGCATGAAATGAAATGATTAAGAGGGGTGAGCCCTAATATCACTCCAATGCATTGGGTAAAGAATAGTATCGTGATAGATCATGTGAAATGAGTGTCTAATTATTCTAATTCAAGTTAAATTAGGTTTTACTCATTATCCATGTTCAATGATCCTTTTATCATGCTAATATCATGTTAAATGTTGTTGCCACATATCCATGTTAGGATAACCATGTTATATGATGCCCTTATGTTCATGTTTATATTATTCTCTATTGATATTACTATTGTCTAAAATGTTTTTATCCATCATGATATGTATTTATTACTCCTTTAGTGGGAATTATAGATCATCATTTTATTATGTGATTCCCCATGTTATCCAATTAAATTCTATGTATGAAGGAATGTTGTGGTCATGTAAAAGAAGGTTTCAATAAAGATGCTATTTTTTATGTCTTATGTTTTCATGTGATGTTATTAATTTACCAATACACAATATATATCAATCCTCCGAGTTGTATTTTGTGAAATTTTAGGTAATAAATAATGTTAATGTTTGTAATAAAGATTTTGGGCGTTATAGTTGGTATCAAACAGATAGGTTCAGTTATTTTTGGGATTAGGATTAGAAAACCCTAGTGAAATCCTTATAAATAATACTAAGTATAAGAAAAACATCCCTAAATTTTGGTGATTTTAGAGTATGTATTTTATCAAGAAAATAAATCCCTATCTGGATATGAACAAGTAGAGGTGGCTCTAGCATAGATGTATCTAGGGGTAAATCCTGAAAACACCACTTTGAGGTGGACTCAAATGGGAATTGTTCATGACAAGATGCCTTTCTTGGACACTTGGTTGAACACACCTAAGGGATATGATTTGGTAAATGAATAATCTTAGTACGAACCATTATTAATGGAAAAATACCCCTACGAATATATGTTGGGAATTATATCATGGATAGCGTAGATTAAAGATAATAAATTCATAAGTTAAAGAAATTAATGTAATTTATAAGTTTTCCCTTTTTTATTTGGATTCCCCTTTATGTGTTACCCATAACATTCCTATTATTCCATACAATGGCTGGTAAAAGGATGAATTGGGCTAACAACTGATGTGAAGAACAATGTGATGGTTGTTCTAATGAAATTCCCAATCTGATGGGAGTGGGAATCATAAAAATTGTCATGATACTCTCTCAGTTAACTCAAGTACTGAATAGAAACTTGGGTCAAAAGGATCGTCCAACTTGTCCTAAGAAAGAACAAGCCGCAATCGAGAGCTTCATGAGTCCAAGGAGTCCTAATTTTAATTTATCATCTGATCCCTCAATCAGCGTACAACAGATCAACTCCATTGAGAAGATCATATCCATCCTTCAATGTTTTGAACAAGAGAAGGTTCTACTGGATGATTATCGTATGGAGGGGGAAGCTGAGCAATGGTGGACATTGAACAAAAATAAAAATCTTAAGGAAGATATAGAGGTGTTGGAATGGAAGGACTTCCAAAAAATGTTTTTTGATAAATATTTTCCTCGCACCCTCCGAATTAAGATGGAAAGGGGCTTCCTTTCACTCAAGAAAAAATATGATGAATCCATTGGAGAGTACAAGTAATACTTGACAAGGAATTAATGATACACCTATGGCTTTTTTGTTACACTCTAATGAAAGGTTGATCACTTCTTTTGTGTCCTAAAACCTAGCCAATGTAAATCCCTAGAGATTTTTGAGTTTGATAGTTATGGGGAAATTGTATGATGTTCCCTCAACGTCGAAATAGAGATACGTGAATCTTAGGAGTATCATGGGGATAAGAAGTAGAAATTGGACATTAATTATGGTGTTTTGATATATAAATACAATGGTGCTATGAAATTTTAATAACCAACTTTCCAAAGGTGAATAAAGAAGCACATAAGAATTTACCTAAAGAGGACAAGGAAATTCATTAGGTACGGAAGAGAAGGGCACCTGGCCATTAATTATTGACAAGAAAAACCCGCTATTGTGATAGAGCAGAGGACCACTCTGTTCAACCCTCAATGCATTGTTCATTACTCAAACTAAAAAGAACCATGGAACTTTGGAAATCGGTTCCCTAAGACAAGGGTTTTGGGAGGAAACCAACAACCTCCAAGGTAGAAAGGATGATCTTTTTCCATCACTACCACTGAAGATAATCCCAAAAATGAAGTGGTGATATTTGACCTATTCATTAATTCAATAATAGAGTAAATAATTTTTTATTATAGTTCTATGAATTCTATTATATCCCAAATGTTTAGTAGAACAATCCCAACACCACCATAAATAATGTAAGTACATATGTTGGTGAGAATGGAGAATGGGGAAATTATTTCATCCAATGAATATAACTCCTCCCCTATAACAATTTTAGATTGAACATATAAGGGAATCTCTTAATACTCCTCTCGTAGAATTTGATGCAATTCCTATCATGGATTGGATTTCCCTATATAGAGCCCACATAAATTGTTGTGAGAGGGAAATCACTCTCCATATGGAAAATCAACCCCTGATTCTGTACAAGTGCTAGGAGGAGGATGAATCTTCTTTAGCACCATCATCTCAAGTGTGGATATTACTAACCTATGAGCATGCCTATATTTCATATTTGATTGAGTCTAAGGAAGAAACCATCCTTAATGACATTATTATTGTGTGGTAATTCATTGAAGTGTTTCCCGAGGAATTTGCTGGTCTTCCTCCTCGAAGAGATGTTGAATTCTTGATTGATCTTATACATGGGGATTTTCCAATATCCAAAACTTAGTATAGAATGGATTTTATGGAGATTAAGTAGATATAGAAACAACTACAGGAGAATCTAGATAAAGTATTCATATGCCCATGTACTTTACCATGGGGTTCACCATTCCTCTTCATCAAGAATAAGGATGGGTCAATACGCCTTAGCATTGATTATCATGAGATCAAAAAAATAAAAATAAAGAACAAGTATCCTCTACCAAAAATTGATGACTTGTTCAGTCAGTTACATGTAGCACAATTCTTATCCAAAGGGGATCTTCGTCCGGGATATTACCAAGTAAGGGTGAAGAAGGAGGAGATCCCTAAGACTTCTTTTCATACAAGGTTTGGGCACTATGAATTCATAGTAATGCATTTTGGACTCAATAATGCTCTTTCATTATTAAAGGAATTGATGAATAATTTATTTAGATATTACCATGACAAATTTTTGGTAGTCTTTATAGATGATATTCTGATATATTCTAAAACCAAGGAGGAGCATGAGGAGCATCTATGCACAATACTAGAGACCTTGCAAAAGGATAGTCTCTATGAAAAGTATTTAGTGCAAGTTCTAGTTGAAGTAGGTTCCATTTTTGGGTCATATAATCACAAGAAAATGGATATATGTGGATCCCTCCAATAAAAATGCAATTGTGTGATAAATGAGACCAAAATATGTGACAGATATACAAAGATTCCTTGGGTTAGCTATATATTATCGCTAATTTGCAAATAATTTTCCACATTTTTCAAACCCTCTTACTAAGATAACTCATAAGGGACTCTTGTTTTTTTAGAGTGATGAATATGAATATAGCTTCAAGGAGTTGAAAAGGATGTTTATCATTGCGCCCAAGCACACTACCCACAAGAGGAGAACTTGTAGTGGTATTTAGTGATGCTTCGAAGAAGGGCATGAGATATGTGTTAATGAAAAATTTCAAATTCAATTCCAATGCTTCAAGGAAATTGAATGTTCATGAGTAGAAATATCCAACCCATGATCTAGAGTTGGATTCAATAATATTCACATTTAAAATTTGGCAACATTACCAATTTGGGGAGAAGTGTGTAATATATATGGATCACAAATGCCTCAAGTATATATTCACATAGAAAGAGTTGAACATGCACCAATGAAGATGGTTAGAGATAATAAAAGACTATGACTGATCAATCCATTACTACCCTGGGTAAGAAAACAAGGTGGAAGAAGCTCTAATTAGAAAGGACCTAATGATTCTTTCATTAATGAGAATTGAAAAGGATCCAATATTCATAGATTTGATGAAGATAAACATGGGAATAATAAATAAGGGAACAACATTAATCATTTCAAAAATGATTGCTCAACCCTCTATTTTTGAATTCTTAAAGGATGATCTGGGAATTGGCAAGAAAGTGGAAACTATTAGAAAAGTAAAATCCAAGGATTTCAATGTTAATAAAGATAGAATTGTGAGATTTGGGTCAAAACTATGTGTTCTATCAAATCTGGAGTTATATAATTAACTTTTTGATGATGCACATAATTAGAATTTCTCTATTCACCCAGGAATCATAACGATGTATTGAGATCTCTGAGTGAATTATCGGTGGGATAACATGAAGAATGAGATTGATGGTTATACATCAACATTCCAAGTGTGTCAGAAAGTGAAGGTTGTGAATCAAATGTCTAAGCGGATTATGAAACCATTACCCATACCAATGTGTAAATGGGAGAACAACACCATAGAATTTATTACTGGACTTCTGAAGACATCCAAAGGAAACATTTTTATCTGGGTTGTTGTGCGTCATCTTAAAAATACTGTACACTTCATTAAAATTTGGGAGGATTTCTCATTGGATCAATTCGCATAAATATACATCAAAGAAGTGGTAAAGATGCATGGAGTAGCACAATAGATTATATCTGATCGAGATCCAATATTGTCCTCTAAATTATAGAAGACTCTCTAACAAGCTCTAAATACTGATATGAACTTCAGTACGGCTTATCATCCTCAAACTAATGGCCAATATGAATGGACTATCCAAACACTTGACGACTTTTGAGAGCATTTTCAATGGTCTTCAAAGGAGGATGGGATCAGCATCTTCCCCTGGTTGAGTTCTCTTACAATAACAACTTCCGCCCAAGAATCCAAATGGATCCTTATGAGTCCCTTTATAAGAAGTGGTGAAGAACGCCAGCATGCTGGGATGAATTTGGGGAGAAAAAACTCATAGGTCTATAAATGGTTGAAGAAATGGTGGAGAAGGTTAAGAACATCCAGGAGAACACTAAATCTGCTCAGAGTAAACAAAAGTATTATGCTGATAATCATCGACGAGACCTAGAGTTTAATGTTGGAGACTTGGTATTCCTACACATATCACTATGGAAGATAGTTATGATATTTGGAAATAAGGGAACACATTCTCCAAGGTATATCGGCACTTTTAAGATCCTTGATCACATTGGAGTAGTGGCATATCGACTAGCACTCCCACCAAACCTATCTCCAGTAGATGATGTATTCCATGAATCACTCTTGAGAAAGTACATACCTGATCCATCTCATGTACTAAATCCCTAAGTGGTACCATTTGAGAATGGCCTCTCTTATGAATAGAATCCAATAAAGATCTTAGATCATAGAGAAAAGAATCTATAAAATAAAACAATTTCCTTGTCATGGTATTGTGGTGAAACCACAAGTTTGAATATGAAACGTGGGAATGAAAGGAAGTGATGATGTAGAGTTACCCTCATCTGTTTTAGTGTGGTAAAAGGAAACGTCAAGGGTAAAATTTCTTAAGGGGTTAAGATTTTAACGTCCCAAAATTTTATTAATAAAAAATTCTCTTGATCTAATTAAATGTTTGATTATGTAAAATGATTATAGAAAACTCATGAACTTCCATTGTTTTATGTTTTTTTATTTTAAAATACCATTTCTAATATAGTCATTGAACAATGATCACATAATTATTATAAATATAAGGTTTTAACAAATCCAATTTAATAGAAAAAGGATGTGATGGCCTCATCTAGTATAATTTCTCCATATGAAGCCTATTTATCGGATCTTAGAAATGAGGTAGCATCACTGGTCTTCAATCTTGACCAATCCCAAACTAAGCTTTAGCATGTTAATCTTGAACCTAATTTCCATCAAGAGAAGTATAAATTAATAGAGATTACCATCTGAACGATGTTATCCAAGCCACTCCAAGAGTATGTCAACATCGCACACCTTAACCTTAAGTCATATGTGGGTGTTATAAGGGGTTACTTAACAAGAATTTATCACTATGATAATGTAAAATATTGTTATATAGAATAAATAATATACATTCATTTTATTATTATTTCTTTAAAAATGGTTTTTAAATCAAAAATTGTATTTTTAGTTAATATTAAAATCTATTTTGGTGAATTAGTGGATTTTTGAATTAAATAATTGTTTACTAAAATATTATTATTAAATTAATTTTTATTAAATATAAATTATCAAATAATTTTTATGAAGTCAATTGTAATTTTTAAACATGTTTTAAAACAGTTTTTGTCAAAACCCATGAATTTTCAAAAAATATAGGTTTTCAGTTTAAAAGATAAAATTCATATATTTAAATACTTATTTAGATAAAATGAGTATTTTATTTGGAATCTGGATGTCAAAATTATCCATTGAGTATTTTTTCATAATTTTCTTAAACAATCAATTTTTTTAGAAAAAATTAAATACCATATAAGTATATAATGTCCTTTACGACATCATAATGACCCAATAGTGATGTAATAAAATATTATAAATGGGATATTTGGAAAATATATGTTTTACCTTTAAAATAATGTTATTTTATATTTGTTTAATAAATTTTATAATGCCTTAGTAGACCCTCCAAGACTTATAAAATATTTTAACATTTTAAAATGATTTCTTTAAGAGTTTGACTCACTTCCACATAATCAAGCCTAATATTTTCATAAGTTTGGACATTAGCCTTATAAAATAATTTTTTACACTCCCCTTTGGCAAAAACCATGTTATGGTTTGTGGTTTTGAATATTTAATTATATAGATTCCAAAACCATAGTTTTTCAAATATTAAAGAATTCCCCTCTCATTTCATTTATAAACCCACCCATTCTCCCACTTCTATTTCCTAAAAACCCTTATATCACGTCCCTAATCTTCCCTCTTCTCTCTAGAATACTCCCAAGGTGCCACAAGCTCTCAATAATCCCCTCATCAAGCTCTTGGAGTCACACCCTTCCATGTATGGGATCCTCGCCTTCCTTTCTTCCTTATTTATGTCCAAGTTTCATTATATTGTTATTCCCTTTTATTTTAATTAAAACAATTGGGGTATTATTTCATACCTTTCCTATACTTCCATATGTATTTTTTTAATGATTATATACCCCTTTATCTCTCACTAATTCCTCCCATTAACACTTGTTACCATGCTGAAATTCCTTAAGGAATTTATCTCTCCTCATTTACATTCATGAAATTAATTTGTATTATACATCTAAATTCCATTACACATGTTGGGATATTATGTTACATGACCCCCTTACATTCCATTTCATGTATAAAATATTATAGACCCCTTTATCTCTCTTCAAATCATTTTACGTTTTCTATTTCATGTTGTTATGCTGCTGAAGATACAACAAAATTTCTCATCCCAAAATCATCATGTAAGTAAATACCATACCCATTTCTGTATCAAGGGTATTCACATTTATGAACATATATTTTTTTACTGAGGAATTACATTTTTGTATGACACGTATCTTATTCATGTAAAAAAATTATGATTTTTAATGAATCAATGTTATATGATCTATGTGGCACACTTATGCATGATATGAAATGATTATTAAGGGGCGCCATTACTGTGCTCCAATACATTGGGTAAATAATAGTATCACGATACTTCATGGGACCCGAGCTCTTACTCATGCTAATTCAAGTGCAATGAGGGTTTACTAATTCCGCATGTTTAATTAGCATTGTATCAAGCTAATATCATATTAAATGTTGTCACCACATCTCCATGTTATGATAATCATGCCATATCATGCCTTTATGTTTATGTTTATCTTATTCCCTATTGATATTCATATTTCCTAAAATGTATATATTATTAATGTTATGACTTGATTACTCCCTTAGTAGGCTTTATAGATCACCATTTTTTATGTATATCCTCCATTTATCTAATGCAATGTGATGTACGAAGGAATGTTGTGGTTATATAAAATAATTTTTCAATAAAGATGTTGTATTTTATGACTTAAGATTTCATTTAATGTTCCTAATTTCCCAATAGACTAGACTTATAGATCCTTAGAGTTGTCTTAAGTGAAATTTTATGTAATAAATCATGTTAAAGTGTGTAATAAATTTTAGGGTTGTTTTTGTAAACATGTAATTAGGTTCACGCATAGAATTATGGACATACAAAAAGGTTCATTGTGAACACATAATAAGGTTCACTCATAACATTTTGAACTTGTAATCATGTTCACGTATAAACTTATGGACATGAAACAAGGTCCATCCTTAACATTGTGAACATGAAATAAGGTTTATACATAACATTTATAATCCTTAGTCATCCATCCTTATCAAATTCATTTGAGGGAGATATATGTCCCACCCATAAAATAATAAGATCATTCATACATGTTCCTCAAGATAGTAAAACTTCATTTTACAATGACCCATAAAAAGAGATGGGTTCTATAAATATCAAATAATAACACATGAAATGAAATAGGAATCAAAAAAATTTCCACACATGATATCATATGGAAAATATATAGGTTCTATAATCATTTCATGAAAGAACATCCCATGAAAAGAATAGATTTTCAAAAGTATAAAACTCCTAGAATATAAATGGGTTTCATAATCAACATTACATCAAAATATAAACCAGTCAAGAATGGCTATGTAATGATCCTTTGGATAATTTTATAAAAAGGCATGCTTTACATCAATAATTTTTATCTTAGAAAGAAATATCTTAGAAGGGTATTTTGAAAACATTTCTTGTGAAATATATCATTTATTCCTTGAAAAAATATCTTTATTTCATAAAACCTTTTGAAAACAACTTCCTTTGAAAATAATTTGAAAACATAGAAATATGTATTGAAGACATTTTGAAAACATTTTTCCTTGAATAATAATAAAATAATCTTGAAAACATTTCGAAAACAATCCTGGAAAACATCAAAAATAATCATGAATACATTTTCAAAACCATTTTCCTTGAAAACATATAAAATATGGATGAAAAACATTTTGAAAATAATTTTCCATGAAAACATATAAAAGGATCTTGAAATACATTTGAAAATTGATTTCATTGAAAACATTTCAAAATGAGCCTGATAACATTTTGAAAACCATTTCATTGAAAATATATTTTAAAACAAATTCATAAAAAATAACAATTAAACATGAAAAGACAACTTTAAAGGTTTTATGGAAGACAAATCTATACATGATGAATGAAGAAAAAAAGAAATTTTCTTTTGTATGGTAAAAAACATAGAAAAATTCATCATTCGGAAAGAGATAATAATATTCCTTTAAAAAAATAGTAAATGGAAAAAGGCTAAAAATGATTTTAATGATCATAGGATATTATTATAATATTTATTAAAACCCATTTTAGAAAATATGGTTTTAAAGGAACACAGATTCTCGATCTAAGAGAGGGTAATGTCAAGCTTTCATAAAAACACATTCTTAACTATATTATGTACCAAAAGTTGAATAAATGCTTGAAATATATGAATAAATCATGAATAAAAATATTATAATATGTTTAACTAATGATCTTGATATATGGATCATAAAATTTCTTCAAAGGAAGCATAAACCTAAATAATCTCGAAAAGCAATGACACTACTTCAATAAACTCTTCCTACTTGGTGACATTGAACCATACTGCCCGTATAAGTAAATAAAATTATATGGAGCATAAAATACCAGGAAAATAAAGAGACTAATTATATTACCATTAAAAGGTATTATAAATACCTAATAGAAAAATATATTTGTATAACCTAACATATGTCTCAAAGAAGTAAAATTGAGAAAAAATAATTTTAATGACTTAGTAACATTAGAAACATAATTAAATTCCTTGAAATTAAAATCATATAATGGATATGTAAATAACAATAAATTTATTTTTATGAATCATAGAATTCAACCCTTGGATTTTTAAACACCATACAAAAGGAATTGGTGGTGAATAATGAATGTTTCTCATAGAAATAAAAGTTGAGATGGAATCTCAATACCTTGTGTCTTGACTCTCATCATACTCATTCATACCACATGTATTACAAATATAAATTTATTATATATAATTTAAAGAACCATATTATTATATATAATACCGTATATGGTTTTATTATTACCTTATATTATCCTCTTGTTTACTATCTTATGGTACGGTTTTACTTTGGGTAATATTAACTAGATTTGTTTCTTGTGTCTTATTTTGTTAAATCTTTGGTCTGTAAACTTATGTCATGTTTTCCAGAATGTAAAACATGATATAAATATAATTTATCTAAATTATATTTTAATTATAATAATTTATATAATATATAACTATGAAACATAATACACCATTCATGGAGATGGTAGGTCGTACTTAAGCGTAAATGTTATTTATATTTAATTTTCATGTAGAAATAATGAATGTAAATGAAATATAATTATATATATAATTATTTAATTAGTATAATGAAATCATATATATTATATATATTCACTAAAAATCCTTAATGTAATACATGTATTTTATGAACGAATCATATCGCTTTAAGGGTGTGGTAGTCCACAATTCTTCAAACAAAATTATTGTATTAACACAAAATGGAATGTAAAAAAGATATCTGTTGTAAAAAAATAAAAAATATTAAATAAATAATAAATATAGTATATGACATATATAAACATATTAACCATCATAATTTCTACCATGATAGGCAGTAATGGAAAATAGACCATCATTATTTAGTGAGGTAGTAGTTCGTCACACACATAAACAGTATGTTTTTACCCTTTAGATGGAGGTGTGTGTATCTGTAGGAAAAAAACATAGCATAAAACATACTAGTATATTGATAATACTATTTTTTTACAATAATTTAATAAATAGATTATATGGGGTTGATAAATAAATAAAAATAAAGGAGCTTGAGGGAAGTTGTTACTTCTTAATCTGGTAACTCCATTTGGGTTGTGCCAAAAGGATTCCTTGGAATACATTATTCCTAGGAGGATTCAAGGAGGAATTATGGAATTTTGGTATTTTTATTTGGAAGATAATTACCAAACCTATGTTTTTTGAGAGGTATAAAGAATAGATATATTTCATGGCCTTTTATAAGGATGGAAAATGACTCACTTTGAATTTTGGAAAACAAGTTAGGTGTATACATGTTCATAGCTAACAAAAATCACACCATAAAAACCCATGAAAATAAAATAAGGTTTATGGTATAAATTTATCCTGATAATTAGTGTTTTAAAATTCTCAAGGTTATTTGGTCCCCTAATCATAAGGTTAAGTCCCTAATTACGCTTCATTTGACCTTAATCGTTGTGATTAATTTTAGTCACTTTTACAAATATTTTTGGTCAAAAATTAACATGATATAATTAGAAAATAAATATTATTTATATTATAATGGTTTATTTAAATTTTTATAAATCAATATCAAATATGTGAAAAAATTAAGATTAATGCTAATCCCTCAGATGGGATGAAATAACGGTTTTTAAGTAGAAAATGTTCAAAATTTTGTTCTTTTTTTATATTCAAACCCAAAAGGGAATTGATTATAATGCAATAAATTGTATTATAATACGTATAATTTATCTAGTTTGACATTAAAACAATTTGTAATTTTAATTCAACATTAATAATCATTTAAATTAAAAGGCAGTTACTAACAAAAATGTATCATTTTTCACTATTGATCAAAAAATGATGTCTCTCAGAAAAATACAAAAAAATCACCCTAAGATAATTTCATTATTATAAATTTTAAAATGATTTTTATTTTATCAAATTAAATTTCTATATATGTCTAAATTTTAATTTTTTTTTTCTTCAAATTAGGACATGAAAAGATTTTCATTCAAGAAAATAGCTTTTTCAAATATATAGACTTTAAAAAAATTATATTTTTCTTTATCAATATGTATTATATATATAAAACCATCTTAACAAATTTTCAAAATTATTTATTAATGCTCATATAAATAATTTTTAATTGTTAGGTTATAAATAACTTGTTTAAATAATTATAACCATAAAATGATGATACATAGAAACTCAGTATTGTGTGTAGAGTATGCCAAGTTGATGTTGTGTGTAGAATATGCCAATTCGATGTTTCATGTAGCTTAAGAAAAGTATATGATTCTTGTAACTCAATACAGGTTTGTTTCATATGAAATTAATGTTTTACTTATTATTTTAATATATATATATATATACAACAATTTTTAGTGTCACGTGAAATGAAAAATATCAAAAAGATAAATTAATTCAAAATATTTTTTCCAAATAATCTTGGGGATTCACAAGAAATATATGAGGATATATCATTACATATAGAAAATTTAAGTGGATAACTGGAGAAAAGAAGTTTCATTCAAGCTAAGTGATCATATTTTTTATAAAATATCTATATGGAATAGTGTTATAAATTTTTCTAAGAATCGAATGTTAATTAATGGAATCATTTTAACATCTTATATCATAGATAAATATTGATCACTTCTTATATCGAGTGGACATGTATCTATGTTTATCCCAAGTACATAATGTTTTTCATGATTCTATATTAAGAACATATGTTCTAGATTAATCTCTTTCTTTGAAACCTAAGGTTGTTTTGTTGGAAGATAACATTTCATTTAGGCAGAAAACTATTCATATTCATAACCATAAAGGGAAATAATTTATAAATAAGATAATTTACCAGGTTAAGGTTTCAAGAGAAACCATATGGTGGATGAAAAAACATGGTAATCTGAAAATTTTATAAGGGTAATATATCCCCATTTTTTTAATAAGTAAAAAAAATGTGAGGATTAAATTACTAAAATGTGGGAGAAGGTAATAACATAGGAAATGAAACAAAAAAATTATTCATATTTATTAGTATTGTTCAATTAAATAGTTATATTCCTTATAAATATATAAATAAAATATTAAAAATCAAAAGGAAATATATTTATTACACTCATTTCTTATAAGGATACATATAAATTATTAATTTTATAATTGTACAATTTTGATATGAGAAAGTAATTTTCATTTCTGAATTCACAAAGTATAAATAATCCTTGAATTATTTTTTCAAAATTTTCTAGAAAATTGATTTTTAAATGAATAGTGAAAAATAATGGTATTTATTGAATACTGAATTTTATTTATAAGGAAAATTGTGTTGTGGATTAGTTTTAAATTTTCTTTCATTATTTTATATTTAAATCTATCCAATTATGATTTTTCAAAAGAACATCATACATTAATTTAGTATGAAAACATTTAATATTTTAAATATTTATTTTTTTTAGAATATATTTCTTTAAGTTTTATAACATTAATTGTATATTAAATGATAAAGTTTAAGTGTTTTAAATTTTTAAAAACCTATTTTATATATTTAATTAGTGGTTCCAAATTTGGTCAATAGTCCCCTTTTATTTTTGGTTAATATGAATATTAACTAGTGTGTTTGGTTACCATATTAAAGGGTCAATCTGGTAATTTTGGTTAAAATAAAATTATAAGAACTATAAAATATCCCAAAAACTTTCCCAAATATTTCTCAATTATTATATGTCAACCATAATCCTAAAAGATTCAGATTTTTGACCTTTTTGGTCTACTGGGATAAGATTATTTCTTCAATAGTATTAAATTTAAAGAAATGTCAAATATGTCACACACTTTTTATTAATAAGTGTTATATTTTCAATATGGTGCTTTTAAGAGGATATATGAAACTATAAATATTATTTTTAAATCTAGAAGAATTATTTTCATCATATTGATTTTTTTTAAAAAATTAGTAATGAAATAATTTCCTTAAATGTTTGAATAATGCTGATGTAGTAATTATTTAATTATTGTAAAAATAAAATAAAAGATATTAAAAAAGATAAAAAATTATGATATTATATAATTAATGTGGTCCATGATTTATACTAATGTCTTTAAAATATTAAGATATAATAAAATATTTTCTTGTTATTAGTGTTACTTTGATACTATTAAATTCAACATAATGAATAGTTCTAAAATTGACATTATTGGTATTTTATAATTAATTTTTATTTATTTAATGATATAAGATTATTTATAAATGAAAAATTAGTTAAATTAATATTTATAAGGTTGAAAATATCATCCTGAGACCATTTGTGTGACTTTTATCAATTTATAATGACTATATTAACACTCAATGATTAAAATTTCATATTGTCGTGATTAGAGTTATAAGGGATAAATAAGTGTTATAATCAAAAGACAGGGGTTGAGGTATAATAAAAACCTCTTTAATTTTTATATAATGATATTATTTTGAAATAAAATCCTACATCTTAAATAACTCTCTTTGTTGAAATTTTAAATAAAAAATTAATTTATGTTAATTAAATATTTTTAGAAAAACCAAGAGTGTCCCTCCCATATCCTATAAAAGATAACCCCTTCTTCTCATTTATTCACACTTCAGAAAAAAATTTCATCCAGTATCATCCAAAATTCCTATCTATAATACCTACCCAAAATATAAAGGAATTTGTTATGCATTAATCCATCCTTATTAGAGCTAAGGTCTTAAGGAACTGAGGTTTTCCAAATAAGAGTTATAGTTTTTATCTACACAAATTAATATTGTTTCTTCTAACACATCCCAAAACAATTCATTGAAAATGATGAAATAATAACTGAAATTTCCTCCATAAAAATATATGTCATTATGTTAATTTCATAACCTAATGTTCTTCCTTCTTCTATTAAATGGGATATGAAATCACCATTCTTGTTTACAGTGGAATATCGCCTCATATACTGATGTCCTTAATTTTCTATTATCACCTCTCATGGATTGAAAAAATGATGAATTTATAGTTTATATATGATATTTGTGACATATTTATACTTATTTAGTTATAATAATACACATAACTTCGTACGTTTCATTTATTGGATGATATGATAACATTACTTGTGTGTACGACAATTAACTGCCTCACGAAGTGTTGTGATTCATTTTTTCACTAACACTTTTCATGGATAGTAATAATGTTAATTTTTATTAACATATGTGATATAAATAAAAATTTTATGACATTAATGAAATATTAATCATACATAATAAAAAATACATCATTTTGATTCTTACATTTCAACTCGATGAAAAATGATAACATCATTTGTGCATACATGAGGACTAGAGCCTATATAAAGTGATGTGGTTATATTTCAATCATCGAAACAATTTTGTAATATATATATATGTATAATTATATTCAATAAAATAATTTGATATACAAGTCATTATTAATATTTTTCATATGAATGAATAATTACCTATTTGAGTGATTTCAACCTACCAAATTCATTTTGTACTTATGAAACAGAAATCATTAAAACTACTAAAGTTAGAATAAATGATTAACTAGCATGGTAATAAATAAAATAAAATGAGTACTAAGTTTTAAAAAATTACTTAATAATGTAAATAATTAACATATGTTTATTATTTAATAAGACATAGTATGAAAATATCGAATCAGATTCAAGGTAAGAGAGTTTCTTTTAAAGCCCACTTTTGGTGTTCCTCTTTCAATTTTTTACCAAATTCAAAAATGAATGTTTTTATAAATACATGAAATGAGTGAATTTTAGCTCCATTATTAATCTTTAATGATTTTAGGATTCTCTTATTTTTTTATAGTAATTTTAAAAGTAAATATTTTTATTATTACTTATGTGGTATTTAGATTTTGGAAGTTGTTTTCCCTAATAATGGAATTTTGATATCCAAAGGGTTTTTCATGTGGTCATAAAATATTATTCAAGTTTTTTATTCATGATATGGTCCTTGAACATTGTTTATTTTGGGTAACGATTAGTATATCTCTAAATATGATGGTTTGAACACCAGTATAGATCAGGATATGATATTTTGTGCACCATTATATCTCAAGATATGACTAGTGATCCCCATTTTAGTTAACTAATTAACATCATCTGATTAATTATTGAATAAGGAATGATTATAGAGTGATTAAAGATTTATTAACTAATGAATAACTTAGAGATGATTAACTAGTGATTAAAAAATGACAAACTAAGTGAAACAGTTCCTTGAAACATTAGTATCATAGTTTAGGATATAAAAAATGTTTTAAAATTTTAGTATCATAGAGATTATATAACTAAGAAATAATTGTTATTATTTGTAATGATTAATTATTGATTATTTAATGAATAACATAGGATTAAAAAATGAATACTTTTAATGATTAGCTGATTTTAATTATGATCATATAAAGTGAAATGGATAACATTAAACACCTTAAATAACACACTTTTGATTATAAAAATACAATAAATATGTTGAAATTTTTCAGTAGAACATGGTTTGGATTAGATGAGTCTCACTACAGACATGAGGAAAACCCCAACTATTTTCACTTGGTATCTTAAAAACATCATCGAAAGATATATACTTAATGTAAGAATTTTTAAGATCTTTCAACCTCTTAATAACATCTAAGATGACATTTATGATTTTTTTTATTATAAGAAAAAAAGAAGTTTAAAATTCTCAAGTTAAGTACATACCATGCAATGATGTTATTAAGCTATCAAGTGAAAATAAACTGGATTTTACCTCACTTTCGAAGTGCGGCTCATCTCATCCAAACCATGTTCTAATGAAATATATCAATGTTTGTTTGTTTCTTATAAAGAATTCATGTTTTATTTAATGTATTTTTTCTTATCTATTTCAATTTATATAATCATAATTGTCATTTTATCAATGAAAATTATATTTATTTTATGTTTTCTATAATTTTTACCATAGGTTCCAAAACATATTGTGAATTATATTCTAATAAAATTGTATATAATGAAACATTAGTATTATATATTTGGGTATAAAAATATGTACTAAAATTTCAATATAATAATTATCATATGGTCTACTATCATTTTTATTATTAGTTACACTATCTGAATCTTGATCAAAACACATTTTTGATGTATAGAGTCTTGTTTGTCGGTGTGTACTACTACGAGGAGGTTATTCAGACTGAGTAAGGATGTTTTTATTGTACTTAACCAACAATAGTGGATTTTATAGCTGATTTTGTAACCCTAATTGAACTTAAAGATAGAATTCATGGTTCCTTAAATCATGGACCCAATCAAGATATCAAGTATATGAGCTATAGACATTTACAATTCCCATTGACACTGTTCCATCTAGCGTGTCGATTGGTTACTGATGTGAAATGGGTCAAAAAAATAAAATAATTTTCCAAATAGTAAATAATTGATACAATCAATGTGGACCCTGATACTTGGAGACCCCCAAATGCACATAATCTATATTGCAGCAGACACATTGCTTGCAACATGTAGAAAATACTCCATAAAAAACCTAGGAAGAAAGAAATCATGAGGCTTGGTACACATTGTCTTTTTAGTTTTTTACTATTTCAAAAGAAAGATAAAATCAATTTATGTCAAATATAATCACATATGTGTACAATATGAGCTGGATCAATGGAGGTTTTAAGAATGTTCCAAAAAAATCCACAAGGGTAATCAAGGGGTGTATGATTATATGATGTTGATTCAAATTTAAAAATGGACATTTGTATATGACTAGGGGAGGAGGTACAAAAACATGACCACAATTATTGAGGAGTGTATAAATGGTGTCTTCAATGGGATTAAAAATTTATCTATAACTTCCCTAGTTAGGAGACATTTTATTATTTCATGAAATACTTTTTTGATAGAAAAACAACTAGCCTCAAAAAGGATCCATCTGGGGCTAAGGTACATAAGAAAGTTTCAATGAAAGATTGAAAAGTACATTGAATAAGCTTCTAGTTATTATATATGCCTTTTACAATAATAGGAATCTTGATTTGAAGTTGAAGAGAATTCAGACTACATCAAAAATATCATCAATGGGAAAATAGTGGTATTACTCAAAGCGAGGAAATGTCAATGTGGAAACTTTATGTCCTTATGGTTTCCAGGAAGACACTCCATCGCATCATGTGCCTCTATAAATATATCATGGGAAGTTTATGTTGATATAGTTTACCAGAGGGACACCATTTCTAACTATTATGCTGCACCACAAATACTTATTGGGGATTTTCTATATTTCCGAATGCCCAAAGGCCAGTCGATACTAATCCCTACCATCAACTGGTTGTGTAACTATTGGATATTGAAGGCCATAAGGTTGTAGAGTGAATTGTACTGGCCTCAAGGATAACTTAAATGATTGAGATGCACCATATGTCATTAAGAAGTTCATAACTTAAAATTATTCCCTAACATTACTGGTTCGAGTTCACACTCTTAGCCATAAAGATTTGTTGCCTCCATTGTGATATTCTCATATTGTAAATTATGTGCTGTTATTTAATGTGGTTATTCATCTCCATTTCACTTTATAAGATCATAATTGTCATTTTATAAAATATAATTTAACTGTTTTGGTGTTTTCAATTATTTTTACCTCAATTTCCAAATAATTCTATGACAGATATTCTAATAAAATTTTATATAACAAATTAATGGTATCATATTCTAGGGTATAAAAAGACGTTATAAAATTTCAGTATAATAAATATTATATGATTGGAAATCATTTCCAATATTAGTTACACTATTAGAATCTTGATCAGAAATCATTTTAGACATAGAGAGTCATGTTTTCCTATGTGTACAACTATGGTAAAGTTAATCAAACTGAGAAAAGAGACTATTATAGTCCACATCCAATAGAATTGGTTAGTACAACTAATTATTTAACCCTATGTGAACATTAATAAAGAATAATTTGGAAATTAACCATGGAGTAAGAGGAATGGTGATAATGATGACAACAATGACGTAAATCCATTCCATAACCAAGAATTGGATGAAAGAAAATAAAGAAAATAAAGTAAGGAGAGAGAAGAATGTGAATAAGGAAAAGAAGGTGAAGAAGGTTAAGAAATCAAGAATTTGATAAAATATTCAAGAAACATACCATTAGGTGGGAAATGGTACTTAAATTAAAAATAACAACATTTTCTATAAAAATTCTAGGAAACAAAGAAAAAATGTTTATGTTTATAAAAATATATAAAACAATATCTCACAAAAAAAACTTTTCTAGGTAAAAACATATCTCAAAAACACGTTAAATCTCTTTTTTGAGAAACATAAAGACATTCCCTTTTATTTTGATAAAAATATATTCATAAATAATTACAATAAACATGAATTATCTTGAATTCTATGAGTTATACCGTTCTTCTGACCATAACATTATATTTACATTTCACACTTACAACACATTTAATTTTTTTTCATAAAGATAGAGGATACTATACAACTTAGTGAGAAGGTTGAGCATATCTCTTAGGTCATGCTACATGGTGGTGTGGTTCAACATATCAGAGAGTTTTGAGTGTACAGTTTTCATCACCAGCTTCTTCAGCCCTCTATTTTACCATACCTCTGTCGTGACGGCTTCTACGAAATTTTAGTATCTAATTTCACATTTGATGACCATAAACTAATATCTTCCCTCAAAGAGTGGTGGAGACCAGAGACACACTTTCCACCTACTTGAGGGAGATATGACCATCACCCTTGGGGATAACGTAGTTTTTGTCAGTCTTCAAATCTAGGGGAATCCATTATTTGACCCACCCATACATACTAGACTAACCTTGTTAAATAATTTCTAGGCGTTGACATTTTATCCGACCCTATGGCTATAGATGGAGGGTTTATATATATGCCTTTTCTTGATATGCACTTTCTACATTTACTCTGTGATGATAATGAGCAGACTCTCATGCTTCATGCTTGTTTATACATATTAATAAACATTGGAGGGACCCTTTGTATTGATCACTAAGGGAATCATGTCCATATGATGTATCTAGCCCTATTATAGAACTCTGATAGGGAAGTGATGTATAGCTAGAGATCTTCCTTCTTGGATGAAATATATAGATCATTATGCATGCCATGACACATAAACCCCAAATATCTTAAGGGATGTTTCATCCTCTTTCATATTTGGGCATGGGATCGCATCTCCATAGACTGCCCTGATCTTATTGGAGATATAGTTCCTATAAAGGTGCTGTATGATGCTCTATGTGTATGATGGTATGATAACTCATCTCTATTATTTTTTTATGATAGTAGAATTAAATAAATTCAATTTTTTATTATTTATCATTTTTTATGTTTTATTTTATAGGTGGACTTAGAAACAATGCTTCGACCATATTTTGACACACCATTTGGGTGCATAACATCTCAAGTTTGACAGTCTACTACCTGACTAGGTAAGGATATAAAATCTATAATTGTGTAAAAAAATTAACCATAGTATCATTTTTTATTTTTCATAAGGGTATTTTTTTAGAAATATAACATTTTATTTTTTATTTCTAGGAAACCATATTAGTCTATATTAGATCAGTTTCCAGCATACTTCACTATTGGACTTCATGATACTAAGGATGTAGTGTCTCTCATTCACTTTCATATTATTGAGTGGAACTACCATGAAAGATTCATGACCTAGTTGGTCTTTATTCAGCCTATTCCATTTCTATATCCACTAATAGGTTAACTTCATGGTTTGAAGCTGATAAGGAAGAGGGGTGGGGACTAACACCGATGGCATGCTGAATTTCTTAACATCTATGTTAGATGAGAAGAGTGCCATATCCTGGGTATACCTACTATGAAAATACATCTTTCAGAGTTGTCTAAGTATGATTGATGGTATAGACTGATGTCTATATTGTATCTTACCTAGCATGGAAAATTTCTTCAAGATATTTAATGTAAATAATTTCCATTAGTCTATTTGTTAAAATATTTTCTAATTATTTTTTAATACATTTCAAGCAATCCCATTAAAATCATCTTATTCACATGAGTGATCCCAAGGAGTAGTGGGTCTCTATCCTGATAGTGATTCGTGCCCAAACACTGGAAATGAGGCCAACATATGAGGTGCTTCATGAGAGCATCTTTGATCAACCACCCATAGATTATAGCTTCCTGCTCTGGAACCTCTGCCAGCAGCTGCAGGTGATGAGGAGCCACGACGATGATGATGTAGACTGTGTCATCCTTCACATTAGCCCTCCCCTATTCCGTAATAAATGGTTGGACCTCTAGTAGTATATCCTCAGCTTATTTTGGATGTTCATGAAGAGGACTTAGATCCATCTATCTTTATAGGATATCCATAGTTATCTCCAGCTTGGGGTCAAGATCCATCATAGTCTTGGAGTCCAAATCCATTACAGGCTTGGTTACCCTCTTTGATGATGGTCGGTCGGTCTACTACTCTAGTTTGAGAAGAATCAAGAGAATAATATGACATTATATTGAAACCTCCTCCCACTACCACATAGGTGGAGCATATGATAGTTGACATTTTAGTGCCTGAGGATCATACCTCTCGAGGTCATCAAACTCCACCCCAACACGGAGTTCAGCGATCTCGATACATGTGTACACTTCATAGACTACCATGTGGGAAAGAATATCTTCCCCATATACATTTATTTTAATTTTCATGTATATGTTTTATATCTATCGAAATGAAGATATTGCTATTAATATCAATCATTCTTACATGCTTAGCTAGTTTTTCAGTTTTCATTAATATTTTAATCATGATTTATATATTATAAGTTTTCAAAATCAATTATGTTAAACATAGGAAAACTTACTAAATTTCAAGTAGGTATCTTCCAAATCATATAAAATATAAACAATAAAATCAATCTAAATATAATTTAAAACATAGCCTAAAAATATAAATAGTTGTCTAAAATAAAATTAATTTCATAAATATAATAAATAATCCATATTACATTATTGTTTAATGGCCTAGATCTCATATATATATAATTACAACAAATTTATCATAAAAACATATATAATACTCCCAAAAATATTGAGGTCCAACATTAGTGGGATTGGGTCCATGATAAAAATGAAAACATCAAATTTTATCCCCATCTCCATAATTTCTCCTAGACCTTACATTACTCTTACTATATGGAATATCTTAGTGAAATATAATGGAAAAAAATGGAATCATTATAAGAAATCACTTAAAAACCTTGCATAATAGTCAAATATCATAAGATCATAGTAAACATAAGAGACCATAAAGTGTGGGAAAAACATAAGACATGTCATCATAATGTATATATTTATGTAGTTTACTAAAATTGTAGTTATCTAATATTGAAAAAAAATTAGTGGTTAACTAAATGAAATGAACAATAATACCCTATATAAGTTATTTCTAACAATATACTAATAAATCAAAATATTAAAACTAATATATCAATAAATATAAAAAACTTTAATCTTTTTTACATGAAAGAAGGCAGTGGACATTTTGCCTTTGATACACAGTTTTTTTAAAAATAACCAACTCATTTAAAAAAAATAAAAAAACATATTAAAACTAATCTATTTTATCTAATTAATATAGATTAAAAATTTATTTCAAGATTCTATTGTGATAGTATTTAGTTAAAAGAGATAAGATTATTTTCATCAATATCAATCTTATTAATTTTATATGTCCATGATTAATAATCTCAAAAATGGTAAGATATTTTCAAATGTTGGATTAGAATTTATTATCATTAGTATAATTTTTTTGTTTTAACTATGAATATATTGTCAAAATATTATTTAACATGACAATATATATATCAGTAGTTTCTTAAAATTGTTTCTATTGAAATATATTTAGTTATGATTATATAAAACCATGGAAAACATATAATATATTTCAACATACCTAATGATCAATTAAAATATATTTTTTGTAGTAAATGTTTTTAACCATGGTCATATGATTCATAGAAATAAGTTATTTAAAATAATAACCACATAATAATATTAATAATCATATAATTAATCATTTTAATCACATTTGTCAATGATTCTGTGTGGTTTAGTTATTCTAGATGCACTATATGATTGGATTCTATTTTGTTAAGATTGGGCTTGTATTGATAAAGAATGATTTTCATTTTCATAGAGGTTATTTATAAATATATGTGTATAATTTGGACCTCAATCACATGGTTTAACTTTTTTTATGAAATCCTTTCCGTAAACTATTACCAATGAGATATTTTTTACATTGTTGGCATGTTATCATTGATATTTATTGTCTGTTGTTTCATATACAACAAGAATTAGTGGTTTTTGAATTATTTTCATGTTACACGGTGATGCCTTCATGGGAAAATGGGGGAATATTATCCCAATTATATTAGACCAGTCAGTTATTTTTACTTATATTATTTGATCTTAAGTGAATTTTTCATATTCTAGGTGTAATTTGAGTCTTGTTCTCTATATTAATGTGTTATCATATACGGTAATTAATATTTCCTTAACAAAAATAAGTTTCATAATGATGTTTTTAATTTCATGATCAAGTAGTTAATTGAAAATTTGGAAAAATATGATTTGGGACTATGATAAATTAATTATTTTGGGGTATTTCTAGGATTGGTTGTGGGAAGGTCTAGTTCCACCAC
This sequence comes from Viscum album, assembly GCA_963277665.1. Taxonomy (NCBI): domain Eukaryota; kingdom Viridiplantae; phylum Streptophyta; class Magnoliopsida; order Santalales; family Viscaceae; genus Viscum; species Viscum album. The sequence continues at coordinate 865,915,355 of OY728134.1, read as the reverse complement.
TGGCTATGTTTATTAATTTTTTGACTAAGGATAGTTTTATTTGTGGTGGAAAAGAGGGTATTTGAGTTATTTATGGGGACCCTTTTTAGGAGGAACTCACTTCATTGTATAAAGTTATTGTGGCAAGTCGGAGTGCATTGGTTATTAAAGAATGTTGAATATATGAATTCATTATGTTTATGAGCAATCAAGAGTGTTGATGTGTTATTAAAAAACTGATTTCTAAGTTCTAATAATTTGATTGATTTTGGGTACCAAATTAATACATATATTGGTCCCCATATTGATGAAATTTTAGTGCGAAGTGTAATATTTTGTTATTTTCAAATCCCTTTTAATCAAAGAGGAGGATATCATGTTGATAATTTTTCTAAATTCTTCCAGATTTTTTTTTGATGTTCACAAATGGATATGAAGTCCTCTATTTTATATTTTTTATCATATTATCAATTATATTGACCATTAATAAATTTTATTATTTTAATTAAAAATATAGTTATTATAATTTTTTAAAACACAAATATGCACTGAAAATTTTATTGCATTATCAAAAATTAGAATATTAATTATTTAAAAATTATTATATTTACAAATTTTTCTCAAAATGATAAAAAATATGTTTAAGGATAGTTTAATGTTTTTAAAATGTTTAAAATGGAAACATATCTCATTGAATAAATAGTGTTTTTATTTGAAAATAATAAAATAATTTACTAAATAAATTTACTCGTTATTTAACTTATTATAGATATCCTAAGAGAACTCTAAAATAGTAAAACTAAAAATTATTTCTTGAAAATAAAATAGTTTTCCAATGAAGAGATAAACTTAGATAAAAAATAAAAATTTATAAATCATATTACTATACAAAAACATTTCAAGACATCTACAACTATATTATTTAAAAATCACTATAAAATTTGATTAAAAATTACAATAAAACAAATAAAAAATTAATCTAATATAAATAGTCACACAAGAATATAATGAAATCATTTAACTAATCAAATAATTGACTAAAATGATTGAGATCTTTCACAGAAACACAAAAATAATTAAAAATTTAAATTTAAATTTGTTGAAAGAAATATATATTATTATTATTATATACGAGTAATATTGAGATATCATTAAAATTTATTTTTTGATTCACAAAAAAATACATAGTATTGATTATACATTGATAGAAAAAATATTAAAAAATATAATTTTGATATCAATAGGTAAGGTTAATAAAATTATCAAAGGTGAATTATTACAAAAATTTGAATCTAAATAATATGATTAAAATATGGATCATAATCGATAAAGGACATTCTTATGGAATAAAATAAATAAATATTAATTACCATGTATTTTATAGGTTATATTGGGTCTTATTACACCAAAAGATTACCCATGTGGTTAGGTATTCTCTCAAACTTATATTTTTCAACATCAAGCACTCTTTTGGATCATTATCAACTTCTCTTTTGGGTAGATTTTCTATAATATAGGATATGAAACAACTATTAGGTGTTATTGATCCTTGTCACCCAAAAAGATAGCCCATGAGGTGAGGGATTCCATTATAATTATATATATAGCATCCCCACTAAAATTTCAATTCAGGAAAAAAATAGTAATAGATCTAATCTCAGATCAGAAAGATTTTTTATGTAATAAATAATACACAATTGTATTTTCATATAATTTTCTCATAAAAAAATGTTATAAATTAAATAAATTTTTTTAATATATTCATAACTAGTATTATAGAAATAGTTATAAAAAATGTTGATGAGTGGATAAAATGCGTAATCCTGTGAAACTAATATATTTAAGAAGAGAAAATTTTTATTTGTATTGGTTCATTGTCATCAATTTTAAAAAATAAATTATAAATAATTAGATAAAATCCAAATGACTCTCAAAAGTAGTTTTTAAGAAAAACTACATCATAAAATCATCAAAATATAAAGTAATTAAAATTTAACTTGAAGTATAACTATTAAATTATATTTTTATCAAATATAATAAAAACACTTATCAATTTGTTTAGACGAAATTTTAGATTAGTTAGGATTTTAGGAAATAAAAAACATTTTACATTGAATTATCCCCAAATTATTCTTAATAAAATTATATCACAATTAGGATAAACATATATTTATGATATTAAAAAAATTGTTATAATAATAAATTTGAAAAAAAAACCACTTTTGTATTATACAGGTCAAACCACCTCACAAGAAAAGTGATCAAAAAATTATATAATCATTATTTGATTATATTAGTTAATTTGATAAAACAAATTCTAAGTTCATAAGTTATTCAAAAAAATTAATAATAAATCTTCCAAAAATGAATCATTAATTTTAAATTAGAGGATAATATGAAGAAAATTTGGTATGTAAAATATTTTTCCAAACAAAAAATTCTAATGTATAATAATTTGATGTAATTTTTTATTAATTAGAATTTAATTAATCAAAAATGGTATTGATTTATCAATTAATAATTAATAATTAAATAATTTTTTTGTTGAACTAATTTCATGATTTAGATATAAAAATATTGTATTACATTATTAATTTCAAATTTAGATATTTTGATTATCGTGTGGGCCAATATTTTTGATGAGAAAAATTTTTCATTCATTAATGGATTTAATCATTTTCAATAATTGGATATAAAAGACCAAAATTAATTGATTAATTTAAAAAAAATCTCTAAGATGATCCTTGTAATAGAAACTACATAATATATTTGAAAAAATACAATTTGAATGAAACATGAATGAAAGTAATTAAACCATGCTTTTATCAGACATAAAAAAAAATTCTTAATCATTTGGTATTAGTCCTAATATTATATGTTTGAATCTTTTAAATGAAAAAAATATAGCAATATTTTTTAATAATGTTTTTTGAATATTTTTAATATAATTAAATGAAATTATTAGTAAATATTTTTAGTATTTATTTTATAAGAATATTTAGAAAAACATATCAACCCATACCCCCTGTATTAGATAATAATATTATTTAATTATTGGTGTATCATCATCCTTATTTTGAAATAAAAATTATTAATAAATAAATGAATAATGCAAAAATATCTCTATACATTGTAAAATTTGAATTTTTAATTTTATAAATATCTAATAATATAAAATATAAAAAGTGATCATAAAATGTTATTTGTATCAAATAAAACTACAAATATACATTAAATTGACATTATTCCAAATTTTTATTTTATTGATGTTAGGCTAAATATATTGAAAATAAACACCATTCAGTAAAAGATAACCAATAGAAAGTGGAAATTGAATTAATAAGACATAAACCACAGATGAGGTTTTGTAGCATAATTGATAATTTATAGCATTATTCCCGATTCTCTGTATAAAATAAATCTTAAGATAATCATATCTCATATCCACGTTGATCTCATCTATGTCCCATCAAGCTAAGGACTAGAGAAAAAAATTTACTTCAACATTCAAAATTTCATTTCATGATAACTCCCTAAAACACATGATTCTATGAAAATATTAATTATTAAGATATTTGAAATTTATTAATAATAAAAAACACGAACAAATCATAAATGTATTCTGCAATGAATATATTACCCACCACAAGGGTCATCGTAATAAATTCCATCAACCACATTACCCCTGAGATGAAATACAACATCAATATTGACTTCAATAAAATTATCTTATGGAAAATACCTATCATTTCCATAAACCTTATTCACATTAACTGTAGTGATCATAAAATCAAAAAAATATATAGGATCTGATCAAATTTCCAAGAAACTATTCATGTGGTGAATTTAAATTTCAATAGGAAATGACTTGTGGTTTAAAAAATAATTTATGCACTTCAAAACCTAGAAAACAAAAAATCCACAATATTAACATAAGATGACTGAGATTCCACACAAGATTTATGTAATTTAATTTTTATTGATGGATGTTCTAAAAAAATAGAGTGATATTTTTTAATTTATTCAATGAAGGCCACTTAGAGTCACATGTGGATAACGAATGCACCACCAAATCTAAATTTAAATGTTAAAAAATAAAATAATTTTTTGATATGAAATTCTAAAATATAAAAAACTCTCTCATTGGTAATAAATTATATCAAATCATCAATAAAAAAATTGTTTGTGCGAAATTTAAATTTTATTACAAATTTAATAATTTATCCCATGATTGATAATAAGAATTCATCACCAACACATACCTTACAATAATAGAATACAATATGATCATATATTTCTCTTAGAATAACTTATCCCACATAGATGATTCCTAATTGTAACACATATATTGTAGAACCAATCCAAATTATTATATAACATTCTCAAAAATCTCCATACTATATTCTAATATATCATCCATCATGAATTTTTAATTAATGGTATCATCACAAGAAGTATTTAAAAAAATATTTGGTCACCCATTATCCACAAAAAGTAACTGATGGTATTTCAAAATTTTATACAAATTCAATAAAAAAACTTATTATTGAAACTATTCTATAAACAGTGAGGTTGATCCCAAAAGGATCTTGCAAAGAAAATTTGGTGGCATAACATAATGAAACTTGGAAAATAAATTTTTATAATATACCTTTTTTTTTGTTCACAATAATAATATTGGATATTTAATAACTTCTAATATTTCTTTGTATTGTAAAATAGATTAAACATACTCAAATTTTGGTTACCAAAAGAACATATTGTTTCAATTTAATAATGAGATTTACATGAAGTCCAATGCTACGTATTACTTCCATTTACAATTCCCCATAATAAATTTTAGATCAAATAATAAATATGGTCAACTAGTGTATCAATAAACATAACTAAATGAATTATATTCAATGTTATAAAGTAAGAACTAATGTATATATATTTTATACTTATTATAAACATCCCCTGTATCAGAAATCATTCTTTTCTTTACATCAAATTTCATTTTAATTCCCAAATTTTTTATTCATGATCATAATTAAATGAAAATTAGGGTATTATAGCTTAATTGTTTATTTTTATGTTAATTTAATTTCAAATTATTCTCAAAATAATAATTTTGGGGTAAATTTAATGTCAATTAATTTCTCTAGGGACGTTTTAATGGTTTTGGGAATCGGAAGGGAAATTTTAAAAGTTTCATGTTTTCTATTATAAATATTCTTAGTTATAAAAATATATGATTTGTATTAATTTATCATTGAAAATTTATGGTTGAATATACTGATTTTTTCATTTCTAACATACCAAAAATAGTATATTATATTAGTTTTTAAATATATTTATATGTTTATACATATTTAAATTGTGTTTTAAATATATTTTAGATTATATAAATATATTTCATATGGAATTTAATATATTATATATAAATATATTTTTGAATTGATTATTTTATATATTGAAATAATGTATTAGGCAGTAAGATATTGACTCAAAATTTGATAAATTATATTTCATTTTATAATTTGTTACATAAGGTTTTATATTAATACAAACTAAATTTTTTTTGATGATCATCATTGTATGGAATTTTAGGATGTTATGAAATATTTTACCATTTTTAATATTTTTTACTAGTGGTGTGATAAGTACAAACATTGTGGGTTCTGTAGTATTTTAAATATTGTTAAATTTTATGAATCCATGATCGATTAGAAATATATAATTATTTATAAAAAATAAATGATTATTTTTATGGGGTTATATAACATCAAATACATTATTAAATTAATTTTTTTTTCTTGAAAATTATTTACCAATCCCATAATGGAGACTTTCTTATAGATGAACTGTGTTTCACTAGGAATATTTAGGTCTGAAGATTTAAACATAAAGAAGTTAATATCATTATTTGAAGCTATGCTAGTCATTACCAAGTCAGTTTTTGGTCATGGTTATATCGAAAAGTCCATTTTATTTATGAATATAAGAGAACTATCTACTAAATAAGTGTTATAGATAATGATATGGAAGACAATCAACCAAGTTTAATGCTTAAATTAACTATTCAAGAATAAGTATGAATCATGGTGTACATTAACTTTGATACACTAATGAATCTCAATTATGTGACTTTTTGTCCCTTGAAAAAATATGTTCTTTGGATTCATTAAATAAAAATACTATTGAGTTTTGATTTGACTTCAAATAGAATATGAAAATTTGAATTAATGTTTTCACTAGATCATTTATTATTGTATGTTTTCTTAGAGGTAGTTAGTATAATAGAATACACTATAGATTTAAGACTTGTTTTTTCATACAAAATTTCTTCAACTATGTGGTTTTGAGGTTCCTTTAAGTTGTTGTTGAGTTACCATGTCATTCAATGAAAAGTTGATAATTATTTGGTTGATCAAGCTTTATGAACGAAATTAAAAGGTACTTAAATTATTATCCATAATCAATATTGGAAAAAAAATTGGGTAATATGAGTCAATGAAGCATAAAGAAAAGAGTGAATTGACCAATGTAGAAGAAGGGGAAGTCTCAAATTAGGGATGCACAAGAATATCAATTGATAGAGAAGAATAAATTCCTTTTAAATATGAGCCTTGTACATGTAACATTTGAGGATTGTGAGTTGTTTTGTTGTATTCAATAATGGAAGATATCCAATTATAATATGTTTTTAGAACTAGTATCTAAGAGTAAGGAATTTAAAACTTTAATTACTTGTTTTAATTGTAATTTTTTGGTATTCTAGTCCCATTGTATTAAATAATGACAATGTTGGTAAAATTTTAGAAATATCTTGATTTTGGGTATAAGAGAATGAGGTGGTGTAATTCCCTTACTATATTATAGTGGGTGGATATAGATCAAATTTTTAAAGAATTATAATGATTATTAAAGGGGGAACCTAGAAAATATAGATGAGATGATTGATTTAAGTTTGATTCATTTGATACACATTAGTAACTTATTTGGCCTCAATGGGATTGAAGAATATGATGACATGGTTAATGATGATTTCCCTCAATATAAAATATTTCAATTTTGGTTCATTTTATTAGATTTTTTGTGTAAATTATAGTTTTAATATATGATAATTCTATGTTCATGAAGATGATTGAATAAATTTCATTAGATTTATATGTTTGAATGGAATGAAACATGATCATTGATCATTCATAGATTTTTATGTGAATTTCTTCTGCTTTCGTTCTCCTATTCTTGCTTATATACTCCTTTGAATTTACTTTTTATCAATAAACTGATGGGTGAAAATTTATAATAAAACTTATTTTTAATAGGATATTAATTCATTTCTCTATGATAGATTGAAAATTTTAGTTGATGAATTTCTTAAAGAGTGGAAGTGTTAATCATTATTAATCTTTTGTCAATTTTAATTCATTCATCATTATATCTTACATATTGCCTCAAAGACTGATAGAATATAAATACTAAAAACATGAAATAAATTTTCCATGATGGTGAACATAAATTGGAAAAGTTTGATACACTATCTTTTCTATGAAATAACACTCATTAATCTAAAATATGTTTTTCATATCCTTATTAACTAAGAGGTAATTGAGTAAATATTTTCTATCTATGTGAAAGCTAAGAAAACCCATTTTCCTTTCGATATAATTCTTTTCATATTAATTTTTTATATAATTAAATGAATATTATTATTTTCCCCTCAAACAAAATCTATTAGGACTCCCTTTTCCCATCATAAATTAATTTTTTTCCTTTATAATATTTTCTTATTTTTTGTAAAAATTGAGAATCATGACCCCTTTACTAAACATAAAAAATAATACCTATGTTGAAAAATGGGAAAAGTGGGAACCCATCACAAGAAGTAGAAAAATGCCTTAAGGAAACAAGACACAATGGTCATAGTTGTCCCACAAGGTCTAAGGGAAGAAAACATTAAGGCTTTTATTGTAAAATTCCTCATCTCCACCCTCGTCGAAAAATGCAATAGTGAATAGAGTGGAATATGATTCCCCCCTCTATTCCAAGAATATGTACTATTATGTAATATAAAAATTATATATATTATCTCTATAACCAAAAAAACGTGTTGAGGGGAGAAAATTAATGATTCTATAACACCTTCCTATAAATCGAGACTCTAACCTGAAAAATCATGTGACAAACTTGCAATAATTTAAACCCATTCATGTAAAGATAACAGCACCCTAGAAAACAAATGGACCTAAATGAACCATAATAGACCTAGTTGAACCTGTCTAAGAAAAAAAATGGAGGACTATCCATAGTCTGTTGCCAATCAGAGGACTACTTACCCCATTGAACCTCGTAAAACCTCCAATAATGTTATATAAATATGTATAATTATATTGATTGTATGAAAGTATATCACTATAACTAGATTACATACCTTGTAAATAAATTTAACGAGATTATCATTAATATACTGTAGATTTTTAACTCATCTCTAAAACTTTTTCATGAGGTGTATAACATCATTACCTACCATAAACCAATATTTCGTAATGATGGTACTCTTTAACCATCTGGACCAATATCCTTACTAGGATGCATTAATTTAAATCCCCAAGAACATAAAATCATTTTATATCCAACAAATAAATCCATTCCCCTCAAACATTCATATTATAACTCGGAAATTTTATATATCTTCCCAAATAAAATTATTCCCATATGTCAGCAACCACGAATAAAAATCTATATTTTTTAAAAAAAGGTATGTAGGTGTTATAACCCCTAAACTCTCTGCATTTTTTATCATGTATATTTGAATTTCCATATATCTAGATGATTATTTCAAATACATAGAAGAATTTTTTAGTTCACCCTCTTAGATTATTGAAGTCATTAACATAGGATTCAAATATTATTCCTTTTATTAGTCTCTATTACCAACTTTAAGATTTATAAAATTAAAAAACATTATAATCTATTTATTACCTCAAACATAAGTACTAATTATTTTATAATTTCAGAAATAAATTGATTAATCATTATTAATAAAATTATAGTTTGGTATTATATTTTTTTAGTTTTTATCGAATATTTCACTATTTTTAAACAAAATTGTTGAAATAAGTTATTTTTGTTTATTTATTAATTATTTTATTTATTTATAAATTATTTATTATTTAAAAAATAATTTTTTTTTCATTGTTTATATCATTAAAAAAATTAAATTGGAAACACATCTTAAAAGTTTTCATGTAATTCCTTAACACTATATATAATTTACAAATTTTCTTTTAGTTTTACAAAAAATTAAAATTATCACCTTTAAGAAGCTCACACTCTTTTATTTATGTTTCTTCTTTCTAAATTTATACAGACATTAGATATTCCTCATACTTTTACATAGCACCTCTGTTACCCTTAGGTGAGTTTTATTTTTAAAACATTATATTGTATAATTCCTTACACATACGTATCTTACATTATACCTTTAGACATTATATATTATCTATTCATTAGCCATGAGTATACATTGAATATTTGTAATGATATATTTACATAAAGATCATTAGTTACCATTATGTAGGATTCATTTTTCTATATACAAAATGATATATTTAAGTAACGACACTATATATCTTGTTCGCGTAGTGCACTGATGAAATTTAATAAAAGTATAAGGACCACTTCTGTTTAGTAAAAAAATGTGTTGCTTTATTAATTATTTAAGTTGAAAGGATATGGTTAATGTTCATTTGAAATGGAAAAAGTGATATCTATGAGTTCTATTTAATATAGTTCATTGATTTGATATCATAATTTCACTATGAAAAAAGGGCAATTGACTTTCTATGTATCGTACTGAATACTATGTCTGATGTCTAATATGGAAAATGGATTTCAAAATTTATCCAAATTTTTTTATAGGGATCATATATATTATTTTTACTCTATTTTTTCACCCATATTTAATTAATTTTTTTTCATTTTATTGTAAATTTCATAATTCCATGGATTATTTAATAACTATACAGAATTTGTGAGTTTGTGTTTATAGTTGAAAAAACATACTTCCCCGAAATATTCCTTCTAAAAATTCAAGAATATCACCTATTAGAACTTATATTCATGATGATTCTTCTATATATATTGAACTCAATGGTTTTGAATAATTCAATTTTCATTATTGAAGTAGTTTTTTTTAATGAACTCTATAAATAATGTAATAATGATCTTGTGCAATAAGCAAATTCGTGATACCTGTAAGCTTCACAAATTCACATCATAGATAATTTTTCTACTAAAAATCACATAGATGAACTTCATCACGAAAAACTCAATTTCACTCATAATCAAATAATTATCATCATTGAAAACATTAAAGTTTTCATCCTATTATTACAATGTAAATTATTTCAATTATTATATGTGTTCATAATTGTGTGGGTTATATCACCTTTTAAAAGGTACTATCCTTGGGTTATAACACTCAAAAATGGTATGAGTAGGTTTTTCCCATTAAAATATTGGTAAAAGAGATTGTATTTTATTTTTTTATTTCAGATAACGGAATTCGTGTTCCTTACTCCACCTTAAAATGAACCTAGTTAGGTTGTGACACTAAGGGTTTAAAAGATATTGTTGGGTTGTTATTGTATGAGTTAAAAGTGGAATCATATATTGAGCCTTCATGGATTACAAAGTTATCACAAAGGTTTGTGACTCCCCTTCAAATGTTAGAGATTCCATTTTAGTGGGTTTCATTTTACTCTATATTTTAGAGAAGTGGTTATTAAAAAAAGATAAATTTGAACATAAATACTAAAAAATAGTTTTTATTCATTTTTATTTCAAATAAATTTATAATTAAAAACTTTTATTATCGATAATAATATTTTAAAACATCAATTAACACCCTATTTTTTGTAATTAATAATCTAAATTACTCTCTAGGTATCATACCATTTCACTAGTATAATCTTTGAAGTGTCCTATAAAACCAAAATAAATCTCATATTAAATATTAGTAATTAATTTAGTGACATATTGGGATTGGTAATATATCATACATTGTAGATCAATCAATACAAACTGAATCTTCCCATGTACATCTCTCCCAATTTTAATCCTATCTTTTCTAATAGATCCTTAAAAATTATGATATATGAGGTGAAATATTTGAAACATGAATAGAATCCTTTATTAACATCATTATACCTATGATCCAACTCAAAAATAATAACTGAATTTTTTGAAAATATAGCACTGTAATAAATTAATACAAAACATTCTATTCCATAGACTGCAAAATTATATAATGATTCTTAGAAATGTTGGTGTTATAAAACTAACCTATAAACAACATAAAAGGGAAAACATAATATCAAAAAAAATATTCAAAAAAACATTATATAAATTATGATTCATAATGAAATCACAAGATACTCAACCTTATTTATAATTATTTTATATTTTTTATTAAACCCCTTGATTCCAAAAAAGAGTGTTCATTCTAAAAAATAATGAAATTATTTATATAGTTTCCTTTTTCACCACTTCTCATTTATACTAGGCCAACTATAAACAACGTAAATGTTATATTCTCCATCAGCATATTACATAACAGTATAAATTATATAAATAATTAATATTTTATAATCCCAACATGAAATCTACAATTATAGAACAATACATAACTTCCCATGTAATAAACTCTATAAATTAAAAATATTTTTTAGAAACCAATATTATTCTTTAAAACTGATGTGTCTCAACATATTATAATTTTATATACAATAAAAATATTTTAATATGGTACTAAAATCTCTAATTTTATATAAAATCAAGTATTAATGGATATACAATAACTTATATATAAAAACACATGGGTTTCGGTGTTCTAGATAGTGTTATTTTCTGCTAGAACCTACCTATAAATTATTATCTTAGATAATTTAACTATGATGTTTCATCCTCTTCCAATGATTATTATTATCCTCTATTGACCCCTTATTTAATGTTGGGTTTAGACAGGTAAATTCATATTTCTATATGTTTTAATTTTATGATTCTTTCTACCCTAGAATGATGTATAAATTGTTTTCCCAATGTTATGATAGATTTATCCATGTATATCACTGAAAACCAAGCCCAATAAGATAATGATTTCCAAATAGATAATAAATAAATATTATTCATGTAGATTTTCCCCCATGTTTATTGTTACTCAATAATATCATCCACTGATCTAATCATCACTCTGATTTATCAAAGAGAATATCCAATCAGATAATCACAATTGATATTTCCTAAAACCATCACCCTTGTTAATTATCTAGGATGGTTAGCCTAATAGATCTCCAATGTAACATCTTAGATTTTTCCGTGGGTTGAAAATCCCCAACGTGTATTAATTTTCATGTTTGGTGATTAGGACAACTTTATTTTTGACTTCGGAACTTAATTTTATCATTTTTAATGACATAAGGACTTAATTTTTATTGTATTTAAGGAAAAAATGGTCCAAGGGGTTCTGAGTGATTTTCGAGTGAGGTAGAACCTATAAAATTGGTTTTAGGAATGCACTGATAGAGATTCATGTTTTTTAAAAATTTTGAATCCTCCTAGTAGTAACCTTGTCATCCCATATAGGCTCTAGACACAGTTTGGAGAACTGTGTGTGTGGGGGGACACACTTGTGAGAAATCTCTATAGATTTTAATAGTGGTGATTCGTATGGATAATGTATGGTTTAGAAAACCATGCACCTATCCTGTGAGTGTGTGGTTCTTAGGTAGTGCTAACCACATTATTGGAACAAGGTTATCCAATCTATATGAAATATCTATGCATCACATAAAAAATTGAGAAATTCTAAACTTACCCCTGCCTTCTATAATTTTTTTATCCCGCACTTTTATCCCTTTTAACTACATTCAAGAAGGGGGATCCTCCAATTCCCCCTGTATATTCAATATCCTAATTCTTCCATCTGGATTCTAATCCCCATACTTTTAGGGGATATAGATTCATCACTTTATGTCCTTTAATCCCCTACCCTCTTTTATTAATTTATCTCACTGCATATATTGATAAATCATTGATGACCCTTCTGCCTGATTTTCAAGGCATGAATATGAAATATTTTTTCTTCTAATTCAACTCTAGTTTGAAGCTAATATCAGATGAGAAAATTATTAATATTATAAGGTTGGTGGTTCTTATATGTATTAGTCATTTTATGGGATATTTGTGTGCATTCTTAATTACACATGGGGTATGTGACTGAGTGAGACCCCTAATAAGTCAATTGATAGTTTTACATTATTATAGATATTCCATTAGATGCCATGGTGAATTCCATTATCCATTTATATATATTAATATTGGTAGGAGGATTGAGACCAATTTTGGAAGGTTAGGTCACTTGATTTATTTAAATTCAATTCAATTTCCTATAATAAATGAAAGAATTCTGTTGGAATATGATATCCTTGGATTGAGGATCTAAGGGATGATTATTGCCTTGGTTATGGAGACATAGTTCATCAGGTTGGTCTTGGATAGGGATACTAGTGGTGATGAATACACTAGGTTGAAGTGACATGGCCGTCAAATTAAGGAGACAAGATCTTCATGTTGGGGTATTGGCTCACAGGACATGATATGGTGTTGACTATCATGTTCTAAAAACACTGTTGTAGCAGAATGTTGGGATTAATGGTGTGTCTTTTGTTTTTTGGTGATTAACACTCCCCATTTATTATAATTTTCTCCCTTGGAGTCGTTTTCATGCATATTTTAGGGGGCTCTCAACAAAGAAAACCATTTGGAAGGTGATGGACCATCGGTGGATGGTTTCGAGACCACCTGTTGTGACATGTGGATCTTCATCATATTGGAGGTCATGGGATAGAATATTGGGAGGAAGGATATTTTTATACTTCATATAAATGGCTATTGTTCCAACAATGATTATTATTTAGAGGAGATATAACCTTTTTCCATAGAAAAGTATGCGTCGATCCAATGATGTTTTTCAACAAGACGTTTGAGGGAATGGGTACTTGATTGGGAATTTTATTTGGATTCTAGGTGTAAGATTGATGTAATGAGGTTCTAGTGACATTATTATAGGTGGAACCCAATGGTTTATTTGTATTTTTATTTCATAGAGGATTACATGGGTACTGATTCAGGGATCCTCACCACTATAATTATATATATACATGCATGTTTTTTGTCCCATATATATAACAGGGAAATGTATTCAAACATCATAATGGAGATGGATAACAAAGGTTGAGTGATTCCTTGTGGTGGTAGAGCATAAGGGAATCAGGATATTTATTAATTTTCATGTGTTTAATTTTTTATTAATTTTCATCAATACCTACACAATTATAGAAGTTAGAGAAGAAAAAATTGGTGTTTTCTTACTACATTTATTATCAAACCCTACACAAGCCCCTCGAGATGCATGTAGACTTTATGTATCTTTAATATGGTAAGGGACCAAGTTTTGGAGTTAGAACATAGTGTTGGAGTTTGACCACTGTAATGGAATTGATGATAAGGGACCATTAGGGTTCTTTCATTAAGACAGAGTGTACCTTTCCATGTCATCATTCCAATATATGTATATAGTGATGGTCGATCAGAAGAAATTTTTTTTATAATCTGTTTTTATAAGATTCTATGGTATATGTGGCTAAAAATGGTATTATCCTAATGTGAATGTATATGAATGTGATATATGGGTATAACTCTAAAAGGGTTTAACAAGTATGATGAGTGTCAGTGAAGAAGCTAAAAATAATTTTCATGTATATCCACTTTTGTGGCACTCTACTCAGCTACCCTAAAATGATACATGAAATTTCATGCCTCAGTCCAGTTTGGGTAGTAAATGTGTATATGAGGTTGGGTCACTTTGGATGCTTGATGCATGACTCTGACGTGGGAAGGCAAGGGAATGAGGTCGGATGATACACAATACTTAAAACTGATACATGTAGGTAAGGAGTTATGAGGATGGATTACATAAGGCATGGTGCAGTAAGGGAGTGAGAGGGTGGTGAGTTTCCAAACTTATTTAAGATTTCACTATATACAATATATATATATATATACATATTCTATTATGTTTTTTTGACTATTATATTTATATTTAGTGGGATTCCACCTAGACTAGCTTCGATGGAGCATCAAGTGGGTGATGATATTGTGCCTCTTAAACATTCATGGGATGGTCCCTCTGAGGGATGGGATGAGGGCCTAGAGGTTTGGGATGACCATGATTAGTTGTTGAAAGATCTAGTATAGGAAATATTTCAGCATATGGAATACATTGGTCCATAGATGGGCGAGGAGATTCGGGTGAGCCTCGATCAGGTAAACAATGAATTGATATGGGATATTAGAAAGCTAATCCATTTATGGAGTACTTATCTAGGGTGTTTTAGTCTCAACAACGAATACTATTTTGTGGTAAGGGTAGACCAAATGGGGAAGAGAACTAGATAGATTCACTTTAGACCAGATTTTATCATCATGCGACACCACTAGGGTAGAGGATGAAGCTAGAGATGTCCATGATTTTAATTTCACTAACCTTTCGATATTTTTACCCAATATGGTGGGGTATTTCATCTCCAGAGTGTGATTTGTTTTGTATTCATTACTACATTACATGAAGGTAAAAAGGAATATATTTTTGTTGATTTCATTTTTATATTTTTTTAACTAGGCATTGATAGCTTAAGGGAATCTGATGGACTATTATTATACAAGGTAGGTGAAAATTTTAGGCGATTAGGACAGTGATGATTCTATTAGCATGATGGTGGCCCATGAGAAGTCTCGGTATGGAATTCATTCCAAATATTTAGGCAACCCCTTGAGGGTTGTTTCTTTTGTATTATGTTTCCAATATGTACAGACAAGAAATTTTCAAACCCATTATGATTGGGTTCTGAAGGAATGTATTTGATGCAACCAAATGGGACATTTATAGAGGATTCGTAGGAAGAAATCTTGGACATCAAGAAACTAGAGACCAGGGCAGTCTCAGGAATCTGAGGTTAGATCGGGAGTGGTACATTGAGATGGTAGCTGCGAATCAGCTACACGCTAAGTTCAAGGAAGTGATAGTGGGAACAATCATTGGTATTAGTGTTTAGTAGCTAGTGTAGCTTCATATGGAGGCCAATACTTGGTTGGTTGTTCCTCAGGCCAAGTGCACACCATAGAGATTCAAATTTCTGAGCAATCATGGGATCCCAATATAGTTAGAGGTATTCTATGAATGTTATTATTATTGGGACTTCATTTGTTTTTTATTTGGGAAATTTTTATGCATGAGGTGAATATATATTATTTTTTTACTAACCATGTGTATGTTTGTAAGTTTGCATTATATATGACGTGGGAATTATATGTGAGGTGTGAAAGAATCTATGAATTGATGCGATGTGGGTTATATATAGTGTTTATAGGAAAAGCAATTTTTTTGGGCATGCATATGTATATAGAAAGCATATTATTTTTGTCTTCTATTGAGATGAAGGATTGGATGAGTGTCAATTATGGAATAGGTATTCATAGTCATGGGATGATATGTGGCACTTGATGGGTTTTGAATATGATACTGATATGAATTGAAAACATGATAATTTTTTGGCATGACTATGTGTGATGAGGTGGGCTTTTGAGTCTAATGATGGTCTATGGACTTTCAGATGTTGTTTTGGTTCAGTAATTGATAAGGTAGGTAACTTCTAATTTGTGGAACACCTTGAGGTAAGTTGATCTGTGACTTAATAATCAAGATATAATATGTTGATTCTTATGAGGTGGGTATTTTTTTAATATATCTCCATAATTCTGGATAGATTAAGTAAATGCTATGTTAAACTTGGGAGATTGTAACAACCCAGGATTTTGAGTGGGAAAAAATCCTTAACATGTTTTAATTTTTGCAGTTTAGAAAGTGAGACTACATTATTTTGAATTTAGAACATAATTACATGAGTTTTATTAACCTAATAAATTAATTTTATATCTATTTTTAGTAAAAATAAGTTCCATGGGGGTTTGGGTGAGTTTCGGGAAAGATGGGGTAAGGAAACACGGTTTTGGGAATATGCTTAAAGAGGTGCATAGTTTGGAGAAATAATGTGTCATCCAAGGGTTAAACATATATCCCACCATAGTCTTTAGACACAGTTCGAAAAATATTTTGGGTTGTGGTGCATAGTAGAAAAAAATATCCCTAGTTTCTAACAGAGTTGATTTTCATAGTTTTCACAGGGTTTTGAAAACAATGCACCTAGACCATGTTTGTTTTTAGTGCTTATGTAGTGATCACTCCATGGTTTTTGAATAGTTAGCTAAAACATGCATCGAAACATTAGACCCCTTAAAAATGGTGAATGTGTGAAAATATTACATGACTTCATTAATTGTTTTCTCATCCCATTTCCTCTAACTTCACTTCATGAACAGTAGGGGGTCCATTAATTCTCTCCCACCTAGGATATGGCCCAACTCCTTCATCTTAATTATGATCTCCAATTTTTTGGTGGCTACATATTTTTCTTAGTAATAAAAATAATCTATTATCCTCATTTCTTTTCTTATACCACCACATGGAACACTAAATCCATGTCATCCCTTTCCCCTATTTTCAGGTCATTCTTTTAAAACATAATTTTCTTTTGATTCCACTCAAGATAGGGTCTGATATCATATGATTAAGTTCCTACTATTACATGGTAGGTGTTGATTACCTATCTCCTTGATTTTATGAGAATTTTTTGAATGTTCTTAATTTGGTGTGGGGTGTGTGACTATGTGAGACAACTAATAAAAAAATTAATGGTTTAACATAAAAAGAGATATTCTATGCGATGTTATTGGGCATGTCTATTCCCACTAATATATTTTATGAAATGTATGATGCTTGACACATACCAGGGTGTTTTAGGTTGGGTGATTGACTTAAATTAAGTTGAATTATTTGAATGAAATGCATTAGTTTCATGGGAACATGATGAGATTGGCATGAGGATTGAGGTGAGGTGATCTCTATGGTTGAGAAGAATTAGGTCGTCATGTTGGTATTGGACCTGGTGACTCAAGGTGAAGATGCTCTCCAGGATGAAGCAACATGGCCATCAGAATGAGAGGACAAGGTTTTTAGGTTGGGGGATTGGTTATCTTTGCTTGAGATGGGGTTGAACCACATGTTTTAGCAACACTAGCATAGGGGAATTAGGTGTCCGTTAACATGGCTTCAATAATTTTGTGGTTTCCACTCACTATTTGATGGTTGAGGCACTGTTCTATTCATCTATATAATGTCCCGGTTCTAGGTGCCACTGAAAACTTCCTCGAACCCAGTTGGTCACATAATCTAAAGTTCATTTCCCTGAATGCCTATGGCTATTGACTAGATGTGAGGGACAGGGTAAGACATTGGGGAAACTATTCCCTATTTAGAAAAGTATACGCAGTGGAATAAAAAATAGTAACCAATAGTGGAAATTATAATACCACACAATAGAAGTAAAAAGTATAAGACTAATAGTAATAAAACAAATGGAGAATATATATAAATGATGCATGTTATTTTTTTCTAGAAAAGCATCCAAAAAAGTCACAATGCAAGAAATAAAATACTAATTTAGAGTATAGAAAATCAATACACTCCAACAACATCACAAACCTTAGATTGGTCACATGATCTCCATCTCCAATAAAAATAACGTACCGAATGAATAAGTGTGCTTCCCCTTATCTATACCTGCAATAATATAATTTGTTTGGGTCCAAAAGCATGACCCAAATAGGGTGTGAGACGAATCCCTATTGGAAACCACCATAAAATTTGTGCCTAAATTTCATTGAATATATATATTTAGTAGGAAATATGCAGAAGTGAATATTTAACCTATGAATTAATGAAAATAAAACAATCCTATAGTTTCAATTACATACATTTATATTTATTATAAAACATTTGAAACATATAAACTAGGGATCTATCCTAATATTTGTATCCCCTAGTAATGGTACAAAAATTGAGGTCTCAGGAGACTATAAAAAAATAGGTAAGACCGAGTCCAAGATTGTTCTTTGTCTTGAAAGAATCGTCACAATAATTCAATTATTCAAAACAGCCCTCTGGGAAAGCTCTCACAATCTAAACCCATTGGTTTAACATAGCACTAATCAAGTACAAAAATACCAACTTGGAATATCTCATAGTATAACCCATAGGTCAGTATAGAATGAATAAATTATAAACTACCCTTTAGTAACTCTCACAGTCAATACCCTTGGGTCAACAAAGCATAAATAATCATAAATGACCTCTGAGTAGCTCTCACAGTCAATACCCTCGAGTTAATGTCTACACTAAGGATCTCACGGTCATGTGTAAATAAATATGGAAACCCCCAATGTTTTCTGGGTCCAAGGATCTCATGATCCATTGGACAATTATATCACATACCATAAAAAGGCATCACTTGTAATCTATAACAAGTACATGCATAACATTCACATGCATAACACATGAAATTCATATTATCTATCAAACTCTATCCTAAAAAACACATGGTATAGAAATAAGGTATGCCTCAAAGGAAACTTAGGCCAAATGACTATATGGGGGAACGCACCAATGGGGTTTCCCATAATAGGGTATGAAACCTTATGCATAATAAATCACCATTTCCCAAAAAAAAACCATATAAGGTTTTAAAAATGGTCTAATTCCAAAATATACAAAAACATAATCATGGTTATTTGGAACTTTAGGCATATATAATTCACAAACAATCAATGAAAAGCAGAAACCACCTACCTTGATGTTGTAAAATGAACACTCTCGAATGTCAACTCTGGAATTGGACTAGAATTTCATATATATACTAAAAGGTTAAAAATGATCAACCATCGACAACTCATAAGATGGGAGGAATCAAGAAGAAAGGATCTAGTGAAATAGAAAACTCATTGATGGAAATACAACGCTCTAGGTAGCATATCAATCAAAGCTCGGATGGAGAACCGGGAGGTTATCTAAGTTCTTCAGTCATCTATTGCTCTCCTGTTTGAACTGAGGGGAGAAGAAGATTTTTCTAGGGATGAGACGTAACCCCTCTCCAAACCATAAATTAAACAAGAAGAGTACATAGAATGCTCATTTCTGTTATTGTCGTGTACTAGAATCAATCAGAACCCACTTTTGGCAGTCTTTCAAGTCACCTACACATCCATGTACTTGGTTGTTACACGGCCTGTACATGGATACCCACAGAAACCGGATACATGGCATGTACTAAAATTTACATGGTGTGTACTTAAAAAATTTCCCATTTCTACCTTTTTTCCCCTCAAATATTACTTGAAATAATGATCCATAGCTGAAAATAAGATCTGGGTTCTTACAAACTTCCCCCTTAAAGTAATTCATCCTCGAATTTTCCTTCTAAGGGTGGTGAAGATTAAACTTCAAATAGATCTGGACACTATGATCATACATCGGCCTCCCTCTCCTAAGTATTTTCCTATACTCGCCCATGTTTCCATAACACCTATACCAGAAGAACAGACCGGCCATGGAGAACCTTCGTGTTGTGATCCACAATTCGAATAGGGTTCTCCTCGAAGTCTACATCCACTTCTAACTCAAGATTCTTAGGTAGAAAATCATGAGGTGAGTCAAAAATGTAACGTCATATTTGAGAAACATGAAAGACGTTGTGTAAATCCCGATACGTCTGAGGTTATTACAACTTATAGGAAATCGGTCTAACTCTCTCCATAACCTCAAATGGTTCGACATATCTCGGTGAAAGCTTACCCTATCTCATAATACTCATGTGTCCCAACTTCAGTGTGACACATAAGAAAACATGCTCCTCGACATCAAACTCCATAGGCCATCTCCAACGATCATCATAAGATTTCTTCCAAGACAATGCAGTAGCCATCCTCTTAGGAATCAACTCCACCTACTCTGTGGTCTCTTGTACAAGATGAGGTCCTAGCATAGCTTCCTCTCCTACCTCCAACCAACATAGGGGTGATTGACATGTCCTACCATAAAAATCCTTGTAAGGTTCCACCTAAATAATTTCCTAAAAACTATTATTGTAGGATAAATCCACAAGGTATATGTGTCTATCCCAAGATCCCCAAATATACAGGACACAAGCTCATATAATTTCCTCCAAAACCTAAATTGTATGCTCAGACTAGACATCAATCTGGGGATGGTAATATTTACTCATATGTACCTGTATAGCTAAATCCCTATGTTGTCCCTGCTAGACATGAGAAGTAAATCGGGCATCCCTGTATGAAATGATAGAGTGTGGAACCCCATGAAAAAGCACAATATCTCAAATGTACAACCTTCCATGCTCATCAACATTGAAGGTTTCATTGATCATTCCAAAGTGTGAAACATTCATGAGTCTATCAAAAACAAAACAAATTGCATCATTCCCTCAAGGTGAACTTTGTAAACCCATCACGATATCCATCACGGAAACATTACACTTCCACTAAAGAATTGGTAACTACTGAAAAAGTACTTCTTGTCATGGATGCTTCACCATCACCTGGTGATATGTGGAATATCTCATAACAAAAGAAGATGCATCCCTCTAAATTCCTAGCCAACAATACTGACGGTGTAGATCTCGATATATCTTGGTGAAACCAGGATGAAATTCCCAAATTGGGGAATGAAAAAATCACAAAAGATCCTCATGTATGCCTGATGACACCCATATATGCCCATGAAAACACAAAATCACATCCTCACCTATAGTACACCTAGGAGTAGGGTCCTATCCGGATACACTCTCTCATAAGACTAGGCCTTTAGAATCTAATAGCTGCCTCATTCACCCTCGATTCAGAAGAGTATAGGTAATAGTTATAGAAGAAAAAAACACCTTCTCTTTCCTTTCATGTACATCCAAATGCATCATAGAGAACTGAGCCATAATCTATCACTCAATGTTGGTCTCTTGAGCTACATGTATCTGATTCCTCCTTCTCAATGCATCTACCACAGAGTTTCCAATCCTAGCCATGTAGGCACGATAAATATCAAAAGATTGAAGGTGATCAACCCACCTTTGCTATCTCAAATTTAGATCATGTTCAGAAAATATATAGTTGAGACATTCATGGTCAATTTATATGAAAAAATTCTCTCCCAAAACATAATGTCTCCAATAGTGAAAATCATTCACAATTTTAGCAAACATGAGATCGTGAGTCAGGTAATTCCTATCGTGTGGCCTCAACTATCGTGACCCATACGCAATGACTCCTTCCCATTGAATAAGAACTACTCCCAGCCTGATACATAATTCATTATAGTAAACAGTCTAAACCATTCCCATATTTGGTTAAATTAGTGTCGGTTCTGAAGTCAATCTTCCTTTATGCTCCTGAAAGGCTAAATCGTAAGATTTTTTCCACAAGTGCTTCACACCCTTTTTAGTCAGGCCTGTCAGTGGTGCTTCTAAGCATGAAACATCATATATAAAGCACATTTAGTAACCATAAAGACCCAAAAACCACTATACCTAAATTATTTTCATCAGATGTTCCTAGGAAAATACTGCTCTCACTTTCTTTTTGTCTACTAATACTCCTATCATTGAGATAAAATGACCCGAGATGTGAATCTAGTCCATCCAAAAGTGGATTTTTGAAAGGTTAGCATATAACTGATACTCTCTCAGTGTACTAAATAAAATATCAAGATGGGTGGCATGGTCGTGTCAAGTGTGAGAGTGCACCAAGATATCATCCATGGAGACTAACACAAAATTACCCAAGTATAGATGGAACATGTGGTTCATCAGTGTCATGAAAATTGTCAGCGCATTCATGAGACCGAATGGAATAACCAAATACTTGTATAAACCATACCCCTCCAAAATTATGTAAGAGTTATGTGTAATGGTCTAATATGCAATTGATGATAATCGGATCTGAAGTCAATCTTTGAGAACACCCAGATCCTCAATGTTGATCAAATATATCATCAATCCTTGGAAAGGGGTGTCGGTTCTTGACAATCAACTAGTTCAAATTCCAATAATCTACACAATGTATGAGGTTATTGTCCACCTTCTTCCCAAAAAGGACAGGAAAACCCCAGGAGGAAGTACTGGGTATGATCAAACACTTTTCTTACAACTCCTCTAAATTCTTCTGGAGTTTTTATAACTCTTTTGTAGCCATCCTATAAAGAGGAATATACACTGGTGCCACTCCTAGCATTAGCTCAAAATAGAAATATACCTCTCTCTTGGGAGGTAAACCTGAAAATTTGTCTATAAAGACATCTCTGAAACAATCCACCACTGGGGGAAAGTCTATCTATGAAGTCCCTTGGTCATCAAGATATAAACTAGAAATATTGGTTGTAATTCCTCCCAACACATGATGCTCGGTTCCCACTCTGGTCTCCTGGACATCCCATTCTCCGCTGTATAGAAAAGACCCACCCTCTGGTGAGGTAAAAACCACCCTACAGTGATAGCAGTCAACAAAGGCCTGAAAGGAGACCAACTATTCCATTCTGAGAATGAAATCATAACATGTAATATCTAAGACATAGTGGTACCATAAGAAGTGACACACACTGAACTCAATAGGGAACTCCTTTCCCTGATATACACTATCCATCCCAATCCCCAACTAAGTGTTTAGCATCATAACATCATCATAAGTAATGATATAGAGCTTGAGGATCTCCACAATGACAATAGAGATGAAGTTATGGGAATACCTTGTATCAAAAAGTGTAATAGATAAAAATGAGGTAACTAGAATTATACCTCTGACTGTAGAGGGTTCAGGATCCTTCTCCTGTTGGTTCTTCTCTATCGAAAAATTCTGACATGTACCATAGCCCTGTAACCCTGTCTGGCTACCCTATGCGGGTCCACCGTACTGTCACTGAAAACAAATTGTCTGGCTACCCCTACCATGAAAACCTCTTCAGCCTGAATGTCCTGATGAACTATTGTACCATGAATGATGAGAAAATGGTGATCCTTCTAGTGAATGAAGAGTCATAATTGATCCCCTCTCACTAGATTTTGGTGAGAAAAAACTGGAAAAAATGTTGAAGATGGCCAATATTTCCTCGATATTGGTACTCAATTGGGTCTCTCTAGTACTACTATCCTATTTTCCCACTCTTTCTACACTATTATCACCTCACCTGGAAACCAGTAGATATATCCCTACTACCAGAATCACCGCACAAAGGCTCCCTATAGTGCTTCCTACTATCAAAGGAAGAAGTACTAGACCTTGATATTGATCCTCTTTGGATTGAATCTCCAAACTCTCTCATATTATACTCAGTAATCATTTCCTAGTTTACTATATCAATAACCAAATTCATCCTGAAAACATTCACCTACGATTGGGGATCATACCTGAGACCATCCTCAAACCGCCTAGCCAAGGATAACGGTCACCTCCTAGAACATGTGTGAAGCGTTGAAGCACTGTAAAACAAGAAGATTACTCCATCACTAAAAGAGTTCCCTATTCCAAATGCATAAAATATCAATCTTGATTGGCCCTCAACGTCTCGGGTTAGAATTAATCATAGAAGGTCCTATAAAATTCCTCCCAGGATATATACCGATGACGTCCCTCCTGTGAGACAACATCCCACCATCTCTCAGTGAAATCACTTAGTATTTACATCGCGAGCATCAACCTCCTCTCTGAATTCATCTCCAAATTCTGAAATATGGAAACCATGGCCTCTAAATATGAATATGCAGCATGTGGTCCTCCATCCCTTAAGAAAGTGGGAGGATGCTACTGGTGGAACACCTGCGTCCACTCTGTCATAGTTGGGGAATGATGTAGTACTCCCTAGAATATCTACATCATCCTAATAAATCCTTCATGAAACTGTAAATCATCACATGTGTCTGGTATAATAGCAGGTTCCAAGAAGGCCACAACAGGAGGATCTTATTGTAGTCTTGAATCAACTATTTCCGGTGTCTGATCATTTTATTGTATCTGACGTACAACCAGAGGATGTCAGGGTGGCATGACTCTACAGGGTAAAGAACACACCTCAGTTCAATTTTATCATGGACTATAACTTAGAAGGGTATGAAATGAATAGGAGAAGAAGAGAATTCAAGTTTTAAAAAACAGGGTTACACGGTGTGTATAACCTCTATACAGTGTGTTACCTTAAGCTTTTAACATAGTCTGTACCTCCTCCAATCATGATCGTGTAACGCCTATACAAACGGCGTGTTATTTGGGTGACACAGCATGTACTTGAATTTTACCTCCTACCCAGCTTTTTCTACATGGCTAAACCACATGGGGTTTTCTTGTGTAAAGCTACATAGCGTGTTCACCCAAGACATGACATGTATCAGTTAAGTCCTATCAACCCCTGTCATTGGTCACACAGCTGAATACACGGTACTTTACAACATGACATGTACAATATAGACACGACATGTTCTGTCAAGAGTTTCCTAACCCCATGTCTCTACTCACACAGTCAGTCACACGGTCAACCACTAAATATCATGTACTCCTAGTACATATTGTGTACTTAAGAACTGTTGGTTCTTCCAGAATAGAAGAACAGATTGCATGTGTTCATGACATCACACGACATGTTGTCTAGTTTTTTGGATAGTAAGCCTTTGAAACTTCTCCAAAACCCTTAAAAACATAAAATATTGATCATTTCATGAGAAATTATGATCTTTGAGATCCCATACTCCCATGGATCAAAGTTTTTGACCCTTATTCATATTATAACATGAAAAATTCATTTAATGGTCAAACATGATCCACCAAATTCAGATCCAAGAGGTCTCATAACACCTCAAGGAAAAAAGTTTAGTTTCCATCTAAATAAAAAATTACATATAAAAATACCCTATACAAATAGTAGGCATTTTATTATGGAATCTATCATAACAGCATGCATATCTAGCAGAAAATCTATCACAACAGCATGCCATCAACAATTCACCCTAAATGGCATGATAAGAATACTTGATATGTGATCTATAGAATGTGCCTATATGATTCATGAGATTTTTATACCCTCATATCATTGGGTTTAAACATAAATAGAACCACATTGATATCAATAATAACATTAGAAAACAAGCATGTCATAAAACGGTGAAATAAAATCAATAAGAACAATTAAAAAACTAGAAAAACAGCAATATTCGAGGTAACTAGGCTTTTTCTATACATATGTTTGCTACTCCTGGGAACATATTATCACCAAAAACTCATTCCTTAATATCCTTGTCTATAGGATTCAAACATTAAGACAAAAAATAAAAGAAACCCCCTCTAATACCACCATATAACGTCTTGATTCCGGGTGCCGCCAAAAAGTTCCCTGAACTTGTTTGGTAACATAACCTCAACTGTATTTCACTAAATTTCAGAGGCTTATGACTAGTAGTGAGGTCAAAGGTAATTCATTGGGGAGAATATTCCCTCATAGGTAGAGTATACACAGCATAATAAAAAATTGTAACCAATAGTATAAATAGTAAAACCACACAACAGAAGTAAACAGTGGAAGATTGATAATAATAAAATAAATAGAGCATATATATAAATTAGGCATGTCACATGTGTCTATAAAAACATCCAAACAAGTCAAAATTATGGAAATACAATACTAAACCAAATTAAATAAAATAAGTAAACTCTAACAGCATCACAAGCCTCAGTATGGTCCCATGCTCCCCAGATCCAATAGTAATCTAGTACCTAATAAAAAGGGTGCTTGACATTATCTATATGTCCAATAATATAATATGTTTGGGACAAAAATCATGACCCAAGTAGTGTGTGAGATGAATCCCAGTAGGCAACCAACACAAGATCTATTCCTAACTGTCAGTGAATATATATATATATATATATATAAGGAAATATGCAAAAATGATCCAATAATGTAAGAATTAATCTAAAGTAAAAAATCTTACCGTTTCATTTACATTCATTTATATTTATTATCTTTAATTTGAAATACGTAAAATCGAGATCTATATTATGCTATTTATCCCCTAGTAATAGTACCAAAATAGATGTCTCAGGAGACCATCTAAACAAATAGGTAAGACAAAGCACAATATTGTGCTTTGGCTTGGCAGACACATCACAATCATTCAATTATTCACAACAACCCTCTGGGAAATCTCTAACGTTCTAAACCCTTTAGTTTAACATAGCACTAATCAAATACAAAATACCACCTTCGAAGCTCTCACAGTCTAACCCCTAGGTCAACATGGCATCAATAAATTATAAATAACCTCTAGGTAACTCTCCCGATCAATACCCCCTAGGTAAACATAGTATAAAAAATAATAAACAACCTCTAGGTAGCCCTAACAGTCAATACCCCTATGTTAAAGTCTACATCAAGGCTCTCCTGATCCTATGTAAATAAACCCAGAAGCCACTATATTTTTCCTGGTACAAGTCTCCGATGGTCTATTAGTTGATCTGTGTGCATATCATAACAAGGCAACACATGTAATCTATAACTAATACATGAATAAAATTCAAAATAATAAAACATGAAATTCATATAATCAACCAAAATTCATCCTAAATAACACAAGTCATGGAAACAAGGTAATCCTCATAGGCAACTTGGTCCAGATGACTATAAATAGTCAAATGGGGGAATGCACCCACAGGGTGTCCCATAACAACGTATAAAACCTTATTCATAATAAGTCACCCTTTCTCAAACAAACAAACCATTTAAGGTATTAAATAGGGTCAAATTACAAAATATGAAATACCCTAAACATGGTTATTCGGCCCTTTAAGCGTATATAATCCACATACATTCAAGGAAAGGCACAAACCACCTTCCTTGATGATTCATGATGAACACTCTTGAACATCGGCCCCTGAATCAAACTAGAATATTGTGGATCTATGAAAAGGGTAAAAAATATCAACCCTTGATAACTCAAGAGAGAGTAGAAATCCTGAAGAAATGATATAGGGAAAGAGAGAAATCACTGGTGGGAATCCAACTCACCTGATAGTGTCTCAATCAGAGCTCGAATGGAGAACTGAGAGGAGCTCAAAGTTCATTGACCATTCACAGCTCTCCTATATGAACCGAGGGGCAAAGAATAGTTTTTTGGAGATGAGACGTGACCCCTATTCGGCCCATCAATTAAAAAGAAATGTACATAGCGTGTGCACTTAATATACAAGTCGTGTACTAGCCTCAATTGGCCCCCGCTTTAGGTGGTCTTCCAGGTCACCCACATGGCCATGTAATTGGCTATTACATAGCCAGTACACTGATACATATGAAAAATGGGCACATAGTGTTTTCTGAAACATACACGGAATGTACTTATAAAATTTCACCTTTATTCCTTTTTATCCTCAAAAATGAACCAAATTAAAGATCTAAACCAGAATTGAAGAATGGGGTTCTTAAAATCTCCACACTGATAGGAAAAAAGATAAGTTGGTGTTGACCACACATGGTGGGTGGAGGCCCCATAGACTATGAGGAATAGGTGATGGTTTTTAACAAGGGTTATGTTTGGGGGTTCTCATAGTAGAATTACACATGGATGGTGATGGACCGTTGGTTGATGGTGTTGATACCATCAGTTGGGGTTGATTCTCATCTTGACACTAATGGTATTGGGATAGGATATTGGGATGCTTGTTATTTTTATAAGTTTATAAGTTATTTGGTGAGATGATGATAATTATTATTTGGGGGATATACAGCACTTTACCTCAGAGCATCATGTTTTATGATAATTGGGATTTATTAGATGAGGTCCATGGGACTAAGTACATTATCGGGCATGTTGTTTGGATGGTAGTTACATGATTGATGGAACAGGGTGCCAGGGATAATTATTTTGTTGGAATCTGATGGTTCAAATAAGATATTATTCATCAGGGGATGCCTTATGTGCTGATACAACAATCCTTTGAACTACATTTGTATATATGTTGTTATTTGTTGTATTCTATAAATTAAACTTTAGGAATAAATTCAAACATTGATATCAGTGATGGATGATGAAGGTGGATCACCACCTTTTTTATGTTGAGCACAAGGTAAGTGGGTTATATATTAAAGTGCATGTGCTTCCTTTTTATTTATTTTCACATACACCTATATAATTATGGATGTGAGATAGTAAAAAGATTGTGGGGGACTAATAAGATTATTCTCACACCCTTCACTTTTCATTAGATATGTGTGTAGACATTATGTCTCTGCGATAAGTCAAGGGATCAATCCCAAAAGCTAGACCTTAGTGGTAAAGTTGGACATTTTACATGGGATGGATGAAAAGGGACCATGGATGTTCTTGCATCAAGTTGACGTTTACCTTTTTCTCTCAGCATTCCTATATATGTATGTTCTGATGGATTTTCAGGAAAGAACCTATTTGATTTCCAATTTTTTATAACTATGTATGGTATATGTGCCCATGAATGGTATTAGATTTCGGATTTTTTATATAATTATGATGAAGTGTATTTATTCTTCCACTGATTTGGGTATCATCTACTAATTTATGGTGTTCTTACACTGCTATATTTATGTATGGACCATTATTTTAATAATCACCCAACGATATAGGCTCCCTACAATCACCATCAGACCCTCTCTACTAGTCGGTATCCTTTGGTGTGTAGGGAGTCATGCCTACGGCCCAGTTTTCTGCCAGCCTAGAGGACAGTTTAAAGTGCCATCTTGGTTGAGGTGCTACATCCAATTTGGTCATAACAATAGTTATTTTAAAAAAAATTAGTAAATAAGTTTGATAAAAATATATCCAAAATTATAAAAAAAAATCAAAATTACAAACATATTGAAAGTGATTTACACTAACCACACCATAGGAGATAACCATAGAAATCCTAGACATTCCTCTAACTAGATTGGGAGATTATATTAATGATTTTTGTCCTAATATTATATTACTATATAATAAAAAACCATAAAAAGATTTACCAATAAATTAATATTATCAAAATGTTAAATAAGAAATTAAAATTTATATTCAAGATATTAAAAACTCATATTATAATATAATAAAAATAAAAATTCATATTGATGCACTAAAATAATCTCACTCATTAGTGTTTTTTTCATTTTTAATTATTAAATCCAAAAAAATGCATTATCCAACGTTAGTGCTCAAAAATGGATTAATTAGAACTAAAAAGAATAGAGAAAGTCAACAATGAAATGGTGGTGGATTTTCTAGGGATACAATGGAGTTAAGAAATTGATCCTATTCTAAATAGTATTTTATTGTTGAGAATATAGTGAATCATGTATTTTTAAATTTTTATTACAATATTTTTAATATAAATATACAATAAATACAAAATAAGAATCAAGTGACCATGTGTATATAGACTAAAAGGTTTATAATACATGAAAATGAGAAAAAAACAAACCATCCATTTTTATTTCTTCACAATGAGATTATAAATATCTTTCATCATGTAAAACTAAAAAGGATAACCTATGGAATATATAAAATAAATAGTTGAGATAAAAACCAATCAAGGGAATACGAATTAAAAATAATCAAAGCATATCAATCAAATGACATTTCATTATATCATAAGAGTAAAGGTACACAAATGATTTTAGAGAGTAATGAAATAAGTATATAGGGAAAAATGATCCATTAATCATTGGAATTTGATAGTATCATTAGAGATAACATAAGCATAAGTCAAGGATGACCACTAAAAAAACAAAATGGTAGAAAGATTCTATAAAGGATTAGGTTTACACCAAGATCCCATACATGTAATCTCAAGAGACATAACATTATCTAATGCATTAGAGTGTTATATGGGCACACCCATCATAACATGTAAATTAAAATATGTTCCGCATAAGGAAATATGAAAAAAAATATTAAACATAGGAATTTATCATGGTAGTGAATGGGATATATAATATTCCCTCATATCACAATGAATGATCATTTCATAAATACTACAAAGGGAAATGTGAATTATATTTTATGTATTTCTATATAAATAATAATAATAATAATAGTTATAAAATATGGTGATACTTTGAAAAATGACATTAAGAGTTTGTGTAGATAATTTGGTGTAGAAATTGACTATTAAAATTGTGTTCTAAGGAATCAATAAAATAATTTATAGGAAATAAATAATATGAAGTTTTATTTGAAAACTATAGGAAAACCATGATTGTTATAATTAAAATATTCTTTTATTTGTTGAAATGAAAATTATGAAAATTTCATTCAATGTTTTTTACATAAAAGGATTGTGGGAGAGAAAATGTCCCATTAAAAAGGTCTCATTTAAAAAAAGATATTGAATAATGAACATAAGGAATATATTCCCCTTAAAAGGAAGGGAAATATATATATATATATAATAGACATATATAATGAATATATATCACATAGTAACCTCAAATTAAGATAGATATTATGTTTTAGAGGGTGGTCATAACCCAAATAAAAAAGTTTTTTAGAGAGTCGCATTACATTAGGTCTAGAATCATTCTCCACTTACACATAACATCCTAAATAATAAAATTTGATTCATTGAATATTTAATTTAGAATCATTCCAATCTATATTTATTTTAATATAATTATTTTATATTCATTTACATTTGTTTCCATGATATATCAAACATAATTTCATTATTCTAATGGTATTTGTTTAATGGTTCCAAGGTTGGAACATTTCTGAATAATTGTGAAAGTTCTAATGGAATGGTTACATAATTCTATAAGTATGATTTTATAGGTTTAATGTGTTTCTATAATATCTTAAAATGGTTAATGGTATTCTCAAATATTTATGATTTGGTGAGTATAAGGATTATAACTATATGGTTGGTTTATTTAAGAGTGTTTCCTATCCATGAATAACTTATTGGGTTTCCTTTAATATTAAGGAAATATATCCATTCAATATTGTGAAATAAAATAAAGTATATATTTTGATCATTTTCAAAAATTTCTAGTGTGCTTAAATCTTCTATAAAGGAGGTAATTGAAAACAAAAACTCACTATCAAAAGAGGTGGTAAACCGATCCAAATATGGATGATGTATTTGTTTTGAGAATATAAGAATAGTAGAATGGGATATTATATATTTATAATAAAAATTTATTATAGTATTAAAACATATGTAATCATACCATCAAGGTTAATAAGGGATTAAGGATGTATAAGAATGAAATAATTAAAGAATTCTCAGTTGGGTGTGTAACCATCTACTTTATATATCTCCCCTTAGAATTCCTATTATAGAATCTATGTATTGGCTTTTTTGTATAAAAATGATTCTATGGATGTGAAAATATATATGAATATAGATTTATATATAGTTTTTTTGACTTATAAGTTTTGTATTGTGTGATTCGAAGGGGTTTTGAGGGGAGGTATATATAAGATAAGGAGATAAGCGTTCTTTAACATAATATTCATTACATTATTATTTTTTCCTCATGATAATTAGAATTTATTAGTGTTATTTCTAAATAAAATAATTTATTCAGGTTAGTTAGAGATAATGTTTCTTACATCAGCCCATTATAAATGAATAATTTATTAAACTTTCTATGTTAAATACGATATCTTGTTGTATTTCACCAATCACCAGAAATCCATCTTTTTTAGTAAATTTCTAAAAATTCACCGTAATAGTTATTATATGTATAGAATAAAAATATTGAATTAATTTTATAAAAATTGTTATCAAAATATAATAAATTTAATTATTAAATAAAATCATTAATTATTTGTAAAATATTATGTTCTATAAAATTATCAATATTTTAAATCTTTGAAATATTACTTAAGGTATCATAAAATTATATTATCATTATAATATAACATAAAATTATTTTATAAAACCATTTAATAAAAATAAAATTTCTTTTAAATTATTTTATTTATTAAAAAGAGGTAAAAAACATATATGTTTTACAGAAATATAAACACAAATTTTATCATTTTTAAAGCACTAATTTAGTTTTATCATGATAAAAAATATATATATTTTAATTTTATAGGATATATAAATATTATTTTATAATTACATATGTGATCTTTCTATTCTAACAATCCAATTACTATTCCTAATTGTCATATTACCAATCCAAAAATTCAGATTACTATCCCAATGGTCATATTTTTAGTGGTCGTATAGGTTCTCTAACATCCATAAATACATATTATTTCATCCATTATTAAATCAATTCTATTTTATATAAATGATATATATATTTAAAATAAAAATTTAATTACTAATTTTTTGGTTCATTTTGATAGTATTGATCATGAGTGTGATCCTTCTAAGGGTTCGATCAAATCTATGTATTCATATTGTATTTATCGAATTTTTTATTTTTTATCCCATTGTAAAAAAATTAATTATTATTCCCATATTTAATCTCTTAATTTAATGTTAAAATTAATATAATAAAATTATGTTGGTTTTATCATGAGGTGATTGTGTTTTATGTAATACTACATTCCTAAGTATAATAAGACTATATAATCATAATGTGAATTCATTTAATAATATTTTGGGTCCTTGCATTCTTCCTCGCATATGAAATTTCACGCATCAAATTTCATTTCACCCAATATTATAAAAATGGATAAGGGTACTTTTATTTCATGTATTCCTCAAGTTCCTATGTAGTTAACTCATACATATGGTTTTTCTATCATACATTGACTAGGTGAGTAGAATTTTTGAGAAGAACCTTGTCACTACAGTCTAAGATCATCACTAGTTTTTATTTATGAGAGATGTCATAATTTAGCGATAAAACCTTTAGATTTAGTACATCTGAGTGATTAGGTATTTAATTACTCAACAAAAATATTTGGAACATGTTATGTTCTTGAGATAGAGTTGGATGGTGTGATTGTTGACTAACTATATCTCTAATGTGATCGAGAATTTGAAGGGGTTGATGTTTTAGAGACATAACTTTCTTGTCATCCCAAATATCATGACATTATTACATAATGATATATAGAGGAGGAATATTCTGAAAAATCAAACTCTTAGTCACATCTTTGATTTCCAATATATTTTTCAGTCAATATTGATCATCTATAATGTTTTTCCAAATGGTACTATCTATTTCAACCATTTTAGCAACTATTTAAAGGACCATAATCTTTGATCCACCAAATACACCCCATAACACATGTTTTCTACATTAATTCCCATAGAGGTATTCAAATGAATCAATTTATATACCTAAGAAGAAACTATTATAATATAATAAGTCAACCATAATAATATATTGATCCAATCATCCATTAATCTCCACAAAAAAGATCTTAAAATATATCAATGATTCTAGATATACTACTAGAATTTTAGTTTGTGGCTGATAATTCATAGTAAATTTCTACTCAATTTTTAGAGAATGATGAATTCTTTTCCCGAACATAGAGATGAACCATATATCTTGATTAGATACAACTATTATTTGGGTTCTATATAACCTCACCTCACCCCTAATGTACGGACCTGATTTTTTTGGTGATAAGTCCTCTAAAATTTCAATAAATTGAAATTCCTTTATAAGAGGGTACAATATAACACTTGTGAAATTAATCCCTTTGGATTCATTATGAAGACATGTCACAAATTAAATAGTGGTGTTCTCCCATTTCCATAGTGGTATATGTAATAGTTTTATAATCCTATTAGAATTTTACTAGTTAGACTTCACATTCATACATACCAATATTTTTTATATATATTCCATGATCACCTTCATCTTCAATTTTGAAATCTAAGATTTCCCTTCTCTTGTATCATACACATTCTTTAGTATTTCCATATGATCCCATTTATCATCATTACTTTTCTATAAAAGGGATATTTGAGAAATAATTTGTGAATGGAATGATGATGATTTATCCTATATGATTCCCAATATCATCATTTTCATATCTAGTATTATCATATTAATTTTAATCCTAATCATTTATAATATTGTATACTATTTTATAATTTGTGTGTTACAATTTATTCATATACACAAGATGGTAGTGGACTAGGAAGTCATAATCCCTTATTATCTATAACCATCTTCACTGGAACATATTATGCTCCTTCAATATATTTATAAACTTGAGGATCATGTGATATATATTTATCTCATGATTCTCCCCATATATATAATCCCAGTATAATTTCTATGTGAATATTACTGCAAAAAAATGTTTCTTTTTCATTACATAGTTCTTCTCATGAACCTTCAAATTCCATGAGGCACAATATAATACTTTTTCATGTTTCATCAGTGCATAGACTTAACCCTTTTTTAATCATTTATATATAACATGAATAATTTCCCGCCTTGGGGTAATGTGATGACTACTTTAGTGATATGTCTCTTTTTAACTCCTTAAATCTTCCATGGGATTCATCTATCCAGAACCAATTTTATCCCTTCCAAGTTAGATTTATTAGTAGGTTTTAAAATCATGTTATCTTTCACACAAATAATTTGTAATACCCTTATACTCTAATAAAAAAATAAATCTCCATTGTATATTCTCATATGGGAACTTGTCAATCTCTTTTACCATATATGGGTAAACATATACACAATTAATGGTCATAATAACGCCCAACAATGACATTTAACCAATACAATAGTAAAATTTAACATACTTTACATATTACTTCTCATTTCAATAATTATTTAATAAAACCTAAAATGATCTATGTGTTTCATATTACACTTAGATTCTAGCATTATATAATCCATAAAGACAAACACAAATTTTTCAAGGTAATATAAAAAGACACTATTCATTATGTCCATAAATAATGGAAGATAATTAATGAGTATAATGAAAATAAATATGAAATAATAGTTTCAATGCCTTGTTATAAAGGTAGTCATATGAATATGTTACTTATTCACCTTTATTTAAAGATATCTTAACAAAAGGATCACATAGAAAACAACTAGGCCCCATATTCTTGAAACAAATACATCAATCTATGGAAGTGGATAATTTTTCTTTATCAAGATTTTATTGAGTTCATGATAATCAATGTTGTGTCTCATTGACCCATTAGTTTATATAACCAAGAGAACTATTGTTCCCTGTGATGAATGAATCAGGTGTATGAAACAATTATCTAGATTCTCTTGAACATACATTTTTAGTTATTCCAATTCAATGGTTTCTATTATATAATAAGTCTTAGATATGAATATAGATATAGTTATAACTTTTATTGAGATCCCAATATCTTAGTTAGGTGGAAAACCTGAAAAATATTCATGGAATACATTAGTATTTTACCTCACAATGAGAATATATTCAAGAACGATCCACTAATATTTCATAGTCATTTGAACAGTATATTCATTATCATAATGAAATACAATCCACACTCAAAAAGAATATTTGAAAAGAGAATCATCATCTTCCTTATATTTGTAACAAAATGGAAGATTGGATGGGATATATATATGCAGATATTCCAGTCTCAATAGTTTATCTCATTTTATATAAGGAAAACATATACATTCCCTATTCAGAATAGAATTAATCTAAAGGAATTATTATAAGATTTTCAAGGAGTTTTATCCCAAAAGAAATTTTAGGGAGAATTTATATACATGAGATGCGATAATTTCCGTATTTTTTGTTCATAAAAATAACTCAACCTCCATGCATTAATGTTGTGTTTGAATAGTTCAACCAAACATCAAAGATATGAATAAAGCATAGAACTAAAATAATATAGTATATCCCATGTTCTTGAATGAATAATTAGTATAAATATTTCCACATTATTTCTGGGATACAAATTAGTAATAGTGATAATAAAATCCCTTATTTACATTCTTGGTATTTGTGGTTATTTTGATTTTTTATCTCTACAAACACCTAGATAACTGTAGATGATTACATAGTTTCCATTTTTCTTATAATTGAAACATTTTAAATTATGTTGTTCATTGACTGGAACGTTCTTTTATTATATCACATTAGTGGGATTGATCATCTACATTTGACCTTGATTAGCTAGATTCCCCAATTTTCCACACCTGATGCATCTCCTGGTTCCCTTGAGGTGGCTTCCAAGATTCTAATTCCAACTATTTTGATAGGTGGTTTGTTTTTTTTTTCATTCCATTTTAATATTTATTCATAGATCCATTAAAGTTAAAAAAATCTTATTCTTCTTATCTATATCCCATAGACACCATTGAGAGTGAAAAATATATATCTTGAATTTGGGGGAACAATAAACAATCTCAACATTTCTATCAAAATCACAAATATCCAAGTATATTGAAAGAATCTTCTTCAGTACAACAAATAAGATGTCCACTTTTATTTAGAGATTACGATAAATGTCTAAGGAATACTGAGAATGCCTTGTGATTCTTTCCTTAGAATCCCCAATAGACACATCCTCCTTTTTCATCATCCCATCAAACACCCTCTATATTTTAATATGTAGAATTAAAGGAAATATTTATTAAATAATTTATTCATAAGTCATTTTCATTAAATGGATTATATTTCTTCCTTGTACTTATTATTCTGGATCAATTTCTAACATTGATGGGATTCACCATCAATAGAATAGATTACTAATATGTAATATTATTTATTGAATAATTATATTACAAATAATATTTTTCAAGTGTATTATTCCATTATTCAATGATTATAGGATCCACATAAACACATAAAGTTGGACGCCTTTTTCATATAATGGACTCAACAAAAACCCTCAATTTATTTGGGCTAGGAGGGTGTTCCATGTGATTTAAGTTATTTTTCATAAGTTGATCAAGTTGAGATACTGTTTTGATGATGTTCTAATCTCTCATTTTCATCATAATATAAATTTAATTTAGAACATCTTTAAATTTTCCATCACATTGGTTTTTGGAACAGTTCCTCCTATTTCCTTCCAATAACTAAAAAAATGAAATAAAATTATGGAAAAGAATACTCAAACAAAAAAATTATAAAATTAAAAATATTAATATTTAATTAATAAATTATAAATAAAAAATTTTTCTGAGCTTATACATATCGAGGTTTCAGTCTAGGTCATCCATGGTGATTTTACTTTTATATTCTCTAACATAAAAATTTATTTAATTCTTTTATAATGGTTGAAGTAGGTATTTTTAATTTATAAATGAATTTCCCCACTAAAGTTTCAATATGTTTTAAAAACAAGGGATACTTTTAATAAAATAGGTGTAGGTAATTTTAATAACCAAACATGACATTTTTGGGTTATTTCCTTAAGGTATATTGGTTTTATATTTACATCCACTTGTATTATCTGGACATGGATTTCATTTTTTTTAAACCACACACTCTATATATTACCAAAATTTTATGATTTTTCCATATTCTTATTCTTATTCCAATAGTTCTCAAAAAAATACTATATTTATAATCTATAAAACTAACTAATCCTTTCTCAGATACCAGTTATAGTGACCCAAGCCTCTTACACATAATATTACTCAATTATTAATTTAAATATCCAACAAATACAACCTAAGGATAAATATATCTAGTTTATTTGGAAGACTAGGTTCATAATAAATCAAAAAGATAGTAAAACATAACATATTGTTTTATTACATATAATGACCATAAAATTTACTTTAAGCTCATAAAACAATGTTGGATAACTATAGAAATACATAAAAAGGGGAGATCTAAAAATACAATGAAAAACATGATGAAAAAAATTAAAATATGAATCAAATAACATGACATGATAATATAAAATGAATGGTAAATGAATAATCACAATGTGGCCTAATATTTTTATATAGGAAGAATAAGATCATTTCATCATATGAATTTAGAAGCAACAAATATCACGATATAAGAATAATTCAAGGATAACCACTAAGAAAACATCACATCATGGAAA
Organism: Viscum album; assembly: GCA_963277665.1. Lineage (NCBI taxonomy): Eukaryota > Viridiplantae > Streptophyta > Magnoliopsida > Santalales > Viscaceae > Viscum > Viscum album. Next base: position 865,876,325 of record OY728134.1, on the reverse strand, counting down.
ACATTACATCATAGATTACTTCACTCCTTAATAGAGTATATTTCAACTCAAGAGAAATAAGCATTAACTAATGAATAGATGTTTTATCTCATTAATCCCAACATATAATGTACATTATGTTGTGTTCAATATATTGAAATCGAATATAAGGTATAAACCTAATAAATACTCATGTTAGGAAATGGAATAAATAATCATGCCTTATATAAAAATCAAATGAGGTTTAATAAATATTCCAAATGGAATAATGAATTAAATATTTTTTTAAAATAATATATTAAAATATAAGAATATGTTCTAAATTTTTTGTTATTTTGAAAAAAAATAATTTTAAAGGGTATCATATTTGGTCTAAAACTGAACTTTAAGAATGGTGTATTGAGGAATCAGTAATCCATTTGAAAAATCAAAAAATATGGTGTTTTATTTGAAAACCAATGGTAAAAAAATTGGTTATACCTGAAATATTATATTATTAATGAAATCAGAGATGATAAAATTGATTTTAGTGGGTCTTATATAAAATTAATAGTGTATATGAAATTTGTCCTTAATCGGGTTTGATATAAAGTAGGTAGCAATAAATGACTATATAAATGTATAACACATCAAAATAAGGAAGAATAATATAGGTATATTTTTAAGAGTAATATATAAATAATTTATAATAATTCCACACTATTAAATATATAGAAAATTTTATTAATAGTGAGAGAGGTAAAAACATAATGAATGGGGGATGTTTTATATAGTTCATTACCATAGGTCCAGAATAATTCTTCACGTTCACTCAACATCAATAATACTCAAATTAGATTAATTATTTACTTAATTAAAAACCATTACGTATTTATATTATTTACTATAACTATATTATGTAGATTTTGAACTATTTCAATGAGATTTCAAGTTTAATTTCACTATTTCATGGGCGTTCATTTCATGGTTCTGAGATTAGATCACATTTGGATAATTATGTTAGTTAATATAAGTGGTTTCATAATTAAAAAAGCGTTATTTTACGGATAATATGTGTTTCTAAATTATCAAAAATTTCTTATTGGTATTTTCAAGTAATCATGATTTGGAATGTATAGGTTTTATAGCTATGTGTTCAGTTCATTTTGGAGGGTTTTCAAACCTGGATGAATATATTGAGAATACATTAATATTATAGATTTATGTTCATTCTATAATGTGAAGGAAAATGTGATAAAAATACTTAGTTCATTTTAAACCATATTAATTAGACTTAATGATTCCATTAATTTGGTAATGGAAAAAACTCATCATCTACTAAGGTGGTGGACCGAACATAATATCGATGATGTTTTCATTTTTAGAATATTATAATAGTGGATTAAGAAAATCCAAAGATAGAATAAAAAATAATTATATTAAAAATAATAAAATTATCATACCATCAAGGACAATAATGGATAAAGGATATATAATAATGATGGAATTAAGGAATTATCGGTTGAGAGTGTTATATTATCCTTTGGATGTATCCTATTTGACATCCACTTATTACACCTTGGGGTTGGCCTTTTTAGGATGAAATTATTTCAGGTACATAGGTAAATATATGAGCAGTTATATGGGTATATTATGGTTAACAAAAAAGGATTATAATGTGTAAGGAGAAACGATAGTGAGGGGAGGTAATTATAAGGGTATGACAGGATAGTTTATGAATATAATATTCATTAGTTTACTATTTTTTCTCAATTCTTCCAATAGTTATTAATATTGTGAGTAAATTACATAATTGTTTCTTGTGAGTTTGAGATAATGGGTACTCACATCATTACATATGTAATAAATCATGTTTTTACTTATAATTATAAATATAGTATTTTGATGTATTTTACGATACACTAAAAATTTAATTATTTAATAAAAATACCAAAATAGAACCTAAAACATTTGCTAAAATATAGATTCGAAATACTAAATGCGTTTTATGAAAATAATTTTCATGATATTATAACTATATATTTTTAATAAAATCATTATTTATCTAGAAAATAGTAATATCTACTATATGAATACATTTTTGACCTATTAAAAATTTAATTATAGTGTTATAAATTTATATTAACCTTATAATAACACATAATATTATTTAATAAACTCATTTTATGAAAATAAAACCACTTTTAGAACTTATATTTTACAAAAAAGGTAATTAAAACATATTGGTTTTAAAAAAATTAAAACATAAATTTTATCATTTTTAAAAAATTAATTAATTATTTCATGGGATAAATTTTCCATGTTTTTATTTAATAAGATAAATAAATATTATAGTACAATTACATATGTTATGGTACAATTTTATTTGTCAGGTTTCAATTCCTAATGGTTTGATTACAATTTAAATGGATAGATTACTATTCTGATAGTCAAATTTGTAACGGTTCGATGGGTTCCCTATCTTCTATAAATACCTCTAATTTAATTCATTATTCATTGAATTATATTTTAAATCAAGGGTATATATATATTTATCTTCAAAATGAAAAATTAATTATTATTTTTATTTTGTATCATTTTTAAAGTGTTATTCTTTAGTGTGATCATTCTAACGAATCAAGAAAAATCCAAATTTTCACATTATAATTAACTTATTTTCTATTTTTTGTCCCATTAGAAAAAATTTAATTCATATAACCATATTTATTCTCTAAATGTAATTTTCAAATTAATAAAAGAGAAACTAATTTGTTTAATCATGTGTTATATATGGTATATATAACACTACATAACTATATATGGCAAAGTTATATAATCAGAAGGGAAATTCCACTGATCAAATTATGGGTTATCATAGAGGTGGGTTCAAATTACTGCTAAGTCTGATATTTAGTGTTACTATTTCCCACAAAAAGTATTAAATAAAAATATATAGTATGATAAAAAATATAAATAAATTAATGAAATGAAAATACCATTGAAAACCAATTCTGAATATATTTCAGTTTTTTCAAAACATATGTGTGCATTCTGTTACCATTACAACATTAATAAATTAAATTTTTACAGAATAATAACACTTTCATTAGATTGTTCCAATTATGTAATAATATAGTAAACTTTAATAATCTTGAAAAATGTGCCTATAATTTAAATTAATAAAATTTAGTTATTAATAAATAATATTTCTATGTGGAATGAATATTAATAACATTAAATATATTTAGAAATGATAAAAAAACATATTAAATAATTTAGAACAAACTGGTGCTAGAAGGTTGTCTAGTTAATTGATAAATGACACAGATGAATTAAATATTTTTTTTAAATATTTTTTTAAAAAAATTTCAATGTGACTTATTAGTTTTGATTTTGTGATGCACATTGTTTACTTATTAAATTATTAAAATGAAAGAACATTCCTATTATCATATCAACTACACTATGCTTTAGAATGAGATGGGAAACATTCATTCTCGTCAAAAATTCATCAATTCTAATTTTTCAAGAGTCTCATGATAAATATGTATTGTTTGATTATTTATTAGAAAGTGATGTATGTTTAGAACAATAATGTGGTTATTTGGTTAGAAACATATACTTTTAGTATTATCGATAAAACTATACATATGAATGACATTATTTTTATTTACATGTGATACAGATGAATGAAAGACTATTTTCCTATAGTTAAATGATAATACACGATCATATTCAAAAAATTCAATATATGATTCTTTTTTGACTTAAAATGTAACTTTTAAATAGAAATAATACACTTTTTATCATCCATAGGACAAAATATATTGGAATTATATTTCATATATTTCAAAATATCATAAAATAATCATCAGTCATATTACTATAATTTTATGAAAATCATTGTACGTTTTCTTAGATTTGTGTATTCTATATTCATTTTTTACTTCTTATAGGAATAAAATAAACCAGAATTCAATCCCACCTAAGAAATTATGTTATTTCATGATATTCCATTCACCCCCCGTGTTGAAAAATAAATCAAATATCATTTTCCTTTAGACTCAAAATATTTTAATCATATTAGTTTTCTATTGAGTATGTGATGCATGTATTGAATTAAAATGTGACCACTAAATTTTATATACAAGAATTTAGTAATAGAGACCAAAAAATAATCAAAATGATATTATGTTGAATCTGACATGCTATAAATGAACCCCATATAATTTTTACCAAGATTCTAAAAAATAAATACTGATTTTGTAGATTTGATCAAGTAGTACTTATTTTTAATTAAAACCAGCTTTAAAATTTAAATATCAGTTTTAATTAATTTTAATTACATCATGTATCAGAATGATAGATTGTTTCTTCATATATATATAAATGAATCATCTATCATTTTCATAGAGTATCATAAATATCTTAGAATGTTTTCTTAGTTTTGAGTGTGAAATGTTCCATTTATACTTATTAAAAATTTAACATATAAAAATTACATCCATTCACACAGAAAATACCATATATTAGAATGATAGTTGGTTCTTTTTTTTTAAATGAATTAATGTATATTATCATATAGTCTCGTGAAATTATGATTCCTTTTTCAATTTTTTTAGTAAACAATGTATTTTTGATGTAAATTTGTCTTCTAAATTATAAACAAACACCTTGAGTCATATTAACCAAAGGATTCCTTTGAATAAGATTATGTTCATTTTTATTAACCCAATATTATACAAAAATAATTTTCATAATATTTCATGACAATCCAAGTTTATTTACTCATAATTTTGTATATGATACATGTTTTGAACTAAAATATAATGTTTAAATTGAAAACACACACGTTCGTAATTTAACTAAACACTATACAAATAATATATTTTTTTTTATAATAATAATTAGTAAATAAGTTCTCAAAAAATAATTCTGAGGAATTGTATAAATATTATAAATAAACAAAACATAGAAAATTATCTTTTAACTAGTTTGATTACCAAGTCCCACCCCACTGAAACCTATCCTTGGTTTGTAGTGAAGACTAGAGTGTATGAAATCACATATTTATAATACATGTTAATTAGTGATTAATTATATTGAGGAAAACTTAATAAAATCACAAAATATCAAATGGCCTAGTGAGTTTGGGTAATTAAAAACCTAACATAATAACATGAAATAAGGATAACATAAAATTATCTAAAACTAATTAATATGTTCATAAAATTACATAAATATTATAAAACTACATGAGACACCTAGGGATTTACATAAGAAATGGGTTTTCTATAAACTTAAATAAGGAAATAATAAAATAATTATATGATGAAATAAATATAAGGGAGTCATGGGGAATATCAATGTGACATAAATGTACTTGGAATGATAAAATTTAACATCAATGTATGATATATAATGATAACATAGTGGTGGAATAGGAATTTGAAAACAACATAACCCATGAAATCATAAACATATGTCAAGGATATCCATCAATACAGCCTTAAATTGTGTTATTATGGTAGCATCCCATTCACCATGCATAGTATCTCATGAGATAAATATCATACCCAATGTATTGGAAGGCTGTATAATCCAGGTCCACCAATCTCATTCATGTCATATACAAGAATTTATATGCCACATAGATCAAAAAAAATTATTTAATCAAATATAATCCTATGATTAAAGAGTTTGGGTTACCAATAGTAGAGCCCAAAATAAATTAATGATAGGTACACCTAGGTGAATATGCTAGAATTTTAATGGGGATGGTTATTCATTATATAGATGTTTTCAAAGGAAAATATCACAACATAATTTCTTAAGTAGGACAAGTGTACATAATGATTCAGGGAAGTGTTTACTGATAGTGAAAGGTGTTCAATAGTTTCTCCAAAATCATAAGGATACTGATTAATATCACATTACATCTTGGAAAATTAGAAATCAAATTTCCTAATAAAAAGAATATTCTTGAATAAAGAGGATGAGATAATCACTTACATTATTATGGAACATATAAATTCATGTGAGGAGTTATTATGAGAATGGGAACAAAATAGGAGGGATTTATAGAGGTATAGGGATAGAAAAAATCAATCTTAATGGGTTTTGAGTGGAGAAGAATGGGATTTAGGGTGGTTTTTTATATAAAAATAAAGTATATTTATTTATTAATTTCTAAACATAGTATTTGGATTCAAAATGATAAAATAATAAAAAAGAACCCTTCCATTGGGATTAGCCCGTAGTTTCTTCCAAAGATGAGTTGAATCCAAAATGTTACAAGTCCAAGAAATAAAGATATTAAAATAATATTATCAGTGAAATGGAAGTGAATCATGTTTTTAAATATATGATTTTAGAACCTTAAAATATAATGTTGTTTTGGGGGTATTCATTAATAGATTAAAGCATTAATTAAATATCGTCCGATACATTTTTCATGTTTAATGATATATTTGGTCTTGGATTCCTTTTATTGTGTTTAGTACATAACTTTTGTGCGAATATGATGACATAATACAAAATATTTATTTATACTATATTTAATTTTTTTCCGAAAAACTTACCTACCTCAAAAAATTATAAATTTTTTTTTTAAATTTCAATATGATGATTTTAAAAATAATATTGATTTTAAAAAAATCAAAATAATAGAATTTTTTCTTTTAAATAAAACTCTTTATTTACTATAATATACTTTTTTATGAAAAACAATTCAAATACGGTGCCTTTTTTATAACTATATTACTAGAAAACTAATTTATTCATTCATAAGAGAATTTCATTTTTAACTTTTCATTTGGTTACATTATTCCCAAATTATGTTATTTCACTCTTTAAGTTTTTTTAACTCCAGAATAGATTGTGGTAAATCTATTTCATCACCTCTTTCATTTCCCATTTTCATCCTCAAAACTATTGGTACTACCACAACACATTGACCGATTTATTTTTCTTGTTTTTTAAAAACATTTCTAGTGATTTTTGAGTTTCACTGGTTTATCCTTGTATGAATGATCATTATCTAGGGGTAAAACATCTATATTTATTACAAGTTATTGGTTTGGTATGTACTTATTTAATAGGGACACATGGAACATATTTATACCTAAAAAAAAGTTTGGTTAAATTTATTGTAGGTATGCCACATCTCTGATGTGATTAAGTATATCAGAGGGGAAAATTAATCCAATACTAAGATTTACTTTCCTTATAAACCTCATGAATTTCTTCCATGGTGGTATATAAAGGAAAACCTTACATCTGGTCTCAAACTCCATGTGTCGTTGACAATAATCATCATATATTTTAAATAAACATTGTGAGGATTTCAAATAACATTGAATGGTTTGAAAATTATTTATAATGTCACGTAAAATATAAAGTCACATAGGATTTTATACCCCAATATCATTCAAGAATGTTGGAGTCTAACACCTCTTCCAATACATATCCTCATAAGCTGCCCTTTCATTTCTATAATGGAAACTATTATTTTATGGGGTATCTAGTGCATATAGGTGAAGATCCCGACATCCAATAAAATACATTTAACATGACCTCAGAATAACCTATAGTGTCTGAACCGTTATCTAAAACTATCCATCTTTTCAATGGTGAAAATTAGTACTGGTATTCAACTCTTAATTTAGTGTTTGTTGAAGTCTTTTCCAAAACCTCCATATCAGGAATCGCATTCAAATAAAATGTATTTCCATATTATGTATAGTATTATAACCTCTCTTATATATATCATGGGAATTTTTTAAATATAGAAATCTGCATTGATGGTAATGAAATTCACCAAAATTGTTAGGTGAAAAAAAACCACATATTTGACATTATTTACTTTACATGTATTGGGGTGTCCTATGATGAAATCCATGGTAATATTTTCCAACTTCTATACTTGTATGGGAAATGTTTTCAAATAAAATATATACTTCTATCATTAACCCTTTACATGTTTCCATACTATAAATCAAGATACGAATTCTATAATATTCATCCTCATGTTATCCCACCATATGTTTTGATTCATATATATATACATCACAGTGCATCTATGATTAATATAGAAGGATGAGCTATGAACATCATCCATAAATTCACTCTTAAACTATATCTTTTATGGGATGCGAATTTGGGTTCCCAAACATAGATATTCAACATTTAAAAAATAATACTTGGTAATACTTTGTACCATTTTTTTAGTTAATTTTAGTATTTTCAAACCTCCTCGATACTCACAAAAATGGATAGTAGAGCAGTTATTTGACCAAAGTAGGATGAACATCCTTTTATTATTCTCATTTAAATCCATTTAATTACAAAGATGATTGGATATATTTAAATATTTATCACATATTGTGTTTTACTATCCTTTCTAATCAAAAAATATGTTACAATGTTTACCTTTCAAAGATGGTAATAGATTGGACAGTCATAATACTTGATCATATATATCCACCTTCAATGGTTCATATTAGGATCCTTTGGTGTGAATATATACTTGAGGATATTATGATATGTATATATGTCACAGTACATCAAATTGAGATAATTTCCCCACATATTTAATGGGATGACCATTATATACAATTTTGAATCATGCATTCATTAGTCATTGTCATGGTTGTTTAATTTATATGAGGAATGGGCTATCCCATTTTTATCTTTCATGAGTACAAAACCCAAACAATTTTTGACACATCATTGTAGAATTAATATCCTTCCCCACATGTGGGAAATATGATCATAGGTTCATTGATTATCTTTATCTATAACTCTCTAAATCTCTCCTCATATTCATTTTTCCATAAACAATTCACTCCCTTCTAAGTAATCTTGGTTAGTGGGATTTAAAATCATGAGAATATTATCACAAATCAATGATAATACAAATAAAATCCAAGGAAATTATAGATCTCTATTAAATATTCTTATTTGGAACAATTTTTAATTGTATATTTTTTTTAAATGATATACATATATCATTGTTTTGGTGATATCATGCCCCAAGATTATTATTTTCTCCATACAATACTCTCATTTACTATACATCACAAATAAATTTTCCTTTTCATTGGTATATAGTAAAAAATCCAAATGAATATCATGTTCCTCCTTGATTATTGATTGGATACTAATAATATCTATAAACACTACAACAAATTTGAGGGGGTGACCTTTATAGACTCTATTAATTAAGTCCAAGAATATATATAGAGAATTAGTGAGTCTAAATGTAATCACTGAGAACTCATAGTTCTTATACCTTGTACAAAAATTTTACATGATATAGGATTCCTGTTCATTATTATTATCTTTTTTATCCCTCTGATAATCAATCTTGATGAACATTGACCCATCATTCTTCTTAATGAAGAGGATCCTCCCACCCCATGGTGAATCTTATAGGCATATAAACTATTTATTGAAATTATCTTGTAGTTTATTCTTCTACTCATCTAGTAATATGTTGGATCTTCTATATAGAGTCTTGGATATAAATAAATCTCTGGTTATAAAAATTATTGACAAATCAACCTCACTTTATAGAGAATAATAAAATATTATTCAGGAAACACAAAATTATATCCCCAAAACAATAGGAATATATTCAATTTGATCTTTTCTATAGTATCAATCATTAAGTATATATACAATTTCTCATAATCCAATAGTATCTATTATTGATTTGATGATACAAAATTAGATTCATCCTTCTCCCTGCACTTATATGGAATTAGGGGGTTATTCAGGAAAATGAGGTCGATTCCCTTCTCTCATAAATTTGTGTTTTCATAATTTATGAAAATACAATCCATAAACAAAATTCCATCTAAATAATCTATTATTAGTATCAAAATGATTTCGTGGAGGTTTAGACAAAACACATGGACATGGTATAAGTTATATACTAGGAAAGAAATAATTTTCCCCTTAATTGTTTTCACAAATTTCTCATTATCCATATTTTATAGTCATGTTTGAATAGTTCTACAAAAAATGTGTTGTACGAAAGAACGCATATAAAATAAATAAAATAGTATCTTTGATATTCATGAATGAATAACTATTGTACCATTCACCACATCATTGTACAGATCCACCACAAGAAATTGCGATGGAATTAGATTCCTCATTCCCTTTCGGACTAAGAGTTTTTTTCATTAGTTATCATCAACAACTCTTGCCTCAGTGCATTAATTTGAATAGTTTTATTTTTCATTATAGTTTCAAAATTAGACAGTAGGCTCAATGTTGAATTAATCATTCATTTGTTTCATAAAATTTGTTGTTTTCTCCCATAAAAATATTCTATCTAGGTACACTTTCTCCCCACACCTAAAGAATTTCATTTTCTCCTTTATGAAATGTATAAGATGGTTTTCTACATACTTTTGACAAGTGGGATGTAAGAAATTGTTATCACCATGATATTTCTCTATCACTATTCTAAAATTTAAATCCATTATTCACTTCCTATCTACAGACCCATAAGATTCACTGACATCCATTCTAACTTTGAGGTTATATCTGACAATCTCTTCATAGTTTTCAAAGTCTCAAATTTTTAAATCATTACACATATTCAAAATTATCCCACAAAAGAAGAAGTATACAATGATTTTTATATTAAGGATTATGCTATGGGTATACTATGTACGTATTTTGAAGTTTTCCTAAAATTCAATGATGGATTAATTATCCTTTTTCTAAAGGTGAAGGATCTTCATCTCCATTTTCAGTCCGAGAGTGTGTAGAAAATATTTATCAAAATAATTTTCCATAAATTCATTCCACTATATAACATCGTCCTCCTCTATTATTTTTTTATTTTTGATCAACACACACTATTTATCATCTTCTACCTCTATAAAATAAACACACATAACGACTTTTGTTTCTCAAAGTGTTGAATAATGATGATAATATTTTCAATGGAGTTGATCCATTATTCCCTGATTAAATGATCAGAAGATCCAATAAAAGTCAATGGCCTTATCCATATAAAGGTATTAATTGTAATATTTTCATTAATATGGGGGTTTGGGTTTCCCCTTGAGAAAATATTTCATTCATAATTGAGTTAATTGGGTATGTTTTTTCAATAATTTCTCGAATCCTATTTTCATTGTATTAGGAATCTCATTTGGGAAATCCCATCACATTGGTTGTTGACCTGGTTCAATTTTTTTCATCTAGGGACTAAAATAAATGGGAACATTGGGATAAAAATTATTATATTATTAAACACATAAAAATATGAATATTAATATTGATGGGACAACTTATAAATAACATAAATTCCATAACATATTCATTTATAGGTTTCAATCAATGATAACCATGGTAAATTTCCTAACACACTATTTCTTGTGATTTTTTTTAAATTCAAAATGTTTTATAAATATTTCTTTCTTGTGTAAAATAATATTCACAGTGAGTATCAATCCATGTGTACATAAAGGCCTCTATGACCCCCAATTTTTTTAAATGAACATTATGTTTGAAATAAAATAAAACAAGCCACACCAAGCATAAATGAAACATGAAATATTATTATTTAAATATGGTCATTACAACCTAGCCATTGAATTCATGGGTATGAATAAGAATAAAATCATTATGATGTATATATTTTGGAATTAATCAACACATATGTTTTTATTAATTCATAGAAAATAAGAAATCAATTTCTTAGTATGGACAATTTATTCTTTAAAATATGTTTTCTTTATAAATGATTTTGATTGGTTGTTAAAAAGAGAATAATAAAATAAAATTTTCCACTGTTAGAATATAATTTTTTAAAAAACCTTACATCAATTTTTAAATAATAATATTAAAATTAACAGAGGGTTAAATTTTTGTCTTTTTCCAAAATGAATTATTTTTTAATGAATAGTAAGAAATAATTATATTTTTAAAATTTGGTTATTATATTATGTAAAATAAAAGATACATTATATATTATATTTTATCTGAAAATTACATATGATCCATTTCATTAGTAATTCTATGATTAATTCCATTTTATTCATAGATATTCATGATTTTAATATAAGTAATTTTTCATAAAACACATTTTTCGAAAAACTGTTTTTCATTACAGTTTTTGGATTTATATAAAAAAAATTCTTCCACTTCTTCTGATTGAATAATTATAAATTTATATGATATTTGGTATTAGGAGGATAAAATTTTGTAAATAGTTTCCTTTAATTGTATCATTAGGAATAGTACCCATGGAAGATATTTTTCACCTCAGTAAGAGAAAATAGGGATAAAACGTGAGATAATGCCTCAAAATCAACAAAAAATGAATTATCCTATAAAATCGGAGTACTTACAAAAATTAAATCCTATTATCAAATATATGGTTACATTTTTCCATGTTCCTTTTATTATGACAACAATATTAATTTAAGGGAATAATAAATTCAAAATGTCCTGACTATGTATTAAATTTCAAATATTTTTAAATAATAATAAAAACTGGATAAGTACATTTATTAATTTTTAATATAAATATAAATGATTTTTTTATTAGGGTAATTTATTTATAATTTTTAGTGATTAAATAATTACATTAAATTCCCACACAATGCTATTAAATTATTTACCCATTTAATAGGAAAATTAAAAATTGATTTAAAAAATATTAATTTTAACCAAATATCAGTGAGTTATTAGGTTCTACGAATTTTTTGTTTTAAAATAACATAAAATATATTTTTAATTGGTTTATATTCAAATTCCATTATTGTTATTCCATTTTCAAAGTCATATTTTGTGAGTAGTTCTTAAAAAACAGTCAGAGTATTTTCTAATAAAGTTATTTTATTAAAATATTTAAAAATCATGAAAATAATGATATATGATAAATAGGATGTGAAATTGTCTTAAAATTCACCCCATATACCTCTATAATCCAATTTTGTACTTATATGTGAAATTATAACACATTAAAATGAAATCAATTAACATTTTTAAGAAACAAATTGGTTAACCAAGAGGTTTAACCAAACAGTAAGATTTTAAATGACACCAAAACCAATATAAATGTAACAGGATGAGTATATTTATAGATTTTCTTCATTATTTATCCTCTATTCACTTTGAATAGTTTTTATGATAGTTAATTAAATAAATTTTAATATTTATTGAGCTTCCAAGTGTTTCATTTTCCTCCCTTATTAATGGTCACAACATTCTCTCATTTATTCACACCCATTTGAGCCATATATCTCAAAAAACCATCCCATTACAACATAAAACTAATTTATACATTAATTATAGTTTACTTTCTTCTTAAAATACCACTCATAGATTCCTTGAGAGGGAATATGAAGGATGTCTGCTGGATAAGGGTTTATCGCCTTTACTGGATCGTTCAACTTTCATTCTTCTTATAATGCCTCAAACTTTTATGGTTCTATAATAAAATAATATATCCTGGATATCTTATAATTTTTTAATTTTTTTTAAACCATTTTTCTTCTCATTCCCTTCCTATGAAAAGAAGAAACATAACTTGTGCTTACGTACAACATACCATCTCCATGTTATGGTATAAATTTTATTTCAACACAAAATTATATAGATCATTATAAATATAGAAATAATGAATATATAATATATTTATGAAATAATTATACATCAATAATTATATTAAAATAACTACCTTCATAGCATCCAATCTATTGGGAAATGATAATGTTCCTCATGTATACATGTTGAATACGACCTCCACAAAGAGATATGGTCTGTTTTTCATTTATGATTTACATGTATTGTTATGAGGATAGATTTAATGAATATATATAAAAATTTATATCATGATTATAATTTTTTGATGATGGAACCATGATCAAAGTGCAAAGAATAAAACTACCAAACTGAAAATTCCAGAAGAAACAAAATAGTAGACATCAGGAAGTGATGATTCTAATGGAATTATTAATGAATGAGTATTCAAATTTAATAATTGAAACTTAAGTAAAATTAAAATTATGAACACAATTTCAATGTAAATAATAATAAATTTAAATTTATTTTATATGATTTTGAATTCATTAATGATGAAATTTTGACCTGAGGTATGGTTTTTTATCTCACTTTTGATTCCATGTTACATATTCTATATTCAACATTTATTTCATTCATGTAGTGTATAAAATTATCATATTATATGATATATAATTATTGCCTTTATATTAAATATATTTAATGTTTCATTTGAATATATTCCATTCATGGAGATTTTGATTCACATTTTTACAAATAAGTATCATTTTATTTCACAATCTCATCATTATTCAAGATATGTTATGTTTAAGTCTCGGGTACAGGATTTATTTGATATTTTTATCTTAAACCCCATATATTTTATTCTCCTCTACTTATTTATTGATATTATATGTTCTCATTTAATTTTCATTTTTTTTGTCTATGAAAATACAAAAAAAATTAAAAAAAAATTAATTTTTTCTATTCATTCAAGAATTGATGGTATATGAGGATATGTGGGGAGTGGTGTGATCATATATTTGCAAACACACTTTGTAATGTGTGAAATTGTAATTATAATTTTATTTAATAATTTTATGGTCAGATTTTCCAAACCATGGATATTCTTGGTATTCAATAACTTGTTTTACTATTGTCCAATGATTTGTTGATGTTATTTTTACCAATGTTTGAAATTATATAAAAGGTGTTAAATGTGATTTTCTTTTATTTTTCAAAACAATATGTATTCTACTAATGGTTTGAAAAAATCACTATTTTAGTATACACGACATGAATTATCAAACAAACATGAATTCTCAATTCACTTCACATTCCTTTTTATATTGAAATATTTATTTTCAAAAAAATATATTTTTATTAAAATTTAAGAAACGTTTATTTTTCAAAAGTGATTTTTGAATTGAAAGGGGTATTCTCTTTAAGGATGTTTTAAATGATATTTTTATAGTATTTCAATTACTCAATAAAAACACCCTTTTATTTTAATTGTACAGAACTTTGTATATTTTTTTATGATACCATCCTTATTCTCCCTTCGTATGGTTTATGATAACATTGATAGGGGAAATATTGAAATTTTTTATGTTAGTTATTACTATATGAACATTTTTTTATTATTTAGGAATTTTTGATAAGTTATATTGTTTACTTATTTGATGATTTAATTATACATATTAAATTACTAGTAGATCCAAGGATTATATATCCCCTCGATTCATTAGTCAGTCTCGTGTGACAAAACACTTTGGGTGGTTTATTGAGGCCTTAAACATTTATATTGGATATCTAGGAATATAGCCTTGAGATCTGTTTATGATTACATGAAACAGGGTCTGAATAATATGTTTAATATGTATTAAATAATTCATTCCATCAATATGAAATATACTATTGATTTCCTTGTAAATATTTTAATAGTTACTATATCCACAGATAACTTTCAAGAACATTTTACTATTTATATTATATTATTTGATCATAATTTATTCCTATGAAATTATTTTTTGTAATAATTTTATAAGAAATTGTTTCCAGTTATTCACATTTCCATATTGATTATACCTTATTTATTCAATGATACATTATACTATTTTAATTCCCTTAATGAGAATCTCATATCACCATTTATTTTTTACTTTACCCTATATATGAGGAAGGAATATTTTAATGTGTTCAAGGGTATAGAAAATTCACTATCTATGTGTTGTATTTTATGTTATCAAATGTAATTTCACATTTAATTATGTAACTAGTTAACAAAGAAAAGTAAAATACAAATTCATTTGGGTTAAGATTATGTGTATATTATGAAAATATAAGAAATTAACCATTGAGTCTTGCCTACTTGAGTCAGTTACATTGAAGTTCACATTACAGAAAGTTTTGTTTAAGTAATGGTAACTGGATTAGGAAAGAATATATTAAGGAAAATTACACTATGAATGAATTTTAGGATCACACTAAGAATAGGATAATGTCCTAAGGATTTAGTAAGGAAGATATTCTATGGTATTCCTAGAAATACATCCCTTTCTAGATACTATTAGTTGACATGGTTTTGGAATAGAATTTTCTAGGGAAAATAACCCTGAAAATAGATGGTTGAGTATATCACAGTTATTATTATGGTGAATGGTGAGTGTTACCTTAATATATGCGTGGATTGAAACTCCTAGGAGTATTATTCAGTTAATTTAAATTTTATTATGAAATAGTATAAAGGATTTGAATTGATATTTAACATGAATGACTTGCTATAAACCAAAGGTTTAAAATATTGGAAATAAGGTTTCATGATTTAGGCACCATAAAAATGATTTTTTTTATAATTTGGATTCCCACTATGATTATTTTTTCTAATACTATATTTTTAGTTTTAGTCAATATCTAAAACTAGTATAATTCATTTTAACACATAATATGATGTAAAATACGGTGATTATGAGAATACAACATGGATGATGAGAACAATGAAATATTTATTGATCATTTCTAATCAAATATCAAGATATATGATTAAGAAGCTACAAAATAACTAAATGTAGAAATATAAAAAGAATAGAAGAATATATTATACTAATAGAATGGATATTGGAGACCATAGATGAATGAAAATTCAATTTTCATCATGTTTTAAATGTATAAACTGACACCCTATAGAATCAATCAATTGAATGGTAGAATGTTTTTTTTTATAACATAAGAGAATATGTCATTGAGATTTTGAGGAAAAGGAATATTTTGATGGATAAATATGAAGTTTGTCATTATTTACCATTAATAGTTCAATGTAATATGTGTGGTAAATATGGAAATTATAAAAGTAAATTCCCTAATCTATGCATTAACTTATAGACTAAGGAAAGACCATTATTATTAAAAAAGTTGAAGTGTAGGTATAGAAGTGTTTATGTGCTTGGATTCAATAATTACTTTTTATATGTATTATATAAATGATATTTTGAAATAGATAGAAATTGTTTCATATTATATTTTTGGGATATTAAAACATATTTTGAATGGAATTGATATACAAGAAAAGTTATTTGGTGGATAGGGATAATGTTTAGTTGGTATAAGGATATGTTTTAAATTTATTTTGTAAATGGGATTGGGTTGGTGCTCATTAAAATTAGTTATTTATATGATACAACAATGATTTAGGTCATCTGGGATGATGATTATTTCATTTTGGTATGTATAGAAATATTCTATATGTTTATTTATAGAATAATAATTGTGTTAATATTTAGAATAATATATATTTCCATATTTGTTTCACTTAATAGTTATGGATACCATCATAGGTTTATAAGTTTTTGGTTTTCATATGTTCAAAGACATAGATCCCCCTTTTGAGGCATTATGTGGTCGTATTTTGAGGTGATTTTTACCTTTTACTATTTTTAAGAAGAATAATGTTGTTTAGATTAAATAATCATTTTGGTTAGTATATTATTTGTTGTTAATTTAATTACTATATATTGGATAATGTAATATTGATAATCCTAATTATTATAATAGGTTCACTAAAATGGTTATATTTTTAGAGACATTTATATTTAATATTTAGATTACCTTTTAGAATATTATTTAAATTTGATTCAATATATTTTGTATGATTTTTACTATATTATAATATTATATAGTGATTTATGATATTTTTGTGATTCTTTATTGGGTAGATGTATATCTAACCTTTAGGTTTAATGTGTTTCTTAATATGAAATATTATTTGTGAATAATGAAATTAAAATATTAATGATGTAACTTAAAAGAAATCAGATCACCTTTTTTGGGAAAACAATTCTCTAATAGTGATGTTTTTAATGTTAGTTGGGATGTTGGGGTATTTATTTGTGGAA
This sequence comes from Viscum album, assembly GCA_963277665.1. Classification (NCBI taxonomy): domain Eukaryota; kingdom Viridiplantae; phylum Streptophyta; class Magnoliopsida; order Santalales; family Viscaceae; genus Viscum; species Viscum album. The sequence continues at coordinate 865,858,446 of OY728134.1, read as the reverse complement.
TAATCTAAGTTTAACCTTGGGTGTTGTTATATATATTTTGTTGTAAAGTGTATTATTTCTTTAAATGATGGTATATACATTTTTTATATTATATTATCTTATGGTAACCATTTTATTTTTGGTCAATATTTATAGATTTTAAGAAGATAATGTTTTCCTTTTATGGATTATATGATATGTTAGATGTTTATTTTAATACATCATGCATGAAAATATCATTCTAAATACTCATCATTTTGAAAAAAATATGAGATTCTGGTATAAAATTATTATGAGACAAAATTTTAATTTTCAACTATATTTAGTTCCGTATGTTTTCAGTGAATATGGTAAAGGAATTACTCAACTCTTGTCAAAATATTTTTAATTTGTTTCTCAATTAAATTCATTCCATATTAAACCATTTTCATTTTCAAACCATATAGATTTATGGTTTTCTGTTAATTAACATTATCATGGTATTTCACTTTCTTGTGATCAATGTTCTCTGTCACTCTCTCTAATTACTATCACATTTCCTTTTTTCCATGTAAATATATTCACATACCACTAATTTTATCCTATTTGGAAATAATGTTATTGGTTATTCTAGATGGCCTTTATATTTCTCTTTCCCTATTTTAAAAGTATTTTTTATTTACCATTTTTTTATGTGGGTTTTAAATAGACGTATTTTAAAAGCTACCACTCTTGAATACATATTATATGTTCAAATTTAGTAGGTTTACTTATATAAATATGGAGAGAATTTACACTATGAGATTTTAAATGAACACCATGTTCGATAGTGTACACAACATGTAATACCAGTCATAAACAAACAACATAATATTACTGTTTTAAAATGCACATTAAAAACTAGTATTAGAATTATAATTTATGAATAACTATAATTTAATAATAAACTATATATATATCCTACTAAATATAAATTTATTTATTTATTACTAGTAAAGAATCACCTTATTTTTTAGAATGGAAATTCTATTCGTCAAAATACATTTTCTTTATAAATGAATTCAAAATACTTTTTTGAGAAAAATAAAACAATTAATTTTATACACATATAGTTCATGTAAATTACAGAAAAATTATTTTTAAACACTCTTTCAAATAAACTTGTTATATTTTGGGATTTTTCTATAATGATTGATTTTCCATTGAATAGTGAAAAATTCAGATTTTTTAAAATACTGCCATTTCTTCAGGTAATTTAAAAGTAAAAATAAATTTTATATCTTATATTTAAGTGAAATATGATATTATTGGTTTATAATAATAAAATAATTCAATTTTATTCAAAAAATAATGATTTTGATATTTATTAATTTGTATGTTTATAACGCATTTTTCTAAAATTGTTTTTTAATAAGTTTTATGAATTTATATTACGGTTGATTTCATCCACTTATAGAGATTGAATCTTAATAAATTGATACCATATTTTCAATTATATGGTTATAATTTGGTATGTATGACCCATTCATTTTTATTAATTATGAATGGTAACTATAGTAAATATTTTTCCCCTAATTAATGGAAAAATAGTGAAAATAGGGTAAAAACAATAATATAAGGTCTCGGAATCAACCAAACACAATACTTTATCCAATTTAATGGGTCGATGTATAAAATTTCTATCCATTTGTCTAATATATGGCCACTAAGTTACATAATACTTTTATTATTACCTGTGTATTAATATAAGGAAATAATAAATACCAAATGTCACTCTCTTGTATTTAATCACTATAATTTTTTACGTAATTTTAAAAAATTTATATATTGGGTTATGATTTTTTTTTTAAATATAAATTAAATTTTTTATCATAATAATTTATTTTAAATTTTTAGGGATTAAATGATTACCTTAGAATATTTAATGAATGAATTTATAAATATTAGAATAAATAAAGTTTTGTAAATTATTATATACCTTGCATTTAAAAGATAAAAATTAGATAATATATATTTCTTAAAAGATTATATTCAAATTACATTTCTTTAATGTTAATTTCAGAGTCAAATTATGTTAATAGTTCATAAAATGACATTAATAGTATTTTCTGATTAAAATAATTTATTATATTATTTAAAATTCATAAACACCAAAATATAGGTCAACTAGGTTATAAAATGATCATAAAATTCATCCCTTTTTATTTTATATTCCAATTTGTTTCTTATATGACAAATTATAAAAAATTATGATTGATATTGTGGCTACTACAGTTAAGGTTAAAATTGGGTAAACAGTGGGTCAAAATAAAAGATAATGTTAAAATGAAAGAAAAATTATTTTAATTTCATTTTATGTGTGTGTTTTGACCCTATAATATTTTTCATTTAATATACTTCCATTTGAAATATTTTCCCTTGATAATTATTTAATTACAATTTAATCTATTCAAGAAATTCCAATTGATTCATTTCCTGCCTTTATAAAAAGGTCACCCCTTTGTCTCAATTATTCACACCACATCAAACCATATTTCTTGTAAAAATATTAAAAATTTCTCTTAAAAATATCCCTATAAACTATTTTGAGTTTATAGTCCTTCCAAAATTCAATTCGAATAGTCGGTTATATGGAATGTAAAGGGAAGTCTAATTAACAAGAGTTAATCATCTTTACCAACTCTTTCAAATTTAATTATTCTTTTAATTTATATAAAATTATTTGTACCCATAATAAAATAATAAATATATTTTCATAAATATAATTATAGTTTTTTATTATTGAACTACTAATTACCATCTCTTTTACATCCTTTTTAATGTGAAAATATCTCTCGTGCGTAGCTATGGTATATCGTCTCCATGTAGCAATGTAATTCATCCTCCATCAGCAATTTATTTGGATGGTTATAATGATTGAACTAGTTAATATATATGATATTTATGAAATAATTATACTTATATAATTATAATATCATATCCACCTTTTACCTTCGAATCCATTTTAATATAATTACATTGTCCTTGTGTATGTGTGAACAACCACATCCACGAAGTGATGTGATCTAATTATGATTTCTTCTTTACATGGATGGTAATAAGGATGGATGTAATGAATATATATATATATATATGAAATTTATAACATGATCATAATTTCTGAGATGATGGTACCAATATCAATGTACAAGGGCTAGTACTTCCATACCAAAACTACCATAAAAATGAAACATTTAACACATGAAAAAAGATGATTTTAGCGAAATTATAAATAAATATGTGATGAAATAATATAATTGCATCATATATGATAATTAATATAATTATGCATATTATTATTTTATATAATTGTATAAATTTTTTATTTATTACGCATGAGATTAAAATCACATACAATGCATGTCATACCTGATGTAAGGGTTTCTCATCTCACTTTTGTTTTTGTGAGACATATTCCATATTCACCACATGTTTATTTCATGTAATTTATATACATACCCTTAGAAAAGGTATATAATTATTCAGTTTATGTTCATGTTATATAATGTTTCATTTATATTTGTTTCATTCAAGCAGGTTATGATTCAAAATTAACCTATGTGTTCAGGGATTATTTAACAATATCATAATTATTAGAGGATTATATATGGTAAAGTATATATTAGTGTAATTATTTGATCTTTACATATTATAACACGTATATTTGTTTCTCCTCTATTTATTTTTTAGATATTACATGATGTCTTATCATTTTACTCTTTTTAAGTACTTAAAAGACTGAAATAATTTTTTGAAGGAAAAGAACTTATTTTCTTTTTAATATGGGATATTTTTATATTATTTCCATATTTTCATCAAAATTATTTATTTAATGATTTTTAAATAAAACCAATGATTTATTATTTCATTTTTACAAATATTTTAATTTTTTAAAATGGTTTTAAAGGGCTCTTCTTTTCATTTTCCAAATGAGGATCCTTTTTGTGAAGGTTTGATTAATACCATTGATTTAACATGAACAACATGAAAAAAATTTACCACCATAATAACAACTAAATTATTTGAAGAAACCTTATGTTTTTTACATTTTCCTTTTCAAACGTGATATTTTCCCTAATATTTGGGAAATTTTTAGATTTTCAAAAGTGATTTTCAAATTGAAAAGTTTTTTTTCTCAAGGAATGTTTTTAAAAATAATATCATGGTATTTCGCTATATAAATGAAAAAACCCCCTTCATTTTACTTATTATCCAATGTTGTTATATCATTTTAATACCATCCTTATTATTTTATTCTATGTTTTATGATCAATTTGACTGTAAAATGTATTGACATGTTATATGTTAGTTATTCCTATAAAATCTATTTTTAATTATTTGGGAATTCTAATTAAATTTAATTATTTGTTCATATGATTGAGGAATTAGAATTATTTTATAGAAAAGTGGGTATTATAATTAAAAATACCCTAGATTTATCAATTAGTGTCATGAGAAAAAACATGTTGTGTATTTGGATGAGGCCTTTCTTAATTAAATAAGTTTTCCAGGCACATGGTTATGTTGATATATTTATGATGTATTTCCATGAGGCCTCAATTTTAATTTTAAGATGTCATTATTTATGAATTACATTATAATAAAATCTAATATTAATGATCATGTTGAATAGTTGTTGTTTCCATCTATAATTTTAAATATTAGGTGATTATTTATATGGTTTTATTTCATCAGTATTTATCTCTTCCAAATTATTATTCATGATTGTTTTCCTGATTAAATGGAATTTTTTTTCAAATATTAAATTTTTTATATTTATTCTTACTTATTTAATCTATGATAACATGCATTATTCATATTCATTTACTAAGAATCCATGATCACCATTTATTTCCTCTTGTTCCCTAGGATCTAAAGAAGGAATATTTTAATTTTTTCAAGAATACTAAATATTTTATTTAACTATATTTTATTTTTTATATTCAAATGTATTTTGAGTTTTAACTATGTATATATTTTACCAAGACCACTAATTATTCAGTCATATTTAATGTGATTGATTGTATCTTATGCCAATGTAATAAGCTAAACAATGGTTATGGGATACATGAGTTAAGGTCTTTACAGCCTCTTCTTGTTGAACTAGTTGATGATTTATTCACTTCTCAATTCACCCTTTTATTGTTTATTACCCCCATGTACAAATCTTCCAGAGGCACATACATGTGTACTATGTATGTAGGGTTTTTGTTGCTTGGAAACTACTTACACCATACATTTCTATTTTTTTTGGAGGTTTTCTTATGTAGAGGATTATCATTATGATTTTCACAATATATTTATAATACTAATCCCCAAAAATAACTACATTATTCTCTATTACCTAATTGAAAACTAATTTCATTATTACACGTTAAGTCATTAATTATTACATAAAGGGACACAAAATACAATCCTAAAAGATATAAAGGCCTTGTGATGTTTTGTAATTACATATATGAAATAATAACATGAAATAGGGATTGAAAAAAATAAAAAACTTTTTAAATTACTCTTAATATCCCATCACTCTGCTAAAAATATTTAGGATAACATGAGGTGGTACATATGTGATTGGTGAGAAATGAATCCTAATAATGGAATATTCGAATAATAAAAAGATAAAATAAAAACATGTACTTCAAGAAGAGTATCAAGGTGAAATAAAGGGGGTGTGAATCGTAAACATGAATATCCATAAATGATATAAGATTATAACATCAATGAAATAGAGGAATGTGGAAAAAAAATAAAACATTACATCATAACAATACATCAAGGCTAACTGTCGAGACATCATAACATAAAATGATAAGTATAACATCATGTTCATTATATGTATTATCCAAGAGATGAAAACATTACCCAATTCATTAAAGGACAATATTATTTCAGACCCACCTGTCGTATTCATATCATGTTCACTTATTTTGGTGCCACGTCGATCACACAACATAAGGATGTCATTCATCACTTTTAATCCCTTTATTTATCAGTAATGGTTACATACATGTGATTCCCCAATAAATAATAATATCTAAACCTAGTTAAATACCATTTAGTTTAAATTGGAAGGGGTATTCACAGCACCATTATTAAGCCAGGAAAGAATCACAAGTTTATTTTAAATGCAAAACAGGTGTACATTACGATTCATGGAAGGGTTTAACGAGAGTGAAAGGTAATATCTAATTACATGGAAATAGAAATAATAGTGGAATGTATGTAAAAAATACATTCCAAAATGAAAAATTAGAATGAATGGGAGTTTAATATAGTATTTATAGTAAAATAGAGAGGAATATTTTTATTAATATATAAACATAAGTATTATAATCTATACAATAAAATTAACAAAACCAAAAACCATTCCATGGGTTTTCGATTTTTTATACCAAATAAAATTTATTTACAAAATTTTATAAGGAAAATAACCGAAAATATGAAAATAATACCATTTTTAGTCCTGATGTGAGATATTTTCATAAATAATTGATTTTAAAATCACAAAATATAATATAAGTATTGTATGATTAATTAAAGTATTATAAAAATAATTACATACCTAAACTTGTATTATCTTTAAGATAAAACCGATATTTCTTCAAGGATTACCTTTATAAAATTTATTACATCACTTTTAGGCTATAATTCTATCATAAATTAGATTAAATAATAATTATAAATTGTAGCTTTACAAAAAATTAGACTGGCTCAAAAAATTATGAAAATATCAACATTAGTAAATTTTGAATACATAATTTCACAAATAAAATTTACATCATCCAAATAATTTAATAAATATTATTATTTACACCTCCAAATAAAAATCATTATTTTCTGGATAATTTGTGTTATTTCGACAATAAAAATTTAAATATAGTTCTTCTTTATTCTATAACTATGCTTCATAATAATTTAATTATTAATTCAGAATATAATTTCATTTAAAAAGGTTTGGGTTGTTATAGAGTGGACCCTAAGGGCCACCTACAATAGGAAATAGGTTGGTGACTATCACCAGGGGCATCTGTCACAAGTATGAGAGGCATTTCCCTATAAATATTTCCTGGAATAAGTTATAATGAACCACCAATAATCATTGATCACAATAAAATGAGTGACTAAATTTCCTAATGTATAACTATACTACATGAAAATTGTAAAATTCAATAGAAATATTTAATAATGACTACTAATATTTGAATCATCCACTGACTCGATATGGATTTACCAGACAATAACTCAAATCTTCCCCAATACATCTTTTAAACACATATAATTCAATGGAGGGGTTAGAATATGGGAAAAAGATGGTTTACTAACCTAAAACATTATATCACCATAATAAGTATAATACCAATACATACCTATGTGGAAATATCTAAGAAGGATAATGGAATGGATAAATCTAATATGAATGTAACAGTTACATATAGTTCATTTATTACAATATCCCCTAAAAATATATTATCGTATTTTAAAAAAAATCACAAGTGAGCATATGAAATATTAATTTCAATTTTTTGTAACATAATATTAATACTATAATAAAAAATCAACAATAAATAATCATTTGATATAGTATAACATATATATAATTATTCTAACAAGAAGTAATACCCAACTCTCAACCTACATTGATCATTCCATCATCAAATCCATGCAAGTAATGCTACCACTTCATCACATCATTGCACCTCACATAGAAACATAATCACTTCCCTACATCCCAAGAATCCTTATCATCACATCCATGTATTCAATTTTGATGGGTCTAAAAATGAAAAGTGCATAATGATAACTCTAGTTGTTTAATTATAGGGGTTTTAAATAGGATGATAAAGGCTAAATAATTTCTCGCAATATTTCTATGCATACAAAGATAATATACTAAAATGTAATTAATATTCATAAATAAACTTCCTCAAATTTTACATAAATTTAAATAATGAATTAGTGTTTTCACTTCCAAGAATTTTTTAGGTCCTAACATAGGGATGATCATAAGGACTTCAAGTATTCCTATAGTTATATCTCATCTTGAAGCATAAAATGAATACAAGAAGAAATTATAATGTCAAAAAATAAATATATGTATATATTAATTATATTATGAATTTTCACTTGTAAAAAAATACAGAAACACTATTATAATAAAAAAATATAATAAATATTTTAAAACTACCTTAATTTTATAATCAACGTAATATCAATATCATCAAGGGAGGGTATGGGTATTCTAAATTAAATGTTATATAATGCATCTATATAATGAAAATAAACTTTATATGTTCTTCATATCAAATAAATAAATTAAATTCACATTTAAATTCAATTAAAACTATCTTATTCTCTTCAATATAGTTGACCATTTAAATCTCATTTGTATGAGTCACATTTCATACAAGGAATATGGGACAATATTTTCATTACAATATATATATATATTAATATAATACATCATTCCAAATAACAAAAATTCATTGTCTATTTACACATGAAAATTCATTTAAATTTAATTTAATCCTTCTAGAATCAAATGAATATATTATAATAGAAAATAATGGTTTCAGAAAAGTTGGGTCTTAAAATTGATACCTCAAAGATAATTCTCTCCCCCAAGAATTTAAATAAATACCAAAGAACATGAAACTAAACTCGAAGATTATATCCCTGGGAGATACCACATAAGGGATGGCCTAGTTATTGAAACATACCAAAAACACTTATAATGGAGGATAGATTGAAAATAATTCATGAACTATAAATTCAGTGACTTGGTTTTTGGCCCTGTCAGACTTTGTAATATTCCTATGAATAATTCCGGATCTAGGCGCGAAGACGGTGTGCAATTCCGAGGCCTAGTGTGCCTGTAATTAATTTTATAAAAATATTAAGTATTTTTTTACTATGCAGGTGGTGGGGGTGTGTCATCTCCTAAAAGGTAGCTCAGATCGGGAATCTGAGTGTACAGTTGCATCCGGAGAATGTCATTTACCCAAGCCGGGGTGTAAACATTGTGGGCGCGGGCCTGCTGTGAGAAAATCCATCAGGGGCGATTTCATAAATAAATGGAAAAGTTTATTTATGATCGTCAGCTCGAATAACTCCTAAACGGAGACTCATATCACAATTATGAGTGCGCCGTTATGTTTATAACGTCGTGTTTACCCTTGGCGTGACATAATTTTAGTCGGCGTCGGGTGCCAGGTCGGTGGCGTGTTGACAAGGAGATTGAATGATGTTTTTATTTAAAAAAAAAGAAAACCAATATCTCTCTCTATTCCCCCCCCCCCCCCACCATATTGTATGCACATCGAACCCTCTACCCCTCTCCATATGTTCCTCATTGGATCGAGCCCTGGGCGTCCGTTTTCAGCACCGATCGTCATCAGATCGAGCTCCAGCGCGTCGCAGGCATCGTTCTGCACCCAAAGCTTCGGTGATCCGCCAACAGGTAGGCGGTTTGAGTGTTAAAATCTTGGACCCTATTTATGTGAATTTTCTCTTTAAATCATCATAAGGGTTTTATATTATGGGATCTGAGGTTTCTGAAACATTTTTCGGATCTGATTTTGGAGCATCGTGGTGCTCCCGGGGGTTCCCAGAAGATTTCCAACGGAAAACCCTAATTTTGGCGGCGGCCATGGCAGAAACTGGTGAGGCCGGCGGTGGCATGGAGGAATCTGGCAGGCAGCGCGGTGGTCCGGTATGTCGGCGTGGCGGTCCGGTCAGTTTTTCGGTGAGCCAGCGGTGGTCCGGCCCGAATATTCAGAGAGCTCTTTAAACCCCCATAAAATGCATATCAGGAGTCCAAATCACAAGCCATTTACGGCGACAAGTTCCATGTGTCAATACATACCTTTTGGGTTTTCTTTGGGAATTTTGTGATTCAGTTTCGTGGCCCAAGAGCTTGAAAATTCGAATAAAATAATAATATTTTATTATTATTCGACTTTGGGCTATTCGATCATCTACCTGGAGCGTCTGATTGTTGTGTCGTTTGTGGCATTGAGACCCTGATGGTACGGTGGACTTTTCGTAATGGTTTCCAAGTGTTGGGACCAAGTTTGGGGCGCGGGCCCCATGAGGCCGGTTGTGGGAATTTATGGATAAATGAAACATTCTCACCAATAGTCTGATTTTGGCGGATAAATAGTCAATCCTATGTGTTTTTTCGAGAGGATTACTATGGTGTGATCTGTTTGATGAGTTTCAGGATCGAGGCATGGGCCCTACCTGAGATGGCTTCAGTGAATAATACCTTTTCACTGGGTGACCCTTTGGGACGATCTAGTAGTCAATCTCGTGTGTTTTTCTGAGGGGATCACAGTGGTACGATCTTCTTGATGAGTTTCGGGATTGTTGTGTGGGCCCTGCAAGGGCTAGCTACATTTAATAGTGCCTTTTTCACCATTTGTCCGTTTCAGGCGAGTAATAGCTTATCCTGCATGTTTTTTCGTGTGGATTGCGATGGGGGCCTTGGTATCGGCCTTGCAGGTGTGTGGGGTGGCGTTGTGGCAGGTCACTCGAGTTAGCGACATTTAGACCAGCAGTGGTTGAGGGTACTCCCTTGGTTCATTCCTACGAGGGTTCGCATGGCATCATAACCTTATAATCGTTTTCTGATCCTATCGATGGGATTTTTAATATGTTGGAGTTGTGGAATCCCTTCGGTGGTCTTGGAGTGGGATCCTCTAGCATCGTTTCCCTAGATCGGGTTCTTGGTATCGTTGCGGCTGCTTATCCATAGGTAACAATCCAATATCTAGTGGGTTAACCTAGTAGGGTTTGTGGCATCATCAGGAATATGATCACCTATGTGGTGGGCCCTTCTCATTATGGTTTTGGCATCATCAGTTATATGATCCTCTACTCATCATGAGGATTATAGTCGGGTTTCGTTATCGTTAGTTATACGATCCCCTACTCAGGGCGTGGTTTCTATTGGGTTGTGGCATCGTTAGTCTGATCCCCTACATCGAAAGTTATACCATATAGGGTTATGGTATCATCGTGACCAACTTTACATGGGTAATGATCCTCTATCTAAGTGATTTGTTTCTGAAGAGTTCCAGATCAGGTTGTGGTATCCCCCAACAGATCCTGGGAGTGAACCCCTATCCGTGAGATCTATGAATGCCAGATCAGGTTATGGTATCCCCCAGCGGACCCTGGGAGTGAACCCCTATCTGTGATATCTTCGTATACTGGTTTGGGTTCTGGTATCCCCTATCAGACCCTTGGAGTGATCCCTTATCCAAGGAGTTTGGTGTTTGTGTTGTTTCAGCGAGGTTTCCTCAGTGTTGATATCTGAGGAGCGTGATCTCTCAGGTGAGCGTCTGAGATGTTTATGTGGGACCTGATGGATTGTATCTCTTGGATGATTGTCATCTAGGATGAAAGTGATCTTGGAGTGTAATCTCTTGGTTGTGAACCATTGCTAGTGTTGAGGCCGGTCCCTCATGTGGCTTGGTGTGTGAGCTAATTATATCTGGATGTTCATGGTGTATGTATGGGAATACACCTGGTTTGAGCTGACTAGTTGTGTTTAGCCAAGGATGGTCATGATATGGATTTTCTCTCTCATTTGGGTTCCCTCTAGCTGGGATGAGTGGACTGTTGCCTTTCATTTGCTCTCTTTTGTTTTGGGTTTTTGGGTTCCTACTGATTATTGTTATACTCACCCATGAACGGGCTTTGTCCACACTTGTTTGTGTCTTGTGCAGACCACAGGCCTTTCGACAGAGTCCTAGGAGGACCCAGAACAGGCAGAGCTGAGTGAACGGGACTGACCATGGAGTCTTACCGGATCTGTGCTGAGGATATGTCTTGTGGTTATTTTGGCAGTGTACCTCTTCTTCTGAGAAGGATGGATGCTTTGTAGTTTTATTTTGGTGGTCCATGTTTTTCCATTTTGTACTTTTGTATTACTATTATGGTTTGGGATAGATGTGTGCTTGCATTTTATTTTTTAGTTTTATATATCTCTGCACTGTTTCATGGAGGTGTATGTGAGTGAGTGTGTACAGTTACATTAGTCTAATTTCTCTCATGTATGTGATAGCCTACTCGGTGCTAGACACCAGCCCCGGGCCTAGTGGATGAGGGCTTGGGGTATCTCGGCTCGATCCCAGTTGGGTTGGGTCGTGAAAGAGTGGTATTAGAGGAGGTTCCACCTTTGGGATCTCAGAGCATAGTTGGTCTAGCTGTTAGTTTGGATTGGGTTGCATAGTGGTAGTGTTAGGATGTTTTGAGTTTAGATTTCAGGCCAGGGACTCTTGTGTTGGTACGGCAGCCAACGTATCTATATACCAGGACTCTGATAACCTGCCTTTCAACTTGGGACATTCTTACACTGGTCGCAGGGAAAAAACGATACATGCATCATATAGGACTAGTTTTTTGGGTTTCCCTTGTTCTTCATGAGTCAGATCTCCAGATATACTCTTTTACTATGTATCATCTTGATGGTATGTCAGGATTACTCCGCGATGACAGCCAGTGAGGGTTCCGCAATGGGATTGTGGTGACGATCTTTCCCATGTAGATGTTTTAGACTAGGGTGCATGTTCTAAGGTTGCACCTCTAGGTGGTCTACCAGTTGATCCACCACTTGTCGAGTAGCTGTTTGTGTCAGGAGTGCAGGATGAGGTTGCGTGCAGGCTGAGTGTGTTGCGCGAGTTCCAGAGGCAGTGACCTCTGAGGTTCCGGGGTGATTCTGACCGTCAGGCAGCTGATTACTATCTCGAAGTAATCACCTGTGTTTTTCGCCTGGTGAGGACACCTCCATATCATATTAGTGGTCCTAGAAGTGAGCCTTCCGAAAGGTTCGGTTGGGCAATGGTGGAGCCTAGTGATGCAGTCCCATGACAAGGAGACACTCATGTGAGCATAGTTTGAGTGGCTCTTTTGAGAAGAGTTATATCCGGTGACGCTGAGGTCAGAATGGATTCATGAGCTTCTACAGCTTCAGTAGGAGGTCATGACTGTGTCAGAGTACTCAGCGATGTTTACAGACCTATCACGATACTCCCTATATATCGTTCGAGACTCGTTCTTTAGGGATCGGATCTTCGAGTAGGGCCTACGTAGAGATATATGGATGGGTGTGGTTTCATTGTGTCTGCCCACCTATGCTAGAGTGATAGAGCAAGAGTTGGTAGTGGAGAGCTTTATGGATTAGCAGATCCCGCCTGTTAGTGTTGGGAACGCGATAGCTGACACTTCATCAGTCAGATCGACATCTGGTAGCCAGCGGAAGACGCAAGGATCTGGACATCGCCGACGTTTCAGGAGGCGACCCCAGGATAGAGGATCTATGGCTCAGGGGTCACAGGGCTTGCATGCTAGTTTGGGTCAGCCGCAGGAGAGGTGGTGATATGATTGCGACCGTCAGGGACATCTTACTAGAGATTTTCTGACATGTCATGATATTGAGAGGGATCACCTCGATCAAGGAGGTTCGCAGGGTAGTGGACGTGGCGACAGAGTTGGTGTAGTAGTAGGAGGTGGTAGGCGGTATCAGTTGCCACCACCCGCACTCCCAAGTGGTCCACGCCAGGCTCAGGGAGCTGGTGGTCGAGGGAGAGGATAGCTGCAAGCCCTAGAGGCTATTGACCGAGAGGCTTGACAGATTGATAGAGGTACACCTTGTGTCCTTTTTACTTTCTATAGTATCTTATTAGACAATGTTTTTTGGTACTCTTCCATTTTCGTTGCTTGCTCGAGTTTTGTTTAGGGTGTTGGTTAGAACCTGTGAGGGTGTTGTTCGGCATGCTTCGAATGTGTGAGGAAGAGGGATCATTTCCCCAGTGAGATGATTTTTTGTGACATGATTAAAACCATGTGGACGAGACAGTGCTGCCCAAAGCCGATAGTGTTGAGGTGTGGTGGATGAGTCCCTCTGACTTATGCTTTCAGGCAGGGGTGTTTATTGGCGAACACCCTGGCGTGGGAGACCCAGTTGAGAGTCCAGTCGCCTTCCTTGTACTTATAGTTTTTCAGGGACAAAAATATCTAAGGTGGGGAGGATTTAGCGACTCTGTTTTTGGCCCTATCATACTTTGGAATATTCCTATGAATAATTCCAGAGCTAGGTGCGAAGACGGCATGCGATTCGGATGCCTGGTGTGCCCGGAATTGATTTTATAAAAATATTAAGTATTTTTATAATATGAACATGGAGGGGGTGTGTTGTCTCCTAAAAGCTAGCTCTGATATGGAATCTAAGTGTACAGTTGCGTCTGGAGTGTACCGTTTAACCTAGGCAGGGTGTAAACTTTGCGGCGCGGGCCTGCTAGGAGAAAAGCCACGAAGGGTGTTTTTGTAAATAAATGGAAAAGTTTATTTACAAGCATTGGCTTGAATTACTCCTGAACAGAGGCTCAATTCACAATTTTGAGTGCGCCTTTGCGTTCAGAATGTTATGTTTACCCTAGGCGCGACATAATTTTAGTTGGTGTCGGGTGTCGGGTCAGTGGCGTGTTGGCAGAGATATTAAATGATGTTTTTATTTGAAAAAAAGAAAACCAATCTCTCTCTATCTCTCTTCGCCCCCCCCCCCCCCCTCATCTTGTACGCACGACAATCCCTATCCCCCTACCCCTCCGTTCTTTATCGGATCGAGCCTCGGGCGTCCGTTTTCAGCGTCGATCGTCAGCAGATCGAGCTCTAGCGCGTCGCAGGCGTCGTTATGAACCCGAAGCTTCGGTGATCTACCAATAGGTAGGCGGTTAGAGTTTTAAAATCACAAATAGTGTTTATGTGTTTTTTTTCTTCAAACCATCATAAGGGTTGTATAGTTTGGGTCTTGAGGTTTCCAAAATATGTTTCGGTTCTGATTTTGGAGCATCGGGGTGCTCTCGGGGGTTCCCGGAAGTTTTTCGGCGGAAAACCCAGATTCTGGAAGCAGACGTGGTGGAATCCGGTGAGGGAAATGGTGGAGTGGTGGAATCCGGTAGGCGGCACGGTGTTCCGGCATGTCGGCGCGGTGGTCCGGTCAGTTTTCCGGTGTCCCAGCAGTGGTCCGGCCAGAATATTCCGAGAGCTCTATAAACACCCGTAAAATGCATATCAGGAGTCCAATTCATGAGCCATTTGCGGCGACACGTTCAATTAATTGAGACAGACCTTTTGGATTTACTTTGGCGATTTTATGAGTTAGGTTCGTGGTCCGGGAGCTTGAAACATCGAATAAAATAACAATATTTTATTATTATTCGACTTCGGGTCATTGTATCTTCTACCCAAAGCATCTGATTGACGTGTCGTCAGTGGCGTTGAGACACTGATGGTACGACGGACTTTTTTTTATGGTTTATGGGTGTTGGGACCGAGTTTGTGGTACGGGCCCCATGAGGCCGTGTCTGGGCGTTTATGGAAAAACACAACTTTCTCATTAGGAGTACGATTTTGGCGGATGAATTGTCGATCCTATGTGTCTATCTGATAGGATCTCAATGGTGTGATCGGCTTGATGAGTATCAGGATCGAGGAGTGGGCCCCACCCAAGCTGTCTTCGGTGAATAGTACCTTTTTCACCCGGTGACCGTTTGGGAGGATCGAGTAGTCGATCCCGTGTGTTTTTCTGTGGGGATCGCAGTGGTATGATCCGCTTGATGAGTTTCGGGATCGTTGTGTAGGCCCCGCATGGGCTAGCTATGGTGAATAGTACGTTTTCCACCAGTTGTTTGTTCCGGGCAAGTAACTAGCCTATCCATCGTATTTTTATGTGAGGATCACGATGCTGGCCTTAGTAACGGCCTTGGAGGTGTGCAGGGTGGCGTTGTGGCGGGTCGCTCGGGTTAGCGACGTTTTGACCAGCAGTGGTTTAGGGTACTCCCTTGGTTCGTTTCTACGAGGGTTTTCACAGCATCACAACCTTATTATAGGTTTGTGATCCTCTCGATGGGATTTTTATTCTGTTGGAGTTGTAGCATCCCTCTGGTGGGCCTGGAGCGGGATCCTCTAGCATCGTTTCCCTAGATCGGGGTCTTCGTATCGCTATAACCGCTTATCCATGGGTAGAAATCCCCTATCTAGAGGGTTAACCTAGTAGGTTTTGTGAAATCATTGGGAATATGATCCCTTATGCGGTGGGTTGTGCTCAGTAGGGTAGTTGCATCATCGGGTATACAATCACCTACTCAGCATGAGGATTATAGTAGGGTTGTGGTATCGTTGGTTAAAAGATCCCCTACTCAGCGGGTGGTTTCTGTAGGGTTGCGGTATCATCAGTTGGATCCCCTACATCGCGAGTTATACCTGATAGGGTTCTAGTATCATCGTGACAACCTTTATGCAGGCGGTGATCCTCTATCTGAGTGACGTGTTTCTGAAGAGCACCTGATCGGGTTGTGGTATCCCCCTGCGGATCCTGGCAGTGATCCCCAATCTGTGAGATCTACGAATTCCAGATCGAGTTATGGTATCCCCCAGTGGACCCTTGGAGTGATCCCCTATCTGTGAGATCTTCGTATACCAGTGTGGATTCTCATATCCCCTAGCGGACCCTTGGAGCGATCCCCTATCTGAGGGTTCTGGTGTTTGTATTGTTTCAGTGAGGTTTCCTCAGTGATGATATCCAAGGAGCGTGATCTCTCGTTTGAGCATATGTGATGTTTGTGTGGGACATGATGGAGTGTATCTCTCGGACGAGTGTCATCTGGGATGATAGTGATCATGGAGTGTGCTCTCCTGGTTGTGAACCGCTGCTGGTGTTGAGGTTGGTACATCATGTGGATTGGTGTGTGATCTATGTATACTTGTATGTTCAATGTGTATATATGGTAATACACCTGGTTTGAGCTGACTAGTTGTGTTGAGCTGAGGATGGTCACGAGATGGAATTTCTCTCTCGTCTGGGTTCCCTATAGCTGGGATGAGCAGACTGTTGGCTTTAAGTTTCTCTCTTTTGTTTTGGGTTTTTGGGGTGCCTATTGAGTATTGTTATACTCACCCCTGCACAGGCTTTTCCCGCACAATTTTGTGTCTAGTGCAGACCACAGGCCTTTCGACGGAGTCCTAGGAGGACCTGTAGCAGGCATAGCTGAGTGAGCGGGACTGACTATGGAGTCTTACTGGAGTTGTTCCAAGGAGCTTTCTAGTGGTGATTTGGGTATTTTACCCCTTCTTCCGATCAGGTTGGACACTTTTGTAGTTTTCTTTTTGTGGGCCCTGTTTTTCCCTTTTGTACTTTTGTTGTACTCTAGTTTGGGATATATGTATACATGCATTTTCTTTTCAATTTTGTGTATCTCTTCACTGTTTCATAGATGTGTATGTGTGTGCGTGTGTACAGGTACCTTAGGTTAATGGCTTCCCTTATGTTTGATAGCCTACTCGGTGCTAGACGCCAGCCCCTAGCCTAGTGGAGGAAGGCTTGGGGTGTCGCAGCTCGAGCCCCGTTGGGTCGGGTCGTGACAATATAAAAATTAATTTTAACTAATTTAAAATAATTTATTTAAAATCATTAAAATTAAATCCAATATCAGTATGTAAATAACCCATTTCATTATCAAAATTTAAAAAAATACATGTATATATATTATTTACTTTAATATCACTTCCAAAATACCTTTCAATTTCAAGTATAATTTATATTGGTTTAAATTCATTTATATATTAAAATAGTAATCCCCTTCCAAATAGTTAATGTGTGGCATTTATTTTTCATTAGGAAAGAAATTTTAAAAAAAAATGGATCAACATACTACATTTTTTCCTTCAAAACTAAGAATATTCATATTGCTTCTTACTATTCCAGTGATGGAAAATTTTCATTTAAATTTATAAAAATAATCAGACTTCCCTTTCAATGAAAGTTTATATTATATTCCAAAATCATTTTATGTATTTCATAGAGATGGTTTTTAGGAATAAGTATATAACACATCTCAAACCAAAATAATACCAACTAAATATTAGGGAACACTCTAAACTAAATATATTGTTATCAATGATTCCACCACTAAAACAAAATGTGAAAAATATCATAATTTATTCAACTCTTGATTCCTCTTTCATATATGAGTGGTGATGTCATATCCATCATCATCTCAAATCCATTTTCATGGAAAATAAAAAATTCTAACATATATGCATCCTGAATTATATCCACTAACCCATAAATTGTATTTCAATTGTGATTCACATCAGGGTTTCTACATCACAAATACAATGATACAAAAGTAATCACTGGTCATAATAAATAATAATAATACTAACACCATTCCAAAAAAAGCCATGCCTCATATAATCATTGGATTCTATATACATATATATATACATGATGTTTCCATGGAGTGATGTTTATGCTCGATTGATCCATCCATGATACAAATAGTATGTGGGTGTATAAGTGGCCATGATTCCTATATGATTAGGACCATGTGATTATGTTTTTCTCCTAAAATTTGATCATATATTACATTTTTGTTTCTTTATTTGACTAGAATTTATTGTTTCATTGCATATCACATGGAATTGTGTTTTAGGTATCGACATGATAATGTGAAACCTTAAGGTTGGGGTGATGTGTTCTAAATTTCCATCAATATGTATGTTTCTATCTGTCACACCCTGACCTAATGAATAATAAAATTAAGTTAAATAAAATTTTAATTAAAAAATAACAATAAAATAGAATTAAAAGTATAGTTTTCTTAATGATAATAACAATAATATTATTATTGGGTATATTATTATTAGTTATATTATTATTATTATGAAAATTATTATTATTATTATTATTATTATTATCATTATGGTAATAATATTATTATTATTATTAATTTTTTTTTATTATTAATTTAGTTTTATTTGTTTTTAGGGTTTCTTTTTCCTTTCTCTACCCACCCACTTTCCCTCAAAACTAACCTCTCCTCCCCCTCTCTACCCTATGTGTTTCCCTCTTCCCCTCTCCCTTTCGATGTGGCTCTATGGCAGCTCCCTCCTCTAGCTAGTGCATGATCCAGTCAGCGCATCCCTCCTCTCTGGTGCAGTCATCCTCTAGTCAGCATTATCCTCCTCTCTGGCATGCCCCCCTGGTGAGATTCTTTCCAATGTCAGCCTCTGATGATACTCCCCTCTAGAAGTTGTCCTTCCTCGTGGCATGGTCAGTCTCCCTTCTTCCCCCACTAGTGAGGTTCCCCTAGAATTTAAGGATCTTATTTGGGATATTGATTTCTATCTACTTGGTTTTTTGTTTTGGGGGTTTGGTTTCAAGAATTTGGGTTTGATCTTCTTGTTTAGGGTTAATTCTTAACCCTTGAAGGTGTAGTTGGGGTGAAATTGAATTTTCTCATTAGTTTCAAGAAGGTCTCCATCATATGAGGTAGGATCCCTTTTCATATTGCCTTTAAAATTAATATTTCACTGATTTCTTATTTTTCACACCCTCCTTGATATCTAAATAGTGATTAATGATTTTTAGGTTAGTTGTTCTATGTAAAATGATGTGGTTTGAATAATGGTTTTGAGTATTTGGTGTATATTTAATGGGATTTGGCACACCAAATGGTTATTAAATTTCCTGGTTTTCTTTTCCAAGTGTTTTATGATTTTTTTAAAGGCATGGATTGGTTTAATAAGTGCATTTTTCATTTCCAAAATGGTGGTTTGGACTGATGAAATGGGTTTCCAAAGGCATGATTGGTTTTTAAAATGGTTTGTGTATGGTTCTTTGAGAAAGGGATTATTATTATGTGTAAAATCATTTTAAGGACCATTTCATATCTTTGAAATATTATATTTGATGATCTATTCTAGTAGTGGGTATTTACTTATTGGTTGATTATGAGATAGGAGTGTTCTCGGCATGGTAACTCCCTTGTGTGATATTTAAATTAAGGAAAGGGACTTCTCCTAGAGGAGACTAGGGTGGTTCCAGATTGGGTGATATGTATAATGGAATGTGTAAGTCTCTTATTGTTTAGATTGTTTGGCACACCCCATTCTAAACATAGCATGGGAACCAAGCATAACAAACAGGAATTAGAAGAACATTTGTTGCACTATTATAGGTTATTTCACTAGTTAAAGGCCAATAGAAAGATGTTATTTTTTTACTATTATTATGGTATTGGACCCCTTAGTTAGGCCAGGTAAGATGATAACCAGGCGTTTGGTCATTATGATGTCATTAGGTAGGGAATTCCTTTGGTATGAGTCACTTGTATGGTATTCTATGGTTCTCCTCTAAGTTCCAAGGTATTCCCATGTTTCTTCGATACTAGTGTCATCATCCATTTCCCTTATTGTGAGGTTATATTACTTGTTCTTGGTTATTGTTCTTTATTGGAAAATATTAAATGTGTGGTTTTTTTAAAAGGTTTTCAAGAATGATGTTTAAAAGAACAAGTATTTTTCTTTAAACCTTACATGAAAAATAAATATTTCTAATTTGGTTCATTTTTCCTTTCTTCCTATGAACTTAACACTCCCCGAGGAGTAAAGATTACTTCAAAACTGTAGGGGAAATGGATTTTTGATTGAAATTATTTAAAATGAAAATTTTGTAAATCCTATATTTATATGCTTTATTTCAAACTTGTTAATAAATGTTTGTTTTTTTAAAGGTTACAAATTGGGAATATAATTATTCAGGCTTACGTACTGAGTTTTAATACTCACTCCTATAGTCTTTTCTTATTTTTATTTTATGTAACAGGTTCCCAATTTAGTTCAATCACATTGGGTGAAGTTTGATATTTGATTGGAGAGTGAACCTTAGGGGTCCCTTGGAGATGTCATGGTTATGAGATTCCAGTTGGGTTTCCTTGTGTAGTTTATTATTTAGTTTTTTTCTTTTTCATTTGGAATGTGAATGGTGTAAAAATATTTCAAACCATGTTTTTTTATGATCCTTTTTTGGATACTATTGCATATTTTGTGGGGAGAAACCATTATAGTTATTTCTAATGATGCCCATAGTGCTTATCTCTGGCCTAGGAGGATTTTGAATACCTCTCTAGCCTTTCTAATGATAGGATCAGGTGACAGATTTACGGTCAATCTAGGTTGTTTTGCGACAAAATGGTATCAGAGCTGGTCGCCTCTTTAGTGGACCTTTCTCTTTAGAGAACCCATTATTACTTGAGGTTTTAATGTAGTAATAGAATTATTTTTGGATCTTGATTTATAGTAATTTTAATGACATTATGAAACCTTTCTTGTTCTGAACCTCGGGTTACCATGGGATGTCCAGGTTCATTGATGTCCTTTGATTCTTGTGAATTATTTTTTATTGTGAAATTAAAATGGAGCTGGGAAGTGGCCTTCATGAGCATGAAATTCCTAGAAACACATGTGGATATAGTGACATTACCATATAATTATCTCTATTATAGTACCATGACTGGAATATAGCCTCTAACCCTTTGTTCATGTCACCCACCGACACCAGTTTTCCTTTGTAAATTATTTAGATCTTCCATAATTTTAAATTTTTTCAAAAATCCTTTTTTTTATTGTGAAAATTTTAATTTAAAATGGTGATTAATTTTTTTGGATATTAACATATAGATCTTCATTACTTATTTTAATATGTTCATAAATAATTTATTTTTTATTAAATTATTTTTTACAGTAAAATGGAAATGGCTTAATGGGACGAGTTAAACTTCTGAGAAAATTTTTCGAATCGGTTAATATGTATTTGAAAATGAATTTGAGTATGTTGAGTTGTTTTAAAAGTAATGGTGTTGAGATAAAAATTTAGTTTTTTAAGTGGTTAGTGAATCATTGAGAAGTGCTCTAAATTTTTGAAATGAATAAAATGTTGTAGATTTGATGTAAAAAACATTGAAATTGGTTTTTAATTGAATGGTTGGAATTTTTTCTAGAAACATTTTGTGAGCGTTGAATTTGGTTTTGGATTTTTTGGTTATCATTGTTTGAAAATAGGATTTGTGGGGTTTGAAAAGGAAGTGTAATTGAGTGTTTTTCCTTGAAAGGTGTTTTTGACCATTGGTGTTTTCATGGGTAATTGCATGCATAGGTATGTATGAGAAAGCATATGGGTTCCCAATGTGGAATGAGGATATCTATGGGTGAGTCCTATGGGATACCATTGGTGGGAATGAAATCATTTGAGCACATTTTTTTCAAAAGTTATTTTAATGTAAAATGAAATGTTTTGTTATCTTATAGTGGAATGGTGTGTCCATTTTTTTTTGGGATCAATGTTTATTTTATGATGTTTGAGATAAAGAATACATGATTTTGGATTATTCTTTATTAGGTTCCTTTTTTCCTTGTTCTTAGTGTCTGGCCCCATGAAGATTCGATAGAAACCAAAGTTGTAGCTTCAGGTGGTGCACCAATAGAAAACAATCCAATTGATCAACCCGTAGACTACATTCTTGAATTCTGGAAATGGAATCCCCCCTATTTTATGGTCAATAGTATCCTCTCAAAGTGGAGGAATGGATGTAGAGGATTGATAGGGAATTCAGTTTTCTTGAGTTTTGTGAGTCATTAAGGTAACATTTGCTACCATTAAACTCCACGGTCTAACCTGGAAATGGTGGAAGTCTCTGTCTTGAAAGAATCCAGGGTAATATCTTAACTGGTATTTCTTCAAGTATTCATTCATCAAATCGTAATTTTATGAGATTATGAAGGTGGTTAGGAAGAAGTATTAGTGAGGTCTTTAGTAAGGCGTTGGATTGGTGTTATAGTTATATCATCACTTCTTAGACCTAGTTCTATATGATCAAGGGTATGTGGAAAATGATACTATGAAATCTTAACATTTTGAGTTTGGGATCCATCTAGAACTGTAGTTGGAAATTTCATAGCCCAACATAACATGTTTCTATAATGTGGTGAGGAAATCCTTTCATGTTAAAGTTGAGTTAGCAGGTTTCTTGAGAAAGAGAATATTCATCTATTTTTTTGTAAGTGGTTAAGTGGATGCTGGTAAGAAGAATGGGAAATTCCATGAAGCTGGTGGTGCTAGTAGGGGAATTAAGAGGCCTTCATACCTATCATCAACCACTCAAAGGCATAATAATATGATTTTTCATCAGTGTGGGAAGCTTGGTCATAAGAGGCCATCATTCCATAGTGCTCCAAGAACCTTCCACACATGTAGATGCTTTGGTCACTTCCAGTGGTTCTATCTTGGTGTTTCCAAGAAGCAACGTGAATCCAGACCTAACTCTTCAAATATCGCCCAAACCTAATCGCAGTAGTTGGGTGATATTTGGGATCCATTTAGGGTTTTTCTTGGTATGGTTACTTGGATGTAATAACCATATCTAGTGGTAGTTATGGTTTTTCTTTCTCTTTTGATTGTATGGATGGATGTTATTGAACCTTTAAAAATATCCATTTTATTGGTAGTGTGTTTGTGAAATTATAATTCATGTGTTATGTTTTGGGGGTTTCTAATGCCTGCCTATGTGGAACAAGATGCTCAAAAAATCAAAACTCCATCTATAGGTGTCTGAGTGAAGCTGACATATAGTCAAGAATCCTCAAGGGTGCAGAATAACCTAAAGTAGTGTCCATATTTATTGTGGTAGGTGAAAGAAGTTTTAGACTCCTGCATTGATGATTTATCCCAAATGGTCATGTTTTGTGGAAAGGAATATGGGGAACTCATTTATCCTATGAGGTTTATGTGGGTTAATGACTTCCTTTTTAGTTTTATGGAGGAGTGTATATCTTGTTTTCTTGAACCTTGGTTTTTCTAATCTTGTGGTAGTGAATCATTGTGTGGTTTTTCATGTATGAACATCCTTGTAAGTCCGTATCGATTTTAGTTTTTGTTGAGCTCATTCGAGGGTGGTAATTCCAATGTGAGTGGTGAACTACTTAGTTTCTTCTGTTTAGTTTAGAGTTTTGTTCATCAAGTCCTATGCGGTGAGAGATTTAGTGTATGGGAAGCTCCCAATTTAACCATGTCAAGTTTTCTATGTCGGTCTGTGCTAATTAATTAATATGGACTATTCTTATAATGGGGAGACCCATAATGGGTCTCATAGAGTTACCTCTGAAGTAATCATATGTTATCCTAATCCTTATAGTGGGGACTCCATTCGGGCCTCCCCCTCTTTTGGGATTATAGTTCTATCTCTAGTGATAGTTTCTTCTTAATGGTGGGGACTCCATTCGGGCCTCCTGGTGTTAGTACTTTGTCTTCATTCTTGGTGTCAACTTGGTGGTAAGTAGTCTCATTCATAACTATCTAACCTCAATATCCCTTATTAATTTAATATTGGGATTGGGTTATACCCAATAGTTTCATTAAAGTAAGATTATAAAAGTTATCTCGTCAGTTTTGGTAAAATACAGGATGTTGTTTGATTTTTTTCCCTATTTCAAGGAAGTGGTTTGGGTTCCATTCGGTAGAGTCCAATGTTTTTTGGTTTAATAGGTTTGATTTTAGTGTTAGAGTTTCTTTTCTATGATTGGTCATTTGGAGGTGTCTCTGCTTATGGGGTGAGTGGACACTTAAAGGGGATTCCATTTTGGGTCTCTATAGTTTATTTTGTAGGTTACATTATTTGTTGATAGTTTTCTTGTCTCTTTTATTTGTCATTATTTGGGGATATCCTTAAAATGTGAAGGAGTATCAGTTATTGATTTTGAGTTAAACATTTTTGTTGTTTTCTGAAGGTATAAGCGTTATGGTGGGGAGAATTTTCACACCCTGAACTTTATTATTTTTTTATTTTTTTATTTTATTGGCTTTGGATAAATTTTCCACATCTGGGATTGAGTCTCGGTTTTAATTTTTTATATTTTTTTTTCAAGATGAGTATTTTAGACTTGGGGTAATTTGACACACAGGGAGTGCTCAGTTTGTAGACCATGCAGCTTCTTTGTAGTCACTGTGCTGCCTACCTAGTGTTCAAAATAAATAAAAATTAAATGAATAAAAAAATGAATTTCAATGAAAGCTAAAATGAAATAAGGAAAGTTAAAATATAATTCAAAGTATCATTTTAATAATGATAATTTTATTATTTGGTATATTTTTATTATTAATAATAATATTATTATTATTATTATTGTAATTATTATCATTATGTTGCTAATAATAACATTATTATTACTTTATTAGTATTATTATTATAATTATAAATCCAGTTATGTTCATTTTTTAGGGTTTCTTTTTCCCTTTTCTCTCTCCCCTTTCTCTGTCTCACGGAACACCTCTCCTCCCCCTCTCTACCATGCATGTCACCACCTTCCCCTCTCCCTACCAGCACAACTCTTTGGCGCTGCCCTCCTCTAGCCAGTATACAACCTAGCTAGTGTGGCTCTCCTCTCTGGTGTCACCCTCCTCTAGCTGGCATGGCCCTATTCCCCTGTGCGGCCCCACTCTCCAGTGAGCTTTCTGTTGAGCAAGTTTTGTTTTCAACAATACAAAATATTTTTATTTAAAAAGGGGGAGATGTTTTTGAACAATACTCAATCTCTATGATGATTTTGATGCTCACAAATACCCTTAATTGTTTTCTAATAGTTTTATTTTTTAAGTATATTTCACAAATTTTTATTCATTATATGTTTATTTCTAGAAGAAATATTTATGTTCTTGAGAAACGAGATTTAATTCGCATTACCATGTTCTAGAAACAATGCTCATGATTTACATGTTCTGGAATTGCTTAAGCATGTTCTGGAATCACTGTTCATACCCTACGTGGAGAAACGTTGCGTAAGGATGAAATGTGGTGTTTAATTTTTGAGTTATCAGAAAATTATGGTTAATCAACCATACATTATTAGAAAATTATGGAAGAGGAACCCTATGTTAGGAAAAAAACCAACTTTTGGGATATTGAAATGTATGGTTCATTAACCATAATTTTGTAATCAACCTTACGTTTCATCTAAAGTATGGATCATGTACCTTATATTTAGAATCTTTTAAAAGTATGGATCGTTTATGATACATTTTATTGTTGATAAGAAAAGTATGGTTCATCAACCCTATATTTGTAATCAACATTACGTTTGAAGGATGATACATCAACCCTATGTTTGTGTTCAGCCTTACGTTCGAAAGATGCGTGCTATATAGTTCAACCTTATGTTTGGAATTGGAAAATTGATGATGATATTATTATGAGATGGTCTACAAGTGGATTATTAGGCTAATTTCAATCTAGATTAAAAGTTTATCTTTAAATTGAGTTTTTGACTCTGTCAAATTCATTTAATTTATGATTTAAAGGATCAATTTAAAAGGATCTTTTTATGCCGAATCTTCAGAGAAGTTATGACTGCTATATTATTTTGAATGTTTGATTATTCTGAGTTAGAAGGAAATTTTTGTGGATATAAATTTTAAAGATAATTTCTCATCATTATTCTATAGATCTGATATTTACACATAAAAATAGACATGTTTTTCTGAATAGAAACGTTGAATTTTTATAAAAAGAAGAAAAACAGATACTATCAAGAACATAGATCTGTTTATTTAAAAGTCTGACAAAGATCTATTTATTGAAGATGAAGAATCACGATATAAGATTCACTCATTATACATCAAAGATCTACTATGAATCTAATACTGCTGAAGTTGCGAATTATATTTTTATATCTACTACAATCAGATCGACTTAGAACTACTCTTCTTGGAAGATCATTATTTCTGAAGGCGGTGAACTATCTACTATCAACTATATTCTGTTGCAATTGTGAAGAACAGCAGGAAAGTGTTTTCAAAGTAGAAATGCCTTCATTTTATATTCTTGAGTGATCAGCTTCTCGTACTAAGCTATGTAGGTTCTGTGATTGAACCAGAAGGCTTTGTTCTGCCTTAGATTGTAAATGTTTCATCTGACTATACTCAGTTATGGAATGGTCTGTTGACAAAAGGACCACATAGTGAAAACAACTAAGCCCGGGGAGTAGAGTGTTAGTGGAGTGGACTAGGGTCCTTCTATTCCCCCGAACCACTATACATCATGTGTCCCTTCTATTAAAATTTTTGCTACATTAATCCATCTGATTAAAGGAAAAGGGAGGAACATGATTTCGTAATGAATTTGTAAAATACCCAATTCACCCCCCCCCCCCCTCTTTTGTATATTTGGTATATCCTGATCAAACACTTTCAGTTATCTTCCACCTCTGATGGTGCTTGCATATGGCGGTTGTCCTTCCTCATGGTGTCACCTACCTCACCTATTCCCCCTCTAGTGAGTTTCCCCTTGTATTTAAGGTTTTTCATTGATTTTTGGGTTTCTAGTGGCTAGGTGTTTTGTTTTGGGGGTTTGGTTTTGATTATTTAGGTTTGATCTTCAGCTTTAAGGTTCTATCATGACCCCTAAAGGTGTAGTTGAGGTGCGATTGAATTTTGGAACTGGTTTCGGGAAGTTCTTCATCATATGAGGCAGGATCCCTTGGTATATTACCTTTAAAACTAATATTTCATTGATTTTATATTGTTCACACCCTCCTTGATAGATTAATTGTGATCTATGACTTATAGGTTAATTGTTCCATATGAAATTAGTTGGCTTTAGCAATGGTATTTAATATGTGATATTAATTTGATGACTTTTTTCAGGCAAAATGTTTATTAAATTTTCTTGTTGGCTCTTCCAAGTGGTTTAGGATTTTATTTAAAATTCATGCCTTGGTTTAATAAGTGTATATTTGATATCCAAAAATGGTCATTTGGACTGATTAAATGGGTTTCCAAAGCTGTTTTTGGGTTTTAAAATGGTTTGTGTATGGTTGTTTGAGAAATGGATTATTATTATGGGTAAAATCATTTTTGCGTCCCATTTTACATCTTTGAAATAGTTTACTTGAAAACTCCTTCCAAGAGTGAGTCTTTCCTTTTCTGTTGACTATGAGATGGGATTGTCCTCACTATGGGGCCTCCTTTGTGTGATAATTATGTTAAGGTAAGGGAATACTTCTGGAGTTGGCTGGGGTGGTTTCAGTTTTTGTGATATGTATAATTGCATGTGTATGTGGCTTGTTTTTTTTGTATTGTTTGGAACACACATTTTTTAACATATCATTGGGTCCTAGAATAACAATGAGGAATTCTGAGAATGTATGATTCACTAGTCTAGGTTATTGCACTATGTAGTGACATATAGCAGGAGTTTATTTTATTATAATTGCTATGTGATTTTCCCCCTCGGTCAAGACAAGTAGGAAGAGAACTGGGAGATTGGGTGTTATAACATAATTAAGTAAGGAGTCCCTTTAGAATGAGTCACTTGTATAGTTTGTTCAATTTATCCTCTTAGTTCTTAGGTATTCTCGTGTTTCATTGATACTAGCATCGTTATCCAATTCCCCTGTTGTGAGGCTATATTTTTTATTATTGGTTATGGTTTTTTCTTGGTAAATTTTGAATGTGTGGTTTTTCTAAAAAGGTTTCAAGTAATATGTTTCACAGAAAAATAATTTTTCTTTCTCCCATGCATGAAAAATAAATGTTTCCAAATTGGTTTCTTTTTCCTTCCTTCCTATAAACATAACTCTCAACCATGAGTGAGTCTTGTTTAAAAAAAATGAGGTAAATGGATTTGAAATTTTTTTAAATGAAAAGTGTGGAAAACTAATATTTATATGTTTTATTTCAAACATGTTAAACAATATTTCCTTATTTAAAGGTTATGATTTGCGAATATAATTATTCAAGCTTACCTATTGAGTTTTAATACTCATGTCTATAGTCTATTATTTTTTTATTTTCTATTGTAGGTTCTATCTTTGGTTAAATTTTCTTAGGAGATTTTTGGTATTTTATTGGAGAGTGGCCCTCAGGGTGACATGGAGACATCATGGTTGTCAGGTTCTGTTAGGGTTTCCTTGTGTAGTTAATTATTCAGTTATTGTATTTTTTATTTGGGATTTCAATGATGTAAAAATATTGGCTGATATGTTTATTTTAGTTGATCTTCAATTTTTGGGTTCTTTTGTTTATTTTTTTGGAGAAAAAAATCCATGTTATCTCTAATTATTCCCTTGGAAACTGTCGTCATCCCAAGAGGACCAGGGACACCTCTTAATCCATACCATGGATCGGCATGAGTGACAGGTTCAAGGTCAACCCGAGTTGGTTCGTGACACTATCAAAATTGATAAATGTGAATAAGTGGCCTGTTAACCAAACTAATACAGTCCAAACATCCTTAATGCTAATTGTATCTATCCATTAAGATGTATTTTCATAATTTAATAACAAGATGATACTAGTATGGGTTCCCTAAAAACAAGGTATGTTAGTGTTTATAAAGGAGAGTTGATCATGGATTGAGATGGTGGAATGTGTGGCATTCCAAATGACAACAACCATATTTGGTGGGATGATATGATTGATAGGGAATAATGTGAAACATTCCTAATGAAAACCACCATTTGGGTGGGGGGTTAATCGACATAGAGTAATGTGAAACATTCCTCCTGAAACCCAACATTTTAGTGGCATAGCTGATAAAAATTGTGGAGTGTGCCACATTCCTAATTATAATCACTGCGTAGGTGAGGTGATTTGATCCACATGAAGGATATAATGTCTTAGACCTGGATAAATCTGATGTAACTAAACTCAGTTGGCCACATGGACTCAAGCATGCTTTCCCATATTCTATAACCTATTGACTAGTAGAAAGGGTCTATAGTGTAACTATGGGTAGAGTATACCCTCTTAATTAGAGTTTGGAATTACGGAATAATCATATCAATAAATAGAAGAATCATATAAGATAACCCAACAATAGAAAAGTAATCATTCAGCATACAAATAATAAATTAATAACATCAGTCAATGTCATATACAAAAAATGGTAATCATGGCATTCTATATAAAAATTAAATACACGGGAATCAAGGTAACATGTATATTAAACTTGATATAAAAAAATGAATAAACCCCACCAAGGATATATCTAGTATTTTCGTAAGAAAAGGATCATTCCTCTGCCTCCCCATACTCTATCCTAAAATGATAATACATCGTCCATAATAGTTCCCTTTCCATTATGCCTACCTATATCCATGAATTCTATCTGGGTACTTAGTGGTGGCCCGAAAAGGTTGTTATATATACTCAGTAAGGCACTACCCATAGTGTCTAATTCCATTCAATAAGATATTAAATAATTCATAGTGTTCAGATAATAGTACTGGTTGTAAACATGGTAAATAAATAACATGTATAGGTTCAGGTTCCCATATAATGATCATACACTTCTACCTACTTTGGTATAATTAAAAAGGTATCCAAGTAAATAATCATTCATATCTTAATTTATAATAATTTCTTATGACCCATCTCATAACCAAGGCATCCCCCGTGAATCATAACTATGAAATACATGTATAATTAGTCCATCATGAAATATAAGGATTTGACCCTATCAAATGTTGTTATTTGGATTGATAGTTGTTTCATCTAATTAGTTTATTACTTAATTCAAAAGAAACTAGACCATGTCCATGGAATTGATAATTTGAAACCAAGGTATTGATTTAGACATAACATGAATGCATCACCAAACAATCCTATCATAGGAATTATTGATAGAAAACCTTATATCACTCTAGGTGTGGTAATAAGTCACCAACCTCTGAGTCCATATTTAGAGTTTGATAAAGGGATATCAATTTTAACTCATAGAATATATAATGATCATACCACTGAGTCTATTCATGGAATTTCATAAAGGGAACCCTATTATCACCCATGGAATGTATAACAATCTCCCCTCTAAGTGTGTCATCAGCATACCACATAGAGAGTCGAACTATCACTCTAGGTTTATATAATTCAGATTTCATGTGAGTCTATCTAAGGTGTTCATATGAGAACTCATGTGTCAACCAAGTCATCTGATAATTCCATTTACAATTCATTTAATTAAATAATCTTGATGATTTTATTCAGGGAGTTCCAAGTTAGAACCCATGCATCACTCTTGGAACAACAATAAAAATGGTCATGGGCCTAAAGTCAAACCATAAAATTAAATATTAAATTTGATTTAATTCGAAATAAATTTTATATAAGTAATTAAATCACCACATGAGGTGGATAAAAACATATGTGAGGCTTATAAGGCCTAGAATTCCATGAATTCTTCAATTATTCTTAGTTAGGAAACTAAATATTAATAAAATCTCAACCCTGTTAAAAAAGATTCAATTTATAAGGATGTGGGAACTTGTCCATCCATTCCCTTTTTAATTTAATTTAATTTTCACATCAATCATTTCATTTAACATCTTAAGAGGAAGGGGTGAAATAACACACATCAAGATGTGAACCAATTTCATAGGCTATCCATGGTGGTTTTATTAAATTTAGAAACACACCCAAGGGGTGGTTAATTAAAAGTTCAATAACCTCTTAATGAATAAATGGGACCCATGAATTTCATATGTCATGTAAATTCATTTAATTTAAATAAAAGTACATTTAATAAGTGTTTCTTAAAATATCAGGGGCAGATACCGATTAAGTAATACAAAACAAAAATACTTTAATGGAAAAGAATTAGACCAACTACCTTATATTGGTAGTAAAATACTCATCTTTTTCTAGCCTCTAATATAGGATAGAATTTTAGAAATTGAGAAAATATAAAAATACTGTGAAAATAGAACATATTATCTTGTAATAAAATAACTCAATCAATAGTAATATAAATGAATAATTGTGAAATAAGAATGAGGATCATACAATTATGTATCAAACAAGACTGATGTCAAGTTATTCAGAGTTCGGATGGGGGTGATTCCTCGAAGGATAGATTGAGGTGGACAGAGAGAACCTAATGGGTGAGGGGGTTATTATTCATAGAGTATGAAAGAAAAATAGGGAAGGATATTAAAATCAAGGATATGAAAAATAATCATCTTTACATTTTTAATGTTTCTCGTGGTTTCCCCATGTGGTTGGACAAACCGTGGGCTAAATGCCCAAAAAGCACTATCCCATGACACTGATCTCACTATTAGGTGCATGGATTGACTAACCATACACATCCTGCATAAATACCCACCATAAAAAAGGCTCAAAGAACTCCCATAGTATTTAATACTACGTATCAAAGTTAGTAAAAGTCGTACATCCCTAGAGAGTGCATTGGATCACCAATACTATTTAACCAAACCATATGAAATTGGCAGTATTATTTATACTAACCATGTAGCCCACCTGTTTCTCCCAAATTTTGGGGATATGGGCTTTGTACAAGTCATGTATACCCTTGGAACTCATGTGACCTCATTATTCACTTCGATTAGAATAAATATAAATAATGAAATAGAAAATAAAATGTTCCATACCACAATGATAACTTGAGTTCTTTTAATATACCTTCTTTAAAGAAACTCTTCACTAAGTCATCCTTCCTAGGGTGGTAAAATAACATCTGAGAATAACTTCATCCACTGGACATGTACCTTAGCCTCCCACTCTAAATTCTCATCTTTTTAATTGATATGATACCATAACACTCTTATTAAATGAACAAACTATCCTCATAGAACCTTTAATCACTGATCAATATTATAGATAAAGTTCTCCTAAATGGATGTATCAATCTCCAATTACACATCTTTAGGATAATGAATTTGAGATGGATCTAAATGATATCATAGAAGAAAAGATACTTATAATATCTCATTCATGGCTCGATATCTAAGAGGTAACTTCAACCAATAAGATATCAGATCGACTCTCTCCAAAATCTTGAAGGGCCTAACATAATGTTGAAAAATCATAAATAAATTCAGAATCTATATATTCACTAGTCATGATGAAATAAATAAGAAAATCAAAATACAAAACACAAAATCTGTTAGTAAATGGATAATATCAATCTATGACTTCTTCCTAGACCGATCTATATAAATCCTCTTCCAATTAAGCTAACCCTGCTCTAAATATTACTGAATGATACAACGAATATGTAGAACTACCTCTCATTCCTCTAACTAGTATAGAGTTGAATGGAATGTTATTTGATATAGGGTCTCATGAGGATCTATCTGTATAGTTTCTTGGAAGCTATTAAAGTAAGATAACATAATGACAAGTAAGTGTCTCTCCCAAAAACATCCAAAACAAAGGATACCAACTCAGAGAAATTCATCTAAATAATGCATCATATGCCCACAATGACTATCAGTCTTTGGGTGATAAATACTCATTAGTACCTATGAACCTAGTTCCATCTACATCCCCTTCCAGAACCACGATGTGAAGTGGGGATTTTAGTCAAATATGATGGAATATGGAACTCTATAGAGGGGTATAATCTTATGGTAGATCTTCTCAAGATCATCCATTAAAAATAACTCTTGAATAGGTAGTAAATGGATGACTTTTGTCAATTTTTCTGAAATATCAAACACATTATCACTTCCCCAATATGATCTAGGAAATCCTATTGTGATATCCAAGGTGGCGTCATCCCACATCCACTTAGAAATATTTAATAGAATTAAAATCTCAATTGTTGTCTAGTTTTATTCCATCAACTACTTATGTGTAGAACATCAAGTAAAAAACCCACCTTCCTCCCTTTTAATCCCCGACCAATAGTATTGGTGATGTCAGTTAATATACATCTTGTTAAAATTGGGAAGTACTATGAATACCTATCAACAATATAATTTCCCTTTCCAAGCATATAATAATGCTCTAAGTCAATGTATAGAAGTTATTTGACCTACCCTTGTTTCCTATGATTCAAATTATTTTGTGTAAATATAAACTTATGTAGTTTGGGGTCTGTAAACATCATAAATCACTCACCCATTAAGTAATTCCTTCAATAGAATAATGTATAGACAATATTGGATAACTCAATATTCTCCATTAGGTAGTTCCACTCAGTTTTCCACAACCGATGAGACCGTTATGCCATGCCTCTTTCTTCTTACATCAAAATTGTTCCTATCCTAATGCCTGATGCATCACAATAAATAATATAGCTTCTTCCCATCTCCTGAAAAATTACGATTGATATTGAAATTAGTTTCCTTTTCAACTCCTAAAAAAATAATTGAGGGATTCAGAAAATATGAATTTGACACCCATCTTATTAAGGCCCATAATAGGTGTTTCTAGGAAAAACGTGAAAACTGAAGCACCTAAAATAACCATCTAACCTTAAGAAATTCTATATATAAAATGATTTCTTTGTTCTCACCCATGAAACTACTACCCCAACCTTCAATGGTTCAAATGATACTCTTTCTATGAGATAATGAGACTCAGGATGTAAACTATATCAATTCAAAAGATTCACTTTGTGATCATAGAATTTAACTGAGGCTCAATTAGTTTATTAAATATGATATCATGTTTTTTTATTGGTAATATCATGTTTGGGAATACACCAATATATCATCCCTGGAGAAAACCACAAAAGAATCTATATGTGGGTGAAAAACATGATTCATCGGTTCTATGAAAACTGTAGGCATGTTTGTGGTACTGAACGACATAAGGAAATACTTGTACAAGACATATCTACTACGATGTGATGTACATTGTATATCTGATAGAATAACATGAATATAATGATAACCCAATCTAAAATAAATAATAATTAAAATATTTAC
Source organism: Viscum album (assembly GCA_963277665.1). NCBI lineage: Eukaryota > Viridiplantae > Streptophyta > Magnoliopsida > Santalales > Viscaceae > Viscum > Viscum album. The sequence continues at coordinate 865,823,877 of OY728134.1, read as the reverse complement.
TTATTAGAGTTGATCATAGATGTTAACTATATGAGAAAATGGATATAGGTTCTTAACCATAAGCAAGTTTAAATAATTTTAATCCCTAAAATGACTAAGGGTACCATCTTCCTTCGTAGAAGAAAGGACTGGTGAACCCCATTATGAATAACTGGATCATATAAACCCATTATCTTTAAATTCTTTTAGCTAGTTATTAAGATCCTATAACTTGGTAGTATCCATCCTAAAAGAAGGAATGGATACTGGTTTAGCTCTTGGGACTATCTTGATAAAAACATATAACTATCTCTTGGGTGATAATCTAGAAAACTCATTTGGGAAAAATTTCCTCAAATGTTATAACACTGGAGTAAATCATCCTCACACATTCCTCGGTCACCCAGATAAAAGATAGAAATCTAGGATATCAACCTACCAATACCATGATACTCGGCTCCATTTTGGATTTCTTAGAAATCTCATTCTCCATTTTGGAAACCATTATCTCTACTTGGTGATGTGAAAGTAAAAATTTGTTGATTGAAATCAACATAAGCAGGATAGGTAACCAACTAGTACACCCTAAGAACAATATCCACCCCTTTCTTATTAAAAAAAAATAATTCACGTAGAAAAAGACACCCATTAATCTTTAAGGGATCCTCTTGAACTATATTACACTCTATGATCGAATTCACAATATGTATCCAATTTCATTAAACAAGAAAAACATAACATTGAGCACATGGATCTACATAATAGGAATAGATATGAAGGAATCAGATGCACATATATTAGAAATACTAGATTCTAAATTAGATTCTTTGAGAATAGTACCTAACACTGTTGAAGGCTTGAAAATAACTTCCTCAGGGATCTGTTGCACAACAAACATATGACCTAATCCATGACCTTGAGATAGATCCAGGATTATTTCTTCTCTACTTTTGATTTATTTCCATTCTCAGGCTACCCCATCCATCTCCAATAACTCATCCCGATAAAGTGGTCTCACTCTATCTCCCTGCCTGATAAGAAGCTGAAAACCTTTCTCTAGAATGTAATTTTGGTGTAAACCATATCTCAATGTCTACTAGAAAAAAAGAACTTCAAATTTATTGAATATGAACCACCTTCCCACATGACCAGAAATCGACTAGGTCCCAAGTACATTGTGGTTTCATATGTTCCATCCTACCACACTGATGGCACCTCACCTATGTACCTAAGTATACACCCTAGCTCATAATATCCTTTTGTGTAAGCTCCAAACAATGTTTCTTGATGTTATTAAATGGAACCACAAATCAAGGTACCAATCCTTTTTATCTTGTACCCCCAACCACTCTCATGTTCCTCTCAGTGATAATCACATGATTCAGTGTCTCAAATATGGTGGTAAGATGAAATATACTAATATGTGGTTACATTTAATTCCTAAGACCATCCTCAAATCATCTATATTTTTATTACACATAACATAATAGGATAGGTGTGAGGATATGAAGATACATTATATGAAAAAAAAAATTCATGACTTATAAAGTGACCTACTCCGAGTGTATAGACTCCCTTTCTCTATCATACCTTAAAGACTCGACCTGGAAGTAGTCATATGTGGCCATCTAAAAGTCCCTTCAACCTATATGTTGAACAAGATTATTCAAGGTAATAACATCCCACCATCTTTTGGTGGATTCCTAAATCATATATGTAACAATATTAACTCTCCTTTGGGTAGGTTTCTCAAGATTATTGAAAATCAACAGTATAGCCTCTATCTGTGGCTCTACAACATTTGGACCACCATCCCACAAAAATATGGGATGATTCTAATGCTAATACTCACATGTTAACACTTAAATAGTTAGGGAAGGTCACAGGGCTCCCTGAACACTCTATATAAATCCTAGAAACCCCTATCATAACTAGTCATTAGTTCCCATATCATGTATAAATTGTGGTACCTCAATTTGAACTACTGGTGGCCCAAACCCACCACCTCTAGAGGATTATATTCAACACCCTCCTAGAACATGACTCAAGGACTTTGTGGTGGAATATATCTATATACACCAAATAGATGACTCAAAACAAGAATTTATAACCACTAAAATCACATATATAAGAAGGTTATGATTGGTACAGACCATCTTATATAATATTGACAGCTCTCTATAAGCTCCTAGAGTTATGTACGGGTTATTTTAGGATCATAATAATTATAAGAGACACTACCTAAAACCCAATACTAAGGTTCAGTTATGGTGAACATTGCTACTATAAATCAAATTTCCCAGTATATATATTATCAATTTCATGTTTAATAAGAAATAACCATTTACATTTCAACTGAAATCCCAATTTAATGGCAATCTTTTCATTTCATAATTCAATTTATTTCAATTTCATTCTCATATAAATATAAAATAATGTTATATTTTTGGAGTTATAGAGATCATAATTTATAATTTATAAAGTCTCATTCTCATTACAAATTAAAATTATAAATCCATTTTTTTCACATGTATTTTTTATCTAACCCCTACAAGAAATGTTATCACAATATCATGGACAAAGTATTCAAGGATCCAAAACAGGATACAGAAAATGCATACTGTAATGTAAACATTCCACTGAATATATATGACATGTAAAGCATCAAGTTCCTCTAATGGTGCAAGAATAAATACCTATTTACCATATAGACCAAGGGTAAAAATATAATGTCATATGTAACATCAAACAATAAGTTCACACACAAATTAAATTCAATACAAATGTAATATACACAATATATAAAATCATGTCTCGTCCTTGTTAAATGTAGATTTTTCACTGTATTTGGTTTATCTTCTCCCAGTAATATTCTTATTAACAAATAATGAAATTTCCTATTCACATGTCTAATAAACAAAATAGTATGAAAAAATGAAAATAATCTCCTTGGTACCACCTTGTAACTTCTCAGGCCCAATTCACATAGAAGTATCTGAACATGGTTTGTTTCATGACCTCAAGCACACCTCCATGTATGCCAGAGGCTTTCGACTCATAGTGAGTGTCTATAGTAGAACTGTGGGGAGAATATAACCTCATGATTATAGTGTGGAATGGAGTTTTAAGCATTTATTCGAATCCTAAAAGATAGAAAAATAATGGAAGAGTGATCACACAACATACAAATTACCAAGTAATCACAAAAGACAATGTTAAATTAAAAACAAATATCATCATAGAATGCTATAGAAAATGAAATATAGGGGGATAAGTGGAACATGAATATAAATTATTCAATAAAAAATGAAAAAAACCCATGGATACCCCTAGTAGAATCTCTAGAATAGGATAAGTCATTTTCCACCCCATACTCAATACTAAAAGGATAATCAAGCATTCATAATTGATTATTTTCTATTTTCCATACCTCCATTCATGAAGATTTTGAGGGTACTAAGAGTTGGACCAAATAGGGTGTTCCATATACTCAGTAGGACACCACCAACAGTGTCTAATTACAACCAGACCAAGAGTAAATAAAAAATAGTTCATTTTTAATTGTAATGGCTTTAACTTAAATGCGGTAAATAAATAACCTAAATATTTATAGGTCTCCATGCAAGGCACATCCATTGAAACCATATTCAGAATAATATGGAATGGCTCTGAGTAAAGATTTTTTCATATAATAATTTATAATAAAGTATCATGTCCTATCTCATTGTCAAGTACTCCCCCGTGAATCAAAACTGAGGAAGACATGTATAAGAAGTCCATAAAGGAATATAAGGCTCCAAAAATATCCGAGGTTTTTCTATGGATTGGAAGTCACTTTAGGTAATTATTTTATTAATTAATTAAATTGAAACAAGATCTCATCCTTAGAATTACGAAAGTGGAAACTTGTTATTGATCTAAAATAACATGAACACATCACCTTACAATCTTGTCTTATTAATTCCTTATAGAAAAATTATTATCACTCTATGTGTGGTATAAAGTCACTACCCTTTGAGTCATTTCTTATCATTCCACAAAGGGAAACCAAGTTTTACTCCACAAATGTATAATAATATTCTCTCTAATTCCTTCCTTGTATTTCCATAATAGGAACCCTTTTGTCTCACCTAGAATGTATAATAATATTCTGTTAGATTCTATCCATGGTAGTACATATAGGGATCCCATGACTCACTCATGGAATATATAACCCATATACCAAGTGATTCCATCCATCAAATTTATATGATAACCCATGTGTGATCCAATGCATATGATAATATTATTTTCAATCTATTTAATTAAATAATCCAAATGAGTATGTTCATGGAGTTCTATGTGGAAACCCATGTATCACTCTTGACACATCAATATGAATGGTAGTGGTACTAAATTATAACCACACCATTTAATTTAACATTTGATTCAATTTCCCATCACTTTTATATAAGAAAATAACTCACCTCATAAGGTGGATCAAAACTTAGTCTAGACATATAAGATGTAGGCTTTTTTGAATCCTCTAATTATTTTTAATTGTTTATTTAAATTTTAAGATCATCTCTAGCCTAAATTATTAGAGTTGATGGAAAAGGGAATATGGATATTGGAATCCATTCAAACATTCATTTAATTTTATTTTCACTCTATTTATTTCATTTTATATCCCATCATAATGAGGTAAAAGAAAACACATCAAGAGATTAATAAATTTCATCTCCATCCCATGGAGTTTTTATTTAATTTAGTAACACAACCAATGGGTAGTACATTTCATGGTCATTAAAATATTTTAAGAAATAAATTGGTCCATTAATTATTATTAGTCATACCTATACATTTAATTTATGGAAAAATTTATTTAATAAGAGTTGTTCAAAAAATAAGATACATGGAAAAGTTTCAAAATATATAAAAACCATGTGTTTAAGGTAAATGAATGATACCACCTACCGTACCTTGGTAGTAAATCCCTCGTCCATTTTGAGCCTTTAATCTGAGAAAAAACTGTATAAATCAAGAAAATAGAAATTACCATGAAAATATGGAATAGGTATTGCCCCAAAATAACTTCGTCAGTGGGAATATAAATAAAACATTATGTAATAGGGATTAAGATTTTACTGTTAAACATCCAACAATACTGAAATTCATCTATTATGATTCTATACAAAAGAGATACCTTAATTACTAGCTTGAGGTAGATGGATATATCCTAATTGATGAGGGGGTTATTATGCATGGAAAAAGATATAAAAATATGGAATGAATTTATAATAATATTCAGAGAAATCATTATTTCATAATTTTTAATGGGTTGAAAAAAAATTCATCATGGTTTTCCAAACCACATGTCAATCGTGCACCAAGAACCACTTTATTACACCCATTTTAAGGCTTGGAATGTAGTTAAATTAACAATTTACATCTCATTCAAAACCCCTCTATAAAGAGGTAAGTAGCACTCGCACAACCATGCATCCTAGTTGGCATGGCTAGGACAAATTGTGTAGCCCTAGGATGAGCACTGGATAACTCCACATGGTTTAATCAAACCATGTAGACCTGACCACATAGCTTCTACAAGCATTTCATCCCACCTATTTCATCCAAAATTAGGGACTCATTTCTCTATATAATCCTTTAAAACCTATGTAACACTCGATAATTCATTAATAACTTAAATTATTATAAAAATAAATAATTAAATGGAAAATAAAAGGTTGAATACCTCAAATAAAATCAACATTACTATATAAGAACTTTTAGTTTTCCTAATGACAATCATCATCAGGGTGTGGTGTGTTATATTACCCTTATAGTTATATTTGTTTGAAACATTTGATAGAATTTTTGGAAAAGTGATTAATAAGGTGGGGTTTGAGATCATGGAATCTTTTTCAGTATATAATGACTCAAAAAATGTATAGTTCTATGATTATTTGAGAATTTACTTATATAATTACATGAAATATTATATATATTATGAAATTATTTTAAAGACACATTGGAGGTATCCTAATAAGTCTTGTGCACACCCCCAACTCGAGAATTTTTGTGTTCCTATATATTTCCTAACTAGAGACCCCATTATGGGAAAAGGACTTGTGGTAGGTGACTAAGAAAAAAATCATGGAGCTTATAGATTAAAGAGAGTGACTCTAGAGGGCCAACTATTTATTTGTTTACTTGTCACCAGCTATTCATTTTTCATTTTTTGGCATACCACATTCAGAACATGTTATCCCTAATATAACATTTATTCCATATTTCTTTTTCTAAAGGATTAGTATGATTATTTATAATCTTATTTATTATTATTATTTTCATTATGACATGATACCGTGTGTATAATCTTCCCACTAATGGACATAGAAACTCTCTATCAGTCGACAGTTTCATGCAGAAGGGAATATTCACATGAGGTTATGTGGTACTCCAGCTTAGACCCAATACCTAGTATTTTGGTTTGGGGAATTTTAATAGGTTATTTTAAATATAAAAAAAATTATTATTAGTATATAAATTAAAATATAATTTATTAAAAATGTACATATATTTTCTTTGTGTATTAATATTGATATTTATTTTATATCATTAAAATGTTTTTGTTTTCGAAAATTAATCCTAGATTATATTATTTACATATCATTTAATTAATTTTATGGGAAATTACCATTCCAGTGGTCATGGTATTATTCTTAACATTCAAGTTCCTATTCCCAATGGTTTGGTTACTATTTAAATTATCATATTCTTATTCCAATGGTAACAATAATTTTCCAATTGTTGAATTACTTCTTATTAATTAATTTTAATTCATTCATTTAACATTCACTACAATTCCTCATAAAGTTACATTTTTCCTTTTTAATTTTTCTTGTTGGTTTACTAATATATTGTTTTATTTTTGTATTTTTTATGGGAGTGATGATCTTAGTATAATATAATAATATAAATTTTCACATTCTACATTCCTATATTACATTTTTCTATCCAATCATAATGTTTGTTATTTTCAGGGGGTTATTTTCTGACAAATGTAATGAGACCCATTAATTAAATAATGTTTTGTTCATTTTCATTTGTATTGTATGTGTATAATATATCATAATACACATTTATTTAAGAAAAAAATACTATTAATAAATTTTGAATTTTTACAATAAATAAATAATTCATGTGATAAAACACATGAAAAAGAAGTTGATATATAATATTTTCCCAAAGAAATATTGATATATATCATAAGAATTACCAAGAGAATAATAAATTAAATTTTTTCGATTTTCATATTTTAGTAAAGAAATCATGATAATTAACATTGATTTACTTTTTATAAAAAATTATTAGAAGGATCGTGGAGTATAAAGAATAAATAAATAATCATATAATTTATGCTTTTTGAAATAAGAATATTGTATTTTGGGAAAATAAATAGATTATTATTTACCATTAGAAAAAAAATAATCAGGATAGTTTTACATAATAAAACGATAGTTTTCATAATATTTTAATTTTCAAAAAAAATAAAGGTTACACAATCAATGAAATAAGAAATCATAAAGTTTCAATATGTCTGGTTTACTTAAAAGTGGAAATTTTCATGGAAATTTAAACATGAATAAACCCTAAAAAATAACGATATAGTGAACTTTGGGTATTTTTAAGGATCATATATACAATATGAAAATTAAATAAATGATAATAATATACATAAAAATGGATAAATTAAATGATAATTTGTAACCAAAAAGTAAGGATTGATGTTTTAAGAGTTCTATTTTTTAATTTTTAAAGTACCGTTATTGAAATATCATATCATAGAAAATAAAATAAAATTTTGGATTGAAAATACTTGAAGGTAAATATGAAGATTATATGTTACAAATCATAATTTTTCATAAAATTATATAGATAGAATTTATGGGAATTAAACTTATAAACACGGAATGGAAACTATCTTCAAAGAGTATGATAAATGTTCTCAACAAGGATATACATTTTAGGGAAGTAAAACAATAAGGTAATATATTTGAATTTAAAAATTCAATTTACCTTTAAATGAAGATAAGTTTCACTAAATAATATTACGTTCAAATAACAAAAGAACAAAAATAGTATTTTCAATATGAAACATAATAACTCAAAGATATAGAGTTTGAGTTAAAAAAACTCTTACATTATTGTAATCATTCGAATTGAAAATTCATGTAATTTAGAAGATAGGATGGATTTTAAAATATCCTCTATTTCATGAATTTTATGAAAAAAAATATCCAACAAATACCCCGTAAAGAACAAAAAATTGTTGTATACGAATAATATTATAATGAAACAAATTTTGAGATATAAAAACTCTTACATTTTAACTTATTTTCCTCAAAAGTTCGATAACATCAGGAATAAAAAAACATAACTCTCTTTATAACATATGTCATCAACTTATTGATATCCTTTAACAATTATAATCCTTATTTATAATCATTGTACATATGTTTATTTATTATATATTATCTATTTTCAATATCTGGTGTGAATAATATTGAAGGTTTTGAACATGTATTTTGATAATGTTGTTGATGTATATTATTATCAAAAATTTCATCATTATGTGATTACTAATGGAACTAGAGTTGATTATTTATATTAATTTATAAATATTTAATTTCATTCTATCGAAGTCTCTATTATGATCCATGAAAATAAACTCAGCAATGATCATGTTTCAATTATTTTTAATAAAAGAGTGATGGTGTCTTAGTGAATGCGTTTAATTTTAGTGTTACCATTGTAAAACCAAAATAGAATAATTATTTACTTATTTATATAATATATCATTAGTATTCATGTTCTCATGGGAATTAATTATATTATTATATAGAACTGTTCATGTAGGTGGTCAAACCGGCCTAAACAAAAACAAACGATAATTTTACTAATGATTTTGAAGTGTTTTAGTTAAAATATCACAAGGATATAGGAATAATGAACTAATTTATTTTTTATTAGTGTGACTCATAATAATTAAATAGGATTATTATAATATTTAATATATATTAAAATCATTATCTAGAATGGATAACGTTTTTCCCTCCTAGTACACTTGTTTTAAATGATTGAAATTATAAAGATCATTGTTTCTTATATTATAATGATATTTCACAATTTCGAATAAAATGACATTAATAATTTCATAAATATCATATTTATCCCAAAAAATCATTCTTATAACCATATTTTTATGTTGATAATGAAAACAAATCATGTGTCTTTTTAGAGGCGATAGTCCACACATACACACAATAAACAGTTTTTATTTTCATAAGGTAATTGGGGAAAGGTTAAATAATGTCTAAAAAATAAATATATAAAAATTTAAACTATATGGAAAATACAGATTTTATCATTTAATTATGGTAAATATAAGTTTAAATAGAAAATAAATTGATTTAAAAAATCTAGAGAGTGGTAAATAATTACATTTAGATTTTAAACATTCTCTACAAGTTCTTCTTTAAAATGGGGGACATTGAACCATATCTTAGGGACATAAAATTGTTAGTGATAAAGATGATTATAGGGGAACTAATAAGTTTATAGATTCATTAAGAATATAAATTTTTTAGTGGTCTTTAAGGGGTTGTGGGAGGGCCCTTTATAAGTTGTGAGAATTGAACTTTTATAACAATAACCACTTAATGTAAATAGATAACATGTAAAATGTGTCACATGGATCTAAATTTAAATTTTTCTGAAAGAATTATATTATTTTTCAGGATTATTATAGTAGGATTAGTATATTATAATCACTTATGTTGGGTATAGTATTTATAAACATTCTCTAATGGGTTTTTTCTGTGTAGCTGGAAACACCCAATAGCTCTCATATACATGACCACTAATTGGCCTTCTTCTAAAGACATTAGTTCATTTAGAAACATTGGTAATGAAACTTATGATATCATATTGGAACATAGTATGTGAATTTAGGCTCATAACACCCTTTTTGGGGGAACTATTTTCTATTTCGGGTCTCTCTTATGTATTTTAGACATGTTTTTGGATCCTTGTTCATTCCAAAGTATTTATATGGGGATCACCATAAATTAATGATCTCTTATGAATAATAATTTGTATGGAATCATCTTCATATATCGAAGGTTCTACATTGGTAGTTATATTCATATGCATCCATGTTGTTTCATTAAAGATTCCCTTTTATGGATGGATCAGAGATCCTTTGGTCGTTTCTTATGATTTTGAGTGTTTAAGCCACATGATGAAGAACTCTAAAGTTTGCAATAATCCTAGGAGAAGGATGTTATTTTGATGTTAGGATCAAACCCATAATATGGGATTCCTATGAATCCTCATGTGTGGAATTAGAACCCACATATTTTGGTTCCACTTAACAGGACATGTCACCTTTTAAGGTAGACTGATGTGGACCGAACCTTGCAGTTTTACATCATCATCAAGAATGTGTACGAAAAACTATCCTAGTCAAGGTATAGTGTGGGAATTATGCCAAGTAATCCTAATGGATGATGGAGATATTTGGTCCCATGTGGTTATGAACCTCTGAGGAATGTGGCTCAGAGAAAATTAGGCTGACTTTGGAAGTTGGGCTAAGACCCTAGGGAGGCTTCCAATGTATCCCAGTTTGTTAGGAATGAAAGACCATGTGGTTCAGTGATTTGGGGATTAAAATAGTGAGAATTACCATATAGTTGTGTCTTTCACCTTATAAAAGGAACATCGGGTGCTTCTTCATTAGTAGTATTTCCCTTTTAAGATTGAGGCATAGTTTCAGGGCTTATGCCATTTTAGAGGCCCATCTGATTAGTGGTTGGGGATTTTGCCTATAGCAAGGACCCATTGAACATGTGGTTACATATTACTTGTAGAATCATCCCATTTAAAGGTTTAGTATTTGGAGGATCTCACAATAACCAACAACCTCTAATCCCATGAGAGTCATGCATGGTGTAAGAGATAAGAGGAAGAAGTACTTTTAAAGATTAAATGATCCCCTCTATCTGTTGGTGTATGAAGATTAAATCCAAAAGTGGGACAGAGAGGGTTTTGAATTTGATCATATCATATTTTATTTTATTTTTATCTAGGAATGTCACATATTGGGATCCATCTAGCTACACCCCAGTTAGGTGAAGAGGATAAAGAGAACTGCCACTCATAAAAATATTAGGGGCCTACTCTAGGAAGGATGACCAGGTGGTCTCTAGGGAGGAGAAAAATGACCGGCATTGGCCCTTATGAAAGTTAAATGATATTAGATTCCCTAAATATCTATAAATGTGAGGTTAACATGAGAAACTCTATGTTGAAGACCCTTATTACCATGGTAATGTTGACTCGAAGACATTCTGAGGACCTACCTTATTGTTTAGGTAACATAAGTGACTCCACTTTCCAAGTTTTTATAGAATAGAGAGAGAACATTGATGTTCACAATGATATGATCAAAACATTTGGTCACCTTTGGAAGTTTCCTTATTATGATGTTGTTAGAAAAGTTCTCATATGGGGAAATATGGGGGTCCAATGATTTGATGGAAGGGAGCGATGGTAGGTGGAGAGATTTCCACTTTTGGATGCCCCATTCTGTAGAGCTAGATCATAGGTAGGATATAGTTCCCTCTACACAGAACCTTGTACATTTGTGAGGGTGACATCTGCGTAGCATGGTTCTATGTGGACTCAGTTTCAGACCATATAGTGTATTTCTAAATGATCGCACCATGATTCACTGTATCATTTTCACCCTTACACCACTGTGCTAAACTTGTTTTATATTGAAAATTATAAAATAATAACAAATTTCATTCCATGTGTGTATAATTTATTTTATTTTTATCACTATTAAAAAGGTCAATGTTACTTTTTTGATGATTCCATTGCAGAAGGAGGTGATTTGGAGGACCCATGATGATGTCCAAGAAAATTGGCCAAACTGCACAAGATCTATGCACACCAGTGCCCTAATCCACACATATCTCCTAATCCGTGCATCCCAATGTGATCAAGAGTTTTGGGACGGTCCAAAATTAATTGGGATACATTTCATATGAAGGAAATCAAGACTGATTCAGCCATCTATTGGCCCAAATGACCTAATCTGTCCAGTACACCGAATCTGCCCGAAGTCAAAAGTGGTGTGTTGTGATCTATCCATATCTCACTCTATACTTGTACAAAGGGTTCCAAATATTCATTGGAGATGGTAAATGGGCGGGGTTACAACTTTTTTATTTTCTCCAAAGCGAGATAATGTTGTTTTGAGGTTTAAATCCATGTGAAAATTAGTTTAAAGAAATATGTGGGCTCAAAACCACCTTCTAATTTTCTAATAAAATGGAACCTTGGGCTCACCATTTAGAAGTTCTAAACAGAAGTGAATCTCTACAATTTTTGCATCTAAGAAGAGTCTTCTCTTCATCCTTTATGTTTTGGAGGCCCATATCCTCATAGGAGGATCAATAATGAAGAAGGAGTTCCACCTGAGCTTCCTCCTCATCCCAATGTCGAGCTAAATGGTCGGTGTTCATTTCTAGGGAGCTACGCACTTGAAGAGGGAGTTACGACACCTTATATTATACAGGTTTTGTTTAATTTTTGTGTGAATTATTTCACTTATGTTTAATATTTATTTTCTTCTTCTTTGAATTAATTGATTAGGTTTAATTAAGTGAAACATTTCACATTTCAATACCGATTGGGTTGAGATTCAAGTGGGAATCTTGGGTTGTTCTGATTATACAACACAAGCATACTCTTTCTCTCACACATACATGATATTTCAGTATGATATGATATACCTCACTTTATTCTTGAGGTCCAAACCATGACAACACGATTTTTGTGTCAAGGGGTGGTTCTTTGTGCATCATTTTAAGAGGAAAGAGGGGAACCAAGATCTTGGTCATCCCTCAACCAAAGGATTACAACAAAACCTAATAACCAATTGAGAACAAGGAATTATTAAAGTGTTGTTTTAAATTAGAAATTATCACTTATTTATCTCATTTTTTCTAAATCCATTTTTTCTTTTAACTTTAGAACTCTTTATGTTAAGTTACTTTCTTAAAATTGATTACAAAATCACCCCCACTTTTGTTATTCTTATTAAAAATACACACCCAAAACCTATCAATGCTCCTTTAGGTAAAACCTAGGGTCTTCCCTAGACTATAAATCAACCTTAAAAATATAATAAATTTGACACTTCATGAAAACGCGGTCCAATTTTGGCACCGTTTATGGGGATCGATGCAGTTTTTAGTGTGTGTTGTTTATAAGATATTTGTAATTTTTCTGAATATTTTTTACCTTTTCAATACCTTTGTGTTCTTATTTATTTGTTGTGTAGGTTTGGTCCATAATGCATTAAAATCTGGGATTTTTACCTCCTTTCAAACCTGAACCAGAGAGGATCCTACATCAGTGACCCCGAGACACCGAAGAGAACCCTTTGAAGGAGGACACACAAAACATTGACATTATTGTTGATCCTTCCTCTTATTCTTCTTAAACCAACATAAAAACTGAAATAAAATTCCATAAAATGGATGAAAATAACCGAGAATTAAAATAAATAACCTCATCTGATATTGATATCCAACCCACATACATTCAAATGCAAGGCAAGGCACCCAATTTTGAAGTAAAATCCGGTCTAATTTATTTATTACCAAGATTTCAAGGACTTCCTAGAGAAGATCCACATAAATATTTAAAAGAATTTCATACTGTGTATTCTATATTAAAACCTGAAAATGTGGATGAATAACAAGTAAATCTCATAGAATTCCCATTTTCATTAGAATACACTGCAAAAGACTGTCTTTACTATGTTAATTCACCAGTTAGAGGCTAGGCGAACATAAAACACATTTTTCTTGAAAAAATTTTCCCAGCCTCTCGAACTGAAAATATAAGGAAAGAAATTTTTCGTATAAGGTAGCCACAAGTGGAAACATTACATGAATATTGGGAACTCTTTAAAATGTTATTTTCAAGTTACCCACACTGCCAAATAAGTGATCAACTTTTAATTCAGTATTTTTATGGATGTTTAATTATTATTGATAGAAACATGATTGATGTCGCTACATGTGGTGCACCGGTAGATAAGACCCCAATTGCTGAAAGAAACCTGATTGGGAACATCACACAGAACACTCAAAAATGTGGTATGAGGTCCAATGTAACCATTCTAGGTGTCCATGAGGTTCAAAGTACCGAATTCGAGAGAAAGGTTGACTCAAATTCTGAAGAGGTAAGTACCCTTATTTGACAATTTTCTCTTTCACAAGGGAAATCCCAATATCCTCCTCCCATCCATTGTGGTATATGTTCTTCTGATACACACTACTCCGGCCAATGCCAACAATTGAGAGAATATTCTGAGAGTTGTGAGGCAATCTTTCCAGGCCACCCCTATAACCAACCCTTTAGTCAAGAACCTTTTTATCCATCCAATCCTAGGTGGAAAAAAACTAAGCCTATAGGCAAGGGGGTATTCAAACCAACATCAATAGAAATGGAACCAATATGGTTAGATTAGTCATCCAACACCACCACCCAGAAATCCCCAACCACCCCAAAGGCCTTTCCAACAAACCGCTCCAAAACCTATGCCAAGCCTAGAATATATGATGGAAAAAATGGCTACCAACAATATCAAATTCCAACAAACCACTCAGGAAGCCATACAAGAACTCAAAACCCAATTAGTCCAACTAGCTAACTCGGTTGGGTAAATTCATAGTCATGGGTCGGGTAAACTACCCTCTCAACCATTAGTTAACCCTAGGGATAAACGACCTATTTGTTCCATCACAAATAGGAGTGGGAAAAAACTTAAAACCCAAATTAACCATCCATTAGATTCATCCACTCCTCAGGAAACCAGCATCCCAACTTCTAAAAATGGTCCAAGAGAAGAAAATCCTTATCCTAAGAGAATCCCTTCCAAAGGAAAGAGTGTGTATTTGATGAGTCTCCTATCCCAACCATTCCTCTTACATTTCCCCAAAGGTCCACCCAACTAAGAAAAAAAAAAGAAACTAAACAGGATAAGGAAATATTGGAAACATTCAAAAAAGTGTAGGTTAACATTCCTTTGATTGATGTCGTGAAGAAAATTCCAAGATATGCCATGTTTCTGAAGGAGATGTGTACACACTGAAGGGTACTTCAAGGTGATGAGAAGGTAACCTTGGGGAGGAATGTCTCAGTATTGATAGAACTATAACTACCTACCAAATGCAATGATCTTGGAACATTCTCAATTCCATTAACCAAAAGGGAGTATTCATTTTTCAATTCTATGCTTGATTTAGGTGCTTCTTTAAATGTTATGAATCACTCCATATACTCTTCATTTTTGGTTGGAAAACTAAAGCCCACTGGAATTGTTGTTCAAATGGCCAACCAGAGTACCACACACCCTTCTGGAGTGTTAGAGGATATTCTTGTGAGGGTGAAAGTTTTAATTTTTTCAGCTGATTTCTATGTGCTAAAAAAGAAAGATAATAGGAAGAATAGGCATGCACCAATTATATTGGGGATGCCCTTCCTAAAAACTTCCAAAACCCTAATTAATGTCCTTAATGGTACATTGTCAACGGAATTTGATGGTGACATAGTCCATTTCAACATTCTTGATTCCATGAAGCACCCCTTAGAAGAACATTCCTCTATCTCTATTAATTCAATTAATGTACACCCTTCTCCTAAAAACACTTCTTAACATTCCCCTGATCCCCTTTATGAGTTTCCATACGTGATTGAAATTCTCGGTAAAGAATCATGCATTTATTGTTGTAGTGGTCTAGAGAAATGTAATGTTTGTTTGTTAATTGATGATTTCTTGAACACTGAGGATCCAATGACCATCGATGATACTGTTAAGCCTGTAAAATCTCATTCCTCATCCGAGGATGACACGATTGAGTAGTTAGATGAGATCAGGGACCTATCACTTTCACAAAAAGTCTCATCAATCCAAAATATACCTAAATTAGACGAAACAAACTGCCTAAAGATATAAAATATTCATATCTTCAGAATGGAAACATGTTGCCCATCATCATGGCTTGTTCACTCCCTCCTAAGCATGAATTGCGACTTCTTGAACTTTTGAGGGAGTATAAAAAATAATTGGGATGGACACTTACTTACATTCTTGGTATTAACCCATTAATTTGCACAAATCATATTTTATTAAATGATGAGGCCAAACTAGTAAGGTAGTCACAACTTCGATTGAACCCAAACCTCATAAAAGTTGTGAAAAAATAGGTAACAAAATTATTGCCTGCTGGATTCATTTACCCCATCTCTGATAACAAATGGGTCAGTCTCATTCAAATAGTTCCTAAAAAACTAGCCTTACAGTATTCAAAAAAGAAAACAATGAATTGGTTCCAACTCGTGTGCAGAATAGTTGGCATGTCTGTATAGACGATCATTTACTAAACCAACACACTGGGATGGATCATTTCCATTTTCCATTAATTGACTAAAATCTATGGAGGCATGAGGGTAAGTCCCACTACTATTTCCTTGATGGGTATTATGGATACAATCAGATCCATATTTCCCTTGAGAACCATGAGAAGGTAACCTTCACTTTCCCCTTTGGCACAGTTGCCTATATAAGGATGCCATTTGGTCTATGCAATTCTCTAGGTACTTTCTAGAAATGAATGGTTAGTATTTTTTGGATTACATGGATAATTGAATGGAATTATTCATGGATGATTTCACTATTTATGGCTCTTCTTTTGATGAATGTTTGACTAGTCTTGATTTAGTCCTACACCATTGTGTTGAAAAGAATCTCGTATTAAATTATAATAAAAGCCATTTCATGGTGCAATAAGGTATAGTTTTGGGACATGTAATTTCTTGGAATGGTATCCAAGTAGATAAATCAAAATTGGATTTCATTTCTTCCCAAAAATTCCCTGAAAATGTATGGGATGTGCGGTTTTTCCTAGGTCATTCTGTATTTTACTGTCGTTTCATTCATGACTTTAGTAAAATTGTACTCCCCCTCTACCGATTACTCCAAAAAGAAAAATAATTTGTTATTGATAATGAATGTGATTAAGCTTTTAATAAGTTAAAATGGAGTCACAAATCATCCCTAGTAATCCAACCACATCAGTGTGATTTAACATTTGAGCTCATGTATGATGCCTCAAACTATGTAATTGTGCAGTCATGTCACAAAGGGTCAATCGAGATCCACATGTCATTGCCTATGACTCATGTACTTTGGACCCTACCCAAGAAAACTAAATCATAGCTGAAAAATAATTTCTTACCATTGTGTTTTCCTTGGAAAAATTCAGGTCATATCTTTTAGGGTCCAAAGTCATTGTATTCTCAGACCATGTAGCCCTCCGGAATCTCTTTAAGAAACCAGATGTCAAACCACATCTCATTAGTTGGATGCTCCTCAATAAGGAATTCAATTTAGAAATTAGAGATAAAGAGGATGAGAGAATGTGGTGGCTGGCCATATTAGTAGGATCCACCCATCCTCACACATTGACTCATCCCCCTATATTCCCATAAATGAAATGATTCCTGATGAGCAATTGTACCGAGTGCAAGATGTTATTCCTTTATATGCTAAAATTGTAAATTATTTGGTAGCATCTTGCATTCCTACTGATTTCAATAATAACCAATCCATTCATCTAAAACATGAGTCTCATTGGTACACTTTGGGATGACCCCTACCTCCGGAAAAATATAGTGATAAAGTCTTTAAGAATTCTGTTCCTGATAGAAATCTTCATTCTGTCCTTATATTTTGTCACACTCATGCTTGTGGGGACCACTTTGGTACCCAACAGACTTCTCACAAGGTCCTAGATTCTTGCCTCTTTGGTACAAAAATTTTTTAAGATGCCCATGATTTTTGTAAATATTGTCCTCATTGTCAAAGAATTAGGAATGTCTCTAAAATAAATGAAATTTCCCAATAACACTTTCCCTTTCATGGCATTTTTTATGTTTGGGGAATTGAATTTATTGGTGAATTTCCCTATTCCTTTGGAAACTTTTACATTCTTCTAGTGGTCAATTATGTGTCAAAATTGGTAGAGGCCCGAACCACAAGGACAGATGATTCCAAAATAGTTGTGGAATTTTTGTGAACTCATATCTTTTGTAGGTTTGGATTACCTAGGCTCATAACCAGTGACCAGTGTTCTTATTTTTGCAACTGAACAATGCAGTCATGTTTTCATCGGTATGGGGTAAGTCATTCAGAGTCTACTGCTTATCACAAAGAGACCAATGGTCAAGTTGAGGTGTCAAATAGAGAGGTAAAATAGATTCTTGAAAAAACTGTTCAACCAAATAGAAAATATTGGAGTCTTAGACTTGATGATTCATTATGGGCCTAGTGTACTACTTTCAAAATCCCCATTGTCATGTCACCATATCATATAGTGTTTGGAAAGTGTTTTCACCTCCCTGTTGAGATTGAGCACTAAACCGACTGGTCCATCAAAAAATGCAATTATAATTTTTCTAGTGCAGGTGCTCAAAGGAAGTTTCATATTCAAAAGATTGAATAAATTAGAATAGAAACATATGAGAACTCTTAGATTTATAATGAGCGAACCAAGGCTACCCACAACCTTTTTATCCTTCATCGCCAGTTCCACATTGGGTAGAAGGTCCTCCTTTACAATTCAAGGGTGAAGCTACATCCAGGTAATCTTCTTTTCCGCTAGTTTGGCCCATACACTATTACTAATGTCTCCCTATTTGCTGTTTTCCAGGTTCAAAATCAAGAAACTCAGTAAACCTTTACTGTCAATGGGTAGCAGCTGAAGCACGTCTATGAATCCAATCTAGAGTCCTTGATGGAGGAACATCGTGTTCAAGAAGAAATATTTGAATGAAACTGACTAGGTTTTATCCTTCCTTCCAATATTTTCTTTTATTATAGTGTGGACACTACACACTTTAGGTGTGGGGTTGGGTATATTCTTGGGTTAGTTTGTAATTTTCATCATATTTCTTCTTTTTCTCTTTTTAGATTGCTGAATTGCATTTTTACTTTCCCCCCTTCCCTCCCCCTCAACTTTGTGATAGAATATCACTTTTTTATGCCTACATTATCATAGAAAATGATTCTCGTTTAATCATGGAAGTAATTGAGAATGCCTGTGGAATTTCCATATTTCATGTTGTTTTAGCATTCCAAAAAAATCTGATGAAATGTGCCTTTTGTAAGAATTTAATACTGTGGTGTTAATTTCTTTTGAAATTTTGTTGTTTTTCGATGATATAAATTGTTATATTAATTTGAAACCTTTTAGAAGAATGGTACCCTTTTTGTGAATAGTTTAAGTGAAAATTTTGTTACTAAATATCTCTAAGCATTTTTTCACCCAACCATGATGTGTGAAATTTTATTACTTAATAGAAGGTAAATATAAGTTAGGTATATTTTTCTCTACTTTACAAAATCATTTTCCCATAAATTCATTCCTTATCTGATCTATTTCATTATTATACTTTATTGACCTATGTATGTGTACTTATTATCGGACTATTGTACACCCTCATAAAACAATAACCAAAAATGGGGGTTGTATATTGGGCAGGTCAAAAAACACCCTTCATAGACCATTGATCTTGTTATAACTATTACAATTAGTGTCGTGGGGAGAAAAAACATGGGTTGCGATAAGAGTGTGAGATTTCATCTAAGTGGAACTTTTGAAAAATTAATAAATGAGGGGAGTGATGAAATGTACAACATATGGGGATATCTAGGTCAGGAGATTTTGGTTTGACTTCTGGGAATGCTTAAATGAGTGGGTCTTGAAATTTGGTTGCAAAACATGTGGTAAAAATTCAATGGAAATTATCTTGTAAGTAGATAATTATTAAAATAACATACATTCACTCGATAAAAAAGGGAAAGAATAGAATGAAATGGTTGTCACACACACACGTGGATAATTAATGACATGATTAAATTTTGAATTATTTTCTTTTATTGGTATCATGCATCTCTTGTAATTTCATTGGGATACAATTTTTTAGACATCTTTTTCCATGATCACTGAAAATAACTCGTCTGTGTGATTTTTTCATTGATCATATTTCTTTCAAGAATCAAATTTTCATTGAATGTTAAATATTTATGAAGTTGGAAATATCTACATGAAAAAAAATTTCAATTATTACTTTTCCCATGAGGGTAAATGTTTAGGTGTGGGGGTGTGATCGCACCGTGATTCAATGTTTCATTTTCTCTTTTACACCAATGTGCTAAACTTGTTTTATATTGAAAATTTAAAAAAAATAACAAATTTTATTCCATTTTTTAATCATTTATTTTGTGTCTATAACTTTTAAAAAGTTCAATGTTACTTTTTTTGATGATTCCATTATAGGAGGAGGTGATTTGGAGGACCCATGATGATGCCCAAGAAAAATGGGTCAAACTGCACAAGATCCATGCACACCAGTGGACCTATCTGCGCACTTCTCCTGAACCATGCATCCAAATGGGATTAACGTTTTTGAGATGGTTCAAAATTTGTTGTTATACATTTTATATGAAGGAACCTAAGACTAATTCAGACATCTCATGGCCCAACCGACCTGATCTGTCCAGCACACTGAATCTACACGAAGTCAAAAGTGGTGTGTTGTGATCTTTCCGTATCTCACACTCTACTTGTCCAAAGGGTTGAAACAATTGGAGTTTGATGGTAAAGAGGTAAGGTTACAGATTTTTTATTTTCTCCGAAGTGATATAATGTAGTCTGGAGGACGAAATCCATGTGAAAAGTGGTTTTAAGAAATTTGTGTGCTCAAAACCACCTTCCCATTTTCCTATAAAATAGCACCTTGGGCTGCCGATTTGGATGTTCAAACCAGAAGTGAATATCTTCCATTTTGGAGTCCTGTAAGATTATCCTACCCATAATTGAATTTTTTTAGGCCCATATCCTCATATAGGGATCAATAGTGAAGAAGTAGTTTCTCCCGATCTTCCTCCTCCTCATGATGTCGAGCTAAATAGCGGGCGACCATTGTGAGGGAACTACACACATGAAGAGGGAGTTTCGTCACCTTATATTCTACTAGATGTTTGTAATTTGTGTGTGAATTATTTAACTTATGTTTAATATTTATATACTTCTTCTCTGAATGCAGTGATTTGGTTCAATTATGTGAAACATTCCTCATTTCAATGCCGATTGGGTTGAGATTCAAGTTAGAATCTTGGGTTATTCCGATTGGACAACACAGGCATCCTTTTTCTCTCACACATACATTATATTTTAGTATTCTTTTCTATACCTCACTCAATTCTTGAGGTTCAATCCTTGACAACATTATTTCTGTGTCAAGGGGTGGTTCTTTGTGCATCATTTTAAGAGGAAAGAGGAGAACTAAGATCTTGGTCATCCCTCAACCAAAGGATTAAAAAAAACCTAACAACCAATTGAGAAAAATTAATTCTTCATGTTTTTTAGTAACATATCAATTATCAATTATTTATCTCATATTTTTTAAAATCCACTTTGTCTTTCAACTTTACAATTATTTATTTTAAGTTACTTTCCTAAAATTTATTAAAAAATAACCCCCCCCCCCCTTTTTTGTTCTTCTTATTAAAAATGCACACAAAAAACCTATCAACACTCCTTGAGAGACAACTAAAGGTTTTCCCTAGACTATAAATTGACCTTAAAAGCATAATCAATTTGACGCGTCATGACAACATGGTAACTACACCGGGCGAGGTTTCACCAGTGTAGAATGTTTCTATGTGGGTCCTAGTTTCACCAATATAATGTTCCACTACATGGGTTCATGTTCCTCCCACATATAACTTTTCTATGTAGTATGGGGTTCTATCCACATATAATTTTCTATGATGGATTCTAATAAAAAAATTGCTATTTTCTTGTGCCCCAGTAAATGGTGTTTGCAAAGGGGATTTATGGTAGCTTGTGATTTGGTGATTTAATATTTCCTCTTTAATGTTATGTGGTGGATTTTTACCTATTTGGAATAGAAAGATCCATGTTTTGGATCTCATTAAGGATCTCCTCCCAAGATCTCCTTTTTCTGTCCTCAACTTATTGGTTTCCTATAGCATTCTTTAATAGAGGAATGGGGGACAACATACCATCATGGTTGGCCTTCCGTGATGTGTCGGGCGGCTTCTTTTGCAGGATCCCAAGGAAGATGCCCCAGCCCGTGAATTACATCTTCTTTGGGGATAAGTTGTTCATGGGGATGGATATCACCATCCTACCCCACAAATTACTTTGTTTCATTTTTGGTATCTAATGATACTGCCTCATCCAATGAATGACTTCATTCTTTTGGATCATTGTTTGTGAAGGTGGAAATCACCATCTATCACACTAACTATTTCATTTCATTTGCAGGGTTTGGTGGTGTTTCCTCATCCCACAAAAGAATTCATTATCAAGGGTGGTCATCTATGGGGATGGAAATCATTGTTTGGCCCCACAAACAAATGAAGTTTTT
Organism: Viscum album; assembly: GCA_963277665.1. Taxonomy (NCBI): domain Eukaryota; kingdom Viridiplantae; phylum Streptophyta; class Magnoliopsida; order Santalales; family Viscaceae; genus Viscum; species Viscum album. The sequence continues at coordinate 865,801,314 of OY728134.1, read as the reverse complement.
TTTACAGTGTTCAACGGTACATCCTCGTCCAGTGAATGACTTTGTTCACATGGGTGGTTCTTCATAGGGATGTAAATCATCATGTGTCACCACAAACAAATATTTTTTCATTTTTTGGTGCCATCCTTCTATAATTTCCTGTGAACTATTTCTTTTGTTGGGTGTATCTTAAAGTTTTAGAACACCATGTGAAGTGATAGACTGTGAATCTATTTTCACATCACGAGATCAACCCATTCTTTATGGCTCTCCTCCTTTGAACAATTTTTCTTCAAATTATTCTCTAGATTAGATTTCCTCATTTTCCAAATTAATATAGATTTCTTATTCTTCTATACAGAAATTTTGGATCCCAAAAAAATCAACCCATAAGAATAGTATCTGATTATGATGAAGAGAATGTTGTTACGATATAGAAATAGGTCCTATTTTTAATGGCTTTTCAGTACATCAGTGGACCTATTAGTGGTAACCACCATATTTCTTGATGAACTATGAAGTCTACAAAATCCCTGATCACCAATTGATTTCACGTATCATTTCATTTGTGGATGGATTTTCCACAAACTAAAATTCTAAACCATGAATGGTAATTCTTAATATCCCACTTAGAGGAATGATGCTTCATGGATTAGGTTCCCCATATGCTAACACCTCATGGATTGATGCTTCTCTAGCCAAACATTTATGGTCTATCACTTCTTTGGTTGATGGTTCATGTACTAATGATTTGAGAACTAATGGTTCATGAACTATTTGTTTGTGGGGCTTTACACTTTACAATTTTTTATGGATAGTAGTACCTTTACTTATACATTGTAATTCATGAATGGGATGGACCATTCGTAGGCTTTTTATACTATTTATTCTTCTTCCCTCTATTTTTTTGATGATGGGAGGAATGTTATAATTGATTATATTGAAAATAATGCTAAAATCATCATCAACCCACTCCATCAACCCCTAGAATGAATTGTTAGTGTCAGTCAAAGAGGATATTTAGTCTCTGATAGGAATCCCCATATGGATTCAGGATACCATATGATGCTTCAATTCTATCACCATGCATAACAAATCAACATGTACCTAAGTTAATTGAAATTAAAAATATCCCATGAGACAAAAATTTTTAAATGGGAGATTCATCTACGAAACCCATGTTGTTGGGCCTCTTTTGAACTACACTCCTCGATCACTTGAGGAAATTGTCTAGGCACTGGATGAGAAATTATATTACTATCAAAGAATCACCTGGATGGTCATGGAAATTAAAAAACTAGGGTGGTAATTGAAATGGGACCTTCTCCCTTGGGACTCATTCATCTTGGATTTGGGATGGATTTTTTGGATATTCCATACATCTAAGGAATTTAAGAGTAACCTGATGGACGTCAGTGTATACAAGGTGGTCTGGGTATAATAGAACAAATCTCACCTAAACCAAAATCTTATCCCATATCTATTTATCATGTAGATCCTAGACACCAATACATTTCATTTGGAGCATGGGGAGCTTAGTATTAGTCTTGGGGATGACCAGTTGATTTTAGGGACACTCATAATGGGAGATGAGTTTCATACACCCCTTTATCTTGGGGTGATGTAGAGATGACCCCCCCCCCCTCTTTCCAATAAACATATTGATAAGGAAAGGGTAATTTTGAAGATAGACCATCATCGGAAGTAGGACATCCCATTTTTTAATTGGATCAATACATTTTCCACATTAAGCAGCTTTGTGCCTTATGCGAGGAGTCCTAGTGAATTCTCTACTCTTGATAATCGAAGAAGTATAGTCGCTTATTGTCCCATGCTTGAGGAGGGTTAGTTTAAATAATGGATATGGAAAATAATCTCCAACATCGACTAGATATCACGACTAGTATCCTTTTTTCATGTTTCTTAGTGCCTAGTGACAGCCAATGCATGACTTTGGTACTAGGGTCACAGTCACAACATTGATCATGCTAACTCAATTGGAAACCAGTAGATGTATTAACCTTATCTGTCCATTCATACTGAATATTTACCATTTATTATCATGGATCGGTGAGTGGAGGTCACAATACCAGTTGGGGTCCCATAAAAGATATTTGGTGTAAGGTAGGAGACCACATCAGAGGCTACATATATATCAACCCTGAACATATCTTAGGGTCAATATTCTGACCTTTTCCACAATTCATAAGTTGTATAAACCCATCATAATAGAGTGAATAAGATATGATGGACCATCTCAATTATCATGATAGTTTCACTTATGCTTCGTATGCCCCTCCCACACGTATTTTGGTAAATGATGCCTCTAGGGATCATGAAAGATGAGGGTATCTTATTTATTTGACAGAATGAATCATAGTATTCAGGTTTGATGAGGAATTTATATGCAAGGAGTATGCACCCTATAGATTTTCACATTAGTTCAACTATGTTTAGATTATTTTTCCTCCAACCATCAACAGTTCATGATTGGAGAAAATCTTAATGATAGATTGAAAAATCTATCTAATATTCACTTGGTAAGAAACATGATTTCATGTCGGGATTCTACCTTCTATGGATTTTATGTCAGAAAATACAAGTTCTTATTCTAAAATTTTGAATTGATCATACCCTAAGGATAAATTGGCAGACCCGTTTCCTATTTTCAAATTTCCACCGACACCCGAGATTAGGGGGAATTAAACAAAAGTTATCGAATATTTGAATACTAGAAAGAAAATGAGAAAAAGTATAGTTCTTAAACCTCTAATAAATTTTTCTAGAACCTAAGGTTCAACCACATTGGATTCCAACACTACTAATCATGGTTATGTATCCATTCCCCTGATTCCACCTTCCCAATGGGCTGGAGACAATGAGATTTTTTATGGGTTCTCACACAGTTCATGCTCTATGGCACTTTTTTTAAGATAAAGAGGTTTTGTTAAACATATAGGGATACATTTCATCACCTAAGACTATATATTATTCCAATGACCCAGTGATGATGGAATTCTATCTTTGGCAACTCAAATCCTCTATTCAATCACTATAGAACCATCACGAATATTCCAAGTGTGTGCTCTCAATGGAGAGACATGCAACCAATGAGATTAAAGAGGATGATAGTCACACTTCTTAAGGGGATGTTGAAGCAACCCCTTGTTTCTTAACTGTTGTTGTGTAAATTCCTCATTCCCACTCAAGGTCCCACAAGTTCTCCTCCCTATAGTTTTCTAGGGAGGCTAAGTCACCATGGAGGAAAAGCGGTTATCGGGGCCTGCCTCGCATCCCAATGTAGATTTACCATAATTATCCATTTCCATCACTATATCCTTATCCTTCACTTGTAAATAATGGTATACATTTTGATAAATCACATTTATCAATGTTATCTTTCAAACACTCTATGAAGATTCCCTTTTATCTTGTGGGCTTCAGATTGATCACTGCTTCTATATGGATCTCTACTCAAGAAGATCCTCATGAATAGAATATACCTAGAATAAATGGACACATACATCAACTCTTATAAGTATATAAATTATTTTCCTAACTTGGGAGAGGACATGGAGGTGATCATGAAAGTCAAGAGGACACCAATGAAGAGGTATTATAATTTTTTATACCAACCCTTTTGATTCTTATTATCATGACCTTCAACTCATACTCATAGTACTTGTAGGAGATTTGGGAGATCCAGGTACTTGTTTCTTGGCCAGAGTATACCCCAAGGGTCACCAATACTGGGAAGTGTTTCCCATCATATGTTCGAGTCACTGGAGAGAGATCCTATAGAGTAATGGAACATATCAAGGTAGTTCTTATAGATCCTTTTAGAAAATTTCCACACCTAACCCCACCCTCTATTCTTTCCAGGGTATCATTACCGTGGCACAACATGAGGCATGGACATAAATCACAACTAATGATAAGTATAATGTTGTGGATAATACATGAATGTTTAATTTTTTTTTCATGTTATGTGTCTTCATGTGATGAATAATCATATTTCACTTGAATTGGTGCAAGTCCAGTGAGTAATTAGGAAACAATCACCCTCGGTCTGGTAGAACCTTTTTCTTTGGTGATCAATGTGATATCACCGGGTTTTTCCCTGAACGAGATAGGTAACATGAGACAATTGAGGCCACTGAGGGACCCCAATCAACATAGGGAATCTATCCATGATATAGTTTCCATTTCCTTAGTAGTGGGGAGAATAAAGAGGTTGAATATTATATTGACCATGTTGATCCTACTTCTATGGGGAGCACAACCATAGAAGAGAGAGCATTTCTGAATTTAGGAGATTCAAAATCAGCTTTCATGCTTAGTTTTCAATGATTATTCTTACATGTATAGTTTCTAGGTGTAATATTTTGGAGACAACTAACCTCACTGAACATGATCCTACACTATGGGAATCTTTAGAAGAACCTAAAGTCAATATAGAAATAGAGGATGTAGTTCTCATTTTTCAGGTGATGTTGAACCAATAATGGTTAGGGATATCGATGTTCCAGAATGTGGATGTGAGTTCTATGAACATCCAAGCATTCCATTTTCTTGTAGGGTTTTTGAGTTAACTATTTCAATCTTATAATTCCATAATTACAGCCACATGTTTCTTCAGCTATATACAATTCTTTAATACCTCAAATTGTACATATTGAAAGAGATATGGCTGCTACATAATCACACCATACTAAGGTTTATTAGTCAAGAAAAATTCTGGTGGTACTCATTACTAAATATATTCTCTCATCCAAAATTGATTCTGAGGTAGACTTGGAGGATCTGGATGACCTTAACTTTTCCCAAAAAAATATTAAAATATATCTTAAAGATAATTTTGCATGCCCCCTTTGGAACTATACAGATTAAACCACCCAAATTGCATTGCCTATTTTCATTTAATAGGTATGGGGGATTTGGTAATCATTCCATTTATAATATAGTGAAATAACTGATTGATTCTTGGTGGAGAACCATCTTGATCCACTATCACTTTTTAAATACATAGTCCATGGCCCACTACAACCTTTTCTAAGCACTTACAATCCATAGAGTATTTGGAATAGGAACTACTTTAACTCTATGAATCTGTTGATTATGCTCTATAATAATAATATCCTATTAATATATAGAAACTCTAGGATGTGTAAACCCCTATATTTTCATTTGATTATATGAATACTTGTTTTCCCTCGTATTTTTATCATTCATCTTTTCCTATAATTCCATCCAAGCAGAAATGGTGTCATTTTGAATGATAATTTTCACTACAAATTAATATAAATTGCAATTTGGATAATCAAATTGACATGATCATGTAATTCATAGATTTTTTCCTGAGTCGAAAGACTCAACGAGCATAGTTTTGATTTTTTTTAAAGTTACATGGAAAATTAAACAAACTTTTTATCTATTATGTTACTGCCCTAATTTTTTTCTAAGTTCACTATAGGGGTGGGATTAACGGGAATAACCAAAAAATTTATTAGTTTACCCCTTGTGTCTTTCAAACTAACATGGTTTTTTCTTTTTTAAATTTCCTTATTATTTCACATTTTCTTCATAAACCTTAAAAAGCTTTAGTCTAGCGATCTGGTACTCGAATTTTACCCAGGTTTCACTTAACGGGTATTCAAACTTATAGGGACCATGTATCTTTTTTTTAAGTTTAGAGTCTTGTGAACTTGACTAATATGACTTATATTTTAGTTCAAATAGTTTTCAAAATGAATTATAGGGTGAGAACCCCAATAGGGATTACTGTTCATGAGTGTTCCAATATTCTTTAGAAATGAATGAGGGGATTTTGGACCATATTTTTTGATTCATAAATCAAATACATGGTCTACAAAATTTAAGTGATAATTAATAGTAATAACAGTTTCCAACATGATTTTCTCAGGGTGTATAAAGGTAGGAAAAAACTCTCTTAGGGAAGAATTTTCATTTGGATTTCATTTTTTTCTGTGGGAAACATCTGCAGAGCCAACTAGGGCATATTGTACATAGTCAAACAAATGTTTCCTTTAGACACAAAACCTCCAATTATAAGGGGTAGGAAAGTTTTCAAATTTCATATTTCTCTTGACCATGAAGAGTGGATTTTCAAGGGAATGATGTCTAAAAAATGGTGTGGGAATTTGTATCATCACTACCATGAATGAGGAACCAATACTATATTAATTTTTCTTGTATAATGGATAGATGGAGTATTTTTTTAATTTAATGTCATGAAACATGAACTTGGTCCATGAAGTAAAATTTCATGTGGAGAAAGAAATTCAAGGGCTGTATTTTAAGTTCTTTTAGTTATGACCGAGGGATGAATGATTTTACCTTTTCACAATAATACTTCATAGAATATTCCATCATCCAAATACAAGAATGGTAAAGGTTTTAATCATAAATTAGAGGGTTTTCAAATCTAATGGGTGATATGGTATGAAAAAATCATTGGGGGAGTATGTAAATAAGATAATCCTCTCCCGAGGATGAATTTTCCTTTGGTTTACATGCCTTTTTTGGGTGACTTAGGAAAATCCAACTGTAGAATAATGTGTGTAGTAAAATAATAGTATCCCCAAGAAATTGACTCTACATTTTTGATGCTAGGGAGGTTTATAGAGATAAAAACATCCCATGAAAAATAATTTGGATTGCGAAAGGAATGTTCCTGAAAATGAAAGGATCATTTTCGTGGAATAATCTATTAGGAATGGGTAGAAGCATATACCTTATGCATGTGTTACACATCCTTAGGAAGTGTTTTTCCCTTGGATGGGCCCAAGTTATAAGGTGTGGGAATCACTACATATCTCTTCCAAATGATAATAATTCCATACATAGTAATTGTAAGGTTTATCCATGTATCGACCAAAATCGTGCATGAGGAAGAAGATTTTTCTTTTGAATGCGAGCTCAAAAGTGTGGAGATACATGTATTCGACCCTCCTATGTTTTCTGAATTATTTTATATAAGAGATACAAAAGATTTTTTGTTGTTTTTGGACTAGGATATAATATATATGTGTCACTATGTATCATATAATTGTGAGAATTAGTCCATACATAGTTCTTATATGATTCCATGTGAAGATCGAACCCATATATTAGAAACGTGTGAGATTTTAATCTCATTTATAGACCCATAATTTAAGATATGATCATCACCATGTATCTCATCGAAATGAGAATCCAGATAGGTATAGTTCATATGAATCTTGTAGTTTTGTCTCATGCGATTAGGTCATTATCCTTGTAGTTTATCCTCTTGCAGTGAGGATAGAATGGGTTATTATAGATTTACTTCATATGAATTTGAACATTTTTCATTGAAATGATGAGTAACAAGAGGATCATCAGGCCTGAATGTCTTCACATTCCATGTACATGATGGGGAAAATAAAATTTAAACCATGATTATGGGGATTCTCGGAACAAGAGAAATGACATGGGCAAAAAATTCCATTGGGTATTATGAATAAAGAAGAGGAAACTCTTGAAGATGAATTTTCCTTTGATTGAATGGCCCTTTTGTGGGAAACTTATGTAGAGATAACTAGGGAATAGTTGTCGTAGTCAAATAAAGGTGTCCTCTAGACACTAGCCCACCCCCACCCCATCTACACTAGGTTGAAGAAGATTATGAAGATATGGAATTTCAAGGGGAAAAAGGTATGATGAATGAAAGGAATTTATATAGGTCTATAAGAAACAATTAGATCATGATTATCCATGGATTATGAAATTTTCCACATTGATATGACTCATATGTGGTGGATCATTTTTCTGTCCCTAATAGATCCCTAAATGAGGAACCCAAATATAATATATCATGCATAGATATTTGATTATATATAGAATATGTGAACATTTTTCTTTTTATACACATGGTGGTTGGGACTAGGACATCATATCTAACTATCACTATGTACCTCATAAAAATGAAAGTCAAGAAACACATAGTTCATGAGGTACCATAATGTTTAATTCCATGTGGCATGGACATTGTCCATGTAGTTGAACATCATGTAGTAAATACATAGGTTCCCCGATGTGAAGAGGAAATATTGGGTCTTGACATGATTTTGAAGACTTTGGTGTCCCTGATTATCATGCTGAAGTAGGAATCAATCCATAAACATTTTTTCCTACAAGATTTGACCTTTCAGTTTAATGTCATACATTAAGGACATCAGGTGTTCCTTTTAACATCTTTCAACTAGGACCATGGTAAGCCTATCATGGATTGATATTCCTTGATCAGGTGAGGAATTCCCTAATTAAACTCCTATTCCCATGTAATCTATGATCTCTGTGAGAATCATGTGGTGAAAGTGGTATGGTCAACCACACAGAGGAGATAGAATGAAGGATATATTAATTTTGAATTTTTCATGGTTAGACGAGTGTGTATAACCTGAGAGTCACTGCATATCTTATTATAGCTGGAATCAATCCACACATTAATCTATTACCACATAAAGTTTAACATCATGTCTTATAGTTAATGTTTACCCAATGTGAATGAGGGGGAATGTTGCATATGGACCTAAAATTAGAGATCTGGGTGTCAATACATATACTGCGATGATAGGAATCAAGCTACATATGGTTCTCGATGTGCCTCCATTCACAGATCTATTTAATGGATAGGGAGAGGGAACATTCTATGAAATGGACCTCTAAATATAACCTTCTTTTGATTCCCCTTTATTGATTTAGTTTGTATATATGGGAGGGGACATTTCATTTATTTCGTGGTTGGGCCTAGGTCATTTGGTCTGGGCATCAATAGGCATCCCATAGAATGACCATCATGCCAAACTTACTTATTGATGAACCATTTAGTTTAAAATCTTGTTGTTAGGATGTTGGTCACTTGATGTGAAAGAAGTATCATCACTGCTAGGCTCGTGAGTAAAAATACAAGCAGCACTACCAATCCTATAGTGGTAGTAATCAAGACACGTGTATTTTTTCATGGAAATATCTCTACGTAGGTTTGACCCACATGAATATAGGATAATTTGTTTTACATTTAGGGGGTAGCACCAGGATCTAAGATCCAGAAATCATTGTATATCCTATGTAGAAAGGAATGAAATTGAATGCAATTATTGAAGACAATGTGGTGAGAGACCAACACTAGTGGGGGAAATCCTCTCTGGTGAGGGAACTGAGGAATCCCAAGATCCTTGTAAGACATCCTCTAATTCCCCGACCCCAGTTACCCAGAGTCGGTGAATTATTTTAATACATTGGCATGATTACAATTAATCAAGTCCTAAATGACCGATATGTTTCGCAGTCTTAGAAAATAGATTACATACACGAATTGTAAATTACAGTATAAAATAAAAAACATTATATCTATTGACCACATTTATATACCTTAGACTATCCTTGTAGGTCAATCATAATATACGTCTTCACATCCTAGGAAAAATAAAACATATAAATGGGTGAGCTCAGATTCTCAGTAAGGATAACAATATAGTTCAAATATTCATAAATAGTCAGAAACATTTAAGGAAATGTATAAAACTAAAAAAAAGCCTTTTAAAATTAAATTTCAGTATAATATGCAAAAGATTAATAAAATAATGCCATTTACATATTCACATGGATATTCTACTAGTCAAATAGTCACATGTAATTTAAATATCTAATTTCATAACGATGGAATGCATAATGCCAGGCATCATAACCACATATTCAAGGCCTTATTCCAGGACTAAAAATAATATTTTTTTCAAAGCCTTGTGCCAAGACACTAGTTTGTATCATGAGACCTATCGATGAATCAGGAAGCTATAGCTGGCTCCACCCATCACTTACTAAGTCCAATGAATTCCTCATATGAAATTATGAAACATAATCTAAACATTCGTATTAAAACTATCATACAAAATTTCATTATTTTAACCACAAACCATGAATGACATAAAAATAGCACATTTACGGTCAAACATAACTCATTCAATACAATATAGATTATATTATTATGCTAAATCAACCTCAATCAAGAATAAAATACACTGAAGTATATTGACATAGATGAAAATATTCATTAAAACTATTTGAGAGAAATATCCCCTTTTCTTGAAAACATTTAAATGTCGCACCATTTATCAAAGAAGTTGTTTGAAAGAGATTATTGAATAAAAGTTTCCCATAACACTTTGACACATTTAATTGAATTTTAATTTCAAAACATTTATGTCCATATAAATAAATACCTAAAACCATTTTTAAAACATGGACATTAATGAGCAATATTTAGAAGAATAAATATTTAAAACATTTAAAACAATATTTTAGTTAAAGAGTTCATAACCAAATAAGTGATGCTTGAATACAAGTAATTGAGAAATAAAATTAATAAAAACATTATAATATCATGAGAATAAATGGATTCAATATATAATATGTCAAAGGATAGTATATACACCATATAAAAGTGAATAGGTGCATAATGACAAAGAGGTCTCAAAGGAATGTAAATTGAGATGGAATACCTTATAAAGACAGTATCATTAGATTAAGGATGAATCGATGAAATAATTATATGTGAAAAATATAAATACACTCAATATAATTGGATATTCAGTGTAAATAAATTATATTACATTCGCACATATTCTTTTAGAAACAAAACCAAAGACTTGGATGTTTAACTCAATGAATGGAATTGAGTTAAGATTACCCTTAAAAAGTTCATATCAATGGAATGTGAATTTATCAATTAATTGATTATGTGTATAAAAGGTATATCCACAATAATGGGAGTTTAAATTACTACATAAATAATAAATAGTGATTTAATACATAATCTTGGAGTAAAATCATCAATGAAGTATGTATAAAGCCCAATTAGTGGATATTGAAATTTGAAATTCCCTTACCGATTGGGTTACATATAAAACATGAACCCCATGAAAGAAGTATCATACAATGAAGATTTAAATACCCATAAATTAAAGTATATTCCACAGATAATACAATCATGGGAATTATATACACCACACAAAAGGAAATAGTGTCAATATAGCATGAATCTCACAGGAATAAGAAGTGAGATGAAAACCCCTGACCACATTGTAATCAATAAAGTTTTATGACTAAAAGTTAATATCCACAAAATTAATCACATAATACCATGAATATAAATATAATTATGAAAATATATATCAAATGATAGAACACAATACACCACATGCAATAAATAAGTGGCAAACAATGGAAATATCACGGAATTAAAAGTGAGATAAGAAACCCATTAACCTGTACTTTTCCTTATTCAAGGGTACGTTAAACTCCTATATAATAGTTAAATAATAGTTATTAAATTATAAAATAACCACATACATAAATATTATATCATATATGATCTTTTAATATTGCATTATTAATAATATTTTACTAGTATCATAGTTTCGGGTGTTAAGTGATTCGTTTTCCTTTATATGTTTTGTTATGTAAGTCGTGTTTGTTATAGATAAGATATATGTGATTCATATTAAGAATTATATCAAGTCCTTAAACATTATTTTTAATCATCAAATTAAAATTATACTTTAATGGTTACGATGGAGAATGACATCTCATCGCGTCGTAGAGACTGTAAGCTGTATGTATGCACGAGTGACAACATCATTTTTTTGATGGTAAAATCGTATATAAATGGATGGTATGTAATATATAAATAATCATTAACATGTTATATTTATTATTTAAATTATTTATACTCATTATTATACCCATCCAAATAATGTTGTTTTTGAATGAAAAACTACACCACGACATGGAGACGGTAAGCCGTACGTATGCATGTATGCTGACTTTTCCATTTATAGGGTGGATAGAATAATGAATATGTTTGTACCATATTTTTAATAACATCATAGTATATATAAGGTATTTTATTATTTCTTTTGGTATGGAAACCACAAAGAAAGAAAAAGTGGAAGAAGAAAAGAACTTGAAAGAGGGTGGTGAAATTATTACCTCTTCGTCGGGTGTTTCCTTTTGAGTTGATCAAAATGGATCCTTCCAATAGATTTATGATCAAATTAAAGACTCTAGGTTAAAGGTAGTATATTTTAGAGGATATTTGGGCAGGTTTTGTCTGATACAGATGGCTTTGGATGTGTGAAATTAAGGGAAATGGAAGTACACTCTTATAAGAGAGGTGAGAGTCACTTTAGGAAAAGCTTGAAATATTATTTTATAATAAAATCATTTTCGGTTTCTAATTGCTCCAAAATGGTTTATTTAGTGGATAAGGTAGGAATGGATCTAAATACTCTCAATTAATATGTTTTAGATAGGTTTATGTCACCATATTAACCTTATATTTTAGATTCAACTCTTAGTTAAATAGTTTTACATTTACCATATCTCTTTGTATTTTTATATTATATGGTTAGTAAACTTACTATAACAAGCCAAGAGAACCTTAAGTGGTTAATTATTAATAAATATATAACCTTATATAAGTCATTTTTTTAATCATTATATTTTTATAAATATTATATCAATTAATAATATAGTATTTGTTTTAAAAACTCAATTATGTCAATTTTGACACTGTTTAGTATTTGATTTTTTTGAAATCCATAAATATTTTATCACATAAAATAAAATTTATTTAAAAAAACCTAACATGTCATATTAACCAATAAAATTAGTTTAATTCATCATAAGTCTCAATTTACATTTATTCGGATATTTATAATATCAATTATTTTAATATTTCATTAATAACGTAATTATTTCATCATCATTGTGTCATAAATAAATTAAATTATTTAAAGTCTAAAAATTATTAATAAAATACCATTATTTAGGAAATTTTTTTAACTTTATAATTAATATTTATAATCTAATTTATATTGTGTATAACCATATATTAAAAATGCTTTAGTTATTAAAATTTGAATTTAACTCTTATAACTCTTTTTTAAATAAAATAATAATAAATGTCCTAATCTAATCCAAGTGGACCAAAGAGGATCATATTTTATTTTTAAGGTTGTATTCTGGTATAATAATTATTATTCAATAGAATTAGTACATGTTTTAGGGTAATTATAATATCATTTTTACCATTAATTACCCTACTTACTTTTAATCGTGGTAAATAAAAGTTAAAAGTTACTATCCACCAAATATTATTTTCATCTTATTGAACCAAATTTTAATTACGGATTTCAACCATTTCTCTCATATTTTTTAAATTCAACTCATAGAAGCGATAAAATTATGTTTTTTGCAAATTTGTAAATGTACCTTGAAGGTGGGTAAACGAGGTTAAAAGGTTCAATAAAATTTTATACATCTAATTTTATTCAAAATGATTCCAATGAATTAAATTGAAATTATATAGGTGTTATATATCTATTTTTACTTAAAATAAATTTAAATAAAATAAATAATTATTTAAATAAAAATTCGGTTTTAAATAATAACGCGGTGTTTTTCACTATTCATCAAAAATTGAAAGTTTTCAAAAAAATACCAACCAATTACCCTAAGATAATTTTAATATTAAGAATTCAAAAATTAAGTCTATTTTACCAAATTAGAAAGATAGAAGTTTCATTTTTTTAATTTAAAATTTATTCTCATTGTCAAAACCAAAAGGCGAATTTTTAAATAATAAAACTATCAAAAGATTAACATGTGTTTATGTCAAATTTAACTGTGAAAATAATTATAATGACCTAAAATATATTAAATGATAAAAATATAATCCAATTATACTTCAAAACCCTTCAAATACATAATTTAACACTATAAATTATTTCTATTAAAAAAGTTGTTTTCAATTAAAACATAGTATTTTTCACTATTTATCAAAATATGAAAGTTATCAGAAAAGTACCAAAAATTTATCCAAACTAAATTTTGATTTTTTGATTCTAAATAAGAATTTAATTTCATTAAATTGAATATATAAAAGTGTCATGTATTGGTTTTTAAAAGGGTTCTCCATTAAAAGGTGGTAAAATTTCATTTTTTGAAAAATACTTCTTTTATTTGAAAAAAAAGTATTTGTTCTAAGATTATGTCTAAAAAACACATAATATGGATTCTAAAATTTTATGGAGTGTATAAAATTCGAAATTCATTTAATACTATTCATAATCACTTTTTGAACGGCTAGTTTGGCAAGTCGTAGTGCGTTCAAACTTGGTGTTGCGTGTAGTGCAAGATATTAAATTATATTAAAGAAAAAAAATTAATATGAAATATTTGGGTGTTACACATCACATTTTCATTTCATGGGGTAGGAATCATTTCTTATACATTTAAAATGAATCCTGAACTTGTTCAAGGTAGAATTATAATTTAACATCATGTGTTGTGGATTTTAAATCCTAGTTTTAGGTTATAGAGTTCCAACCAATGGGTTATCACTCCAAAAAGGGATGTATGTAATGAAATGGAAATAAACACTCACGTGAATGAGGACCAAGGAGGCCCATACACCACATACACATTCCTAAAGAGTCTTGAATATTGTCTTAATTCATGATGTTTGGATATGTGTTTCTAGTTTAACGTAAGTAGTGTGGTAAAAGAGCATAGTTTAATGTCATATTAATAGGAATAATACAAAAATATTATAATCATATGGTTTAAATGATGATGAATTTGTAGTTTAACTTCACGAAACTGGGACACTAGTGTCATGCAGTTCATCGTTGTGTGCCCCAAACAATGGTTGTTATATAGTTTAATACCAGGTAATAAGGACAATGTTCCATGCTTTTAGCACTATACAATTAGGATAATGTACCATGTATTTTAACACCATATAATCAAGATGACGTACAATTCATTTTAACATCATGTGATCAAGATGATGTTTCTTGTATTTTAACTTCATGCGATTAAGATAATTGTGTTTTGTAGTTATGGGAAGGATCATTTTATAGACCAGTGAGAAAAACAATCCCAAAATAAAAAAGAACCCTTAAGACCAAAGGCCGGTAATAAAATCATATTATAAATAGGGGTAAATTTATAGTTTTTCCTAACCTAAGATGTATAGGCATCACATCATATCCCATGATGATTATAATCATTCTGCACTTAGTTCATGACAGTAACTCTCTCTACTCAATTTTGACCTAGATGTAGAGGGGGGAATTATCCCCTCTATTTGGCTAGGCCCATTACATGGGGTATGGGAATCACTAAATATCCAATTATGAGAAGAATAAACCCACATATAGTTCTTGATAAAGACACTTCTTATGTGTATCTGACTCTCATTCGAGAATAGGGTAATTTCATCTTTCTACCACATAGGTCTAGATTGTGTATTATGAATTGTCAATTGAAATGATGATCCTAATTTATTTTAATATCATGTGGTGATGAAATTGATGTCATGAAGTTTATTGTCTAGTTACATGGACAACAGTTTCTTGATTATTAAGGTCATGTAACAAAGATAGACTATAATGTTTAACATCATGTAGCTGGGTCAATTTAACAGACAGTTTGGCATCATTCAACCAGGACGATGTACTATGCAATTTTTCACGAACCAACCTGGGTCGACCCTGAGCCGGTCGCCTGAGCCAGTCCGCGATATGGCCCGAGAAGCATTCTTGATCCTCCCGGGCTGGCGACAGGCACCAGGGCATCAACAGAGGCTATGGGAACAATTTCACCCAGTAAAAAAATAAATAAATAAAGCATTAAAATTAAACAGAGCAGCGCAAAATAAATAAACAGAGTAAGGTAACAAAATAAGAACTAATGAAAATGAAACTAACCAAAGGAGACAACCACTATCTCTATGTGACCTCACGGGTCACTCCCCAACTCATGACTAAACATTGTCCAAGGCGAACGAACCCAAGCTGTAGCCTGCACAAACACTAAAACAGAAAATAACTATAGGCGTGAGTATGAAAACTCAGTAGGCTAGCCCGATATCTATTCCCAATGGACTATATTTAAATAAAGAATCTACCAATTTCAGGTTTGAACTAAATTATATAAAATATTAGTTTCCATACACACTATAATTTCTAAAAAAAGTATCATCCCATTTCGCTTTTTAATTTAATACAAGATTAATGTTTGTACGGAACAGGTGTATAGCATTTTAAAATATTTCTGCATGCAATTTAGAAAACCGAACATTAGCTATTATCCAAAAAGGAAAACTACACATAACACCCAACACAAACCAAGGGCAATGGAAAAAAAGTGGCATACAAGGGCCATCTACTGAACTAGACCTCTCAATTATCTACCACATATAAACAAACACTAAAAGAGACATGGGTCGAACCTAGGAGAACATGAACAATCCAGACATACTATACATCTGACTGATCCTGAAGGAATGCCCTAACTCAATGACATCATAATGCTCATACTTCTACCCGGTATACCCCTGAATGGCCTAACCAAGGGGCTCAATCCCCATAGCAGCAATAACTCAATATTCCCCTACTATGGGGCCACTAGCTAGTGCGTATTCTAAACTAGTGTAGAAATCGTTCTCAGAAGATTCACTCATTATGCCAGGTTCCCATGTCAACACAAGCACTAAAAAGGGGTGCGTCCACAATGTAAATCAATCAGTCACGATGCACAAGCATCACATAAAGCTCATGCAATAAACGCACACCAAAGATCACCCATGAATAGGTTTTTCCAAAACAATTTATTTTATTAAAGTGCCAAACCGGCCTTCACCAATTTTAAAGAAAAACCTCATTTCTCGAGAAAACCCAAAATACTTGTTCTGAAAAAATAATTTATCTTTAAAACTAGAAGTACATTTGAAATTCTGTGAATTTTGTTTAAAGGAAAAATGGGCATTCTTTCAATACTGGGTGTCCGCTCGTCAAGAAAATGTTTCAAGTGTTCGGTATAAAATAAATGGCTCTTTTCAAACCAAATAAACATTTAAAAATTATTTATCTTATATTATTTCTCATTCATTAAAATTAATAAAACATCAAGTAATTAATGAATTCTAAATTTAAAGGTGAGTGCAGTGGGGGGACCTACCTCGACTCGCAGCTCGGTTACGACGACGATGTGGTATGTCCCAACTTGCACATAAGCACGCGCCACTTGCCGACGACCGTAACATCACAGAAAAACCATTCCAATGCGCTGCAACAACGCAAGGAATCTAAAAACAACAAAATACTGTCTTAAAATAATCCAAATTAATAGACAGAGTAAAATCTACCTCAACACTGGTGCAGACAAAACGAACCCAAAACATGCGGTAAAACAAGTTGTGCCCCGCAAATAAAGGTGAACAATCCGAAGCAATCTGAATCGCTTCACCTTCGGCAGCGGTGGACGAAGCTTAGTCCAATGTGACCCGAAACACCCTTTGTGAACCCAGTGAGGGGATTTACGACCACATCGAAGAAACACCCTAAAACAATTAAACAACACCCAAAAACAATTAATGCAGAAGGACCAAAGCACGATCAAAAAGGTATCAGGGACTCACATAAACCAATAGAAAAACCAAGCTCACATAGAAACCTTCCCAAAGTGTCATTCGCATCACACTCACCAATAAATAAATCATTTCAATAAATAATAAACTTTTATAAAATGAAAAACAAGGATTTATCCTATAAACATACTCCATTTCTTCTCTTTAAAGTCATTTAGGGGTACACCTCAATTTAAATTCAATTCACTTTAAAAGAACATCTTCACCAAATGGAAAACCCAATCATCCAATACCTATTTTCCTTCTTTAAAACCATTAGAAAGTTGAAAATGCATTCTTCCTTTTTTTGGAAATCCCAACACAATTAAATGTTCTAATTTAAATCATGAAACAAGGACACAAGAAACCAACTATTTATGTCAAGGACAATAACTAAAATGGGATCAAAGAAACTCAAGAATTTCAATTATATTTATACTTAGAATCAAAGGGAAAAAGGAATAATCATAAAAGAATTCTATAAATTGATAGAAGGGGGATGAATCTCAACGGAGGGAACTGCAACGACCACTGGAGGAAGAAGGGGATGTCGGGAAAAGGTGTTGCGGAAAGCCGTCGGGTCTGCGAGAGAGTGAGAAGAGAGGGTGTTGGCCTGACAGATGTGTGAAGGGGGTTTGAGCCACTAAAACATGGGATTTTTGTTTGGTTTTGAACCGTTGGAGGAGATTGGAGCAGGGGAGGCGAGGCCTAGGGTGTGGAGGGCAGTGGCGGTCAGGTGCTGGGAGATGTGCTGGAGCTGGCTCAAGGAGGCAGATCGGGGTGGCGGGTCTCACGTCGGCCAGAAAAGAAGAGGGGATCACATGGCGCGTGACCTATAGAAGG
Organism: Viscum album; assembly: GCA_963277665.1. Taxonomy (NCBI): domain Eukaryota; kingdom Viridiplantae; phylum Streptophyta; class Magnoliopsida; order Santalales; family Viscaceae; genus Viscum; species Viscum album. The sequence goes on along the minus strand of OY728134.1, from coordinate 865,782,977 downwards.
TGGGAGGCCGGATCAGCAGGAGGTGAGGGAGAGTGTTGGGTAGGGAGGCGGTCCGCAGGAGGAGGAGACCGCGCATGGTAGAGGCCGGAGTAGCAGGAGGTGATGGAGAGTGCAGGGTAGGGAGGCGATCCGCGGGAGGAGGGAGAGAAGTCAGACCGGGAGGAGGGAGCCGCGCCAGACTGGGAAACCTGGGCAGGGGGGATCGCAACAGGCCGATGAAGGGGGAGGCGGCGGTTCGCGCGGCACACAGGAATGGGGTGTGCGGTATAGGGTGATTAGGTTTTAAAATATATATATATATATTGACAACAATGTAATAATAATTATAATAAAAATAGAACCAAATAAAATTAATAAACCCAATAAAAATAACTTGTTCTTATCCAATTTATTTTAAGTGATAATTATAACAATAATATCAATGTTACAATAATAATAGTAGTGATAATATTAATAGAAAAATTATAATAATAGTATTAATAACAACAAAAGAAAATAAGTAACAAAATTAATTATAATTAAGGTGATAATTTCATTACTTTTCATTAATAATTATATTTATAACAATTTAATAATAAAAGTATTATTAACAAATTAATTAATAATAATATTTCCATTTGCACAAACAAATTCTCATTATGAAAATTTAAACGACAACCTTATTTTATCGATATAAAATTTTATTTACTTCCATATTCAATTAGCTTAATTTATTTATTTAATATTATTATTTATTTGAAGTGTCACGCCACCGCGCATTCACTCGGACCGAACGCACAGTCGCCGCTAATGGTGCGGTGACCGTACACTGGCCCAAGACCAACCAAAACATCAAACATCAAAAATTTCAAATCGAGTCCCAACAAAACCTCGTACAATTGACTCTGGACCGAGTAAATAGTAAAAATAAAATAAAATAAATAGACGTCCGAGGTCGGGGTGTGACAATTCTCCCCACCACAAAACTTTCTTCCCCTAGAAAGTCACCAAGACAATAGTTAACATAACATGAGTCCATGACCAGACAAAACTAAGGAAAAACTGTGAATCTTGGGATGACCTCACTCTCCACACGTCACACCTGACCAATTCTAGAGAACACTAAAGCCCGAGGTTGAGGGGGTAACATGAGAGGGGTCTCCCCACCACAAGAATTCACTAGTATGGAAACCTTGATACCTGATCACACCACCCCAAGGGGGGGGCAACGCTGGATCTCCCAAACCGAACACACTCCACATGGACTGGACAACACCCAGAGACTTCAATGGAAAGGTTGATACAAAACGAACCAACAACCCGAGGATAAGGAATTAACTCAACCCCTCACACACTTACCGAATGAAATCCTCACTGCAATCAGAGACTGCGGAATTCCTAGCCCAAACATAGAAAGGACCCTGAAACACATCCCGCTAATTTCATGAAACCAAACATCCCCCAAACAAACACAATTGAGACCCAACTCAAAATTAGAATGACTGGTTCATTCATGGGCCCAACACCCTTCAAGGAAAACTGAACTATTTGAAAACACACAGAGAATAGATAGGACCGCTTAGACTGCAGTAGAATAAGTTCATCACATCACCACAACTATGATGAGCTTACAATGATGACAAGAACAGAACAAGGGAACATTGGATATATCCCTCCCAAAGCTGAAAACATCACTCGGACCGAGGCTCCACACCCCCCTCGGCAACTCCTTACTGTGCGTGAACTTCACCCCAAGACCTGTGGTTGGGGCCCTGATGGTTGAAGCATCTCCTACCTCACAGTCAGGAATTTTCATCTTCTAGTCTCTAACTCCTACCATTCAATGATTCGAAGAATGAGGATGGTCATATGTTTTCAAATGAATGCAACATGATGACTTAGAACATCCGAACAGGCCATACAGGTGGCGCACAAGAGAGCGGTCCGACGAGGATTGTTTCTTGGAGACAGGTTTCACCGTCCCGCACTCCTTGCCAGTTGGGGAACCTTCACGGAAGTCGACCACCATTAATCACACCCAAAACTCCAACGACGATGAGACATCCCACCTTTTCTAGTCCAAAGCTGAACCCCCAACTTACTCTAGGGAGGTATGAACCTTAACTATCCTGGGAGTTCCCAACAACCCGAAGACATACTATCTTTTAGAACAATACAACTACCTCTAACAGACTTCGACTACCTCGGTAAGCAAGCAACACACAAAAGGAACTGAGAACTAAGAATAACTCATTGACAACTTTGGGAGGATTTTTGGGCGGCATACTCATACCGCGAAAAACACCATAAAATCGGTATCAAGCCAAAACTCAATCAAAGCGATAACACAAGCCAAGTACAATAGGACCATAAGCCAAAAAAATACAAGACAAGGAGAAGTCACTTTTCCAAAACCGTTATTTCTTTAAAATTTTCAAAACTCACCTATGGCACTTTATGAACCGTCACATGTGTGTTCATTCAATCCTGCTCACATAATCTGTGAAAAAGTGCCCCACACACTTTCCATACATACCCACGCACGTGTGACCCTCCATAAGGGGTGTCAAGGTTCAAATATGTCTTTTCCTTAACAAATCCAAACACATACCAAGTTTTTTTTCCAAACCGATACACCTTCTCTTTAAAAAAACCCACTTTAGTAATTTCAAAAACAATTTGGAAGAAACACTTTTCCATTTAAAAAACCAAATTTCACTTTTAATGCACACTGAAATCAACTGAGACTAAAACAAAACACTATTAGTAATAACCCACTGGAAAGAGGGACTAGTGCACATGTCTAGCCCGGCAACATGGTGGTGAGCCATGCCCCAAGTAAGGCATAACACATAGAGGACCTTAAATCGGGCACTTGGACTCCACATGGGTCACCATCCCACGTGAAGCCGCAAAGTGAACTGATTCGCATCCATCTTCATCCCTAAATCCAAAATTACCAAAGAAGAAAGACTCAAATCTCGGACTACCCCTGGTAACTCAGGTCTCATCGCGAGCGGTGGTGATCAGGCACAGACCCGTAACCTACCTCCTGAGCCCCAACAGTCCTAATATCTATCTACCGTACATCCCAAATAATAAATGGCGCTCTAAAAAGTGGGGTCTACTAAGATCCAACCTCCTATGAAACCATTTTTTCGTGAACCAACCCTGGTCGACCCTGAGCCGGTCGCCTGAGCCGGCCTGCAACATGGCCTGAGAAGTGTTCCCGATCCTCTCGGGCTGGCGACAAGCACCAGGGCATCAATAGAGGCTGTGGGAACAATTTCTCCCAGTAAAAATATAAATAAATAAATCAGTAGAAATTAAAAAGATTAGCGCACAATAAATAAACAGAGTAAGGTAAATAAACAATAACTAGAGAAAATGAAACTAACATAAGGAGACAACCACTATCTCCATGTGACCTCGCGGGTCACTCCCCAACTCATGACCAAACGTCGTCCAAGGCGAACGCACCCAAACTGTAGCCTGCACAAACACTAATACAGAAAAGAACTATAGGTGGGAGTATTAAAACTCAGTAGGCTAGCCCGATATCTATTCCCAATTCACTACCTTTAAATAAAGAATCTACCAATTTCAGTTTTGAACTAAATTATATAAAATATTAGTTTCCACACACATGTTCATTTATAAAACAAGTATCAGCCAATTTCCCTTTTTAATTTAAAATAAGTTTAATGTTTGTATGGAATAGGTGTATATCATTTTAAAACGTTTCTTCATGAAATTTAGAAAACCAAAATTTAGTTATTAGCCAAAAAGGAAAACTACACATAACACACAACACACACCAAGGGAAATGGAAAAAAGGTGGCATACAGGGGCCAGCTACAGAACTAGACCTCTCAATCATCCTCCACATACAAATAAACACTAAAAGAGACATGGGTTGAAGCTAGGAGATCGTGAACAATCCAAGACAAACTATACATCTGACTCATCCTGAAGGCATGCCCTAACCTGATGATGTCATAATGCCCATACTACTACCCGGTATAGCCCTGCATGGCCTAACCGAGGGGATCAATCCCCATAGCATCAATAACTCAGTATTCCCCTACTATGGGGCCACTAGCCAGTGTGTATTCTATACTAGTGCAGCAATCGTTCTCAGAAGATTCACTCACTATGTCAGGTTCCCATGTCAACACAAGAAATAAAAAGTGGTGAGTCCACAATGTAAATCAATCAGTCACGATGCACAAATATCACATAAATCTCACACAATCAATGCACACCAAATATCTCCCCTGAATGTGTTTTTCAAAAACAATTTATTTTATTAAAGTACCAAACAGGCCTTCACCAATTTTAAAGCAAAACCTCATTTATCGAGAAAACCCAAAACACTTGTTCCGAACAAATTGTTTATCTTTAAAACTAGAAGTACATTTGAAATTATGTGAATTATGTTTAAAGTCCAAATAGTAATTCTTTCAATACTGGGTTTCTGCTCGTCAAGAAACTGTTTCATGTGTTCGGTATAAAATAAACGGCTCTTTTCAAACCAAATAATCATTTAAAAATTAATTATCTTATATTATTTATCATTCATTAAATTTAATAAAACATCAAGCAATTAATAAATTCTAAATTTAAAGGTGAGTACAGTAGGGTACCTACCTCGACTCGCAGCTCAGTTACAACGACGATGTGGTACGTCCCAACTTGCTCACAAGCAGGTGCCACTTGCCGACGACCATAACATCACGGAAAAAACTTTCCAATGTGCTGCAACAATGCAAGGAATCTAAAAACACCGAAATACTATATTAAAATAATCCAAATGAATAGAAAGAGTAAAATACACCTCGACACTAGTACAGAAGAAAAAAAACAAACCCAAAACATGTCGTAAAACCAGTTGTGCCCTGCAAAAAAATGTGAACAATCCGAAGCAATCCGAATCGCTTCGCCTTCGGCGGCGGCGGATGAAGCGCGGTCCGACGTGACCCGAGACACCCTTTGTGAACCCAGTGAGGGGATTTGAGGCCACGTCGGAGCAACACCTTACATCAATTAAACAACACCCAAAAACAATTAATGCAGAAGGACCAAAGCATGACCAAAAAAATATCTGGGACTCACATAAACCAAAAGAAAAACCAAGCGCACATCAAATCCCTCCCAAAGTATCATTCACATCACACTCACCAATAAATAAATCATTTCAATAAATAATACAACTTTTCTAAAATTCACAACAAGGATTTACCCTAGAAACATACTCCATTTCTTCTCTTTAAAGTCATTCGGGGGTACACCTCAATTTAAATTCAATTCACTTTAAAAGAACATATTCACCCAATGGAAAACCCAATCATCCAATACCCATTTTTCATCTTTTAAACCATTAGAAATATGAAAATGCATTATTATTATTTTTTGGAAATCCCAACGCAATAAAATTTTCTAATTTAAATAATGAAACAAGGACACAAGAAACCAACTATTTATGTCAAGGACAAGAACTAAAATGGGTTCAAAGAAACTCAAGGATTTCAATTAAATTTATACTTAGAATCAAATGGAAAAAGGAATAAGCATAAAATAATTATAGAAATTGATAGAGGGGGGATTAATCTCACCGTAGGGAACTGCAACGACCACCGGAGGAAGAAGGGGACACCGGCCAAATGTGTTGTAGACAGCCGTCGGGTCGGCGAGAGAGTGAGAAGAGAGGGTGTCGGACGGACAGATGTGTGAAGGGGGTTTGAGCTGCTGAAACATGGGAGTTTTGCTGGGTTGTGCACCGCTGGAGGAGATTGGAGCAGGGGAGGTGAGGCCTATGGTGTAGAGGGAAGTGGCGTTCGGGTGCTGGGAGATTCACTGGATCTGGCGCAAGGAGCCAGATCGGGGTGGCGGGTCTCGCGTCGGCCGGACAATTAGAGGGGATCGCATGGCACACGACCTACAGAAGGTGGGATGCCGGATCAGTAGGAGGAGAGGGAGAGTATTGGGTAGGGAGGCGATCCGCAGGAGGGAGAGACCGCGCATGGCGGAGGCCGGAGCAGCAGGAGGCGATGGAGAGTGTTGGGCTTGGAGGCGATCCGCAGGAGGGGGGAGAGAAGCCAGACTAGGAGGAGGGAGCCGCGCCGGACTGGGAAACCTGGTCAGGGGGGATCACAATAAGCTGATGAAGGGGGAGGTGGCAGTTCACACAACACACAGGAATGGGGGGTGCGGGATAGGTAGATTAGGGTTTAAAATATATATATATATATATATATATATATATATATATATATAACAACAATGTAATAATAATTATAATAAAAATATAACCAAAAAAATTAATAAACCCAATAAAAATAACTGGTTCTTATCCAATTTATTTTAAGGGATAATAATAACAGTAATATCAATGTTACAGTAATAATAGTAGTAATAATATTAATAGTTGACTGATAATAATAGTATTAATAACAAAAAAAAATAAGTAACAAACTTAATGATAATTAAGCTGATAATTTCATTACGTTTCATTAATAATTATATTTATAACAATTTAATAATAAAATTATTATTACCAAATTAATTAATAATAATATTTCCATTTGCACAAACATATTCTCATTATAAAAATTTAAATGATAAACTTATCTTATCGATATAAAATTTTATTTAGCTTCCCTATTCAATTAGATTAATTAATTTATTTAATTTTATTTTTTATTTGAAGTTTCGCGCCGCCGTGCATTCACTCGGACCGAACGCACAGTCACCGCTAATGGTGCGGTGACCGTACACCGGCCCAAGGCCAACCAAAACATCAAACATCGAAAATCTCAAACCGGGTCCCAACAAAACCTCATCCAATTGACTCCAGACCGAGTAAACAGTAAAAATAAAATAAAATAAATAGACGTTTGAGGTCAGGGTGTGACATAGTTTAACATCATGTGATCAGGATCATTTTCCATGTAATTTAACATCATGTGATTTGGATTATGTAACTTTTAGTTTAATGTTTTATGATTTGGATGAGGTGCAATTCATTTTAACGTCATATGATCAAGATGAGGTACTATGAAATTTAGTGTCATGAAATCAGGATGATGTACTGTATACTTTGACATAATTTGATCAGTATGATGTACCATATAGTTTAACATCATGTGATCTGGAAAATGTACCATTCAATTTAACATCATTCAACTAGGACATTGTTTCATGCATTTTAACATCATGAAATCAGAACTATGTAACATACAGTTTAACATCATATGATCAATATGATATACCATTCATTTAAAGGTCATGTGATCAGGATGATGTACCAATGTTTTTTAATGTCATGAAATCAATAAAACTATCTCTTTTGACGACATGAAATACATATTTAGGAACCTTGTATTGGTGGGAGCCTTGGTGGGCTGTCTATCCATCTAAATCAATAAATAAGATCCATTGGAGTGGAACTTATGTGTGGTGTAAGGTACCTCCAATTTTTATTCCAACATTGGATGTCTCTTTTCGAGTATCATCACAGTCCTAATGGAAAGCATCGTATCTCCTTTGAGGAGGGATCGAAGGAAAACCTTTTTGTTAAATTTCCACATTATTTGGTTTTGGTGGACTTTAAAATGATGCAAGACATAAAATATTTACTCAAAAAATCACGCCAATTCAATCATCCATTTCTGGAATTGCTAAGACATGGGTAATTTATCATAGTTGGAAGCAAGAAATGGGGGAAATTGAATAGATATAGGTAGTAATACCTCGGTATCGTATAATAATGGGTATGTGGTTCCTTTTGTGGTAGGGAGGGTCTTGGCCCGATAAGCCCCCATGTCATGTAGGAACTTGTTTGGCCAAAACATTTTATCCTTATCTACCATCTTATATAGTATATTAGATAGGTTTTTGTTGAATAGATTTATCTATTCATTAGCCACGTCATGGTAGTGGGTTGAATGCTTGGAGTTGATGTCATACTTCTGACATAGCTTCTCAAATTTAACAGAATAGAAATTCGTTCCATTTTCCGTCAGTATTATATGAGGGACACAAAATTTGGTGATGATGATGGATTTTACAAAGCTTATAATGTTCCTTTCCCAATATTATTTGAGGGGTATACCTTCTACCCACTTAGAGAAGAACTTAGTTGTTGTGATAATGTATTTGAACTATTTTGTTATAGTGGTAGGATATAGTACCTCAACATCAATTCTATATTTGGAAGATGGCCAAGAGTATTTGGTTGCGTAATGAAACTCTCAGGTTTCTTTAAATAAATTTTTCATGAATCTATTAGGAATGGTACTTTTTGGTGAATTTAGTGCATTCTTTTATTATAGTGGTCCAATAGTACATAAGCCTTCATATTTTAAAAAGAATTCTTGGATCTTTATTAGTGGGGGATCCAGGATCCAGTGTTCACATCCTTCAAGATAGCAGCAGTCTCTTCTCCATCAATTCACTTGATAAGGACCCCATAAAGGATTATCTTATAGAAGATATTTTGGTGATTCTTGTTTCCATATAGAATACTGATATTTTCTATTCTTTGGATATTTTATCTTTTTTATTTGTCCAGTTGTAGATCTCCCATTTGAAGGTAGTCCACAATGTGTGTCATACTTTTGGTGGTAGGATCATATGGTTAGAGTATGGGACTAATCTCATAAACATCTTCCATGATGTCTTGAACAAATGATGATACCATTAGATAGTGGGCAATACTAATAACTACTTCAACCCATTCAAGATTGACTAGAGTTGTGTATTTATTTTCTAATTCACCATCATTGGAATTATGTGCACATGGGATGTGATTCAATGTCGTATCCAAAAGGAATTCCAACTTTATATCTTGTATGTGGTTTATAATAGATATTATATCTTCATTATTTATTTTATAATCCCCATTGATCTTCCTGATGTCAAGTTCTAAATCGCTTTTTACCATCATGTGATTGACTTGTACTTGAACTGCCAACTCTAGTCCTACAATGAGTGCCTCATATTCATATTTATTATTCTTGCCCCTTTCAGGTACTTGAAATAAGTAAGGTATTAGTGCCTTTTATGTAGATATGATAATGACTCCCAACCAAAAAATTTTGATATTGGGTTCCCCCATCATCTTTCCTGTCAGTCTTCTAGATGCGCCATCAAAATACATTTCCTATATCTGGGGGACCTCTTGAATAAAGAAAACATTTTCATTGGGTGGTTCAACATCCAATGAAATCATTTCTATTGGGGTTTGTTCTTCTAGGATATCTACCAATACCAAGGTATTGACCACATTCATAAGAAATAACAAAATGTCAAACATTTTCAGGATGACCGCCCACCTTGACAGACATTCGGTAAGCATCAGATGGATGAGAATATATTTCAGTGGGTTACTATGAGACACCAAATGGACATCATGATAATGAATGTAGTTACTCAACTGCTGGACATCAAATATTAGTTCTAGACCACTCTTCTTAATATCTAAATAATGAGTCTCAGCATTAACCATGGATCGACTGAGATAATAGAGGTTGTTTTCACTTCCAGAATCTTTATTTTGTGCAATGAAGGAAAACAATGACCTTATTATGGTTTTCACATATACAATAAGTATCCTTACATTGATGGGAAGCATCAGAACTAGCAGTCTCAATATTTATTTCTTAAGGTTTTCAAATTCTTCCAGACAATCATATTTTCACTTATATGTGACCCCCTTTTTCATCAACTAGGGGAAGTGAAATCATTTTACAGCAAGGATGTCTATAGAACACCATGTTTAGGCTATGTTTCCATTAATCCCTCTCAACTCCATGAGGTTATGAGGAGGTGACATTACAATGATAACGTTTTTCTTCTTGGGGTCAACTTCTATTCCACTATGGAGTATGAAAATGCCAATAAATTTTCTTGACGTAACACCGAAATATAATTTCAAGGGGATAATTTTCAATAAGTGCAGTCATAAATTCTTGAAAATGTTTTCACAATCTACCAAGAGGTCTGAGATTTGTTGATATCTTAATACCAGGTCATCAAAAAATAATTTTATGAACTTTCATAGGATGGTTTTTAAGAGGTGATTCATGGTATGTTGGTACGTAGCGTCGGCTTTATTCAAGATAATAGAAATTTTCCGATGTCAAAATTCTTCATGTGCTCCCTAAAGGAAGTGGATTATTTATATTCCAAGGTTATTAATTTGTTACTATATCGTTAATAGCTATCCATGAATGAGATGGCTTGATGCCCAACTATTTTATTGATCAGTAGTTTTGTTATCAAGATAGGGAAATCATCCTTCGAGCAGTGTCAGTTGAGATCCCAGAAATCAGTGAAGACTCATATTTTCCAGTTCATCTACTTGAAGGGGACTATATTGGACAGCCATTTTTCATATTGAACCACCTAAATGATGTTATAATTAATGGTCCTGTTAGCTTTATCCTCATTTTTTGGTAGAATTTTTTAGGTGTGTCCTTCTAGATTCTTGTTTATATCCTTGGGGGTCCTATATTAGTCCTAGGTTATGAGTGAATTCTTTAGGATATGGACCTAGTGTTTATGTATACTTCTATTTAAATAAATCCCAATGTTGCTTTAGGAAGGAGGTGTATACCTATTAATTAAGTATATACATGGTGACACTAATCAAGGTGGGTCGTGAGTCTGCTAATAAACCCATATTTATTTCTATGATCTCATAAATGTGGGTAGATATTCCCTCCTCAAATTCAATAGGGGTGTCACAATGTTCGTTCTCATCTTCTTCTCCCTCCTCTTCTTCTTTTCCCTATTATTCCATAGGGTCAGAAAATCTTAGAATAAGTTCTCTATAGTTAGGAGTGGATTTTATATCTAGGAAACCTAAAGATGAAACAACTTCCTCTCACTTAGATGAAAATGTAGGGTTTCTTTGAAACATTGAAGAGGGTGATGTGTGAGATGTATAAGGAGTTTCTATATCCTTCTTTTTTGATAATACAACCACTTCTTCATCATATGGTGTGGTAGGGGTTCTTTGGAGATCTGGGGATGGAATGAAGGAATATTTATCCAAGATTTCACCACTATCTAGGGAGTTAGTAAACTTTAAAACACTGTTGGAATCTATAGTCATGAATGAAACCATAAATATTTTTTAATATTCACATGTATTTGTGATCATATACTCAACCAGATTTACGGTAATGAAATACACTTCATTGATATTTTTTGAAGGGGTCCACTAAGATCATTTAAAAACTTTTCAGTGAGGTGACCCAAGAAACACTGTAAATTAAGGTTTATTTCCCATTCCCCTAAGAGAATACTATGTCAATATAGTCTACTTTATAGCATTCAAACTAGTCATTATCATCATAAAACATCATTATTTTTTCATTAATTCATTATTTGATATAGTGGTGGTATGGTGATGATATTCTCACATGTTGATAAAATTGTGACCTTCATAGGATGATGTTGAATGTCATGTTATGATAAAAGACTATAAATTTTGAGTTACCTACATGTCTCTAAACTTATCCCTTTATCTTGATTTTTCCAATAGATTTTTCTCACATTTTTCGTATCCCTATTGTGTTATGGTGGAAGGTTCTAGGTTATCATTATCATATACCAGCCTATGAGGTGTCTGTACTGGAATGATATCAACTCTATAGATATTTTCCATTAAAAATATTCAGTCATTGACACAATTTATAATTTGTGACACATATAAGGGTATGGTGTCCCCTTGTATAATGACTTATTCCCCTTGATCTGTGAAGGAGATAATCATGCATAATTTTTTAGGATTATTATTTATCAGATAGACCTTGGTAGATTAAACCGTATATTTAAACACCTGAGGATTGAGAAAAGCCTATATGAGTACTTCCCTATGATCTTTTGACAAAATCAGGGTGCCCGGCATAAATATCTTGGTTGGAACCGATTATAATTTTTTCTGGATGTTATACTTCTTATCTAAAGGAATGATCTTCCCAATTCAAGTATTCCCATTAACTTGTTCTTTAGGGTGATAAGTATTTTATTTATATGGATTGGCCCTCGAGACAGTACATTGAGGCACTCTTGTCCGTGGTGGGCTGTGTTGGGTTGGTCTACCTTCCCTCCAATGGTGATATGAAATTTGTTCCTCTTCAAATTAATATTCTAGACTGATTGGTTTAGGGTGGATTATGGATTATAAAGGGGGACTTTCCTACTCGAACACTCTACACTGCTCTCCCATGGTTTTTTATAATATTGATAGTCTGAGAAAGGGTGTGATGATAATTATGTATTTTACAATGCTTGCACCTTTCCTTGTATCCTAGGATCCGACAGCCTCTTCGTCTAGTTCCCCAATCGGATCCAAGGAGATAACGTTCATAGTCATACTCATATTCGAAGAAAGGATCTTTTAAATGGATGAAATTAATGGATCTATGGATTAACTCCACATATGATAATGACTTTTCCTAACTAGTTATTTCACATGGTTCCATTTGGTGGGTCAGTACCCATTTTTTTAGATCTCACGGTATAAAATTTGAGATTCTAAAAGAAAAATTTGTCCTTGATGTTGTTTCATCCTTCGGCACCTCCTCCTTGAATTTCTATCCAAGATTCTTTTTGAAAGTCTGGATTCTGAAGGTTTTTTGGGTCGATGGCATCGACTATGTTATAGTGGAATTAGTTGGGGGCATAGTTTGTTATTTAAACTATGATTGGATAATACAATGAGTAAAGTCGATTTTATTATGAGTCATCCAACTATCAAAAATTTGTGCCTTTCTACTAACAACTTCTTTCCACTCACCAACATCCTTAGGGAAAAAGTAGGAAACATACGTCATGTTTGTTGGTGGCCTTCCCAACTTCAATTTCTGAGAATATACCAATATCTATAGGATTTCTTTAAATATTAGAAATTCTTGAATGGTGTGTCTCAGTATTCTATGAAAGTGGAAATAAACTAAACATTCATCGATACCTACATAGTTTTTCCATTTAGGTTTTGGTAGGATGAGTTAATCATTCTTCATAATGTCTATAAAATATACACAATCCTGATCATCTTCTAATGATTAAACATTATTTATTCACTCCACAAATCTATTTTTTAGGTTTCCCCTATTCTCAACATGGAAAGGAGGGGGTATTTATTGATTCCCAATAATGATTCACAATATGGTGGAAGATTCAGAGTTGTAGTAGGATGGGATGTTGGTTTAAATATAATGGATGAATCCTCCACATTTCTTGTTCTTTTCCCTATGACTGATAGAGTTATTTGGGGTATAATATTAGTCCATTGCATGGAGTCTTCCATTATTTGTCCAATGGGGGATAAATGTTGAAACCCACTAACATATATCACCAAGATGAGTAGTTTCGCAGCTTGTCTTGAAGGTTATAAATGTTCAAAGAGATCATGCCATCCTTCATTAGTGATCTATTCGGGGATTAGGTCATCCCTTTCCACACAACATTGAAAAATGATAGTATCTCATTTTTTCTCTATTCTATTTTTATAGGTAACTACCTATTGTATTATACAATGTTGAGATAAACTAAAATAGTAATTATCGATGGAGATACTTCCATCCCATTATATTACCAAGCTATAAAATCGGTGTATCGTACAAAGGATATCCCCTAAAAGGTTCATAAAAATCATATATGTTTCACTTTATCTTCTTTCTCAAGAGATCCTAGCAAGCGATCAAAATGAGATGTGTAGTGTGATAGATATTTCTTTGGGTCACATGATCCATTAAATTTCAGAAACATATGACATCTAATGATTGGTGGTGGTGGGAATGTCGCTCATTCAACTAAGGTAATGTTTCCTTTCTTTCTACACTTGTGCACGTCACTCTGCCACAGCTTCCAATCGAGCATCCAATGACTTCAAGGGTGTTTATAATCCCTTTATGGTTGTTTTGATGAATTGGAGCTTCGATTGGTGCAAAAATCAGTAGGTTTTTCATGATGGTTCTACAATTATTTGAGGTAGGTATCTGGATGGGGACATCTTATGAGGGTTTGCTTAAACCTTCTTTGGTTGAATCCTTAATTGAGTGAAATCTTGATATCCATCCATTATTGTGTCTAGGTAAACTGTTAGTCTAGGTGCTGAGATGGTAAAAACATTCTAGCCTTTCTTATATTGCTGGAATGAGACCCTTTTGTTGAAGTACACATGCTGTAATTTTACGTAGAGGCTCTTCCTAGGAAGAATGTTCAGTAGGAATTATATCTCAAAGAAAATTAATCTTGATTCACCTTAACTCTTTTATTTATTCCTCCTACCGAGTGAATCATTCTTTGAATTTGGAGAGCTCATCCTCATCGAGATAAGGTTTTGTTTCATATACATTGTTTCCTTTATTCTTTTAAAATATTTTTTGAGGAAGTTTTATGGTATTTATCGAGGGAGAACCCAGAATTTTAGGATATTCTCTAGTTCCTAGTATTCACACCATCATTCTTGGTGTGGATAATATTTTGAATGCAAGGATACTCACCTTTCTCTTCTTCATTTACATCATTTTTAGTGACTCCAGTAGGATTGACCCCCCCAATGACCACCAATGTGTAATACATTGTGGGAATAATATTGGATATTGAATTATTGGAAGGTTTTATATACCCTTTACTAGACCTCTCCCTTTTTTCTTGGATATTATTTGAGCTTCATCGGGAAGGGTGACTTGGAGGTAAACTCTATGAAGCCTGGTAGTATGCCTCCCTTTTGAAAGAAATTTGTTGTGATATGGGATGTAATGGGAGACCTCACCACTTTTTAATCCTTAAATAGGTAAATTTTTCTTTCCATTGAGGTGTGGTTGAGGTAAAAATTCCCATAGTCTTATGGGAATGGATTTCCCCCATTCTCTTATTATTGTTCCCCAGTTTATATTTTTTGTTCTTATAGGGAAATTGTTTTGTAAAATTACCACATGCCTATGGTGTGGTGTTGATTTTTTACTATGGATTCTACTACTACTATCATCTCTCTACTGATCTCATGTATCCTTGTTCTTGTGAACCTGATATGATGTTGATTATGAATATAAACTTATTACTGTAGAGGACATTAGAAACACATGATGATTAGATTCCCTTTAGTGGGAAGCCTATGGAATTTGTTCATTTAATGGGTTTATGAGATTCTGAAAGGATTTATTTCGTCAAGACTAATTCTTTTGAGGATTATTCAAGTATGGTTATTCTTGAGCATTCTACCTTTCCTGAGATAGGTTTTTACATGATATCTTCCATGGAACAATGACTTTATATTGTGTTATTTCTAGTCGGCTCTGTTAAATGAGGTGTGAGGTGAAATGAAAATATCCATTTCTTCCCTATCTTTGTATATGAACACCAGGTTTTGTGTTGACAATTAGACAATGCAACTTATGAAAAACACTGAGCAACAATGATTGATGATCATTCTAGAACTTCTCTAATCATGCTCATCATACAGAATAAAGGGCTTCTATGTTGATTTTTCAATAAATCTATACCAAAATTTTGACATGGTCTACATACACATCTTACGGAAATAATTTTTCATTCATTTGGTATATAGTTTTCTAGGAATTTAGATGGAGGTTGTGTATAAATTATACTGACAATGACTCTAGAATTTGAAACTAAGAAGTGGTCATGGGGAAAAACATGTTGGGAATTTCATCCCTAGTATGTTTTATTTTGATGATAAAAATATTATTTTGTTATTATATAAGATACTCCTCTACTTGATCGACACAATATGGATTCTTCTTGATGGATTTATCACATGTAGCTAGGATAGTGGATGTCTCATTTCTTTGGGACCAGTCTAGGGGTGGCTTAGAGGATGATTGTTACCCCAAGTTATATTTCGGTTGATAAAGGATATCCCTTAATAGTGATAGGGTATCTAAGATGTCTAGACCCACATTTCCCAGAGTATCATAATATGAGGTCTTTATTGCATTTGACTCAACAAAGGGGGAATTATTTCATGAATGGGATTTCACTATGGGGAGGATCTTAGCAACAAAACCCATCATGGTGATGAATTCCCTCATAGGTTAATGTCCAGCTATAGATAGAATTTCTATAGAGTATAAACTAGGGAGGACCTCTAGGGAGGATGACAGAAAGGGGAGGACCTTTTTATTATTTGACCTTTTGGCCATGATAAGGGTTATAGTGAATCTCATAGGGAGATAATATCTTATGATCAATCAGTTTGTACCCATTTATGAAGCCTTCATGGTATGTTCTCTGGGGAGAACCTCTAGATATTTTGATAACAGTGTTGTAAGGAGGATCTTATCAACTACTAATTCCACTTCCATAATTTGGTGACATATTAGCAGGATCCTGATCCACCAGTGATTAATTTTGGATTACCTCAATAACTTCATATTCTAAAAAAGTACAGTTATGTGTCTAATATTCATTTTCCAGTTTTTTTTGCATGATTTATTTTGTAGTGATCTCTTATGGTGATTGGGGTTTCTTTCTATAAGTGGTTGCTTTCACATACAGTTTCCTATTAAAGTGTCTCCCATAGTGCTTATGAGATATGCTAGTGAACTTTTGAAATTTTGGAAGAGATATATGCCTTCCCTAGATAGACCATTGAAGTAGACTTGTGTCCCCCAGTTGGAACAAGTATTTATTCCAGATCATGTTGTACATTCATCAGGAAATATTTTTTGTGTCCTTCCTGGATGGTTTTAGGGATACTTTTCTACTCTTGATTAACCATATCATTATATCGATGTGTCAACCCAGTTGAGGAGGTAGGGTTGTGGTCCCAACTCTTAGTTATTCCCATGAATGTTATTATATCTCAGAAATTTTTAGGATATGGTTAGGGATTTATGTTTGATCCTCCATCATAGATAATTTTTTTTGAGAGAAATACTTTGGGGGAATTACAATATAAGTTCATTTCTGTGCCAGTTCAGGAATACATGTCTACTTATGTCCTCTATTTACATCTAGTAAGTACTAACAGTCCTCTTATGTGGGGGAATATATATGAGTCTTCCTAGATTTAAAACTATAATATTACAACTTCATTCTCCAATTTCCATTGTACTTTCATAGTGGGTCTTGATATGAATGGGTAGGGATATGCATGTACCTTTCCTCTACCGTCATATTTGGCTGGTGGTATTCATATGAATATGCATGAATTTTAATCTGCTCATAGTTTGTTTTGGTCATATTTGATTGATGGGAGTCATGTTAATTGGTAGATATATGAAACTTCATGTGGGTTTCCACCATATTTTCATGGTGGGGTTGATATTTGTGAGTAGGTATTTGAATATGGTCATGGTTTTCTATAGTATTTGACTGAAAGTATTCATGAGAGTGGGTAGGAACATACATGTGCCCATAGTTTTTCGATGTATTTGAATAATATTCATGATGTGAATTAGAAGGAATTTTCATTTGTTTATGTTTTTCCATCATATTTGGCTATGAATATTCATTTGAATGAGTAGTAATTTCTATCTACTCAAATTTGGTTGCCTCCATATTTTCCTAGTGGGCTTGTTAATGGTTATCAAGGATTATCATCTACCCTTATACTATAATATATACTTGAAATTCATGTTGTGAACGATAAATAATTTGTGTCTTATCACTTGACACTATATTTTATTGATGGACTTCATGACTGTGAAAAGGAATATACAACTTCTTATAGTTTTTTCCAACATATTTGTATAGCGGGCTAGATATTTTTTAGAAGGAATTTTCATCTTCTCTTATGATACTGTATTTGTATCATAGACTTCTTCAATAGGAATAATGATAATGACCTATCTTGGATTATATGATTGACACCCTCCATGATCTAACTTTAGGACCCTAGTCTGTATAACATTAGTGGTGGATTGCAGGGTGGTATCCTTTACATAGTGTGGATATTGGGTTGTACTATATTGATAGTGATTATTAGAGGAAGGGTCCCTTGAGTAGGACCCATGTCTTTCTTGTATAAAGTTATTTGTGAAAACTTAATCAACCTCCCTAAGAAAAGGTAATAACTTGTTATCAAATTCTGGGGAAAGGCTGCCGAAACAGTTTGAGATAGCTATCGGGGCTACCGGGATCTGGATCACCAACCTTCATTGGGAAGATGGGTAGTAGGGATTCGTGGACTAAAGGGATTTTCTAGATACCTACAAGGTTGGAAGATTACCATTATGGTGACAATCTCATTTAAATTAATTAGAAACCCATTTTTGAATACGTTGTATGGGCAATGGAATATTTTATTTAGTTGAGTACCCAGCCTCTATAGTGGTTGATGTGCGTGTTTGTGGGAACTGGTGAGATTCAATTAGATTAAATAGTTTTCTGGTAAAGGGTGCCTACAATATTTGTGAAAAATATAGACAAAAAATATCATGAAAGTAAATTCCAATTGCCACATCCATAATTGATATCTATATTTTTACCTCTTCTAATTTGGAATTGAAAGGGGCCTGATGTGGGGTAACACCACACACTTTGTTAAGAATTCACGTCAGGTTCACCATTTTGTATATAAAGGAGGTCTATTGGCCTAAAGGCTGAATGTTGGTGTTGAGTTTTGTACAATAACTTATATTGTGTTTACTATTTCTAAATGGACTCTGATGGTTTTTTTTTACAGAGATGAAAACACCTAACAATTCTCATATCCACAGCTACTCACCAGCCTACTTTCCAAATGAAGGCATTCATTGGGGAACTTGTCTAACGACACTTAAGAGATCACATTGAATGAGAGTATGGGAACTTAGGCCCACCACACCCTTCTGGGGGGATCTATCTTCTACTCTGGGACTCTTATAGATTTATGATATGTTATTTAATCCTTTATTAATTCTTGACCATATATATGTGTATCACCCAAAATTAATGATCCATTACTAATAAGAATGCATATAGAATCATTTATTTGTATCTGAGGTTCTCCATTGATAGGGATATTCATATGTATATTAGTATTTTCATCAATGGTACCCTTTTATGGATGGATCATTGATTGTTTGGTTGTGTCTTAAGAAGATAATGGTTTAAGAAACATCGTGAGGTGCTCGAGAGTTTATTTTAATCAACGGAAAAAATTGGTTTGATGTTGGGATAAAACCCATATGATATGATTCCTCTAAATCCTTATGTGAGGAATAAAAAAATCATTTAGTTCAAATACACTTAATAGGAAACATTTCCTTTGGAGGTTTTAGGATGAGTCTTGAACCATGAAATTTAATGTCATCAAACATAGTCATCTATGTGAAAGGTGCCTAGTCAAGGTATGGTGTTATACTTATGTCGAGGCAGACCATGGGACTCAAAAGATATGTGGTCTCCCAGGTGGATATTATCCTACCAAGAATGTGTCCCATATAAAATTTGGGTGACCTAGGGTGTTGGGTTTGGAACCCCGAGAGGCTTCTGACATGCCCCATTTTTTGGGAATCAAATACCATGTAGTTTCGTGAGTTGGATATTACACCTATGAGGATGTCCATATATTTCATTCTTGAACCTTATAGAAGGAAAATATGGTTCTCTTTTATTATTATTATTTCCATTTGAAGGTGTATTCATGGTTTTTGAGATTATACCATATAGGAGACCCATTGGAATAATGGTTGGGGAATACATCTATGGAGAATTCCCATGGAGCATGTAGTTGGAAATAATGTGTGGATATGGACCATTTGAAGGTGTGGGATCATGATTATATCATGATATCCACTAACCACTAATCCCACATGATTCATTCTCTCTGTGCGAAAAAAAATGAAGAAGTAGATCTGATGATAACACCATCCCAATGTTCGTTGGTGGATGAGTATTGATGCCCAAAGGGAGAGGACGAGGGCTTTGAATGTGATCTTACCATATTTTATTTTGGAAGCTTCGATAGTCACATCTAGTTATCCACATGAAAACATACTAGGATAGTAATTAGAGAAAGAAAACCACATATTTTTGGAAATCCTAGTGCCTTACACCAGTACGGATGCCCAATTGGTCCCATAGATGAGGAGGAATGTCGGATTCTAGACCACATTAAATGGAAATGCTTGTGGATAAAATAAAAACACCTATAATGGTGTGTTTCACATGAGAACTTCCAAGGTTGTAACCCTCACCACCATGGGAATATATACCTGAAAACATTTTCAGGGCCTTCTTTGTTTTCTAGGTCATACACATGACTCCCCTTACCATGGGTATGTAAATTCAAAAGGGTATGTTGGTTTTCTCAATTATCTGATCATACAAGTTGGGTAACTTTGGAAGAGGCCTTAACCTGATATCATAATACTGGATAGAATAGGATCCAATATGGGGACCATTGGTATAATAGAAGGGTGTGATGGGAGGTAGAGGTAATAAAACCCTTGGATGCCCCATTCTATGTATCAATTTCATTTGAAGGATGGGGTTCCCTCCACATAGCATGTTTCTAAGAGGTTTAGGGTACTGTAAACGTATCACAGTGTTACATGGATATGGTTTCGCTGCATGTTAATTTTTTCTATGTTGGGTGAGGTTCTTACCTCATAGATTATTTCTATGCAGGGATGGATTCTACTTTCATAGCATTCTGCTGCGTGGGGGCATGTTTCCCTTGCGTAGAACTGTATACATTGGGAAGTGTTCCACACACATAGTTTTTTGCTATGTGGGGTGATGGTCCAAAAAGGGGACGTCCTATTAGGCATCAGAGAATGGTGTCTGAAATGTGTTTTTATGTTTCAGGATGGATGGCTAATTTATTACTTTCTCTTTATGATTATGTGGTGTATTTTTACCTACTGGGAATATAAAGCTCTATGTTTTGGCACTTTCGTGGGATCCCCTCCCATGATCTCATTTTCAATCATCCTCATCTTAGTTTCCATTTGGGTTTCATTTTAGATGAATCAATATATGAGACAATTACATGGTCGGACATCCATGATGGGCCACATTTCTTCTTTTTTAGGAGCCTAAAGAGATTCCCCGACCCATGAATGACTTTATCTACAGGGAGTGGTAATTCATAGGGATGGATATCATCATTCATACTAGAAATCAATATGGTTTAATTTATGGGGTATAGTGTTACCATCTCATCCTATAAAAGAATTTTTTCATGTTGATGGTCATTTGTGGTGATGGAAATCACCACCTGGAACCACAAATGATTTTGTTCCATTTTCACAAGTCGGTGATATAGCATCATCATTAACTAACTTCATTCGCTAGGATGGTAATTATCATGGATAGAAATCACTTTCTAGACCCACAAATTAATGTGGTTTTATTTTCAGGGTTTTTCAGTACTGCCTCATCCCATTAACTACTTCATTTGCGGGGATGGACAATCATGGGGGAAAAATCATTGTCCGACCCCACAAACAAATGTGGTGTTGATCAGAATCACTAGTGGTCTGCTTTATCCAATGAACTATTTTGTTCATGGTGTGCTTTATAAAGTGACATAATTACATGTGGAGTGTTGGGTCTTGAAGAAATTTTACCATCTTATTATCAACCTATCCTTCACAAATATCCCCCTTTCAACATTTTTCTTAAAATTATTCTCTAGATTGTTTTCTCTTTTTCTAAATTAATTGAATTCAGTTCTTCTTTTATGAAATTTCATTTGGACCCAATCATCCATAATAATTTGGGGTAGGTAACATTTTATTTATAGAAAACCCAATAAATTATTCATAATCAATTTTTTAACATGTTATTCCATTTACTACTTAGGTTTCCTCTCTTTTACGTTTTGGTTTTTATTACGGTAAATTTTATTTTAACAAGGTTACTTATCCATTATAGAAAAAAATAAAATGGTCCTTATTACATAATTTGGACCCTATAATTACTTACATGAAATCCATTTTTTAGATAAAATTTATATATGTAATTGAAATCAGTTTTAACATTATCACATGTAATGTATAAAAAACCCTTTTTAAAAGAGGTGTATTTTTATGCTTAAAATTTATGACTCCACTCCAATGGCCCGAAGGCCTTCATTTTTTATTGATTTTGATAATCCACCTTTCAATGGGTGAGGTGGAACCCTTACAAGGCTCGTAGGCGTAAGTATTACATGGACCGTAGGCCTTAGAGGAATTCATTTCCCGTAGGCTTCAAACATTACATACAACCCAGACTAACTACTTGGAACTCCTCCTATCCAGCATCTTCATTGTAAAATAAGATCTCCACCTTCGCATGGAAGTTTGGCTAGGAATTCTCGTGCATGCACAGGCTTGTCCTGATGGCAGGTGTCATACCCTCTCATTCTTGCAATCCCTTTAGCTTCTGCTGTGGTGAAAGATCCTTGCTCATCCTCCTTGTAGACCTTGTTCCTTGTAGGCTGTCTATTTTGCATCTGCACTAAGGTGTCCTGAAGGCCTTGAGGTGGCCCAAAGGACTTATTGACCTGAAGTCATAGGTGGCCCGAAGGCCTTAAAAAACTCACGGACCAAATCTGTGGCCTGAAGACCCAAACATGGGCATATTCCTGGCTACTACAGTGCCAAGCAGTTCCTTCTACAGTTCCTCTATAGTACCTTCTACAGTACTGCACAGTTCCACTACAGTACCTGCTACAGTACTGTTACAGTTCCCCAGAAATTCTTCCTCTTCTTGGATATGATCCCTAGTTGTTTAGATTCACTTACGGAGTCCTTACCAACTAGGCTAAGGCTCATGTGCTTAAAATTTATGAATCATTTAAAATTATCTAGGTATATTATTTTCAAGATATTAATATTTTTATTACAAAATTAATAAAAATAATTTATATTTTCAAGAAATCAAACACCAAATCTTTCCAAAATATTACAAAAATTGAAAAAAAAAATTAAAAATAGTATTTATTGGAAAATAGTACTTATATACCTAAAATTTAAATCAAATTTTTTCAAAAATTACAATACTATTTAAAAAATGTATACTTTTTACTTCATAAATATAAATTGAAAAAATAAACGGTTGTATGTGCTTGTATTTCTTACTTATAATTTCATAGAATTTATAGATCTTGTAAAATATAATTTTTTCACTATTTACCAAAAAATTCAATTATTTATGATAATACCAAAAATTCAAAATATATTTATTTTGAAATTATTATATATAAAATAAATTTAATTTCATCAAAATAAAGCAGTAAAATTTATATATTTTTCATTATAATTCAAAATATATATAAAATCTATTTTTATAGATAATAAATTTTTTTATTTAATAATCTACATGAAAATGTGTAAAATAAAGGTGATAAATAACTTATTTTATTAATAATTACATGATTAGTTTGTACTAATTTCTATTTAAATTTATCATCAGCATCATTGAAAATTATATAAGGCTAATGTATTAAATGTTGGGTTTCAAAGGTGTGTATTCCTCTAGAATATATAATGTCTCAATTTCAAAGATATTGGGTTAATCTAAAATACAATTTCTCTCAAACTATTACTATTTGAGTTCTACTTCATATTGGTCTAGGGAAACACTAAACTAATTTTCCTCCTTTTTTGTGTCACAGACCAACCCACTGGGGCCAACCTGGCCTATGGAAGAATTATCCATCACAACCCCATGTTTTCCTTCAATATGACAGGGGATGACATCTAGTACTGAGAAGGAATATCACAGAAAAGGGAGGAATTAGCCTATGTCCCAATACACATACACAAATGTGCATCCTCATACAATGCTACTAAGATAATAATACAAGTGAAACAAAAAATTCATGGATACATCTAACACTCAATCATATTGAAAAAATGTTTATAATGAATTGTTGACACTCCTTTTCGTCACATTGTCTAAAAGAATGGAAAGGGAATTGACTTTGCACAAATTGATTCATCCTTTGAAGAAAACATCAAATATCAACAAAGTCATGAACAAGGCTTCAAATGCACAAGGGCCACACAAGTTCCATCATTGTCATGCAAGAATACTTTTGTTCCACCTAATAGTCGCGCAAGTGACTTGCGTTCCCTAAAGGATAACTGCCCGGGGTCTTCTCTAGCCTATAAATAGACCCTGTGGGCCCCCCATTTCGAGAGGAATTTTTCCAGAATTCACAGACAGAGCTCTGAACGCCCAAGTCTCTTCTTCAGGTCTTCCGAACTCTTCTAAGGTAATTATTTACCTAGAATGGAAGGTCTAAATAGGAGGAGTAAGGTCTAAGTGTTAAAATTCACTAACACTTGCACGCCTAAGTGTTTTACCCTTAAGGGAAATGAACACACTTCTGTGCCTCCCTACTTCTTCATCAAAACATGCGCGCCATCTTCTGGAAAGCCTCTAGGGATAATACTAAAGGTTTGAGCCAAGTCTCGCCCAAGTATTACCATAAGGGCTGAAAAGCGTGCAAGTACCCATGTGTCGCGCAGGTATACCTACAAGTCCAGGACTTGCACACCCACGTAGTACCTGCGCGCCTGCCAAGACTTGCGTGCCCCTACCTTTTTGGGTACCTTTCCTATCCATTTAACCCCTCTTATGTCATTCCAATTATACTATTCAAGATTCAGTCTTCAAGACACTCTTTAAAGAAATTTATGGCATTATTTCTTGATTTGGCTTCCTTTTCTGAAAGAAACATTGTGGAACATCTCTGAAAATCTAGTGATTTATAGATCTTTATGTCACTAAAGTTTGAGATTTCATTAATTCAACCTCATCCTTTAAGATGAGATAACCATTCACTTGGGCCTCCTTTTTAGGAATAATCCCCATTCATAAATCTCAAATATGGGCTTCCTTTTTAGGAGTAAGCCCCAATCTCAAATATGGGCTTCCTTTTCAGGAGTAAGCCCCAGATCCCCTAACATGGGCCTCCTTTTCAGAAGTAATCCCCAGTCCAAATTATTATTAATATGGGCATCCTCCTTATAAGTAATCCCCAAGTCCAATTTTAACCTGGGCCTCCTTTTCAAGAGTAAGCCCCAGTCTCAAATATGGGCATCCTCATCAGGAGTAAGCCCCAACAATAATTCTCTTAACATGGGCCTCCTTTTTAAGAGTAATCCACAGTGTCAAATATGGGCATCCTCCTCAAGAGTAATCCCCAACCATAATTCCCTTTAACCTGGGCCTCCTTTTCAGGAATAATCCCTAGTCTCCAATATGGGAATCCTCTTCAAGAGTAAGCTCTTAATTTCTCTTAAACATTTCTAATTTACTTTTGATTTGGGGCTTCATTCTCAGGATTAAAACCCAATCATAAGTCCCCTCCTAACTTGGGCATCTTCCTTAGGACTAAGTCTCAAGATTAGAGTATCCAAATATCTATAAAGTACATATACCTTTATGGACCATGTTCCTGGATTACTTCCCTGAAGTAAATCTTAATCCTCATCTATTTTGGGCAGTCATAAACACATAAGCCCCACATTATTGCATCTTTCGTGGCACAATTTTATGGTTTCACCAATACCTCTTGTTCTCACACCGATCATGACTCACGTGAGCTTAGAGTGTAAAAGTAATCATGACATCTTTCTTTGAGCCATCAATCATGCATAAGAATCATACTTCCTTATTCGAACTATGTGGGTTTTTATTCCTTTTCCAAAACAAAGGATAGATAGGTAGCCCATAAATAGGTATGATCCCAATTCTGAAATAATCCATGTCCTCCTAAATGACAATAAACTTCAAGTTTCCCACCGAGTGACTTTAAAACCAGTATGATCATCATAATGACCAATATACTTTTATGTATTTTATGGATACCATCATCTAATAGTCTCTAACAAATACAGATGATTCTTCATCGATGAAGAACCTCAAATACATATAAAAGATTCTCTGAATTTCTTACATATCAATCATTGATTGTCATACTAAAGGAAAGCTCATTTTATAATTGGTAATGTAATAAGGATTCACGAACATAACTTAAATCTATAAAGAGAGTCCCGGAGTAGAAAATAATTCCCCTCAAAAAGGTGTGATGAGTCTGACCTCCCATCCTATCGACCGATGCAAATTCCTAAGCCTCATCAGTTCACAACTAATGAGCACCTACCTTTGGAAGGTAGGTCCAAATGGATATGGAATCATTGGATGTTTCCGGTTCTACGAACAAACCCGTTAGAAACCAATTGGAATCTTTGAACCTTCAATCAACGAGGTCATCCCCGATTCCATAGGGAAACAAAAAATGGTGAACCCGACGTGAATCCTTAACCAAGTTAAAATAATGTTTTGCTTATTTGTTAGGCCCCTATTTAAAACTCGATGACAGCACCAACAAAAAAATCATTGACATATGTACTCATCCCAAAGATGTAGTGGTTGAATTTATTTTGATTACGTCTGTTACATCAAACAAGAACTCTTTTTCAAGATTTTCTACATTCTAAGAAATGGCTGCTCTCAAGTTTACACCTATAAATACCACTTTTGTGAATATCGTTGTTTCAAATGCCACTATTGTTACTCCTTCTGGATCGTCATCCGCTCTGAGGATGATATCACCTACTCAGCATCTTCATCGTTGGGTATCAAATGTGCTGGTAAAGGAGTACAGTCAACATGGTACCATTCCAACTCTGGAGGTTGCTCAACAAGCCCTCCAAGTGAACAATTCAACCTGGTCATCCAGACAATGATGACCAGCAATCAAGAAACAGGCGGTGTTAACTACCGTCTCCAACCGTTTCAGGTCATTATCCCCGGAACACAATCACCATTCACTCCCATATTCTGGGGACGTGAATGAGCAGGTCCCTCGGGGCCTTAATTCAAAGAATCACAAGTCCTTCCTGAGGGATCCTATCAACAATCATCGCCAGACTCGTGCGGCAGTACGCCCTCAACATGATGAGGGTACCAACTCAAGGCGTTCGGCTCAGGTTCTTCAAACCCAAGCAGGCAAGACAAACTGCCAGAGGCGGAATCTGGTCAACAGTGATCATGTTCTCAACTCTTCCATCTCCAGAGAAGTCCACCAACCTAACTTGGTGGCAAGCAATGAGCGGGAATATACACCTACCCGTTTTAATTCTGCTGTCCAGCAGACTCATCTCGCAGCATGACATCAATCCCACCAGGCAATTCTGGTGGAGTACTATAGGCAGGAACATACACCTATTTATACATCATTATCTAGTCAGCAGGCTCATCTGATTACATATGATGGAGCTCTTCAACCACGTTCGGAGAAGTGAAATTAGTAGGCACATACACCTGCTAGTATTAATCAAGCCTACCAACAGTCTCACTTGGTAGGACACGGACAAGTCATTCGGAAAGCTCCAGCGATAAACAGGTTGCAGACTCAACTCTCTGCCCCCACACTTGAGTACTGTCAGGATTCACTAATAGGAAAAGGAGAACAGGAGCAGGCACATACACCTACTCCAAGCACGGAATGGACGTATATCCCCATTCTGGCAGCTGAAGTCACCAGGCATATTTTATCAATGCTGAAAGAGCAGAAGCAAATCCCTGCTCATATTCTGGATGCTTTCTAGGATATTATAACAGATTCAGTAGCATCTCAGGGAAAGACACATAAATATATCCCTACAAGTGGAGTGAAACATCAAAAGTAACTCCGGAATAGACACACACATCTGTTCTAGTCCAAGAGGGCTGTGGGGCATACTCCCCCATATCATATGGACAACCATGTCAGGCACATACACCTGATTTGAGTGGAGATCGTCAGCCTAACCTGGCCATCTCTCCTGATCAGGAATATAAACCTTCTCAGAGTAGACTCTTTTTTCAACAAGTGGTTTCCAAGGAGAGTAAGAAGGCGTCTAAGAAGAAGACACGCCCAACACAGTCAGGAGATCAAGATCCAATCTGTAATAAGGCCTTGCTTGATGCTGGAGTTCTTGAAGCCCTCAGACAGTTATCTATTGGAATTAAAGATTCTACTCCCTCATTTCCCAATATTGGGAACATTAATTCTGAAGTTCTTCAACAGACACTTCCTCATGATGGCTTGCATCATGACAATTCAGTCGATCTTGAAGTTTCATCTTCATATGAGATCCACAGGAACCCTCTGTGTGTTCAGAAGACCAAGGAGCAAGAGATCTCGTCTTTTGTTGTAACCCACCATGGTGGTCCTCCCCATGATGATGAATTTCACTACGAAATTCCTCTCTACAGTAGTGATGCACATTTCCCAGAAAATTCTCCAGTGGAAAATGTAGTGCGGAGAAACCCTCTTATCTTGAGGCACTTGCAAATACAAAACAATTCATGTCTGATGCTTCATCGCTAGCAGGTGAAATACTTTCTCAATCAAAAGATAGCCTAGGGTGTAGGTCACTCTACAAACCACCCCTAAGTCATGCATCTTCTAGTTTGATCCGTGATATCTCTACCAATCTTGTTGAATCCGATAAAGCAACAAGGAAGCACTAGCTCTGGTCAAATCAGGTAGAAGAATCTTCATTGAATGATAAAGATGAAATGTTGAACATGAGAAAGAAACTGGCGAAGGGTGAAGTGCCAATCATGTTTTGGCCTCTTTCTGACTCTCAGTATGACATTCTAGAGATTTTGAAGGAAGATGAGATTCATGATATTAGTCTCAACATATGGAAAAATCTTTGTCAGTTGAAAAAGAAAGTATTATCTTATGATTAATATGAAAATCATCTTAAGATAATAGAAGGGTTACAAAGTCAGATTGATTTGGCATCTCTATCAGTCTCTCAATATCCAAAGGCTGAAAAGTAGCAGAGAGCCCTTCAGCATTCATGCCTTGGCGCACTAAGAAGATTGCGCCAGTTAATTTCCAATGCCCCATCTGGTATTCATGTCATAGGATGGGGTGTTCATGGAGGACTACATTTCACGGTGCTCTCTAGTCAGCAAAGCCTGCCGAAAATGGTCTCATGCAATGTTATTGCCCATGGCCGGCCACAATCAATGGGATTTGTTTGTAATCAAAAGCTTTCCCAAGAACATACCTCAACTAGTTCCTCTCAAAATCAAGAATACAGAGAAGAAGTTTTTGAATTACTCCTGCATCAAGTAAACGAGAATATTGAATAGGCCTCTTGTATGGAGAAATCACATCATCAAGTGACAGAAGTGTCAGAAATCATCCAATGGTCTTTCGAACCGGGTGATAAAAGTGGATACAGGTTGATTCATCAAGTTAATTTCCGGACTAAGGTACACAAGATCAGGATAGCTTTTAAGAAAGTCTCAGACATAGCATGTCAAGAGCCACCCCATCTCGCCAGACTGGGGAATCTTTTAAACCAACCCTCAGAATCAACAAATAAGATTCAAGGAGTTGAGAAAAGACAGCAAGAACAGCACCAGTCCACCGGACTGGGGACTTTTTCAAATCATCAATCCCCTCCTCAAATAAAGTCAGTCTTTTATCGATTGGGGAAGAATCCTCAATAGGAATGAAGAGCAAAATTATCAGGATATTCTTTCTAATTTATGGTTCGTCAAGAAGTTCTTGAGGGATTAAGTCAACAATAGGAAATGTCTCATCAAATACATGGATAAAGATAATATCACAGAAATTCTGATAGAAGGGATGTGATGTGTTATACATAAATCAATGTCATCAATGTCGTTGTTGCTAATCCACCAGATGAGGTTCACTCAGGGGACTCAGATGAAGAGGTTCTTGCTCAGGAAGTTGTATGCACAAACAGAAATGAAGAAGGTGTGCGTACATGAAATCAAAGGTTTACCTAGAATCTGGGTGTTCCTTCAAATAACCCACTTCACCCTCTCCCAAAGGGATCAAACAAGGGGAAGGGAAATAATCAGGTTACATATCCTTCCTCTGGAGAGGGCCAATTTCTCTCACTAGAGCAAATATTTGCGCAATAGGAGGAAGAAATGATGGAATTGATGAGGATGAATGCAGAACTACTTCAGGGTAGTTTTCATCCTAAGCATGCTGGAGTCAGTCAGCCAAGGGAGTTTATTGCAGCTACTAAGATGGATCAAGAATATCCTCCTCTATCAGTACACCCTCATAGGTCTAATCCTATGGGTCAAGTGCAACAAAAATTGGTAGTGCTGCCATCAGTTTCAGAACCAGCTGCCACATCTATCCAAGCTCCAGTCATTGCACATGTTCAGGTCCAAGCTCAACCAGATTTTTCTCAAAAGTTAATAACTACCATTGAGTCATTAACAGCTCGGTTAGAGACTATGGAAGGAAAGTGTGTGTAGGTTCAACCGGAAAAGAAATCTTACCCTGAATGGGTAGATTCAATCTCTCCCCCATCAAATTTTGGGAACCATGTATTCCCTATTTTCAATGGATCAGGCGACCTTGAATAGCATTTGAGGCATTATGTGCCTTGTTGTGATCCTATGATGGGAACTCCAGAGCAGCAAGAAGCAGTGAAACTCAGATGCTTCATGAGAACCTTGCCAGGACCAGCCTTTGTCTGGTACACAAGCTTGAAATCCCGGTCAATTACCGGATGGGAAGATCTCCATCAATGATTTCTTATTCAATTCAGCTCAAATTTTCCAAAGACAACAATTTTCGATCTTACAAACTGTAAGAAAAGGGAGAATGAAAGAGTCTCTAATTTCATTGCTCGCTGGAAGGGATTAACATATTCCCTGATATTAGCACTCCCTCAAGAGGAATTGTTTCCAATATGTGTGGAAAATCTGTATGACGAATTACGCACACCACTGATCCCTGTGAAATACACATGAGGGTTTCGATACCTTACTTAAATTGCTCAAAAAATTGAAGATTATATTATACAGACTAAGGCTAAATCTCGTGTAATTCCATTAGCTCACGGAAGGAGAATGGGTAAAGTAAAAACTGCTACAGTTATGCTTAAACAAGCACCTGTACCTACCTCTACCTCAAAACCTTCATCTTTTCGAAGGGCTCCACCTCCTGAGCACTAACAACAAAGGCCATTTCACCAAGACAATCAAAAATATCAAAGACAAAAACAATTTGGGGATCTGAAGAGAAAAATATAATCGTTCTGAAATGAACAAGTTCCTGGTTACTTCACTTCACCCCTTGAAAATAATTTGGTTCAGCTGCCAAATCCCAAGAGTCCAAACAAGGAAGGAGTTGAAAACCGTCCCAATTATTGCCCCTTTCATCAAATGTTGGGGCATCCTATCCAGGAGTGTTTTGTCTTCAAAGACCTCCTGCAAAAGATGGTCGACTCGGGACAAGTAAAACTGAAAGGCTCTCTTTCCCAGGTAGCATGTGTCACTACTACAGTTCCAGAGGAGGAAGGAGAGTGGAAAGAAGTCAAAAGAAAAAATTCATAAAAATATGATTATTGGATGATCATAAAGAAGATCAACCAAACTCATGCTATTTTACTAATGCAATTGAAGAAACCAATTGTACCTTCTGCCATGAATGTCGTAGAAAAACCCTCTTCATCAGAGGGAAAATCCTCAAAGAAACGACACGATTCAAAGAAAGAAAAAGAATCAGAAGAAGATGAGTATGTGTCAAAACCTACGTTATCATTGACTCTGACAGACTTTATGCCATCTACTTCAAATCAACCGGCACCGCCCCACCAAACGGAATAGCCTAAATTGGCTAGTCAGGCAGAATCCTCATCGGATGAAGAGTTGATTTTCAGTTCTGTTAATATTATTCAATTAACAGATCCATATGACAGTCGCAATTTCGATTTCGATGAGCCTGAATTCCCTGTATAAAACTGAGGAATTAGAGGAAGTTCCAGAGGCTCAGGATACAGGGGATGACGTGGATCTTTCATAAGACACTATTCCAATTCTACCCCTGCTAGAACTATGTATGTAGTAGAAAATCATGGAAGAGCCCTTCAACGAGCTCAGCAATTACAAGCAAGTTCTTTTACAAATAGAAAATTCAGTCATGGAACAGTTATTTTGGAAGACCAGTTGAAGGTTCCATCTTCTTCGTCTCAGTAAGTAAATAGACCTAATTGGTATACTCTTCCAAAGCCATGAGTATTACCAACTCCTATCCCGGTACAAGATGTATCAAATTCCAAAGCATCAACTTCCAGGGAACCTATTAAACCACATGTTCCTGTTGGGAAACGCATACCTTTGGATCAAAATTATGATGTATTGGAACAATTGGCCCATGTACCATCCAGGTTATCAATTCTGGATGATTTTAATCTGTCAAAAGATCTTCGGGAGGCACTCATCGAGGATTTGTCAAGTCCTCAAGAGTTTGAAACTGAAATTGCTGCAGCTGAATTCTATCACATAGAGAATAATCATGTAGAATTCCATGCAATAATATCTTTTACTGATGAAGATGAAGATGATGTTGTGAATGGGAATATTAGACCTTTGTACTTATCTGTCAAGGTCAATGGCGTAGACATCCGAAGAGCTTTCATTGACAATGGTTCAGGAGTCAACCTCATGCCCATTCGTACACTTCGTCGATTGGGCCTCACGGAATCTGATTTATCTCCTTCTACCATGATGTTACAAGGATATGATAAAAATGAACAATAACCCCTGGGCGAAGTTACACTCAGAACTCAGTTTGGAGATATTGTATCCAATTCAGATTTCATGGTTGTTGATTAAGACTCAGCCTTCAACATCCTTCTTAGAAGACCCTGGCTACATCAACATGCGGCTATCCCTTCATCATACCATCAATGTCTCAAATATTGTTTCGATGGTCAATTTGAGACATTGTATGGTGATAAGGCCCCATTAAAGACATGTAAGTCTCAATTTATTAAGGCAGAATTCTATCACATGAAGGGAAGGGAGAAATCCACAACAAAGGAGATTACCAAAATTAATGCTCCATATGGTTTGGAAAAGATTCTAGAAAATCCATTTTCACATGTGAGTACAGATTATGTGTTTCCTATCAGTTAAATTTATAGGATAGACCCAAATCAAAATACTCTTATGGAAAGATCCATAATGTCAATTACGGAAATCAAGCCAAACAACATGGGAGAAATTGCTGATTCTCCAAGCAGTGATGAAAGCCCAAATGGTGACGTCTTCATTTCATCTGCTGAAATCCAACAAGTCTATACATCACCAATTAGGCTAGAAGAAGTTATATTAACATCATAGATGAGAAATGATGTCGATTCTCAATCCATAATCTCCTCTTTATTACCGAAAGAAGACCCTTCATAATCAATTGGGTCGGAAATGGAAGCTTCTTCTTCAAGATGTGCAAATTTTGACATCTCTTCTGATCATGAAAATTCTACTTTATCATATACTATGCAAGTAGAAATGGAAGAAATAACACATGATGAAGAAGAAGAGGAATATCTCATAGATTCTCCTCCATAATTTGAAGAGGGTTTCTCTACCACCATGGATGAACTCATAAAGATAAATTTGGGTACAAAAGAAGATCCACGCCCTACTTTAATCAGTGCGTCCATGACTCTTGAAGAGAAAGAGATGTATATTTCCTTTATAAAGAAAAATAGAGATATATTTTCTTGGAAATATACAGAAATTCCCGGGCTTGATATTGATGTTTCTACTCATCATTTGGGTTTACCAGAAGAACATAGAGGATTTAAGCAAGCCGTGAAAAGAACACACCCAACTTATGGTTCCAAAATTGAAGTTGAAGTGGATAAGATTATCAAAGATAAATTCATCATATAAGTTCAATATCCCAAGTGGTTGTCTAATATTGTCCCTATAAAGAAGAAGAACAGACAAATTAGATTTTTCTTCGATTTCAGAGATCTTAATCGGTATTGTCCTAAGAATGATTTCCCAGTTACGATTATAGAACTTTTAATTGATGCAACAGCTGGCTATAAAGAACTTTCCTTCATGGATGGATATTCCGAATATAATCAAATCCAAATGGACCTAGAAGATGAGTAATCCACAACCTTCAGAGGCCCTCAGGGTGTGTTTTTCTACTGGGTAATGCCCTTTGGCTTAAAGAATGTGGGCGCTACATATCAGCATTTCATGCATCATATCTTCAAACCCTTTATAGGGAAGTTTGTTGAATGCTATGTAGTTGATTTGGTGGTTAAATCCAAATGCATTTCTAATCACTTGTATAATTTGGAAGTCATATTCTGCAAGATTCGACAACATAATTTGAAGATGAACACCTTAAAATGTGCTTTTGAGGTAACCTCAGGAAACTTTCTCGGCATTATTGTATTCCATCATGGTGTTGAAGTCGATCCTGAGAAGGAAAAGTCAATCCTTGGTATGTCACCTCCTCGAAATTTGAAATAATTAAGAGGACTTCAAGGACGCATAGCCTATATTCGGCGTTTCATCGCCAATTTGGCAGGCAAAAGATTACCCTTCACCCAATTGATGAAGAAGCGAGTCACTTGTTAGTGGACTGAATAATGTCAAAAAGCATTCAATATTCTCAAGAAATACCTCTTGAGTCCACCGGTACTCATGCCACCTGTTGAAGGAAGTCCACTTATCCTCTACGTTACAGCTCTAGAGTGATCATTGGGTGCCTTTCTTGCTCAGAAGAATGACGCTGGGAATGAAAACAACATCTACTACCTCTGTAGAACTATGCTTGAAGTAGAAACCCGGTATTCAAGTATTGAGAAGTGCTTCCTGGAATTGATCATTGCAGTTCAAAAGTTGAGACACTACCTGCAACATCATGAGGTCCAATTGGTATCTTGCAATAACCCGCTCAAATTCATCCTTAGTCGTCCAATGCTTACAGGACGTCTGGCAAGGTGGGCAGTTATTTTGCAGCAATTTGATATTCATTATGTGTCTCAAAAGGCAATAAAGGGCCAAGATCTGGAAGATTTCCTTGTTGAACACCCTTCAGTGGAAGACACATCTTCAGATATTGAACTCCCTGATGAGGAAATCTTCTCTATTAAAGAAAGTCCTCAGGCATGGGAAATGTATTTTGATGGTGCTTCCAGAAGTCCAATAGGGAGGAAAATGGAAAATACTAAATTTAACAAAGTTGGCTTAGGAATTGTGCTCATTTCTCCAGAAAAGGCAGTGTTACCTTATTCCTTCTTATTGTGGGAATATGGTACCAATAATGAAGCAGAATACCAAGCTCTCATCGCAGGCTTGGAATTGGCGCTTCAAGCACAAGTGAATCACTTAAAGATGAAAGGTGATTCAGACCTGGTAATCAAACAAGTCAATGGGGATTATGCCATCAGAAAAAAGAAGAATTGATCCCTTTGTATGATTACATCAGAGAGTTAATGGCGGAATTCCCTTCAGAACCGACATTTTCTTATGTCTCGTGATCACAAAATGCTCAAGCTGATGCACTGGCTAATATAGCCACAGCTCTGGCAGATCCAAATCGGGACGAGACAACCATCAGTATTTCCCACCATTGTGAAATTTCACCTTATGTTCGAATCAGAATAGAGGAAATTAATGAAATTAGTCCCATTCCTGAACCATATGGTCATATTAAAGTATGGATGTCACCTATCAGGGAATACCTTCAAAATGGAACACTTCCACCGGATAGAGGCGATAAAGAACAAATCTGGCGACATGTGGTCAATTTTACTATTTATGATAGCTCAGATCACCTAGAGAAAATTCTCTACAAACGTGGTTTTGATGGAGTTCTCTTCAGGTACATTCATGGTAAAGAGACAATGGCTGTCATGAAAGAAGTGCATGCAGGAGTCTGTGGTGCCCACTAGTCTGGACATAGACTGTCTGATCAGATTCGAAGGATTGGATACTTTTGGCCTTCAATGATACAAGATTGTGTTGATTTCACAAAGAAGTGTCATTCATGCCAAGTACATGCCAACTTCAATCATCAACCTCCAGAGTTGCTTCATACAAATAAATACTTGTGGCCATTTTCCACATGGGGAATGGATGTGGTGGGGCCTTACCCTTCAGCTACTACCAAACAGTTTAAGTATATTCTTTCTCCTACTGATTTCTTTTCCAAATGGGTAGAGGAAATACTTCTCAAGGAATTCAGTTCTAAGTGCATTGGTAGCTTCATCAAGTATAACATCATTACCAGGTTTGGTGTCCCTCATACCATATTGACGGACAATGGAACCAACTTCTGTTCATCCATGGTGAAGAAGTTGTTTCAAGAATACAACATCAAATCCAACCATTCATCATGGTATCATGTCACGGCCAATGGCCAAATAGAAGATTTCAACAAGAATCTGTCAAATATAATGCAAAAGATGGTGGATAAAGATAATAAATCATGGCCTAATAAACTCTTTCATGCTTTATGGGCTTATCGGACTACCACCCACACTACCACTCGGTCAACTCCATATTCATTGGTATATGGAACGGATGCAGTATTGCCAATTGAAGTTAAACTACCCTTGCTCAGAGTTTCCATTTGTGACCAATCATCTACAGATGAACAATCTCAAAAGCGATTGAATGAATTGGAACGGTTAGATGAGAAAAGATTGTGCACTTTACACCACTTGGA
This sequence comes from Viscum album, assembly GCA_963277665.1. NCBI lineage: Eukaryota > Viridiplantae > Streptophyta > Magnoliopsida > Santalales > Viscaceae > Viscum > Viscum album. Next base: position 865,746,550 of record OY728134.1, on the reverse strand, counting down.
AGTCTATCAGAATCGAATAGCATGATCTTTTAACAAAAAAGATCATGTTTATTCATTCACTCAGGGAGAATTGGTATTAGTTCTCAGAACTCCAATGATACCAGGAAAGAAACCTCCCAAGCTTGAGCCAAAATGGGAAGGACCTTGCTCAATACATATGGTCTACTCCAATGGATCTTATTCATTAATCTCAATGGATGGATAACTCATCACTACTCTTACCAATTCCAGATTTTTGAAGAAGTATTTTGTATAAACACAAAATATATCATCCATGGTCCGGTATGACCTTAAACTGCACCACCGTCCAGCAAGAAGTTAAACTGCATCATCAACAGTCCATGCATATGACCCTAAACTATTTTCACATACATCCAACATGACGTTAAATTGTGTCCCCTTCATCATCCTTTCTATATGACATTAAACTATACAGCAACGGTCCATACATATGACCTTAAACTATTTATATTCCTTTCATCTCACATAAAGTTAAACTGTGACGTCCTAACTACATGATGCTAAATTGTACAGAAGTCCATTACGTCCAGCATGACATTAAACGGCACCATCCACGGTCCATGCATAATACCTTAAACTATTCGCACTTTCGTCCAACATGATGCTAAATTGTATCGTCCTTTTTTCGTCCAACATGACGTTAATCTATAAAAACATCCCTTACGTCCAGAATAACGTTAAAAGGAATCATAAATGGTCCATACATATGACCTTAAACTATTTGCGATACTTTCTTCCAACATGACGTTAAACTATGAAAAAAGTCCCTAATACGTCCAACATGATGTTAAATGGTGTACTCTTTTGTCCTTACTGCATGACATTAAACTGCACAGTTTTCTTTTTGTCCAACATGACGTTAAACTGTGTTGTCTCCATCGTCCTAACTACATGACGCTTAACTGTATAGAAAGTCCTTTGATTTGTCCTACATGACATTAAATTGTACTTTGTCCCTGCTACATGACACTAAACTGTGTAGCACCAATAGTCCTAACTTCAAGTATTTAAACTGCATAGTCCCTTTATATGTCCTACATGACATTAAAATGTGCATCATTAAGGTTGTTGTTACCTATTGTTTCTCACACTGAGTATGAATCATGTGATCTTAGAGAAAACCACAACCATAACACTCTCGCTGGGCTACTAACCATGTGTAAGTCCCAACAACATCATTTTTAGGTCGTTGTCCCCAAGAAAAACTTGATCATTAATTCATTCATTAATTGAACTACGCGGACTTTGATCCTTGCCTTCCAGGCTGGGTACGTAAGAAACCTCCCATGGTTCAAGACCCAAATCAATCTCTTCACATCGGTTCACCTCCATCTCATACGATGTTGATTCATGAATCCTCCCCTAGAATCAATATCTTTACATTAGTTCACTTTCTTCCTTGATATACGACGTTAAACCATACAACACTATTTTTTCCGGTATGACAATAAACTAAAAATATTCTTTGATACCCTCACCTGAGAGGGAACCATTATTTACATTTATTTTTTTCAATCATGTTTCATTCCAAAGACTATGTGCATAAATGGAAATGCCGGAACCTTTTTTGGGTTAAACCATCATTGCACTAAAGTCCCCTTTCACCCTTCACGTGTACGAACCAAATTTTTATAGAGGGAATTTATAGAACTACGTGGGCTTGATTCCCATTCTTATGGGATACGTAGGAATGTTCATGTGTCCCTCGAATCCAGCCCCAAGTCTCTTGGGCCTAACCCCAAATTCTACTTTCAGTCCCTTGGCTGAAAAGTCCCCATGAAAACACACACTGTGTATTTCTTATAATTGTCCAAGTTCTATGACCCTAAACTAAGATCTCTAATCCTTTTGTCCCACATGACGTGAAACTATAGTTTATGAACTATGTATGGCTTGATTCTCATCCTTATGGGATACGTAGTGAAGTTCAACATTTCCATTAAGGACACATCCATAATACGATTATGGTTAGCATTGATCTGTGTATCTCTATATACATTGAACAATACCCATATTTATGTATCATAATCCTAACCTTAAATATTTTCAGATCTTCATAACCATTTTTCTTGACTTTTAGTCACAAAAATGTCAAATTTATGAGAGTTCTTTTACCTGAATATACAGTATGTTCCCTTAGGCGGCCTTGCATAAACAGTCTCCATAACAGATTTTTCAGCCAAAGGATACTATTATCTGACTATGCATCCAATGCCCTTAGGTGGCCCTGCATAATTCAACCCCCTAACGGGTTTGTCGGATACTGGTAACTTCATTCTTAGGAAGAAAGCCTCTTTTGTCCTTAATGGTCTTAAATGACAGTATGTAGGGATCCACAAAAAAATAGTCATCCTTAACGTATTTTTCCCATATCCTTTTTCAGGATCTGAAAGTATTCAAGTATATGGTTTATATTCTCCTTCCCTACATTTGGGTCAGACCTTCGTTGGAGTTATATCCATCTAATCCATTGATAATATTGTTTGGAAATATCTTCTCCATATTCAAGTACCTCTTTCCATACAAAAAACTCTATTCTTTGGAAAATTTGAATCTCCATAAACTTTCACTGGCTTTTTAGCACTAGGAAAGTAAAATTCCGAGAGTTCTTTTGCCTGACTATGTAGCATGTGCCCTTAGGTGGCCTTGCATAAACAGTCTACATAACATACTTGTTAGCCAACAGATGCTATTTATTTGACTATGCAGCTAATGCCCTTAGGTGGCCCTGTATAATTCAACCCCCTAATGGGTTTGTTAAATAATAGTAACTTCATTCTTGGAAACTAATTATTCTGATGCCTTTTATCTTTTTTTCATATCATTCCTTAGATTCAAATATTCTTAAGCCATAGTTTACATATTTTCCCTCATACTTGAGTATGGTAATATGTATTCAGATAAATTGTTAAACAGTTGAGTCAATTCTAATTCATTTTGTCAAAGATAATTTCGACCTTAAACATTAGCCTCTATATGTCCGACGTGCATGACTTTAAACTTCCCACAAAAGACAAAGGAAATCTAAATAAAAGTCAAGTTCCAGCTCCCTAAACATACATTTTGTATGATTTAGGTAATATTGAGCAAATTAAAAGATTCAAAGTTTGTAGGGTTATTAATAATAATCCTAGTAAAAATCAAACTATGCTTACTAGGCCCATTGGCTTAGGTAAAATTTAAATCATGTATCAAAAGAATGTAGGTACGAATGATTGAAGATGAAAGTGTTTTTCATTGATAGACAGGATATAGAAATACATCCATAGACTGAAGTCTCTTCTCTTTTTCAAGAATTACAAAAGGATTTCAACATAACTCTTCATTTGATTTACAGAATCCAGAGCTTCATCTACAACCACCTGCAATTCATTCATTCAACTGGATACAATAAGATATGCAGTGATACCATCTCTTCTTGGAATAATTGTAAAAGGATGTCCTTGAGTGCGGTTTGAGAAAATTTTCTGCTGATCAAACAGTGACTATGTTTCTGTCCAAGAGACATGGAAGATGGATACATGGATTTGAGAATGGAGCATTGGAAGTAAAGATCCATTTGGAGAGAGTACTCTTTTCAGATATTTCTCTAATACCATATTTTTCTTCTCTCCACCAACCAGTAGCGGAAAACAGAGCAACCTGTGCGGAGAAGGCCACTTGCGCGGCGAGAGCTCGAAATTTTGAAATTTGGATGCATTGTACGGAAATGGGGCCACATATTTATAGGCCACAACCGTACCCTACACAACGAAGTCTATCCAGCTAGAAGTTGTGTGCCACATCCTGTGCGCCATACACTTGTGCGCCACCTTTCCTTTAGTTTTCTTTTTTTCCTCATAGTCACGTCCTCATTTATTTCGGATCCAACTATGAGGGGGGGATTTTTTTTACGCTCCTTTCCATCACATTGCCTAAAAGAATGGAAAGGGAAATGACTTAGCACAAATTGATTCATTCTTTGAAGAAAACATCAAAAATCGATAAAGGCATGAATAAGGCTTCAAATGCACAAGTGTCGCACAAGTATACTTGTGTGCCACCTAATGGTCACGCAAGTGACTTGAATGACCTAAAGGATAACTACATGGGGTCTTCTCTAACCTATAAATAGACCTTGTGGGCCCCCCATTTCGAGAGGAATTTTTCCAGAATTCACAGACAGAGCTTTGAATTCCCAAGTCTCTTCTTCAGGTCTTCCGAACTCTTCTAATGTAATTATTTACCTAGAATGGAAGGTCTAAAAAGGAGGAGTAAGTTCTAAGTGTTATAATTCACTAACACTTGCGCTCCTAAGTGTTTTACCCTTAAGGGAAATGAACACACTTGCATACCTCCCTACTTCTTCATCAGAACTTGCGCGCCATCTTCTAGAAAGCCTCTAGGGATAATACCAAGGGATTGATCCATGTCTCACCCAAGTATTACCATAAGGGCTGAAAAGAATGCAAGTACCCATGTGTCGCGTAGGTATACCTGCGCGACCGGGACTTGTGCGCCCACGCAGTACCTACGCACCTGCGAAGACTTGTGCACCCCTACCTTTTTGGGTGCATTTCCTACCCATTTCACCCCTCTTTTATCATTCCACCTATCCTATTCATGATTCAGCCTTCAAGAAACTCATCAAAGACATTTATGGCATGATTTCTTGATTTGGCTTCCTTATCTGAAAGGAACTTCATGGAACATCTCTAAAAATCTTGTGATTTACAGATCTTTATGTCACTAAAGATTGAGATTTCATCATTCAACCTCATCCTTTAAGATGAGATAATCCTTAACATGGGCCTCCTTTTCAGGAATAAGCCCCAGTCATAAATCTCAAATATGGGCTTCCTTTTTAAGAGTAAGCCCCAATCTCAAATATGGGCTTCCTTTTCAAAAGTCAGCCCCAGATCCCCTAACCTGGGCCTCCTTTTCAGGAGTAATCCCCAGTCTCAAATATGGGCATCCTCCTCAGGAGTAAGCCCCAACCATAATTCTCTTAACCTGGGCCTCCTTTTCAAGAGTAATCCCCAGTTTGAAATATGGGCATCCTCCTCAAGAGTATTCCCCAACCATAATTCCCTTTAACCTTGGCCTCCTCTTCAGGAATAATCCCTAGTCTCAAATATGGGCATCCTCTTTAGGAGTAATCCCCAAGTCCCTTAATTTTTCATGTCCCTTAAACTGGGCCTCCTTTTCAGGAGTAAGCCCCAGTCTTAATTTCTGTTAACCAGTTCTAATTTACTTTTGATTTGGGGATTCTTTCTTAGGAGTAAAACCCAATCATAAGTCCCCTCCTAACATGGGAATCTTCATTAGCAGTAAGTCTCAAGATTAGAGTATCCAAATCTCTATAAAGTACATATACCTTTATGGACCCTGTTCTTGGATTTCTTCCCTGAAGTAAATCTTAATCCTTATCTATTTTGGGCAGTCATAAACACATAATCCCCACATCATTGCATCATTCGTGGAACAATTTTCTGGTTTCACCAATACCTCTTGTTTCTCACACCGAGAATGACTCACGTGAGCTTAGAGTGTAAAAGTAATCATGACTTCTTTCTTTGAGCCATCAATCAGGCATAAGCATCATACTCCCTTATTCGAACTATGTGGGTTCTGATCCCTTTTCCAAAACAAAGGATACGTAGGTAACCCATCAAAGGGTACGATCCCAATTTTGAAATAATCTATATCCTTCTGAATGACAATAAACTTCAAGTGCCCCACTGAGTGGCTTTAAAACCAGTATGGTCATTATAATGACCAAGAGACTTTTATTTATTTTAAGTATACCATCAACTAAGAATCTCTAACAATTACAGATGATTCTTTATCGATGAAGAACCTCTAATACATATAAAAGATTCTCTGAATTTCTTACATACCAATCATTGATTGTCAAACTAAAGGAAATCTCATTTTATACTTGGTAATGTAATAAGGATTCATGAAAATAACTTAAATCTATAAAGAGAGTACCAGAGTAGACAATAATTCCCCTCAAAAAGGTGTGATGAGTCTGACCTCTCATCCTCTTGACCAATGCAAATTCCTAAGCCTCATCAGTTCAAAACTAATGATCACCTACCTTTGGAAAGTAGGTGCAAATGGATATGGAATCATTGGATGTTTCCAGTTCTACGAACAAACCCGTTAGAAACCGATTGGAATGTTTGAACCTTCAATCAACGAGTCCATACCCGATTCCAGAGGGAAACATGAATGATTGTGAAAAATAAAATCACAAAAAAACTAAAATACATTTAACCTTCTCAAAGGGATGAGACTACAGTCAAATAAAACCACTAGAACAAATATCATTCTGTCTAGCTTGCAATGCTACACCTACTCTGGGTCCTCCCAGGACTACATTGAAATTTTTATTATCTCCATAAGACATGAAATGTGCAAAAAGATCTTATTTAGTTGTGATAATAATAGTGCCAACTAAGCCCCCCAAAATCTGAAAACAAAAGTGAAAAATGGAGGTGAAACATTCTACTCATCCCTAATCCATAGGAGAACCCAAGAGGGAGAGTATAAGAAACTCCATCTCGATCATTCTTCTAATATATATTAGTATTCGTCTCATATCAACATGGTGTTTCAATAAAGATATGTAACATCATATCATGGACTCCCATAATATCCTAGTTATACACTTCTCAGACTCTAAGTCTCATGAGGTCCCGAACTCACTACAATCCATAATATTCTACCTGAGGTTAAAAGGTAACACTCACATAGGAGAAGTCACACAATGATCCATTCCATCTATAATGGGTCTTATCAAATAAATCTCACTAATCAAGTGAATTTATTATATCCAAGATGGAACTAATCTAAGAGTCAGCACTCATTGGGTATCACTAAATTGATGGAACATCCCCGCCATACCTAATTGTATACTTCTGAGAGAATTCTTACCAAGAACAACTGTGAAGAAAGTCACGGTGGAACCTAGATGATCTCAAAAAACATATTTGGGATCCCACACAACCCTGATAGGGGGATTAATGAACAATACTAGAACCTAGAATATCTCAAATCAGAGAAAGGTATCATACCCAGGACCATTGGTGGACACCATAAATCCTGTATGGAACTCCATAAATCATAAATAATTGATAAGGGATCACACCCAAGATCACTGTGGACAAAATAACATACTGTGACTTAGATACATGATACATAGATAGAGTATCATACCCATATCCACTGAGAGATACCCAAAACCCATATTTGGATCTAAATGGTTTGTAGGGGATCATATGGTGGATGATGCCACATACCCTACTTAAAACACCTACTATGTTGAGGATCATATTCATTATGATACCGCAAATCCTTCTGGTCTAACCTACCCAATATAGGATTTATTACATATATATGATTATCATTATGATTCCATAAACCCAACCTTGGAAATATGGTATGATAGAGGATTCCATCATAGCCTCCCAAAGGAATACGCAAAACCTATGTGTACTCATCTTTAGAGGGGATAAAAATTATATACTAAGGACATAATACCAAATAGTACACTCATAATAATGGAATAAGGGGACCCACTCAACCAATTCTGGTCCTTATAATACAATAATAAGTTTCTATCTAGTGTCACCTTATGCTGCATCTCTCAGGCCAAAACCATGGCAACTATTGCATTCTTTGTTGAAAAATACTCAGGAGAGGGTACTCTTAGACCTCATTCTTAATCATGAATATGGAGATGAATGAGGGAGACGTCTCTAAGGGTAGTACACAGTTTGTAAATGTAGTACAATTTCTATCTCTCAAAACCAACCTCAGTCCACATCCCCTCTAGGCACATGGAATGTATATGGGGATTACACGATGAGTACCCGTCTCAAATGGGGTTTGAACTCATCTTATACTCTAAGAATTTATTCACTTGCACAAATCCATACTAGATATAGAAACACACACAACATGCACCCTTAGTAATTATCATGTGTTTGTTGGATTTTATCAAGACCACATCCCTGGTGATGCTCAAGCATCACAACTCGTGACTCTATTATCTGATTGTGTACTTCCACATAGTCGTGTCCCTTTACATAGTGAGCTAGGCTTAGCCACAAGGAATGGCCTCACTACTTGGTATGTACCACCAGTTCATAGTTTCTAGTCCATAAAAGAAATTATTCCCAAAATAGGTTGAATACATAGTGTTTCCACTTGCACTACAAGTTGCGCAATCGGGAACTCTAAATGAAAAGCTCTTAACAACCACCCAAAAACCCGATTTCCACATGAAACCCATAGATCTACCCACAGTGGATATCTAGAAGGAATAATTGGGAAATAATACCATAAAAAATAATATGGGATCTCATTTTAAAGATCATACATACCCCCAATGTTGTGGATAAATGTGGAAGCTTCATTCTAATGTGATGGCCATAAACCAATACACCTTGATATGGTGATGATGGGAAAAAAATGTGGTCTATCAACACCTCCTCACATTGGTTCCTCCTCATCTATCCATTGATGAGGGGAGAACCTCCCCTTCCCATTTTTTATGAATGAATCAAAATGGGGTGGGTATCTTTATTATTTTAATTTATTCAATTAATAAACATCAATTTAATACCCTGCCAACGGTCACCTCTAATTGTGTGCCTCAAACTAACAATCTTTATGTCTCATCAAAGGTAAAACTGACATTCCAAACTCAACTACATTTTCTAATTCCTAATCAAAGACTCTGATCAAATGTTATTTCAATTTTCACGAAAACCATCATCTATGCTATAAATTATATTTAATATTTTTAATAGCACTGCACAAAGGCTCTTTGGGACCTAAAATTCTATGCCAACTCATTAAATGGATTCAAAAATCTTCCTTGAAATTTTCCAAAGTCTTATATGAAAAAACTATAGATGATACATGATAGGTATATTATAATGATAAAATATTATTTTAACATATCAAGGTTTCTTTTTATATTTATGTTTCATTTAAAACATTATATTGAAATAATATTCATTTAATAAAAATACTTAGTGATATTTATAATCATTACTTTCTCATCACTTAAATAAATTAGATACTCATCATTTTAATTACTACAAACTAAAAATATAGGTATGGTTTTGTAAAATTAATACTTGAATAAGTATTTTATTTTTATTGAGGTGTTATCATTTTTATATTATGTTTGAATAATGAACCCATTTTTTCTTTATTATAGGATTATAAATAATATTCATTCTTTCTCTATCCATTTTTGGAAATACCACAATATAATTGGAGTAATTCTTTATGGAGATTATATAATAAACCATGTACCAATAGGGGATCATGGGTTGAATTATGATTTTAAATTTGTTTTTCCTATCATTGAAATTATCCTAGACTCTTTATTGAGAGGTCTAATACCTTATTAAAATCACATTGAATTTGATTCAAGGATAATAATTAAGATTCAATAATAATACATCTAAAATTAGTTAACAATAAATTATCATTTATTCATCAAGGTGATCATTTTATTTCCTTATAAGACAATCAAGGTAAAAATAATTTGGGTTCATCATATAAAAAATCAACATTGATAGTTCATAAGTGGATGGATGATGTTACTCACTCCACATAATTTTCAAAACGTAATTTAGTAGTTGTGCAGGAATAGAATTTACCTTATTACCTTATACTTGGAATTTTCATATTCCAATAATTATTTTTATTCCATGTATTAGGTCATCTTCATAGATAATTCCTTAGTTTAGTACACTTAATAAATTTATCTTTTTAGTGGTACCTTTAGGTAAACTCATTTTCCTTTCACCATTTTAACTGATCATTTAGATTTCCTCAACAAATACTTCCGTTACAACTCCATTTACCATAGGCAAAACAACTTCCCCTAGGTGTCACTTCTCATATATTCAATAAGAAATAGATTGATTCTTAACTCTATCTTCATATTATTTTCCATATTTTAATGGGACTCCTTCCTTCTCTTCACCTGTTTGTCACTGATTTCACCTACATTCACATTATTAATCATTATTCATGATTGCTAGTTTTACATAATTAGAATATTTACTACTCCATATTTGGTCACATTAGTTTCTAATTGGGATATTCTCTTCCTTGTATAAGGAAATGACTATTTACTTGGGTCCTTAAGAATCATTTTAAGATATCTTAAGTAATGAAGTAGCTTGTTATTTCTATTTAGAATATAATTAAACTAGGATTGTTTCCATAGAATAATTATGGTTTTAAAATGATACTCACATATGGAAACATGTTATATAGGTAACACTAGTTAATAAATAAGAAATTATAAATATTATTTCAGTTGGGTTTACTTAAAATTGGGAATATCAAAGGGAACATGAAACATGTATTAACCCTAAAAAGGAATTTATAATTACCATGGTATGTATATAATTAATATAAAAATAATATATGTATTAATTAAAAGATAAAAAGTTTGGGAAAATGGATAAATTTTTTGAGAATGTGTCACCAGAAATTATTAATGGTTGTTTCACGAGATCCCTTTTTATGTCTTAAAACACCATTTTCAAAATACCACGTCATAAATAGAATAAATAATTTATTTAAATAATAGGTAAATTAACATATAAATGTATCCTAATATAAAACCAAATTGTGTTTCTAATTAATATTATAACATTTTTTAGAAGAAATATTAAGATACCAGGGAGAAACTGTCATTAAAGAGGATGATAAATATTCTCAACGATGATAGAATTTATGAGGAATAAATTTACCAAGCCAATACATTTTAAGATAAAATTGGATTTTACCAATAGAGGATGAGAGAGTTAAATTTAATATATTCATGTATAAAAACCCAATAATAGAAGTATGATGCTCAAGATGAAATATTATAACTCAAAGAAAATGTGTTTGAGCTAAAAATCTCTTACAATATTATAATAATTATAATTGGAAATTAATGGAAGGTAGAACATGAGAATAATTTTTAAATACCTTAAAGTTAATTAAATTAATGATAAATAAAATTATGTTTATTATGAATACACCACATAAAATAAATAAGTGTTTAATACAATCGTATACCAATTAAAACAAATTGAGATAAATAATCCCCTTACTTTTTATCATGATTTTTTTGAAAATTCTCTATCCTCTTGTATAAAAAAACATATAAAAATTATCAATTATTTTATTAATTATTAAAAATGATTTACATTTGTAATAATTATTTATAATAATTATTTATATGTATATTAATTAGTTATTATTAATTTTCAATTTCATGTGTGAGAAATATTAATCGATTTGTACTAGATACATAATTGCATTTTTGGTTTTCATTCTTATCCCAAAAATCATAATAACGAGATAATTACTAGTAATATAATTTTTTATTTACAATTATTTATAATTAATTAATGTAATTAAATGGGTGTTTTGGACACAATCATTGAAGATGAACTCAGTGATGAGCATGTTTCGAAGATTTTTAGAAAATTCAAGTTTGCATTGTATTGAATGAGTTTAATTAGAGTATTACCATACCATAACCAAAATAAAAAAAAATATATTAATAATATATTTTAATAATTCATGCTCTCATAGTAATCCATGATATTATTCTATATCATTATTCATTTGGCTTTTCAAATTGATCCAAAAAAGAACAAAGCATAATTTAATAGATTATTAGTAGGTGTATTAGCTATAATTTTACCAAAAAAGTAGCATCATGATCTTATTTACTTTATATTTTAGTGATATATCATAATTTCTGTGTATTAGTGTAGTATTTAATGGATACAAAACTTATTATGAAGTATTAATAAATGTTTTTCCTATTAGCACGCTCTTTTTTTGCCGTTGAAATTAGATTGATTGTTGTTTCTTATATTATTACAAGGATACACAATTTGAAATTCTAAAACCACTATAATTTATTATAAATAATATTAATCCCTTAAAATCATTCTTAAAAAATCCATGAATCATGGAAATGAAAAAGAAATATTTTTCTGGGTGGAGGTGATAGACTGCATATACGTACAATTGGTATTTTCATTTTTTTAAGGGGGAGGGGAAAGTGTAGATAATGCATATTCTATAAACATAAAAATGTATTTTTATATATGTAATGATTATTTTATCATCTCATAATGGGTAATATATCTTCATATAAAAAATATATAGTTGAAAAAATATTAAGGACTGAAAAATACTTACTTTGAGATTTTGAACATTTTATTGAAGTTCTTCATGGAAATAAGGGAATTTAGGCAATATGATTTGATAATAAGAATATTAAGGTGAATTAATATTATAGTGGAATTAATATGAGAATTCCATCACGTGAAAAAATTATTTTTGAGTGGTCTTGAATGCGTAGTGAGGGGCCTCTTTTATAAGTGGTGAGAATATAATTTTGGTAAATATATCCACATAATATAAAGGGAGAACATGTTAAACATGTATTATGTATCTAAATATGGAAAATAATTTATTTTATTTAATATTTTTCAATAAAAACCTTAAATAATCATTAAGAAAAGTGTTTCTAACATGGAATTCATTTTTCTTTTTACGTTACCCCTCTATACCATTTTGGTTTTCTAATATGGTAATAAGTTACTTACTAAGGTTACATTGACATTATAACATAAAATAAAATAGTTCATATTAAATAATTTCGACCCTATAATTCCATATATGAAATTAATTTTATTAGATAAAATTTCTATCTTTTGGAAAAAATCAATTTTAACATTATCGTATATAACATGTAAAAAACCCCCTTTTAAAAAAAAGTATTTTTAGCTTAAAATTTATGTATAAGGTAAAATTATCCTTATATTTAATTTTAATGATAGATATTAGTCTATAATAAAAAAATTATGATCATTTAAAAACCAAATTTGAAATTATATATTATTTAATTAAAAGAATAGTGAAAAAATGGTTTTCATTGGAAAATATTAAATATGTTATAGAAATGTTAATCATAGGTTTTTTAAATTCAACATAATATTTTGAAAAAAATTAGTTTTACTTATTAAATACATTTTTAACCATTTAAAGGGTTTTTTACACTTCTAGGACTTACTTACAAAGTAATAAAATTTAATGTTTTTGTAAAAACTATATTTTCCATTATTCACATAAAAATTAATTTATTTATTAAAATCATGAAATTTCACACTGAGGATATATTGAGATGAATAAATTTAATATTATTTTTATTTAGTCAAATTAAAATTACATAATTTATATATTTATCTTCAAAATTTGAAATATGATGAAATTTTTATTTATTGAATAATAAACATTCTATTTATTTAAAAATAAAAAATAAAAATGTGAAAAATAAATGTAATAAAAAAACTTATTAAATTATGAATTACCATATTATCTCATCATAATTTTTTTTACTCAATAACTCTAAATATTTTTGTTGTATCTAACCATAAGGAACACTCTTGTGGCCATCGATTATGACGATTCCACTAAAATAGATCTCATGAAAGTTTTTATAATCTTGAATTTAACATGCACATGATTTTATTATAGAATAATTTTTTGATTTTGGAATTTTTTTTTTGAGAAAAAACCATAGTGAAGATTCATCCATTTCATGATCAAACAAATGATCTTCATATTGGAGAATTGTTTTAATTGATTTCATTTTTTTCTTAGATTTTGTAATATTGTTATTTCATTTTATACTAGGTAATACAACCACACTAATGTAATGATAAAATTTTATTTTAACATATCATGGTTTTTCTATTTTCATATTGCATTAATTGAGAGTTATCAATGAAATATTTGTTTAATGAAAATACATATTGTAAATTAAGGATGTTACATTATCCCCCATTTAATAAATTTTACCTTCAAGAATTTAATAACTAATAACTAATTATTATAATGAGGGTTATCTAAAAGATATAAAATACTCATGATTTTATTTTTATAGGGGATTTGTTTATCATTGGTAGATTTCATATTTTAAATTTTTTTTTCAGTCTTGTAAATTATCATGGTCTTTATGAAAAGAGTTCAAATCCTTACCAAATATCTCCGGAAATTTTATTAATTCCTAATGGATTTTATTGTAAAATCATTCCTATAAAAATCAATTAGATAAGAGTTATATTCAATAGATAAAATAAACATTCCACTAGAATTTTTTATTAATAAATAAATATCTTATCATCAATGTAAAGACCCCAACCCAATTAGCCTAGAGTTAGTGGTTACTTTATTATATTGTCATAAGTTAAAATTCATTGAATCATGAAGGACCGAATATTTTTTTAGTCGTGTTAAACTAGATATATACATTAAATTAAAATTACATTTTAAAATATCAAATACACAATGTTTTTTCTTTGATAACTCCATTATTCACTTTTATATATCCCTACATATCAATCATAAAATAGTTCTTGGTATCCTGGGGAACTAAAACATAAGAAAGGGATTATCTTAAATGTTCAATAAGGGTATGTTTACAGATAAGTATATCATTAATAAAAAATAATAACTAATATGTAAATGTATATAACTAGAACACATACAACTTAATCAACAAATTGAGTGCAATATTGAAAAATAAATAATGATCAAATAAGCGAATATAAATAGTATCATAAGCTCGAATCATATCCATGGATATTCTATAAAATTGAATAATCACATGGGAATCAATTATTGCTCTCATAATGGGTTGATGTATAGTGTTATACATATAAATCATATTTTCACGAGCCTTCACAACATTGCTTATATCTTTGGGTTGAAGTCCATCTCATTTGGGCAACTAATTTTGCTCATGTGACCCATCGAAGCATCGAAGGGTTATCTATAACTGATCCCCACCCATATAATACTATTCCAATGCATTCCATATATGAAATTATATTAACATAATCAACAAAAACAATCGTATTGAAAATATAAAATTTGGAATGTTAAAACCTAACCCTATTAAATACATGTAATCATAAACCATCTTGAATAATATAGTTAATAGTAATAAAATAGAACATCCTAATACAAACTAATCAAAAACCATCCAATGGAAGAATAAGGATGATATAAAAACAACATATCCCAAGTGAATCATAATTAAAATATAGTGTTGATGTCATCTTGTTTCGTTCTTTAGTTTTTGGCCACGAAATGCCCAACGGCTCTGTATCCAATGATTGATGGTCCTTCTTTCCAAAGGTAGGCATTCACCGGATAGTCTGACCAACGACTCATTAGAACTCACATTGGTCGAGAGGATGGGAAGTCGGGCTCATCACACCCTTTTTTGGGGGAATTATTGCATGTTTTGAGACTCTCTTATAGATTTAAGACGTATTCATATGTTCGCAAATCTTTGTTTTATAACCAAACATAGTATCCACGGATTTAACCTTGGTGTCCAATGGTCAATTGGACATAGGGGTTTGGAATCATTTATGCCCGAGGTTTACCATCCCTCATTGGATTAATGACCCCGAAGGGCAGGAACTCCCTTGAGGCGGCACTAGGAGTGGTGCAGTGAACTGACGTGGAGATGGTCAGATTGATTATTGTTGGGCTTGAACCTTAGGGAGTCTTCCTACGTACCCTTCTTAGGAAGCAGGGATCAAAGTCCACGTAGTTCGGATAGGTGTTGGGGAACCGACATGAAGAGAGACCAGGTGGTCTGATGGGTGGTGGGCTTGAACCTCATGAAGGCTTCCAACGTACCCTGTCTAGGAGGAAGGGATCAAAGTCCATGTAGCTTGCATAAATAGTTTAATGCCATGCTAGACGAAGGTGGAACTGGACGTGAAGAAATGACCGAGTGGTGGGCTTGAACCTCGTGGAGGCTTCCTACATACCATGCTTTGGCATGGATCAAAGTCCTCGTAGTTCGCTTTGGCTTGGGGCTTACGGTCTGGGGAAGCCAATAATGATGGGTTGGGGATTACACTCTAAGGAGGCCCATAGGAGGATTTCATGGTTGATGATTACTCTAATACCATGTGAGTCATGATCGGTGTGAGAAACAAGAGGCAGTAGGGACCAGACGATCACATCACGAAAGGTGCATCCATGAGAAGCGGAGTGGGGCTTACGCATGAAGGCGGCCCATGGTGATGGATTGGGGCTTACACTGTGAGGAGGCCCAAAAGGACAGGTCTTACTCCGAGATGGATGCCTGAAAGTTCGGGGCTTACATCGATATGGATGCCTGTAATGTCTTCCTCATGTCTGGCCATGAGGGCACCCCAACTCACTAGTGGGTTGAGGCATATAATGGGGGCTGACGCCTATGCACAAGTGCACAAGCGGGATAACGCCAAGGATGTTGGAATCAGTCCAAACAAAGGGAGATGAAAACTGTTAATTACATGCCCGACATTCGGAACACAATGAGGGTGGTTTGGTGATGGAACATAGATGTTGACCATGTTTGAAACACAGCATTCATATCACGTTTTCCTGATATGGGGACAAACAAATGAGGGTCGACTGCTGACCATGTTCGAAACATAGGACCTATCTCAAAGTGTTGTCCAAATTCTCTTGGGGTGTTGGCCTAGGAAGGTAGGTGAGCTGATGAGGCATGAGGCCAGGCCGTTAGGGGGTCCCTTCAGACATGAAAGAGGATGGAGATCTGAATGAAGGACACGCAAAGCGTGGGGTGGAGTGATGGAATGTTTGAATGGATTCCAACACTCTTGATGTTATGCCGCTGTAAACATAGCATAAGGAATCTATTTCATGGAGCAAGAGGCATCCAATTATTGAATGATGGGGAATGCTATAGTTTATATTCATGTAGAGAGGACTATTTCAGTATAGTTTAACGTCATATGTATAGGATGAGGGCTATACATTTTAACGTCATGTGGTCAGGACGAAATGGTTGGTGTGGGACATACGCAAGGGAGGCCCTTTCTGGATGGACCTAGAAAAAGGATCTAGGAAATGGGGGTTAAATGAGAGTCATGAGGAGTAGCTTGACTCATGGAATTTATAGGATGGATATTGGGGAGGCACAAGGGTGCAATGGGAAATCCTGACATCCCGGACCAAAAATCTCATGGTGCGACTCTCCATTTTTCATGGGGGTCAGTGACGGTAGCGAAGGGACCGGACCGAAGGGCCGGGATAGTAGCCCGGCACTGAACCGGAGTGGGGGTGCAGGGGAGAAGCCCCCATAGTATGGACCAGTGCGTGCATGGGGTTTTCCGCATGGGGTTGGCCATGAAGGAGTTGGCCGTGAGGTGCCGGCCGCAGAGGAGCTGTCCACGAAGGACTGTCTGTGAGGTGCGGGACATGAGGGACTAGTCGCGTGTGGTTCATGGTTTAGTTCTCTGTGATGGGTGACCGTGGAGGAGCTGTCCGTAGAGGATATGGAAGTCCGCGAAGGATGCTGTCCGTGAAGGATGATTTCAGCGGAGGAGGCTGTCCGCAAAGGAGGTTTTCCGCTGATGAGATGGTCATCCGCGAAGGGTGTTTGCAAAGGGACTAGCGCCCATCCTACTTTGCGCCCACGGAGGTGTTCCACCTCTATTTCATGAACGAAACTGGTCCATGGAAGAGAATGTCGTCCGCAAAGGAGATGGTCGTCCGCGAAGGAGATGGCCACTAAGGGCTGGCCGCGGTGGAGTTGTCTGCATGTGGTTCACGGAATGGTTTCTCCTCTATGCGGAAGAGTTCATCCATGGATGATATGTTGTCCGCGGATGGCTGAGGAGAGATTTCTCTAGCGTCTCCCCACGGGTTTTCACCCATCCTTTCTCCCTTTCCACTTTTTGGTGCCCCTCGATGATTATTTATAGAGTCATGGATAGGATGGGAAAACGACCTTTACGGAATCCCATTAAGGAATCCCCAGCCATGGACGACTCGGTCAACCAGCGATTTTTTGAACCGAGATCCACAGAATTGCTCCGCGGCCGTGAACCACTCCACCTTTATTCCGTGAAGGATGAGGTTCGAAGCTGCATATCGATTCTGCCTCTATTTCTCGAACGACGAGGTTTGCGGAGGGGGAGGCTTACGGCGGTGGACCAGCCTGGCACCCATCCTACTTCGTGCCCGCGGAGGGACCCCACCTCTATTTCTCGGACGAAGCTGGCCCGCAGAATTGTGGGAGGGCGGTCTACTGAACCGGCCGCGTGCTGTTGCTGGGAGCCGGTGCGTGGACCGGTTCTGTCCTTTTCCAAATCTTTGGGTAATCGGATTTCCCCTTTGCATAATTTTCAAGACCCTACGAATGACCCCCATCATAACGGGGTCCGATCGGAACGAAGAGGAGGCCATTCCAATGTAGAGTGGTCTTGAAAATCGATGAGTGATTAGAAAATTCTCTAAATTTTGCCTGAGCCAAGGGACTCAGTGAGCACAGTTCGACTGTTGCAAGGGTTTTATAGGAAAACCCTACAAACTTTTTGTCTTTTTCTTCTATTAATGCCCATATTTTTCCTGGGCCCATTCGGTATGGACCTAGTGGGTATAACCCAGATTTTTCTTAGGTCTCCCTTTTTGGGTTTTTGGCCTAACAGGATTTGTGCCACTTTCTTCTGTGAGCAGTTTAAAGTCTCGCCGACAATACCATCATCACTGATGTTTTAGGTCGAACAGCTTTGACCAAATATGGTGGGGTGAGGGCCCCAATGGGGTTCAACTGATTAAAATATTTCTTAATACCCTTCAGACGCACGTGGGGGGAAACATATTTGGATTTGAGCGGCATGCAGGGCATGTCTCAAGGCATGGGAGTTGTGTTAGCGTGCAGAGGCAGGAAGAGCATTGCCTAAGGAAAACATGCCTTTGGTAGACTAGCCAGGGGAAATCAATATGCAGAGCCACTGATGGCATGGTATGCATAGTCATATAAAGGTGTCCTTAAGTCAAAGACTTATCCATTTCTGATGTCCAAGGGACTTCATGGAAGTCCGGCTTATGGAAACCATGATGGGTGGCATGGAAAGAAATGAAAACAACCAGGGGTGGCTCAGAAGGGGAGTGTGACATCTGAAAGGGTTTTGGGAACATCCATACTAATCAGGAGTGTGGTCCGGAGACCACCTCCCTAAGAATTTAGTTAGAGTAAGGTATGGTTGAGGCTTGACGCAGTTTAATGTCATGCAGCTAGGACGTCATTTGAAACGGAATGACTTTTCCTGGTTCTCGGTAATCTCATCAAAGACATTTTTCCGCATTCAGGTAGGATTGTGAAAGAGGTTGGTAATCTGTAGCTCAGAGGGTTTCCGAATCCCGGGATAGAAATGGGGGCTTAGAGGCCAAGAGGCATACGGAGAGAAGCATTTCCCAAGGAAAACTTGCCTTTGGTAGACGAGCCAGGGGAAATCAATATACAGAGCCACTAAGGGCATGGTATGCATAGTCATAGAAAGGTGTCCTTAAGTCAAAGACTATCCACTTCCGATAGATAGGAAACATCAGGGAAGTTGAGACTTGGAACCACCAGGGGTGGATTATGAGAGTTCGTCTTTTTCTGAGTACAGAGTATGGTTTATGATGAGAGTGTGCCTGAATACGGGGGAAATATCTAGAATATACTTCCTGAGAACATGTGAAGTAATTCTTCCTCACGCTGGTGTGAGGCGGTGGTTCGTTCAGGTCTGACCCGTTCATTACAAGACAGAGAAAAGCCTTTGTTTCTTACTAAACCCGTGATGGGTTTGACCATGCATCTTAACGTCATGCGGTAAAAAAGAGGAGCATTATTAAAGCTTGTCGTGTAGTTTAACATCATGCGGTGAGGACAGGGGTATTTTTGAAGGTCTCTATGCAGTTTAACATCATGCAGCGAGGACGGGGGCTTTTTTTAAAGTTTTAATGTAGTTTAACGTCATGCAGTGAGGAAGGATTCCGTGCAGTTTGGCATCATGCGGTAAGGATGTGGAGCATTATTAAAATTTTTCGTGCAATTTAACGTCATGTGACAAGGATGGGGGGAATTATTGTGGAGGCTTCTCTTCATCAAAATATAACTGGGATTGAATACCTCAATATTCCCTAGGCGCGGAAGGGGGTTGATTGGTGTAAATCATGGTTCTGGGGATTCATGGATCTGGAGAGGTGATATGGGGGCTCTGAGGCCGGTAAGTGTATGGAGCTAGGAAGAGCATCGCCTGTGGAAATATTTCCTTTGATGGATGAGCCAGAGGCTATCATTATGCAGAGCCGCTGGGGGCATGGTATGAATAGTCATAAAAAGGTGACCACAGGTCGATAAATTTCCGCTTCTGATGGTCGTGAGTGGTCATGGGGATCCGTGATTGTCCGGGCCACAAAGTCTGTCATCTGGTGAGGAATTTCTGGACATGTCGGGGATATCCATCCATGGTTGCTTGTTGAGTTTCAAAGAGCCCCCCTGCACTGATCTTTTGTCCACTTTTTTTTCTTTTGCGCGGGTGTGTGCCTTCATTCCATGCAGTTTAATGTCATGCGGTAAGGACAAGGTACTCCTAGTTTATCGGTCGTAGAGCTCAGACCATTGGGTGACTATTGATGCATTCACTCGAAGGATAATTTGGTCATGATGTTCTGGTATACTTGGAACAAGGCGGGGGATGAAGGTTGTAAACTGCAACTTTGAGCTTTCCCGAATCAGGAGGTATAGTGTGGGGGCTCTGAGGCCGGTAGGCGTATGGAGCTAGGAGAAGTACTGCCCGAAGAAATCTTGCCTTTGATGGATGAGCCAGGGGCTATCATTATGGACATCCGCTAAGGGCATGGTATGCATAGTCGTACAAAGGTGTCCCCGGGTCGATAACTTTCCACTTATGATGGCCATGAATGATTATGAAAATCTGTGATTGCTGTTGACACTCCTTTTCGTCACATTGTCTAAAAGAATGGATAGGTAAATGACTTAGCACAAATTCATTCATCCTTTGAAGAAATCATCAAAAATCGACAAAGGCAAGAATAAGGCTTCAAAAGCACAAGGGTCGTGCAAGTTCCCTCTTTGTCGCACAAGTATACTTGCGCGCCACCTAATGGTTGTGCAAGTGACTTGCGCACCCTAAAGGATAACCATCTGGGGTCTTCTCCAACCTATAAATAGACCTGGTGGGCCCCCTATTTCGGGAGGAATTTTTTCAGAATTCACAGACAGAGCTCTGAACGCCCAAGTATCTTCTTCAGGTCTTCCAAACTCTTGTAAGGTAATTCTTTACCTAGAATGGATGGTCTAAATAGGAGTATTAAGGTCTAAGTGTTATAATTAACTAACACTTGTGTGCCTAAGTTTTTTACCCTTAAGGGAAATGAACACACTTGCGCGCCATGCTACTTATTCATCAGAACTTGCGCGCCATCTTCTGGAAAGCCTCTAGGGATAATACCAATGGTTTGATCCAAGTCACGCCCAAGTATTACTCTAAAGACTGAAAATTGTGCAAGTACCCATGTGTCGTGCAGGTATACATGTGCAACCAGGACTTGCGCGCCCATGCAGTACCTACGTGCCTACTAGGACTTGCGCGCCCCTATCTTTTTGGGTGCATTTCCTGCCCACCAGACCCCTCTTATGCCATTCCACTTCTCCTATTCAAGATTCAATCTTCAAGACACTCTTAGAATCCATTTATGGCATGATTTCTTGGTTTGGATTCCTTATCTGAAAGGAACTTTGTGGAACATCTCTAAAAAATCTAGTGATTTATAGATCTTTATGTCACTAAAGATTGAGATTTCATTCATTAAACCTCATCCTTTATGATTAGAGAATCCTTAACCTGGGCCTCCTTTTCAGTAATAATCCCCAGTCACAATTCTCAAACATGGGCTTCCTTTTCAAGAGTAAGCCCTAATCTCAAATATAGGCTTCCTTTTCAGGAGTAAGCCCCAATCTCAAATATGGGACTCCATTTCAGGAGTAAGCCCCCTATCCCCTAACCTCAGCCTCCTTTTCAAGAGTAAGCCCCAGTCCAAATTCTCAAATCTGGGCATCCTCCTTAGGAGTAAGCCCCAAGTCTTATTTTAACCAGGGCCTCCTTTTCAAAAGTAAGCCCCAGTCATAATTCCCCATATTATGGGCATCCTCCTCAGGAGTAAGCCCCAAACCCTAATTCCATTAACCTGGGCCTCCTTTTCAAGAGTAAGCCCTAGTCCAAATTCTCATTAATATGGGAATATTCTTTAGGATTAAGTCCCAAGTCCCCTAATCTAGGAATCCTCCATAGGAGTAAGCCCCAGTTTTAAAGTCTCAAATATGGGAATCCTCCTCAGGAGTAAGCCCCAACAATAATTCCCTTAACCTGGGCCTCCTTCTTAGAAGTAATCCCCAGTCTCAAATATTGGCCTCCTCCATAGGAGTAAGCCCCAAGTCCCTTTAATTTTAAAATCCCTTTAACCTGGGCCTCCTTTTCAGGAGTAAGCCCCAATCTTAATTTCCTTTTGATTTGGGCTTCCTTCTCAAGAATAAAACCCAATCATAAGTCCCCTCCTAACTTGGGCATCTTCCTTAGGAGTAAGTCCCAATATTAGAGTATCCAAATCTCCATAAAGTACATATACCTTTATGGACCCTGATCCTGGATTTATTCCCTGAATAAAATCTTAATCCTCATCAATTTTGGGCAGTCATACATATATAATCCCCACATCATTTCTTATGAATGCATATTTCATGGCACATATGTCTGGTTTTACCAATACCTCTTGTTTCTCACACCGAGGATGATTCACGTGAGCTTAGAGTGTAAAAGTAATTATGACATATTTCTTTGAGCCATCAATCATAAAAATCATACTCCCTTATTAGAATTATGTGGGTTCTGATTTCTTTTCCAAAACAAAGGATACGTAGGTATCCCATCAATGGGTATGATCCCAATTCTGAAATAATCCATGTCCTCCTGAATGAGAATAAACTTCAAGTGCCCCACTGAGTGGCTTTAAAACCAGTATGGTCATCATAATGACCAAGAGACTTTTATGTATTTTAAGGATACCATCAACTAAGAATATCTAACAAATATAGATGATTCTTCATCAATGAAGAACCTTGAATACATATAAAAGATTCTCTGAATTTCATACATATCAATAATTGATTTTCAAACTAAAGGAAAGCTCATTTTGTACTTGGTAATGTAATAAGGATTCACGAACATAACTAAAATCTATAAAGAGAGTTCCAGAGTAGACAATAAATCCCCTCAAAAATGTGTGATGAGTCTAACCTCCCATCCTCTCGACCAATGAAAATTCCAAAGCCTCATCAGTCCACAACTAATGAGATCCTACCTTTGGAAAGTAGGTCCAAATGGATATGGAATCATTGGATGTTTCCGGTTCTACGAACAAACCCATTAGAAACTGATTGGAATGTTTGAACCTTAAATCAAAAAGGTCATCCCTGATTCCAGAAGGAAACAAAAAATGGTGAACCCAATGTGAATCCCTAACCAAGATAAAATGATGTTTTTATTATTTGTTAGGCCCCTATTTAAACTCAATGAGAGGTCCAACAAAAACAATCATTGATATATGTTCTCATCCAAAATATGTAGTGACAGAATTTATATTGATTACATCTGTTATATCAAACAGGCACTCTTTTCCAAGATTTTTTTCATTCTAAGAAATGGCTTCTCTCAAGTTCACACCTGTGAATACTACTGGTGAAAATGCCATTGCTGCTACTCCTGCTGCATCATCATCCGCTCTGAGGATGAAATCACCTACTCAACGCCTTCAATGATGGGTATCAAACACACTGGTTAAGGAGTACCATCAAAACAGTACTATTCAAACTATGGAGACTGTCTGACAAGCCCTCCAAGTGAAAAATTCACCCTGGTCGTCCGGACAGCGACGACCAGTGATCAAGAAGCAGGCAGTGATAACTACCATCTCCAACAGTTTTGGGTCATTATCACTGGAATGAAATCAACATTAACTCACATATTCTAGGGAGGTGAATGAGCAGGTCCCTCAGGGCCTTAATTCAAAGAAGAAGGATCCCTTCCCGAGGGCTCCCATAAATCATCGCCGCCAGACTCGTGCGGCAGTGCGCCCTCGACAAGATGAGGGTGTCGACTCCAGGCGTTCGGCTCAGGTTCATCGAACTCGAGCAGGCAAGACGAATCTCCAGAGGCAAAATCTAGTCAACAGTGAGCAGGTTCTCATCTCTTCCATCTCTGGAGAAGTCCACCAACCTAACTTGGCGGAAACCAACGAGTAGGCACACACACCTGCCCGTTTTAATTTTGTTGTCTAGAAGACTCGTCTGGAAGCATCACACCAATACCGGCAGGCAATTCCGGTAGAGTACTATAGACAGGAACATACACCTGTTTATACATCATCAGCTAGTCAGCAGGCTCGTCTGACTACATATGATGGAGCTCGTCAACCATGTTCGACGAAGTACAATCAGCAAGCACATACACTTGCTATTATTAATCAAGTCTACCAATAGTCTCACTTGGTATCACACGGAGAAGTCAGTCGGAAAGCTCCGGCGACAAACAGGAGGCAGACTCAACTCCATGCCCCCACACTTGTGTACTGTTAGGATTCACTAATAGGAAAAGGAGGACAGGAGCAGGCACATACACCTAATCCAAGAACGGAACGGACGTATATCCCTGTTCTGGTAGCTGAAGTCACCAAGCATATTCTATCAATGGTGAAAGAGCAGAAGCAAATACATGCTCATATTCTGGATGCCTGCCAGGATATTATAACAGCTTCAGTGGAATCTCAGGTAAAGACACATAAATCTATCCCTACCAGTGGAGTGACGCATCCACAGTTCACTCTGGAACAGACACACACATCTGTTCCAGTCCAAGAGGGTTCTGGGGCATACTCTCCCATATCATACGGACAACCAAGTCAGGCACATACACCAAATTTGAGTAGAGATCGTCAACCTAACCTGGCCATCTCTCCTGATCAAGAACATATACCTGTTTAGAGCAGCCACATTCATCAACAAGTGGTTTCCAAGGTGAGTAACAAGGCATCTAAGAAGAAGACCTGCCGAGCACAGTCAGGAGATCAGGAGCCAATCTGTAACAAGGCCTTGCTCGATGCTGGAGTTCTTGAATCCCTCAGACAGTTATCTGTTGGAATTCAAGATTCTACTCCCTCATTTCCCAATAGTGGGAACATTAATTCGGAAGGTCTTCAACAGACACTTCCTCATGAAGGGTTGCTTCATCATAATTCGGTTGATCTTGAAGTTTCATCGTCAGATGAGAGCCACAGGAACCCTCTGTGTGGTCAGAAGACCAAGGAGGAAGAGATCTCATCTTTTGCTGTAACCCACCATGGTTGTCCTCCCTGTGATGATGAATTTTGCAGTGAATTTCCTCTTCATAGTAGTGATGCACATTTCCCGGAAAATGCTCCAGTGGAAAATGTAGTGCCGAGAAATCCCTCTTATCTTAAGGCACTTGAAAATGCCAAACCAGTCATGTCTGATGCTTCATCTCTAGTAGGTGAAATACATTCTCAATCGGAAGATATCCTAGGGTGTAGTTCATTCTCCAAACCACCCCCAAGTCATGCATCTTCTAGTTTGATCAGTGATTTCTCTACCAATCTTGTTGAATCCGATGAAGCAACAAGGAAGCACCAACTCTAGTCAAATCAGGTAGAAGAATATTCATTGAATGATAAAGAGGAAATACTGAACATGAGAAAATAACTGGAGAAATATGATGTTCCAGTTATGTTTTGGCCTCTGGCTAACTCTCATTATGACATTCCAGAGATGTTGACGGAAGATGGGATTAATGATGTTTATCTCAACATATGGAAAACTCTTTTTCAGTTGAAAAATAAAGTATTATCTTATGATGAATATGAAAATCATCTTAAGATAATAGAAGGTTTACAACCTCAGATTGATTTGGCATCTCTATAAGTCTCTCGATATCCGAAGGCTAAAAAGCAGCAGAGAGCCCTTCAGCGTTCATGCCTTGGAACACTAAGAAGACTGCGCCAGTTAATTTCCAATTACCTATCTGGTATTCATGTCAAAGGATGGGGTTTTCATGGAGCACTAAATTTCACTGTGCTCTCCATTCAGCAAAGCCCACCGAAAATGGTCTCATGCAATGTTATTGCCCATGGCCGGCCACAGTCAATGGGTTTTGTTTGTAATCAAAAGCTTGCCCAAGAACAGGCCTCAACCAGTTCTTCTCAAAATCAATAATATAGAGAACAATTTGTTGAATTACTCCTATATCAAGAAAATGAGAATATTGAACAGGCCTCTTGTATAGAGCAAGCACATAATCAAGTGATAGAAGTGTCAGAAATCATCCAACGGTCTTTCGAGCTGGGTGATAAAAGTAGATATAGGTTGATGCATCCAGCTAATTTCTGGACTAAGGTCTACAAGATCGGGAGAGATTTTAAGAAAGTCCCAGACATCGGATGTCAAAAGCCACCCCATCTTTCTAGACTGGGGACTCTTTTAAACCTTCCCTCGGAATCAACAAATAGGATTTGAGGAGTTGAGCGGGAACAGCAGGAACAGCCCCAGTCCACCGGACTGGGGACTTTTTCAAATCATCAATCCCCTCCTCAGAGAAAGTCGGTCTTTTCTCAATTTGGGAAGAATCCACAAGAGGAACGAAGATCCAAATTATCAGAAGACTCTCTCCAAATTATTGTTCGCCAAGAAGTTCCTGAGGGATCGAATCAACGAAAGGCAATGTCTCATCAGAGACATGGAAGAAGAAAATATCACATAAATTCTGAAATAAGGGATGTGATGCGTTATGAATCAATCAATTTCATCAATGTTGTTGTTGCTGATCCACCAGATGAGGCTCACTCAGGGGACTCAGATGAAGAGGTTCCTACTTAGGAAGTTGTATGCACAGACACAAATGAAGAAGGTGTGCGTACACGAAATCAAAGGTTTACCCAGAATCTGGGTGTTCCTTAAAATAACCCACTTCCCCCTCTCTTAAAGGGATCAAACAATGGGAAGGGAAAGAATCAGGTTACATATCCTTCCTCTGGAGAAGGTCAGTCGCTCTCACTAGAGCAAGTATTTGCACAACAAGATGAAGAAATGAAAGAATTGAGGAGGTTGAACGTAGAACTACTTCAAGGTAGTCTTCCTCCTTAGCGTGCTGGAGTCAATCAGCCAAGGGAGTTTGTTGTAGCTAATGAGATGGATCAAGAATATCCTCCTTTATCAGTACATCCTCATAGGTCTAATCCTTTGGGTCAAATGAAACAACAATTGGCAGTGCTACCATCAATTGCAGTACCAGCTGCCATATCTATTCATACTCCAGTCATTTCACCTGCCCAAGTCCAAGTTCAACCAGATGTTTCTCAAAAGTTAATAACTACCATTGATTCATTAACATATCGGTTAGAGACTATGAAAGGTAAGCATGTGTAGGTTCAACCGGAAAAGAAACCTTACCTTGAATGGGTAGATTCAATCACTCCCCGATAAAATTTTGGGAATCATGTATTCCCTATTTTCAATGGATCAGGCGATCCTGAATAGCATTTGACGCATTACATGTCTTTTTGTGATCCTATGATGGGAACTCCAGAGTATCAATAAGTAGTGAAACTCATATACTTCATACGAACCTTACAAGGACCAGCCTTTTTCTGGTACACAAGCTTGAAATCCATGTCAATTACCGGATGGGAAGATCTCCTTCAACGATTTCTTCTTCAATTCATCTCAACTTGGCCAAAGGCAATAGTTTTCGATCTTAAAAACTGTAAGCAAAGGGAAAATGAAAGATTCTATGATTTCATTGCTCGCTGGAAGGGATTAACATATTCCATGACCTTAGCACTCCTTCAAGAGGAACTGTTTCCAATCTGTGTGGCAAATCTGCATGAAGAATTATGCACACCACTGATCCCTGTGAAATACACAGGAGGGTTTTGAGACCATACATCAATCTCTCAACAGATTAAAGATTCTCTTATACAAACTAAGGCTAAATCTCGTGTAATTCCATTATCTCTAGGAAGGAGAATGGGTAAAGTAGAAACTGCTACAGTTATTCTTAAACAAGAACTTGTACCTGCTTCTACTTCAAAACCTTCATCTTCTCGAAGGGATCCACCTCCTGAGCACCAACAACAAAGGTCATTTCTTCAATATGATCAAAGAGATCAAAGACGGAAAAAATTTGAGGATTTGAAAATAAAAACATACTCTTTCTAAAATGAACAAGTTCCCGGTTACTTCATTTCTGCTCTAGAAAATAATTTGGTTCAGTTGCCAAGGCCCAAAAGGCCAAACAAGGAAGGAGATGAAGATCGTCCCAATTATTTCCCCTTTCATAAAATGGTGGGGCATCCCATCCAGGAGTGTTTTTTCTTCAGAGACCTCCTACAAAAGATGGTCGACTCAAGACAAGTCAAACTGAAAGGCTCTTCAGCCCAGGTAGCATGTGTCACTGCTACAGTTCCAGAGGAGGAAGGTGAGTGGCAAGAAGTCAAAAGAAAAAATGCATAGAAATATGATGATTGGATGGTCAGAAATATGATCAACCGAACTCATGCTATTTTGAGAATGCAGTCGAAGAAACCAATTATACATTTTTCCATGAATGCCGCAGCAAAACCCTATTCATCAGAGGGAAAATCCTCAAAGAAATGGCATGATTAAAAGAAATAGAAATAATTAGAAGAATATGAGTATGTGTCAAAGACTAAGTTGTCTTTGACTCTGGAAGACTTCATTCCATCTACTTCAAATCAACGGGCACCGACCCACTAAATAGTACAACCTAAACAGGCTAATCAGGCAGAGTCTTCATCGGATGAAGAGTTGATTTTTAGTTCTGTAAATATGATTCAATTAACAGATCCATATACCAGTCGCAATTTCTATTTCGATGAGCCTGAATTCCCTGTATCAAACAGAGGAATTAAAGGAAGTTCCAGAGGCTCAGGATATAGGGGAAGACATGGATCTTTCAGAAGCCACTATTCCAATTCTACCCCTGCTAGAACTGTGTACGCAGTAGAAACTCATGGTAGAGCCCTTCAATGAGCTTAGCAAGAATAATCAAGTTCTTCCACCAATAGAAAATTCAGTCCTGGAACAGTTATTTTGGAAGACCAGTTGAAGGTTCCATCTTCTTCCTCTCAGTAAGTAAATAGACCTAACTGGTATAATCTTCTAAGTCCAGGAGTATTACCAACTCCTATCCCAGTACAATATTCATCAAATTCCAAAGAATCAACTTCCAAGGCATCTGCTAAACCATATGTTCCTATTGGGAAACACAGACCTCTGGATCAAAAGTATGATGTATTGAAACACCTGTCCCAAGTACCATCCAAGTTATCAATTCTGGATGCTTTGAATCTATCAAAGGATCTTTGGGAGGCACTCGTCGAGGCTGTGTCAAGTCCTCAGGATTTTGAAACTGAAATTGCTGCAGCTAAAGTCTATCACGTAGAGAATAATCATGCGGAATTCCATGAAGTGATATCTTTCACTAATGAAGATGAATATGATGTTGTTCATGGTCATATTATATCTTTCCACTTATCTGGCAAGGTTAATGGCGTAGACGTCTGAATATCTTTCATTGACAATGGTTCAGGAGTCAACCTCATGCCCATTCATACACTTCATCGATTAGGCCTCACGGAATCTGATTTATCTCCTTCTACCATGATGTTACAAGGATATGACATAAATGAACAAGAACTACTCGGTGAAGTTACACTCAGAACTCAGTTTGAGGATCTTGTATCCAATTCAGATTTCATGGTTGTTGATCAAGACTATGCCTTCAACATCTTGCTTGGAAGACCCTGGCTACATCAACATGCGGCCATCCCTTCATCATACCATCAACATCTCAAGTATTGTTTCGATGGTCAAGTTGGGACATTGTATGGTGATAATGCCCCATTCAAGAAATGTGAGCCTCAATACATTGAGGTGGAATTATATCACATGAAGGGGAGGGAGAAATCCACAACAAAGGATATTACCAAAATTAATGCTCCATATGGTTTGGAAAAGATTCCAGTAAATCCATTTGCACATGTGAGTACAGATTATGTGTTTCCTATCAGTCAAATTGACAAGATAAACCCAAATCAAAATACTCTTATGGAAAGATCCATAATGTCAATTACGGAAATCGAGCTAGACAACATGGGAGAAATTGGTGATCCTCCAAGCAGTGATGAAAGCCCAAATGGTGACGTCTTCATTTCATCTACTGAAATCCAAAAAGTCTATAATTCACCAATTAGGATAGAAGAAGTTATAGCAACATCAGAGGTGAACAATGATGTCGATTCTCAATCCATCATCTCCTCTTTATTACCGAAAGAAGACCCTTCATCATCAATCGAGTCCGAAATGGAAGCTTCTTCTTCAAGATGTGAAAATTTTGACATCTCTTCTGATCATGAAAATTCTTCTTTATCATCTACTATGTAAGTAGAAACGGAAGAAATAACACATGATGAATAAGAAGAGGAAGATCTCAGAGATGCTCCTCCAGCATTTGAAGAGGGTATCTCTACCACCGTGGATGAACTTAGTGAAATAAATCTGGGTACAAAACAAGATCCACGTGCCACTTTAATCAGTTTGGCCTTGACTCTTGAAGAAAAAGAGATGTATATTTACTTTCTAAAGAAAAATAGAGATATATTTTCTTGGAACTATAAAGAAATTCCCGGGCTTGATACTGATGTTGCTACTCATCATTTGGGTTTACCAGAAGAACATCGAGGATTTAAGCAAGCTGCAAGAAGAACACACCCAACTTATGCTTCCAAAATTGAAGCTAAAGTGGATAAGATTATCAAAGCTAACTACGTCAGAGAAGTTCAATATCCCAAGTGGTTGGCTAATATTTTCCCTGTAAATAAGAAGAACATACAAATTAGAGTTTTCATCGATTTCAGATATCTTTATCGGCATTGTCCTAAGGATGATTTCCCAGTTCCGATTACAAAACTTTTAATTTGATGCAACAACTGGATATGAAGCTCTTTCCTTTATGGATAGATATTCCGGATATAATAAAATCTAAATGTCCCTAGAAGATGAGGAATACACATCCTTCAGATCCCCTCAGGGATTGTTTTTCTACCGGGTAATGCCCTTTGGCTTAATGAATGCGGGCGCTACATATCAGCGTGCCATGCATCGTATCTTCAAACCCTTTCTAGTGAAGTTTGTTGAATGCTATGTAGAAGATTTGGTGGTTAAATCCAAACAATTTTCTAATCACTTGGATGATTTGGAAGTCATATTCCACAAGCTTTGACAACATAATTTGAAGATGAACCCCTTAACATGTGCTTTTGTGGTAACCTCAGGAAAATTTCTTGGCTTTGTTGTACGCCATCATGGTATTAAAGTAGATCCTGAAAAGACAAAGTCAATCCTTGGTATGTCACCTCCTTGAAATCTGAAATTATTAAGAGGACTTCAAGGACACTTAACCTATATTCGGTGTTTCATCGCCAATTTGGCAGGAAAAAGTTTACCCTTCACCATTGAAGAAGGGAGTCACTTACCAGTGGACTGAAGAATGTCAAGAAGCATTCGATATTCTCAAGAAATACCTCTTGAGTCCACCGGTACTCAAGCCACCTATCGAAGGAAGACCACTTATCCTCTACGTGACAGCTTTAGAGCGATCATTGGGTGCCTTTCTTGCTCAGAATAATGATGCTGGGAATGAAAACAGCCTCTACTACCTCAGTCGGACTATGCTTGATGTAGAATCTCGGTATTCAAGTATTGAGAAGTGATGCCTGGCATTAATATTTGCAGTTCAGAATTTGAGACACTACCTGCAACATCACGAGGTCCAATTGGTATCTCGCAATAACCCGCTCAAAGTCATCCTTAGTCTTCCAATGCTTACAAGACGTCTGGAAAGGTGGGAAATTATTTTTCAGCAATTTAATATTTAGTATGTGTCTCAAAAGGAAATAAAGGGCCAAGCTCTGGCTGATTTCCTGGATGAACACCCTTCAGTGGAAGACACATATTCAGATATTGAACTCCCTGATGAGGAAGTCTTGTCTAATCAAGAAAGTCCTCACAGATGGGAAATGTAATTTGATGGTGCTTCCAGAAGTCCAATAGGGAGGAAAATGGAAAATCCTAAATTAAACAAAGTTGGATTAGGAATTGTGCTTATTTCTCCAGAAAAGGCAGTGTTACTTTATTCCTTCTTATTGTGGGAAGGTGGTACCAATAATGAAGCAGAGTACCAAGCTCTCATCGCAGGCTTGGAATTGGCGCTTCAAGCACAAGTGAATCACTTAAAGGTGAACGGTGATTCAGACCTGGTAATTAAACAATTCAATGGAAATTATGACATCGGAAAAGAAGAACTAATACCTTTGTATGATTACGTCAGAGATTTAGTGGTGGAATTACTTTCGTAACTGACATTTTCTTATGTCCTACGATCACAAAATGCTCAAGCTGATGCACTGGCTAATATAGTCACAGCTCTGGCAGATCCAAATCGAGACGAGACAACCATCATTATTGCCCACCATTGTGCAATTTCACCTTATGTTCGAATCAGAACAGAGGAAATTAATGAAATTCTTCCCATTACTAAACTGTATGGTCATATTGCATGATGGATGTCACCTATTAGAAAATACCTTCAAAATGCAACACTTCCACCTCATAGAGACAGGAAAGAAAAAATCTGGAAACATGTGGTCAATTTTACTGTTTATGATAGCCCAGATCACCTAGAGAAAATTCTCTAAAAGCGTGGTTTTAATGGAGTTCTCTTCAGATGAATTGATGGTGAAGAGAGAATGCATATCATGAAAGAAGTACATGCAGGAGTCTGTCATTCCCACTAGTCTGGACATAGACTGTCTGATCAGATTCGAAGGATTGGATACTTTTGGCCTTCAATGATACAATATTGTGTTGATTTCACAAATAAGTGTCATTCATGCCATGTACATGCCTACTTCATTCATCAACCTCCAGAGTTGCTTCATACAGCTAAATACTCATTGCCATTTTCCACATGGGGAATGGATGTGGTGGGACCTTACCCTTTAGCTACGACCAAGAAGTTTAAGTATATGCATAGTGCTACTGATTTATTTTCCAAATGGGAAGAGGCAATACCTCTTAAGGAAGTCAGTTATAAATACATTTTTAGCTTCATCAAGTCTAACATCATTACCAGATTTGGTGTCCCTCATACCATATTGACGGACAATGGCGCTAACTTATGTTCATCCGTGGTGAAGAAATTGTATCAAGAATACAACATCAAATCCAACCATTCATCTCGGTATCATGCAACGGCCAATGGATAGATAGAATCTTTCAACAAGAATCTGTCAAATATTATGCAAAAGATGGTGTATAAAGATAAGAAATCATGGACTGATAAACTATTTCATGCTTTATGGGCTTATCGGACTACCACCTGCACTGCAACGCAGTCAACTCCATATTCATTGGTATAGGTAATGGAAGCAGTATTTCCAATTAAAGTTCAACTACCCTTGCTCAGAGTTTCCATTTGTGATCAATCATCTACAGATGAACAATCTCAAAAGCGATTTAATGAATTGGAATGGTTAGATGAGAAAATATTGTGCACTTTTCACCACTTGGAAGTCTATCAGAATCAAATAGCATGAGCTTTTAACAAAAAAGTTCGTCTTCATTCATTCACTCAGGGAGAATTGGTATTAGTTCTCAGAACTCCAATGATACCAGGAAAGAAACCTCCCAAGCATGAGCCAAAATGGGAAGGACCTTACTCAATACATAGGGTCTAGTCTAATGGAGATTATTCATTAATCTCGATGGATGGAGAACTCATCACTACTCTAACCAATGCCAAATTCTTGAAGAAATATTTTGTATAAATAGAAAATATATCATCACTGGTCCAGTATGACCTTAAACTGCACCACCATCCAACAAGAAGTTAAACTTCGTCATCCATGGTACATATATATGACCATAAACTATTTTTGTTACTTTCATCCCACACGACGTTGAACTGTAAAAAAAATTCCCTAATACGTCCAACATGACGTTAAACTGTGTCCCCCTTCATCGTCCTTACTATATGACATTAAACTATATAGAAGTCCCTTTCGTCTAGAAAAATGTAAACCTGCATCATCAACGGTCCATGCATATGACTCTAAACTATTTTCAAGTCCCTTACGTATAGTAATATATTAAACTGTGAATCAAAAATTCACAAATTTTTCCTCACTACATGACATTAAACTGCACAGTCCCCCTTCCATCCAGCATGACGTTAAACTGCACCATCCATGGTCCATGCATATAACCTTAAACTATTTTAACTTTCATCCAACATGATGCTAAACTGTATCGTCCCTTTTTTCATCCAACATGACATTAAATTAGGAAAAAAAGTCCTTAATACATCCAACATGATGTTAAAAAGTGTTCTATTTTGTCCTTATTGCATGACATTAAACTGCACAGTCCTCTTTTTGTCCAACATGACATTAAATTGTGTTGTCCCCATCGTCCTAACTAAATGATGCTAAACTGTACAGAAAGTCCCTTGATACGTCCTACATGACATTAAACTGTACTTTGTCCCTGCTACATGACACTAAACTGTGCAGCACCAATAGTCCTAACTTCAAGACTTTAAACCGCATAGTCTATTTATATGTCCTACATGACATTAAATTGTGCATCGTTAAGGTTTTTGTTACCTCTTGTGTCTCACACTGAGTATGACTCATGTGAGCTTAGAGAAAATTTCAACCATAACACCCTCTCTGGGCTGCTAACCATGCATAAGTCCCAACATCATTTTTTTAGGTATTTTCCCGCAAGAACAACTTAATCATTAATCCATTCTTTAATAGAACTACGCGGAATTTGATCCTTGCCTTCCAGGATGGGTACGTAGGCAACCTCCCAAGGTTCAATCCCAAAATCAATATCTTCACATCGGTTCACCTGCATCTCATATGATGTTGATCCGTGAAACCACCCCTAGAATCAATATCTTTACATTGGTTCACTTTCTTCCTTGCTATACGATGTTAAACTACACAACACTGTTTTGTCTAGTATGAAAATAAACTACAAATATTCTTTGATACCCTCACCTAGAGGGAATCATTGTATACATTGATTTTCAATCATGTTATTTTCCAAAGACTACATGCATACATGGAAATTCCTGAACCCTTTTTCTTGGGTTAAACCATCATTGCAATAAAGTTCTGTTTCACTCCTCACATGTATGAACCAAATTTGAATAGAGGGTATTTCTAGAACTATATGGGATTGATTCCCATCCTTATGGGATACATAGGAACATTCAAGTGTCCCTCGAATCCATCCCCAAGTCTTTTGGGCCTAACCCCAAATTCTACTTTCAGTCCCCAGGCTGAAAACTCCCCATGAAAACACACAGTGTGTATTTCTTATAATGGTCCAAGATATATGACCCTAAACTAAGATCTCTAATCCTTTTGTCCCATAAGACTTTAAATTGTAGTTCAAGAACTACGTATGGATTGATTCCCATCCTTATGGGATAAGTAGTGAAGTCCAACATTTCCATTCAGGACCCAGCTACAATATGATTACGGTTAGCATTGATCTGTGTATCTCTGTATACATTGGAAAATACCCATCTTTATGTGTCATAATTCTATCCTTAAATATTCTTAGATCTTCATAACCCTTTTCATGACTTATAGTCCCAAAAATATCAAATTTCTGATAGGTATTTTACCTGACTATGCAGTACATGACCTTAGGCGTCCTTGCATAAAAAATCTCCATAACAGATTTTTTATCCAAAAGATACGATTATCTGACTATTCAACCAATGCCCTTTGGTGGCCCTACATAATTCAACCCCCTAACGGATTTGTCGGATACTGGTAACTTCATTCTTGGGAAGAAAGCCTCTTTTGTCCTTACTGGTCTTAAATGACAGTATGTATGGATCCGCAAAAATAGTCATTCTTAACATATTTGTCCCATATCCTTCTTCATGATCTGAAATTATTCAAGTCTATGGTTTATATTCTCCTTCCCTGTATTTGGTTCAGACCTTCATAGGAGTGATATCCGTCCAGTTCTTCGATAATCTTGTTTGGAAATATCTTCTCTATATTAAAGTACCTCTTTCCATACAGCAAACTCTATACTTTGGAAAATTTGAATCTCCATAAACTTTCACTAGATTTTTACCACTAGGAAAGTAAATTTCTGAGAGTTATTTTGCCTGACTATGCAGCATGTGACCTTAGGCGGCCTTGCATAAACTGTCTACATAACAGACTTGTTAGCCAAATGATGCAATTTATTTTACTATGCAGACAATGCCCTTAGGTGGCCCTGCATAATTCAACCCCTTAACGGGTTTGTTAAATAATAGTAACTTCATTCTTGGAAACTACTTCTTCTAATTCCTTTTAGATATTTTTCATATCATTCCTCAGATTCAAATATTCTTAAGCCATAGTTTACATATTTTCCCTCATACTTGAGTGTGGTAATGTGTTTTTAGATAAATTTTCAAGGAATTGAGTCAATTCTAATTCATTCGGTCAAAGCTATTTCGACCTTAAACGTTAGCCTTTTTATGTGCGACGTGCATGACTTTAAACTTCACACAAAATACAAAGGAACTATGAATAAAATTCAAGTTCCGGCTCACTAAACATAAATTTTGTATGATTTAGGTAATATTGATCAATTAAAAGATTCAAAGTTTGTAGGGTTATTTACATTAATCCTAATAAAAATAAAACTATGCTTACTAGGCTCATTGTCTTAGGTAAAATTTAAAGCATGTATCAAAAGAATGCAGGTACAAATGATTGAAGATGAAAGTGTTTTTCATTGATACACAGGAGATAGAGGGACATCCATAGACTAGAGTCTCATATCATTTTCAAGAATTAAAAAAGGCTGTCGACATAAGTCTTCAATTGATTTACAGCATCCCGAGATTCATCAGCAACCACCTGGAATTCATTCATACAACTAGATACAATAAGAGATTTAATGATACCCACTCTTCTTGGAACAATTGTAAAAGGATGTTCTTGAGTGCGGTTTGAGAAAATTTTATGCTGATCAAACAGTGACTCTTTTTCTGTCCAAGATACTTAGAAGATGGATACATGGATTTGATAATTGAGAATTGAAAGTAAAGATCCATTTGGAGAGAGTAATCTTTTCGGATATTTCTCTAATTCCATGTTTATCTTCTCTCCACAAACTGGCAGTGAAAAACATTTTAGCCCATGGGTTTTCCATTTTCAAATCTGTAAAGAAATGGCATGGAGGAAAAATTTGAAAGTTCACACCAATGTTGTTTCTCTTAATCCACAACATAACCGAAATAGAGGAGTAGTGGTGTAGCTGCATCTCAGTCATATTGTTCTTTTCATCTGGAACATTGACACCTTGCAGATGACCATGACAATATAGAGGAAGGTAGATGCTCCGTGTGAAATTAAGAAGATATTTCTTTAGATACTTAGCCAAATCCAGAAGAGTGATACTTTTGATGGTATAGTAATCATGGGCAACAATGTTCATCATGTAATCAATCCACATGCTATCCAGTTCATCAGCCATTCCAATTCTTTTGGGATCCATTGAATTTGAACAAAGGTTGAATAATTAACTCTTATGTAAGTTTATTTTTCATAAAATTTGTGAAAGAATTCGAAAAAAATGGAAAAGGCAATAAGGTGCGCAAGTCTAAACTTAGTGCACAAGTATGGATGTGTCGTGCAAGTATTTGGCGCGAAAGTATCACCGAGTAATTCCAAATACCTTAACAAAAGCGCGACAGCAAAGAAACAGCGGAAAACAGAGAAACCTGTACGGCGAAGGCCACTTGCGCAGTGAGAGCTCGAAAGCTTGAAATCCGGATGCTTTGTACAAAAATGGGGCCACATATTTATAGGCCACAGCCGTACCATACGCACCGAAGTCTATCCAGCTGGAAGTTGTGTGCCATACCTTTCGCGCCACTACCTGCGCGCCATACCTTGCGCGCCTCTTTCCCTTTAGTTTTCTTCTTTTCCTCAGAGTCACATCCTCATTTCTTTGGGATCCAACTATGAGGGGGGACTTTTTATGACACCCCTTTTCGTCAAATTGTCTAAAAGAATGGAAAGGTAAATGCCTTATCACAAATTGATTCATCCTTTGAAGAAATCATCAAAACACGACAAAGGCATGAATAAGGCTTCAAAAACACAAGGGTCGCACAAGTTCCCTCATTGTCGCTCAAGTATACTTGTGTTCCACCTAATGGTCACGCAAGTGACTTGCGCACCCTAAGGGATAACCACTCGGGGTCTTCTCGAGTGTAAAAATAGACCCTGTGGGCCCCCCATTTTGGGAGGAATTCTTCTTAGAATTCACAGACAGAGCTCTGAACTCCCAAGTCTCTTCTTTAGGTCTTCCGAACTCTTCTAAGGTAATTAATTACCTAGAATGGAAGTTCGTAATAGGAGGAGTAAGGTCTGAGTGTTATAATTCACTAACACTTGTGCGCCTAAGTGTTTTACCCTTAAGGTAAATGAACACACTTGCGCGCCGCCCTACTTCTTCATCAGAACGTGCGCGCTATCTTCTGGAAAGCCTCTAGGGATAATACCAATGGTTTTAGCCAAGTCTCACCCAAGTATTACTCTAAGTATTGAAAATCACGCAAGTACCCATGTGCCGCATAGGTATACCTGTGCGACCAGGACTTGCGCGCCCCTAACTTTTTGGGCACCTTTTCTGCCCACTTCACCCCTCTTATGCCATTCCACTTCTCCTATTGAAGATTCACTCTTCAAGACACTCTTCAAAGCCATTTATGTCATGATTTCTTGATTTGGATTCCTTATATCAAAGGAACTCCGTGGAACATCTCTCAAAAATCTGGTGATTTATATATCTTTATGTCACTAAAGATTGAGATTTCATTCATTCAACCTCATCCTTTAAGATGAGAGAATCCTTAACCTGGGCCTCCTTTTCAGGAATAAGCCCCAGTCATTATTCTCAATCATGGGATTCCTTTTCAGGAGTAATCCCCAATCTCAAATATGGGCTTCCTTTTCAAGAGTAAGCCCCAATCTCAAATATGGGCCTCCTTTTTAGGAGTAAGCCCCAGATCCCCTAACCTGGGCCTCCTTTTCAGGAGTAAGCCCCAGTCCAAATTCTCAAATCTAGGAATCCACATTAGGAGTAAGCCCCAGGTCTTCTTTTATCTTGGGCCTCCTTCTCAGAAGTAAGCCCTAGTCATAATTCCCCAAATTATGGGCATCCTCCTCAGGAGTAAGCCCCAAACCTTAATTCCATTAACATGGGCCTCCTTTTTAGGAGTAATCCCCAGTCCAAATTCTCATTTATATGGGCATCTTCTTTAGGAGTAAGTCCCTAGTCCCCTAATCTGGGCATCCTCCTTAGGAGTAAGACCCATTCTTAAAGTCTCAAATATGGGCATCCTGCTCAGGAGTAAGCCCCAACCATAATTCCCTTAACCTGGGCCTCCTTTTCAGGAGTAAGCCCTAGTCTCAAATATGGGCCTCCTCCTTGGGAGTAAGCCCCAAGTCCCTTTAATTTTCAAATCCCTTTAACCTAGGCCTCCCTTTTAGGAGTAATCCCCAGTCTTAATTTCCTTTTGATCTAGGCTTCCTTCTCAGGAATAAAACCCAATCATAAGTCCCCTCCTAACTTGGGCATCTTCCTTAGGAGTAAGTACCAAGATTAGAGTATCCAAATCTCCATAAAGTACATATACCTTTATGGACCCTGACCATGGATTTCTTCCCTGAAGTAAATCTTAATCCTCAACTATTTTAGAAATTCATACATACATAAGCCTCACATCATATCTTATGATTGCATCTTTCATGGCACAATTGTCTGGTTTTACCAATACCTCTTGTTTCTCACACCGAGCATGACTCACATGAGCTTAGAGTGTAAAAGTAATTATGACATCTTTCTTTGAGTCATCAATCATAAACATCATACTCCCTTATTCGAACTACGTGGGTTCTGATTCCTTTTCCAAAACAAAGGATACGTAGGTAGCCCATCAATGGGTACGATCCCAATTCTGAAATAATCCATGTCCTCCTGAATTCCAATAAACTTATAGTGCCCCACTGACTGGCTTTAAAACCAGTATGGTCATCATAATGACCGAGATAATTTTATGTATTTTAAGGATACCATAAACTAAGAATCTCTAACAAATATAGATGATTCTTCATTGATGAAGAAACTCTAATACATATAAAAGATTCTCTGAATTTCTTACATATCAATCATTGATTGTCAGACTAAAGGAAAGATCATTTTATACTTGGTAATTTAATAAAGATTCATGAACATAACTTAAATCTATAAATAGAGTCCCATAGTAGACAATAATTCCCCTCAAAAAAAGGTGTGATGAGTCCGACCTCCCATCCTCTCGACCAATGCAAATTCCTAAGCCTCGTCAGTCCACAACTAATGATCGCCTGCCTTTGGAAAGTTGGTCCAAATGGATATGGAATCATTGGATGTTTCCAGTTCTATGAACTAACCCATTACAAACCGATTGGAATGTTTGAACCTTCAATCAATGAGGTCATCCCCGATTCTAGAGGGAAAAAATTGCTCACAGTGCAGAGTTCGGCACGTGGGGATGATGGTGTCCGGGTATACAAGAAACATCTTCAACACAATTGTCCATTGAGTCAAAGTAGCCTAGTCCTAGCTTGATGTTTGTTGATGCAGGTCGCTATGTGATTCACTGGCGGAAACACAGGCTAGCCAGATAGGGAAACCCTAGAAACACCCGAATGTGAAAAGGGGAATGAACTTGCAAACCACTTCACCATAAACTTCTGGATCATGAGATATGGTCTGGGGGCTCTGAGGCCGGTAAGCGTACGGAGCTAGGAAGAGTGTCTCTTGTGGAAATCTTGCCTTTGGTAGACGGTCCAGGGGCTATCAATATGCAGATCCACTGAGGGCATGGTATGCATAGTCATACAAAGGTGTCCACGGGTCGGTGACTTTCCACTTATGATAGCCATGAGTGGTTATGAAGATCCATAATTATCCGGGTCGTGGAGTCTGATGTACGGAAAGGATGTATCCAAATGTAAAAGGAGTATCTCTGTCTCGTATCTCCATGTGTCCTGGGTGGGTCTCAACGAAGTCCATGCAGTTTAACGTCATGAGGTGAGGACAAACTCCATGCAGTTTAACGTCATGCAGTAAGGATGAAGGTGACCCGACGTGAAAGACAAAGGGGGGCTGCACAGTTTAACATTGTGCGGTGGGGACAACTTCCATGCAGTTTAACATTATGCGGTAAGGACAAAGATATACACCTCGTGCAGGTCTGGTCCATACATGGGGGAAGGGGGAATTTTTAACATCATTGTCCATGCAGTTTAACATCGTGCGGTAAGG
Source organism: Viscum album (assembly GCA_963277665.1). NCBI lineage: Eukaryota > Viridiplantae > Streptophyta > Magnoliopsida > Santalales > Viscaceae > Viscum > Viscum album. The sequence continues at coordinate 865,705,062 of OY728134.1, read as the reverse complement.
AAGAGAAGTACACCCCATGTCAGTCCGGTTCACACATGGGGGGAAAGGGCATTTTTTTTAGGTGATTGTACCAGGGTGTGGAATTCTGGCATCACTACGTATCCCGCAAGTGTAGGAATCAAGCCATATGTAGTTCTCTGTAAAGGTGATACACCCCGTGTTGGTCTGGTCCATACACGGGGGAAAGGGCTTTATCTTTGAAGTGGTTGGTCCAGGGTGTTGAATTCTGGCATCACTACGTATCCCACAAGGGTAGGAATAAAGCCATATGTAGTTCTTTATAAAGATGATACACCTCGTGCAGGTATGGTCTGTACACGGGGGAAAGGTCATTTTTTTTAAGTGGATGGGCCAGGATTGGGGATCTTGGCATCGCTACGTATCCTGCGAGGGTAGGAATCAAGCCATATATAGTTCTCTGTAAAGAAGATACACCTTGTGCAGGTCTGGTCCATACACGGGGGAAAGGGATTTTTTTGAGGTGGTTGGGCCAGGGTGTGGAATTATGGCGTCACTACATATCCCACAAGGGTAGGAATCAAACAATACATATTTCTTTGTAAAGATGATACACCCTGTGTTGGTCTAGCCCATTCACGGGGGAAAGGGGACATTTTTTTTGATGTGTTTGGGCCAGGATAGGGAATCCTGACGTCACTACATATCCCGCAAGGTAAGGAATCAAGCCATCTGTAGTTCTCTAAAATATGTGCAGTTTAACATCATGTGGTGAGGATGTGGTCCGTACAGTTTAACATCTTGGGGTTAGGATGAGGGGGAATTATTATATTCCGTGCAGTTTAACGTCATGCGGTGAGGATGAAGTGCTTGGCAGTTTAGTGTCATACAGCTCAGACGATGTGTACATCTCTTTTTTTTCTTCATCCGTGCAGTTTATCATCGTGCGGTAAGGACGAAGTCTATGCAGTTTAAAGTCATGCGGTGAGGACATACTCCATGCAATATAATGTCATGCAGTGAGGACGTGAATACTTATTGGTCTCTATGCAAAATAATTCTTCAGGAATCTTGCATTGGTTGGAGCTGTAGTGAATTTCCCGTCCATGGAGATCAGGGTGTATGCTCCATTGGAGCAGACCTTGTGTATAACACATGTTCCCTCCCACTTGGCTTCAAGCTTTGGATGCTTCTTGCTAGGTATCATTGGGGTCCAGAGGACTAGCACTAATTCTCCTTCCAAGAAAGCCAGTAGGCGGACCTTTTTGTTGAAGGCTCGTGTGATCCGGTTCTGGTACACTTCCAGGTGGTGCAGAGTGTGCAGCCGCTTCTCATCTAGTTGTTCCAATTCACCTAACCACTTTTCTGACTTCCCATCATCGGATAAATGATCACATATGGAAACGCGGAGTGAGGGAAGTTGGAGTTCAATGGGCAGGACCGCCTCTGTGCCATACACCGATGACTACGGGGTAGACTGAGTAGTGGTGTGGATTGTGGTTTGATAAGACCACAATGCATGGAGGATTTTATCCAGCCATGACTTCTTGTCTTTTTCCACAATTTTATAGAGTATGTTGGATAGGGCCTTGATGAAAGCTTCTATCTGCCCGTTGTCCGCAGCATGGTAGCGGGATGAGTGGCTAGCCTTGATACCATACTCGTGGTATAGTTTTTCCAACTTAGTAAAGTGGAAATTGGTGCCATTGTCCATCAATAAAGTATTAGGGACACAAAATCTGGTGATGATATTGGTCTTCACAAAGCTGATGATATTTATTTCCCCGACTTCCTTAAGGGGTATGGCTTCTTCCCATTTGGAAAATAATTCGGTCGTTGTGAGGATATACTTCAGCTGTTTGGTCGTGGCGGGAGGATATGGTCCCATGACGTCCATCCCCCAGACGGAAAATGGATAAGAGTACTTTCCTTAATGAATTAACTCTGGGGGCTGGTGTATGAAGTTGTCATGAGTGTAATTTTTCGGTAAAATGATCGTAGTCTCGTGCCACTATTGGCCAGCAGTACCCAAGCCTTCGAACCTGATGGGAAAGCTTGGTCCCTGGTTGATGTGCTCTACATGCTCCTGCATGTACTTCAGTCATGACGGTGGCAGTTTCTTCTCCGTCAATGCATATGAGGATCACTCCATCGAGGCCTCGTTTGTAGAGGACCTCTTGCTAACCTGTGCCACCATATAAGACAAAATTGATTGCCCTTATCCGTATTTTCTCTGGTTCAGCCCTGTCTGATGGAAGCTCTCCCCGTTGAAGGTAGTTCGTGATGGGTGTCATCCAACATGTACCAGGAGCATATGGCTCAGGGATAGGACTGACTTTGTGGATCTCTTCCATCTTAGCTTGAACAAATGGCAATACCATTTGACATTGGGCAATATTGATAACTGTTTCATCCTGGTCTGGGTTGTCTAGGGTTGTGTCCGCGTTGGCTAATGCATCAGACTGAGCATTCTTGGACCGGGGAATATAATTCAATGTTGGTTCTGTGGAGAACTCTTCCATTAACCCTCGGACATGGTCAAAAAAGGGGGATCAATTCCTCTTTTTTAATAGCATAGTCATCATTGACTTGCTTGATGACCATCTCCAAGTCACCTTTTACCTTAAGGTGTTGTACTTGTGCCTGGAGTGAAAGTTCCAGGCCTGTAATGAGGGCTTGATATTCTGTTTCATTGTTCATACATACCTCTGATAGGAGGAAGGAATACAACAAAAATTCTTTTTCTGGAGACACGAGTATTATCTCCAGACCCACTTTGTTGAATCTTGGATCCTCCATCCTCTTCCCGATGGGGCTTCAGGACACGTCGTCAAAGTACATTTCCAATGCTGGGACCTCCTCTTGAACCGATAAGATATCTTCATCAGCTAGTTCATTTTCTGGTGTAGTGGTCCCTATTGAAGGGTGCTCTTCCAGAAAGTCTGCTAATTCCTGGACCTTGATGGCTTTTTAAGGCACGAACCAGATGTCGAATTGCTGTAGGATGACCGCCCATCGGGATAGCTGTCTGGTTATCATCAGGCGACTGAGGATGTACTTGAACGGGTTACTCTGCGAGATCAAATGGACCTCATGATGTTGTAGATAATGTTGTAGCTTTTGAACCGTGAAGACTAAGTCCAGACATCTCTTCTCGATATTTGAGTATCGAGTCTCAGCATCAATCATGGTTCGACTGGGGTAATAGATACTGTTTTCGCTGCCGGCATCATTCTTCTGTGCGAGGAAGGTTCCCAATGATTGTTCTAGGGCCATTACATATATAATGAGAGGCCTTCCCTCGACTGGGGGCATGATAACCGGTGGGATTAAGAGGTACTTCTTCAAGTTTTCGAACGCCTCTTGGCAGTCATTCGTCCATTGGTATGTGACCCCCTTCTTCATCAACCTGGTGAAGGGAAAACATTTGTCTGCCAGGTTGGCTATGGACCACCTAATATAGGCTAGGTTTCCTTGGAATCCCCTCAGCTCAGTGAGATTTCGAGGCGGCGGCAGGCTCAGGATATCCTTCATCTTCTCAGGGTCAACTTTGATGTCGCGATGGCGTACGATGAAGCCAAGAAATTTTCCTGAGGTAACCCCAAAGGCGCATTTCAAGGTGTTCATCTTCAAGCTAGTTGTCGAAGCTTGTTGAAGACGGTCTCAAGGTCCTACAGGTGATCCGAGAATTTTCTGGACTTGACCACAAGGTCATCTACGTAACATTCAATTAATTTCCCCAGTAACGGCTTAATGATCTGATGCATGGAACGTTGATACGTGGCGCCAACATTCTTGAGACCAAAGGGCATGACCCTGTAATAGAATAACCCTTGAGGGGCCCTGAAGGCAGTGGCTTCCTCTTCTTCTCGGTTCATCCTGATTTGATTATATCCAAAATATCCATCCATGAAGGATAGAGCCTCATACCCGGCTATCGCATCAATTAACAACTTGGTGATTGGAACCGGGAAGTCATCTTTCGGACAATGCTGATTAAGGTCTTTGAAGTCAATGCAGACGCAGATTTTCCCGTTATTTTTCTTGACAGGGATGATGTTGGCCAACCAAATGGGATACTGGACCTCACTGATGAAGCCTACTTTAATGAGCTGATCTACTTCAGCCTCTATCTTGATAGCATGTGAGGGGTGTGTCCTTCTAGTGGCCTATTTGTAGCCCTGGTGGTCTTCTGGAAGACCCAGTCGATGCGTCGCTACCTCGGGATCGAGTCCTAGAATTTATGTGTAATTCCATGAAAATATATCTCAATGTTGCCTTAGGAAGGAGGTATATACCTCGTGTTCCTTGGGGGACATTTCTGCGCTATTGAGAGTGGGACTCAAGTCTTCTTTGGTACCCAGGTTTATTTCCCTGAGCTCATCCACAGTGGTGGAGATACCTTCCTCAAATGCAGGAGGTTCATCCCTGAGATCTTCCCCCTCTTCTTCTTCCAAGTTCACATCTTCTTGATCTAGTGAGGAGAGAGCTTCCGGTCTGATCCTTTGAGGTTCTGAGGGACTATTTGGGTATTCGTCCCCAAATGAAGGGTTGGTAGACGTTCCCGCATTGTCGTGCTCGGCCATCGTGGCTGAAGTCATGAGGACATCTGAGTAAGTGTCCGGACTCGAACTTCTACTCTCAACATGGTCGATGGGCAGGACATAATCTCTACCATGCTTCCTGAGGGGGTCGTTGGGGACCATTTCCAGGACATTTGGAGCAGGGATCCAGTCGACGCCATTGATCAAAGGCTTCTTCTTTTTTTTCTCATAGAAATCAGCATCGATGTAATGTGACTCAGAGATCTTGAAAGGGGCCTTGTCGGCATGCAACATCCCACTTTTCCCTTTGACACAGTACTTGATACACTGGTGGTAGGATGAAAAAATGTCCATGTGCTTATGGAGTCGTGGCCTTCTCAGCAGGGCATTGAATGTCGTACTCTGTCGGATAACCAGGAATTCTGTGTAGGCTACCAAGTCACCAAAATGGGTTTTTAGATTAATCTATCCCATTGGTTTATGCTCACTCTTTTCGTAACCAGACAGAGTTCTGGAAGAGGGAATTAGATTTTCCTCACTGTAGCCCAACTTACGGAGTGTCCACAGGGGAAGCAGGTTAACTCCAGAGTCATTGTCTATAAAGACTTTTCATATCTCAACACCATTTAGTGTGTCGGACACATATAGCGGTCTGATGTGTATCTGCATGATGTCATCTTCATCCTGATCGGTGAAGGAAATCACCTCATTGCTTTCAGTCGGGCCAGTCTCCGTCCGGTAATTCTCGGCGGCGGCTACCTCGGCTTGGAATTCATAGGGGATGATCAAAGCTTCTATAAGTGCCTCCCTGAGGTCAGCTAACAAACATAGGGCATCCAAGGTTGACAACATGGCTGGTATTGACGCCAGCTGCTTAAGGATGTCGTATTTTTTCTCCAGCGGTCGACACTTCTCCATTGGCGGGAGAGTCTTAGCGGGTGCTTTGGGAGCTGTAGCATTTGATGAGGAGGGATCGGCCGCGGGGACGGATGTCGATGGTGTTCCTGCATTTTGAAGACTTGTCCTGGCCGCCCCATTTGTGCGCACTAGGAGGCCAGACACTTGCTCCTCCTATGGTGGGTATCGCAGAACAACAGGGCCAGAGTGGCTTCTTGTGGAGGTTGAGGGGCATTCGCTCTCCTGCTGAGTCCACTTAAGGGCTCTCCCATGGGTTTCCATGGTATTAACGGTTTGTGTTGGGGTCCCACCATAGGGTTGGTTTCGACCACAGCTGTGCCTCCCTTGGTATCCCCTACTTCTGTGATTCCTCCTCCAGGCTCCTCGTGCAGGAATCTCGGGTTCATAATCATACCCCTCGTCAGGGAATGATTCCATGAGATGGATGACGTTGATAGAAACAAATATTGGCTCTTCATCCTCTGACAGGTCAACCTGGTTGGTTGTCTCTGATGGTTCCATTTGGTGGGTCAGTGCCCGTTGTTCCAGATTCGAGGGCATGAAATCCGCCAGGGTCGGGACTAACATTGGCCTCATCGCAGACTGCTCCTCTTGTGATTGTTTCCTCCTTCGGCTTCATCCGGATGACCGGATTGTGGATGGTTGTGAGGATGATGTGGTCGGCTTTGCGGCTCCAGGGGCTGATGGTGGCAAAAATGGATACTATATTTGAGCTCAGAGTATGCCATGGGCTCGGTTGATAGTCTTCCAAGTCATCTAGTTGTCAAATATCTACCCCTGCTTGCTGGTGACTTTATGCCACCCCCCCTCCCCCCCCCCCCCGCCCTCTTTGTCGGAGTCGGTGGTAGAGATACATGCCACATGTGCTGGGGGTGGTCCCAGCTCAACTCTTCCAGAATCTATCATCCTCTATAGGAGGTCTTTGAAGACGAAGCACTCTCGGATATTGTGCCCCAACATCCGATGGTAGGGGCAGTAATTTGGCCTGTCATCGCGGCCGACTTCTTCAGGTCTTCTCGACTCCAAGAGGCGGAGCAAGTTACAGTTCATGGAGGCAATGAAGTATCCACGAACTTGATCGTCTCGGAATGAGTATACTTTGTGTCTTCACTCCTCAAACTGGTTCCGCTTCAGTCCTCTCTGATCTTCCTGTTTAGGCGGGGGCGGCCGCTGATATGCAGGGGGACCTTGACGATTTGGTGGAGGCTTGAGCAGCGGAGCGGGCACAGGGGCCGGCTTGAGCATGACAACGGATGCTTCAGCTCTAGGTGCTATTTTTGCAAGAGCCTATGAAGCTATTCAGGACATTGAATTTGTCTGCTACAGGGAGTCATAAATTCTATGGGCAATGGATGAGATATGGCAGAAGCCATTGGTTCACTCCACCGGTATGAGCGATGTTCGCAGCTCATCTCTAAGATTATTGATGCATATGGCTAGCATCTCATCTTGAGGCATTGTCCTGTTGAAAGAATAGGTTAGACCTTTCCATCTAGTGATGAAATCTGAGACCCTCTCATTCTCCCTCTGCTTGCAGTTCATGAGATCGCCGACCGTTGTTTTAGGCAGCGTCGAACTGAAGTGGAACAGGAAATGTTGCCAGAGGTCCTCTCATCTCCTTATCGACTGGGCCGGTAGACTCCTATACCAGACGAAGGCGGATCCTTGCAAGGTCCGCCCGAAGAATCTGAGTTTCACTCCTTCTTGTTGTTCCAGATTCCCCATCATAGGGTCACAATAGGATGCATAGTGAATCAAATCCTGCTCTGGATCGCCTGATCCATTGAAGATGGGGAATACAGGGCTCCCAAAATTGGGTGGAGGTGGTGTGTTGGTCACCCAAACTGGGTAGGGTTTCCGCTCCAGCTGTATCAGGGCACGTCGACCTTCCATCGCTTCCAATCGAGCTGTTAATGCCTCGATGGTATTGGTGAGTCCCTGGTTGACATCCTGTTGGGCCCGGTCCTGGGTAGGCGCATCCCGAGGCATTGCCTGTGGGTTCAGGTTTGACGACACCAAGGGTTCATATTCGATTTGGGGTACCCTCGGAGGGTTCGGGAATACTTTCTTCGGTTGCCTCCTAAGTGGAGGGAAATCCTGGTATTCATCATCCATGTTTAGGTAGTTTGATAGACCAGTTGCCTCATTGGGTAGGAGCCCTGATCGTGCTTCTTTTGTCAGGGAAAGCCTTAGCCTCTGAAGTTCACTTTCTGGGAGTTCATGATGTGTCTCTTCTTGGGATGCACTTTCGATAAGGTGGTTCCACTGGAGCAGCTCGACTTTAAGCCACCTCAATTCTTTCATCTCTTCTTCCTGTCGAGCGAACCTCTCTTCAAGCATGAGTAGCTCGTTTTTATCGAGAGAGGGGGACGGGTTATGGGTAACTGTTCTTTTGTTCTTATCCTTGTTGTAATCTTGTAGGGTAGGTAGAGGGAGGTTAGATGAAGGGGTGTCCATATTTAAAGCGGCCCTCTGGTTCTGGGTGTGCACACCAAGGAGTTCATTGTGAGTCACAGCCTGACCGGAACCGTCGTCTCCCAACCTGTCCAGATTTTCATTTTCTCCAGTGTCACCCTGGGGTTAGACTCTATGGAATTGATGAATGCATATTGCAGAGTGGAGGGGACGTCATCTTCCAAATAGGAAGAGGATATCCCACATCTTCTGCTGGCCTTCCCTTTCATGACCTGGGATTGCCCTTGGACTTCTTGACAAAGGGTGACGTGGAGAGTTCTTTGATGCGACCTTACAGTGTTCCTTCCTCTCATAGGGGATGATGATTCATATGACGGGATTGTATGGGAGCCTCCTCTTCTTATTGTCCTCCCTAGATGAGAGAATATGGACTCTTATTGGGGAGGTTGTTGTTGAGGGGGTAATAATTCCCCCATCCATGAGGGCTGGGGCTAGCTCTGTTCCCTGGACGTTGAGTCTCTTCCTGGTTTTATTGGTCTTATAGGGGAATTTGTTGTTAAAAATTCCCCCATACCTATAGGATGGTGTTGAGCCTAGATTGTGGCAGTGGTTGTGGCTATCACAACCTGCCTGATCTCACGTGCCCCCATCCGGGGGTGATACGGATCTGCTACCAAATTCACCTGTGGATCAGTCCCTTATGGGGAGGCAAACATAGATCATTGATTGCCATCTCTTAGGGTAGAGGCCTGTTGTATGCTCTCAGTGGCCAGATTCAAGAGTTTTTTAATGGCTCGTTCCTGCCGGGCCTGGCGCTTCTGGGACTTACTCGAGGCCTGACTCTGTTGGGTGTGTTGACTTTCCTGAACAGGGGGTCCACACGATTGTCGTCTCGATGTCATGACGTTGAAAGACACCATAACGAACGGGTTCTTCCGGGCGGGGAGTGGAGTGAAATGCACGGCTCCATGTTCCCCCCAGCCCCTGATATGGACTCTCACTGGAGCATCACCGATGAGCCGGCGCAGCTCGTGCAGTGCAGGGAGGCAAGCTGCCTCCATATTCCCTTTGCGACTATCGGGGCATTGTTGTCGCGTCGAGGAAAGGGCCTCCAGGTCGATGTGACCCAAGAGGTCCCCTATCATCTTGACATGGTCTACATACCCATCATAGGGAAGGAATCTCGATTTTATCCAGTGGAGGGTTTTTCATATATTATGGCGGATGTTGTGCATGCATTCTTCCAACAACTCCCTAGGTATGTCATACTGAGAGGTGGTCGTAGACCAAAACATAACTGGTATATCATTCCTAGCCAGTCGTTTCCTCAGGTGAAGCATATTGGCATACTCCTCCGCCAGTGATTCCTCTACCCGGTTAGCCCAACTGAGGCTCTCACTGCTAGTGTGATCAGAGGTAGTGGGACCGATAGGTGCTGAATCATTATTTAAGCAATTCTGAGGTGGTTCAGAAGCTGAATGGCGCCCCGGACTATCTCCTGATTGATGAACGGCGTCGTTAGCGACAAGATGGGAATCTGACATGCTCGATTTTTTCCTTCTGAGTGCCTTGGCATACGAGGTCTTTTCGTCACTTGATTCGGTAGGAGGAGGACCTTCCTGTCGATATAATGTGTCGTCGCAGGGAGGACCTTAGAAATGATTACCGTAATGGTGAGGACTACCATTACTGCTTTATGTCTCACTTCATAGAGTATTTTTTCAATGCACACCCTGGGGAGGACCTCCAAGGCGTGTTGCAGCAAGGGGAGGACCTTCTGGCTATGTAGCGTTGTTACGGGGAGGACCTTCGCAATAACTGCCATCATGGTGAGGATAAACATCATGTATTGACATTCGACGCGCATCCTGGGGAGGACCTTCAGGACATGCCGCGACAAGGGGAGGACTTTCTGGTTGCTTGGGTCCATTGTGAGGAGGACCTTCGCAATGGCGGTCGTGGTGGAGAGGACTACCATCACAGCTGCGGTAATGGCGAGGACTACCATTACTAGTGCCGTAGGGAAAATATGTGCGGGATACATCCTGGGGAGGGCCTCCAGAATGTACTGCAATGAGGGTAGGACCTTATCGTTGCTCGACGCCTCTATGGGGAGGACCTCTGTTATCAGGGTGGTGAGGAATACCACCGTGACCTGATCCCTGGTTGCATGGAGTTTTATTGCAGCGTAACCCCTGGGGAGGACCTTTAGGGCAGGCCAAAACAAGGGGATTACCTTCTTGTCATAATGAGATGTCACTAAGGGGAGGGACTCCGTAGTTGAGACTATGATAGCGAGGACTACCATCATAATCTATGGTCCCACTGCATGGAGAGTGATTGCAGTGTATACCCCAGGGAGGACCTTCAGGGTGGACCGCAGCAAGTGGAGGACCTTCTTGCTGGTCAATATTCTGGTCACGTGGAGGGTTTCCATGACTCGCATCAAGAGAGAAGCTCTCGTGACCAATCATTATATACCCGCGGGGGAGGCCCCCACGGGTGCTCTGGGGAGGACCTTTCGAGCTGTTGGTAGTGACATTGCGGGGAGGACCTTCACAACTGCTACTTCTACTCCCATAATATGGTAATGGGTGGGCAGGGTTTTGAGCCTTTGATGTGTGCTTAGCGGCATTGGGAACCGCACCCTCCAGCAGAGCAGAGTCATGAACCCGATCATTATTTTCTGGCTGCCTTCGGCGCGTTCGGGGTGCTCTTTTGCGGGCAGCGGAGACCGTCTGTTGTTGACAACGACCTTCACCTTTGGGTCCCTATCTAATTGGGTCCCGTAACGTTTCCAGAATATACCGACGAACATATTTACTTTTAGTAGGGATATATGTCTGCTCTGGAGCATCCACCGTGATGTACGAGTGTCCCCTAGTTGAAACGAGTGAAGCTACTCGATCTGGTTTCCCTTACGTTGCGGAATATAGTTGGCGACCCTCCTGGGCTGAACCAGGGATGCAGATCTGCTTCAAGGTGGCTATCTTGTCTCTTGGATGAGTCGCCTCAATTGGGGAGATGGGATCACAGGCCCGAGTCCTTGCTGTTTCCACTGATGCAATTACATGTTGGAAAGTTTGCAAGATATGATCTGGGATCGATACCTGCTCCTCCATCATTGCCAAGATATGTAGAGAGACATCTTTGGCTGGAATAGGTATGATGGCCCATTCTGGTATCGGAGTAGGAATATTCTGCTCCGGTCCTCTAGTGGTCAGTGGGTACTGACAATTCTCTTGTGTCGGGGCAGGTGAACGAATCTGCCCCTGTACCGGGATACGCCGATTTCTCTCTCTGTTGATCGTCAGGTTCCAACCGTGAGGGACCGGCCGCGGAGGAGCTGTCCGCGAAGGAATGTCCACGAGGTGTCGGCCATGAGGGACAGACCGCGTGTGGTTCGCAATTTAGTTCTCCGCAGTGGGTGTCCGTGGATGAGATATACGCGGAGGAGATGGAATTCCGCAAAGGATGATGTCTGCAAAGGATGATTTCCATGGAGGAGGTTGTCCGCAAAGGAGGTTGTCCGCGGATGAGATGGCTGTCCACAAAGGGTGTCTTCAAAGGGGATGGCGCTCGTCCTACTTCGTGCCCACGGAGGTTTTCCGCCTCCATTTTGCGAAGGACACTGGTCCGCAGAAGAGATGGTCGTCCGTGAAGGATATGGCCATCCGCGATGGAGATGGTCGTCTGCGAAGGAGATGGTCACTAAGGGTTTGCTGCAGAGGAGTTGTCCGCATTTGGTTCACAGACTGGTTTCTCCTCTACACAGAAGAGTTATTCCGCGGACAATATGCAGTCTGTGGATGGCTACAGAGCGATTTCTCCAGTGTATCCCCACAGGTTTCACCCGTCCTTTCTCCATTTCCTCTTTTTGGTGCCCCTCGATGATTATTTATAGAGTTGTGGATAGGATGGGAACACGACCTTTTCAGAAGCCCATGAAAGAATCCACAGCCATGGACGACTCAGTCAACCAGCGATTTTTTGAACTGAGATCCACAGAATTGCTCCGCAGCCGTGCACCACTCCGCCTTTATTCCGTGAAGGATGAGGTTAGCAGCCGCATATGGATTCCACCTCTATTTCGTGAACAACGAGGTTCGCGGAGGGGGGCGGCTCGCAGCGGTGGACCGGCCTGGCACCCATCCTGCTTCGCGCCAGCGGAGGGTCCCCGCCTCTATTTCGCAGACGAAGCTGGCCCGCGGAATTGCAGGAGGGCGGTCTACCGAATCGGCCGCGTGTTGTTGCTGGGAGCCGGTGCCTGGACCGGTTCGGTCCTTTTCCAAATCTTGGGGTAATCAGATTCCCCCCTTGCAGAATTTTCAGGACCCTACACATCTATAAATAGAAATACAAAAAAATTGTCAGTAAAAAATTCTAGATGAAAATATACTTTCTACTTTGAAAATAAACATTTAAAACAAAATTTTCACAATTTTATAAAATTTATATTTTAAAATAACTTTTAATACATTAAAATAATCATTTAAAATTTAAGTGTTCATGATAGTGGGAAATTACATTCTTAATGTGCAATTAAAAAAGATTACTTTCACATTTTTGGTAAAAGCCAAATCAACCTTGTTTTGGAAATGAAATGAAAATTAATTTCAAAAAATAAAAAATAATTAATGGGTAAAATGTTTTAGGATAAATCATTCATAAAATAATAAAAACATTTTTGACAAAAGTTTAGATAAAATTCTTTTTGATGAAATGGTATTTTCAACCAAAGAGATAAATATATTCTTTAAAAACATTATCCTTTATTTTAAGTAACAAAGAGTGGAAAATGATGATATTACTTGAAAAAAATCATCAATAAATATAGGAGAAGAAAATATAATTATTTTAAGACTTACATATCAAATTATTCTCCCAAGGGACACCTAAAAACAATCCTTAATAATAATGAGACTTTAAAATAAATCATTACCAATTTGGTAACATCAAAATCATAAGACCCATAAAAAATAATAATAAAATGATGATTTAAATTCCATTAATATAAATAGATTAACTATATAAAATATAAAATGGGTAGTATATACACCATTTAGAGGAATTAGTGGTGAGAATGGTGTATGTCTCATGAAAGTAAAATCCATAAGAGAAACCCTTACCTTAATTATGAATTCTGGCATATGTGTATGAATATCATTTATAATATATATATATATATATTTGTTATAAATATATTATAAAACCATAATAATATATATCATAGCATATATTATTTACTTATAGCCTTGTATCACCTGTTTATTAAAAATACTTTATCAAACTAACTATTTCACGTGATAATTACATCATTTTCATGTATGTTTAGTTTTTTAATTTTTGTCATTTTAATTGGTTCATGGTTAAATCATCCCCATAATTTTAAAAATTATATAAATATCATATATATTCCTTATATATATATTTACAATAATCTATTAATGTTAGAGATATAAAAACGATTACTATATTAATGGAGATGGCATGTCGTATGTATGCACTAATGGTGTATCCATTTATCTCAAACAATGGAATATATATAATAAATATTATTTCATATATATAATTTATATTAATAAAATACACCCTTATTACCATTTAATTAAAAATAAAAATAAAAATATTTTGTATTTAAATGTGCAGGCGGCAGTCCACACGTACAAATGATCAATTTAATTGTTTTTGAACAGATTGAAAGCTTTGAAATCATATGTGATATTATATTTACATAATTATGGTTAAATAATATATATAATATATATTAATTAACATTAACCTTTACACTTTTAATGTAAATTGTAATCAAAAAATGAATTCCATCCCATATTTAGGTTTTGGTCCACCATGCACACGGGTGACATTATCATATCCCCCGCAGAATGGAAAGTAATAAGGTATCTATGATATAATAATTCAATAAGTATAATAAATCTATAAATATAATTTAAATATGTTAAATCCAAAATTATATCTAGAATTTAAATTTGGTTATGGAAAATGAATTGCATCGGTCCATGTCGGGGTATTCCTCTATACTCTCGATTGATGGTTTCATTTTTTATTTGATGAAAGATTACATGGATAAAGATTATGTAATTGACATAATGAAACATAATAATATATGATATACTGTTTTTAATATATTATTATAGTTTATGAAGGTTTTATGGTGGTGGATGAAGAAATAAAACAAATATTCATGATAAGAATTTTACCTCTTATTCAGAGATCCACTTTAGGTTTATACCTAAATCCATCATATAAGGATTTCCTAATAAAACTAATTAATACAGGATGTTTAAAATAAATTAAAGATCATATTTGGGGAGGCATTGTCCAAACCAAAGGTTTTTTAATGTTAGAAGTTGGGAGGATAGTGGGTGGCCTTTTATAAGTGTCAAAGAGGACATACATGGAATTTTTGAAAAAGTAAAGTAATACCCACATTTTTCTAATTTAAAAAGTATAAAAATGTATCATTATTTAACCATAGACATTATTGGGTATAAATAGGGCCATAGAAGGGGTTTTGGACACATTTTAGGCCATTATTAACCCTTATCTTTTTATTTTAACCCTCGATAAACCCATTTTTTACTTTAACCATGATAATTAATATTTACTATTTTAACTTATAATTGTGGTAAAAATTTAAGATGAACTTATTAACTAATATTTATTATTATAATTTTGACTATTGGGTAATTTTTTTAATTCAATTCATTGAAGTGTAAGAATTCAATTTAATATTAAACTCCACGCATAATGAATGAAAGGTTTTTCAAATAAATAATTCTTATTAGAATAAAATGTTTTTATATCAAAATTAAACACTAAATTTATTAACATGATATAAATAAGTTAAATTTTAGTATAATTTAACTAATTTTACTTTATTAACAATTTAAACAATAATTCATCTCTATATATAATCTAAATAAACATGATGTTTTCAATAAAAATAGTTATTTTCACTATTCATGAAATAATTAATATTTTTTGAAAAACCTCAAATTTTATAAAAAAATATAATTTTTAAATGTATATTTTGGAAATGAATCTTATTTTTTCAAATAAATTTCCTTAAATTTCTATAAATTAATTTTAAATTATGTGTTAAAAGCATGAATAATCCAACTTTTAGAAAAATATAGTTTTCGAAAAACATTTATTTCTCTTTCCAATGATTCTTATTTTATTTCTAATAAATAGATAAACATTGAATTTATTTATACATGTTTAAATTAGATGATTTTCTTAGTTTGTTTGTGACTATTCATATCATCCATCTTAATGACTATGTTATTATGGGAATATTTAAGTAATAATGTTTTAATAGAGTATCATGTTTCATTCAAAATCGATGTTTCATGCATTTTAAGATATTGAAGATATTGAATTTATTTAAAATGAAATATATAATAAATTATAATGTTGTTAAATTCTCTTCTGATTTAGGATTTTTCTGTCACACACAATATCATACATTATTTTCCTTTTTTAAAATCTCAATTTGTTATATTTTATACCCTTAAATTAATATTTCCCTTGCAATATGATCTTGATCCCAGAATAAAAAGGTTCGAACATTTAATATATCTTTGTTGAAAACCAACATAATAGAAGTTGTTAATAAAAAAACATCCTTATAATAGAGAAAGGGGTAAATTAAGGTCATCTAGAATACATATTAAAAGGTTTCCAAGTAGGATAACATTGGTGGAAAATAAAAAAATAGACATGGAAGAGAATACTAATGACCAAGTAGTAATAGAGAGTGATATAGAATATGGACTTGATAATGGTAACCCCCACAAAACCATAGATCTATGATGATTTAAAAAACCATATATTTTATAAGAATGAAAGTAATATGAAAACATTTATTTTATTGATATCGTTTTCCTTACGTTGAGGGATCTTGTTACCATTATGATTGAGTACCCATTATTTGGTTGTGCTTTGATCAATTTCAACTTCATCTCTTACCCCAAGAAAATAATATCCCATAATAATTTATATTCCTGAATTACTAAAATTAACTTTTAACATATCATTAGATCAATAAAATAATAACAATTCATTCATCCTATATATCAAAATTTTCCAAAACCAAAATTTTTAGTACAAGTTATCCAATATTTCACATAAACCTCTAGTACCAAAATATTAACTACCAAAATTCAAATTAGTCTTCATAAATGGATAGCTTATTGACTCACCAAAATATGTTTTCCCAATTTCAATTTCTAAAAATATAAAATGAAGGTACCAAGATCCGCATTATGTTCTCCAGATGATATAAGTTTTTTCTTAATGTCACCTTCCTAATATGTGAATACCTTTATGATCATAAAACTTTAATGAAAACATGAATGGTTCCACAAATAAAATCAATGGATTTCATATATATCTCATAAAACAAAACATGTAGTAAACTATATATAATATAATATAAACCATAGAATCACTATCTAATTTTATGGTCACCAATAATTTCCTATACACATATCTTTATCATTATTATCTCAACATCATAAAAAAATTTAAAGTTTAATTCTATAAATATTCTATTTTTAAAAAAGGATCAACTTACCAGAGAATCAATTTTCCTATTGATCTGTATCATTTGATATATTCTCTCAAAGCATTAAAGAAAAATTTATTATAGTACAATACTTATACATTTCAATGTTCTTTTATCCAGAATTCCATTGATAATAATAATCCTATAATATAATTCTTGAATCTGGATACACAAGTACATTAACTATTCCAATTCATTAGTATCAATGACATAATATTTAAATTGGTCCTTAATATTCTTCTAAATTATATTCCCTTTATTCATGGTGAATTCATTTTCGTAGTTCCACATCTCCTTACAATTGAAACATTGATCATAAAAGTTTTATTTATTACACATTCATTAATTCTCATTATTTAATTTCTCTCCATACATTAATAAAAAATCCATTACCTTCAAGAATGTACCAGGGTGTTTATTTCAAAGTTATCACATGCAAGAAAATGCATATTTACCTTATCTATTTTTTTCTCTTTCATCCTCTCCGTCTCTTTCCTACCATTATACCAATATAACTTAATGAATTTTTTCTCTTCTTTGATATCACATGATATTATTCGCATATATTATGTGAATTTTTAGGGTACTAATTCTCCTTGTATGATTGGATTAATCCCATTAAATAAATGTTAATCCTTAATCTTTGGACTATGAGAATTGATAAAGTTCCAATCCCTTCAACTATGTGCCATGTATAAAAAATGAAAATACACTAGATTAGATCATAACATTATTTATCATCATTTATAATCCCAAGACAAGTGAATCACTGAACAAAAATTGAATTATTTATGCATGGTTAATCTGATAATCATAAACATGGTTTCTTATGGAAAGATTACAAATCATAAAAATATTTATAAATACTTCATAATAGTTTTAAATAAAATGTGATTTATCCTATGAATATACCCAAACTATGTCTACCAAGGTTCACAGTAAAGCTCATTAATGTGTACCATGTAATTCTCAGGTCAAGCTTGATGCACATTCTTTAATATTTTACCCCTTGGTACATATGTTCCAGAACAACATCCACATGTAGTATCTATATTGTGATGTATTTCTTGGAAACCCAAATAATATCTACCTTACCAAAATTTTAGGATGTTATTCATTACGCATACTTCTCATTAAAGAAATTCATAGGGTTATATTCCCTATTATGTGTTTTCAGAAATCTAGATCCTAAGGTTTATTTTAAGAAAACTATGATACTAACTATGAAGACCCTAACCTTAGTAGCCTAGATTCAGTGTTTACTTTATTACATTTAAATAAGATACAATTTATCACACCCCAAAGTATATAATATTTTTTTAGTCGTTGTAAACTAGATACATTGTTAAAATTCATAAAATATTTAAAAACATCTTACACAAGAATTGATTTCATTGAAAATTCCATTATTCCACTATGAAAATAACACTATATCAATAATATAAAAAATCCATGTATCCTAGGGAATTTAAAAAAAAAGGTATGAGCTCCGATGCTCTGAAAGGGTAATCATATAATGGAAGAAATCATGAATAAATAACCAATATAAATATAAAAATGTAGATAACTAAAACACATACCATATGATCAGTCAACTAAGAATAATATGGAATAAATAAATGATAATGAAATAAAATCATATAAATAATCACATAATCTTTAAATTTATCTTTTTATATACTAAAAATTTTAATAATCACATGGGAATAAAAAACCTTTATCATAATAATATAATGTATAATGTTGGAAAACTAAAATATACTATCAAGACCTTTCAAAAGATAGTTTAAACCTATGGTTATAAAACCATCTAATTTTGCCAACTTATTTTCCACATGATCTCATTTCCGAGATCTAGTTCACTCAAAAGTAACTGATCTCGATTTCCTACATGACCACAAGAATGCATTCCTATAAGCTTGAGCCTACTAACTATCATGTGGGTCTATGGTGGAACTGTGAAAACATTTTACCTTCATGATTGGACTTCTTAACATCGGTAAAATAATATCAATAAATAGAGGAAGAATTAAAGATAACAAACTAGTGGGAGAGTAGTCATCCATCGTACAAATAACCATATAATCATATCATTCAATGACATGTAAAAAATAATGACCCTAGAATTATATATAAATGGAAATATTAGGGGATCAAGTTAATATATATATGCAACATGATATAAAAAATGATAAAAAACTAAAGTCCATCTCTATTTTCATATTCAGCATAGTGCGGTCTCCTGCCTCCACATAGTATATCCTAGCAAGATAATCAAGCATCCATAATAGGTCACTTCAATTTTTCCCTACCTACCTCCATGAAGTCTATATAGGTACACAAAAATTTCTAGAAAATGGTGTGATACATACTTAGTAGGCCACCACCAATGGTTCTAATATTTTATAGTCCTTGATTACATAATAAACAGTGTTCCGATATTAGTATAGGATGTAAATTAAATTCAGTAAATAAATAAGCCTAATAGGTTCTAGTTCCCATGGAATGTATATCATCTTCTAGCAACTTATTTATAATCTAGAATCTCTTTGAGTAAATAGTTTTCCATATCTAAATTTATAATAATGTATTGGGGCTATATCATATCCAGGGAATCCCTTATGAATCATAATAGATAAATACATGTATAATAATGTCATCATGAAATGTAAGGATCCAACCAAATCTATGATTATTCAATGGTGTGGCACACAAATCATGTAATTATTTTATTTCTGAATTCAATGTAAACATGATCCCATTCTTGGAATTCCTAATTTTTAACCCTAGTATCACTCTAGGAAAAACATGGACCCTTCAACTTAGAAGAACATCTTAGTCATTCTTCAAAGGATCTATGGTATCCCTCTTGGTGTGGAGTAAAGTGAAAAACCTTTGAGCCTATCCTTGGGGGTCCACAAAGGGATCACAAGTGTCAATCATTGATTATATAATGATCTTCCCTCTTAGTCCATCCTTAGACATCCAAAAGGGAACCCAAGTATCACCCCTAACATGTATAATGATATTCCCTATGAGGTGGTCCTTTATAGTCTTCACAGGGATTCCAAGTATCATTCAAAGCATATATATAATAAATCTTCCAAGTGATTCTATCCCTGGAGTTCATATGATAACCCATGTTTTACCAATGGTGCATGATCCATTTATAATTAAATTTAATAAATTGTCCCAATTATTCTACTCATGGTGTTCCGAGTTAGAACCCATGTATCCCTCTTGGCATGATAATCTGAATTTTCATGGGACCAAAGTAAAATAATAACATTTATGTTCACATTTGATTCAATTTTCCATCACTTTAATATAATCTATTATCTTTCCTCTGAAGGTGTATCAAATATTATTCTAGTCTTAGAAGGCCTATCCATTCATGAATCCTCTAGTTTATCTTAATTGGGAATTTTTAATTTTAATAAAATCTTATAAGAAAGTGACAATGGGAAATGTCCAGTGGCATGTAAACATTTCCTTCTATTCCCTCTTTCATTTAATTAAATTTACACTTCAATAATTATATTTAAAATCTAATGATAATGGGGTAAAGAAGACACCTCAAGAGTTGAATCAATTTCACAGGACATTCATGGTGTTTTTATTTAATTTATCAACCCACCCAAGTGATGGTTAATTTCAATTTTGTTAACCACCATCAATATAAAAATGGGTCCCATGAATTTTAAATGTCATGACTATTCATTTAATTTTAGAAAAAATCCAATTAATAAGCATCGGTTAGAGAACCCAGATCATGGAACAATGGCATAATACATAAACATAATGGCATTATTGGAAAATCATGATACCACCTACCATAGCTTTGTAGTCTAATTAACCTTTTTTGTGGGCCTGTAATATGGTCTATAATTGAAGAAAAAGAGAAAACAGAAAAATTCCTTGAAAATAGGGCATATTTGATCAAACCAAAATAAAACAATCTATAGCAAGATAACAAATTAATGGTGAAAGTGAAATGAAAATATTTCTCGTAAGAATCCAATAATACTGAAAGTAAATGATTTTTTTTCCAAATGGAGGAGATACCTCAATTCCTGGGTTGAGGTGGATTGATATCCCTAAATAGGTGAGGGTATATATGAATAGGAGAGGAAAGAAAAAGGGTTGTCCCTAATAAATAATAGGAGGGTAAAGGTTTGATATCCAATTCTTAAAATTTTCATGGATTATCCACACATTTTAAAAATTATGTGACAACCACTATCCATGGGAACACACTCGCATGGGATCAGTGCATGGTTTGACTAACTGTGTGAAGGCCATGAAAAGTTCCTCTATAATGAAGTCTTATGTACTTTCATGGTTGTGCAGCCTAGGTTTCTCAGTTAGTACAAACCATGTGGCCCTTGGCAGATCACTGGATATCCCTTCATGGTTTAAAAAAAGTGTATGTGTTGGGATTTATGGTTTCTAATAACCCTGAAGCCCACCAATTTCTGTCAATATGAAGGGCTCCATTCTCCGAAAAAAAACATGGCACCACCATAAACACCATAAACTCATTGGGAATATCTATTAGGAAAAAAGTAAATTGTTAAATTTAAAATAAAATGTTCTTTCCTTAAATAAATTTAGAGTTCTTAAAATCTACCCCCTTAAAGTAACATGTCCTCGAGTTTTCATTCTAAGGGTGATAAAGTATTACCTAAGAATAACTCCAGTCACGAGAAACTTACATCATCATCCTACACCCATGGAATTTGTTGTACATGGTCATGATGCAATAGCGCCCATACTAAAGGAACTGACTGGCTTCAAAAAACCTTTAGGATATGATCAACTATACATATATGATGCACTTAAATTGATGCATCCTCCTCCAATTAAACCTCATCAAGATGATGAATACGAGATGAATCTGAATGATATTGGTGAAACTAATATATTTGGAAGACATCATTCATGGTCTGGTATCTCTGAGATAACTACAAATCATATGCTATGACCCTGAAACTCTCAAAAATCCCAAAGGTATTGAACTAAAAAAGAAATATCTTCCATTTTTTCATAATTCATATATTCCAAAGTCTAGGTGAAACAAATAAATAATCCTCACTCTCCACCTTGAACTATTGTAGTCTATGGTGATGATTGATATATGACTGTTGCCTAAAATAAGATGTAGACATCTTCTTATTAATAATATGAACCTACTCCAAATTTTCCTAAATGATACAAGGATATATTAGTTCCTCCTCTCCCACCTCTAGCCATCACTAGGGTGAATGACATAACCTACCGTATAGGGACTCAGAAGGATCCATCTGTAAGGTTTATTGGAAGACTTTGTTTTAAAAATATCAATGAGACATAATTACCTCTCCAAAAAACTCCAAAATCAAGGATACATACTCATAGTATGTCCACAAAAACATATATTGTATGATCAAAAAGACAGCTGGTCTTTATATGATTGGATTCACTCAGAAGTACCTATAAACTTAATTAAATATACAAGCACTTCCAAAACCACCCAAATAAGTGAGTCTCTTTATCTGATATGATAGAACTTGGAACTAAATAGAGTTTTATAATCTAATGAATATGGATCCTCCTGATCTCATCAACAAAAAATACATCCCAAATATGTAAGAAATGGGTTAGTTTTGTTAATATTTCTAAAATAACCCATATAGTGTCACCACCCCAAGGTGATCTTGTAAATACCATCATAAAATTAATTTTGAAATAATCCTAATCCCACTTAGGAATAGGTGGTAGTTGGAAAATCAATACTGGTCACTTAAGCTCTACTTTCATCTATTGATATGTGGAACACTGAGTAACAAACCTAGTTATCTCCCTCTTTATCTTGGCCACCAGTATTGGCTATGTGGGTCATCATACTGCTTAGTAAAACTAGCATGTACTTCACATATAGACACGTGAGTCTCTCTTGTAATCTCATCTTGGATGTCTGTAGGAACTCATACATGTCAATAAATGCACAAGATCTCATTCTCATCAATGACCCATCCAGGCAGTAGTTTATCACCTATAATTCACTCCCATAGGACAAATACCTCATATTATTAGAGATTTCCCATCATCCCACTCTTCAAAAGTGAATATTTCACTAATAATTATTCAATTATATACTATCAATTAGAGTCTAAAACCTCCAAATGGATGTCAAAAAATAGTTCCATAAGATACTACTTGTTTCTAGCCTCCTAAACTACATACTTTTCAGCCTTCCGGTTTAGATCCTCAACAACTACATTTCTATTTATTATCATATAATATAGTTAAATGTAAAAAGACTGATTTTATTCAAATAACCTTTTATCATGAGATTTAGTACATGATTTTAAAATATGTTCTTGAAAATTTTGTTTTCCATAAACCCCTAAAAATTCATTTCTTATAAGAATTTCCTCTAATGGTGTAAGTTGTGAACAAAAATGGATAACTCAATATCAAGTGTCATGTAGTTCCTCTCATATGGTATGAACTAGAGAGACACATATGCAATGATTCACTCCTCCTACATCATAATTGATCCTAGACCGATGCCTAACACATAACAATTTACCATATATCTTCTTCTCAGCTCCGGAAGAATCCTGATTTATAGTGATGTAAGTCTCCTTTTGACTCCTAAAAGATTATATTGTAGGAATGTGATCAAATGAACATCACTCCCTTCTTATTAGAGACTATAATTGGTTCTTATAGGTGTTAAAATTTACAAATGAAGTTCCTATAAAAACCTGTTATCCTTAAGAAACACCATATGTCAAATATATTCATGGGCTTCTCCTAGAATAGTATATATCTAGAATTCTCTAGGTTAAAAAATACTCTAGTATCTAAGATAATGTAACTTTGGAAGTGATCTTTATCAATCCCGAAGTATCACATTACCAGGTTATCATATAATTGATGATCTCTCGGTTCATTCAATATGATCTAAAGATTATTGGCATGTTTTTGTTGACTATAAGAACACACTAATAAATCATCCATGGATACCACCATCAAATAATCTAAATATGGTTGGAAAACCTTATTTATAAGTTATATTAAAAATGTATTCATGTTTTTAAGACCAAACAACATGAAAAAATTCTCATACAAGAAAAATCTATTGTCGAATGTTTTAATGGTATATCTAATGGTCTAACAACAAGTAGATGGTAACCTGATCTCAAATAAATTTTAAATAAAACCCTTTCTCATCGGAGTATATCAAATAGGTCATTTATACAAGGAAATAGATACAAGTTTCTATCAATAAGAAGGTTTAACTAACATGAATGTACAGAATTCATGAGGGTACCATCTACATTATTAGAAAAAGGGAAAGGTGAACTCCAAGATGAAAAACATGCTCATATAAAACAAATAGTTTCCAAATCTTCTAGATACCTCTTGAGCTCTTGAATCATAGTAGTAGCCATCCTATAAATAGGAATGGGTACCTTTTTAGTTCTTAGTACTAGATTGGTATAAAATAATAAAAATATCACTGGATGTATTCATATAAATACATCTAGGAAAACATGCCAAAAAATATATGCCACTAGAGGGAAATCATCCTGACTCATTCCTTGATCATCCAGATAAAAATTTATAATATGGTATATTATCCCACCCAATCCATGATTCTAGGGTCCATATAGACTTACAAGGACATCACATTCACCCTTTTTAATGAACATTCCCACCATATGCTGATGTGGAAGTTACCCTTAATCAATAGAGATCAACATAAGCATTATAGGTAACCCACCAGTATGTTTCGAGAATAATGTACAACCCTTTAATATCTAGAAAAAATAGGTACCATATGATGTTAAACCCATATATCTAGAGAGGGAACTCCATACCCTAGAGTATAGTCCCCAATATAATAGAAAATAGATTATAGAGTGTCACCACGCCATAGGGAAACTTAACATCAACCTGAAGGATCTCCATAAATGGAACAAATATGATGGAATAGGAAGAACCTATATTGGGAAGTGAATATAATAATATGCAGGCTACTAAAATGGTACCTCACACTATAAATTTTTAGGAAATCTACTCCCTAGGTATCGACTACACTACATACATTAGGTCTATTCTACAGTGTTTTGATATAACCAGGCTACCCTAAGTAGGTCCACTCTATTTTCACTATATATCTAGTTTCTAGATAACCCTTTTATGGCCACAACCTTGTCATGGTCGGTTGGTTGTAATTTGAATCCCTAATAGATGATAGGAATCCAACCCCATTCCTAAACATTGACTCATTGTAGACCCTCACTCACTTGATATTAGAAGAAAATCTACATAAAAGAGCTCAAGATTACACATCATTCCACAAGAATAGAATTTTTTCGGGTCCCTATTGCATTGGGGTTTCATATTTCCCAACATACTACAATTATGTTACCTAAATTGGATGCATAAGTATGCACCCTACTTACTAATATCACTATGTGGAATCCCAAAATGGCCATTCATGTTGTTATTCGATGTAGTTCCTAATCTAGTTTCTGAACCTCCCTGAATCGCAACCCCATTATCTCTTAGGTTATACTAAGTGATAATAACTTGGCCCACAATCCCAGATATGGTAGTAATCCAAAATAAATTCACCATCCATCAGATATCATACATGATACCTCTCACAAATATCATATATTTGGATAACTCATCACTTAATAGGATTGGATAAAAGTGTTGGAGATCCATGAAATGGAAATAATAGTCCCTGAGAGATAAAGCACCTTGATCCACATTCAAAAACACTCTGGATCTATCAACCCACAATGTCTAATGATATAAAAAATAATATAAGGCCACAAAAAACCCCTTTAATCAATTTCCCAATAATTATTCATCTAGGATATAACATCCCACCATATCTTGGTGGAAACATAAATCATATACAATGAAATATTCACTCTCTTTTCGGGTGGCGTCTAAACATCATCAAAAATAAAAAATATTTATTATATTCATTACTTTATTTCCTATACACCTCCATGCCCTGAAAACATGGGGAGATTCTACTATTAAAATACATGTTTCAACTCTACCATAGTCAAGGAAAGTTATAAGTCTCATATAAAATTATTCATAAAGTGTATGAAAGCCTCTCAAAATTGGGTTTTGTCACACATATCAGGTATAACTGGTGGCTCCGTAAGTGGCATTGTTGTAGGTTCTACTGGTGACCTAGGGCCCACTATCTCCACCATATGGTCATCACCACTATCCTGGTTCATGATTCATGACTATCATGGTGTAATTTTTCATCAAATTATAATAAATGTCCTCAAAATAATAACTAACATCCACTAGAATCATATATAAAATAATAGGATAGTTACAAGCCTCCTTATATAAGAGTCACTCTCTTCTTCCTTCAACAAATGATAGGTCTGGGAGAACTACAGGTCATCATAAATTCAATATTCACTTCCTACTTCCCACTATTGGGTTTTATATAGGGTCATTTTCTCTTTAATACATCAAATTTACATGTATATAGATTGTCCATTGTATGTTATAGAGGGAAATACCCTTTAATTTTCAATTTTAATCCTAATTTAATGGTGTCTATTTCATTTTATAATTCATTTTCTTTTAATTTTATAATAATTTATATAGAAAATCATTTTAAATAGTTGAGTTATATAGATCACAATTTTCAATTTATAATGTACCATACACATTATAAATTAAAATGTGGAATCTATATAGAAACATATAATTAATTATCCTTTACTTTCATGAAATAGTTTCACAATTTCATGTACATAGTAATAAGGGAGAAAAAATATGATACAAATAATCAACATGACAATATAAACATGGCATAAAATATGCATGACATATACATCCTCAAGTTCCTATAATGATGAATAAAGCAATACTTCCTTACCATATTTTCCAAGGGTAAAAATATAAAATGATAAGGAACATTAAACATCAAGTTCAGTACCCAATGGCGAAGTCAAGAAAACAATACCAAGGAAATTCCATAACATCATGCCTCATCCCAGTTAATTTGGATTTTAACTATACATGGGTTAGAAAATACTAGGAAAAATCACTTAAATAAATCCTAACTTATCCTACTGTTCTTTCTAAAAACCCAAAAAATAATAAAAAAAGGAAAATAAACTCTCTAATTCCACTTTGTAACATCTCAGGACAAGTTCACTCAGGATTATATGAATATAATTGGCCATATAACCTCAAGTGTTCCTCCCCATATTCTAGAGTCTATCGACTTACAGTGAGGTTCTATGGTGGAACTATGGGGATATAATATCATCCTGATCATAGTGTGGTATAGTGGTAAAATCAAAGTAATTAATGGTGGATTCCTAAAATATAACCAAATTTTAAATTCCAATTCAAGGAAAATGTGTCCCTAAGAGAAGGAGGGGGTGAATCAATGATACATTTTGTTTTATGATTCTTTAAAAAATTAAATAACCTTCACCTCCTGTTAAGGAATTCATTCCCTACTAAAAACAAATCTGACACATATCCAGAGGAATACAAGTATTTATAAGGTTCACTATTTAGTAAGTATAGATATGTCTTTGGTATGGTTTTAAAATAATCTAATACCACACAATACACTAGAAAACAATACTTTTGTGTGGAATTAAATAAGTAGGATGTGCCCATTCACTCATGTAGTGCTATGTAAACAATTCCATAATGTGTATGCTCTATCTAGCACAAATGATTTAATATAATGTTTTTGTCCCAAAACATTTTACCTGTGATTCTTTTTCAACTTTCACAAATTTAAACATTCAAGTAAATTATTAAATTTCTTACCCAAAAGCTAGTATGAACTTCCTATACATTCTTATAAAAATCAATCTGATTTTCTAGTCTAATTTTTTCTAGTCTGATTTCTCAATATGATAATATATCATTGCAAAATACAATTGAGACAACTCTGAACACTTTCTAATTAATTCTATAAATCCGAATATGATTTTTCTACCATTTCAATATGATAATTCTGATAAATAGGATCACAGACTAAATATGATAATCAGATGAATACGATGATAATATGAATATGTTGCAATCTTTTCGCTTCTCCTTTCCTACTGTCTGTCATGATTTATTCAAGAAAAACAATCTAGAAAACTCTTATTCCCTCTAGAATTTCTTTAATGCTCCACCTTTTCTCTGCCTATCAAGAAAAGTAATTAAATCAGAAAATTTCAATGTAATTTCCACCATTTATACTCACCCCAAATGTGGTTTAGGTGGGAATCCTGACAATTTTTCCACTCAACCAATTTATAGGATATTTTTATGTTCCCTTTAATTTCGGGTTCATCTTGAATTTCATTAATGTTTCTAAACTCTTCTCATTTCTTATCAATGTTTCTAGAATCTTATAAAAACATCATCTCTATTCTGTCTTTACAAACATTATCCTGATTATAATTCTCTATTTTTTCACTATATGATTATTTTTTTATCTTTCCCATTAGATTTTTTCATTAAGATTAGAAATATGAATTGGTATAAACTCAAATATAGTGGATCTTAACACACTTGATAAAAGAATTTCAAATTAAAATCAAGGTTTTCCCTTATTTTTTGAATATGATACCCATTATCTATATTCTCCAAATATTTTTATCTTTTTGATTTTGGTCTGACTAAAAACTAGTGCCTTCGGTTTCTTACCATTTCCAAAAAACTTTCCAACATTAAAATTTCAAGATCCTACTTTTAAAACACATATAAAGAGTTTATATTGATGTAAATATAAATTATAACACTTTTGTGGATTACTTCACATATAATACAAATAGATACCCATATATTGTATTATTTTACGGCCTTTGAAAGCATAGAAACATAAACACTGGTACATAGGTTCATCATGACTAGCACCCTTCTTATACGTATCACAATTAATAATTATACTCATAACCTATGGAAGGAAACATATAAATGGGTGATATTAGATGCTCAGTAAGGGTAAACAAGGGAGACATGTAGGCATAAACATGATCATAATGGTATGAGAACATTATCATAACATTGTAAGATGATAACTTTCATATCAAAGATCACAAACATGAATCATTGTATAAATATTGGTAGTTCTTAAGACATGAATTTGAAGGAAATATAGAACATTATCCATGAAATCATACAATTGGAATAAAATATTGAATTTTTTAAAATACATAAGGATGGAAAATATTATTTCTAGTCTACCTACCAAGACCTTAGTGACATGATAGTTTTGGGATAATCAATTGTGTACCTTCTTCTAGCTTGGTATGCACTCTCGTGTACCCTCTTGTTTCATTATTGGGATTTCCTCCCATGTACCCTCATATTTAAGGCTAGGGATATCCTCCCATGTTCCCACTTTTTTGGGCTTGAGATGCCCTCCTATATAACATTTATCTCATAAAACATTTATCATCACCTAATTCAATTGAGGGAGATATAAGTCCCACCCATATCATAATAAAAACATTCATACATGTTCCAAAAAAGAAAACTTTCATCATAACGTAACCCATAAAAATATATAGTTTTCATAAACAACAAATCATAAACATTGAAATGTAATGAGTATCAATAACATTTCATCACATCATACCCTATGAAAATATGTGGATTTAATAATCAATTCATGAATTTCTAACCTATGGAAATAAGTGAGTTTAAAAATCATAAAACTCATGGGAGATGAATGGCCTTCTAATTCATATAACCTGTGAAAGAGGAATGAGTTTCATAAATTTCATTCAATCATAAATATACCATTAAAAATAATAATGTGAATGGATCCTTGGGATCATCTCCTGTAAGGTCATGAGAAACATTAAATTATCTCATATTATATGGAAAATAACTTAGAAATATATTTTTAATACTTTTCTTGATGAAAATATACATTCTTATTTGAAAATTATTTTTAATATATAAACCCTTTAGAAATCCATTTTCTTTTAAAATTTAATGAAAACATAGAAATAACACTCGAAATCATCATAAAAACATTTTACCTTGAAACCATATAAAAGAATCATCAAAACATTTCAAAAATAATTTTCCTTATAAACATATTAAATAATATTAAAAACATTTTTAAAACCATTTCTTTAAAAAAATCATTAATACATTTTTGAAAACCATTTCTTTCATAATACTTTGAAAACTTATAAATAAGGATTGAAATCATTTTAAAGAATTTTTATTTAAAACAAATAAAATAACATTAAAATCATTTTAAAAATATTTTTATTTTATAAAACTTTTAAAACTTATAAACTAAGTTTGATAACATTTTGAAAACCTTTTTAGAAAACATGGTTTAGAAAGAACACAGATTTCTGACTAAAGAGATAAGTAAAGTTGGGCTTTATTAAAAACACTTCCTTAAATATATTATATATCAAATAGTGTTAAAATGGAACCAATAGATGAATATATTGTGAATAAATATAAGAGAATAAAGTTCATTCGTATTCTTAAGAGATGGACCACAGGATTTCATCAAAGGAAGCATAAACATAAATAATCACAAAAAACAATGAGATTGTTTCAATAAACTCTTACCACTTGATAACTTTGAACCATAGTCCCCATGTAATAAAATTAAATTAAATGAAGCATAAAATATAATAAAAATAATTAGACTCATGATATAACATTTCTAAGGCAGTATATACACATCATGGGAAAATATATGTGCATAGCATGGCATGTGTCTCAATGAAGGAAAATTGATACAAAAAATAATTTACAGATTTAGTAACTTTTGAAAAATAAATACCTTGAAAGAAATATCATAAAATTTATATTTAAAAACCCATTATTTTAATAATAATCATCATAGAATAATTCCATGGGTAGTATAAACACCATACAAAAGGAATGGGTGGTGAATAAAGCATGTATCTCATAGAAATAAAATGGGAGATGAAATCACCTTACATTGTGTCTTGATTCTTGTAATACTCATTCAAAACACCAATATAATAAGTACAAATTTATTATATATCTGGTAAAAACCAATATTCCTATATCTAAAACTATAAATGGTTTTATTATTACTTTATATTACCCACTTGTTAACAATTCCATAATAAGTTAACACTTTGGGTAATATTCACATTGTTTTTCCCTTGTATCTTAATTTGTTATATATTCTGTCCTTGTACATATATCATGAATTACCTAATTTAAATAATGATATAAATATAATTTATAATAAGTATATTTTAATTATAAAAATATAGATAGTATTGAAGTATGAAATGGAATACATCATTTACAGATACGTTAAGTCGTACGTACGCATGAACGTTGTTTCCGTTTTTGTTGTCGTATTGAAAGAAAGAAGGTATATGACATATGTGTGTGTATATATATGTTTATATATAATTATTATATTATAATTATTATATCATATAAGTTCACTAAACCTATCTTTAATACATTTCATGTAGCGTGTGAACGAATCACATCGCTTTGAAAGAGAGGTCGTCCACACTTGCTCAAATAAAATTATTGTATTTACACCAAATGTAAAGTACAATGATATGTGTTGTAAAATGATCAAATAATCTTAAATACCTCATATTTACAATATATAACATATATAAATAGATTTTATATCCTAACTTCCACCATGAGATGCGGTAAAGGAAAAATCAACAATCATCGTTTCGTGAGGTGGTAGTTCCTAATACACTTAAGTAGTATGTCTGTTACCCATTAGATGGATGTTTGGATAAGTTTACATTTAAAACATCACATAAAAACTTCCTAGTATATTTAATATAATAGTTTGTTTATACAATCATGGAATAAAGAGAGTGGAGGGTAGAGAACAAAAATAAAAAGAAAGGATATTGACCGAAGATGTTACCTCTTAATTGGGTTACTCATTTTGTTTTGTTTCAAAAGGCTTTGTTGGATTAATTTATTCTCAATGAGAGGATTTTGGAACTAATGGGAGGATTTTTGGAAGTGTATTAGTTAGATCTTGGATGAACATAAGTAGTTTGAGAGGTGGTGACCTTTTATAGGGAAGGGAAAGGACACATTTCGCATTTTTTAAAACAAGTTATGTGTAACCACGTTTTAACATAAAAGAAAAGTCATACTAAACGTAAAAAACTCAATAATATAAGGTTAATGGACTAATAATAGAATTAAAATTGGAGTTGAGGATGTTTCTAGGTCTTATTTGGGTCTTAAATTTAAGGTTTACAACTTTGTTTACATAATTTTTCTCTTAATTGTTTGTAACTGATTTTAATCACTTTCACTAGTATTTTTGGTAAAAACAAATTTGAAATTATTAAACATTATAAATTATTCTGATTCAAAATATGGAATCCAATTTTCCAAATTCTATTACAGGATTTTGAATTAAAAACATCCAGATGTTTGCTAAGTTATTATACCCAATTTTAAAGTGAAATTGATTCTATTTAGCTAAATTATATTAATTTATAAATATATTATCTAATTAAACTTTAAATCCTACATCAAATTTAATTTATCCTTATAAATGAATTAGATGAAAAAAGTAGTTTTTGAATTAAAATTTATTATTTTTAACAATTCATTAAAAATGAAACCTTACATAAATATACCAAAAATTTATCCTATATGACTTTTTATGTTTCTATTTAAAATTTCACATTTATTTTGACATATTAAATCTATAAAACTTTCAAATATTGGAATTAAAATTGGTTCTCTATTAAAATATGATAAAATTTTCATTATAAAAATATAAATTTTTAAGAATAAAATTTGGTTTATCCTTATCATATATCTATCAAATCTATTGGATGATTATCTAAAATATTTGTTTGAATATATAACATATAAATTTAATTAATAACATTCACTAATTTTTATTAATTTAATTTATTATTTTAAAACTACTCTATATCCATAAAAATAATAATATTTTCACTTATATTCATTCAGTTTTCATATTCATTTTTAATTAATTTGTAACCTATGAATTTATATCATATTTGTGTAAACTGTATATTTTCATAAATTAGTTAATACTATTCGTAACTTCTGATTTAAAGGCTAGGTTGTATCTTATTATATTAAATAATAACATTTTAATAATATATTATTTTTTGGTAAAACTCGGTCTTGCGTGTTACACAAGCCATCAATGAAATTCATTGTTATGGGTAGCACAACCTAACCTTTGTGTTCTATATAGAGAAACCTAAAATTTATGTTACGTTTAGCTCATGATTAACATGGTGTTGCATATAATGAAAGCCAAACACAGTTCTTTAATATAAAATAAACTATTTTTAATATTGTGTGAAATGAAAAATATAAAAAAGATTAAATTAATTCAAAACAATATTTTAAAAAATATTGGGGTGTTACATTATACATGCCTTAAAATGAATTTCTCCCATAAAATTCATTTGATTTATCAAATGTCTAATACTTGAAGGTTCCTTTCATAGAAACTCACATTATAAAAATTAAAACTAAAACTTCCTTTACAAAAAGAAAGATAGAACCATAACCGTTACTAAAATTAACTCATAACTAGATTCTAAAAAGGATAACATATGTGGGGAGTAAAAAATATAGATATGTAATAAAAATATAACCATAAATTTCTGATTGAGACTGATAGATAATAAGCTCAGGGAAAAGTAAAAAATCACAAATCCTTACATTTTTAATGACCTAAAAACCCATATTATCCATCATAAACAAACGTAATAGGATAAAATTTTATTTATAGATTGTTTTTCTAAATATGAAGAATTTTCAAGAAAATATATACATGCATGATTTTAGGAAAATCTCAAACTTTTTTGTTACATGATCCAGTCCACCTCTTTCTCCAAAAAGGAAGTTGAATTGTTCATTCATGAAGCACTATCAGATCATGAGATCCATGATAAGTCATCCCATCTTTCATTAGTTACCATCAACAAAAAATTATTATAGTTTGTTATCCAATATCCATTAATCATCATTTGGTAAAATAATGATTTAATCTCAAAAAATTAATCTATAGCTTAACATAAACATCCCATAAATGGTTAACCTTATTACCCTTCTAAATGATGAAATTCCAAAACCTTAGAAATAAAGTCACATAATTATATTGAAATTTATCCCTCATATATCACATAGTGTTTCTTTGTTGTCACATTCCAAACATGTGAATACCCTCATAATATATTCTCTTGAAGCATGGTAATAACTTGAATTACCATAAATAATTTTGGAAACCATGCATACTTAAGGTTACTCGATAAATTCCTTAAATCCAGGAAGTTATAAACATTATCTATGATGACATAGATGAATTTTTCAACAATCAATAATTATATTCAAATTAATCAGTGCTATCCAATTTACATTTTCTAAATCAATCATCTCTTTATCCAATTAAAACATAATTTTCACAAAATCATGATCACATTAAGGGCTACCTTCCCTTAATAAAAATATCAAATTTACTTGAAATAACCATTCAACATGTTCTTCAAAATACTTAATTAAAACTTATACATAAAAACATGTATATATTTCATGATTCATATAACATAATATTTTAATTCCAAAACATTAGTACTTAATTCATCAAACCTTTTTCTTAAACTATTTCCCAGGCTTCATCAAATTTATCCATAATAACTCTTTCATAGAATATGATATATGAATCATGTCTTAAGGTTTCTAAACATCAATCTATTCATGATTTTTATTATTAATTTAAATAATAATGGAAGAGAATCACTGGCTTTCACATGTCGTTTGTTGTCTCTTTATCTTCATAATTATAACCAATGTTTATACCACCTTCCTTACAATATTTATGAGATTTACACATGGGAAATGGATTTTAATAATACTCATAATTTCCATATTTGAAACATTTAATGTTACCCATTTTCCTTATAGTTTCCTCTATTGACTAAAGACATAAATCATGGGGTGAGAAAAACATATCATAGAATAAAATCACATAATCATCAAAAATTAGTTATAGGATGCCTTAATCCTAACACATACCATTTAATAGATTAAACAATATCCTTATACTAGGTTATTCATAATCATATTCTATCCAAATCCTTCATAATGGTTTGTGAAGACTTTTTTAATTTCTAAAACATATCCCAAGGAGTTTCAAACCTGGCGTGTAGCAATGCCCATTGTCATTTACCAAATTACCCAAAGTCAGTCCGGGAATAACATTTCATATTTTTTACTCTGAGGTACATCTATACCAAAGATACATCCACTTTTAGTAGCTAGATAGTCATTTATTTATATGAAACCACTCACTCTACGCTTTACCAAAAAATCAAGGAAATGTTCCTATACATTTCCTTATCCTAATACTTATCCATAGACATGTCATTAGGGTTCTCACTAAGGTTTTATCGTACTATATTCCAAAATTTCACTAAAAAATTTATCTAATACCAACTATAATGATCAAATCTTGACATACATATACAGTACATCACTTTTGTGGAATACTTAATACATAATAAAAATAGACACCCAAAGACTGTATTAGTTTAGTGTTTTCGGAAACAAGGAAATATAAACACTATTACATATGAAAGCTATGTTATCGCCCACTAGGTTCATCATGAAAAGCAACCTTCTTTTATGTATCATATTTAATAAATATCATCATAACCTTTAGAAGGAAAAATAAAAAGGGGTGAGCTGAGATTCTCAGTAAAGGTAAATAAGGGAGACTTGTAGGCATAAACATGGGAATAGGGGTATGATAACGTCATCATAACATTATAAGATCATACCCTTCATATCAAATATCATAAACATGAATCATGGAATAAATTTTGGCAGTTAATAAGAGATGTATCATGAGGAAATAAGAAACTTAATTTATGAAATCATAACATAGGAATAAAACATGGGATTGTGGAAAATACATAAGGATATAAAATATTATGTGTAGGATACCTACCATGACATTAGTAATATGTTAGGCTTAGTATAATAACTCATGTACCTATTTTAGGCTTTGGATACCCTCATGTTTACCCTTTTTCTTTAGGTTTGGGATGTGCACTCATGTACCCTCTTGTTTCGGTATTTTTATGTCCTCCCATATGCATCTTAATTTGGTCTTGGTATTACCACTTGTGTAACTTTTGAGCTCATAAAACTTTTATAATTACCCAATTCATTTGATATAGATATATGTCACACCCATATTATAATAAAATCATTCATAAATGTGCTAAAAAATAAAACTTTAATCATATCATGAACCCTAGAAAGTTATAGGATTTACAAACATCAAATCATAAACCATTAACTATAATGGGTATCATTAACATTTCATCACATCATAAACTATGAAAATAGGAAGGTTTAATAATCAATTCATTAAAGAATAACCTATGAAAAGAAGTGGGTATTAAAATAATGAAACCCATGGGAGAGGAACAGATTTCAAAACCATATAACCCATGAAAGATGAATGGGATTCATAAATATCATTTAATCAAAATATATAACATTCAGGGAAATAACTTGAATGGAAAATTTGTATCATCTCCTAGAAGTGCATGAGTAACATCAATGGATGTCATATTATATGGAAAAAAACTTGGAAAGATATTTTAAATACATATCTTGAGGAAAATATCCTTGATTATTTGAAAAGTATTTTTAAAACATATACCCATTTGAAACCCATTTTATTTTTAAATTAATTGATAACATAGAAATAACATTTTAAGTTATTTTTAAAACCTTTAAAATTGAAAAATTAAAAAAGAATATAAAAATAATTTTGAAAACCATTATCAAAATAAACATATAAAATAATATTGAAAACATTTTAAAACAAATTTCTTTAATAAAAGAAATATTGAAAACATTTTTGAAGACCATTTCTTTGAAAATACTTTGAAACTTATAAAGAAGGTTTGGAATAATTTTGGAAAACAAATTCT
Source organism: Viscum album (assembly GCA_963277665.1). Classification (NCBI taxonomy): domain Eukaryota; kingdom Viridiplantae; phylum Streptophyta; class Magnoliopsida; order Santalales; family Viscaceae; genus Viscum; species Viscum album. The sequence goes on along the minus strand of OY728134.1, from coordinate 865,668,625 downwards.
TGAAAAAATATAAAATATTCATCAAGTAATTTTAAAAACAATTTTATTTGAGAAAATTTCGAAAAATTATAATCTGATCTTGAAAAAATTTTAGAAATATTTTTAGAAAACATGGTTTCAAAAGAATACATATTTCTAACCGAAGAGAAAGTTAATATTGGGATATCTCAAAAACTCTTACATAACTATCATATATACCAAAGAGTAGATAAATAGTACCAATACATTAATATATCATGAATAACTAGAGGATAATAAACATCATGAGTTTTCATGAGATATGGATCATACTATTTTAATTAAATGAATTATAAACATAAAAAATATTGAAAAGCAATGAGATTGTTTCAACAAACTATTACCACTTGATAACTTTAAAACATACTCCCTATGCAAGAAAATGAAATTAAATAAAGCTTAAAATATAATGAAAAGAAGTATATTAATTATATTTTATTTCAACGGCACTATATACTCTTCATGTAAAAATATAGGTTCATAACATGGCATGTGTCTCAAAGAAGGAAAATTTAGAAAAAATTACTTTAAAGATTTCATAAATTTTGAAACATGAATCCCATGATATAAATATCATAAAATTGATATGTAAACACCCATAATTTTAAGTATAATAATCATAAAATACATACATGGGAATTATACACACCATAAAAAAGAGTGGGTTGTGAATAAAGTATGTGTCTCATAGAAATGAAAATTAATATGAAACTGCCTTACCTTGTTTCTTGACTCTCCTCATACTTGATCAAACCACCTATATAATAAATATAAATTAATTTTAAATATATTAAATACCCATATTCTTATATATGATACTATATACGGTTTTATTATGACTTCATATTACCCTTTTTTATCAATTCCATTTTAATGTTACGCTTCGTGTAATATCTTCTTTTATTTTTCACATGTGTATTAATTAGTTATATATTTGGTCCTTGTACTTATATCATGATTTCAAGAATTTTAAAAAATTTATAAATATTATTTAAATTCATTATATTTTTTTATAATAATCAATATGATATTTAAGTATTTAATGGAATACATCGTTTATGGAGACGGTAAGTCGTACGTACGAATGAATGTTGTTTCTGTTATTGTTGTCGTATTGAAAGAAATAAAATAAATGAAATATGTGTATATATATATATGTAATTATTTCATGATAATTATGATAACATAGATATTAAATAATTTCACTAAAATCATCCTTAATACATTACTTGTAGTGTGTAAACGAATCATGTCTCATTGAGGAGGAGATAGTCCACACTTCCTCAAATGAAATCAACATATTTATACCAAAAGGAAAGTAAAAATATGTGTGTGGTAAAAGGATTAAAAATAATAAATATATAATTAATTTAATATATAAAATATATAAACTGAGTTTCCATCATAATTTATACCATGAGAGGTAATAAAAAACATAATCAATCATCGTTTCGTGAGGTGGTAGTTTGTCGTACACGTAAACAGAATGTTCGTTAACCACTAGATAGAGGTGTGTGTAATTTTAGGTAGAAAAAATAACATTAAAACAAACTAGTATATTGAATATAGTGGTTTTTTATACAATAATGGAATAAAGATAGTGTGTGAGGAGAAATAAAATTAAATAAAGGATCATGAGAGAAGACGTTACCTTTTAATCGGGTAACTCCTTTTGGTTTGTTCCAAAAGGATTCAATGGATTTATTTTTGTACAAGGAGAGGTATCTAGGAGTAATTGATGTATTTTTTAAATTTTATTGGGTAGATATTCTATAAACTTAATTGGTTTTATAGGTTTGAATAAGATAGATATATGGGGGCCTTTTATAGGGAAGGGAAAACATTTCTAGCATTTTTTAAAACAAGTTATGTGTACCCACGTTTTTACCTAAAAAATGTATACAAACCAAAAAAATTAATAATTTATTTTTAATTGATTAATAATTTCCTTTCAATGGGTGTTGTACAAGTTTCTATGTTATTTTGGATATTAAATTTATAGTTTTGTACTTTCTCAACCTAATTTGTCTATTAATTGTTTTATTTAATTTTAATCATATTCATTAATACTTTTGGTAAAAAACAAAGTGGAAATTATTATAAATTATAAATTATTCTTATTTAAAATATGGAATCAATTTTTTAAAATTATAACTGATGAATTGATAAAAAATAATTTAAAAATAATCTCACTTATGGGACGACACAATGGGGTTTTAAAGTAAAAACATCCAAATGTTTGTTAAGTTTTTGTACCCAATTTCAAAATGAAATTAATTCCAATGGTCTAAAATGGATTTATTTGAAATATTTTTATATAACTAAAATTTACAACCAATTTAAAATATAATTTAACCATATAAATAGTTTATAAGAAAATTTCATTTTGAATTAAAATTCAGCATTTTTTGTTATTCATTAAAAACGAAATCTTACAGAAAAATACCAAAAAATTATCCGAAAATAATTATTGTATTTCTATTTAAAAGAAGATTTTTATTTTGAAGTATTAAATCTATAAAAGTTCCAAAAATTTGATTTAAAATGGGTTCTCCATTAAAAGGAGGTAAAACTACCTTTATAAAAATATATGTTTTAAGAATAAAATTGAGTATAATCTTGTCGTATATATATTAAATTTATTAGATGATTATCCAAAATATTTTTTGAATATATAAAAAATATATTCAATTAATATCATTCACTAATTGTAAATAATTTAATTTATTTGGGAAAAACATATTTTTGACCAAAAAAATTAAACAAAATATTTTATATACAATTAGTTTGCATATTCATGTTTAATTAATTTTTAACATATTGACTTATATTATATTTTTTAAAATTGTATATTTTCAAAACTTATTTAATACTATTCATAACTTCTAATTTAATGGCTTGGTTATATCTTATTATATTAGATAATAACATTTTAATAATATATTCTTGTTCGGTAAAACTCAATCTTGTGTGTTATGCAAGCAATTGAGGAAATCCATTATTGCGTTTAACAAAAGATAACCTCGGTATTATATGTATGGAAAGATAAAAGTTATAATGAGTTTAGTACATAATTAACTTATTATTATGTATAACACATGTCAAATATAATGCTTTCATATAAAATGAACTATATTTAATGTTGTGTGAAATGAAGAATATAAAAAATATTAAATTAATTAGAAAAAACAAATTTACAAAATCTATGGGTGTTATAAAATAGCCAACCATATCCTTCGTAATCTTACCAAACTCAAGTCCAATTTTAGTTCTATTTGAAATCTTCCTCATTACAATTAATAAAAATGTATGTTACACCTAATAAATGATTGACTACATTGTTAATAAATCACTATCATTACATTTTTAATACGACTCAATAGTTAAATTATATTACCCTCAGTCTTGATTAGAATAATTCTGAATTTGATGAATATGACGGTACGCAGAATATGATGGATTAGTATTTATAAACAAAAACTTCAACAACTTCCTTTATTTCACAATCTTTATCTTATATCATGACTTCCATTATGACTTTGAATACATTTGAGAACACCTTTATTATCGTCTTTCTTGCCAAGGAATATATTGTAACTTCTATATATTTCATCTATAGATTTCTTTCCTTCTCAACCGGAATATGATTTTCATTATTATGATCAGACAATATATGATTTATAGAACATTTTATCTTCCAATTTGTTAGTAAATTAAATTATCAACACTTCTTATATCCCCTTTATTTCATAAATATATCATCATAAGTTTTACATAATACTTATGATTTATGATAACTCCAAGATTATCAAAGAACCGTCACATTTAAATCATAATCATAAAGAATATGATTCATCCCCATGATGATTTATTCTTCCATTCTAGACCTGAGGTGAGTATGATGATCCTTTTTCATCCATAAAATGACTTCCCAATAAGATGTCAATTCTCAACCATTGAGAGCCTAATTTTATTAAAAACTATGTTTCGTCTAATTTTCTCCAAAAAAAAGTGATGTGATTTTTTCCATCTTAGACTTCCTTTTCTTTAAAATATTTATTAACAACAAAAGACTACAGGTGAATACAACCATCCTTATCCTCTAGGTCCTAACACAAATAGTGGAATGGTGATCATCCATCATACAAATAACCAAGTAATCATATCATTCAATCTCATATAATAAAATGATGATCATGGCTTGCTATACAAGATTGAAATACTAAGTGATAATGGAAACAGTGATATACAACATGCTATACAAAAATTAACAAAAAACATAAGGTTATCTATAGTAGCATCTCAAACATAGGCTTGTTCTTATACCATCCCATACTCCATCAAAGAAATATAATCAAGAATCCATACTATGCATATTTTATTAGTCCATACCTATATCTATGAAGTCTTTCTGGTACCCAATGAAGTCCAGAATAGGTTGTGATATATACTCATTAGGACACCACTAATGGTGTCTAATTTAATCCAATCTGTGAATACATAATAAACTGTGTGTAGAAAATAATAAATCTTGTAAATAAAATATAGTAAAAAAATATCTAAAAATGGTATGGGTTCCTATGGAACGCCCGTCATATGTTTCCTTCTTTGGACTAATCTAAAATGTCACTGAGTAAACAATCAGTAATATATTAAATAATAATAAAGTCTCAAAAACCATATCATATCCAATGAATACCCTATTAATCAAAAATTAGTAAGACATGTATAACAATTCTATCAAGAAATATAAGTCTATGTTGGAATCCATGCTTGTTTTATGGTTTGTCAGTCTCATTATGTAACTAGGTTATTACTTAATTCAAAGGAAAACTAATCCAATACCAGGAATTCCTAATTGGAACCTAGGTATCACTCTGGTCATATCATTCAACCATCACTCTATAATCCTATCTGAGGAATTCATTATAGGGACCCAGGTAACTATTTAGGGGTGGTATAAAGTCACCACCCTCTAAGTCCATACTTGGTGGTCCACAAATAGATTCTAGGTTACACTTTTAGAAGATGTTGTGATTTACCCAATTATTATTTCCTTATCATTACATAATGGAAACACATGTATCACCTTTTAATGTATAAGGGTATTCCCTATGAGTATGTCATCGATAGTCCATATAGGGAATCAAATTTTCACAAGTGGTGTATATAATTTATATACCCAATGAGTTCATTCATGATGTTCATATGGGAACCCATGTCTCACCCAAAGCATATGATAATTACATTTAAAATTAATTTAATTTAATAACCCCAATGGGTCCACTTATGGCTTGGTGAGTTAGACCCCAAGTATTACTCTTGACAGAGCAATATGAATGGTCATGGGCCTAAGGTCTATCTATAACATTTAAGTTCATATTTGATTCAATTGGAAATCACTTTTAAATAAGAAATTAACCCTCCTCATAAGGTGGCTCAAAACATAGGCTAGTCTTTGATGTATTATCCATCCATGAGTCCCCCAATTTACCCTAATTGGGAATTTTTATTTAAATAACATCTTAATCCTATTTGTGGAGAGATAATGACCAAGGTCTTCAGACGTGTTCCTTCATTTAATTAAATTTAAACATAAATCAATTCATTTAAGATACCATGATCAAGTGGAATTATCACACACCTCAAGAGGTGAATCAAATTCATAGTCCACCAAAGGTGGTTTATTTTATTTATAAACACAACTAATTGGTGGTTTACTTTAAGTCCATTAACATCCTTTATGACATAAATTTTTTCCATGAATCTTATAGGTCAGACTTTTTCATTTAATTTCTGTAAAATTCCATTTAAAAATTGTCTCTCATAGAATCTATCATGTGCCATAATTTCATAATACATAAACACCAATACATTGATAGAAAATAATGAGACCACCTACATTATCTAATTCATAAACTTGTCTCTATTTTTAGCCTCTAATATTGGAAAGAACATAAGAAATTGAGAAGATAGAAAAATTAACTTCAAATGGGAAAAATTATCACATACCAATATAACTCTGTTTATAGGAAGATAAATGATTAATGGTTGGAAATGAATGAATATCTTACCAATAGGCTTCCAATAAGACAAACCATAAGCGATTCATAATCTGAATTGAGTAGATTCCTAAATGCTTAGATTTAGGTGGAAGGAGAGATACCAAATAGTGAGGGTAAGATGCGTGTGGGAGAGGAAATAAAATGGTTTTAACCATTAAATAAAATAAGGGTAAAATATAAATTATCCGTCTTTTTAAGAGTCACACAGTTTGGTTACATGATCAACCAAAAAATGCACCAATCATGTGATAGTCACAGTCCATGGAAACCCCCTCACACAAGATCAATTCATAGTTTTATAAACAATGAATTTATTATTAAAATTTCCACTATAAAAGGTTATAAAAGAATTTCACTTTCATAAATCTTCAGAATCATGGTTATGAAAACCCATGAATCCTTATTCAGAGCACTAGAACACCCCACATGGCTTCTAATAACCGTGTGGCCCACCTTTTTACTCTAAAATTTTGTGCTATAATCAATGAATAATCATTTAACACCCCTATATCCCCTATTACCTTATTAGTAACTTCGATTAGTATGAAATTAAAAAACCGAATTAAATATAAAAGGGTTTTCACCAAAAATAAAAGTCGAGTTCTTGGATATGGGAATTGTTGATTCATCAAGGGGATATTTATAAATGGGCCCAACCTATCACATACTATGTCTAATTAATTACTCATATTAAAGGGTTGAAACATAAACAACATTAAAATTCATATTGGAAAACTAAAATAAAAAATCATAATAATTACCCCAATCAAATAAATATAATCATAAACCATCCAGAATAATATGTTGAATCGTAATAAAATTGTACATCCTTGGTCAAAATAATCCAAAAACATCCAAATAAAGAATATGGATGATATCATTACAATATATACCTAGATTATCTAAATTAGAATAATGTTTTTATGTCGTCGAGGAATATTAATAACATAAAAATTTCATCAAATACATTCTTGAGTAAAATAAACATTACACCTTAAAAACCCTTTTAAAAAAATTCATCAGAAAACATTTTAAAAAAATTCAATAAAAAAAATTTGAAACATATAAAATAATAATTAAAACATTTATTGGTCATGATGGTGGAAAATTACATTCATATATTACATGTTGAAATAAATATCCCTTACATGTTTTTTGTAAAAGAAAAATTAGATTTATTTTGAAAATAATATGAAATTTCATTTTAATTTTTTTATTGAATAGTAATAATAGGTAAGAATACCTTGATAAATAATTTTTAAGAGTTTAAAAAAAATTAAAACATTTTAAGAATACATGGATTTTTATGGAAAAGGTTTTTCAACCAAAGAGAGAAATAAAGTCGAATTTTCATAAAAACTGTTTTTTTTTTTCAATCATTTTATGTATGAAGGAGTGTAAAAATGGTACTATTACATGAAAAAATTAATTAATAAACTTATTAGAATAAAATATACTTAGTTTAATATTTTAATATCAAGAAATTACTCTAAGTGATACTTAATGATAAACAATCATGACTAATGATGAAACTCTTTGATAGTCCATTATCACTTTGGTAACTTCTGAAACGTAATACACATGAAATAAATAATATTAAAATGAAACACTAAATAAAATTAATATAAATATATTAATGATAAAAAACAACAAATTATCATTATATACCCCATGAAAATTAATAATTGGTGAATATGGCGTATGTCTCATAGATGTAAAAGTGAGAAAAGAAACCCTTACCACATGTTTGAATTCATTCATATATGTTCGAATCTCTTATATAATGGATTCAGGATTATTATAAATTTATTATATTACAATAATCATATATCGTATACAATATATTATCTACTTATATACTTTTATATCCTTTTTATTAATAAATCTTTGTTAAAATCATGATTTTGAGTGATAATTAATTCATTTTTTATATATGTTTTGGTTTAGTAATTTTGGTAGTTTTATTTCCATCATTTTTATATCACCTAAATAATTTTAAACATGATATAAATATAATATATATTCACTATATATATACATATAGAGTAATCAATTAAAGATAGGGCTAGAAAATAGATTACAGTATTTATTGAGATTGTAGATCATAGTATGCATGGATGTTGTTTCTATTTTTCTCGACGGATAGAATGAAAAGAAAATAAAGATTAATTAATACTTATATAATAATTATTATATAATATTTACCATTTATATTAATCAAATACATTCTTATTATCATCCACGTTGAAATAAAATGATAACCATTAGTAGTCTACACATATGCACGAGTGATGGTATTGTTCTCCAGAGGACTAAAAGGAAAGAATTTACATGTATATTTAAATAATTATTTATATATCAAAAATTTAACATAAATTAATTAAAATCAACAATACTGAATTTCATGTAAATCCTAATAAAAGAAACAAATTACATTGCTTCGTGAGCTGGTAGTACACCATACAAACTAGCAATGGTATTGTATAGCCTATGGAATGGAAAGTAAGATGGTTTATGGGATATAATAACTTAAAAAAGTATAATAATTTCATAAATATAATATAAATAGTTTAAATAAATATTATATCCATTCATTATAGTTGGTGATAGAAAATAAATTATATCTGTTTGTAAGGTGTTAGTCCTCCGTACACACGATCGATGGTTCTGTTTCCCATTTGATGGAACTGATGGTGTATATGGGTTGTATAATTAACATAATTAAATATATGTTTATATGATATAATTTTTTTATATTATAATAGTTAAATATGTTTTTAATTATCTATAAGTAGAAATAATATAAATACACACGTATAATAATTTTATAACTTCTTAATAGAGCCTCTTTCAGTTTATACCTAACAAATTCAAAATAGGAATTCCTAATAAATATTAGGCTCATTAGATGTGTGTAAAGAATTTATTAAGATATTTTTCAATGTATTTGGTAATAAAAAGGGTTTGGGAAGTTTGAAGCGAGGAGGAGATGGGGTGGCCTTTTATAAGTTGGGGAGATCAATCAAAAAGAAATTTTTATAAAATAAATTGATACCCATTTTTTCATTCCATAATCCTTAAAAATAGTTCATTATAGAACCATGGATATTATAGGTTATACATATGGCCATAAAATGGTATATTGAGAATTTTCAGGTCTTTTTTAGCCCTTATCTTCTTAGTTTAACCCCTGGTAAACCAATTTTTACCTTACTCGTGTAAATTAATTTAAATTGTTTACACTATTAATTATGGAAAATAATTAATTTGAACATATTATATAATATATATAATGATTATTAAAAATATTAAATCCAGTTTTTCAAATCCAATTCATATAGGAGGTGTAATTCTTTTTAAAATTAAATCGCACAAGTGATGAAAGATCGGTTTTCCAAAGAAAAAATTACCATAAGGATGGAATGTTATAAAATCAAAGTTTAATATAAAATTGATTAAAATACCTAAATTATTTATATGATAATATAATTTAAATACTTTTACCTTAAATAAAATTTAAAATATAATATAACTAAGTAAATAACTAAAACAAAAGGGCAGTTTTTAATAATATCATTATTTTTTACTATTCATAAAAAATAATATTTATATAATATTCTGAAAGATAATACCTAAGATAATTTTTACAATTATATTTCAAGAATTAAATTTATTTTTTCATATATATTTTATAAAAGTGGAATAAATTTATTTTAAATTATTTTCTCAAAGTGAGAATAATATGTATTTTAGTAAAACAAATGTTTTTCAGATAACATTTTTTTCTCAATAAAAAGGCTTAAATTTTATTTATAATCAATATATAACCATTTAATTTATTTAATACATTTTTAAACCATAAAAGTTTAAATATTTAGTTGTTACTACTCATATGTGTCATCTTAATATCTATGTTATAATGGTAGTGTATAAATAATAATATTTTAATAGAGTATCATGTTTTGTTAAAACCTGATGTTGTGTGCAATGAAATATATTGAAGAGATTGAATTTATTTCAAAATAAACAAATCATAAAGTCTCGGGGTGTTAAATTAAATTTTATGCTTGGTTTTTTTGTCATACATATTATCGAACATGATGTTACTCTTATATAATCTCGGAGTGTTACAATCTCGGTGATGATTTGATATCTGTGAAAACATTCTTAGTACAATGAAGGGTTTTGAATAAGATAAAAAAACTCATAGTTATAGAGTGGATGATAAGTGTTTCATAAACCATAACATTTTTATAAATTACTTCAGTTTTTGTGAATGAATAAGGTTTACCTTACTCCCTTGGTTTTGGAAGTTATAGAATCATATCATTATATTTACCGATGTATTATGAAATTTTCATTAATAAATCCCAATTTACCCACATTTAATATACTAAAATATTATTTATACATTGGGTTTGACTACATTTCCTTTCACTGTCACTAATGGGATCTTATTTTTCATCTACAATTAGTTGTTTTACTCCTTCCTTTACCATGTATAAAAAATCTTCCACTTTCATTGATACATTCCTCTAGAAACCTCTTTCCAAATTTTTGACATGATGGAGATTGAATATTTGTTCCCACCTAATATTTTTCATCCAAATAGTCCTGAGACATAAACATTATCTTTATTTCCTTTTTTGGTTTTTTAAATATTTTCACAATGTTAAAAATAATTCTTGATATCTAGTTTGGAATAATCATAAGATCTTTTACTCCTACTCTTATCCCATTAGGTTTCTCATTTGTAACATCTCATCATTATCTATATAATCCATTGATAACTTGGTTCCTTCATGCATCATCTATTACTAAAAAAATGGAGGTTAATGTGGGTGATGAATAATAGAAATCATAATAGAAATATCATAAATTATCTCAGGAATATTTACCCTATGAATATTTTAATCTTGATAACCATCAAATTCAAATTAAATTCATCTAAAATAAAACATAGTTACATCTAGTATTATTCATGATGGGTTCTCTCACACATATTATATTATTTAAACAACCAAAAAAATCATTCACAATGGCTTGTAAAGGTAATTTGATTAATCAAAGCACATCCCACGAGAGTGTCAAAAGATGTTTGCAGTTATGCCTATTATTCAAGAAAATTTTTATGATTGAGTAGATAAAAAATATTCCCTTTCAAAGTTTATTTTCCATAGGTTCATCTATACATGAAACTATATAAACATTAACTATTGGGACTATGATGTTACCACTAGGAGGACCACATAATCTCTACTTTACAAAAAAATTAGGACTATATTCTATATTTATACTTCTTACAAGGGTTTTCTCTAGTGTTATCTGATCCTAATATCAAAAAAATAACTAGAACCTCCTCTAATACCAATTATAGAAACCCCAAACTTGTGAAAATGATATTAAAATATTTTACCTAGAGAATTCCATAATCAATAGAAACTGAATAACAATATGTCTACTCTATTGGTAATAATAAAGAAAAATTAGAACCTTTAACTAAAAAAAACCATGTTTTCTTTATCCATTATAAATTATCACTATTTTATGAACTAGTTAAATACTAATTAATCTTCAATATCACCCATAACTTTTCTTCAAAATATAGTCTTTTAGTCATAACACACATATTGTCCTCCTCCATTACCTAGGAATATGAAAATTTAAGAAGTTGTAACCTAAAATGATCGGTAAGGGAAACAAATTACTATAATATAATCAAGGGTTATATCTTATAAATATGAGAAAGCACGTGCATAGTGAAATCTCTTATTAAAAAGAACATAGAATAATATTATTTTTCCATAAATCATCAATAAAGGAAATTTAATCTCAAAATAAAAAATATATTCTTTAAAATAATAGTGTGATATAATGAATGAAAACAAGTAATAATAAAATTATAAAATAAGTTTAAGGAATCTTAAATATGTGTAAATAACATAAAACATGACATTATAATCACAATTTAAAGCACACTACCAAGACTATTATAGTGGACTACCAAGACTATTATAGTGGATAGACACCCTTTGAGGATTAGGTTTATTCCCTAATATTATAAACATAATAGAAGGAGATAAATGGCGATTTATGTTGACTACCCATTACCTTTTATTTAATATAATTATAATTTAATTTTTATAAACTGCATTGAAGTGTTGTAAAGTTTCAATCCTACCTAAAAAATAACATAGTGTTTATAGGATAACTGTATGTGCCTCATATATTATATCTCTAGAGATAAAAACATTACCAAGTAAGTTATAGGGATATATAATTCTAGACCCACTTATTACAAAATTAAAATCATTATTTTCATATCTATCTTTCAACCTCATAATAAAATGAAACTATGCATAAACTATAATCCAGATAAAATCCATGAGAATGAAGGGTGTTTCATAATCTTATCTCAAAGCATAACTAAAAGATATTTATTAAGATATGATGGATTTAAATATTTTTTATGTTTTAATTTTAATAAATAAATATAGGTTGCGAACATTTAGTTCTGGTTTAGTAAAATTCATAAGATTTATTAAATAGAATTATGGATTTACAGCAGAACCGCATGAGTGATGCCTTTCAAAATGAGAATAAAATATCTAAAATAAATAAGTATGTTGTTATTTCTATTTATACTAAAACAGAACTAGGATAGGTTTCCATAAGAAATTTACTAATTTTAAATTATAATCAAAGTGAAAAAAAATTATATAGGTGATTCCTATTGTGATAAATGAAATTATAATGTTCATTTAAGTTGAGTTTACTTAAAATTTGGTATTTATTAGGGAATACAAAACAAGTATTAACCCCAAAAAAGGAATTTATATTAAACAAGTTATGTATTTATATAATATATAAACAAAATATGGAATAATTAAAGGAGAACAATATATATAAAAAGAGTGAAAATCAAAGAAAATTTGAAACACAAAAGTAATGGAGGTGGTTTTAGGGGAACCCTTTTACATTTTAAAACCCCATTTTGAAAATCCCACATCATAAAAAGGATAATAAAAAGGTAACTTTAAAATCATAAAAATGGAAATATAAAGTTCAAATTTGATTACATATAATTAGTTTTCTAACTAAAATACTAACTTCAGTGTGAAGATATATTATAGTCAAGGAGGAGAAGTTGTTCTTAAATAGGTTGATAAATATTCCCAATGAAGATATATTTTCTTAGGAATAAATTTATCAAGGTAAGATCATTGAATTTTAAAAATTTATTTTCCCCGTATAATAATTTAAGGTTCAATATAAAATCTTATGGTGGATAATTCCTAGAATATAAGTAGTAAGTTCATGATGAAATATAATAACTCAATGAAAAGGGGTTTCAGATGAAAAAAACTCTTACAACATTGAAATCTTTTGAATTAAAAATCCATGAAAGGTAGAACATGAGATGTATTTTTAAATACTCTATATTTCCTAAAATTTATTATAAAAATAAAAATAATTCTAATTAATACACCATAAAGAAGAAACAAGTGGTGAATAAAATCATCTCTAAATAGAACAAAATTTTAGATAAAAAACCTTACATTTTTTCATGATTTCCTAGAAAATGATATGACATCTAATATAAAAACCATAAATATATTAATCACTTATTTAAAAATATTTATTTATAAAAATTTGAATTTATACTTTTTATTTATAATCATTCCCCTCATTAATATTAATTAATTATTATTTATTTTCAATATCGGGTTTCAATATTCTAGATTGTTTTAAAATAGTCTCACGATAAAAGTCATTGTATTCAATATTATCCAAAATTTAATCCTTATATGATCATTAAATGTAATATAATTCTTTACTTTTAATTATTTATTGATATATAATGTAATTAAATGGGGGTTTCAATCATGATACTTAAATATTAACTCAGTTATGATCATGTTTCGGTGAATTTTGACAAACAAGCAGTGAAATATTAGTGAATGAAATTAGTTTTAATATTATCATTCCATAACCAATATCAAAACATTAGTTACATATTTATATCATCTATAATATGTTTTAATGCTCTCATATTTATCCATGTTATTTTTATATAATTATTCAAGTGGGTGTTCTATCCAACCCAAATAAGAACATACTATAATTTTATAGATTAGTGTGAAGTGATTTTGTTCTAATGTCTCTATAAAAAAAATAATTATTGTAATGAGTTTATATTAGTTTTATATATCATAATTAAAATTCATTCTAGTAATAGGTAATGGATATAAAACTTATAATAGTGTTGGTCGGAGTAGAGTACTCAAGAGGGAGTGAATTGAGTATCAACAAAAATATTCTGTTTGAAAATTTTTCTTAAAATATTTCCAAATAAAATAACTACATCCTAGTGAATCAAAGTAATATAGTTATTAAAGTTTGAATGTTTAAATAACTTCTCATAAGATTTATTAATTCTCAGTAATCTTAATATCAGTTATTGAAATTGCTTTTGAAGCTATTCTAATAAGGAAAAACAATTATAACTTCTTTCCAAGATTAACTATCAATGTAAATTTAGTGATTTATGAATTATACAGGAAAACATAGAAAACTAAATTAAACAACACAGTGGACATAAAACAAGTGGTTCAGTCTCAAACCAAGACTTAATCCACTCTACATGATGACCACCCACCACCAAGTAGTTTATATTAATAAACTTGATCCATACCCTGGATCAGGGTAAACAATAGTACACCGGACTATCCATGTCACATGAGCTATTCCAATGTTCATATTGTGTATAAACTAATAGGTCACATAGGGACCTCTTCCACACTTATTTGTGGGAGTAAACAAGTGTAAAAATATTTTAGAGGAAGGATATCTTGTATCCTCCGATTTAATGTAAGAGACAGTGTGTATTTTTATAAAGACATGCACACACTGCTCGAAAGCTAAAAACAATGAACATTAGATAAAAAATATTATGATAATATTATAAGTGATATGAGTGTTAGTCTATCCATCTCTGGACTTCTAGGATGGATCATATGTAATAATTGAGTCCTCTTACGAGAAATAGAGTTTTGCAAGTTTTACTCTCTAGTTTCCAGTTAGATCCAGCTCATATTCTTTGTGGAGTTAGTATTATAAATATGTTCTTGACTCTGATATATGGTATCCCTACTTTTTGGATTCGAGAATGATTCGTGTGTTCTTTATAGGTATTTAGTTTCTTGTTTCAGTTCCTTTCTCTAGAATGCGCGTTCTTCTTTGTTATCGTTCATCATTGTTTCTGGGCCACACTTCTCTTTTTATTCTTGGATTTCATGAGTTCGATCTGACATGATGCATGTAATCTAGACCTCGTACCTCAAATTATCAAGTTACATGTATAAAAATAAATATTAATTATTTAAGTGAATCTAAAAGACTTAAATATGACCGTTATAAATTAAATTGAAAAATGAAAAAAAAACATATTAAAAACGGTGTCACGGTATGTTTGGAAACAGTGTCACTTAGAAGCAGTGTCTCTATGAAATAGTGTGTTTTTCTTTTCCTTTGAGAGGTGAGACAGTTATTATGGAATATTTTTATAGATATTAGGAACTGGTAGCACATACATGGTGTTAGAATCACGGTGTCTGGTCTTTTTCCCAACATCAAACGGTGTCTCAGTAATGAATTAGTGGCACAGAGTTCAACAGATCTGAAATTGGTTTCTGTGTTTGGTCACTGTGTCTGGTCATGGTGTCTGGGTCACGATGTCTGGTCACGGTGTCAGGGTCCTTCGCCAGAAAAACATAATCGGTCGCAGACTCATGGTTTCTCCGACATAGCCAAATATATGTATACAGACATAAACAGTGATATTCACAAAATAGATTATACTTAATCATTCATCAAAGAAATCATTATATACTACAGTAAAATATAGTTTACAATAATCAAACTTAATTTATAGAAATTAATATCTTAGATAGTTTTACTTAAAGAACAAAAAAACAAAAATTTGTGCACATGATTTGAGATAGATTAAATAGAATTTGAAGGATATATAGGAATTGTGATCATTAAAACCTGATTAACACATGAGAAGTCCAACAATATCTCTCTTTTTTATGATCATAAATCATGTGAGTGAGATATATGGACATAGTGGATGTGTCTCTCCCTTAGTGTACATTTAGAGTGAATGTCTCTCCCCCTTTTGGAATTATCAAAAAGAGTGAAAAATTAAATAATACATGAGACAATAAAAGTTCACAGTGCATTAAATTGAGAAAGAGGTGTCGTTACAATCAGTAAGCAACAAAAATACCAAAATTATCCCTATATAAAGTTAGTCTTCACTGTTCTGTAGCACCGGATGTCTTATCTTTTCCCTTGAAAGTAACATCACTAGAAGCCATAGGAGAAGATGCAGAAGTGGAAGAAGGAAGTGAACCAACTGACAGAGAAGGTAGAGGGAGACCTTCAAAAATAGAGGGGTCCAAGGTAGGTGTATTGGAAGACCAATGCATTTTTTGGTCAAGGATAACAGGTATCATCTGACTTAGAGCCTGAGAGACAGACATAAAAGTAGAGGCAAAGGGAGGGAAGGAGGTCGAAGGAAAACCAGGTAACAAGGGTGAAACTACAAGATCCACAATAGTAGTTCTCTGCACATGAAGATAAGGCCTCAATATCTTGATGAAGTTAGCAATAACTTCACCACCATACTACATCTCTTTCTCAAATCGATCCTTTTTCTCCATGAAATAGTCCAACAAGGGAGTGAAATCCTTTAGATTTTGAACCTGAGTTTTGAAAACTTGAGTGATACGGGCGATTTTCAGATTCTCTACAAAGTACTTGAAATGGTTTGTCATATCATGCATAGAGAAAATCCTATTTAAGTAGAAATAAACCTTTATAGTAATTTCTTCTTGATAATCATTTTCAATATTGGAATGAATTCTTACCAGATCAAGAACTCTGTCACTATTATTGACAACCACAGATAGTGACTCTTTTGTGAAAGCCACTGAGCACAAATTGAAGTTCTCCCTTAATAGTTGTTCTGAGTAGTTCATTGTCCAAGGAAGGTTGAGATGACTGTATAGAGGTATTAAAAGCTATAATAGCTGAATTAAGATACTTCAGTTGATTCCGAAATTTCTAAATAAATCCCTTATACAGATAGGTCTACTTTTTAAGACCAATAACAAGCTCACACATCTCTTGAACTATTTTCTTGTTTCATTCATCCACCTTGTCGGCTAATGAAGATAGGTTAGGTTGAATCATGGAGGCTAATTCCTGGGGAATTTGACCACTACCATCCTCAACAGGATAAGAAAAAGGTTATGGTCTTGAGTTCAACACTCTCTGTATATCATCAAACATACCTCTGAGATACTTTACTTCATCCCTAAGCTGTTTGTTCTCATCTATGAATTATTGAATTTCATGAAGTATTTTTGGCTAAATCTGCCAAATAATCTTCTCTTACAATAGGTCAACATATATTTCATGCAATTTGGTCAAAGGAGCAAGTTGAGTGTTCATGATATTTTCAACTCCAGCCAATAGGGTAGCTCCAAATGCTTTCAAATCATCTTCAATCACCAAGGTGGAAGGTTCTTGGGAAGGTTTAGGGAAAGGATCTCGGACAAGATCAGGTTCCTTTTTAGATATAACTTCAAAATAAGATACCAGTTTCAATTGAAATGTAGTATAAAGATCTATACCTTTAACTAAGGATTCCTGGGAATCATTTACATCAAAACAGCTAGGGAATTTATACCTTATATTCATAGATCTTGGATTAACCAGATTAGGAATATCAATAGTTTCTAGATTCGAGTGCTTCTCCCACTCAATAGTTTAATATTTCTTAGGACTAATAGATTTCATTATTTGATCTAATTCTAGGATTTCATCCCTAATATATTTACCCATATCTTTTCTAGCCAATTGAAAGGCTTTCTCCATTATTTCTTTAAAAGATGGGAAAATTTTAGGAACAAATTGTTCTTCCAAATGTTCCATGGAAGTAGATTTTTTCTCAAGAGAAATGTCTTATTCTAGATTCTCTTCTAGAACAACCTTTTCCCTTTCAACACCAATAGATTCTTCTTTAGAAGTAGTTTGTTCTTCCAGATCAAAAATCCATTCAAGGACAGGTAGTTCCTTCTCAATTAAGACTTGAGGAGAAGGTTCACTATCTTCCTCATCCATGACAGTTTTTCTTGTAGGTGCAACTTACTCTTCTTCTTCTTCCTCAACAGAATAGTTATTAATCTCATCTGGCTCCAAACCAGAATAAAAAATGTCCTAAGGTCTTGAAGAATGCTCAACCAGGTTGGATTTTTCATAAACAATGTCATTATATTCCACCCATGCTTTTCTCCATGGATTCTAAATAATTTTCATTCTCTTGACTATAAATTTTGAAATAAAAAATTAATATTCATTAATTACTTATTCATCTATCTAAAAAACCCTTCTTCATGAAGCATAGCTGAGATTAACCTTGAGTAGAACAGGGAGGTTGTCTTGGAGGTTGTCTTTATCTACTCACACATATGGAGTATAACATATATACATAGGTTGATCGTGTGTCCATTATTCATAATATATATAAAAAATAAATCCAAACATTTTAGTGTAGAAAAATAACCTTTTCTAGGGATAATCAGATTCTGAACAAATTTAAACAAAAGTATGGCTTCATCACCAAGCTCAGCAGCAATTACTCTTCTCTTTGTTTCATTATCGGTCAAGCTTCCCAATGATTCTTCTAAAACAAATATCTCACTTGGAGTTTGAGGACCACTCTGGTAGTCCACAAAAATACCCTCATGAGGTATCCTTAGGCAAGCATCCCATAACCTCGAAGAAAAGGTACATATATTCCCATTTATCCAGTTTCTCAGAAAAAAACTATCTTCTGTATCAAAAGATAATTGAATGAAACGATAATACTGTGCAACTAGCTTTGGGTAAATAGGAATATCCTCCATTGTGAACCAATCTAGTTATCCTTACTCTCTTATTAATTTCAATACTATAAACTTACTTAACAGTAGCCACTTGGGGAAAATTTCTTTTTTAGGTACCACTACTATGTTCATCAAGTTTGGATTCAACAGACCTTTGGGCACTATCTTCGGTGATATTTTCATATTCTTATTTGATCATCTCCTCTCAAAAGTTGATGACAATGTGAATTTCATTCTGGGAATTCAACGAAGGTTCAAGAGAGAGATAAATGTTGAAGGATGGGTTACGATTTGAGAAAAGAGAGATCAGGTGAAAAAATAACTGAAAATCCTTTCATTTTTATCATTTAGGGATGTCAATCATCACAAAATTAAAATTGTGGGAAAGTAAAAGAATAAAATAATTACTTATAGTGATAATGGTTATAAAATGTAAATAAAATGAAAAGGTGTCTTTATGGTGAGACTAGAACACACTTTCATAGTTATACCATAATAGGATTTCACGGTAAGATGTTTACTGTGTGATTTCTAAACTATGAAACCGTATTTTTTAAGATAGTAAGTTCCAGATAGTAACCAAGAGAGAGTAACTGTGAGACCATAAACATTAAACATAAAGTTTTGAAATAGTAAACTGTGAAACAGTAAGCTATGATACTGTACAATTACTACTTAAGATTTTTCTTTCCCAATTTATGTATGATGTAATCTATTCTTTCGGAATTTAATGGTATGGTGAATATATCAGTGAGCTGATATTTAGTTTTAATGAATTCTAAAGTGATATCACATTTTTGATATTGATCTCTCAAAAAGTATTTCCTTACATCAATATGTTTTGTCCTAGAGTGTGAAATAGTATTTTTTTTGAGATTCTAATAGCACTTGTATTGTCACAATTTATAGGTACATGCCTGAATTGATATCCATAATCTAGTAATGTGTGTTTCATTTACAAAATGTGTGCACAAAAACTAACAGCAGCTATTTAATCAGCTTCGATAGTATATAATCTAGTAGATTTTTGTTTCATACTACACCATGATACTAGTGACTTGCTAAAAAAGTGACATGTTCCATAGGTTCTTTTTTATCTAACTTACAACCATTGAATTCATCATCAGAATAAATAAATAACTCAAATGATTGTCCTCTGGGATAGAATAGTCCTAGATTGGGTGTATACTTGAGGTATTTAAAAATTCTCTTAACAGCATTTAAAAGATATTCCATAGGGTTTTCTTGAAAATGAGCACTCATACATACACTAAACATATTTTCAGGTCATCTAGCAGTTATGTAGAGTAGGATTCCAATCATTCATTTGTAAGTGGTTTGATCAACATATTTTCCATCTTCATCAAGAACGAACTTATAAGTAGTACTCATTAGAGTGTCACTGCATTTAGTGTTATCTAAGAAAAAACCTTTTAGAAGATATTTAGTATATTTGATTTGGATTAAAATAATACCATCATTATTTTAAAATATTTTAAATCCAAGAAATAATTTTAGTTCACCCGTTAAACTCATTTCAAATTCATTTTACAACATTTTAGAAAATTAAATACATAAAGAATTGTTTGAATTTCCAAAGATAATATCATCTACATAAATTTTAACTACTAAAAAATCATTGGAAATTCATTTTATTAAAAATATAGGATCAAATATTACTTTTGTAAAACCTTTGGAAATAATAAAAGTACTTAATCTTTCATACCAAGCTCTTGGAGCTTGTTTTAAACCATATAAAGATTTTGATAATTTAAATTTTTTATTTGGAAAATGAGGATTTGTAAAACCAGGGGTTGATCAACAAAGACATCCTCAGATATATACCCATTTAGGAATGAACTTTTGATATCCATTTTATATAGTTTGAAATTTAGATGTGCACCATAAGAAAACATAATTCTGATGGCTTCAATTCTAGCTACTAGTAAAAAGGTATCTTTATAGTAAATTCCTTCTTCAGGACTATAGTCTTGTGCAGACCAATCTATCCTTGTTTATAACTATGTTACCAGCTTCATCTACTTTATTTCTAAACACCCACTTAGTGCCTATGTTGAATGTGTCTTTTGGTCTGTCAAAAAGTTTCCAAACATTGTTTATTTCAAACTGTTATGTTCTTATGGCATAGACATCACCCAAAATTCAACATTGATAGCAACATTAATGTTTTTTGGTTCATGTTGTGATAAGAAGACTTGATGTTCAACCTGATTTCTAAGAGAATCTCTAGTTTGAGTTCCTTTATCTAAATCTCCTACAACATCATCTAAAATATGGTTCTTAAGTGTTGTAACAGATCTAGAAAAAGAAGGACTAGTGATTTCAGGTTCTTCAACAGGTTTGGGTTCATTATGACCAAAATCCAAAGAATTTACAAAATTGTAAGTTTTCACATATTCCTTTACAAGATTGTTAGACGATTTTTTATTGATGTCCAGATTTTACACTTCATACTCCAAGTTCTCTAGAGAGGACTTAGGATCATGTGGATCTATTTCAACAAATTTGACATGGAAAGATTCTTCCACACATTTAGTTCTTTTTTTAAACACTCTATGGGCTTTACTAGAGATTGGATATCCTAGAAAAATTCCTTCATCACTTTTGGATGCGAATTTGTCAATATTTTACTTAGTATTCAGGATAAAGACTTTGCAACCAAAAACTTTGAAGTAGATAACTTTGGGGTTTCTATTATTCCATAACACATATGGAGTTATTTTAATAATGGGTATAATTCACACTCTATTAATAATATAGAATGTTTTATTTACAGCTTCAGCCCAAAAATAAATAGGTAATTCATATTCACTAAACATGGTTCTACCAATTTCTTACAAGGTATAATTTCTTTTTTCTATAGCTCTATTTTGTTGAGGTGGTCTAGGGACAGAGAAATTATGAGTATAGCCATTTTTTGAACAAAAGGATTAAAACTATTGATTTTCAAAGTCATGAACATGATCATTTCTTAAGGATTTAATTCTAATTCCACTAATATTTTCTACAGTTTCGGTATATTTGGTTAAATGAGAGCAGGCTTCACTTTTGTGATCCAAAAAGAAAGTCCAAGTATATCTAGAAAAGTCATCTATAAGAACATAAACATAGTGCATCCTATTTTAACTAGAAACTATAGATGGTCCAAACAAATCTACGTGAACCAGTTTGAGAGGTTGAGAAGTTGACACTTCTTTTTTTGGTTTAAAGGAAATTTTTTGTTGCTTTCTCTTTTTACAAGGATTACACACTTTATTATTTAGAAACTCAATATTGGGTTGGTCTTTGACTGAACTCTTTCTAGTTAGTTTTCTAAGAGAGTGAATATTATAGTGTCCTGGTCTCTTATACCAAAGCCAATACTCATTGTGAAATACACTTAAATATAAATCACTTTGAGATACTAAAGAATCTAAGTTAATATAGTATACATTTTCATTTCTTAATGTAGAGAAAACTAATTCGTTTTTAGGATTAAAAACATTGCAAGAATCATTTTCAAATTTAACATGAAATCCATCATCACATAGTTGTGAAATATTAAGCAAATTATATTTCAATACATTAACAAAAAGTACTTTGGAAATTAAAACTGAGTTAGAGTTACCGATTTGGAAAAGGACAATGATTTTTCCTTTGGCATTGTCACCAAAAGTGACATGTCCACCATCAATTTTTATTAAATTCTTGAAGTATGAATAATCCCTTGTCATGTGTCTTGAACACCCACTATCCATGTACCATAAACTTTTATAAGAACCCTTTAAGTATCTTTCCTACAAAAAATTCAAATAAAAAAAGATTTTCGTACCCATATTTGTTTGGGTCTAGTAATATTAGTGACTAGTGCTTTAGGAACCCATATTTTCCATATATGTTTCCCATAATCAATATGTAAAGTTCTTGAAAAATAAACTTTATTTGGTCTAAAAAATCATGAAACAGTAGAGAGGGTATCATAACTTGAAATAGCTAAATGTTTTCTAGAGTTAGGAGTAAAGATATATGTCCTAGACTTAGAAACAAAATTAGTTCTTCCAAAATTTCTTTTACCAGGTTGATAGCCAATACTAGTAATATATTTTGGAGCAATATGTTTACCTAGAATTTGTACCAAATTATATTTACCATTAGTAAACATTTCAAGTTCCTTTTTCATTTTCTTATTAGATAGCTTTATTGAATTATTTTCATTGAGTAATTGAGCATTTTTATCCCATTCTATAGTAATTTATGATTTAACAATTGAGGAAAGAGCATGTTGTTTCTTTAAAGACTTGTATATATATTTTAGTTCATTAAATGTCTCTTCAATCATATTACAGTACTCAAACATTTCATCATTAGAAATATTTTCAGAATCACTTTCATCTCCAGAATAATAGGAATTGTGTACAGAATATTCTAGTGTTACCTCAGATGTCTTTTTCATAAAACACATATTGGCTTTGTTAGCTAGTTCATCATGTGAAGATTGTGAGTTACTTGAACTGTACTTAGAAGCACTTCATCTTTCTTTCATTTCCTTTTTATAATTTCTGTCTTTTTCCTCATATTTATTTTTTTTACTTGAGCTTGGGACAATCAAACTTTATATGTCCCTTTCTCTTACATTCATAACATACTATCTTATCAGACTTTTCACTTCTTTTATAATCATTCTTACAGCTTCATTTTTGATCATATCTTCCCTTGAAGTTAGTATTTCTAAAAAAATCCTCTTCTTATAAAATCTCTTAACCCTTATATCTAATTGATCCATCTCCTCATCATTGTTAGGAGATGATTGTTCACTACTAGAAATTTCTATAGAGACTTCCAATTTCCCTTTCGCTTGGTGTTTGTAGGTGGTGGTCTTAAATGAAAAATATTTTCTTTTGGGTTAATCCTCTTATTCTTTGTTGAATTTAATCTCCTCTTAATACATCATGAGTTTCCCAATGTGTTATTTTATAGGTAACATGCTGATGTCTCATGATTCTCTAAGAGAGATAGAGGTTCATCTCTATCTATCAAGAAAGCATCTGAGAATCCTCATGAATTGTTCTTTAGAAGTGACGTCATTTCCAAGATAAATCAATGTGTTGACAATTTTTTTGAACCTGATATACTTTTAAGAAATATACTAATTGGGTTTCATTTTAAAGTTATTATATTTAATTTAATAAGTATTCAGTCTCATTTATTTCACAAAATAAGTTCCTTCAAGGGAAATAGACAAAGTATCTCAAATTTCATGGGAATCTTTACATGGAAAAATTATGTTAAATTACTCATCTCCTAAGGGGTAATATAAAGCATTCATGGATTTGTAATTGTTATTGTAGGAAGTCTTGGTTGGGTTATCCCAAGTTATTCAATTATTAGTAGGAATCTGATACTCATCTATAATTGAAGACCAAATTTCAAAACCCATACTTTCTAAAATAATTTTCATATTAATTTTCCATTGGGAATAATTGGTTCCATTAAATAATTGTGGTTTGTTTGTTTCAGCACCTTCCAGTCTATTATCAATAATAATGAAATAAATTGAAAGAGATAGAAATTTAGAATAAACAAAAATTTACAGATCATTAAAGTACAACTAAAATCACAGTTTAATAGTTTCAAAAATAGAGTTTTAACAGGAATAACAAACACCCTATGATATGAAATATTGGTCGGAGTAGAGTACTTAATAGGTGGGTGAATTGAGTATCTATAAAAATTTCTATTTGAAAATTTTTCTTAAAATATTTACCATTAAAATAACTACAGCTCAGTTAATAAAAGTAATATGGTTATGAAAGTTTGACTATTTAAATAACTTCTCAAAAGATTTATTAATTCTTGGTAATCTTAATATTAGTTATTGATATTACTTTTGAAGTTATTCTAATAAAGAAAAACAATTATAACTTCTTTCCAAGATTAAATATCAAATTAAATTTTCTTCTTTCTTAATTATACAGTAAAATAGAGGAAACTAAATTAAAAAACACAACAGATATAAAACAATTGGTTCAGTCCTAATATAATCCTCTTGGTGATCACCCTCCACCAATTAGTTTATATTAATAAACTAGATCCACACATTGGATCAGGGTAAAAAAATTATAGAGGATTGTCCAAGTAATATGACCTAATCTACAATTATTTTTGGGTATAAACAAACAGGTCACACAGGGACCCCTTCAACACTTATCTATGGGAGTAAAAAATTGTAAAAACATGTGATAGGAAGGATATCTTGTAAGTTTAATAGAGGATATAGTGTGTGTTTTTATACAGACACACACACACTGCTCAAAAGCTAAAAAATACACAACATAAAAAAATAATGAGACAATATTATAAGTTCTCTGAGTGTTAGTCTATGCAGCTCTGGACTTCTAGGATGGATCACATGTAATAATTTAGTCCTCTTGTAAGAAACAGAGTATCAAAACTCTGATGCTACAATTTCCAATTAGATATGGCTCGTGTTCTTCATGGAGTAGGTATTGAGAATATTTTCTTGACTCTGATCTATGTTATCCCATATTATTGGATTCTATAATGCTTAGTGTGTTTTTCAGATGTATTGAGTTGTATGTGTCCTTTTTTTCTCAATAATTCTCATGCTTCTTCGTTATCATGTATCTTTGTTTATGGAACACACTTCTCTTTTTATTCTTCGAGTACATGTGTTGGAGCTGACAGGATGCAAGTATTCCGAACCTCATACCTTGTACTGTCAGGTCACAAATCTGAAAATAAATATTAATTATGCCAGTACATTTAAAAGACTCAAATAAGACCATTAGAAATTAAATTAAAAAAAACAGATTAAAAACGGTGTCACAATCTATTTGGAAACAGTGTCACTTGGAAGTGGCATATCCATGAAATGATGTCTCCTTCTTTGACATTGAGCGATGAGATAGTTATGATGTCAAAGTATTATAGATATTAAGAACAGGTAGCACAGATGCAGTGTTAGGATCACGGTGTCTAGTTCTTTTCCAAACATCAAATGGTGTCGCAGCAAGGAACCAGTGTCACCAACTTCAACAGATCTGAAACTGGTTTTAGTGTCTGTTCATGGTTTCTGGTCATGGTGTTTGGGTCACGGTGTCCCATCACGATGTCTGGATCATATTGTTTGGGTCATGATGTCTGGTCACTATGTCTGGATCATGGTGTCTGGTCACGGTATCTGGGTCACGGTGCCTTGTCATAGTTTCTGGGTCACGGTGTTTGGTCATGGTGTATGGATTAGTTTTTAGAAAAACATAACCGCTGGAAGACTCATAGTTTCACAGACTTAGCCAAATATTTGTATACAGACATAAATAGTGATATTTATAGAATGTATTGGACTGAATCATTCATCAAATAAATAATTATAGACTAAAGCTAAATATATTTTACAATAATAAAACTTAATTTATATCAATTAAGATCTTGGATTGGTTTATTTAAAGCATAAAGAAACCAACAATCTATACACATTATCTGAGACATATTAAATAGTATTTATTGGATATATAGGATTTGTGGTCATTAAAACAAGACTAACACATGAGGAGTCCAATATATAGTATTATTAAATTTTTGCCTCCTAGAATGCTCATTTTAAATGGTTAAATTTACAATGACCATTGTTTCTTATAATAATATCAGGCTACCTAATTTAAATTATGTGAATCTTAATAGTTTAATAAAAATTGTATTTATCCCTTAAAAAAATTCATTGAAATATCCATGAAAGGAGTTGATTAAAATGAATCAAACTTCTTCATGGAGGTGGTTGTCTGCATATACACACAATTGATGTTTTAATTTTTTTTCATAAGGGAAGAGGAAAAAATGTCAACAATGTGTATCCTATAAACATAAAAACTTATATGTTTATATATAATAATTATTTTATCATGAAATAAGGGGTAACATAATTTTATAGAAAAAAAATATGTCGATGAAAAAAGAGTAGAGGGTGAGATGTACTTACGCTGTAGAGACCCGTATCCTGACGTACATGGACATTACATTACATTTGCGGAATACTTAGTACATAACAAAAACACACACACAAGGATCGTAATAGTTTAGTGTCTTTGGAAACACGGAACATAATCTTCTAATCCTGGTGAAAGATCTTCAATATCTCCCATAAAGATCTTCCATTTTTTTTACCTAAAACCTTTCTTTATATCCTGGGGAAAAGAAAACATAAAAGGGTGAGCTCAAATGCTCAGTAAGGGTATACAAAATAAATAAAAAACATATCATATCTTTTTGAAAATCATAACCTGCAAAAGAGATCATAATATCTTAACATGGAACAAATCATAGAAGTGAAAATGAGATCACCATAATCATAACATGAAACTTGAAACTTTGTGGCATGCACACATAATCATGGAAAATCATTTCTTGTTAGTCATGACTCATTGCCAAGACTATCTTAGTGGACAAAGTCCCTTTCTGAATCGAGTAACCCTCGTTTCAGTCCTGTTTCACTGAACCGGTATAACCTACCATTTCAGCCATGTCTATCTCATGAGATATAAAATCTTTACCCAATGCATTGGAGGGAGATATATGTCCCACCCATCTTATAATGAATCCTTTCTTATGTGTGCCAAATAATCATAAACCATACATCATAGCGTAACCCATGAAATAAAAATGGGATTCTTAAACAACATGACATCATAAAACAATCCTTATAAGATAAAGGAATTCATAAAAATATTTCCATCACAACATAATCAAATCCATGTAATAATAGGGATAAAAACAAAACCCTTTTATTATCTTAGATGGAAAATAATTTTGATAAAATACTTGAACTTCATTCTTGAGGAAAATATCCTTTCTACTTCAAAAACATTTTTCCTTTCATAACATGTCATAAAACTTTAAAATAAAAGAATTTGATTAAAAATAAACTTGAAAACTTGTAAAGGAAGCTTCTTGGAAATAATTTTTTAAAAATCCATTCATGCCGTATAAGTTTAAAAAAAACATTCTTCGTACTTTTGTCGGAAAAGTCAAAAAGTACCTCGTACGAAAAACGACAAAAGATTCCTTTTATTTCTTTTACTAAAAACTCACCGAAGGGTAAAAATGGATTTAAACAATTTTAGGTGGATGGAAATAATATTACATATTGAGTAAACATGGATGTGGATGATAAAATACACCCCAGTAAATACTTACGAATAAACAATCTCGGATAAAAATGAGATTGTGATATTTCCGTTACCTTAGGTCTGATTTGCTTTGTTCGTGTCCGAAGCTCCTGTATAATGGTTTAAATAATGTTATTGACTTATTCCAGAATCATACATATTTATATGATATCATATATGGTCATATTCTTAGCTTCTTGTTAGTAATATTTCATTGTTACTTGTTACTCGGGTCTTTATTGCCTTTTGTTCTTACGCGTGTTTTGCCGAATAAATTCATATTCTTATTTCAAGGTTATAGATACCTTATATCCAGAATGGTATTAGTGTAACATATATCATATTTATTCATTCAATTCATTTATATAATTACTATGTAATGATGATCATGTAGAACGAGTCGCATAACATCGTGGAGACGGTATTCCGTACGTACGCACGAGTGATGATATCGTTCCTATGATCGTGGAAATGTATTGGAGTATATATATATTATTTCAGTATCAATATTACTTTATAATAATCATAAATAGTTACTCATTACACCATTATACCCATCCTTGTAAAGTGATGGTGGAAAAATAGATTACACCACGGCGTGGAGACGGTATTCCGTACGTACGCACGCGCGGTGATTTCTTTTTCCGTAGGATGGATAGATGGTGAAATAGGGTTGTTTCATACTTATAATAACATATCAGTATATGAGTGATACTGATGTTATTACTTTATAATGAAACAACCTAAGAAGAAGAAGTGGAAGAAGAAATAAAGATGAAAGAATTGGTAACGGTAATTACCTCTTCTTTGAAGCGCCTCTTTGAGACCTCCTCTTAGGGCACTATAATTGGTCTTTGAGGAAGACCAGAACCTCTAGGATGTTTCTAGGGAAGTGGAGAAGAGATTTTGGCATGGGTTCTCCGAGCTTGAGTGCTCAAATTGGTGTGAGGAGGAGGGGGAGGAGGTGTCCTTTTATAGGGGAGGAGAGGGGCACCTTAGGAATATCTCAAAATATTATTTTATATTAAAGTCAAAATCGGTTTATAATGGTTCCAAAGGGTCTTATTTCGAAGCTAAAGTGGGGATGGGTCGAAATACTATCAACCAATATAATTTATACAAGTTTAGGATATTATTTTAACCTTATCAATTAGAATTAACTCTAAGTTAAATAATTTAACTTTTACCATGTCTTTTTGTTTTCTTTCACTATATGGTTAATACACTTACTATAACATGCCAAACGAACCCCAAATTGTTTATTATTAATATATATATCCTTATATAAGTCATTTGGACGAACCTTAGATTTTTAGGAATAAAATAACAATTAATAATATAATATTTGATTTAAAAACTATTTTGTGTCAATTTTGACACTATTTGATATATGATTTTTGTGAGAGTCATAACAGAATTAAATGTTCAAACCAAGTTAATTAAATCAACATTAATATATCATAGTAACCTATAAAATTAGTTGAATTCATAAAAAGTCTCAAATTACATTTATTTTTGTGTTTATAACATCAATTATGTCAATATTTCATTAATAAGATAATTACTGCATCATCATTGTGTCATAAATAAATTAAATTATTTAAAGTATAAAAATTACAAATAAAATAACATTATGTATGAAATCATTTTAACTTTCTAATGAATATTTATAATCTAAAATCCAACATATATAACCCTATGTAACAATTGTTTTGCTAAAAGATATATGCTTGTGTCATTTTTGTATTCATTTTAACTTAATTAAAATAAAGTGTCATTATCACTTACAAGTGGATCAATGGGGTCCCAAAATCGACCCAAAGATGCCCATGGTCGACCATGTATCAACCAATAGGGTTAAGACACGTTTTAGGGTAATTTAATATTATTATAATATTATTTTTTAACCCTTATTTACCGGATTTACCCTTAATCATGGTAAATAAAATATTTACCGTAGTAATTATTCAAAATGTCTAAAAATAAAAGTTACCTATTTACACAATTTGAACATCCTGATTCCAAATATGGAATCCATTTTTCTAAATTCAAAACACAGAAGTGGCAGAAATTAATTTAAAATTAATTCCCGCTGTCAAAACAAAAAGCGTGTTTTTAAGAGATAATAACTATCAAAAGATTGACACTTGTTTATGTTCGGTTTAATTGTAAAATTGTGTCCAATGACCGACATTATATTAAGTGGTAAAAATATATTCTAAATATACTTTAAAACCATTCAATATTATAATTTAACCACATAAGATATTACGATGAAAAAAGTTGTTTTTAATTAAAATATAGCGTGTTTTTACTATTCATTAAAATATGAAAGTTATCGGAAAAATATCAAAAATTTATCTAATGTAAATTTTTACATCCTGATTCAAAAGAAGAATATTTATTTTGTCAAATTGAACATATAAACATGTCAAAAACTATATTTAAAGTGGGTGTGCCATCAAAAGGCGGTAAAACTGCATTTTTTGAAAAATATTTATTTTACCCGAAAAAATTATTTTGTTCTTATACCATGTTCTAGAAATGTGTAAGATGAATAATAATGTTATAAAATTCAAAATTTAGTTAATACTATTCATAACGGCTAGTTCATGACAATATCATAATAATATAACATTGTTTATTAAAACCCGGTATTGCGTACAACACACGCTATCGAGGAAGGTCGCGATTGCGTGTAATGCAAGCCAAGTCAGGGTTGCGTGTTGTGAAAGAATCCTTCATTGTTTCGTATAACAGAATCCAACCATATTTCATTTATACATTTAATATATATATATATATACTCAATGTTGCGTAGAATAACTATTATCAAAATTGTGTGTAACACGATCCAAGAATAGTGTTGCGTATACTGCAAGCTAATACGGTGTTGCGTATAGCGCAAGGTAATCTTGGTGTAGAATACAACAAAAGACATTAATGGAATTAAAATAATATTTTTCATAAAATCTCGGGGTGTTACATTCTACCCCCCTTAAAATGAATTTCGCCCTCGAAATTCATCGGGGTTATAAATGGTTTACTAATCGAAAGTTTCTTTAATAGAAACCCACATCGTAAAAAGGAATACCAAAACTTGGCTTTAAAAACTAAAGTATGAAATGTAACGATTACCCAAATAAACTAATCACTGGGTTTCCACATAGGTGAAAATATGGATATGGAAGAGAAATCTAACCATCATGTTCTGATGGAGAGTGGTAGAGAACATGGCTATGGAAAAGCCAGTAATCACAAATCCATAGATTTGTGATGATATAAGGTACCATCTGATTCATCAGGTATAAGATCACTAGGACAACATTTTTGGTTTTCAATATCATTTCCCTAAATTTGAAAAATTTGAATTAGAAGAAATACTTACTTGATTTTGGTATAATCTCACTGTTGTTCGTGAATTGAACAATTTACACTTCTTCCCTTAAAGAAATGAAGTTGAATTTTTTATTCGTGATGTGTTAGAAGATCATGTGATAGAATGACAGGTCATTCCATCTGTCTCAAACAAAAGGTTAGCAAAACTTATATACATAAGTCGATCTATAGTGAGATTAATCATATATGGTTCCTAAAATGGACTTATACTTCATATATCATACTGCTTAATATAATAAAACTAGTTTCTACTAAACAGGGACTTCCTGTAGGTCAGTGGTAGGCGATAAAGGCCAGTCGCACTTCGGTTGTGGGTTCGATTCCTACAGCCTTGTCCGAAGCGATGGGCTGTCGCTCGTCCTGCAGGTTGTCCTTTTTCTAGAACTATATTACTATAACATCCCATCAATAATATCGAAAAAACTTCTATCCTTAAACAATACTACCTTATGGTTAACATAATCCATTATAATCTTTAGGCTTATCTAAAATACTTCGGTCCAAGCTCATAGTAAAAAGAAAATGATTACTTGAAATGTCGTCAACCAAGCATGTGAATACCATCATTTATCCCCCATATATCTTGTTGGTCACATTCCAAACATTCAAAGTCCTTAATCATGTATTCTCTTGAATACCCATTGAACCTTGGTGAAAACATGAATGCAGTTAAACGTTAACACTTTCCACATACCAAAATCCTCAAAATTCTTTATAATCAAACCATGATATCACTTAGTCCTTATATCAATCATGAGCTCATGAATACAATCAAACATCTCATTATCTTCTTATCCTTTAATTATGCACTTATAATCTACTTTCCAAAATAACATTTCATGGTTACTGGTACCATTCATCATACACTTTCATAACTTAAGAAAAGACAACAGTGTAACAATCCTTAGATGTCTCCTTATTCCATGAGATTACTTATACAACATTACACATGATAAACATGTAATCATTCCACTACATTCTTAGACCATTGACCGAGCTTCAATATTTCTTTCATCTCACATATCATTTGTAGTTTCTTCATCATCATCAACATAAATACTTCCCATACGACCATACTGATTCTCTTCATGAGGATTTCCCTTAGGGCATTGGTTTGCATAATGCCCGTACATTCCACATTTAAAGCATTTAACCATTGTTGATGTCGTAGAAATACCATTATCCTCATCCATGGTGTTAACTGAACCTTTTCCTTTGCACTTACTTGCTTTGTGTCCTTCTTTTCCACACCCAAAGCATCTTCCAGTTCCTTTGAAACATTCTCCTTGATGCCTCTTCCCACATGAATTACATAGGGGAAATTGAACTTTCTTTCCTCTATGATCATCATGAAACTCCATGTTTCTCTTATTAGCCGAGTCAGGAAACTTACCAAATTTTACTTTATTGATCATATTATGAGATTTATGATTCGACATAATAATGATGTTTGGACTTCCAAATCCCATTTCATTATGAAGAATATCATTCCATTGTCCATCATATCCTCCATTATTGTGAATCATCTTGTTTCCAGCCATTTTCTAAAACCCAAAAAGAATAGTGTGAGAGGCAAAAACCATGCTAGGGAAAACAACATAATAAAGGGAGAGTACCTTCGATATCTAACATCTTAGGTTTAATTCTATGATCGTTAGCGTAATTCTAGTACTATAACCTATACGTATACTTAACCTTAGGGACATCCCTAGACATACCTTAGAAATATCTCTAGGGATCTCACTAACGTTTTCGCATCCTAGTTTCCAAAGGTTGACTAAACCTTTCCTCTGATACCAACTGTAGAGACCCGTATCCTGACGTACATGGACATTACATTACATTTGCGGAATACTTAGTACATAACAAAAACACACACACAAGGATCGTAATAGTTTAGTGTCTTTGGAAACTCGGAACATAATCTTCTAATCCTGGTGAAAGATCTTCAATATCTCCCATAAAGATCTTCCATTTTTTTTACCTAAAACCTTTCTTTATATCCTGGGTAAAAGAAAACATAAAAGGGTGAGCTCAAATGCTCAGTAAGGGTATACAAAAGAAATAAAAATCATATCATATCTTTTTGAAAATCATAACCTGCAAAAGAGATCATAATATCTTAACATGGAACAAATCATAGAAGTGAAAATGAGATCACCATAATCATAACATGAAACTTGAAACTTTTTGGCATGCACACATAATCATGGAAAATCATTTCTTGTTAGTCATGACTCATTGCCAAGACTATCTTAGTGGACAAAGTCCCTTTCTGAATCGAGTAACCCTCGTTTCAGTCCTGTTTCACTGAACCGGTATAACCTACCATTTCAGCCATGTCTATCTCATGAGATATAAAATCTTTACCCAATGCATTGGAGGGAGATATAGGTCCCACCCATCTTATAATGAATCCTTTCTTATGTGTGCCAAATAATCATAAACCATACATCATAGCGTAACCCATGAAATAAAAATGGGATTCCTAAACAACATGACATCATAAAAAAATCCTTAAAAGATAAAGGAATTCATAAAAATATTTCCATCACAACATAATCAAATCCATGTAATAATAGGGATAAAAACAAAACCCTTTTATTATCATAGATGGAAAATAATTTTGATAAAATACTTGAACTTCATTCTTGAGGAAAATATCCTTTCTACTTCAAAAACATTTTTCCTTTCATAACATGTCATAAAACTTTAAAATAAAATAAGTTGATTAAAAATAAACTTGAAAACTTGTAAAGGAATCTTCTTGGAAATAATGTTTTAAAAATCCATTCATGCCGTATAAGTTTAAAAAAAACATTCTTCGTACTTTTGTCGGAAAAGTCAAAAAGTACCTCGTACGAAAAACGACAAAAGATTCCTTTTATTTCTTTTACTAAAAACTCACCGAAGGGTAAAAATGGATTTAAAAAATTTTATGTGGATGGAAATAATATTACATATTGAGTAAACATGGATGTGGATGATAAAATACACCCCAGTAAATACTTACGAATAAACAATCTCGGATAAAAATGAGATTGTGATATTTCCCTTACCTTAGGTCTGATTTGCTTTGTTCGTGTCCGAAGCTCCTGTATAATGGTTTAAATAATGTTATTGACTTATTCCAGAATCATAGATATTTATATGATATCATATATGGTCATATTCTTAGCTTCTTGTTAGTAATATTTCATTGTTACTTGTTACTCGGGTCTTTATTGCCTTTTGTTCTTACGCGTGTTTTGCCGAATAAATTCTTATTCTTATTTCAAGGTTATAGATACCTTATATCCAGAATGGTATTAGTGTAACATATATCATATTTATTCATTCAATTCATTTATATAATTACTATGTAATGATGATCATGTAGAACGAGTCGCATCACATCGTGGAGACGGTATTCCGTACGTACGCACGAGTAATGATATCGTTCCTATGATCGTGGAAATATATTGGAGTATATATATATTATTTCAGTATCAATATTACTTTATAATAATCATAAATAGTTACTCATTACACCATTATACCCATCCTTGTAAAGTGATGGTGGAAAAATAGATTACACCACGGCATGGAGACGGTATTCCGTACGTACGCACGCGCGGTAATTTCTTTTTCCGTAGGATGGATAGATGGTGAAATAGGGTTGTTTCATACTTATAATAACATATCAGTATATGAGTGATACTGATGTTATTACTTTATAATGAAACAACCTAAGAAGAAGAAGTGGAAGAAGAAATAAAGATGAAAGAATTGGTAACGGTAATTACCTCTTCTTTGAAGCGCCTCTTTGAGACCTCCTCTTAGGGCACTAGAATTGGTCTTTGAGGAAGACCAGAACCTCTAGGATGTTGCTAGGGAAGTGGAGAAGAGATTTTGGCATGGGTTGGCCGAGCTTGAGTGCTCAAATTGGTGTGAGGAGGAGGGGGAGGAGGTGTCCTTTTATAGGGGAGGAGAGGGGCACCTTAGGAATATCTCAAAATATTATTTTATATTAAAGTCAAAATCGGTTTATAATGGTTCCAAAGGGTCTTATTTTGAAGCTAAAGTGGGTATGGGTCGAAATCCTATCAACAAATAGAATTTAGACAAGTTTAGAATATTATTTTAACCTTATCAATTAGATTTAACTCCAAGTTAAATAATTTAACTTTTACCGTGTCTTTTTGTTTTCTTTCACTATATGGTTAATACACTTACTATAACATGCCAAACGAACCCCAAATTGTTTATTATTAATATATATATCCTTATCTAAGTCATTTGGCCGAACCTTAGATTTTTAGGAATAAAATAACAATTAATAATATAATATTTGATTTAAAAACTATTTTGTGTCAATTTTGACACTATTTGATATATGATTTTTGTGAGAGTCATAACAGAATTAAATGTTCGAACCAAGTTAATTAAATCAACATTAATATATCATAGTAACCTAGAAAATTAGTGGAATTCATAAAAAGTCTCAAATTACATTTATTTTGGTGTTTATAACATCAATTATGTCAATATTTCATTAATAAGATAATTACTGCATCATCATTGTGTCATAAATAAATTAAATTATTTAAAGTATAAAAATTACAAATAAAATACCATTATGTAGGAAATATTTTTATCTTTCTAATTAATATTTATAATCTAAAATAAAACATATATAACCCTATGTAACAATTGTTTTTCTAAAAGATATATGCTTGTGTCATTTTTGTATTCATTTTAACTTAATTAAAATAAAGTGTCATTATCACTTACAAGTGGATCAATGGGGTCCCAAAATCGACCCTAAGATGCCCATGGTCTACCATGTAACAACTAATAGGGTTAAGACACGTTTTAGGGTAATTTAATATTATTATAATATTATTTTTTAACCCTTATTTACCGGATTTACCCTTAATCATGGTAAATAAAATATTTACCGTAGTAATTATTCAAAATGTCTAAAAATAAAAGTTACCTATTTACACAATTTAAAAATACTGATTCCAAATATGGAATCCATTTTTCTAAATTCAAAACACAGAAGTGGCAGAAATTAATTTAAAATTAATTCCCGCTGTCAAAACAAAAAGCGTGTTTTTAAGAGATAATAACTATCAAAAGATTGACACTTGTTTATGTTCGGTTTAATTGTAAAATTGTGTCCAATGACCAACATTATATTAAGTGGTAAAAACCATTAAATATTATAATTTAACCACATAAGATATTACGATGAAAAAAGTTGTTTTTAATTAAAATATAGCGTGTTTTTACTATTCATTAAAATATGAAAGTTATCGGAAAAATATCAAAAATTTATCTAATGTAAATTTTTACATCCTGATTCAAAAGAAGAATATTTATTTTGTCAAATTGAACATATAAAAATGTCAAAAACTATATTTAAAGTGGGTGCGCCATCAAAAGGCGGTAAAACTGCATTTTTTGAAAAATATTTATTTTACCCGAAAAAATTATTTTGTTCTTATACCATGTTCTAGAAATGTGTAAGATGAATAATAATGTTATAAAATTCAAAATTTAGTTAATACTATTCATAACGGCTAGTTCATGACAATATCATAATAATATAACATTGTTTATTAAAACCCGGTATTGCGTACAACACACGCTATCGAGGAAGGTCGCGATTGCGTGTAATGCAAGCCAAGTCAGGGTTGCGTGTTGTGAAAGAATCCTTCATTATTTCGTATAACAGAATCCAACCATATTTCATTTATACATTTAATATATATATATATATACTCAATGTTGCGTAGAATAACTATTATCAAAATTGTGTGTAACACGATCCAAGAAATGTGTTGCGTATACTGCAAGCTAATACGGTGTTGCGTATAGCGCAAGGTAATCTTGGTGTAGAATACAACAAAAGACATTAATGGAATTAAAATAATATTTTTCATAAAATCTCGGGGTGTTACATACGCAGTGATTTTGAACGTTCTCTTAATATTGTTCATGGAAATGTGGGACTTTAGATAATGTATTATGAAAATAATATTATGATAGTGGAAAAGAATTATAGTGTAAGTTATACAAGAATATTTTCAAGAGGAAAATTTATTTTTGAGTGGTCTTGAATGGGTTGTAAGAGGCCCATTTTATAATTGGTAAGAATTAAATTTTTGTAAATATAACCACTTAATATGAAGGTAGATAAGTAAAAATTTTCATTTGGATCCAAATATAGAAAATAATTGTGTTGATATATGTTTTGGTTGAGTAACACCTTAACCAATTAGTAAGAAGCATGTATTTAATTTGTTTTTCATTTTACTCCTTATGTTACCCCACATTACCATTTTGGTTTTGTATTGTGGTAAATATTTTTTTGTCAGGGTAACTTATCCCTTATACCATTAAGTAAAATGAAACATATTAAAGATTTTTGGACCTTATAATTCTATATATGAAATTATTTTTATCAGAGAAAATATCTATGTGTAAGAAAATATCATTTTTAACAATAGCAAATAAAAATTATAACCACCCATTTTAGAAAACGTGTATTTCTAATGTTAAAATTTATCTATCAGGTAAAAATATAAATTTATTTGACTTATATAGTATAAATTAGTTTATTATGAAATATATAAAATTTATTTGTCTTCATAATCAATCAAATTCCAAATCCAAATTTTATGGAAATATTATTTGATTAAAAGAAAATAAAAAAGATATTTTTTGCTAAAAAATTACTTAAGTTCCAAAAAAATTAAATCATAGGTTTAAAAAAATTAAAAAAAATTAAAATTGTATAGTTCTACTCCATAAATACATATATAACCAATAAAAAAATTATATAAACTTCTAGTTCTTTCTTATAATTTCATAAAATTTACATTTTTGGTAAAAAAAATATTTTTCACAATTCACCTAAAAATCACTAATTTAAGAAAGTAGCTAAATTTTCCCTTAAGGATATATTAACATGTTTAAATTTAAAATTATATTCATTTAATCAAATTAAAATTCAAAATTATTAAATTTTTTCTCTTAAATATGAAATATAAAAAACATTTTATATAGAAAAATAAACTCTACATTTCATAAAAGTTAAAAATAAAAAATATGAAAAAAATGATAAATAAATTATTACCTTAATGATTACTTAATAATATCATAAAAATCATTATTGACACAAAACCTCCGGATATATGTGTTGTATCTTAGCATAAGGTATACTTTGGTCATATTCAAGGTTCCTGATTCCATAAACATAGATCTCATTGAAATTTCCATGAGAAAGAATTTATCTAGAAAATGTTTTCTCTCATTCCCTAAATATTAGAGTTTGGATTCATATTTATATAGAAAAAACAATAGTTAACATACCTCTTTCCTATACTCAGATAAATTAGCATCATAATGGAGAATTTCATAATACAATATCATTTCATTTCGTAGTAGCATTTTTAATATGGTTACTTTGTTTTATACCATTTAATTTCATTACAATATTATAGTGATAAAAGATTACCGTAAAATATCATATTTTTGTTTTGGTTTGTTTTTCTTGTATAGTAAGCTATTATCATAATATTTATTTAAGGAAAATTTATGATGAATTTTTAAGATGATACATTTTCCCCTAATAAATTAATTTTATCCTCCCAATTTTAATAAATATTCACTAATGGGAATTTTAAGGACTGGGGTTTTGAACTGTAATATTTTTTAGTATTTTTAAGAATATTTATGAAGGGATTCACTAAGTCGGTATGAGGTTTTGCGGAACGGGGAGCCTTAGAAAGGTAATTTTAAAAATATTAAACATATTTCTTAATGTGTGAATTTGTATTTTGAAACATGGAATAACTCCCGAGTGGAGTCTTGGATCAGAATTTTGAGGTAGTTGTTGAATTTACAACGTTTTCTTTTCCATAGGCATGACATAAAGTCATTTTTTTCATGTGTGCGAGTAAGGATGAGTGGGTGGGTGTTATGTTCTGAGATTCTTAATTAAATGAAACATTAATTAATAAATATAACCTAAATCCCTCCCCCTATCACATTTGTGTGCATGGCATAGAAGGATCCAACCCTCCTATCCCACTTTGGAAACAAATGGATACTAAGCCAAATCAAAAAGATGAGGTGCTATAGATCTTTATTCTTGATGTCGATCATCATCAGACTGAGGATCGACAATATTCAAGTTTTGTTTGCCCAAATATTTTATGTTTCACCCTCGAGTTAGGTAGCTTTGAGTTTTTTTCTTGATCCCCTTTGTTACGCATTGTTTTATTAATAGAAACCCCTATTAAAATTGCTAATGATCCCTATTAGGTTGATATACAGGTTCTGGGTAAAATTGGGGTGAATCGATTGAATCTCAATGTAATTACCATTTTTAAATACCATCTACATGGTTTATAGTTCAATGGGGCACACTTTGTTTTATTTTTGTTTTAGGAGGATTGTTTTGAGGACTACACACTGCGTATCATGGTTACACGTCATATAGTGACCCTATTCCATATGTCCATGGGACATGTACTGGGATATATTATCATGTTACATGGCCATATAGAACTACACATCCAAAGGACATGAACACGAAGTGTCAGACACAATAATGGGTAAATAACATCGTTAATTGGTTGTCTATATTCGACACAACATGTACCTAGTGGTACAAACTATTTGTGC
Organism: Viscum album; assembly: GCA_963277665.1. NCBI lineage: Eukaryota > Viridiplantae > Streptophyta > Magnoliopsida > Santalales > Viscaceae > Viscum > Viscum album. The sequence goes on along the minus strand of OY728134.1, from coordinate 865,628,326 downwards.
AAAAAAGACAGGTGAGTTGTGTGGATGAAGAAAACGGTCTAGGGACAATCAAAGCAAGAAATGACATACACTGGTTGTACATTCCATTTATTCCTACATGGCCAAACTAGGTCCTCTAAATGGGATAAAGGACAAGGTTAATAGGAATGTCCACACACCATGTGGGATCAAGTGAATGCCATGTAATTTCTTTAATATCATCTTGATATATTATTCCTTACATATCTCTTTCTCTAGAACTCGTATTTGGTCTTAAAGTATCCTATCCTGGGATTTTTTTCATATAATGTGATTGTGGCCTCTATTTTGGACTATCAGAAACGATATGGAGAGGTTATAGCATGGAGCTGTTTTAGAAGTGGTTATCCATTGTTAGTGATCAGGGTGGATCACTTGGTTGATGTCGAGGTTGATATCCTTCCATTTCACCTAAGAATGTGGATCCCAAATGCACATTAAGATGGTAGAGTAGTTCTCCCTAGGTGTACCGGGGCACTGGTACCCTACTCATGGAAGTGTTGTAGTGTAAGGTATGATAAGTGTGACTCTTATTTCACCAGAAATTGATCAATGTTTTAGATTAGTGAGGTTCATAGAGAGAGATGTTGGGATTGGTGCTCTCTTATTGTATCAGGGCATGATTTTTCTTCATCTCTCTTGTTTGGTAGACATGGGATAACCCACTTTGTGGGAATGGGTATTATACCTTTGGGGTAATTCTTTCAGGGTTGGTACTCCCCTGATAAATTAGGTTGTGGGTTACCCATATCATTTGTATAGTCAGAGATAGTGCTCTCCTACCATGGAAAGGTGTGGTCCATTAATAATTATTATCCAGATAGAGTTGGTACTCCCTTGTCAGACCGGGGTGTGGGTCCTCTACCCATGGATTCGGTACACCCTTGTCATACTGGGGATTGATTCCACCATATGTCATCTATAGTTAGAGTGTGTATTTCTTTATCATGTAAGGATGTGGTTCAACTGTTCTTAGAGTTAGTATCCCCCTATTGTTCCAGATTTCAGGACTGTCATACATGTTATTCAAGTAGAGTTGGTACTCCCCTGTAATACCAGAGAGAGGCTCCCCTATCCTTTGTTCGGTACTCCCATATTGTGTCAAGATGAGGGTCCCCCATAGAGATCAAACTGGTAGAGTATTACTCCCATGTCATACTAGGGTGAATTTCCTCTATACATAGAGTTATACTCCCCTATAGTGTTAGGTTTCATCTCCTATATCATCATATTGAAACTCCCCTATCGTACTAGGGTTCAATTCCTCATTTAGGGAGTGGTACTCCCCCATCTTCGAGTAGTAGTGGGGAGAGGGCCCTCTACAAGAGTTGGAGATCCCTCGTATGTTTTGTTCAGTTATCAGGAGAAGGCACCTATAATAGTTTTTTGTGATATATGGGTTGGATTTATTGATCCCTAGATGGATTGATGTGTATGACACTCCATAGACGAGCGTCCTTGGTTTCCTAGGTTGGTTAGAAGATATTACTCCCTACACTACAGGTAAATGTTGAGGTGTAGGTTCCTCTGTTATCTATCACTAGATAGTATGCACTAGTGCATAGTATGGAGGCATACTCCCTCAACTGGGCATAGGGAGAGGGGTAGGACCCTCCAAATGGTTTTCATACACCCTTTTGTAGGATGCAGGTTATCGATTAGAGGACCTCTAATTCTAAGAACTAGAGTTGGATCTACTGATTTCTTCCCAATAGTGAGTGTTATCTCAGGAATACCATCTTGAATGGTAGTGTTTTTCCTAATGGTGTGTATCTCTCAGATGGGTGACAAATGGAATGGCTGATCAAATGGAGTGTGTTCTCCTTGTCATGTGTTACCATTAGAGCCTTGTGTAAAATCATATTATTGGCTATGAGGTCAAAACCACTTTTGACTTAGTGACAAAGATGGTTCTATATGGGTGATTTTTGGGATTCCATATAGGGTTTTCACATGTCTGGGTTAATACCCCTTATGGTCTGAGCATAATAGTCATGTATAGTTGATGATGGTTTAATATGGAGTTTCTCTCCTGATAGGGTTCCCTTTGGCTAAGTCGAGCAGACTATTTCCTTTTAGTTTCGCCCTTTCCTTATAGATTTTTTGGGTACCTAATGAATATTTTTATACTCTCCCCATCAGAATATTTTCGCGTACATGTTGTGTCTTATGCAAACCATAGTCCTTTCGATGGAGTCCTTAGAGGATGGGAGGTAGGTAGATCATAGTGAGCTAGACCGAATGATATGTTCACCAGAATTGGCTAGAGGTTCTTTCTAGTAATTTCATTTGATGTAAATCCCATCCTTCTAAAGTGGTTATATTCTCTTATAGTTTTTTTTGTCTATTTTTTCCTTTTACAAATTTTAGTACTCCTATTATACTCTAGTTTGGGATAGTTTTGAGAATACATTTTAGTTCCCATATTTTTATATCCATGTAATGCTTCATGGAGGTGTTTTTGTGTGTGTACATATAGGTGTTTTAGTAAATGGCCCCCCATTTATGTGATATGCCTACTCTGTGCTAGTAGGTAGCCCCTGGCCTATTAGAGGAAAGATTGGGGAGTTTTGGCCTAGGCCCAAATGGTTTGGGTAGTGATATAGTGATATCAGAGAGGGTTCCACTTGGAACTACAGTGTTGTGAGTTTGATATGGGTTGCATAGTGGTAGTGTTATGGTGTTTTTAGTTCATCTCTTAGGCCGGAGGTTATAGTGTTGGTGTGGTTTCTGACATATCCATTCACTAGAACTCTGAAAACCTGCTTTTTAACTTTGTTCATTAGGACATTAGTCATAGGGAAATACTAGTACATGAATCATATAGGATTGGGTTGTGGGTTCCTTTTCCTTCTTGAGTCAACTCCCTATATATACTCTTTGATCATGGAACTTCTTGATTTGGTATTAGGATTCCACCATGATGACAGTCAAATAGGGTTCCACAGCATGGTTGTGATGATGATCCTCCCCCTAATGAGGCTTCAATATAGGGAACTCGTTCTAAGTTTGTTCCTCTAGGTGATCCACCAGTTTATCCCCCACCCATTGACTAGCTTGTTTTACGGGAATTTTTGGCTGAGTCTACACATATGATGAGTTCATTACATAGGTTCTAAAGGTAGTGACCTATTAGATACCAAGGTGATCTTGAACCCCAAGAATCTGATGACTAGATCAAGTAATTCACACATTTTTTCTTCCTTATAAGGACACCTACTGATCATATAGTGGTCCTAGAGGTGATACTTCTATAGAGTTTGTCCATGTGATGGTTGATTTTAGTGATTCACTCCCATGATGAGGCAATGCTCACTTGGGTGGAGTTCGAGTGACTCATCCGAGAAGAGTTCTTCCAAGTCACTTTGAGATTGTCTATATCTCGTAGCTTCTACATCTTTGGAAGCACAACATTAATAGGGAAGAGTAATTGATAGGGTTTTCAAATATGTCACATTACTCTATATACATGTTTCAAGAACCATTATTCAGATTTCAAGCATTTGAGAAGGAACTTTATAGTGATTCCCAAGAAGTGGTGGTTTCCTTGGGCCCTCCCACTTATGTGGGGGTTCTGGATGGATATTTGGTAGTAGAGAGATTCCTGAAGGAGGTACAGGTGGAGGTGGTTCGTAGTTGTAGTCTTGTTGTAAAGTCATCTACAGTAGTTAGTAATAGGTAGACGTCAAGACTGTGGCGCAGGAGGTACCCATGACTAGAGTCAGGCAAGTGGTCCTGTAGCGCATGAGTCACGTTGGGGATGAAGTAAGTCATGGGAGAGGTTCTGTAACTCTTATTATAGTCAGGGATATCTTTCCAATAATTTTTTGACACGTCATGCTACTGAGAGGGATTCAGTTTAAGGTTCACCTTAGAAAAGGTAGTATTTGGTGTTGGGAGTTCTACATGATGGAATATGTGGGGGAGATGATTGTAGAGTATTCGGAGGTAGTAGATATTTTGATGTGTTCCCACCATCACCCCCAAGAGGTCCACACCAGATATAGGGGCTAGAAGACGCAAGTGAGGATAGGTATAGTACATATTATTCTTTGACGTATAATCTCTAAGGATGAATAGAGGTACGCTCTTTACCCTTCACAATTTTTGTAGTATTATTTGTTATACACAACTGTGAGGTTTTCATCTCTTTCTTCTTCTTACTCTAGGTTTAAATGGTGTGGAATAGGGTATTAGTAGATCTCGTTATGGGTTTTGTTGATCCATCATTGGACACATGAAGAAGAGTGATTATTTCATCAAAGAGACACATTTTCATGATGTGAATAAAACTGTTTGGGTGAGTTAGTGTCACCTAAAAATAATAGTTTCTAGGTTTTTTGGACGAGTTCTATATACTTGTTTGTTCAAGGCGAGGTTATGAGATGGTATTTTGGAATAGGTCCTAGTCTTCCCAGCAGAGCTTTTTCTACATGATATTTATGTTTGGAAACTTTAATAGAGTAAGAGCCTCTCTTAAAATCAATACAAAATGGTATATTTACACCATATGATGTTTCTAAATTTTGGATTGGATTCCTACCATGAATACTTAGATGGTATGACACAAGTCGGTGTGGTAGCGTTTTTTTTTTTGGTGAGTCGTGTTTTTGATTGAGGTTCGTAAGATAATGTCCCGCTAAGACCCCAGGTTTACACTTACATATCCCTATTTGGTTTATTGATACCCTCATTTTCTCAGCATAAACCTTGAATGAAAGACATGATAGCATGTCAGGGTTCAATTCATCTTGTTTTGGATGTGAACTATAGGGTTACATCATTATCAATGTTTGGTTTGTGAGTTGGTGTACATCTAGACTCTATGATTGTAGTTTTTTTTTCACATGTCACAGTTTAGGAGACATTTTCCTTCTAGTTTCATGATGTTGAACTAGTTGGATATGGACATGGTTGTTGTTTAGTGTTGGTGGTTTCCCGGGGTGCATACTTATAAGAAGGATATAAACTCTTGGTGAGATCACCAGTGTTGATGTTCTAGTAGAGATCATAATTTATTTCCCTAGTGTATAGTGTTTTTCTTTTGAGGAAAAAACCCTAAGGTGGGGAGAATGCAATGACTTGAGTTCTGAACTATATGAATTTTTAATATTTCTAATAATATTTCTGAATCAAGGTGCTCGGTTGTCACAATATTTCGGGGACAGAGGAGCCTCATCATGGTCATTTTAAAAATATAAAATATATTTTTTTAATATCATTAAAATTTTCATTGAAATGTTTAATAACTCTTGATTAGAGTCTTGGATAAAAATTCTAACACTTATATTGAGTTTAGAACATTGTATTTACCCTAGGCATGACTTCAAGACATCCACACCGGGTGAACAGGCGAGGATGAGTTGGCAGGGTGTTATGTGCAGATATTGTTAATTAAATAAAAATTTAATTAACAGATATTACCTAAATCCCTCCCCCATATCACATTGATATTCATGACATAAGAGTTTACAACCCCCTCTCCCCCATTTTCAATGATCATAAACTGATCTGAATCGTATCTACGAGTTGCTTTCGATCTCCATTCTTGAAGTTGATCATCATTAGATCGAGGACCAGCATGATTCAGGTTCCATTTTGGGCCCAAATCTTCAATTTTTCTCCCTTAAGGTCGGTGTTTTTCATTTTTTGTGATTATACCCTTTATTAAATGTCATTTTAAGTTTTTATACCCTATTTAAATTGTTATATATTCCTCTTAGGTTGATTTTCAGGTTTCAAGGAAAACCAGGGTGAATTCAAAGAATATCAATGTAATTACATTTTGGAATTTCCATCTACATGGTGAGTAGTCTAATGAGACATTCTTTTTGTTCTTCTTGTTAGGGTAAGATTATTTTTGGTGCAAACATGTTTTTTACTAGGGTTACACACTCCATAGTGATCCCAAGCCATGTGTCCATGGGATGTGGCTAGGGATTCCATGTCATAGTTCATGGTTGTGTAGAAATACATGGAAAAATTACACATCCAAAGGGTTCTAGACATGGTAATAGTTAAACGACGCAACCAAGTGATTACTTAACTTGGAAAAATGGTGTACCCAGTGGTACATGTTGTGTGTACGACATGGACAGCCGATCAATGTGGAGGAAGAACACGGATTGGGGATAAGTGAAGTAGGACAAGCTATGTATGGGATGTACACACCATGTATGTAGATATGGCTAACCTAGGGAAAGTGAATGAGAGTCTTGTATAGGTTCATAGGAGAGTAAACATGTAGTGTGGGATCCAGTGGATGTTGTGTAGTTTCTTGAATATCTTCTTGAGATACTGCACCTTATGTATCTCTTTCTATAGAACTATGGTTTGGGCTTGTTGGTAGCCTATCCTGAGTATTTTTTCATGTATAACGATGTTGGAATCCATTCTATCCTACGATATATGATGTTTCATGGTTAAATCACAATGCTATTGTAGTGGGGGTTAACCTTTTGTACTGATCATCGTGGATCACTAGGTTGACGTTGGCGTCGATACACTTCCCTTTTTTCTTAAGATCGGGGCCCCTAGACTCTCTATGTTGGTAAAGTGGTGATCCCCCTTAGTACCATGGTATGATTCCCCTACTCATGGGAGTTTTTCATTGTGAGGTATCATAAGTGTGATGCTCCTTTCAGTATAACTAGACCAATGTTGTAGATCAGTGTGGTTCTTAGTGATATACACTAGGACTGGTACTCCCCTTTATAATAGGGCACAATGTTTCCCTTATCTCTCTACTATTGCATATATAGGACTCCCAAGGTTGTGGGAGTGTGTTCTATACCACTAGTATAGTTCATTCAGGTTTGGTACTCCCCTGATGGATTAGTCTGTGGGTTCCCCATATCATTCGTTTAGATGGAAACAGTGCTCTCCACCCTTAATAAATTGCAGACCCTCCATACTAATTGGAAAAATAGAGTTAGATCTCCCTTTTCAAACAAGAATGTATGTCCTCTACCCATGGATTCAATACTCTCTTGTCTTTCCAGGGTGTGGGTCCTCTATATGAGATGTATAAGTAGTGTTGTACTCCATTATCATGTTAGGGTGTGGGTAATATATCCTTAGAGTCATAAGTCCCATGTCATTTGATGGTGTGGGTTATCCTTATGTGTTATTCGAACAGAGTTGGTACTCCCCTTTTTTACAAAGGAGTGAGTCATATATCTTGAGGTTATTACTCCCCTATCATGTCAGGGTGTGGGTCATCCATAGTGATCATATAGATAGAGTGGTACAACCCTGTCGTACCATGGTGCACGTCCTCTATCTACAAATTTGTACTCCACAATAATATCATGGTGTGGGTCCTCTACCCTCTGAGTGGTACTACCCTATCATGCTAGGGGTGGGTCCTTATTTACGAATATTAATCCCATGTCTTCAATTGGTAATGGGGAGAGAGTCCTCTACTCAATTTGAAGTTCCCTTGAATGTTGAGTATAGTTATGAGTAGCGGGACCCTCCACTAGTTGTGTTAGATACCCGGGTAGAAGTCAGCTCCCCCTTGACGAATTGAGGCATGGTTCACTCTATATATGAGTGATAAGATGTTTCTCATGTTAGTTAAAATACAGTAATCCCTCAACTCTAAGTCTATGTCCAGGTATTGATGCCTTTATTCTCTCTCATTTGTGAGGATGTACATAGTGCATAGTATGGAGTAGTGCTCCCTCAACTGAGCATAGTGTAGGGGGTAGGCTTCTCCACTTTAGTTTCTTAATGCATCATGTAGTTCATAGGTAAGAGAGGGAAGGACCAGTAATATTGGGCACCAGAGCTAGACCAAGTGAGTTGTTCCTGATTGAGTACGTTCTCTCAAGTGTACCATGAGGAATGTTGGAGTTGTTCCTAAAGGAGTTTATCTATTGTATGGGTTTCATATGGTATTTTTGAGCTTGTAGAGAATTATCTCCTTAATTTTTATTACCTTTATATCCTCAAGTAAAATCCATTTATTGCCTATGAGGTTGGAAGCTCTTTATACATGGATTCAAATATGAGCATATTTTTGTGATAGTTGGAATCCTTATATTGTTTTCATGTTTTTAGGGTTGACACCCCTTGTGGGATTAGCTAACTGGTTGCGTATAATCAAGGATGGTTCAATATGGAGTTTATCCTTCGATTGGGTTCTCTCTAGCTTGGTTGAGCGGTCTATTGCCTTTCAGTTTCTCACTTTTCTATTGGGTTTTTGGGGGCCTACTAGGTATTGTTATTCTCAACCTTACATAGGCTTTATCCGTATGTGTTTTTTCTTGTTTAAACTAAAGGCCTTTTGATAGATTTCACTTTTTCCCTTGGTCATGGAATTTTTATATTCTTTTTATTATTTTTAGACCTTGGATTAGGTTTTTATTGGATAATTCCCAAATTCCTCATATTTAAGATATTGAATTGCAATTGTTAAGTTTTATCCAACTCTATTTCCCATCACCAATTCTAATGAGATAATTGTTTTATACAGTAGTTATCTTCTTTAAACCACCATTTAACATTGATAAATCAATATCTAGTTTCATTGAGAAAATCCATTTGGTATCTCTTCCCATATTTTTTACATGAAGGAGATTGAATCTTTATTACTTCATCATATTTATCACCCAAATATCCTTGAGACTCCAAGATTACATTCTTTGTGTCATTTAGGATTAAAATTATATTCACATTGTTAATCATAATTTATTATGGTTGGTTTAGAGTAATATTAAAATATATTACTCCCTCTCCAATCCCATTAGGTCTCTCATTGGGACAATATCAGCATTGTTCACTGAGTCCATTGATAACATGGTTTTATTGAACATCAGACATTACAAAAACCAAAATAGGTTAACCTGAGTGATGAATAATTTATATAATAATAGAAATATCATAAATTATCTTTTATAAACTCATCCTACGGTTCTCTTCCTTTTTATAATAGTAAAATTATATTTCAGTTCAACATATATGACTCTTGGTTTAATCTTAATTTCATCAGGTTGGGATCTCTTCTTATTATAATTTTAATTTATTATAATAATAAATCATTTATAATAGTTTTTAATGAAAATTTGACTAACCAAAGAGCATCCCTGAAAATTTTACAAATGGATGTGTTGTTATTCTGCTTTGTTTTAAAACATGTGATGATTGAGTGAATAACCAATATAAAATTTCTAGGGTTATTATACCTAGGTACATCTATATTTAGAGACTATGTATATATGTATTATCCATAAAAAAAATTTAGAAGAACCACGCACTCTCTAATTTAAAAATATATATAATGTTATCCTTTACACATACTTATTCCTAGAGTTTTCTCTAATGTTCCCTTATCATAATATTAAAAAACAATTGGTCCCTACTCTAATATCAACTATAGTTAATCTATCCTCATGAAAAAGATATATATTTATTTAACATATTAAATTACTTATTGAATTCAACATGATTAATGAATGGTCTTTTGTATTTGGAAAAATTAGTAAAAACAAGAACATTTTACTTAAAACCTAATGTGTTTCTTATCCAATTGACATTTTTTACTTTAGTACAATTTGGTGAAATAAAAATCAGTATTCAACATCTCCTAAAAAATCTACTCAATATAATCTTCTACACATACATCACTAATTACATTCCATCATTATTAGGAGAAATAGAGACATAAAAAGGGGTGACATAAAATTTGTGGTAATAGAAAAACATAATAACATTTCATCATGGTTTATATCATAATAATATGAGAATAAATGATCAATAATAAATTCCATACCAAAAATAATATATAATAATAAGAGTTTTTCATAAATTAGGGAAGAAGTACATGTTATCTCAAAAGAAGAATATTATACTCTGACATAACAGTGTGAGAAAAGTAGGGAAACATGGAGTAAATAAAAGATTTCATAAGTTCAAGTAATAATTAATATGTGGATATAACATAAAACATGACATCAAAAACATAATTCAAGGATAACATACAACACTATCATTTTGGATAGAGTCCCAAGGTGGATTGAAATTATTCTTCATTCCTAGTGGAAATAATTCAATGGAGGATTGGGTTCACTCCAAATTCACTTTAATATTATCTCATGATATATAATTATTTACCCAATGAATTAGAGAGATATAAAATTTCTATCATTTTCAATTAACATAGTGTTCTTAGGCTAGCTACTTGTGTGCCATACATTGTATCTCATGAGATGAAAACAATACCAAATTTAGTATAGGGTGATATTATTATAGGAACACCCATAAAGAAATGAAAAGTAATAATACTTATATGAATACATGTTTCGTATAAGGAAAATAAACTATATACAAACAATAAACATGATAAACACCTTAAGATAGAGGTGGGTTTAATAATATTGTATTAAAGATTAACCAAAGGATATATCATAAATATTTACTAACGAATAATGAATAAATTCATTTAAAAAATAAAATTCTAATAATGAAACACAGTTCATGAATATTGAGATCTGGTGTAGGAAAATTCATAATAAATATTTAAAAATTTATGAATAAAAAATGAACTTCCTAAGTGATTCTTTTCAAAATTATCATAATATACCTTAAGTAATGGAGTAGCGTGTTATATCAAACTTTACAAAAATGATCTAGGAATGTTTTAAATAAAATGATGAGGTTTTTTTAATGAATTTCATATTGAAATAAAATTATATAGGAGATACTTATTATTAAATAAGAAATTTTAAAGTTCATCTATGTTGGGATAACTTGTAAGTTATAATTTTTGAGGGAACTTAAAACATGTGAAAAAACCCAAAAAATGTCATTATTGTAAATAAATAATTGTGTATTGAATATATAATAAAATATATTAAATAAATATAAGATAATAATATAGATAAAAGGAGATAAAATTAAAGATAATTAGTAAACCAAACATAATGATGATGGTTTTAGTAGATCCATTTTAAGGTTTTAAACCACTATTGTAAAACTACAACATCAAAAAAAGGCTAATAAGTCATAATTTTAAAATTATGAGAAGGAAAATATTATTTTCACATGAAATAACACTTAATTAGGTTCCTAATTGAAATAATAACATTGGTGGGATGGATATTTATTTAAAAGTAGTAAAAACTTTCGATAAAGAGGATGATAAATATTTTTAAAAATGATATAATTTTTTATGAATAAATTTATCAAAGTAAGGCCATTTAATGTATAAATTTAATTATATAAAAGAAATTTATAATTTTAAAAATTAAATATTACAATTTAAGAAACAAATAATATAAGTATGGTATTTATGATAATATATAATAACTCAAATAAAGGGGGTTTGATTTGAAAAAAACTCTTACGTAATTCTAATCTTTTAAATAGAAAATCCATAGAATATAGAAAATGAAATGGTTTTTTAAATACCTTATATTTCATTAAATTTATGAAAAAAAAATAAATACATTTATAATTCATACAATACAAAGAATAAGAAAGTTTCAATTATAATCATATCTAAATGGAATAAAATTTGAGATCAAAAAACCATTACCTTTTATCATGATTTACTCAAAAATGTGCTAAAATAATGAATAAAAACATAATTATATTAATAAACTATTTTATATTATTATTCATAAGTTTTTTATTTTACACTCATCATTTATAATCAATATTTATCTATATATTAAATAGATATTATTTACTTTTAATATCTGGTGTGGGTAATCTTGATCATTTTGAACTAGTTTTATGATAACATTGTCGGTATTAATTCTTAAACCAAATATAATCCTCAACTAATCATTCAAGGTACTATAATTGATTTTTTAAAATTAATTATAAATATATAACTTCATTTTATGAGATTTTTAGTTATGATCCTTGAATATGAACTCAATGACGATCACGTTTTTCTGGTTTTTAGCAAATGAGCTAGGGTGTCTTAAAGCATGAATTTAATTTTAGTATTACCCTTATAAAAAATAAATAAAATTATTATTTACTTATTTATATAAAATATTATCATCATGAAATTTATCAAATTCTTTCACGATATTTTTTTATATAATTGATCAAGTGTGTGGCCAAACCAAGCCAAAAACAAGAACATTTCATAATTTAATGGATGATTCTGAAGTGGTTTAGTTATAATGTCACTATACCAGAAACAAATTGATCATATTTAGTGCTTATTAGTGTGATATATTATAATTAATAGTATTAAAATATTTTTAAATAGGTACAAAACGTATTAGTTTTTATTAATAAAAATCCTCTCAGAAAGCTCATTTAAAACAGTTGAATTTACGGTGATTGTTGTTTCTTATATTATTATGAGGATGAACAATTTTAATTGACATAACATTAATAATTTATAAGATCATATTTATCCCTTAAACCCATTCTTCTTGAAATAAATTAAAGTAATTAAATAAAATGAAACACATTTCTTCAGGGCGGTTGTAGTCCGCACAAACATAGGATTAATGTCTTCGGTTCTCTTAAGGGGATAGGAGATAAGGGAAAGCGTTAATAATGTGTATATCATAATAATAATTATAATTCAGTAAAAATTTAATACTAACTTATCATTTCATAATTATTAATATAATTTTAAATTAAAAAATTATAATTGGAAAATTATAGAGGGTGATATGTACTTTGAGATTTTGAACATTCTCTTGAAAATATTCTTGGAAATGAAGGAATTTGGAAAATATATAGTAAATGTAATATTATGAGGGTATAAGTTTCTTATAGGTTAATTAATAAATATATGTTTCTAATTGAAAATTAATTATTAGTAGTCTTGGAGGGGTGGTGAGATGCCCCATTTATAAGTGGTGAGAATGACATTTTTTGTAATTATAATAGCTTAATATGAAGGGAGAACATGTTAATCAAGTTATTGAAACAATAAATAAAAAATAATTGATTAAATATATGTTTTATTATGTCCATACATTATACATTAAATGAAAAACACTTTTCTAACATGTTAGTCATATTGCTACTTAAGTTACTCTAAATTACCATTTTTTCTTCCTACTACGATAACTAGTTCTTACCAAATTAATTTATCCAATACATAATAAAATATAATTTTATTTATTTAATAATTTATAACATATAATTACATATATAAAACACATATTATTTTATTAAATTTCTATTTATATGAAAAAAAACTATTTTAAATTTGCACATATAACAAATAAAAATCGTATTATTAAATGGTTTATATTTATCCTTAAAATACATGTGAAGGTTAAAATTGTCTTTGTTTTTTATTTTAATGATATAAATTGGTTAATTGTAAAAAAATATATATGGAATTTAAATCTTTCAAAAAATTTTTACTGAAATATCATTTAATTTTCTGTAAGGACCAAAAAGGATTTTATTAAAAAAAGTTACTTTATGTTCATAAAATATTAATCATAGGTTTTATAAATATAACATAGTATATTCAAACTTTATTTTTAAAAATTATTAATTAAAAATTTTACCAATTAAAAGGTTTTATACACTTATATGTCTTTATTTTATATTTATAAAATTTATTTTTTTGAAAAACTATATTTTTCAATATTCACCTAAAAATTAGCTTACATTAGAAATCCCAATACATCAACCTATTATTAAATTGAAATGATTAATTTCAAAATTAGTTCCATTAAATGAAATTATAATATATTTTTTTTAATTTTGTTTTTAAATACGAAATATAACAAGAAACTACTTTATAGAGAAATAAACATTCATTTTCATTAAGAGTAAAAATGAGAAATGTGTAAAATATATGTAATAAACTACATAATTAATTAATAATTAAAGTATTATATCATCCTTACTTTTAGTTATATATCCCCATAATATCTTCATGTAATATCTATGCATAATGTACCATCCTGTGGAATTCATGGGTGGTGAATCCACTAGCTTATATCTCATGGAAATTTCTATGATCTTTAATTTATCTAACATATGATTATTCTCATATGATAACTGTTCTACATCATCTTAGGATTTCTATTTAGAAATCCCTTGTTAATTGAGCTCCTTTGCAGGTTTGGTTAAATGGTCTTTATAAGGTATAATTCCCTTACTCATTGATATTTCTTTCCTTTATAAATTTCTCAATATGGTTCCTGCCTTTTATAATAACTAATTTAATAGGTATGTTATAATGGTAAAATTTTATTTTAACATATAAAAATTTTATTATATTTCATTATTGCATCAAAAATAAGCTACTAAAAATATATTTATTTTAGAAAAATACTTATTGAAATTTCAAGTCATTAAAAACAATATTTTATAAAAAACTAATAAAATATATTCAAAATAAACTAAGCAATTACATTTCTCATTCAAGAACAATACTATATGGAACATGTTTAATAACATATAAAAATTAAATAATTACTGCTAAGAATTGTATAATCCACCGACTCCATCCATGTAACCAAAAATGTAGCTTCAATATTTCTTCCTACAAACACATATAAAACTATGGATGGGTGAGTAAATTGAAGTAATAAGTATTATAACTTTCCTAAAAAATTATATTTCCATAAGAGAAACAATTCTAGGATAGACATGAAGGAAATTTTATATTAATTAAATGGGTCTTGATAAAACTAATAAAAATTTGATACTAAAAAACTATTCATTCTTATCAGCATCACCTATAGATATATTATAATTTTATACCAACATCTTATTACTAGGGTTTACAGAAAATATCAATTTCCAATATTGATAATAAATGAGGAAGCCTATAATATAAAATTTATAGTAAATAAACTTGGAATATAAAATTACATCAATTCAATTATTAAAAATGTATGAAGGCATGGATCTCAACTTGCACTTATCATTCCATAATTACATCCCTACACCCCTTATAGACACATCATTATATTCATGCCCCTCATGCAACCACATAATCACATTTCTGCATTTCATGTAGTCTTATTGCCACATCTCTTCAACCCATTATGATAGGGATAAAAGTGGAAGATGAGCGGTGATAACTCTAGCCATTCTATTCTAGGGGTTTTCAATAGGATGATAAAGGCTAAACAACGGTATAAAGAATCCAAAACATATCAAAAAACATAAAATAGAAAAAAAAAAGTTAGAAATAATCTACCTTAAACTATAGTAAAGTTAAAATATATATTTGGAGTCACTACTACTAGTAATGTTTTTGGTTATAGCATGGGGTTTCTAGGAAGTTCTTAGAATTATTATATAGTTGTCTCTCAACTAGTGTAATTTGGAGAATACTATAACGATAAAATAGAGACAATCCCTAAAATATATATATATATGAACAAAAAGTGACTCTATTCCTTAACCATAGGTGGTAGACATATATCAAGGTATATTTCTATATTATTTGTTAGGCTACCTCTATATTGGGTATTTGATTTTGTGATTGATATTTTTACAGGTGTGGGCCTCATATCAATTCCACTATATCACATGGAACTAGTTAGGTTGAAATATATCAAGGTTTAGATTTAAGATATTGAGTCCAAAGCTTCATCATATCAATTTCATTCCCTCAGGGTGCTCCAGTTCTATTATCCAAGTTGGTGGATAGTAGTCTGTAACTCTCTATAGACTACTGAGATATAATTTATATCTCTATGAATAATATATAAATATTTGTAGAACCCTCCATTTTAGTTTAATGTACATTTATTCATGTATTTTAATAAAATATAATTATTATGTTGTGTTTCAATATGTTTTGATATGTTTTGGGTACATTTAAGGTGGTTCACTTTTTATGTACGATTATTAGAAACCATGAACCATCATTAGAAAACCATACAATGGAGAATAATGGTCACTAGGTAGGTGTGTTGTTGGTGCATGCTATGGAAAAAATGTGTGAGTGCTCAAGGGAAACCTTGAAACTTGAATTAGAGTGAAAATTACATTTTCTTCTGGTTTTTCTAAATATGAAATCCGACTATTTAATGGGTTGTCTTGGGAAAGTCTCACCACACATTTGGTGCACAATTTTTCAAACCAATTAGCTTAACCAAAAGGGATACAATTGGCATCCCAAAATTTAGGATCTAATATAAATTAACCCACAAACCCTTATTTAATCACCAAATCCCTTGAGATATTGAATTACTTTTTCTCTCAGCCTTTAGGGAAGATCCCTTTCAATTCATAAGAAATTATTAAGCTAATCAAATAATTTTGGATATCTAAATTCATTAGTAAGTCACCATAATTCAATGTTCTTCTTAGATACATTCATCTTCACTCTCTTTGAACCATATATCTTGTCCTATATGGATAGAACTATTTTCCTTGATGCTAATCTCGAAAATTCATGATTTATTCTATTGAAGGAGAGGAGATCTAAGTTCATATCTAGAGTATAATAGTTTCAATTATTATTTTTACCAACCAATGAGACGTAGGTGGATTCACCCTCATCTTTACTTGATTGAGAATGTCAATTATTAATTTTCTTTTAATTAATTTCTTGAAATTGTTGTCAAATCCTTGTCTGATTCTTAATAGAAACAAGTTTTTTTTGAGATTTTTAGTTGTTGAAATTGAATGTTTTAATGTAAAATTAACCTTAGTGATACGTTAACAATTATGATTTTAAAATTATGGTTTTTTATGCATGTAAAATGTTTTTTGTAATGATTTAAATAAATATAAGTTTTGTGTAGAATGGTTTTTCATGGATTTTTTAATACATGGTTTATATGATTGCATTCATATACGTGATCCTAAGGAATGGGTGTGTTCCATTGGGAAACCTTGTATTATTCATGTTGTTATGACTTATTGGATCAGTTAGAGACTACTCATTAGTTTTAAACTCTCACCTAGGAATTCATGGGTGTTTGTGTGTGTGGAAATATGGTTATGGATATGAAAAATAATTGAGAAAGTTTCTACACTTTGTAAAATGTTTTCCATGTAACTTCATTAATATTTTTATAAAAATTGTTTTTTTTCGATTTTGAAATATTTTTATATTAAATTTTATAAATTAGTTTTGTCCTAATAGCATGATTTATGATGTTTTTGGGGAAATATTTCTATGTTTATACTCAACACTTTCTTAGGATCTGGTTTGATTTTGTAGGTTCCATCTATTCATACATAAGTAAAGGCAATGAATTTAAATTATTTAGTGATTCATCTTGATACCATGGGCATGGAATTGGGATTTGGATCTTGGATGGGGTTGGGTGTATGTTTTTTTCTGTGAAAATGGTGTTTCTTAGTTTTTTGGTCCTTTATTTATTTTTGAATATGTCTGCTTGTTTTTTCTGGTACTTTGATATTGTTTTATGTTTTGAGTTTTGTTGTGTTATAATGAATCATATAGAGTATTGTATATTTATTTCCAATGTTTCTAGGGTGTTTTATCTTTTAAAAAATCACCCAAAAAATTTTATTGAGCCCCTTAGAATTTATTTCTATCCATTGGTGTCTTGGGGATGTCACATAAGGCCAAGTAGAATCCTTTTCACATCACGAGACAATGAGGATGTGTATGATGTTATAAATAGTATAAACTTTTTTATTCCATGAATTATAAATGGTTTCAGTTTTTCTTTGTGATGGTAAAAAGGATGTACTATTGGCGGAACATGGAATTTCTAGCTTAAAAAGATGCAGTTAACCTTTTTATTGTTAACTTCATGTTACCAAGTTGTTTGGGAACACAATTGTTTTAAGACACTTTTAGGTAAGTTATCATCACATCATCATGTGTTTATACAATTTTATGTTCATGGAATGAATTTATATAAATACTTACCACTTTAATGTAATTATTAGTTCTTAGTTTAAAAGATTATCAAATGTTAGAAATATAATGATTTTTGAAAATACTTAAATGGGTTAATTTCAAAAATAAAGGTTGTGGAATTTTCAAAAATGATTAAAATAATGAATATGGTTGGATTTTTTGAAATTTACGATTATTATATTTTTTGATAATGTAGTTTAAAATTTATTAGACTTTTGTTATAATGAGTGAGAGTGAATAGATTTTTTTTTGGTTTTACTAAATGGAACCATATAGGTATCATATAAATAAAATGAAAGAGCATTCTTGAAATTTAGTAGCACCTAAACCATCGGTGAACCAATAACTAGACTAAAGAATTTCTCATGTCTTTTAGGACATGTATAGGGGTAATATAAATGTTGAGACTCAAAAAGTGGACCATTTAGTTTTGTTTAAAAAGTATAATCCCTACATCATTCAGGGGGTTCTATTTTATAGAGGGGAGAAGTTTTGGTTGAATAGGATGAAATGAATCGTTGAATTCTTAGGAACACTAGTTGTGTTGAAATTAAATTTAGGAATTTATATACTAGAGGATCAAGAATGAAAATGGTGGGATTTATTTTATCAACATAATGTTGATAAAGGAAAGATTTGGGAGTATTTTGACGAATTGTTTGACAAGAAATTCTATCCACGCAACTTTTTAATAGGTAGAACAATAGATTTATTTCTCTTAAAGAAGTAGAACCTCTCGATGATAGAGTATATGGATAAATATATGAATTTAGTTCACTTTTATCTAGATATTTTTAAAAGTGAATCTTTGAGTATATGAATTTTAAAATTGGGCTTATGACCAAATGTTCACTCAAGGATTGTCATTATTTGTATTATTAACTATATATAAATTTTAAATAGAGTGACTAGGGAAAAGGGGGATATCTCTAGGATTTTAGTTGTATATAGAATGTTTACTTCCTTAGGAATTAGTGGAAACTCTGACACTGGGAATAAGAAAAAGAACGAAACCAACTTATAGAGTGGTGGGATGTCTCCGAATCAACCCATGGAATCATTAAAAATCCTTCCTCAACCAAAATGTAATCTGGGATGTTTCTAATGTTTTTATTTTGATCATATGGATTGATATTATACATAACCACCTAGATCATGTAACAATTGTAATCATATTGTATATTTTCAATGTTATTGTCTTAGTTCTCTAAGGTCAGGTGATAAAAACATATCTCATTGTTCCTAACAATCATTTTATTTAATGGGATGAGTAAAGAATAATGATTATCTTCATCAAAATAAAGTAAAATAAGGTGATTCTTGGAACATAATGACTTATCAACCTATATTATCATAATAGGGTAGTAAATAGAAGATTGGATCGAGTTAGAAGTTGTATGGAGATGAAAATGTGATCATGGATAATAAATCGAGTCATTTAAAAATGAGAGGTATGATTATTTTTAATTCTACACTTATTAAAGTTCAATTTTATAAGGTAACCCTCAAAATTTATTTCTTCTCTTAATTTTGATCATATGGAATTGCATGTTGATATAATGTCTTCTTTTTTTAAACTCAAAAGTCCTCTTTCCCAAAGAGAGTTTTAATCATTTTTTCTAAATCTTATTTTATAACTATCAATGGGGGTGATATGTTTTAGGAATTATTAATGCTTAAGATGGTTGAATGTGACTTGACTTTCAGTATGGATTAGTTGAAATCATTTAAGGTTGACATTGAAATTTACACTGAAAATGTAATTTTCACATCTCTTAATGGCATTGAACATCTCTTTAGAGGATATTTAGATATAATGACAGGTAGATAATGACTTTTAGAATTTATGGTTAGAATTAACTTTTATCAATTGGAAGTTATAACTATTTAATCTAAATAAAAGTTAAAAATAGTGATTTTACAACTATCATTGAATAATTTCTTGATGTTTTTCTAGAAAAAATTTTAGGGTTTCCACCCAAAAGATACATAGATTTTATGATTGATATCATTCTGGGGACCTTTCCAATTTTAATTTTGTCTTGTAGGATGGAATGAAGAGAAATGGTTTATATAATATTTTTGTTATAAAAGTTGTGAATAAAATGGTGCATTCAACTTATTACATCCCTATTGGTAGCAGAGATTCATTTTTTAAAAAAAATTTATAGTACTCTTAGTCTTTGTGTTTATTATTGTAATATTAATTAATTTATGATAAAGAATTGGTTTCCTATCCCTCAAATTTAAGACATGTTTGATCAACCTAGGGGATCCAAGTGATTCTATATAATTGACTTATATTCTAGATATCACCAGAAATATGTTTATAAAGAGAATATTCTGAAGATATAATTCAAAAAAGATATAGCAATTAGGAATATGTAATTATGACTTTTTGACATATAAATCCACCATCCATATTTTTATAATTGATAAATCAAATCATTAAAATCAATTTTTATTTCTTTGTGGGGGTATTTTCTTGATGATATTCTAGTATATTCTAGGAAAAAATTTAGATCAATAGAAATAATTGGATATAGTGTTAGGTATATTTTAGGAGAATTAAAATTATGTTATATTATCAATGTATGATTTATTGAAATTATAGGTGAGTTTCCTTGTCCATTTCATCTCTAAAAATGAATTTATAAGGATCCTAAAATGATCGATGCCATTTTCCCTTGGAGGCCACTAAATAATATATTAGAGATATGTAGTTTCCTTGGAATATTAGGATACTTCTTATTATTTTTTCATGATATTCCAGGGTTGGCCTCAACATTGATATCTTTGATGAGGAATGGAATTCCATTCCAATAGAATGAAGAATTACATAAATACTTTAAATAGACTAATTTTTAACATTTATGATAACATATACTAACATTTTCAAAGTCTAAAAAAGGATATATAAGATATTGTGATCCATGATGATCAAGGTTGTGATGTGTTCACATGTAGGGGTATCATGTTGTTTCTGATGACTTATGATAGTTATGGGTGCATGAGAAAATTTTCCCATTATATGATTTGAAGTAAGCTGTTGTAGTCCATTTATTTAAAAATTTTGACATTATCATTTTGGTGATAAATTTATGGTGTTTATGGATATTAAAATATTAAAACACATATTCAAACAAATATAATTTAATCTGATATAATGAAGATAGAGATAATATCAAAAAAATTGACTTTAACTTGTTATATAACCATGGTAATAGAAATTCTATAAAAGATTCCTTGAGTGGAAATTTATATGCTCATTTGGATAGATAGGATTTTGATCAATGGAAACCTATATCAATAATAGATTATATAAATAAATATTGTGTAGATAAAGGTTGATGTTTCCTTTCAGGTTTCTATTATTCCATATTTGGTTGATTAGGCTTGAAATTCTCAAACATATGACACATTATTTGTTACAAAGAGGAAAAATCAATGGTGGGGAGACTATTGAGGGATGTATTTTTTATGGGGATTTGGGGTTATAGTTTAGAGATAAAATTGTTGTGATTTTGGCTTATCAAGAATATTTTCTCTCTTCCTACCCCCATTCAGGATGGTTTTTCTATCCTAGAATCTAGGAGATATATAATGCTTTGAGAACACAATTTTGGTGTGCTGGAATGAAGAGGAGGGTGGAATGGTTTGTTTTGAGATACCTCACCTATTGGTAGGTCAAGGTTGAGAATCAATAGGAAGACAGTGTATTGTATTATTTATCGATTCCTATATGGAAATAGGATAAGATTTACATGGATTTTTTAAGAGGTCTATCAATAAATTTTAGGAAACAAGAATCTATATGGGTGATTTAGATTAGCACACAATGTTAGCTCACTTTTTACCTATTTTTGAAACTAATATATTTGAAAACTTTTCTAGAATCTACATTTGGTAAATTGTAGATATGTACAAAATTCTACTCTCAATAGTATCAAACTAAGACCCTAGGTTTATATCTCATTTTTTGGAAGTACATACATTGATTCCTTGGAACCCAATTGGAAATGATCACAGCTTATCATACCAAAAGATATTGGAAATACAAAATGAAAATACAAACATTAGAGTACATTCATAAGGATCATGTAATGTATTTATGTTTCTCATGGTAAGATTATATACATTTAATGAAGTTATAAAACAATAATAGTTATCTAGACTCAATAGATATTACTACTTTTGAATCATTTTATGGGAATTTTTTCATTCTTCACTTTGTTGGTTGGAACTGGGTGAGACATCAATAATTATTCCAATCCAAGTTAATTAGACAAAATAAAAGAATAATTTAATTAGAAAGATGATTCACATGGACAAAGTCATTAGAAACCATATGCGTATCATCGTCGGAAACCATTTTTTCTTAAGGTGATTGGTCATGTATTCTTCAGAATATCCCCAACACATGGGAATTTTCATTTTGTTAAGAAATTAATATTGCCCCCATGGTACATAGACACTTTTGAGAGACATTACCAAGTATGTGAGTTTTCATATCAATTGGCTTTTCTTCCATGATTCAGTTTAGTTCAAAATGTGTTTCATGTTCCTCAATTTAAGAAGTACAAACCTGATACTGAAGAAGTGATTCAATGGGACCATGTTGACCTAGATATGTATTCTATATTGATTGATTATCCAATATGGACTATATATTGGAATGATAATATATAATGTGGTAAAATCATCATTATAGTGTTCTTTTTTGGAAGAATTGATAGATTTAGGAAGAAACATGGGATTGTGAGAAACAAATGCTGAAATAGTATCTTGAACTCTTCCAATACAATAACAATATTAATTTTTTAGGATGAAAAGACCAAAATTTTGGAGAATTTAACACCCCAATTTTTAGGTATATGACATTGTATTCATGTATTGTGATTATAAATAATTCTTGGGTTGAGTTTCAGGAGTCTTCAAGGTTTTTTGAATATTTTGGAGACTTTTATAGAGGTCAATGGTTTGTGAATGGTTATTATAAATTGTGAACCGTCTATAGGAAACTATGCAAGGTGGAGATTTTTCACTCAATAGGATTATGGTTTTGAAAAACTATACAAGTTCCCAGGGGAAACTATACAACCAGAATCAGAGGGAAAATAATTGTGGGTGCATGGTTTTCCTAATCGTACAAGCCATTCATGAGAGGGTTTGGATTGAGATAGTATTAATGCATGGTAAATACACAATTTTCCAAATTGTGTAGCATAACCATGTGAAGTATAGTGGAACTCAAGAATTTGTGTATCTAATATTAATTAAATCATGAAACCCTCTTTAATAATATAATCCTTCGATATACAGAATTCATTTTTATCCTTAGTCTTGAGAGATGATCCACTTCGATCTAGAATAGATCCTAATGTGATTAAATGTTTGTTGTGGATTATAATTCATCATTAATTCATTATTCTTCACAGTTATTCTTAGATATAATATTAATATCTCTCTTGGAACCATAGATCTAAATTTTTATTTATAGATCTATGTTCTATGGTGGGAATCTTGATGAGTTATGATTCAATCTATTAAAGTAAAGGGGATATGAGGTTGGATCTTGAGTATCAGTTTCATTCTTCATTTTCGACAATAATTAAGGGGTAGGTGGATTCTCTCTAATATCTATATGTAATGTAACTGAATGATTATTTTTTAAAATTAACTTCTTAAATTTTTTGTGAAATACATATTTGATTCTTGATTGAAAACTATTTTGGGTTATAGAATTGGAATTTATAAAATTTAATGTTTTCTAAGAAATTCCTCTTGGGTGATATTTTTAAAATATAGATTTTAAAATTTTGTTTCTTCTTTAACACATGATAAATGATTTCATAAATTAGTTAAGGAAAGAAAGGTTTTATATGGAATGTTTTTTCAAGGATTTTGGTATACATGATTAGTGTGAGTGTATTCATAGACAAGATCATATAGAAGGGGCGTGTAAAATTAGGGTGCCTGATATTGGTCACCTTGTGAAGACTTTGTGGATCAATGATAGACTGTAACGCCCGAGATTTTTATGAGAAATATTTTGTTTTTATCAAAGGAATCTTTCACTAAACACAACACTAGCTTAGCTTTCTTTACACGCAAACGCGGCCTTCCTCAATAGCTTGTGTCGTACGCAATACTGAGTTTCACTAAACAACGATATTCTATTAAAATATTATTAAAACTGGCTGTTATGAATAGTAATAACCACTTTTTGAAATTTTATAAATTTTATTTTTCAAAATGGACTTCATTTTTTGGATTCAGAATATCGAAATTAGCCTAGGGTGAAATTTTGGTATTTTTCTAAAAACATTCAATTTTTGATGAATAGTGAAACCACTAAGTGGTAGTTAAAAAAACTGAATTTTTCATAAAACTTAATTTTACCACTTCTGTGAGTGGAATTTTAAAAATCCGAGAGACACGGATAATATCAAGGACTAAAATGTGGTTCAATGAGATGAAAATAATTTTTGAATAGTAACTTTTTACTTTTTTTACCACGGTTAAAAGTAAATAGGTTAATTAAGGGTAAAGGTGTTATTATTATTACCCTAACACATGTCCTAATTATATTGGATAAGTGTAATTCGACTAAAAGCAACCTTATGAATAAAATATGACCATTTAGGCCCACTTGGCTTAAATTAGGACATTTATTATTAATTTATTTAAAGAAGGGTAAAAATAGTTAAAATCAAAGTTTAATAAGTAAATCATTTTTAATATGGGGTTATACATAAGATAAATTCGACTATAAATATTCATTAGAACGATAAAAAGATTTCCTACATAATGGTATTTTATTTGTAATTTTTAGACATTAAAGAATTTAATTTATTTATGACACAATGATGATGCAGTAATTATATTATTAATGAAATATTGACATAATTGATGTTATAAATACCCAAATAAATGTACTTTGAGACTTTATATGAATTAAAAGAATTTTATAGGTTACTATGACATGTTATTATTGATTTAAGTAACTTGTTTCGAACTAATCATTCTATTATGATTTTCACAAAAATCAATTACTAAATAGTGTCAAAATTGACATAAAATAGTTTTTAAAACAAATATTATATTACTAATTGTTATTTTATTCCTAAAAATCTAAGGTTCGGCCAAATGACTTAGATAAGGTTATATATTTTGATAATAAACAACTTGGGGTTCTTTTGTCTTTATATGGTAAGTTTATTAACCTTATAGTGTAAGAAAACAAGAAGACATGGTAAAAGTTAAATTATCTAACTTAAAGTTAAATCTAAATGATAAGGTTAAAATTGATACGTAAACTTGTCTAAATTCTATTGGATGATAAGATTCAGACCCCTACTCACCTTATCTTAGAAATATATCAATTTTGAGCTATTAAAAACCGAATTTGACTTTATAATAAAATAATATTTTTAGTTATTCCAAAGGTGCCCCTCTCCTCCCTTATAAAAGGGCACCTCCTCCCCCTCTTCCTCACACCACTTTGAGCCTTCAAGATCTGCCAACCCTTGCCAATTTATCCTCTCCACTTCCCTAGAAACATCCTAGAGGTTTCTTTCTTCTTCAAAGACCTATTTTAGTGCCCTAAAATGAGGTCTCAAAGAAGCACTTCAAAGAAGAGGTAATGTCTGTTACCGATTCTTTCATCTTTATTTATTCTTCCACTTCTTCTTCTTTAGTTGTTTCATTATTAAGTAATAACATAATTATCACTCACATACAGATATGTTATTATAATTATTAAACAACACTATTTCACCATCTATCCAACCTACGGAAAAATAAATCACCGTGCATGCGTACGTACGGAATACCGTCTCCACACCGTGGTGTAATCTATTTTCCACCACCACCTTACTTGGATGGGTATAAGGGTGAAATTAATGAATATATATGATTATTGTAAATTTATATTGATTCTGAAATAGTATACATACACTCCAATAAAATTCCATGATCATAGGAACGATATCATCACTCGTGTGTACGTACGGAATACCGTCTCCACGATGTGATGTGACTCGTTCTACATGATCTTCATTTAATAATGATTATATAAATTAATTTAATGAACTAATATGATATATATTACACTAATACCATTCTGGAAATGAGTTATCTATGACCTAAAGAGAATAATAAGAATTTATTCGACAAAACATGCATAAGAACAAAAAGTAATAAACACCCGAATAACAAGTAGTAATTAAATATTACTAATAAGAAGGTAAGAATACGACCATATATGATATCATAACAATAATTATGATTCTGGAATAATTCAATAACATTATTTAAATCATTATACAGGAGGTTTGGACACTTACGAAGCAAATCAGACCTAAGGTAAGGGAAATATCACAATCTCATTTTTATCCGAGATTGTTTATACTTTAGTATTTACTAGGGTGTATTTTATCATCCACATCCATGTTTCCTCATAATGTAATATTATTTCCATCCACCTACAATTTATCAAATCCAATTTTACCCTTCGGTGAGTTTTTGGTAAAAGATGTGAAAGGAATATTTTGTCGTTTTTCGTACGAGGTACTTTTTGACTTTTCTGACAAAAGTATGAGAAGACTGTTTTTTTAACTTATACGGCATGAATGGATTTTTAAAAAAATATTTCCAAGATGCTTCCTTTACAAGTTTTCAAGTTTATTTTTAATCAACTTCTTTTAGTTTAGAATTGTACGGCATGTTAAGAAAGTAAAAGTGTTTTTGATGTATAAAGGATATTTTCCTCAAGAATGGAGTTCAAGTGTTTTATCAAAATTATTTTCCATCTAAGATAATAAAGGGTTCTGTTTCTATTCCTATTATTACATTGATTTGATTATTTTGTGATGTAATTATATTTTTATGAATTCCTTTATCTTATATGAATTGTTTTATGAAGTCACGATGTTTAAGATTCCCATTTTTATTACATGGGTTATTCTATGATGTATGGTTTCTGATTTTGTGGCACACATAAGAATGGTATCATTATGAGATGGTTGGGACCTATATCTCCCTCCAATGCATTGGGTAAAGATTTTATATCTCATGAGATAGACATGTCTGGAACGGCAGGTTAAACCAGTTCAGTGAAACAGGACTGAAACGAGGAGTGAACTCGATTCAGAAATGGACTTTGTCCACTAAGATAGTCTTGGAAATGAGTCTTGACTAACAAGAAATGATTATATATAATTATGTGTGTATTCCAGAAAGTTTCATGTTTTAAGTTATGATTATTGGGATTTCATTTCACTACTATGATTTATCCCATGTTATGAAATTATGCTCTCTTTTGCAGGTTAAGATTTCCAAAAGTTATGTTCTTATGAATATGATGTGATTGATATTTCTTTTGTTTACCCTTACTGAGAATTTGAGCTCACCCTTTTGTATGTTTTCTTTCCCCAGGTCAGGAAGAAGTTTATTAAGTAAGATATTCCAAAAGGGACTATAGATATGATGAAATAAATGGGAGACAATGTAGACGCTTTATGAACCAGTTGTTTATGTTTCCAAGTTTCTAAATACACTATACCTATATGGTCCTTTCGTGGTTTTGTTATATATTGTAATAATTATGCTTTAATTTTGAAGTATTAACAATGTATGTAAAGTATGGGTCGTTATATTTGGTATTAGAGGAAAGGTATAGTCAAACTTTGGAAACTAGGATGTGAAATCCTTAGTAAGAATCCTAAGGATAAGTCTAAGCATAGAACACAATCTTAGTGTTTTAGAAATGGCCATGAACAACCTATGATAAGACCTTAAGTGTGAAATTTTATTCTTGATTATGTGTTTTTTCTATTATAATTAGTGTTTCTCACACTATTCTTCTTGGTTTTAGTCAATGGCTGGAACCCAAAGGAACCGTGTTAATGTGGAATGTGACGGGCAATGCAATGATTGTCCCCCTGAGCAACCAAACGTTATGGGAGATGGAATGAAAAATCTTGTGGCTATTCTCACACAACTTTCTCAAGCTATGAATCATGTAGGACTTCCAAACGAGCAAAGTAAGGAGCAACATTCTGTTGAATCCTTCATGAGGCAGCGTCCACCTTCTTTCAGCGGGTCTACTGATCCATTAGTTGCTGAACAATGGATTAGTACAACTGAAAAGATATTTTTAGTTCTTCAATGTTCTGAACATGATAAAGTCATCCTAGCAGTTTATAATTTGGAAGGAGATGCCGATCAATGGTGGAATCTTATTAAGAATACAAAGCAAAGAGATGAAATTGAGTCCATGGAATGGGACGAGTTCAAGAACTTATTTTTCAATAAGTACTTCCCTTGTATTCTCCGAACAAAGATGGAGAAAGAGTTTCTTGAACTGAAGCAAAAGGATGATGAATCGGTTGGTACCTATAAAGAAAATTTTACAAGACTTGCAAGGTACGCTTCTCGTATTATTATCCAACTTGAGAGTAAGATCGATCTATTCTTTAGTGGCTTAAAACCAAGTCTTCGAAGGGCGTTATCCATAAGGGACTTCAATAGCTATGAGGAAATCATTCAATGTGCTCTCAAAGTCGAGATGGAGATTGGAGTAACCCATCAGTCATATGGGTTTGATAAGAAGAGGAAAATGGAATACAAAGGAAAATCTAAAGAGAACACTGAAAAGAAGATGATCTTTCCCTTATGCTCAAAGTGTAGAAAGAAACATGGAGGGAGTTGTCTTAATGGGACAAGTAAATGTTTCAAATGTGGAAAGGAAGGTCATCGGGCATTTTAATGCTGCAGTGATGGGAAGAATATGTCTAATGATGCAAACAAAGGAAGGGATACACATAATAAACCTAATACAATTCAATGTTTCAAGTGCAAGGAGATGGGGCATTATGCCAATCAATGCCCAAATCCAAGGGTTGATGATGATGGTCGACGTCAACAAACCCTTAAGGCTAAAGACAAAGGAAAGTCACATGCAATTTCTATCAGGGATGTGGAGTACAATAACGATGTGGTGAAAGGTACACTTACCATCCACT
This sequence comes from Viscum album, assembly GCA_963277665.1. Lineage (NCBI taxonomy): Eukaryota > Viridiplantae > Streptophyta > Magnoliopsida > Santalales > Viscaceae > Viscum > Viscum album. The sequence continues at coordinate 865,599,481 of OY728134.1, read as the reverse complement.
CTAAAGTAGAAAATGTTTTATTTGATTCTGGATCCACCCACTCCTTTATTTTTGAAGAATTTTCTAATTATATCACCATATTACCTCAACAATTAGATGTTGAGTTAGTTGTGACAACCCCTAATGGCACAACAGTCGCATCACAAGTTTATAATTCTTCTCCGATTAAAGTTTGTGGGAAAGTGCTTCCTGAAAATCTTGTGATCCTTCCTATAGTGGAATTTGATGTGATTCTTGGCATGGATTGGCTTTCTTTATATGGAGCTCAAATCAATTTCCAAAGAAGGGAAGTCACATTTCATATTCCAGATCAATCTACAATCGTCTATCGATGCAAGGATGAACATAACCTTCTAGTGGAAATTTCTTCCATCTTATGGGTCTTGATTCCACTAAATGAAGGTTATTTATCTCAAATGGTTGGTGAGAAACTAAATATTAAGAATATTCCCATTGTACGGGAGTTTGACGATGTCTTTCCGAAGGAATTTTCGGGTCTTCCACCAAATCGTGAAGTTGAGTTTTCAATAGAATTCGTACCGGGTTCTTTTCCTATTTCAAAGACACCTTATAGAATGGCCCCAATTGAGTTGTAGGAGTTGAAGAAGCAACTCCAAGAGAATCTTGATAAGGGATTCATACGCCCTAGTGCATCACCTTGGGGAGCACCTGTTATATTTGTTAAGAAGAAAGATGGATCAATGAGACTCTGCATTTATTATCAAGAACTTAACAAGATCACTATAAAGAACAAATATCCTCTCCCACGCATTGATGACTTATTTGACCAACTACAAGGAGCTCAATACTTTTACAAGATTGATCTTCGTTCAGGGTATCACCAATTAAGGGTCAAAAGGGAGGATATACCAAAGATGGCTTTCCGTACAAGGTATGGACACTATGAATTTATAGTGATGCCATTTGGTCTTACTAATGCCCATGCTATCTTCATGGATCTGATGAATAGAGTCTTTAGAGACTATCTTGATCAGTTTATGGTAGTCTTTATAGACGATATTCTTGTATATTCAAAAAGCAAGGAAGAACATGAAGATCACTTGAGAATTATACTGAAGACCCTGAGAAAGGAGAAGCTTTATGCCAAATTTACCAAGTGTGAATTTTGGCTTCAAAGAGTTTCATTTTTGGGTCACATAATCTCAAAAGAGGGGATATTTGTGGATCCAGCAAAAACAGAGGTTATCGAAAGATGGTCGAGACCAACAACAGTAACTGAGATCCGAAGTTTTCTTGGTTTGGCTGGATATTATCGACATTTTATGAAATATTTTTCACGATTATCTAATCCACTCACCAAGCTGACTCGGAAAGGAGTTAAGTTTGTCTGGACTGAGGAATGTGAAGAGAATTTCAAGGAGTTGAAAAGAAGGTTAACCAGTGCACCTATGCTCACACTGCCCTGTAGTGGAGAAAGGTTTGTGATCTATATTGATGCATCCAAGAAGGGATTGGGGTGTGTTTTTATGCAAAATGATATGGTGATAGCTTATGCCTCACGACAGTTGAAAATCCATGAGCAAAATTACCCAACTCATGATTTGGAGTTAGCTGCGGTAATCTTTGCATTAAAGATTTAGAGGCATTACCTTTATGGTGAAAGGTGTGATATTTATACTGATCATAAAAGTTTAAAGTATATTTTCACACAAAAGGAGATGAATATGCGCCAAGGAAGATGGTTGGAGCTGATTAAGGATTACGACTGCTCAATTCAATACCACCCTGGGAAAGAAAACAAGGTGGAAGATGCATTAAGTTGACAAGACCATGCCAGTTTATCCATGATGAGGATCAAAAAAGATCCAATCTTTATGGATTTACAAAGGATGGATCTTGGAATTATAATGGAAGGGGGGAAATTGTATCTTTCTCAAATGAATGTTCAACCATATATACATGTAAAGATTAAAGAGGCACAGAAAGAAGATGTTGAGTTACAAAAGAAGGTGAGAAATGTTCCTGAATTCAACCTTGATTGTGATGGGATAATAAAGTTCGGGAATTGGGTTTGTGTTCCTCCCATCCCCGAATTAAAGAAGGAGCTGCTGGATGAGGCTCATAGTTCTTCATTCTCTATTCATCCTGGAAGCAAGAAGATGTATAGGGACCTGAAAGAGTACTTCTGGTGGGATGGAATGAAAAGAGATGTTGCTGAATATGTCTCTCGATGCTTTTTTTGTCAGCAAGTTAAAGCTGAGAGATAGAAGTCTAAGGGGATGTTACAACCATTACCCATACCCGAATGGAAATGGGAAAACATCACTATGGAATTTTTCACAGGACATCCTAAAACATCCAAAGGAAATAATGCTATCTGGGTCATAGTTGATCGTCTTACAAAGTCTGCACACTTCATTTCTATTAGAGAGGATTTCTCTCTGGATCAGCTTGCCAGGATATATGTAAAGGAAGTGGTAAGATTGCATGGAGAACCACTTTCTATTATATCTTATCGGGATCCGAGGTTTACCTCAATTTTCTGGCGAAGTCTTCAGCATACATTGGATATAGAGTTGAGTTTCAACACTGCTTATCATCCTCAGACAGATAGTCAGTCTGAGAGAACAATTCAAAATCTAGAAGATATGTTGATAGCTTGCTCTATGGATTTCAAATGTGGTTGGGATCAACACCTACCTTTGGTGGAATTTTCTTATAATAATATCTTTCACTCCAGTATTCAGATGGCTCCTTATGAATCTCTCTATGGAAAGAAATGCAGGACTCCAACTTGCTGGGATGAAGTTGGGGAAAGAAAGCTATTAGGACCTGGTCTTGTTGATGAGATGGAAGAAAAGGTCCGATCTATTCAACAACACATAAGAGAAGCTCAGAGTAGATAGAAAAGTTATGCCGACAACCGAAGAAAATACATAGAGTTTGAAGTGGGTGATAAAGTGTTCTTACGAATATCTCCCTGGAAGAGAGTCATGAGATTTGGAAAGAAGGGGAAGTTGAGCCCTAGATATATCGGTCCTTTCGAAATACTGGATCGTGTTGGAAAGGTAGCTTACCGATTAGAGCTTCCACCGAATCTCTCTCAAGTTCACGATGTGTTCCATGTATCTCTCCTGAGAAAGTACATACCTGATCCTTCACATGTACTCAACTCAGAAGTTGTACCGCTGGAGCAAGATCTTTCTTATGAAGAACAGCCGATAGAGATTCTGGATCATATCGAAAAAGTCCTACGAAACAAGACCACTCGCTTGGTGAAAGTTTTATGTAGGAACCACCAATTAGAAGAATCTACATGGGAGCTTGAGGATATGATGAAGTAGATGTATCCTCATCTTTTTTTTACAAAGTGACGAATTTCGAGGGCGAAATTCATTTTAAGGGGGTAGAATGTAACGCCCGAGATTTTTATGAGAAATATTTTGTTTTTATCAAAGGAATCTTTCACTACACACAACACTAGCTTAGCTTTCTTTACACGCAACTGCGGCCTTCCTCAATAGCTTGCGTCGTACGCAATACAGAGTTTCACTAAACAACGATATGCTATTAAAGTATTATTAAAAATAGCCATTATGAATAGTAATAACCACTTTTTGAAATTTTATAAATATTATTTTTCAAAATGGAATTCATTTTTGGATTCGGAATATCGAAATTATCCTAGGGTGAAATTTTGGTATTTTTCTAAAAACTTTCAATTTTTGATGAATAGTGAAACCACTAAGTGGTAGTTAAAAAAACTGAATTTTTCATAAAACTTAATTTTACCGCTTATGTGAGTGGAATTTTAAAAATCCGAGAGACACGGTTAATATCAAGGACTAAAATGTGGTTCAATGAGATGAAAATAATTTTTGAATAGTAACTTTTTACTTTTTTTTACCACGGTTAAAAGTAAATAGGGTAATTAAGGGTAAAAGTGTTATTATTATTACCCTACCACATGTCCTAATTCTATTGGATAAGTTTAATTCGACCAGAATCAACCTTAGGAATAAAATATGACCATTTAGGCCCACTTGGATTAAATTAGGACATTTATTATTAATTTATTTAAAGAAGGGTTAAAATAGTTAAAATCAAAGTTTAATAAGTAAATCATTTTTAATATGGGGTTATACATAAAATAAATTCGACTATAAATATTCATTAGAAATATAAAAATATTTCCTACATAATGGTATTTTATTTGTAATTTTTAGACGTTAGATAATTTAATTTATTTATGACACAATGATGATGAAGTAATTATCTTAATAATGAAATATTGACATAATTGATGTTATAAATACCCAAATAAATGTAATTTGAGACTTTTTATGAATTACACTAATTTTATAGGTTAATATGACATGTTAGTATTGATTTAAGTAACTTGGTTTGAACTAATAATTCTGTTATGATTTTCACAAAAATAAATTACTAAATAGTGTCAAAATTGACATAAAATAGTTTTTAAAACAAATATTATATTACTAATTGTTATTTTATTCCTAAAAATATAAGGTTGGACAAATTACTTAGATAAGGTTATATATATTAATAATAAACAACTTGGGTTTCGTTTGGCTTGATATGGTAAGTTTATTAACCTTATAGTGTAAAAAAACAAGAAGACACGGTAAAAGTTAAATTATCTAACTTAAAGTTAAATCTAAATGATAAGGTTAAAATTGATACATAAACTTGTCTATATTATATTGGATGAGATTATTTAGACCCCTACCCACCTTATCTTTGAAATATATCAATTTTGAGCTATTGAAAACCGAATTTGACTTTATAATAAAATAATATTTTTAGTTATTCCAAAGGTGCCCCTCTCCTCCCTTATAAAAGGGCACCTCCTCCCCCTCTTCCTCACACCACTTTGAGCCTTAAATCTCGACCAACCCCTTCCAATGTATCCTATACACTTCCCTAGAAACATCCTAGAGGTTATGGTATTCTTAAAAGACCTATTTTAGTGCCCTAAAATGAGGTCTCAAAGAAGCACTTCAAAGAAGAGGTAATGTCCGTTACCGATTCTTTCATCTTAATTTCTTCTTCCACTTATTCTTCTTTAGTTGTTTCATTATGAATTAATAACATCAGTATCACTCACATACTGATATTTTATTATAAGTATGAAACAACCCTATTTCACCATCTATCCATCCTACAGAAAAAGAAATCACCGCGCGTGCGTACGTACGGAATACCATCTCCACGTCGTGGTGTAATCTATTTTCCACCACCACCTTAATTGGATGGGTATAAGGGTGAAATTAATGAATATATATGATTATTGTAAATTGATATTGATTATGAAATATTATACATACACTCCAATACAATTCCACGATCATATGAACGATATCATCACTCGTGCGTATGTACGGAATACTGTCTCCACGATGTGATGCGACTCGTTCTACATGATCTTCATTTCATAATGATTATATAAATGAATTGAACTAATGAATATGATATATATTACACTAATACCATTATTTAAATGAGGCATCAATAACCTAAATAGAAGAATAAGAATTTATTCGACAAAACACGCATAAGAACAAAAAGTAATAAACACCCGAATAACAAGTAGTAATTAAATATTACTAATAAGAAGCTAAGAATGTGACCATATATGATATCATAACAATAAGTATGATTATGGAATAATTAAACAACATTATTTAAATCATTATACTAGAGGTTCGGACACTTACGAAGTAAATCGGACCTAAGGTAAAGGAAATATCACAATCTCATTTTTATCTGATATTGTTTATACTTTAGTATTTACTGGGGTGTATTTTATCACCCACATCCATTTTTCCTCAATATGTAATATTATTTCCATCCACCTACAATTTTTAAAATCCAATTTTACCCTTCGGTGAGTTTTTAGTAAAAGATATGAAAGGAATCCTTTGTCGTTTTTCGTATGAGGTACTTTTTGACTTTTCCGACAAAAGTACGAGAAGAATGTTTTTTTTAACTTATACGGCATGAATGTATTTTTAAAAAATTATTTCCAAGATGCTTCCTTTACAAGTTTTCAAGTTTATTTTTAATCAACTTCTTTTGGTTTAGAATTTTACAACATGTTAAGAAAGGAAAAGTGTTTTTGAAGCAGAAAGTATATTTTCCTCAAGAATGGAGTTCAAGTGTTTTATCAAAATTATTTTCCATCTAAGATAATAAAGGGTTCTGTTTCTATTCCTATTATTAAATTGATTTGATTATGTTGTTATGGAATTATATTTTTATGAATTCCTTTATCTTATATGAATTGTTTTATGAAGTCACGATGTTTAAGATTCCCATTTTTATTACATGGGTTATGCTATGATGTATGGTTTCTGATTTTGTGGAACACATAATAATGGTATCATTATGAGATGGGTGGGACCTATATCTCCCTCCAATTCATTGGGTAAAGATTTTATATCTCATGAGATAGACATGGCTGGAATGGCAGGTTAAACCGGTTCAGTGAAATAGGACTGAAATGAGGAGTGAACTCGGTTCAGAAATGGACTTTGTCCACTAAGATAGTATTGGAAATGAGTCTTGACTAACAAGAAATAATTCTCTATGATTATGTGTGTGTGCCACAAAGTTTCATGTTTTAAGTTATGATTATTGGGATTTAATTTCACTACTATGATTTATCCCATGTTTTGAAATTATGCTCTCTTTTGCAGGTTACGATTTCCAAAAGTTATGTTCTTATGAATATGATGTGATTGATATTTCTTTTGTTTAACCTTACTGAGCATTTGAGCTCACCCTTTTGTATGTTTTCTTTTCCCAGGTCAGTAAGAAGTTTATTAAGTAAGATATGCCAAAACGGACTATAGATATGATGAAATAAATGGGAGACAGTGTAGATGCTTTATGAACCAGTTGTTTATGTTTCCCAGTTTCTAAAGACACTATACCTATACAGTCCTTTCGTGGTTTTGTTATATGTTGTAATAATTATGCTTCAATTTTGAAGTATTAACAATGTTTGTAAATTATGGGTCGTTATATAGACACCTCATAAATATGGAACTATCACCTAAGAATACATGGTTGTGTGTGTGTGTATATTTGGTTATGTTTATCTCAAATAATTGATAAATAATTAATTATTTAAGAAATATTTTCATTATAACTTGTGTAATGTTTTGATATAAACTACTTTATCTTATTTTAATATTGTTTTATATAAAATGGGTCAACCAATTATTATCCAAGTGGAATGAGTTGTGAATCCTTTGGGGAAATGATAATGGTTTTATACTAACCCCATCATGCTAACTATTGTAAATTTAATGATTTCATATATCAATAAATAGGTAAGGGAAACATATCTCAATTATTTAGTGATTTTTTTTAATATTGTGGGTGTGGAATGTGGAGTTTGATCTTGATTCGTGTTGGGTGATTCTTATTTCGACTCCACATGGTTTTTTTCTAGTTTTATAGTACTTTGGTTTTTTTTTTATTTTTTTTATAGTTTCTTCTTGTACTTTGATATTGTTTTATGTTTTTTTGTAATTTTAGTTATGTTGTTTACTCATGCGTCATATAGAGTATTTAAGGTTTATTGACTTTATCTTCTAATTGTTTTGTCTTTAAATATAGAAAATAATTCCCCAAAAGTTCTTAAGACCCCTGAAATTTATATCTAGACTTTAGTATTTTGGGGATGTCACCTAAGGTATATTTTCACTGATTCTTCATATCAATAAAATAATTAGGGTTTGGATGTTAAATTGTTTCCTAGAATCGATGACTTTATTGATAAATTGAGGGTAGCATAGTGGTTTCATAAGATTTATCATCATTTTGGATACCATCAACTTCAATTTAGAGAGGAATAAATATGAAATATAATGATTTGGATTATATATGAGTTTTATTAGTATCTCATTATTCCTTTGGGGATGATGAATTATATGACTATGTTCATTGCCCCCATTAACTAGATATTTCCACAATACATGGACTCGTTCATCATTATGTTCTTTGATAGATTCATTATATGTTCCAAGCAAACAAAATCACATGATAGAAATATATATTTCATGGAGAGTATTATTCAATAATATTTACCTTATTCCAAGTATTTTAATTGTCACTTTTGGATATAGGAGGTTTGGTTCTTTGGGAACATGGTTTCTTAAGATAGAATGTCATTTCAACTAGAGGAGGTTAATGTAGTAATATTTTGGGAATGAATGAGAAAAGTGTTTGAGATATAGTTTTTTTTTGGGTTCATTGGTTACTGTAAGTAGCTTATCTGGGACTTTTATTATCTAAAATCACCCATGAATTCACTTAACAAGAATGGATTCATGTTTGAATGGGAATATCATGATACATATTTCTTATCATATCTTAAGATAAGGTTGACATCAGCTCTAATCTAGATTCTTTCTTATCATGGGGTGGGCTATACAGTTTATTATAACATTTATAGAAATGGAATAGTAGATGTTCTAATAAATGTAGAAATGGTGGTTTCTTGTGAATATCACTAATTGTGAAACCATGATCTAAACTACCCTACCCCTAAAAAAGATTGGGTAGTTGTGGTTCATTCATTGAAATGTTAGAAAAACTACCTCTTTAGTGATATATTTTCCATGTATATAGACCAAATGATTCATTGGTATATCTTATACCATCATGGTAAAAAAATAAGAGGATTTTGATAGTGTAACTATATATTTTTAAATTTTAGAGGGAGTATTCTCCCTAAAAATGCAATTTATTTATAGTTTCACTAAGAAAGAATGTGTATAAGAAGTTTCATGAGAAAATGTTAAATTTTGGGTGGAAGCCAATAATTCTATTAGAATAATGGAATTTGGGAATAGTTTAGAATCAATGGTTATGTACTTGAAAACAATTATTAATCACATCTTTGTTTGTAGAGTGAATTAATTCCCTTCATGATCTCAATATGATGTGTTTCATGATGCACAATATTTTAGTTGGAAATGGTTATCTTCTAGTTCGGGATTTTGATATATGTGAAGTAATTCTAGTTTATATAAGGGTTATGGATCCATATTCAATGAGAAATTATTTTATGTGAGAGACTTATGCTTCATAGTGGATAGTTCAGCCATGGTCGACCATGATGTATCACTATGCCAAGTGAAAGTTCTAGTGGCCCAACATGAAGAGATACATTTTAGGTTTTGTCTCTCATTGTATGACATGTTTAAGGATAAAGGATGATCATCTGATAACAATATTTTTGGTCTATCCACTTTAAATTCATATATATAAGTGTGATGATGTGATGTGAGACATTTTAATAGGGTTACCAATGACCCTAAGAGGTCGAGACACTATTTGGGTGGTAATGGATCGGTTGAGAAAGTTGGATCACATAATACTGATCTGAGATATGACCTCAATGGATAATATAAGAAAATTTTATGTTTGTGATATTATATAGCTTCAGATAGTTCTATTGTCAATTTTATCAGGAAGATGTATTTGGTTTACCTCATGGATTTGGAAACACTTATATAAGGAAACAGGTACTCATTGGATGTTGAGCATGACCTTCCATCCTTAGAATGAAAGGAAGATAGAATGAACAATCCAAACAATTCTGAATATTCTTCAATAAAAAATATTATTTATTATTAAGGATTATGATCAAATGGTTATAATGGAGTTATTCTATAATAACATTTTCAGTATTTAATTCTGATGGCTCTATCTGAGGGTCTATATGAGTAGCCATTTCATTCACCAATGTAATGGAATTAGGCAGATGAGTCTTCTAAGTTTTGGCTAAATATGGTACAGGATAATTCATAGTGGGTGTAGTTGATTCAAAAATGGATGGTTGTGGCTAATTACATGAAATGGTATTACTTTAAACAAAGGATACGACTCTTTGAATTCACTATGGGCGATAAGGTTTTCTTACAGGTGACCCCGCGATTGGGGCATAGGCTTCTAAGGAGTTAAATAATGTTTGAACCATGATATATTGGTTCATTTGGTATCAATGAACACATTGAGATTGTTTCATATCATTATTACCATTCTTAATGGTATCAATTTATTCACAATGTGTTCCATGTGTCTAAAATTTGTAAGTATGAGCTTGATCCTATGCATGTTCTAGACTATGAGGATATTGAACTGGAGTAGAATGCATATTTTTTGGAATGATCTATTCATATATTATAATGAAGAGAGAATTTTTTTTGAGGTAAGTCCTTTCATATTACATGGTTTCGATGGTAGAGCGGTTTTTTCATGAAGATACCTGGAAGTTAGAGAAAACCATTCAAGTACAATGGCTAGAAATATTAGAGAAGACCTCTAGAGAAACTCCTCAAGGATGAGAAGTCGTTAGAGGTGTAGATTTGAAACATCATTAATTTCATGTTAAAACTATTTTTTAATCATATTGGGTTAATTTAAAAAAGTTGAGGTGTGTTAGGGGTGTTTAGATAAGTAAATATCTCCAATGATAAGAACTTTATCAATGAGAATAGTTCACGCCATGAATGGATATACATAACGTGTATGGATTCAAAGAGTAATCATTAAATTTGAATTCATTTCATGAAATCTATTCATAAAATGATAGTTGATTCATTATTTAAATGGGGATTTGTGATTTAAAGCAGAGGTGATGAGTTTTTTGTAATATCATCAATCCTGAGTGTTCACAGTGTCAATCCATAATTCACAAAATAAATGTATCCAATTTTAAAATATTAAATGATCCAAAAAACCTTTAAATTATTATTGTACTCCTTTTCTACTAATATGAATTTTATTCCCTCTCCAGGAGATTTTGGACTCCTCCTTCTCTTTTTGTATCCTCCCTTTCACATCCAAAATTTTGTTTGATCATGTCCTTATAATCAAGAAAGTTTTATCTTAATATAGATACATAAGAATCTTCATATCTTTGGTGAGACCAATTATATTATTTATGGATTGATAAAATATAAGTCTTTTGATATGGTTTTACAAGGGGTTTATTGGTCACTAATATAATCTACACCCAGATACATGGATTTATTATCTGTGTATTCATCAAACCAAAGTCATTATTAGATGAAGATCATCTCGTGGCTAGATGTGCTTTTGGACTTATAAAGTGACCCTTTCCTTAATAGTGATTGAAATTATGGTATTAATTCCTTGACATTAGCACATGTTTTATACTTGTTCTTGTAATTATTGTTGGTGTGTGTGTAGCTCTATTTGGCCTCTTTTAACACTTTATCATATGCTTTTTGAGTAATGCTCATGTCACTTGGATGTGGATTGTGATAATTAGGAGACCTAATTGATTTCCCGTGATTCTTGGTATATATTTTTTATATTTTATAAAATGATTTTGTTTTTATTTTTCACTCTAAATTTGACCATGTAGGTTGATCCTAGTGGACTATCCCACAAGTGGGGTTTTTCAAAAAAATATTTAGAAGTAATTATTCTATCATATCAAGGAGAAAGTGCTAGAAATATTTTTGGACTATCCACTTAAGGGGGTTTTTTGGGATTCTAATTGACATCCCTTATAACATGGGGTCAAAGTTTGTTGAGTTGGTATTTTAGGAACCAACATATGTATTTCTCTTATATGATATACTTGCTTCTTATATCTTTTTTCTTTCATGGAATTTTCCTATGTATCTTATAAACCTTTGTTAGGGAATATTACTTGTGTCATAATGAGCTTTTTCTCACACCAAAATTTGTAATTTTTCAAAAAAAATATATTTCAGGATGAGGGATATATTGAAGAAAAAGGGACCTATGGTTGATGATTAAGAAGGTTGAGCAAGAGGATGTAGATGTTGCAGGACAGAGTTCTGGTGGGATTTCTACTGATTCATTCTATTTAATGGCTTTATTTTAAAATATTAGATCCCTTGTTTAGTTTTAGATTATATATATCCATAATTTCAAATTATTACTTCATGGGATTATTTAATTTTATATGTTACTAATCTTATTTGTATGTATTTATCCATTACTTTTAAAAATGTTATCAATCATATTATTGTACTATGATGTTGGCATGGTACTGAGGGAATAGTCTTCCCTTGATTTTTTTTATATCAATGTTGCTAGGGAATAACCTATTTCATACTAGGAGGATTGAATGAATTAATTACCCACTATATATTATACATAGTGGTTTTCTTAGGTTGTTATAATAGAGATAAAAAATTGGTGCATTAAATTAAAACATATCTCAATAAAGATAAATTGAGACATAAACCCCTAACCTCAAGTCTATCTTACCTCATAATCACTCCAACATACAATATAATAATTTTAAATTAACTATAATTTTATTACATAAAAATATTCAAACCTATAATACCATACATTTTTAATTTTAAAATTTTATCACATGTTCATTAATAATATTTTATTATCATCATAATTTTGGAAATAAACTACATTGTTTTCATGTATGTTTTGGTTCATCAGTTATATTCATTGCAAATTGATTGTGGTTTGTTCATATATAGAATTTAAATAATGATAAAAATATCATATATATTATTTATATTCATATTCATAACCACTCATAAAAATTGGTGATTTGAAATGAATTACATCACTACAAGGAGATGGTAGTCCTTACATATGCGTGATTGAGGTTTCCATTTTCTGATGGATGGAATGAAAGAAAGGTAAAAATGATTCACCATTCCAGAATCATTACTATTTCATGACAATAATATATATATATATATATATATATATATATATATATTAATATAAATTAATTATATCATAATAACCATTCATGAATGATTGTGGTGGAAAATGAAATGTATCTTATTATGAAGGCGTTAGTCCACATGTATGTGGGTGCGATACATTCATATCCCTTTTGATGGACAATGGGTGGAAATAGTTTTAAAATAATCATAATAAAAACTCAGTATGTTTAATATTTTCTATTCATCATTTTATGTTGTATACAAAAAGTTTATATTAATTATAAGAAGAAATAAAATTGAAAGAGCTCAGCTAAGATTTATACCCCTTCTTTGAGAGACCTACTTCGGCTTATACCTTATGTCTAGAAATATTGGTCATATATGAATACTAGAAGATATAGGATGAAGGGAAGTAAGCTAGAATTTTTTTTAGTAGGTATTGACTAATTTGGATTTATTAATTTTTTCGAATAAGGTAAGATAAGTGGATCCCTTTTATAAGTGATGGGAGGGAAACACATGGAATTTCTTAAAGGATTAAAATGATATAAGGTCAATATCATGGGAAAGTGGATCCAAATAAACAATGAGTAAAAGGTATGGTAATATAAGTTTGATATATCTTCAACCAATAATAATTATATAGTTTTATGTTTCGATTATACCCTTATATCTTTTATTAACCCTCATGTTCACCCACTTTAACCATAAGTGTGGGTACAAAATGTTATTATTTTTACAATTCAATATAAAAATAATTAATATTGAACTATTAAATTATATTAATTATTATAGATCAAAATATGGATTCTATTTTACCATATTATGTTTATTTAAGTGGTAAAATTTGAATTTAAATTAGCGTGCAATCCATAATGAAATAGTGTTTTAGAAAAATCAATTTTTAGCATAAATAGAACTTGCAACCATTCATTTCCATGAAAAATTGATCAAATGAATGTTTAATTTTTTTTAAATATATAATATATAAATTTCATTGATATATTTTATTATAATATAATATTTTAATTTAATACGATAAAATGACATTTCATGCATAAAAATAATATTTAGAGAAATATGTTTTCAAGCCCAAGAATGAACTTATGTAAAAATATTGTAAAATGATTATTCATATTTAATTAATTATGATATTAATAATTAAAGGAAAATAATTTTACTTTATGATCAAATTAAAAACATAAGTTGGATTTAGTATTTAAATTAAGTGATAGTTATATAGAAAATTATTATTTTCACTATTTAATAAAATATAAATATTTTATTAAAAATAAAAAAAATCACCTAAAGTTAATATTTACATTATGATTTAAAAAATGAAATTAACTTTCCCAATTTTTACTTTTAAAAAATTTATTAATCGATTATAACATTTGTTCATAAAATACAATAATATCTAATTTTGAAGAAAATATATTTTTGAAGAACAAAATAGCTTTACTGAAAATTAAGTACTCATATATTGTGAATTAATAAATAAATTTAAATTATCTAAAGTATTTATTAATATTTTTTCATAATTTTTCTATTGCTATTCAAACATTCTAATTTAATTTCATGTTTATAAAGTATTAAATTATTATGGTTCATTTGGACTCGAAGTTTCATATAAATAAGGTTATTAGATACTTCAAGTTTAGTTCAAAAGAAACACATTTAAGATATTGGGGTTTTAAAATAATCATGATCTATAAGAACATAAAATATGTATATTTCAAAACATATAGATTTTATATAATAATGTTTCAAATACATAATAATTGTAAATGACTTTATATATCAATTCTCACTACTAATACCATTATCAAATAGAATAAAGAGTCCCATGTTTGGTTTTCTTCCCTCACTATTCCCATAAATAATGTTATTAAAGTCTCATTGTAGATTATTTTCACACTCCAAACCATTACATGTTTTATCATATGATATTAATCTTTACCCAAAGCATTATAGGGCTATATAATTCTTGGACTATCCATTACATAATTAAAATGTATATATGTGTTCTATATGAACATAAAAACACACATAATTCCATCATATATTAATTTACTCATGTGAAAGAAATGATTTTCATAAAAACTACCCCCTGATGATATCAAAATACATTCAAACGATGAACGTGGATGGTTTCATGGAAACATGTACCTAGAGAAAAATAAATATTATTAATATATACTTAACATAGATGGAAATTAATTTTTTACTAGTTATAAAACAATTCCATTAAAAAAGATGAAATTTCCTTTACTTTTAATAATTATTAATTTAAAAGATAATATTTTGGAAAATAATTATAATATAAGTGAGTTTATAAAACCATAAAAATATAGATATTATGTTTCCTATATAAAAAATAAAAATATGTAAGGAAACTTCATTCATATAGAACACATTAGAAAAAGGTATTTCTCTCATAATTTTGTAAAAAGATACAAATTTAGTCTAAAATAAACTGAACGAAAATTGTTAAAAATGCCATTAAAATTTATGAAAAAAAAATCAATGATAATATAAAATTACCTTAATAAATCATTGAATTATATATAATAACATTAAAAATAATATAAATATTTTCAATGTGGAGGTGAATGATTCCAACATAAATATAAGAGATAAGATCAGGTCCAAATACACGAATCTTTTTCGTTAAATTGTCAACCAAATGAAGGTTAAATAGTATTAGGATATGTGAACCATATATATAACTATAATATAAAATTTTTAAAACATTTATAGATACAAATAACATATAATTTATTTAAATATGTATTTAGAAATGCACATTATCGAGTTCAAAGTGACATTAAAAACGAAACCCGTATCCCAAAATTCCTATTAGTCGGAATCATTCTAAAGAGCTACATAAAATATTAGTTTCATTATTAATTTTTATAAGATCTTTATTCATGTAAATTTTACTAAATATTATTCATTTATAGTTCTATATTACCCATATTTTAATTCTTTACCATTATAATTATTATTCAGGTGTCAACTATTCTATTTTCTCATGCATGCTTCAGTTTGGTTGTCCATGTCCTTGTTACTTAATCATAGGTTCATCGTATCAAGTATATTAATAATTATTTATTATATTTTTGGTTATATTAATATAATTTCATGATAATTTCATTGAACTTATGGTGATGTTTCACCTAAAACTATTAAAAATTTCCCTTTTTAGGAATTTCGATTCAATAGAAAGAATTAATTTCATTAATTAATATACTTATATATACTTACATACCATATTTATTTAAACCTTTAAAATTAGTTATTATAACCTATTATTTCCATTATTTTTGTTTCCATACTCATTCAAGATATAAAAATAGTACCATCATTCATGTAGTTGGTAAAACTGACTAAAAGAAGAACATGTTATAATGATTTAATGAGGAAAAAAATTATTGTATAGTAGTTGTAAAAAAATTAAAAAATCATAATTTTATCAAAAAAATGTTATTAATATGATAATTTATATTCAATAAGTTGTTGATAAATAATATATATAATAATTATTATAGAGTGGATGACACTTAAGTTGAAGACTTAAATCTCCTCCTAAAGGGACATTGGAAAATGGGCGATTTGAAAATTAATCTTATAGTCAAAGGTTACCAAATGCTAGAGAGTATTTTTATGGATATAATTTTGGTAGGTTTTAAAAATAATTGTTAAATAATGGTTCCGATTGAGGTGGGCAGTAGATGGTTCCTTTTATAAGTGATCTAGAGTTGTATTTTCACAAATACCTAGTACTTAATATATAAAATTATATTTTAAAATATTAAAGTGGGCTTGTGCGAGAAAATAATAGATAATGGATTATGGTAGGCTGAAAATTCCATCATGAATTCATTTTACGATATGTTTTTTTGATATATTAGTTCTTTACCCCCTATTTAAACAATTTTTCCTAATTTTTTCCTTTATTGGGATGAAAAACTTTTACATTTGCAATATATATTTACGATTTAAAATGAAATTGGAATTATTAAATAGTTTTTATATAATTATTTCAAATATAAATCCAATTTTACTGGATTAATTTTCAAAAATTGATAAATTTAGTTTTATAATAATAAATTTTTATCCCACAAAAATAGATTTTAGAAAACAATATTTTTAATCCAAACAATATAATTATTCTTATTCCTTATGAAATAATAATAATTTGATGTACAAGAATTTATTTGGTTATAAATATATAAAATAAATTTCGTTAAAATCATTCTTCAATAGTGATCAACTTAATTTTTATATAAAATTTCCAAAAATATTAAAATATAACATCTATAAAAACTATCACTTCTCATATTAAATTAATTTACTCACATAAAATATTTATATTATGACCACTAAATATTATCACTCAAAGACTATTATAATGTTTCTTTGACACATAAAATATTTGTTTAAAAATAATACAACAAAACAAAAGTATCAATTCTTAAAATAAAATATTAATATTTCTTTCTTTCTTTCCATAGTTATTTATTATATATGAATTATATTCATTATTTATTTATTACCAACTATTACACAACTTCAATTTACCTATTGGATAAAATTATATCCAATAACCATACATATATGGCACACACACACACATATATATATATATATATATCAAATAGATATATGATCTAAACCACATGTATAATTTTCTTATTACATTCATTTATATAGTCACACATGATTCACTAAAACTTATTCATCTAATTTTTTTAATTATTTTTTAAAATACATCTTATATTTATACTATTTTTCTTTCTTTATAATTTTTATATTTAGTGGAATGATCTTCAATGAATCCCATGAGTATTAGTATCTCCTGTTTGTGGAATGTTTAATTACTTTTTGTTTTATTCCTCTTATAGTTTCCTTGATGAGGTTTTATATTGTTTAATAATAATGTATTATTTACTCTATTAAACTATAATCTTTTTTCTTAATAAAATATATAATGATTTGTATTAATTTCATTTTTATTATAGTATGATCTATTGAACACAAAAGATTTATTTAAAGATAAATACATACAAAAATCATGGGGTATTATGATTAATAAATATATCAATTGAAAGTGAATATATATTAAAAAATATAAACATATAGTAGATATTATTATAGTGATTTTAGTTGTTCCATGGAATAGGATTTCATTGATAAAATATAGAAGTAGTTACCATATTAGTTTTGGTTTGGTTGATTTGGTCATTTTGAGAAGACTGTGAATTTTAATATATATTTTTGACATGTGTTTCAATCCCAAAAACTGAGTATATATAATACAAAATATTTCCATATATAGTAGTCCCTATATTTATTCTTGTTATTAATTCACATTAAAATCACAATAATTATTATATTTTCTCTGAACTACCATAGAAAACATGAAAGTAAATATATATTATATAATATATAATTTAAAGACTATAAAATAATGTATATAAAAGGATTAATATTTAAATAGGGAAGTCTTGTGTAGCTAATTATTAGGATATCAATTCACTATATACTATATAAAATATTATTTAATTAAATAGATTTTTTAGAAATATAACCAAAGAAACATAAAAAACTTAAATATTAAAAATCACCATATATTATAAATGAAAATTTACTATAAAATAAACTAATGTTTTTTATTTTACTTATTCATGGTATATATTAAGAAATGCCAAAATTTTGTTTACTTTTACTCAATAAAACTGATCTTCCCCCATCATCACCTCAATCCCATGATAAGAGATATAGTACCCTCTAACAACCTACCACTCCCCCTATCCAACTGCTTTTTGGTGCAATCTAATCCCTTGTAGTATCTTTTGGTGTCTGGTTATTTAGTTCAACTTCATAGAACCCCAATATTTCCTCCCATAATTCTTTTATAGAACCACCAGATATTTTTATATATTTCATTCAAAATAAATATAACCTCTTTGATAGATTATGATACACATAACCCCAAGTGTAAATAAATTGTAATATAGTATACTATTATATCATAGTAGTTAAATTTCCTGGTATTAATATGACTAATTAAATTATGAGATTTATATTTCCTACACATGTATAAAACAAATTATTTTTTTATCACTCGATTATAAATGAAAATAAAAATCATTTGAATATAAAAAACATTTTCTTATAAAAAACTATTTTTATGTGCATATGGTTTTTTTCTAAAAATAAATTAAATATATCACTATTTATGATTGATTTTTTGGAAATTTATATATTATATATTCAATAAAAAAAATGAACATTCCTTGAATAAATTTTCTATGTATGAGTTAAGAATATATGTAGTGTTGTGCTCAAAAACTATATTTTTCAACAAAAAGCAATTTTTTTATTTTTGTACTCTTATTTTAAAATAAATAATTTTCAATTTTAGAAATAGTATTTGAAAAAAATGGAATAATTTCTAAAATATATATGTAAAAATTTATTTATAGTTAATTTTTGATATTTTTCAAAAAAAAGAACGATCTTTAGATGATATTGAAAAATTATAGTTTCTATTATAAAACATGTCATTTAAGGAATTTACAAATTTACATTTTTTTTTAAATTGATTTAAAATTAAAATTATTTCAGTTATTTCATTAATATTCCAATTTAGTCCATAGGAATTATTTTTATATTTAATTTGTTTAAAAAAATTATACTTCAGGAAACTACTTTCAGTGGAAAACCAGTTTTCATCACATTTGTGGGATTAATATTAAATAAAAGTATCCTAATTCAATGAATTGAATTGGAAAAAATGGATTCCAAATTTTTTTAAGCAAATTTAATATTATATAATAATGTGAACTTAATTTTTTGTATTAATGAACATTAAATACATTAAGAAATTTGTTAACTCAAATTAGGTTGTAATAGTTTTAATATTGGTTAAAATAAAATGATATGGGTTAAAATGCCCTAAACGCATAATGAAACCCCATTGCATTGTTTCAATAAGACAATAAACTTATAAAAAAAATATGAGATATTTTTTATCCTTTTTTCAATGAAATTTAATTGAAATAATTTTACAACATTGAAAAATTACAACTTGGTTACTCACCTTAATTATAAAAGGGAACTCCATATCCACTCATTTCTACACTTCAAGAGCAATTTGGTTAAACAAATACCAACCCAAATAAATTTATCACATTTACACTCATAACCCGAAGTTGGTTGTTTTCATAAAAACATCCTAGAAATCCTTTAGGTATAAACCTAAAGGGGTTTCCCCTGGAAGAGGTACAGTTCTTAATCTTGTATTTTTGTATTATTTTCTTCTTCCAGTCCTTTAAAATAATTTTCAACTATAATGAAATAATATCACACGAATTTTCCATATAATTTTATTTTAATATGTTAATTTTATAACCTATATCTACATCCTCTTCTATTAAATAGGAAATGAAACCATCAATCGTTTGTGGGGAGGAAAACCGCCTAGCAAACTGATGTAATTCGTTTTCCATCAAAACCTCTCACAACAAAATATAATGATGGATTTAATATATATATAATTTATTTAAGATATAATTATTATTATTTAATTATAATATCACATCGAAATTTTTACCTTCAAATTATTTGGAAAACGAAAATGAAGCACGTCTGTACGTGTGGACTACCACCTCCCCAAAGTGATGGGATTTGTTTTCCATTGAAATTTTTCATTGATGGTAAAAATGATATATTTGAAAAATATATATGGTATATATGATATTATTATTATTCTAGATATGTTAATTATTATTTACCTTTATTTTATTCCATCCATCGAAAAATGAAAATAACATTCATTCAGTTGTACGTCTTAGTGTCTTCATGAATGATATAATTCGTTTTTTTATCTATATGTTTTATGGATGAATCTAAATATATATATATATATATTGAATATATTGAATATATAATTTATTTAAATCAATATTTATGTTATGGATTGTATGTAAAATTCTATATTTACAAGGAACAAAACTACAGAACCAAAACATACATGAAAAACAAAACAGTTATCTATTTTGATAAGAATTATTAATAAATAGGTGATAAAGATCATAAGTAAATAATTTATTGTGGGAAATATATCAGTATAGTTCTGGAATAGATGTATGATAAACATATATTTATTATATTTGAATTTTGAACTTGTGAGAAGAAAATCAGACTTGATGTAAGGGATTTATATTACAATTTTATTGTTTACTAAGATTATTTTTTATTATACTTATAATGATATAATTTTTTGATATAAATTTAAAGAACCATGTTAAATTTATTATCCTCAATATATTTCAATTAAAAAAAATTTCCATTTCATTTTCCCTTCTTTTCTAACTAAAGATACCAAAAAAAATTATAAGGAAAGATGACTTTATTTTTCTTTTTGGTAAAAAATATGTTCTCTTCTAAGTCCATGTTTTCTAAAAAATCAAGAATGTTTTTACTCTTATCTGATGATTCTTTTAAATTAATTTTTACCCATTTTTTAATTTTCATAGAATGGTTTTGAATTAATATTCTTGTCATATTCTGAATAAGGTACTTTATACTTTATATAGAAAATGTGAAAAAAATCTATGTTTTAATGTATTTAGTATGAATGGAATTTCCCATTGTCATGACCACTAACTGATCTAAATATTTCATTACAAGTTTCCAAGTCTATTTTCAATTAAAATAATTTCATTAATATTCTAGAAATGCTGTTATTTATATAATTTATTTCAAAGTTAAAAGGGTATTTTCCTCAAGAAAAGTTTCTTAGTAATATT
This sequence comes from Viscum album, assembly GCA_963277665.1. Lineage (NCBI taxonomy): Eukaryota > Viridiplantae > Streptophyta > Magnoliopsida > Santalales > Viscaceae > Viscum > Viscum album. Next base: position 865,577,964 of record OY728134.1, on the reverse strand, counting down.
TTAAATGCATTTTCCATCCAAGATGACATCCTTCGATGTTTCCTAACCTTTACATGGGATGTGATCAAATTATTTAATACTTATTATCTATATTGATTTTTCATTACTATAATTAGATTATTTTTACAAATATATTTCCTTTTTCCATGATTTGTATAATGATGAATTGATGTAATGATTATCAAAACCTTTTCTTTTCCATGGTTTATACCTTGATGAAATGATTATGAAACTCATTTATTTCTCAAGGATTGTGATATAAAAAGTTTTTAATGATATTGTGGAACACCTCTATATGATTTTAATTATGATGATTGGGCCTATAATTTAAATCCCTCTAATTAAATTTTTAATAATAGATATCTCATAAGATAAGTAGTACTGGAATGGGGAGTAAACCCAATTATATATGGGACTCTATCCACTGTGATAGTCCTAGGAGTGAACCTTATCTACTATGATGGTTTTAGTATTAAACCCATTTTACTATTATTTTCTTAGAAATGACCCTTGGCTACTAAGGAATCTATTTTCTATACTTATGTGTGTTCCATAAATCTATGTCATATGCCAATGTTATTATCTCATATCTAATATTATTTTATTCCGTTATTTTTTGTGTCTTATGAACTACTAATATTTATTCCAAGATTCAAGATTATGATCGATGATATAAAATATATGTTTTTAAAATTTTATTCACATGTTCTCATACCCTTATATTAATGTAACGTTTAATTTAAAATTGTTATCTCATCTGTTTACCCTTATTAGGAACATGGGCTCAATATATATTATATTCACATTTAATGGGTTATGAAAAATTGTTTTATGCATGATTTTTCTATGAAGGGTGTATGTAATGAAGAACATAGTAATAGATGATGTTGTTCACTTACAAACCAGTTGTTTAAGAATCCATGTTTCTAAAGGCACTAGACCTAAAAGACTCTGACTTGGATCAATATTTTATGTAATGAATATTCATATATTAATATACGATGTCTGTACATAAAAAGTATGGGTCTCTATAGTTGGTATCCAAGAATGTTTTAGTTAACATTTGAAACTATGATTAGATGATTTTAGTGAGAACCCTTAATATAATCCTATGTATAGGAGAATTTTATACATTATGGTAATGAAAAGAGTGTGGGTTTCATAAGAAAACATATTAATCAAGATACTAAAAGTGGATTTATCTTGGGAAAAGATGAATATAGGGGTAATAACCCTAAAAATCAAAGTAAATTTATATCTCATCCATTTTTCTAGTGTATGGTCAGTGTAACCATACTGCGGACCTAGTTCGACACTCCTACTGGATATTCTTAAGATAATTTATATTTTCTTTTTTAACCAAAAACGAGGAATTGAATAAATTCATACCAATAATGTACTATATTAAACCTAATATTTGAAATAAGGTTTCATGATTTAGATAAAATATAATTTCTTTTTCATGATTATGTGGTTTCTTAGTAAGATTATTGTTTCTCAAACATTGATTTTGTCCTTTAGTTAATGGAAGCAGCTTGAAGGAATCATTTTAATTCATAATTCAATGAACAATAAAATTATTTTCCACCTGATAAACCAAATGTTATGGGATATGGAATGAAAAATATCATTATTATGATTACACAACTTTCTAAAGATTTAAATCGTTCTAATATTACAAATAATAAATAGAGGGGGAATGTTATGTTGGGTCCTTTATGAAGAAATTCCAACCTTATTTTAGTGGGTACACTACTCCACTAGTCATTGAGAAATGGATAAATACCACTAAAAATATATCCTCCATTCTTTTGTGTTTAGAACATGAAAAAGACATTTTGGATAACTATTATTTTGAAGGTTAATGAGATCATCGCATGACTATTACAATAAATATAGGGAAACATAAATAAATATACTTCACATGTAGGGATGAGTTTAAAATATTATTTTTCAATAAATACATTTTTCATATTCTTCATAAGAAATTGGAGAATGAATTAAATGAGTTGAAGTAGAAGAATGATGCATCTGTTGGTTTATAAGAGGAGACTATTAAAAGACATTCAAGGTACACTTCTCATATTATCATCCAACCTGAATGTAAAGATTATTAATTAATCAGTGGATTAACACCAAGTTTCTAATGGGATTTTGGAATAAGGGAATTTGGTAGATATAAAGAAATTGTTTTATGTGCTATCAATTTGGAGATAGAGATTGGTGTTACCCGTCAGTCTCTTGTTTTTAATAAGAAAATAAAGATATAATTTAAAGGAAAATCTAAAACCATAGAGTGGTAAAGATTATCATTACTTTATTCTCACAGTGTGGAAGGAAACATATAAGAAATTTTCTTAAGGGGGATAATAAATGTTTTAATTGTGGAGTGAAATTTTATCATGCATTCAAATGATAAAGTGATAGGAAAAAGTTTTCTAACGATGTTAATAGAGAGGAAGCTCCACTAAATGCACCACCCACACTTCAATGTTTTAATTTCAATGAGTATGATAATTATGAAAACAACTTCTCAAATCCAAATTTTGATGAAGATAATTAATAATAAAAACCTCTTAATACCATATACAAAGGGACATATCATGAGATCAATATTTATAATGAGAGTTATGATAACTATATGGTGAAATTTATACTTACTATCCAATAAAAAACATAAATTTTCTTATTTTAATATAAATATACCAACTCTTTTAAATATAAATAATTTTCTATGGGTAGAAATATTCCAACTTAACAATTAGATGTTTAATTAGTAGTTAAACCCCCTAATGGTATGATGATCGAATATGAAATCAATTATAATTATCTTGTTAATGTTTATGGAAATGTGTTTCTTACAAAAAATGTATTCCCCCTATAGTTATATTTTTATATCAGGAATGGATTTAATTTCTCCATATATATCCCACATTAGTTTCAGAGTAAATGAAGTCCCATTTGATATTCCAAACTGACCTATGATCCTCTATCAGTGAAATGATAAAAATGAACTTCTAATGGAAATGGCATCCACTGTGTGCATATTTATTCCTTTTCAAAAGTTATTTATCTCAACTGGTTGTTGGTAAACTCAACATAAATTATATGCGTATTTTTTATATTTTTTTAAGAATTTATAGAAGATTTTATTCATACTATAAATCTTGAAGTTTAGTTCTGTATAGAACTCATACCTAATGATGCACCTATTTCAAAGACTCCATATTGAATGGAAATAATTGAGTTAAAATAATTAAATAAGAAACCCCATGAGAATATTGAAAAGGGATTAATTCATCAACATTTTTATACTTTTGGTTAACCAGATATTTATTTATAAGATAGATGGTTTGATGTCAGTCTAGATTGATTATCAGGAACTGAGAAAGATCAAAATAAAGAAATTTTATCCTCTACCTCATACTGATTAATTATTTGATTAATTGTGTAGATCTAAATACTTATCCAAGATTGATCTCCTTTATATATATCATAAATTGGGGATCATGAAGGAGGATATACCCAAGAAAATATTTTGTGAAAGGTAAGGACACTAGGAATTTATAGTGCTTCCATTTGGTCTTACTAATTCCCCCATTGTATTCATGGATTTAATGCATAGTGTATTTATAGAATACCTTGATAATTTTTTGGTAGTATTTATAGATGAAAATATTATATATTCAAAGAGTAAGTAGGATAATAAATATCACTTCTGGATTATATTTAACACTCTAATTAAGGATATGTTGTATAAAAAAATTTATAAAAAATGTGAATTTTAGTTCTATAAAGTTTTCTTTTTTAGTCATTTGATCTCAAGGGATGGATCTGTGGATCAATGAAAGATGGATTTTATTGAACGTTGTCCTAGACTAGCCACTATGACAAAGATCCAAATTATTATTAGTTTGGATAGATATTATCAGTGACTTGTGAATAATTTCTCAAGACAATCTAATCCACTCACCAAGTATGCTTGGAAGGTATCCAAGTTAATTTGGATGGATGGATGTGAATAAAATTTAATATAAATAATTATAATGTTAGTTATTGAAATTTATCTTACACTACCCAAAAATGTATATGGGTTTTCAGTATAATTATTCATAAAATAAGGGATTTAGATGACTTATCATGAAGAATGATATGGTGATATATTATGACTCATGAAAATTGAAGTTTCAACTACAGAATTACTTAATCTTAATTTGGTGTTAACTGTAGTAATTTTTTAAATAAAGATATTGAGGAATTGTATTTATGGAAAAATATGTGATATATATACTATTCATAAAAGTATAAATTATATATTCACTTAATAATAGTTCAAGACACACTAGGGAAGATGGTTGGAGAGTATTAATGATTATGACTCCTCAATACATTTCCACCCTGGGAAAGTAAACAAGGTCACCAATGCTTTGTGCCAAAATAATCATGATAGATTATATATTATGAGGATCTAAAAACATCCACTATTTTATGATTGTCAAAGGATGAACCTTGATATCGTGAATGAAGGGACTAAATATTATCTTTATAAAATGAGTGTTCAATCATCTTTCCATGTGAAGATTAAAAAGTAATGGAAGGAAGATGTAGATATTAAAAAAAAGGTGAGAAATGTTCCTATGTTTTACATTTATTATGATGTAAGGATAACGTGTAGGAACCATTTATTTTTTCCATACAGAAAATATCTGGCGTATGATCTATTAGAGAATCCTCAAAGTTATTCATTCTCTATTCACCTTCTAAGTATTAAGATTTATAGAGATATCAAAGGGTATTTATAGTGGAATGGAATGAATATAAGTATTATAGATTCCTTATCTTATATCTTGTTATATTATGAAGTCAAGGTTGATAGAAAAAAATCTAGGAGTATGTCACAACCATTAACTATACCAAAATGGAAATTAAAAAATATCACTAGGGATATTTTCATTATACACCACAAAAAATCTAAACAAAATAATTATATTTGGGTTGCAATAGTTCACCATAAAACATTAGAACAAATAATTTCTATTAGATAAGATTTATATATTGATAAAATTACATGAATTAATATTAATAAGTTTTTAAGTCTTTATAGAGTACCATATTCTATCATATCTGATCAAGATATGAGGATTGCCTCAGAGTTCTAGAGAGGTAATCAGTAAGATATAGACACATAGTTACATTTTATCAATATGTAACATCCTCATAAATATGTATAGTAATATAGAAACATTCAAAAATGAGAGGATATATTGAGATCATGTTCTCTGTAATTCTATGGGGGTTGGGATCAACACCTTCCTCTAGTTGAGTTTTTTTATAATAATATATTTTACTCAGGAATTTAGGTGACTCATTAAGAAGCCCTTTATGTAAAGAACTGTATAATTATAACATACTAGGATTAAGTTTGGGAAATAAATATATTAGGACCTAAGGTGTCTAGAAAAATTATATAGAAATTAAAAACCATTCCACAACTCATTAATACAACTCATAGTCATTAGAAAAGTAATACTAATAATCATCGAAGAGAATTGTTGTTCAAAGTTAGTGAGAAAGTGTTTCATTGAATTTCTCCATCAAATAAGGTTATGAGATTTAGGAATAAATTAAATCATATCCCTAGGCATATTCTCCCCTTAATGATTCTTGATTGAGTAGTGATGGTAGCTCATCGCTTTTCACTTCCATTGAACCACTCTCAAGTACATAATGTGTTATATGAATCTCTCTTGAGGAAGTAAATACCCAATAGATCACATGAGTAGATATTTTTGTTCATCCCAATAGAGGATGAAATTTCCTATGAAGAAAAACCTTTTGAAATATACAATTGTAGACATAAATTAATACAGAACAATCCAACTCACCTGGATGTAGTTCTCTAAAGGAATATAAAATTCAAAGAAGCTTCATGTGAAATCCAAGATGTAATGTGGAAGAGATATCCACATTTTTTTGTATTAGTGTAACAAAATTTTGAGGGAAAAAATCGTTTAACAGGGGTTATAATGTAACACACTAAGATTTCATGATATATTTCTTTCTAAATAAATTTTATCTCTTTGATATATTGCAATACATGCAACCCTAATTCTAAATTAATTGTATTATAGTATACCATTATAACCCAGACATTAAATTGGTGTGTAAACATTGGAATAAATAAATTATGAAAATTATATGGTTTATTAATTTATAAAATAAATTCATTAGTTATCAATTTATAAGAAACGAAAATAAAAAACATTTGAATGTAAAAGTAACATTTTTTCTAAAAAATTATTTTTACAAACGAAAAGTGTATATATCTTAATAAGTAATATTAATAATTATTTTTGAATGATTTTAATGAAATTTATATATTATATATTAAAAAAATTACCTATCATCTAATATTTTTTTTTGGTAAATGTATAATAATAGAAGTAGTTTTATGCGCAAAAACAATGTTTTTTTAAAAAATTGGTTGTCACATTTTAGAATTTATTTTAAAATTAATTTTATCCAAATCTAGTTAAAATATTTGAAAAAATTAACTTAATTTTTTAAATAAAAAATTAATATTTAACTTATCAATAATGTTTAATAATTTTTTGAAAAGATTTATTTTTGATGAATTATGCCAAATGATTATTTTTATTAATATTTTCTTTTAATTTAAAGAATTTTAATGGTTCCATTTTGTTTTAAATTTTTATGAAAGTAAATTTAGTAAAATTATATTATTATAAATGTAAATATAGCAATATAAATATTTTTTTGTTGAATTTTTATATAAACACTATTTATACATAAGGAATGTTTTTCATTTGAATGTCACTTTTTATTGTGTTTGTATGTTTAATTTTCTATTAAATTCTAAAAAAATTGTGATTTAAATATTAAAAATAGATTAAGTATTTTAAATTATAATTGGTAATATTATTTAGTAAGTAAAATTAAATTATTTTCAATAATGAACAGAAAAAAAACAAATAAAAATATGTTAACACAGTTAATGTTAAAATGGTGTTTATTGAGGGTTAAACATAAAAGATTAAGGTTATATTGTGATAAAAACTTGAAAACCCCCATTAATTAGAATCATTTAGAAAATAACATTATTTTCACCTTATATTATTCATTTTAATCCTTTTCTCAAAAAAAAATTCTTATTATCTTAAGACATTGAAAAGTACAAATGTGTGACTCTCCTCAATTGTAAAAGGGAACCCCATATCCTCTTTTATCCACACTTAATTATCCTTTTGGATCAGAAAATTCCTACACCAATACATTCCTTAAAACCATATCCATTAATTATAGTCCCTTATTTGATTATAATACCATCGTATAATTGATTTAGTTATAAACCTAAAGGGGTTGTTCGAAGAGGTGGTATACTTATTAACCATGCATTTTTTATTTATACAAAAACCCAAATAAAATGTTATCCAAAAATGTTAAAATATTAAAAATAATATATTAAATATAAATATATGTTATTATTTTAAATTAATATCATAAATCCATCTCTTACAATGTCAAATGGTTAATGAAACTGTTGATCGTGTGTTCCGAGGAATACCGCCTCGTGAACTGATTTAATTTTTTTCCATAATTTCCTCTAATTTATGTAAATAATCTTAGATTTAATGAATATATATTATATTAAATGAATAACTATAGATCTGTTATTATAATATCACATGTACCATCTTACCTTCCAATTCATTGGAAAATGACAACTTTGCTCGTTCGAATGTATCGACAACCACCTCCACGAAGCAATATGATTTATTTTTCCTTTTAAAATTACATGGATGGTAACAATGATGGATTTTATGAATATCTCTGATATATATGATATAATAATTATTCTAAAAAATTTAATTTTTATTTACCACTCTTTCATTACATTTATCAAAAACTGGAAAAATTGATCATGCGTACGTATGGATCACCATCTCCATGAATGTTGTACTTCATTTTTCAATATATATATTTTATTTATGACTATAAATATATATATATATATATAATTAATAAATATGATATTAATATCATGATTAAAAATATAGATATAATGGAACCATGATTAATGTATAAGGAACAAAACTAACATACCAAAACATACATGAAAAATGAAGCAGTTATCATCCAGAATAGTGATTATAAAGAAATATTTATTATATATAGTTACTAAAATGTTATAAGTAAATAATTTATGCTAGTATATATATGATTATGTTTTTTTAATACAATTATATAAAAACTATAAATATTACAAAGTGTGTTCAAAAATGTATGAAGTAATTTAGAATTTAAGTAAGGGATTTATGTTACAGTCTAATTGTTTACAAGATCATTTTTTGTTATGCTTATGATGCTAAGTTTTTTTGATCTACCAATAAATTATATAATTTATTTTAATTTCAAATGATTATTTATAGATAAAAATAATTCCCTTTCAATTTCCTCTCTTTAATAATATAAGTGTCTAAAATAATTTTTTTAATGAAAATTCACTTTATTTATCTATTCGGTCGAGAATTCATTCTATTTTATGTCCATGTTTTCTAAAAATTCTTCAAATAATGTTTTTACTATTATCTAATAATTATTTAAATTTATATTTAAATATATTTTACTTTTTAATAAAAATTAAAAGGAATCTTCTTTTCATTTTTCAATCATGGTAATTTTAAATTTTTCTAAAAAATTGAAATGGAACATTGTTTTAACATATACATAATGAACTGGATTTCCCACTTTCATGACCACTAAATTATTTTAGGATTCCTTTACATGTTTTAAATTTTATTTTTAAATATAATTTTCTTCCTCAATATTAACGAAATATTTATATTTCAAATAAATGGTTTCAAAGTGGATATTGTAGTTTCCTCAAGATAAGTTCCAATTTATATTTTAAAATCATTTTCTATCTGAGATTAAATACCTTGATGTTTTTCTAACATTTAATGGGTATATGATCCAATGACATTATCTTAACTCTTTTTCATTATGTTTTATGATTGTGATGAAAATATATTTATGAAACCCATTCCTTTTTTCAAGTGTTATATTGTGTTAAATTGATGTAATGATTATAAACCCCATTTACATCCATAGGTTTTTCCATGAATAAATATTTATGAAAACAAGTTCCTTTTAATTATTTATGATATGAGGACTATTTTATGACTTATATAAAACATCTTTTTTATTTTTATTATGTGAAATTTGGTCCTATACTTTTATATCCCTCTAGTGTATTCTGTAAAGATGAAAATATCATGAGATAAATAAGACTAAAATGGGGAGTAAAACTGGTTCATTAAGGGACATTATCCACAATTATAGTGTAGGGAGTGAACCTTGAATAAAATTATGGTTTGGGGAGTGAACCCATTATACTATGATAGGATTATAAATAAGCATTAAATATTATAGAAATAATCTTCTATGATTATGTGTATTCAATAAATCTATTTCATTTTCTAATGTAGTGTTGTCATGGCTCAAGTTTATTAACTATATTATGATTCATGTCTTTTTAAATACCAAACTTTAAACAATAATTATAGATTTTTATCTATGATATGAAAGGACTTGTTTTTTATAATTATTCCCATGTTCTCATACCCTTATTCTCATGTTATGTTTAAGTTATCATTAATATCTCCCATAATTACCCTTACTAAACACCAAATCTCACCCTTTAATATGTTTCCTTTTCCTATGGTTTAAATAAAGGTATTGTAAAAGATAAATATAATAATGGTTAAAGTTATAAAGAATATAGTAGAAGATGGTGTACTTCACTTATGAACTATTTGTTTATTTATCCATCTTTCCAGAGGCACTAGACCTATATAATTCTGGTAGAAATCATTCTGTTATATAATGAATATTCATATATTAATATGTGATATTAAGATATGAAAATTATGGGACACCATTGTTCTCACCCATTCCTGGATAAATCATGAGTTGGTTTTTAAGTACTACTTTCCTTAAGACCCCTCAACAAAATTTGGTTCCAAGGTGAGAAATACACTTCTTTAATGATCTCCTTAACTATTTGGAATTCCCATGGATCAGGTTTCTAGGTGAAGATTGAATTCATATATAATTAATTCTATAACCGAAAAATATCTCTCATAACAGTGCTCAAACCAAAGCAATAACCTTCCATAATTATCTAGTTCTCTCAAAATATTTGGGTACATGATTTCTTGTATGGTGATACCATGAACAAGAATATATGGATATTTTAGAAACCCAATTTACCTATAGAGAAGGTTTTATTCTTATATCAATAAATCAGTACTAAATATTTCAATTTGGTTCACTTCAACTTCATCTATAACGAACCTTTCGTTTCGTACATTAACATTACATAGTGTTTCTGGAATACTTAAAACATTGTACAAATAGAGGCCCAAAGACCATACTAGTATAGTGCCTTTGGAAATATGGAAGGATAAACACTTATACATAAGGGAGATGTATTGTCTGCCACTAGATTCTTCTTAACTAAAACCTTTCTTAGACACATCAAACATAATACATATCTTTATAAACTAGGTTAAGAAACATAAAAAGGGGTGAGAAAAAATTCTCAGTAATGGTAAACAAGGGAGATATGTAAACATAATCATGAGTATAAGGGTATGAGAACATGATCATAAAAATTGAAGATCAAACCCAGTATATCAATTATCATATACATGAAACATGGAATAAGGCTTAGTAGTTCATAATACATGAATTATAAGGAAATAGGGAACATAAGACATGATGTCCTAACATAGGAACAACACATGGAATTGTGGCAGACACATAATTGTATAATATGATTTCCATAGTATCCAAGACATCACTAATAATACCATCTTGGTAGTATGGGTTCACTCCCCATACCATCTTGGTAGTCATGATTCATTACCATGGCCATATTAGTAGCATGGATTCCCTACTCATACAATATTTGTAGTAATTATTCACTCCCATGGACATATTGGTAGTCAAGGATCATTCCCAAGACCATCATAGTATATCATAGGAGATATAAATATTTACACAATATATTATAGGGACATTTAAGTCTCACAAATCTCATATTGAAATTGTACCTACATGTTCCATAAGATCATAAATAATCATAACCTAAATAATGATATGGCTATCATAAACTTGTAATCATTTCATACCTATGGATATAGATAGTTTTTATAATCATTACATCATAAAAATAACCCTTTAAAAGAAGGGGGTTTCAAATTTTTATAAAAAGTAAAAGAGAAATAGGTTTCATTAATATCATTCCCTCAAAACTTATTATATTCATGAAATAATATGAATTTAAACATTGAATAATTTCAAAAAAAATAAAAGAGTAATACCAATGGATATTTTCTTATATTGTAAATGATTTTTGAAATTTATTTTAAAAACATTTCTTGAGGAAATATACTTTTGGAATTGAAAAATGTTTTTAAAACTAAAACATTTTTAAAATACCTTTTCATTGAAATTACCATTAAAAACTTATAAAGGAAGAATTTGAAACCCTAAAATTTTACTAAAATCATTTTTCATTTAAAATAGGAATCAAAAATATTTTGAAAACATTTTGGTAAACATTTTTTAAAACATATTTGAAAATATGGTTTTTGAATACAATATATTTATGATCCGAGAGAGATATTGTCAGCTTTTACTTAAAAACATTATGTTATGTACCAAAGAGGGGGAAAATGGTACTCTTACATGAGTATATCATGAATAAATAGAGAATAATGAAAATTTTTAGTGTTCTTAAAATATGGATCATAATATTTCATTAAAGGAAACATTAACATAAAAATAAACAATATGAAAAAAAATGATGAGATTGTCTCAATAAACTCTTATAACATGGTAGCATGGTATCACACTCTCTAGGTAAGAAAGAAATTAAATGGAGCTTAAAATATCATTAAAGAAATTAAATTCATTATATAACATGTAAAATTGAAGTATATACACCTCGAAAGAAAATTTATGTGCATAAACAAACATGATTCTCACGAGAGGCAAATTGAGAAAAAACTATTTTATCAATTTGGTAACTTTTTAAACTTAAACCCCTTTTAAGAAAGATAAAATAATAGATATGTGAATACACATAAATTTAAGTATAAGATACATATAATAAAATCATGGGCATAAAATACACCACACTGAAGAAATTATTCACGAACATCGAATGTATCTCACAGAAATAAAAAGTGAGATGAAATCCCCTTACCTTGTGTCTTGACTCTTGTCGTACTCATTCAAACCAAATTTATAATAAATAAAAATCTATTATAATTATTTTAAAAAACCATATTATTATATATATTTTTTGATTACAACATTATATTTCCCGCTTGTTAAGAATCCTATGTTAAGGGTTGACTTCGGGTAGTATTCAATTTATTCTTCGTATGTGTCTTAATTTGTTATATCTTTTGTATTTATACTTTATATCATGAATTAAAGAATGTAAAACATGATATAAATATCATTTATATACAGTATATGTATATTATAATAATCTATATAATATATAAGTATTGAAACGGAATACACCGTTCTTGGAGACGGTAGGTTGTACGTACACATGAACATTATTTTCGTTTAATTATAGTGTTGAAAGAAATAAAGTAAAAGGGATATATGTATATATATATATATGTATGTATATATTTGTGTATATATATATAATTATTATATTAGATTCATGATATCATATATTTATTATATATACATAAAAACGATCCTTAATATAATCTATGTAGTGTATGAATGAATCATATCGCTTAGAGAGGCAGTATTTTGCACTACGTCAAACAAAATTATTGTATTAGTGCCAAATGGAATGTAAAAAAATATGTTTTGTAAAAGGAACATAGAAACCTAATGAAATAATAAATATAATATATAAAATATATAAACATATTTCCCATCATAATTTTCAACATGATAGGTGGTAAGGAAAATTGAGCAACCATCGTTTAGTGGGGTGATAGTTCATCGTACACATAAACAGTATGTCCAGTATCCATTAGATGCAGGAGTGTGTAAGTTTAGTTTAAAACCATACCATAAAAACATCCTAGAATATTTAGGATTCTGTATTTTTTATACAATCATGGAGAAAATAAAGTGGAGTGGGTGGAAAAATAAATTAAAAGAAAGGACTTGAGAGAAGATATTACCTTATAATCAAGTAACTCCTTTTGGTTTGTGCCAAAAAGATTCCTTGGATTAACTTTTCCAAAGGGATGGATTATAACAGGAGGGAAGGATTTTCTGGAACTAGATTTGGTAGATATTTTCTGAAGATAAAAGGTTTGAGAGGTGTGATGTAGTGGGAGAGGTGGTGGCCTTTTATAGTTAAGGAAAGGACTCACTTGGAATTTTTGAAACCAAGTTAGGTGTACACATTTTCTTACCAAATAAATTCATCCTAAACCAACCTAAATCAATAATAGAAGTTTTATGGATAAATAAGGTCCATAAAATTCATTTTGGACAAGTGGATAGGTAATTTGGGCCCCAAATATTAAGGTTTAGTCCCTAATTAAGCATAATTTTACCTTAATCGTTGTGATTAATTCTAATCAATTTTATTAATATTTTTGGTAAAAAATTAAGTTGAAATTATTAGACTCTATATATTATACTGATTAAAATGGTGTGTGTCATTTTTTCAAAATTTAATTCACAGAAGAGGAAAAATTAAGATTAATGGTAATCCTACAGATATAACAAAATAATGGGTTTTTAATGTAGAAAAATGTTCAGAACTTTGTTAAGTTTTTAAATTAAATTTCAAAGTGGAGTTGTTTATAATGACCTACATTTTGTTAATAGATTTATAATTGATCTAATTTTATGATAAAATAAATATATAGTATAATTTAACACTAATAATTATTTAAATGAAAAGTCAGTTATTAACTAAAATATAGTATTTTTCACTATTCATCAAAAAAATGAAGTATCTCAAAAACATCCCAAAAATTCACCCTAAAATAATTTTTGAATTATAAATAAAAAATAATTTTATTTTATCATATTAATGTTCTATATTTTTCTAAAAAAACTATTATTTTTCATAAAAGTACATTAATAGTAGTTCATTCGAGAAATCAGTATTTTTAAACATAAAAAGGACATTACCAAAAATAATATAATCCATTATCAATATGTTTTATTTATATAAAAAAATTATAAAAAATATTTCCAAATTATTTATTTTTGTTCATATTACTATGTTTAACAAAAAGGATATAATTATCTCATTTAAATAATTATAACTATAAAATGATATTTCGTAGAAGCATCATGTTGCGTGTAATGTATGCCAAATTGGAGTCGCGTGTAACATATGTTGAGTCTATGTTCTATGTAATGTAATACAATTTGGTGTCATTTAATTCACACTAATTTGGTTCTATAGAAAAGGAATTTTTGACTTAGTGTATTTTAAAAAAAATAAAAATTTAATTTATTCGAAAAAAAAGTCTATAAAAAATCAGAGTGTAAAATTCTACCCCCTTAAAATGAATTTTTCCCTCAAAATTCATCACTAGATTAAAAAAATGATTATACTTATACTTTATCATATTCTAAAGTTCCTATGTATCTTCCTCTAACTGGTTATTTCTCTACAAAACCTTGACGAGGTGAGTGGTTTTGTTTTGGAGAATTTTCTCTATATGAAATAGAATTTCAACAAGTTCCTCCTCATAAGAAATATCCTACTATAGTAGTATGAACTCTCAATTTCGTATATATGAAGGGTTAGGTATTTACTTCCTTAATAGAGATACATGGAACACATCATGGACATGGTATGGATTTGGAGGAAGTTATAAGTGACACACTATCGTCCTGATATGATCAGGAATCTTGAAGGGAACAATATACCTAGGGCTTAGTTTTCTTTTCTTATTGAATATAATAACCTTCTTATAGGGTGAGATTCATTGAAAAACCTTTTCACCAACTTCAAATTCCAAATTGTGCCAACAGTTATCAGCTTAACTTTTCTCTCACCTTTGAGCTTCCTTGATATGCTCCTGAATGGTTCTAAACTTCTCAACCATTTCTTCGACAAATCTTTGGTCTAAATAACTTTCTTTTCTAACATCATATCAGCACATTGGAGCTCCAAATTTATTCCAATATAGGTATTCATATAGTTTCATATGAATTCTGGAGTGAAATCTATTAGTATAAAAAAATTGAACTAGAGTATGGTGTTGATCCCAACCACCCTTGAAATCCAGAGAACAAGATCTCAACATATCCTCTAGGGTTTGAATTTTTCTTTTAAACTTAAAAACTATCTAAGGATTATAAGTAGTGTTGAAACTCAATTATATATCAATTTGTTACTGAATACTTATCCATAACATTGATGTGAACCTCATATCCCAATCTAATACAATGGAATTTCGTACTCCATGAAACCTTACCTCATCCTTAATGTATATCCTAGAAAGGTGATCCAAATAGAAGTCTTCTCCAATAGCGATGAAGTGTTTTGATTTAGTAAGGATATTGACTACCACCCATATATCATTAAACCCTTTAGAGGTTTTTGGTAGTCCCATGGATAAATCCATTGTGATATTCTCCCATTTCTATTCGGGTATGGAAAATGGATACAACATATGCTTTGTCTTTTGTCATTCATCCTTATCTTGTTGTCATACCAAGCACATAGATACAAAATATGCGATATATCTCTACATTCCATCCCATCAGAATTATTCTTTAAAGTCCATACACATCTTCGTACTTCCATGATGAATAAATAATGAAGAACTATGATCTTCCTCTAATAGATCATTCAAATCTGGTATGGAAGGAACACATACACGGTTACTAAACCTCATCATTCCATCCTGATCAAGGTCAAACATAGGAAAATTTATGACTTTCATTTGTATCTCTAAATCTTCCTTATTCACCTCCTTGATCTTTACTTTGATAAAGGGTTGAACATTACTTTGAGAAAGATAATATTTTCCCCTTCCATTAGTACTTCAAGATCTATCCTTTAAAATCCATAAATATTATATCTTTTAGGATCCTCATCGAGGATAAGCTAGAATGATCCTACTGCCTCAAAGCATTGGCACCCTTTTTGGATTTCCCAGGGTGGTAATTTATTTGTTTTTAATTGGGTTTTTAATTTTTTAATATTTTTTTTACTTTGATAAATTACACTTTTATAATATTTAATTAAATTCTTTTTTAAAAAATAAATTAATTTCTTATTCTTTTCTATGATGTGTAATTGATTATATTTTAAATGATTTTATTTTTTTATGTAAAAAATCAGTCCAAATTTGTAATTATAAGCTAAACCTCAACCACTCATTTCAAGGGGTCTCAAAGTTCAACCCCATGGGAAGTCCAAAATCATGACCATCACACTGAGGTTCAATATTGTGTATTCATAGTTCCCCCTATCTGTGTATAGGCCAATGTACATGGCCCAAGTTCATCACCTATATTTATTGGTCTTAAAGCTCTTGTGTGTCATATAATACTTCATGTGTTTTGTGTATATGTTGGTATTGTTTTGGATAATGGATATTGAGCTCTGAGTTATATACCACACACTCTCTATATTTTGGATTTTGGATTTGATGTGGGAAGCAATTTTTAATCTGTGATTCAATCCTAGATGTTGATCTTCCCCACATATCGTTCCAGACATCTATCTCATCTTTTCTTTCCACCTTCCAAGTTTGCCTGCATTTTTTTCTCCTGCACTGTTTTTCCTCCTTCTCATCCTCTTCCAAACTAACCATATAACATCGCCTTCTTCCATGACTAATGTCTTCCCTCTTATTCTCTAACATCCTTCACAGTATTTTCTGTCCTTCATTATTTTCATCTCATGATGCCTTTGGTTCATCTTGTTTCCTCTTTCAAGATTAAAGTGGTTCAAATCACATTTCTAAATCCACTATTTATTTTGATTTGCACAACACTATTATAAATTCATCTTCAGTATTCCCTATGTTTCTCTTTTCTGGAAATTTTGTTTTGATCACTCTATCTATGTTAAGCCACCAGTTTGTTTTTAAACCAACGATGTGTCATTTAATACTATTGAAAGTTCACAATAGTGTGTCTATAAGAAACCATTGAAAATTATTTTTACCCCATTGGTTTCAAACCAATAGTATGTAATTTTTTATACTATTGGGAAACCCAATGGTATGTCTTTATTTACACCTTTGTAATTCCAACAATATATTGTTCCTCTTTTGTTTATTATTCTTCTATTGTTCCCAATGTTTTGTTTCTATATCCTTTATTTATCTATTTTCTATTGTTTACCCTTGATAGTGGTTTTATTCAAATTAATTTTCAGTATTCCATTTAATTTTAAATCAGGACATTATATTTGGTTAAAGATGTCGGATATTATAGTTTTAAGTTTCATCAATAAATAAAAGTATCGCTTTTATTCTTCTACATCATAAATGTTTTGTTTAAATAATTATCTATTAAGTGATATATGAGACACCGTTGGAACTTAATGGGGTGTCATGAGACACTTTCGGACATCCAATAGTGATTCAGCTTTTATTTCCCTCTTGGAACCCTTTTATGATATTATGCATGGAAATCTTTTTAGTTCGGATTAAATCATTTTAGTTTTTATTAAAATTAAAAATCTATGTAAAAATATGTTTGAAACCACCACACATGTATAACGGTGTGTCACTAACACACAACCAGATATCTAACAGTGATTCATGACATCGTTAGTTCAAAATAAATTTTCAAAATTTTAATTTTCTAATTTAAAGTTAAAGTTTTTGAATCTAATTACATTATTAATTTCTTAATATTTTATGCTGAAATGTGCTTCCAAATTTATTTAAAATTAATTATATCATTTTTTATGACATGGACCCATACAGATTATCATTTATGATTCTCTATTTTTCACATCACTCTACTGCATGTCTTATATACATACTTTTTTTATTATTTCATTTAATTTTTATTTTTGATTTTTTAATAAATATTACTTGTAATATATTAAACATTCCTTTTAATATTTCATTTAAAAAAAAATTTCCAACTATATTTTATGTCTAGAATGAATTTAACAAATTTAATATAACGACCATTTTATTTTTATTATTCCCTAACAAGTGTCATGCATAGATTGGATAATGACACGTTCCTAAGAGATCTTAGATTTAATGCTTTGGGATAATTATTCAATTATAAAAACAATTATACCAATGTAGATTGAAAAATATATTATATATTTTAAAATTCATTCAACAAGGATACAAAATAATTTTTATGGCTCTAAAATTTTGATCAATAAATTCCTTTGATAGATGTTTCTTTGCTGCGATCACATAAGATCATCATCATCGACATCTTCCATACCTGCTGTGATCAAGGAACAAGACATGCATTGAACGTCTTTATCATCTTCTCAAATACTTGTTTCGCTTTTATTGTATTATTTTTGTTTGTTGTAATTCTTCAAATTCTTTATTTGTATTCTATTGTCTAGTTTAATATTTTCACATCCAAAATTTTCATTAGGTTATTCCTCCCATCTAAAAGGAAGCACGGATTATTATTTCCATACAAAAGGTAGTAAGGTTGTGACTCATTAGAAAGTTAGGTGTTATACCTCCAGGTGAAAATGGTATATAGGGTTATACCACCATGTGAAAAAAGGTGTGTATATAATTATTTTAATTGGGTTATTAATCCAATCCAAAATTAAGGATATAGTGTATATAAATATTTTTGAGTAGTAGAAGAGAATGAAGAGAGTACTAGGATCTTGAGATATGAACCTCTATAAAAAATTCTTATGTTATTTTTTTATTTCCACTACATCATTTAACATTTCTTTTATAATTTTGATAAATTTAAAATTTATAATAAGAATTCAAAAAATACTATTCAACTCCCCCCCCCCCTCTAGTCACCTATTCTATATCAAGAGAACTAACAGTATTGAGCAGTCATAATACATTATCAACTCTAACCATATTCTCTAGAGTATGTTCAACTCCTTCTATGTGAATATATATTTAAGACTTTTATGATCAATGTATATATTTACACTTTTATCCATAAAGATAATGCCTCAATATATTTAATGCAAAAAAAATTACTACTAAAAACTCTAAATATAGATTTGGATAATTTTTCTCATAAATCTTCAATTATCATGAGGCATAAGTAATAAACTAGGTATTTGTTATAAGAACACATCCCAATAACTTCTTGGTTGCATTGATATAGATTAAAAACCCTTATTCACCATATGGTAATGTAATAATAGGCGTACTGACTAACCTTCTCTTCAGTTCCATGAGAGTTTCCTCACATTCATCTATCCGGAGGAACTTGACACCCTTCTGAGTCAACTTGGACATTGGATTAGAGAGTCGTGAAAAATTATCCACAAACCATCAATAATATTCAGGTAAACCAAGAAGGCTTAGGATCTTAGTCGCTATGGTGGGTCTTGGAAAGCATACAATAGCCTCTATCTTTAATGGATCTACTGCTATACCAGGTCTTGAGATTATGTGACCAAAAAATGAAACATTTTTCAGCCAAAATTCTCACTTTTTAAATTTTTCAAATAGATTCTCCTTCCTTAGGGTCTTTATTACAATTATGAAGTGATCTTCATGTTCTTCCTTTCTCTTTGAATATATAAGAATATAATCTATAAATACTACCAAAAACTGATCGAGGTAATCCCTAAAGATTCTATTCATTAAATCTATGAAGATAGTAGGGGATTTAGTAAGACCAAAAGGCATCACTATATATTTATAGTTTCCATAGCTTAAATGGAATGTCGACTTGGGTATATCCTCTTTATTGACCCTCAACTGATGATGTCTAGAATGAAGGTAAATCTTGGAAAAGTATTGTTCTCCACACAGTTTATCAAACAAGTCATCTTTACGGTGAAGTGGACATTTTTTATTGATTGTAATCCTATTCAAATTTCTATAATCAATGTAAATTATCATTGATCCATCTTTATTTTTAACAAAAATAATGATTGCACCCCAAGATGACACGCTTGGCTAAATAAATCCCTTATTAATGTTTTCAAGGAGTTTTTTATTCAATTCCTGTAACTAAATAGGAGTCATTCTATATGGAGTCTTTGATATTTTTGTGGAACTAGGCATGAGTTCTATTGAGAACACAACATAATATTTTTTGGAAGACAAGGAAAATATTATAGAAATACATCTAAAAAACCCAAACAATAGGCATATCATCATTTTCAATTTCCTCCACAAATATTTGACATAAAGAACCCTTTTGAATGGGAATTAAAACTCATACACTAGATTTAATATCCACATGATGTTCATACTTATCATAACATGGGTATATGATCATAGGGGGTTTGAAATATCAAACATAACTTCCCTTCATTTACAATTGATGTGGTATTTATACATATAAAGCCAATCAAAGATTAAGATGACATCAAATTCAACCAAAGGAAGAATAACAAGATTTGCAGGAAGCACATTCCCATAAACTTCAATTAGATAAGAATCATAGACTTAAGATTCAATAATCATAACATTAGTAATTTTCACTGCTAATTACATGTATAGTTCTTTTAGTGGGGTGTTAATGACCTTATAAAATTCTTTAGATATGAGAAATTGGGTAGATATAGATTCAAATATGACATTATTATTTATAGAGTTGATGGTATGGGTACCATTTATCATGTTTTAATCACACTCCTCATCAAAAATAGTGATTGCATGAGATTTCCCATTATCCCTCGGCTTAAGATGTGGATGAAATCGATCATCATTACCAACTCTTGGGATTGGGCAATGGTTAGCGTAATGATCATTCATCCTAAACTTTTAGCATAGAATTGGGGGGAGGTTTATTCTATACCTCTTTTTCCCCATTCATAACATTAGCTAACTTATTCCCATCACTTCATAAATCAAATACCTGATGGCCTTCCCTTTTACACATAAAACATTTATTAGACCACTTAAGTCAATTTACTTTATTCTTCTTTCCACATTTAGAGAATAAATGGAAGATCATCTTCTTTTATTCATGGTTTTTAGATTTTACTTTAAACTCCATCTTCCTCTTCTTTTCAAAACCATGAGATTGATCCATGACTCCAACCTCTATTTCAACCTTGATTTCACAATGCACAATCTCTTCATATCTACTAAAGTATCTTATGACACCTTCCTTAATCCATGAAACCTTGGGTTTATCCTTGGTTATTAGTAGAAAACTTCTATTTAAATCATTTAAGATGGTTTGTGAAGTGTTTTTTAATTCCCAAAGCATATCCCCTAGGAGTGTCAAACTAGGTGTGCATTAAGGCACATTGACCTATACCATATTACCTCAATTCAAGCCCAAAACATCTTGTATGTGTTTTTAAACCTAGTTACATTTATTCCAGATCCACATGCACTTCTAGTTTCTAAATAAAGATGTATTTCCAGGAAACCACTCACTATATATTTCCCTAGAATTACATGACATTTTCCTATAATTTTCCTTACTCTTAAACTAATTCTTATACATGTACTTAGGGTTCTCACTATGTTTTTCTAATCCTAGATTCAAAAGTTTAAATAAACCTTTTCTATAATACCAAATATAGTGACCCTCTATTTTAATACATTAAAATTTCATAACATTGGTGGAATATGTAAAACATTATACAAATAGACCCCCAAAGTTAGTAATATTCTAGTTCCTTTAGAAACATGGAAACATAAAAATTGATACATAAATAATCTACATTATCCCCCACTAGGTTCTTCTTGACTGTCTCCCTTCTTAGACCCATAAAACATAATACATATCTTCATAACCTTGGTAAGGATACATAAAAATGGGTGAGATAAAATTCTCAGTAATGGTAAACAACGGAGATATGAAAACATAATCGTGAGAATAAGTGTATGATAACATGACTATGAAAATAAAAGATCATACCCTACATATCAAAGATTTTATACATGAATCATGACGTAAGGATTGGAAGTTAATAAGACATGAATAATAAGGAAATAAAGAACATAATACATGAAATCCTAACATATTAATAAAACATGTAATTATGGTAGACACATAATCATATAATATTATTTATATAGTATCTAAGGAATCGCTTTGAAGATATTTGTGGTATTATGGTTTCACTCCCCATTCCATCTTGGTAGTCATGGTTCCCTTACATGGACATATTAGTAGCTTGAGTTCACTCATCATAACATCTTGGTAGCCATGGTTCACTCCCATGTTCATCTTGGTAGTCAATGTTCAATCCCAAGAACATATAAATCTATCTCTTGAGATATAAATCTTTACCCAATGCATTGGACGGATATTTAGATCTCACCCATATCATAAAGAAATCATACATACATGTTCCACAATATCATAAATAATCATAACCCATGAAATAAAATGTGTATTATTAACTTGTAATCATATCCTAAACTATTTATATAGACAGATTTCATAAATATTTCATCATAAACATATCCCATGAAAATAATTGGTTTTCAAAAGCATATAACCTAGGAAATATAAATGTTCTTCATCAACATAATGCCTTAAAAACATAGTCTATCAAGAGAAATAATGTTAATAGAAACATTGAATAATTTCCCCATAAGGCTTGAGTAACACCAACAGATGTAATCTTAGATGGGAAATAATTTTTCAAGATATTTTAAAAACATTTATTGAGGAAAATATTCTTTCTCTAATGAAAAAACTTTTTAAAGCCTAAAACCTTTTTGAAAAAACATTTTCATTGAAAATTCATTTAAAACATATAAAGGAAGCATTGAAAAACATAAGACGTTTTTAAAACCCTTTTTCCTTAAAAATGGAATTCAAATATCTTTTGAAAAAATACTTGAAAACATTTTTGAAAACATTTTTTTTTAATACAATATATTTCAGAATAGAGATAGATGGTAATATTTTACGTAAAAACATTATCTTAAGTAAAAAATTGTGTATAAATGGTAAAAATACATGAGGATATCCTGAATAAATATATAATAAGAAAACTCGTGAGTTTTCTTGAGATATAGATCATAATATCTCATAAAAGGAATCATAAAATTAAAAAAATTTGAAAAAATGATGATATTGTCTCAATAAACTCTTATAAATTGTTAACTTGGGATCATACATTGCATGTAATAATTTTAAATTAAATAGAGCTTAAAATATCCTGAAATAAATTAAATTCATGATATAACATTTAAAATGTAAGTATAGACAACTTGAAAGAGAATTTAGGTGCATAACAAAACATAAGTCTCAACGGAGGCAATTTGAGACAAAACAATTTTACAGGTTTGGTAAATATTGAAACATAAACCCTATGAAAGAAAGATCATAAAATGGTTAGATAAATACACATAAATTTTATTATAATATACAATGAATTAAATAATGTTAATTAAATACACCACATAAAAGGAAATTGTGGAAAACAAAGCATGTATCTCATGAAAATGAAATGTGATATGAAATCCCCTTAACATGGGTCTTGAATCCCATCGTACTAATTAAAACCACATTTATAATAAATATAAATTTATTATACATATTTTATATAACCATATACTTATATATATGGTTTTATTACAACCTCATATTACTCTATTGGTAACAATCATATGTTAAGGTTTCACTTCGAGTAATATTCACTTTATTATTCGCACATGTCTTAATTTGTTATATCTTTGGTATTTATACATTATATCATTATTTAAAGAATATAAACAATGATATAAATATCATTTATATACATTATATTTTTATTGTAATAATCTATATAATATATAAGTATGAAACATAAAACATCATTCAAGGAGGTGGTATGGTGTATGTACGCATGAATGCTATTTCGGTTTAATTGTCATGTTGAAATAATGAAAGTGAAAGAATTATATCTGTATATATATCATTACTAAATTAGATTTATGATATCATATATTTCTTATATATTCACTAAAATCATCCTGAATACAATCCATGTAGTTTATGAACGAATCATATCACTTTTAAGGGGTGGTAGTCCACACTTCCTCAAACAAAATTATCATATTAATACCAAATGGAAAGTAAAAAAATGTATATGTGTTGTAAAAGGAATAAATAAGATTAAATAAATAATAAATATAATATATAACATATATAAATATATTTTTATAAAAATTTCTACTATGATAGGAGGTAAGGAAAATTGAACAATCATTGTTTAGTGAGGCGGTAGTACTCTGTACACATAAATTACGTGTTTGTTATCCATTAGATGGATGTTTTTGTAAGTGTAGGTTGAAACCTTAGCAAAAAAAATCCTAGTATATTTTAGATACTATTTTTTAATAAAATCATGGATAAAAGAATGTGGAGGGTGTGGTGAAAGAAAATAAAATAAAGGACTTGAGAGAAGATGTTACCTCTTAATCTGGAAACTCTTTTTTGTTTATGCCAAAAGGCTTCCTTAGATTACCTTTTGCACAAGGGAATTATTCTAGTATTAAGGGAGTATTTTTGGGAAGTGTATTTTTTATATATTCTCCTAAAATAATAGGTTTTAGTGGTGTGAAGAAGTGGGATAGGTGGTGGCCTTTTATAGGGAAAGAAAAAAACTCACTTAAATGTTTTGAAAACAAGTTAGGTGTACACATGTTCTTACCTGAAACAAGTAATAACAAACCATAATAAATAAAAAATGAAAGTTTTATAGCC
The DNA here is from genome assembly GCA_963277665.1 of Viscum album. NCBI lineage: Eukaryota > Viridiplantae > Streptophyta > Magnoliopsida > Santalales > Viscaceae > Viscum > Viscum album. Next base: position 865,553,103 of record OY728134.1, on the reverse strand, counting down.
AAATAATTTACATAAAATGAATTTTGGACAATCTTATAGGTCATTTGGATCCATATTATTATGTTTTATTCCCAAAATAAGTTTAATTTGACTATAATTACTATGATTAATTTTAATCACTTTAACTTATCTTCTTAGTAAAAAAACTAAGTTGATATTATTAAAATAAAATTATTGTAATTATTATAAAATTTTATATAGGTTTTTTGAAATTAATCTAACATAAACAAAAATAATTAAGATTAATTCTAATCCTGCAGACAGGACGAAATAATGAGTTTTTAAAGTAGAAAAATGTTTACAAGTTTGGTATTTTTTATTCATTTTCAAAGTGAAATTGTTTATAATGACCCTAATTGAATTAATATATTTATAGTTTATCTAATTTTACCTTAAAAAAATTATAATTTAACATTAATAATTATTTAAATAAAAATACAATTATTAACTAAAATGCTTTATTTTTAACAATTCATCAAAAAATGAAGTTTCTCAAAAAAATACCAATATTTTACTCTAAGATAATTTATGAATTCTAAATTAAAAAATGAATCTTATTTTATCTAATTAAATTTCTAAATTTTTCTAAAATTAATTTTATTATTTTTTATAGAAGGTCCTTAAAAGTGGTTTATTTCAGAAAATTATATTTTTAAACAAAAAAAATTTACCAATAATCATATCTATCATTGTCAATATGTTTTATTTATATTAGATAGTTATAAATAATATTTTAAAAGTATTTATTACTATTCATATTACTATGTTTAATGGCTATATTATAATTATATTTTTTTAATAATTATAACTATAAAATGATGTTTTGTAGAAACATCATTGTTTCATGTAATATACGCCAAGTCATTATAGTGTGTAACATGTGCCAAGATGATATTCCATGAAACTAAAGATGAGTTAGATCCATGTAACATACACCAATTCATTTTCATGTGATAGGAATATTTTACTTAATTCATTTTAATAAATAAATTAAAATTTAATTTATTTGAAAAAAAGAATCATAAAAACTGAAGGTGTTACATCATCTCTTTTATTTACACCAAATGATACACACTATGAGGGAAGTTTTGTGGATCAATTTTGGTTCCCTAAACCTAAGAAACATACTTTATCTCATCAAATGATACTTTAATGTTATCATGGATTTTTCAGAAAATAAATTAGGATATGCCTTCTATAAGAAGGCTAAGAATGACTTAGCCTCATTTGATTATTGTAACAGACTCCTAGACATCAAATCATTGAGAGAGAAATATAGATATTTTAATAATCATAAATGAAACAATCACATCTAGTGACACCTCAATATATGGTTTTATGAACTCTAATATATCTCATCCTCCCCAAATTCAATGTCCACCCAACTTATTTGGTCCCTATCTAACTAATCCCTTTTTTATTAATCTGGATCTAGGATGATATGATTACCTCCTCTTATTCTTTTCCAAATTATATAACTCTGTCCCCATCTATCATCAAGTGGTACACTCATTTGGGACCAAACCAATATTAGTAATTTTGTGTATTAGCCTTCATAAACATATAGGGGAAGTTATAGGTCACTTGAAATCATGGAATTCTAACAACCCCCACCCCCACCCCACCCCCACTTCCATGATATGGATTTTATAAAAATCAACGTTGATCAAATAGTGATAAGGCTCAAATTCTCTTCGGGTTGTTGAGTCAATAAGGTTTCCCTTATGAATTTTCCTTTCCTTCTTGTTTTGAAAATCACAAACACCTTATACTTAAGAAAATCCATATTTTAATTCCCTAAGGAAAATTTCCTTAAGGAAATTTATCCTAACTTAGTTTTTATTACACATATCAATATTTTTCTTAAGATTAAAAATTGGATTCATAACCAAAACCTAGGAATCATATAATCCTAAGGTATGAATCATTATATTTTAGGATATGAAATCTGGATGAGAATTATAATGAAGTTCCACTTCGAATTCTAGATATAAACTCTAATAAAGTTTCATTCCGAATTCTGGATACAAACTCTAATAAAGATCCACTATGAATTCTAGTTACAAATTCCTAAAAAGTTCAACTCCAAATTCTGGACTCTGAACTTCTATGAGTTCGACTCGGAATTTTTACTAGTTTGACTCTGAATTTTTACTATTTTGACACCGAACATCTATGAGTTCGACTCCGAACATTTACTAAGTTTGACTCCAAACTTTTATGAGGTCAACTCTGAACTACTACAAGTTCGACTCTGAATTTTGTAAGTTTAGATTCTAAATTATGATGAAACCAAATTCCGAATTTCCATAGAAATTCAGACTCCAAATTTCCATAGAATTCAGATTCTGAATTCTTATAAAACAGAATCTGAATACCCTTTTTATCATAAACTCAAAATTCCATTTTGATTAGACTCTAAACTATGATTTACTTACATTCTGAATTCTAGTTTTTCTTATTCTTACATATGTTTCATTATAAAATGATTTTGTTCTTTCATTTACACATATTTTTTTATAAAACGATGTCGTTCATTTTGTTTCTAACCAACCGTTGGTTTAGTGACACGTGTACAGATCCCTCCAAATTCTAAGGAAAATATGACCATTGGAGGAGGGAGTTGACCATTCCAAAAGAGCCTATAAATAGTATCTCATTTGAAAGATCTCAAAACTAAACTTTGACATCAGTACATACTTGCTTTTGAAGTGATTTCTAGAGAGAGAGGCTCTTATCAACTCTCAAGCTTTGTGAAGAATGTTTAAACTACTTGTCCAAACTTTTCCTTGTGCAGATTACTTTGTGTGAATCCGAATGCTAGTGATTACATTCGAGGGATTATAGGGATAGGAAGACAGAGGTTCCGACTACCTTAAAGTTTGAGGACTTCCTTGCTGAGGAAGACAAAGGTTCCAACTACCTTGAAGTTGAGGGCTTGCGGGGATAGTAAGACAGAGACGATGATCTTCATATCGAGGGCTTACCCTAGTGTGGGTAAGACAGACTTTCTTGAAAGTATAAATCAAGGGTCCTTTATCCAAGGTTGTTGAATACCCTTCTCTTTGGGTTAAAAGACTTATATCTTGTTACTTGTAGTTTTACTACTTGTTTTTCGTTGCTTTTTATATTGTAAGGAAAGTATAACATTCTTATATTCTCTTAGATGTGTACTCTGATAAGTTTATATTCTATACGCTTTAAGGTATAATCTCATTTTGTAAACTTTGGTTGAGTTTTAATTTTCGTATCCATATTTTTGGAACCACTTTTTTGGAATCACTTTCCATATTCAAGCAAGTGCATAGAACTAGAAGTTTGTAACTTCATATTCTATACCAATACTATAATTGGTGTTTGAGGTGTTGAGAATTTACTTAGTTTAACTTTGTTAAACTTAGATCTTTCCTTGTTTAAGGAAATTTTTTAATGTGTACAATTCACCCCCCCCCCCCCCTCTTGTATATTGAGCATTTACATCATTAATTCGATCCTACAGGGGTGATGCCCTCTTTAGCGCTCTCATCCATAAATAGAGATAAATAGTGAATATGGTCCATGAAAATTAACATGTGACCCATGAAAAATCAAAATATATGTGTCTTAAAGAAGTATATATGAAAAAAAATATTATTTCCAAGATTTAATGTAACACCCCAACCCCAGAAGCCCAAAGTTGGTGCATTATTTTATTAAATTATTATAGATACAAGCTTCAAAATCCTAAGGTACCAAATAGTTTAGTATTTTTTTTGAAAACCATATTACATACATGATACCCATATTACATTGGGAAATAGAAAATAAAAAATAATACATAAAAAATACTAATAAACAGCATCCTTGAAACTCATTAAAAGGGTTCCTATTAATAACTTGGGGAATAAAAAAAATAAGGGTTATCTCAAATGCTTAGTAAGGATAATTATAGTGAAAGAAATAATAAATAAATAAGAATAAAAAAATATATAAAGTTGAATAACTGAGAACACATACCATTTAAATAACTGGATAATTCATAATCAATATGACAAGGTAATAATCTAAAAACACATGCCATTAAATCAATAAATAGAGATTAAAATCCATCAATTGATTTCATCATAGTTAAAATATGATTGAAAATAAATACTGAATAAAAATTAATGTAATTATAAATCATTGGATGTCATGTCTCAGTAACATGAAAACCTTTACTATTAAGATATATACTCTAGAAAGTTTAAACCAATAGGTAGAAACATCTTTAATTTGTTTAACTGATTTTTCTCATGAGAAACATTTGATGTATCGAGGAGATATATAATTTCTAGGAACCACCTACCATTTCATGTACAAATCATTAAAAATATAAAATAATAAATTTAATCAATAAATTATATTCTTTATAAAATATCTTAATTGAGTAAAATATATATATTTATCAATAATTCTCCAGCTAATCAAATAACTGTAAAAGTAAACACTATATATAAAACTAGTATACAATGTAGAAAATAATTATACCTATAAAATAAGAGTATGGATATGAAAAATAAATGTTATATCCAATATAAAATGGTCATAAGTATATGATTATTTCTAGATAAAGTTAACAATCACAAAAGAAAGTGAGATTGTAAAGATAACTTTTACCACTTGGTAATTATTATGTTCAAACTCTTTGGATGTGATAATTCAAAGAAATAAATTAAATAAGTTTAATATAAATGTATTGATGATATTATTTATCAAATGGGGTAGTAGATACACCCTAAAAAATAAGTGGTGAATATGATATTTATCTCACAAAAGTAAAAAATTGAGATGAAAATCCTTTACCTTGAATTTTCTTTTGGGTGAACATCCTTTAACCGCATGTATAATAGTTTTAAGAATTACAATAACTTATAACATATCCATAATAATATTTATAATATCATATATTATCTTATTATAATGTATTATCACTTGTTTATTGACAATGTTTCGTTATTTTCACTATTTCATGTGTTAATTGTGTAGTTGTTCGAGTATGTTTTGACTTGTTACTTGTTATTCGTATTAATTAGGACATGATTTAGTTGTCTCCAAAATATAATCCGTGATTTAAATATAATATATATTAATTATATATGTACTTATAATAATCCATAAAAATTTGATATTGTAAATGAAATGCATCGTTCATGGAGATGGTAAGTTGTACATACGCATGAATGATACTTTCATTTCTTCACCATATTTGAATTAATGAAAAGTAAATAAAATATATGTATATTTACATTATAACTAAATTATAATATTTATTTCATATATTTCATATATTTTTATTAAAACTATCCTTCACCCATTTCATGAATAGCATTAACGAATCACATCGCTTTGAGGAGGTGGTAATCCATATATCCAAAAAAGATGTTATCATATTCACACAAAATAGAAAGAATAAAGGTAAGTTTTATATAAAAGTTAAATAAAAATAAATAAATGCTAAATAAAATATATATCATATATAAATATTTTTTCCATCATAATTCTCACTATTATAGGTGGTAAGGGAAGAACAAACAAGCATTGTTTCACAAGGCGGTAATCCGACGTATACACGAACGGTAATTTTGTTACCCATTAGATGTGTGTGTAATTTTATGTAAAAAATATAATATAAAAACATATAATTATATTTATTATACTTAAGTTATTATTTAAACATGTAATAATAAGATATGAGTGGGTATAGAATGAAAATAAAACAAAAGATCTTGTGGAAATATGTTACCTGTTCTTTTGGTAACTCTTTTTGGTTTGCACCAAAGAGCTTCCTTTGATGTGTATTTTCCCAAATTTAGGCTTCACGAATTTGGGAATGGATTATTGGATATTTTTTTAGATGATTTTGGGTGACAAAAATTGATTTATTTGGTTGAGTAAGTGGGAGGGATGAGTTCCTTTTTATAGAGGATGAGTGACATCCTTGTAAATAAAAAAAGGTATACACTATTAAGAGGTATTCTATACATCATGTGACTCCAATAAAGTTAATTATTAGATATAATGGTGTAAATTTTCATAATATTTCTATGAAATTACTTTTGTACAACTTTATAGTTCTTTCTGGGCCTTAATATTAAGGTTTAGTTCTTCGTTACGCTAATATTTCTCTTAATCACTGTAATTAATTTTAATTACTTTCACTAATATTTTTTGTCAAAAACATAGTTTACCTTATTATTAATTAAAAATTATTTTTATTCAAAATATGGATTCAATTTTTTAAAATTACAATCATTTAATTTGTAGAAATTAATTTAAATCTAATCCCGTATACGGGATGACAAAGCGGGTTTTTAAATTTAAAAAGTTCACAAATTTTACTAGGTTTTTATATCCAATTTCATAGTGAAAATGATTCCAATAACCTAAATAGGATTAATTTGTTTATAATAGATATAATTTAACTTTAATACTAATTAAAACATAATTTTACCTTATAAATAAATTATACCAAAAAGATGTTTTAAATTAAAATTCAGTATTTTTCATTATTCATCAAAAAATGAAACTTCACATAAAAATGCCAAAATTTCACCCTTAAAAAATTATTATGTTTATAATTAAAAAATGAAGTTTATTTTGTGTTGTTAAATTTATAAAATTTCCAAAATTTATATTTAAAATAGTTTCTCTATCAAAATGTGGTAAAACTGCTTTTATATATGTAAAAAACGGTTTGTTCTTATCTTGTGCCTATCAAATATATTGGATAAATGTAAACAATATTTTAATGAATATAATATATATATATATATAAATTTATATATATTAAATTAATATCACTCACTAATTTTAATTAATTTAACTTATTTGTAGAAAATAACTTTGTGAGGAAAAAAATAACTTTTTATAAAAACATTCCCTTTATATTAAATTGGTTTATGTATTCATTTATAATAAATATGTAACCAATTAATTCAATAATATATTATCAAAAGTAAGATAATAATATTAATAAACATAAATTTCATGTCTAGTTTTAATAATATTAAATTATAATAGCTTAATAATATATTTTATTCTGGGTAAAATTTTGTCTTTTGGGTAGCACAAACTACCAAAAAATCCTTCTTGTGTGTAATTCAAGATAAATCTATGTTTCATTTTTTAAAAGTTATATAAAATATTTATTTAAAATATTATATATATCTTAAAGTATTTGGTCATTATATTCCTTTCTATGCTTAGTGTTGTGTGTTATAGATGTTATTAAATACACTATTCTTACTTTGGGATTTTGGGGTGTTACATTCTCCCCACCATAATTAAATTGCATGCTCATAATTCAAACATGATCTCAGTAGTTGAAGGTTTGATATAATATTTTAGAAAAACACAAATCTCAAATATGGTTCATAACACAACTTCTTAATAATAGAGAAAGGGAAATGTTAATGTCGCAACAAATCTAGTCTTTCAAATAGAATAACATTAGTGAAAAATGGATATCAAAGAAAAATATAACCACCATGTTACGATGGAGAGTGATAGATAACATGTTCATGAGAAATTTTTTTCCAAAAAACCAAAAAACAAATGTGTTAATAAAGTTAATTGATATAATTATAAATTATGATACTAGGGAAAAAATTTGTTTCACAGCCAATTTTTTCTAGATTTGAGGTATTATTTAACTCCATAAGAATGTAAGGAAAAACAATTACTTGATACATTTCCATTTTATAAGGACAATATTATCCTTTGGTTTTTAAATGAACTATTTCTACATTATCTATTAGAATAAGTTTCATCATAGGTTGAAGTAATTCATGAATCTCTAAAACCACATCCAAAGTTAATCATTAACAATTTAATAAATTGTTAAACTTTCCAAATTTTACGATCCAAAACATTATAATCATTTACATGGTAGTTATTAGTATACAATTTACTTTAACCATATAAATCATATATTTATACAAAAATAATTGTATCAAGATCAGAAACAAATTAAGGAACAACATTCCCTCATCCATGTGTTTTCCCAAAAAGTCTAATTGGTTATTGTATCACTTTTCTTGGTACCATTCAACAAATAAACTCAAGCCTTTTATGGAAAAGTAATGAAGTATAATATTTATATATTTCATAATTAATATGATGAAAAAATCATAAATAAAATAATTTTACAATATATTTATTAGATCAAAATACATAAATACATTAATCATTCCACTTCGATAGTGTCAATAACATATGCCTGACCATGATCACTTATCTTATCCAGAAGTGTATTCCGTTGATTATTGGGGAATTAGTTTTCCTAGTTCCATATATCTTGATATTATAACAATTAATAATATCATTTTCCTTCTTACCTTTTCATTCTTTTACCTGGTGACCATTTTCTCCACACGTATAACAAATTTTGAATCATTTCTATCATTTATTAGGGTGATTCTTTCCACAGTTATCACATGTGGGAAAATAATTATTTCCCTTTTGTCATTTGTATGTTATTTTCTCTTCCTTTATATTCTTCTACTACTTCAATTTTAATCGATAATACTTGGATAATTCTCTCTCTATCGTGATAGCAGAAAAAACTATTTCATCGTATGAAGAAAAAGTCTAGCAAAATAGCACCCATCGAAAATTTTGCTGTATACCCTAAAATAAATGGTAAATATTACACTCCATGTTGTATATAATATCTTAATAATACCTTTATAACCTTTTAATGATAGCTACATACTCTGCAGAACATATTTCTTGATTTTATTTAAACTAAGGATCTTTCTCTTCATCTCAATTTTTTGCCTACAATGGAAATATTTGTCAAAGAATGTTTTATCAAAAGATATATATTCCATTAGTTATATTTATTCATACTCCCGAGTATTCTGTATCAACAACCACCATTTATTTTCATCACCATTGAGGAAATACACTAAAAGGGTAACCTTTTCTTTTTCACCACATCCGAAAGCCCTCAATATCTTCTCCAAATATTTATTCCATTTCTCAGATTCCATTGGGTCAGTAGTCCCACTAAATTATGGGGGAATATATTGAATAAATAAATAAAACCTATGAGAATTTTATTGTGGAACGGGATTCTCCATTCAGGAAAGGTTATCTATCATAACTTGATTACTCATCACTAATATATCCATAACTTTCTCAGTTCCAATAACAGCTATATTGGAATTCTCAGTATGGAAACCTCTACATTGTCCATAGGTATTGATACCAATTTTTATTTCATGTTCCATTTATAAACAATTAAATATATTTAATTACATCATATAATTATGTTACATAATGTATAATCCCAAAATTAGTGAAACACTTATCATAAATTAAAAAACATTTATGTAACTAATCTCATAATAATAAACAGGGTTTCTTTTGGGATATCTTTTATTAAATTCCTCCATAATGGTTTGTAAAGATAATATGAATTATACTAAGAATATTCACCTGGAGTTCCAAAATAGGTGCACAGTAAGGCTCATTTTGGTTTACTAGGTTACGTTGGAGTTAAGCCTGATGCACCTTGTTTGAGTTGTTACCCCTAGGTACATCTATTCCAAACCCACATCCTTTTGAAGTATCTAGATAGGGATTTATATTATAATAAAACCCACATAATCAATACCTTACCAAAATTTTAGGATGTTATTTTATACTTATCCTAAATGTATATCTTATGGATATTTTCCCTAATCTATGTTTTCTAAATCTAGTTTCCATGGATGGTGATAAATTTTCTTTTATACCAACTATAATTCCCTAACCCATAAGCCTAGAGTTGGTGCATTATTTAATTAAATTAGCATAGATAAAAGCTTAAAATACCAAGGGATGGAAAATTTTAGTAGTTTTATAAAACTATATTACATACTTGATGCCCCTATTAAATTGGGAGATAAAAAATAAAACATAATACATAACAAATTCAAATGAAAATGAATCCTTGAATCTCATTTAAAGGATTCCTCTTTATAACCTGGGGAGAGGGAAAAAATAAGGGTGAGCTCAATTGCTCAATAAGGGTAATTACAGTGGAAGAAATAATTAATAAATAATAATAAATCTTAATGGAAATGTTAATAACTCATAAAAATTTCAATTTAAATAACTGTATAAGGAATAATCAATATGATAAGGTAAGAAAATAAAAACACATGCCATTAAATCAATAAAATAATAATGAAATTATTCTATATAATTTTTCATAGTGAAAATTTCATATACAAGAAATACTGAATCAAAATTTAGGAAATGATTAATTATTGTACATCATGTCTCAGGAACCTAAAAACCTCTAATGTCAAGATCTATCCTCCAAGTAGTTCAAAACTACTCGTAGTAGCCTGTTTAATTTGGCCAACTAATTTGTGTCATGAGAACCAGTTGATGGATCAAGAGGATATATAAAGTTATTATCCCACTCGTCAATGAATTTCCAAATAATTCCTCATGTCAAATAATTTATTTAATCAATAAATAATATTCCTTATAAAATATCTGTATTTAATAACATATACGGATTTATCAATAATTCCTTAGCTAATCAAGTAACCTTAAGAGTAAACTCCGAATGTAAAAAATGGTATAAAATTTAAGAAATAATTATTCCCATCACATAAGAATATTGATATCCAAAATAAAATTTATCCCTAATGGGAAATTTTCATAATTAAGTTATTATTTCAAGAGAAAGTTAACAATCACAAAAATAAAGTGAGACTGTAAAGATAACTTTAAACCCTTAGTGATTTTCAATTTAAAACTATTTGGATGTGATAATTAAATAAAATACATTAATTAACATTTATATAAAATTATTATTGATATAATATATCAAAATTTTCAGTAGATACACCACACAAAATAATTTAGTGGTGAATATGACATTTTTCTCACATAAGTCAAAAAGTGAGATGAAAGTCAATTACCACACATTTCAATTTGAGTAATCATATTTTAACCTCATGTATAATTATTTTAATCATGTTAATAACTTATACCATAAACACAATCATATATATAATATCATATATTATCTTCTTATAATGTCTTATTACCCCATTTGTTAACAATCTTTCATTGTTTTCACGATTTCGGGTGTTAAAGGCATTGTTTTTTTAGTATGTTTTGGCTTGTTACTTGTTGTTCCTATTAATTATATAATTATATAAAAATCTCAAGAATGTATATAAATATTTAAATATCATATATATTCATTATATATTAATTTATAATAATCCATAAAATTTTTATATAGGAAATGAAATTCACCATTCATGGTTACGGTAGGTCGTACATACGCATGAATGATACTTTCATTTCATTATCATATTTCAAAGAATGAAAAGTAAATTATATATATGTATATGTATATTATAATTAAATTATCATATTATGTCATATATTTCACATAGTATTATTAAAACTATCCTTTATACATTCCATGTATAGCGTGAACGAATCACGTCACTTTGAGGAGGTGGTAGTCCAGACATCTACAAACGATGTTATCATATTCCCAAAAAATGGAAATCATGAAGGTATGTTTTATATCAATGTTCCATAAGAATAAATAAATTATAAATATAATATATATCATATATAAATATTGTTCCCATCCTAATTCCCACTATATAGGTGGTAAAGGAATAATGAACAATCATTATTTTGCAAGGCGGTAGTGTGCTATACACATGAATGGTAAGTTTGTTAACCATTATATGGAAGTGTGTGTAATCTTACATAAAACATTAATAAAAACACATATCAGTATATTTAGGATACTAAGGTTTTTATGTAATAATCGAATAATAATATTTTATTTGGTGGAGAATGAAAATAAAACCAAAGAGTTTGAGGGAGGAAGTTACCTCTTCTTTGGGTAACTCCTTTTTGTTTTCACAAAAGGGATTCCTTGGATGCCTTTATGTAAAAATTGAGTATTATAGGTTTATTATAGGTATCTTTGAGCTTATATTAGCCTAATTTTTGTGATACAAAAGTATTTAGAGGTGTGAATTAGTGGGAGGGGTGAGTGTCATTTTATAGTGGATGAGGAGTGGCATTCATGTAAATATAAAAAGTTAAACACTATTGAGAGGCATCCCTCACATAATGTGACTTATATAATATCCATATTAGATAAAAGGTCTTATAGGGTATAAATATTTCCATCCAATTTCTTTTGGGAATGTTTATAGGTCATTTTTTTTCCTTAAGTTTAAGGATTAGTTCTTTGTAAAGCTAATTTTTCTCTTGGTTGATGTAATTAATTTTAATCACTTTCAATACCATTTTTGGTAAAAAAAACTAAGTTGAACTTATTATAAATTATAAATTATTATTATTCCACATATTAAAACAACTTTTACAAATTTCAAGAATAAATGTTCCCAAAATTAATTTAATTTTAATCACGAAGATAGGATGACAAAGTTGGCTTCTAAAGTAAAAAACAATCAAAAGATTACTATGTTTTTATATTCAATTTCAAATTGAAGATTATTATAATGACCTAAATTGGATTAATTTCTGTATATTTTGTCTAAATGAACTTTAATACTAATTAAAAACATAATTTGACCATATAAATAAATTATAATAAAAAGATGTTTTGAATTAAATTTCAATATTTTTTACCATTCATCAAAAAATGAAACTTCATAGAAAAATACCAAAAAATATCCCTAACATATTTTTGATATATCAATTTAAAAACGGAATTTTATTTTTCATAATAAAGTTATAAAAGTTTCAAAATTTATATCTAAAATAGGTTCACCATCTAAAGGCGGTAAAACTGCTTTTATAAAAATAATGGTTTTTATCTTTAAATTCGGGTTTATTCTTATATCATGAATATCAAATCAATTGGATGAATGTAAAAAATATTTGGTTGAATGTAAAATATATATATTAAATTAATATCACTCAATAATTGTAATTAATTTAATTTATTCGTATTAAATGACTTTCTGAGAATATAAATAGTTTTTTATAAAAACATTCCCTTTATAATCAATGGGTTCTTATATTCTTTTATAATTAATTTGTATCCAATTAATTCAACCATATATTTTCATAAGCTAGATAATACTATTCATAAAAATCAATTTCATGGCTATGTTATATTATATAAAATAATAATATCTTAATAAAATATTGTTTTCGGTAAAACATGGTCTTGTATGTAACTCAAACTAACGAACAAAGTCGTTCTTGTGTGTAATGAAAGTTAACTCAATGATTTGTTCATTACAAGATATATAATAGATTTATTTAAAATATTTTATATATCATAAGGTCTCAGGGTCATTATATTCCTTTATACACTTGGTGTTGCATGTCATACATGTAATTAAATACAATTTTCTTACTTTTGAATTTTGGGGCATTATATTGCATCAAGGAAAATAGGCTTCTCAATAAAAAAACAACCACATGGAATATATTTCTTTCAAAACTGAACTAGAGGTGGTGGTATTTATTTCAGATACCCATTATAAATATCTTATGGTATGTCATAAACATTTCATGGAGGATGGGTATCTGAGGGTTTGTTCAGACCTATTTGAAGTTATACCTTGTGTGGTGTCCGAATAAAATAACTCCCCTTTTGAAAAAAATAAATAAAAGAAGGATATATAAGATATAGTATGTGCTATCAAATATGAAATTTCCCCTTTCCACTATGGATTCCCAAGATCTTTAAATGTGGCTTCTTGGGACCCTTTTAAGGATGATATTATAAAGGTGGTACAATATTTCATCCATAAAGGAGGAACTCCTCAAGTGGAAAATTCCAAAACTATTATCCATATACCATGACGGAAGTATCATTCATCCCTAAGTCATTATAAAACATAAGTGTGTGAATACTCTCTTATATGTTGTTGTCGAGAATCAATAACAAGGGACTATCCATGGACTTAAAAATATATAACTCCACAAAGAATCATGGTTTCATCAGGGGTTAGTATATCCGTTTTTTTCATTTGATTACTACAATATATGATAGGATACATCAACAATAAAATGAATAGCACCAAAATATTTATTAAGGTGGCCATGGATGAAGCATATTATAGGTTGGTATGGATCATAATATTAATGGTAATTTCTTATATAGTCCTCTCCCCTAGTTTTATTGAAATTTTACTAAGATTATTTAGATCCCCTTGGAACTCAATATACTTTATGGAAAGAAACATTGGTTTCTTCAAATAAATATAGGGGTGGAGGGAGGGGATCCACTATCGTCTAGTATATTTATCCTAAATAATTATTCCCTCTATAGAAATATCATCATGTCTCAGCTTAATGTGAATATCCTTATATTGTGGTGCATGGCACACACCTGTGGTGTCCCAAACCACATCTTCATGTATGATATGGTACTCTTAGTTAATTTTAGTATCAATTCCATTAATGGAATTAATAATCTTATAGTTAATTACTAAAAATTTATTTGAATGATTTTAAATTGACTTAAGATAATAATTTAAAATTCAAATATATGCTCAGAGCGTCATGTTAACATTTTTGATACATGTCAAGTAATTATCATAAAGGAAATTCCCCATATATTACATTAGAGCCACAATATCTTCCGAAAGACTATGCATAAAGTGTTTTCAGTAGTTAGTTTATATGATTTTCATTTTCAACAATAATTGTATGAATTATTTTCTCTATTTAATTAGAAATAATCAATATTATTAATTGTTTTCTCACTTCCAATCCCCTGAACATCATATCGGTTCTCAAGTTGATGAAGGATTTATATAGAGACAAAAAAAAAGATCATGAATTTTTTTATTAGGATGATCAATCAGTTAGGAGATTACAATAGGATTCTTGGTCCCATATGGATAATGAAAAAGATAATATGGTATTAATATAAGGATTGTATTTAACAAAATATATTGTTGTAATGAAAATATTGAATGGAAGGTTGTCGAAAGCAAGACCCTCTTAGCCAATTTCATCATAGAAAAGTATGGGTGTGATCTAGGATCACTATAGGGGTAAATTTTTAGCATATGTAACATCATATATATCCATAACCCTTATCTTTAGAGCCCTACGTGTTGGTTAGTAGGACAGGTCATGATAATATTTTGGGATCACAACTAGGTAGGAACCACCCTTATATTTCTATTGTGCCTAACTTTGGATCAGAAATTAATTCAAGTGAGTGATCACCCAACTTTCATCTAACTCATATTTAATAAAGATAAATATGAAATCTTGAACCTTTTTATAAAGAAAATAGATCTTGAAAATGTTTTTTCATGGGATCACCATTAGGTATCCTTTCAGAAAATTATTATCACAACATGTTGCATTCATCTCATGACTGATATAGCAATACTAACATAATATAGTGAAAAAATATCCCCATGGAGTTAAAAATTTTAGTATGGGATATTCTTAAAAATTCATTGTCCATGAAGGAGAAGGTTAAGAATAAGGTGATAAACCTATCATCCAAGTGCTTCTGTTGTCATAGCCCCAGAGAGGAATCGAATGTTAATTTTTTTCATTGAGGGAGAGTGGAAAATTTCATTGTGGAAACCAATTAGATATTTCCTTGGTTTATATTCTTAAGATAATTCTAATGATTCTTTTCTCCTGTATTGTTTCCAATGTGTAGGCACTAATATTTAGGAAATAAGGTGATGGGTATTCTTTTGGCATATATAATTTGGTGCAAAATATAGTGTGATGAATCAGGCTTGGGATGAAGGTCACCCCATCTAATGGATGGATCTGGTTACTAGTACATGAAGGGTAGTGATATACCAAGGTGTTCTTCTAATGGATGGTGGGCATATTGGTACCCTCCAAACAATTACCTTAATATTAACATTGATGTCTCATATAATATGAGTGTAATATGAGGGGTGTCATCATTAATGAAACTAAAGCCTCAATTTCCTATGAATTCATCACCATATATGGGGACAGAGACTCCCTTATAGTAGAGGAAATCACAATTTTGAATTGGTTAGAGTGATGAATTTCGAAACACCTTTTTGAGGTATACCATCAAAACAGACTCTCTAACCATCATTATATCACTTTAATGGAAATATCCACCCCTTGGTTCATCTCTTACCACATTTATTGATTCCAGATCCTCATTAGCAACCATACAGAACCGCTTCACACAAGACATAATAGAAACAATACCGCTAAATATCTATATTTTGGGCCTCCCCGTTATAGATTTACTAATTATTTTACTAGAATGGGTTCCCTATACCTAAACATGTAAATATTGATAGAGGGGAACCTCTTTATCTTCACTACTTTATACCCCTTATGATCCATCAATATCCCATTCCCTCACCTTTATTTCCATCATTTTTATTTTTCCTTATATTTAGTAAAATTATTTTACTTTGGTAGTGTTTCAATCACTCTTTCAATTTATATTTTTCTACTTATAATTTCATTATTATAGATGGATATTTATTCTAATGAATAGAATGGGGACATAAAAATAAAAAATGTGGCTTTAATTATCCATGGTATATAAATTTTTAATATAAATATCAAGAATCAGAAAACACACTATGAAAATTTTAATACAATTGTACATTAATAATTATAAACAAAAAAAAAATCAATGTACCTCATATATACATTTAAAATGAATTTTATTAACAATTATCGATTTATAATTTTAGTTACATTCAGAAGGAAGATAAATTAAAAACACCCTTCATCCATATTTTCTACTCTAAAATCAAGTAAAAATATTACCTCATTAAAATATCAATTAATAAAGGTCTTTAATTTTGTCATCATTTTAGAGGTATGTGGTGGAGAAAAGTTTGGATTTTTAGTATGTTAACATGATAAAAATGGTGATATATTTCATCTCATTGACCATGATGTATGTTTCCCATTTTTTAATTACATATAATAGACTTAAAATTTATAATTTATCACAAAATTTACTTAGTATAATTTATGTAAAAAATAAAATTAACTTTTATAATTAGTTTCATTAATAATGGAGATCTTCAATGAAAAAAATTTCCAATAGATAATATAATTGTTTGAACATCAACATCATCAGAGGTTATAGGTAGATAAGCTCTTGGATCATGAGATACATGAATCCTTATTCTTACCTGGCCTAAAGGTAATAGTGTACTATAAATTATATCTCTTTTAATATTTTTTAATTAAACCTATAGAAAAAATTCAAGGTCATGGGTGCTGATAAATATACTTCAAAAAAATTACTATGAAATATTTTAAAAATAAATAAAAAATAAATACTCATTCATTACATAAATATTATAATGAAATGTTAGAAAATTAATACCTATGGTATATTGATAATCTTAGGGGGAAAACTGCACACAAAATATAGAGTTATTAGATCTATTTATGCTTGGTATGTTGTATATGATATATGGTTCATCAATTTAAATCATTCCATTATTTTTAATAATATTTAATTTTTTTAGAATATTAATTTATTTTGTTTCGAAATATTTCAATATAAATCTCTTTATTCCTCTTTAGTTTTCCATCATGTGTGTTCTCTTATGAGTGTTCTCTTTATAACACTCCAAAACCCACCCTTGAACTCATGTATACTACTCTAGATTATGTAAAACCATACAAAGTAGTTCTTTTTCATCTTAATTAGACGAATAATCATGTGGACAAACCAATTGAATAAAAACATTTCATATATTATCATCCTATACTTTTTTATTTGTTCCATCAATAAGTTGTCCCTTATAATTAACATGAGCCTCCTTACACACAATATGATGTTGGTTTAATGTTGTGTGGGATTTTATTGATAAATATTTTTCCCTAAATATATATTTTAATCAATGTTTTTTTTAATATCTTAATATAAATTCAATGAAATTAAAAAATATTGTTCAAATATTAAATTCCGAATCCATGATTTGAAATATGAGTAATATTTCTTTGATTATCATTCCATATTTTCAGTACCCCACTATAATTTTAATAATGTAATATAAATTAAAATTAATATATCAATCATATCATGTTATATTAATTAGAATAATTTATATTTTACCTTAAATCTATATTTTTTGTATCTAGAAAATAAATAATTAAAAGCTTTATTGATTATAAATCTTGCATATAATATTGTTTGGTGAGGCCTGATATTCTCATCAGAATATCTCACATACATAGTGCACAATATTTTTTGTAAATCTCCATGGGACCTCAAAATAAGTTTTCTATTAAAATCACTTCTAAAAAATTCAGGAATAAATATACTCTTGAAAAAACCAATATTTCAAAAGGTTTTATAATGGTAATAGAATAAAAAGTACAATAGTATATTACTTAAATGGACTCCCAAATAATGGCCTTCATTGAATGTATAACACCCTGGACACAACTTATATAGATAATAAAATTAAATATAGTAATGATACCAACCAAAAAATAAATTTTTTTATATTTGGTATTGATTTCACCATAGTGATATTGGGTTTCTAAGGATCTAATAACATAGATTCAATATAGAATAAGACATCAAGAATTTAGAAAACCCAAGATATCTATTCTATAAAGTATAAATCATTAGTAAAAAAATTAATATCATGAATTTAACTTTCACAAATGATGTAAACAGTTCCTATATTCGAACATACATTTCATGAAGATCCCTAAGATGGATCCAAAGGAATTATTCCTCTATTGTGTACAAGGGTAGACTAGAATCGCCTAAAATTTGGTTGGGATCCACCTTCACACCATAATATTCTTGTATATCTCAAGGAAAATAAATAGGGATAAGAAAATTTACTATAGATATAATAACCATAAGAATATTAAACCACCATATAAATATATTTCTAATCTTTATATAGGACTCATGATAATTCCATGAACCATTGATGAAATTACCCAAATGTTATGAATCATATGAGAATATTTCTTTAGTTACAATGCCTATAACCCCTCAGATGAATTAGGAGGCATATATTTATCATATAAATGAAATATTATCTTATCCCATATTTTTCATCATAACATATGTCAATAATAATAATTTTTAACAAGGAATAAATCTAAAAAATGACACTTACAATTTGATTTCCATTATAATAATAAAATATAATTAACATATGTTTCATCACTTATACCAAAATATATAATAAAATATGATAAAACTTTTAGGCATTGAATAAATATCTCTATACCACCCAACATTCACAATAGGATCATATGATATGCATAACTTTTATGAATGTTTTTCTATATGAAACACTAATATTATACATTATTAAATAAGACAAAATACATCTCATAAGTATTGGGTGTAGGTAAAATTTAAATCAATCAATCAATTACAATAAATCCTTATACAATTTAATCTATTTCACCTCATATTGTATCTTATATAATATCTTGTAGAATAATATCCACAATTCATTTTTAATATTTCAAAAACACATTTGAAATGCTATCAATAATATTCACCTTGTGTTATTTCATGTGCAATATCATATGAATATCCATCCAAATATCATTTTCAATAAACAATAAATATTTTTTTAGAAACTCTCTGAGTTATATAAAACTATATTCTCATTCATACATCCATAATTTTTTATCGCATATTACTTTTATAGGATTGAATTTAAATAAAAATTACAAAAATTTATAATTATTTAAAATTAGAGGCCTCTAGATAAGAATTAGTACTACCTAATCTAAAAAGGTATATATTATTATATTCAATACAAACAAGGATCATTGAACCTTTATCCACCTGTTGTATCATATTCAATAATTTTGTTTCATGTGATCCATCTTTTATTTAGATCAATAAGATCATGAAATACTATTTTAGCTTCTGAATATTTTTAATAGTAACCTTAATTACTAAATTTTAATTGAAACCACCATCTCCATCAATTCATATAGTTATTTTTAATTTCTATTTATTAATAACATTTGTAAACATTACATTTGGCCTCATATACAATTCAAAATCAATGAATTTTTATCTATAACCTTAATAATTGATTTAGACTCTCTATGGAGTTTCTTAAACCCCATCATGAATTATTGAATCAAAATTATATAATATTTATATGAGATGAATTATCCCATGTTTATTAAACCCAGCTAATGAAATCTTCAAAAACATATCTAATCACCCTTGATTAGATCACCCTCAAGCATATTATATAAAAGTTATGAAATATTGAATTTTTACATGTTACATATCTTATAAAACCTCATGTATTTTGGGAATCCAAATATGAAACATTTATTTAAAAATTAAATCATTAACACCCCTATATCATATTTCATTCAATGAGTTTAGAGAAGTTTTTTATAAATAAAACCTTATTAATTAAAATAATCCACTTATGAGAGGTAGAATATAAATTCCACATTTTTTACAAAACATATACATGATAAGATCCTTTAAAATAAAAACAAATTGTATACTTATATTATTTTTAAACATGTGATAGATTTTGATAAATCATAAATGATTAATATATTCCCATTTTATTCTTAGCAACAGATTATATGAAATAAGATCACTTATCACATAAGTGAAAAGAGTTAACTATTAACATATTTTATTTAGATCAATAAGATCATGAAATACTCTTTTAGTTTCTAAATATTCTTAATAGTAACATTTATTACTAAATTTGAATGTAAACTACCATCTTCATCAAATCATGTAGTTATTTTTAATTCCTATTAATTAATAACATTTGTAAACATTACATTTGTCCTCATATGTACTTCAAAATAAATGAATTTATTTATATAACATTAATAATTAACTTAAACTCTCTGTGGAGTTTCTTAAACCCCATCACAAATCCTAGAAAATTATTTTCATTAAAGAATATTACCATAATTACTGAAACCTTTATTAGGATTGAAATATTTTTACTATATACTTGACAAAACCTTTTGGATGTATGGACTTTTAAAAATTTGTATTATCAATACAGTTATATAACCTATACATCACATTCCCAGTCTAACTATCCTAAATAATTTGAATAACATGCTAAATATTTTTTTAAATCGTGTATATTTCATTAAATTTTCCAAAAATGATTATAGAATTAATTATATAGCTAGATCGAGACATATAGAAAACCCTTCAGTCTTATTAGGTCATTGATATACCTATTTATATTCAGTACAATAGTGGAGATTAAATTTCATTCATTAAAATTATATATAATTCCATTAAAGCCTCATATGAATTCATATGTACTTCTCAATAACATCATGGATTCATTTATTGAAAAATTTAAACTTTTTTTACTTAGAAAGGTATTACTATATAACATAGAATTTTCATTTTTTAATACAAAAAATTCAAATGTTTGTATACCTATATAGTAAGTTTCTTGCAATAGTATTTTCATTCTAATGTATTTATATCTAAGTCATATTTGATGATGATGGTGAATCAATTTTATCTATAACAGTACCATTTTTCAGATAATTTTCATTTTTTATATTCATGTTTTATATTCATCCTTCCCCAACATGCACTGCTTCTACTTTGTCTACTCAGAATGTTAACTCAGATGTCCATGACAATTTTGTTTCACCTATTGTGACTTCTGGGAGAGTAGACAAATAGGATTACCCTATGCTTCCTATTGTTCCTCAGAACATGAGTTTTAAAGAAGCAACACATGATGGTCATATGGTTTCCCCTAGTTCTATTAAATCAGTTACCAGTATAAATGATATTAATACCTCAGATGCTACTAACATCTTGTATGCTTCTCCTATGAGAAAACAAGCTATGAAGACACCTTCGGCCTCCCCCCCCCCCCCCCCAACGCCTCAAAGATCCAAGAAGAACAAGGGCTCGAATAGTTATAAGAAGAAGAAGAGGTTATTTGACTCCAAAAACAAGTTTTAAATGGATGTGATTTTTTTTGGAACTATCAAGGTATAGCTAACCATAACACCCTTTTGGTTCTTAAAAGAATTACCTTGACTCATAAACTGAAAATCATATCTCTTGCTGAGCTAAAAATTAGCTTTACTCTGAAATTCTTGCATCTCTATATTGTTGGTTTTCTAGGTTCTTTCAATAATGGTAGTAGTGTTGAATCTATTTGGATATTTTATCACACATCTTTGAAAGATGTTATTATTTTCAACTTCTCTGAAAAACTGCTCACTTGTGATTTTACCTATGATAACATGCATGTCTTTTTCACCTTAGTTTATGCTAGGAATGGATACCAAGACCGTAGGCATCTTTGGAATGATCTCTCTTCTTTAGATAACTTTATCCATGATCCATGGTTAGTGATTAGAGACTTTAATTCCATCCTTTCCCCCAGTGAGATACTAGGCCCTTCTCACTCTCCCATTTCTTCTAGATAATTTAGAGCCTCGATAGAAAAGTGTAATCTGGTAAAAATCAATATTTCAGGTGCTAAATTCACCTGGTACCATAGGCATTATAATTGGGTCATTATAAGTAAACATGATAGGGATCTATTGAATGTCTCGGATCTCGATGCATGGGAAACCGTCTCCAGCATCACCTTACCCAAACTAAACTATGATCACCATCCTATTCTTGTTAATCTTCACTCTAAAAGAGATAAACCTATAATTCCCTTCAAATATAACAATTCTTGGTATGAGGATTTATACTTCTCTAACCTCATCCAAAGTTTTTGGGAATCTATGAATCATCACTCTGATGCCTTTTTTTGTATTACCAATCTCAAGAATCGTAAACATTGGATCAATCATTGGTGTAGTGATAAATCCTAACAAATTGACCAGGTTATTTCCAACCTTTAGAATGATCTCAATCAAATTCAAAATAACTATACAAACTCTGATTTTTCCTCTAATCCCAAAAATGAAATAAACATCTCTGTTAAGATCAACTCCCTTTTATCACTCAAAGTCAACATTCACAAACATGTTCTCAAAACTAAGTGGCTCACATATGGTGATAGAAAAACCAAGTTCTATAATGCACTTCAGCGGATTAGGAAAGTCAGTCGCCCACTATCCTTTCTTAAAGATAATGACAATATCTATACCTCCAAGTCAGCCATAACTAATCACATGGTCACTTGTTTTGATTATATTTTTAATGGTCCAAATATTATCAAGAATATTCTTCCTGGGATCATCCCAACTTTGGTCAATGAGGATGACAACTTGTTCCTCTTGAGTACTCCCCTAGACCATGAAATCAAAGCCACTGTTTTTAATCTTAACCCTGATAGTGCTCCAGGTCCTGATGGTTTCAATAATGGTTTCTTTCAGCACCACTGGGAGGTTGTTCATGCAGATGTTTGAAAGCTTGTAAAATATTTTTTCAATACTGGAATCCTTCCCTATGGTCTCAATGCCCAATTCCTCACCTTAATTCCCAAGTTGGCCAATTCCTCTAAAATACATTTATTTAGAGATATTTCTCTCATCAACTCTCTTTATAAAATAATTACCAAACTCCTTGCCAATAAACATTCTTCTTTGTGCAACAAAATCATATCTTGGAACCAATTCGGGTTCATCAAAGGTAGATCCATACAATATTGTAGTTTCCTTACTTTGGAATGCACCAACTCTCTGAACAAAGTTTCTAGAGGGGGTAATATTGCCATTAAACTTAATTTTAGGAAATCTTTTAATACCATTGATTTGTCCTTCATATTCAAGGTCCTTCAGTGTTTTGGTTTTAATGTTATCCTCATAAGTTGGATTCACTCTCTATTCAAATCATCCTCGATCTCCATTATTGTCAATGGATTCCCTAAAGGATATTTTAAATTCTCAAAAGGAGTTCGCCAAGGTGACCCTCTCTCTGCTATCCTTTTTTCCATCACAGAAGACTATCTTAGCAGACTACTCACCTCTCTTATTCGTCAAAACAAACTTCAGCCTATTCAAGCAGCCAGAAATCTAAACATTCCGACCCACCTTCTTTATGTCGATGACATAATCATGTTCTTCAATAGGGGTAAAAAAATATTATTAACCTTAAAAATGCCTTATCCCATTATAAATAGGTCTGAAGTGGATCCGTTAGTTGGAAAAAATCCTTTATCTTCTTTGGGAAACTTTTCCCCACCTCTAGGAAATGTCACATCATAGAAAATTTGTGCATCAAAGAAGGTTCCCTTCCTTTTACCTATTTGGGAGTACCCATTTTTTGGGATAGGCCAAAATCCATATACTTAAACGATGTTGTTGATCAGGTGATTAATCAACTTTCCTCCTAGAAAATAAAATCCCTATCCATGACTAGCGGGATATGACTTGTAAAATCGGATATTGTTTCAAAATTGGTTTACTCCATTATGATCTAAAAATTTCCCCTTGGTCTTCTCAAGAGAGTAAATACCTATATTAAAAACATTTTGTGGACCGAAAGTATTATTTAACAAAAACATGTTACCATTCCCTAGTCGACTTGCTGCTAACCTCTTGAGAAGGGTGTCCTTGGTATTAAAAATCTCAATATTTTCAATGAGGTTCTCTAAGATAGACTCACCTGGATACTGATCAATAATAAATATGACTCCATATCCTTCCTTAAAAATAAATTCCTTGAGAGACTCAAAAAAGGGAATCTGAGCTATGTAAATTCCTCTTGCTAGCCTTCCATTAGAAAATCATTTGTACACATCTTTAATAATTCTAGATGTATGGTTAACTTGGACTCCACCATATGATTTTGGCATGAAAAGTGGACTGGCACTCCCCTCGTTTCCATGCTACCTCATAATACCTCTCTGGACAACATCAATTATTCTATAAAGGAGGTTATGCAATCTGGTAATTTGGAGCTCCCTAACTCAATCATGTAGGTTGTTTATGGTTACCCTTTCTCTAATGATGATGATTTTCTTATTTGGAAACCTTCTCATAAGGGAATTCTGGATTCCAAAAAAATTTATAATCATAGTTTTTCAAATTCAGAGTCTAATTTTTTCCTAGTTGAAGTCATTCAAAAAACCTTGGATTAAGCCATCAAGACTTAATCTCATTTGGTGTATTGTGCATAACCATATTCCTAATGAGACGTGTCTTCAATATTTTTTTATCCAGCTCTTTTCTAAATGTCATCTCTATCACCAAAAAAGAGAGGATATCAATCACCTATTTTTGTCATGTGTTACGACCTCTGCTTTTTGTAATTTTATCACTGACAATTTTTATTGCAGATGGTTGTTCTATGAAACTATTTTCCCTCATCTAAAATAGTGTGTGGAGCTTGATTAGTTACAAAAAATCAATAAACTACTCATATATACTATTGAAAAGATCCTACACATTATTTTTTATGATAGAAATGCAGTTATTCATGATAATTTCTCTTCCAACCTTATTGCTGGTCAGACGAGAATTTGGATTGCCATTAGGGATGTCACCATGATCCAGAAATCTCATTATGACGATTCGATTGGTGACTTTGTGATCCTGCAACGTATTAGGATAGATGTCATTCTCACTCAGCTAAAATGATCTTTTGAGGTGTTCTGGAAACCCCTCTACCTGGATGGATCAATATAAATGTGGATGGTGCCTTTAAAGGAAACTAGGGACCTGCGGGTTACGGAGCCATTTTTAGAGACTTTCTAGGTCATTTCCATGGTTGTTTCTATGGCCGCTGCGGTGTCACCTCCTCCCTTGAATCTGAGATGTTGGCACTAATTAATTCCATTAAATTTGTTAAACAAAAAGGCTGGAACAACATCTGGATTGAAAGTGACTCCACAACCATTGTTCAAGCAATTTGGAATGGTGTGGTTTATCTTTCTTGGCCTCTCACTGCAAGTTGGAAGAACTACTTTGACTCGTTTCTAGAGCTCATATACATTGATACCCATGCATAACGGGAAGCTAATAGGGTGGAAGATGGTCTTGCTAACAAAGGAATCAACTAGGACATTACGGGGATTGACGATTTTCCGGTTTACCTTCTCCCTCTCTATGAAAAAGATTGTAATAAAATGTCATATTTCATAATCATGTAATTTCCTTTCATGCTTTTAATAAATTGTGTCTTGGTCTTTTACCAGGACATTGCCTTTTAAAAACAACAATGTTTTGGGTTTCATTAGTGTTTCTTACATAGGTATTTTGGTAGATAATCATGTCAACCATATCAAATATGACTCTTAGATAGTTGAATATGCAATGCTTTATCTTAATCCTTTTTATGTATTCACTCAACATTAATACTCTACTATCATAATCTTATAATGATTTCACAACATAGTATGAGCAAAATTTCCATCCTTATATCAAAACCTAATCCAATTAGGTTAACTCATAACCATCTTTCCTTACACAAGAAAATCCATCAGAATCCATATTTAGCAAGATCTATTTGGTTAGATGATAGAGGTCTTAATATTTTTTTCTTCAGATGGAATCTAAAACTTATTGTTTCAAAGATTATTTTCATATCATTGCATATAATATAAATTATTCTAAATAAATGTATGAACTACTCTATTAATTTATTTTTTTAATCCTTAAACCTTTAAATAAATTGATATATTCAAACCATAAATTTATAACTCCTCACACTAATCAAAACTCTTGTTGCTAACCTAAATTAAAATCCATACAAATTTGCACATATTCAAATGAATCTAATGAAATACATACCTAAAACCCTTTCATTTAAAGGTTTATAATCATATGAATAAAAATTATTCACATAAATTTTCATGTATTGACAAGTAGCTAACCAATATTTTTTTATAAAATCATTAGCCGCTACACTGGTGGGTATTCTAATCCAAATTATATCTACCCACAATTCTATACTCAAGATAAATCTAAATTCCATTATTATTCTAACACCAAATATGTATAAAATATAATTAACTTTTTAATTCACGATCATAACATATTTCAAGTAAAATTCAAGGTAGACGAAAAATAAATAAATTGTCATACCCATAATATAACTCCTTGAAAACATTTATAATAATATTTAGAAGTAATTTAACACTTTAAAATAATTCATATATCAATTTCTAATATAAAATATATATTTATGAATAGATTATGGAATAAAACTAAATAAATGAGAAATTTATAATTTGATACATAAGATAAACATTTAATAATAATTCATAAATTATGAAAAACAACTTGTGATTTATTCATTTATTAAGGTCATTCCATAGGCAAATAAATATAAAATATTTACACTTATTTCACGCATTATCTCCTTCATGTTATACTTTAAATGATATTTTACTTAAAAATGTGATATTTGAAATATGAACATTTTATATTTCATTTTTATTATGTAAAAATTTTACATCATCAAAATAGAACATATTTAATTTTATTTAAACCATAATCATATCAATTTATTAAAACTACTTTATACATGGTTTAAATTATTTTCCTAATAATTCCTTTTAATTTTCAATTTAAAAATTAACCATTTTCAATAATTCATAATTTAAATATACACACCACTATATTTTTCCTTATTTTACAATTTATGACAACTTAATAAATTAACTTATAATTTTTATATAAATATTTTATTTCAAAAAAATCCATGAAATATAAAATAAAAATATATTTAATATTATCTATTAATATGATTAGTATTGGGTGTTTTAATGATTTATAAACTTTTAATAAATAGTTATAAATATTTTTTAATTAATTAATATATTAAAAATTTATAAATTAATTAAATTCCACAAAACAACTTTTAATATACTTTGTAAATAATTTATAAATTTTATGGGTTAATTCAAAAATAAAAAATTGAAAAAAAAAATATTGTATCATTTTCTGTGATAATTTTTTTATCATAATTCATAATTCAGTTCAAAATTAAAATTTTTTTAAAGTTGGTGAACATTGGGTTATAACTAATAAAGTATGAACTATAAATCATACATTATGATATCATTATTTATCAAAATCTAACATCTCAATCATTAATTCTCTGAATTAGTATTCTCTCACATGGACTAATATCTATAAGATAATATGATGTTCTCCTTATAACAAATGTAATAGGATATGTCATCAAATATGATATCTATATCATATGTTTTGATATGTTAAAACCAAAGGATTTTCATTAGCTTGAATTTTATGATAATGCATTTCATATGAAAGTTTCCTGTTTCATCTTTGGATATCACATATCATAAGAGAATTCATAATTAAAATTCTATATCTTATATTAATAAATTGATTATGATATTAATTTATCAATGGAAAATATATATCTTTTATTATGATATCTAATATAATATATAATTCTTATTCATTTTAAAAAAATCATGAATTTGGAAGCACAAACTTTATTTGATGCCACTTATGGGTTTCTAAGGATCAAATAACACTTATTCAATGCAACAAAATACAAAAAACTCAAAACCTAAGATTTGAATGTCTTGAATCAAAAACCATGTGAAATAACAGAAGAACATGAGTTTAAATTTCAAAAAATATGATCAAATATTCTTTATTTAACAATATGTTTTATAAAGATAGTAACACCCAATGACTTAAGAATATATTCCCTTTATAATAAATTTGGATTTTTTTTGATAGCTTGCGATATACAAAACATTTAGTTTAAAAAAATCCCAATACACTATTACAACATAATTATTTAAACATGACCATTATAACCTAGTTGTTAAGTTTTTGGGTATGAATACGAATAATTAAATTATTAAAAATATTTTTTTAAATATTTTCATTGTATATATATTTGTTCTTAATGAAATAATCATTTTAAATTAAAAGAATTATTTATAAAAACATTATTTTTCAGAGAAAATGGTTTCATTGTGTTTTGCTATAATATGTTAAAATTAATTATTACTTATTTTATAAAATATATTTTATAAAATTAAAATAATTTTTGAAATTATCAGGTCAAAATTATATTGGGATTAATTTTGAGATTTTTTGAAAAATAATCAATTTTTGATAAATTGATATAGGTACTAAATTTTATTAAAAAATGGATTTTATTTTTAACAATTTACTTGTTCCATTTTTAAAAAAATTATTCATTTTAAATAAAAAAATCCAATTATATTGTAATTAGTAAAATTAGGTAATTTTAATCTATTTTATTTTGAACTTTGATATTAAAACTTTTGAACTTTATATGTTTTTCTTTGGAAAACAACTTTTTCTTCGCATCTATAGGTTTAATTTTAAATTTAATTTTTCTAATTATTTGAATAAAATTTGGAAAAAATGGATTTCATATTTTCATTCATCATAATTTATATTAGATATTATTTTTAACTTAATATTTTACCATAATAAATAGTGAAAAAAATAAAAATTATTTATCATCATTAAGGTGAAAATGAATTTATCATGGGTTAAATAAAAATGATAAGTGTTAAAAATGGCCTCATACAAGTAAAATTATTATTTTATGGATATATTTTGACCCTATATAATTCATAGTTCCATAATGGTCTATTTTTTAGCATCTTTTAAATTTAAAAACATGGGTATCACTTTTTATTTTCAAAATTCCTAGTATGTCCTCCTCAATTATAAAAGGGAACACCCTCACCTAACTTATTCAAACCAATCAAGAAAATTGGAATAACCAAACCCTTAAAAAACATCTCTCAAATATCCTTATCCACATTCTATATCTTCTTTTCACCCCAAAATTCCAACCTTATGGTCCTTAAGTGGATATCCAAAGGATGTTTTTTTAAGGGATGGTAATCGTCTTAAAGAAGTTATTTTGTTTTTTATTTTTCTTACACCACCAATAATGTCTTAAAAATTCCAATATAATAGAAAAAATATCTAACATATACTGAGATTTTTTTATTTTTATGGAATGATATTTATCCATCTCCTCCCCCATCAAATGAGAAATGAGATCGTGCATCGTGTGTACGGTGGACTACAGCCTCACGGACTGATGTAACTTCTTCTCCATAAACACATATCACACATGTATATAATGATGTATTTAATGAATATATATAATATTTATGATATCTTTTTTCTTATTTAATAATAATATCATCTATACCATCATAAATTTCATTCCATTTAAAATACGATAGTGTCCCTCATGTATATAAAAGACTACTGCCACATGTAGCGATGTGAATTGTTTTTCATATACACATTATATGGTAGTAAATAAGGTTAAATTTAATGAATATTAGTGATATAAATTACATGATATTTATTGTTGAAAATTAATATATCACCCACTTCCCAAACCTACCACCTAATATAAAATGACATTTTCGCGCGTGCGAACTGATGTCTTATCACCTCCATGAAGAGTTACAATTCATTTACTAAGGCCAATTTTATATAATGATTCTACAAAATGTATATAATGATTTAATATTAAATTTATAAAAAAAATATAATTTTTTAGATGATATATCTATATTCTATTCACAAGAACTGGAAATTTCACAAAAAAACATGCATGAGAAAACAAGGTAATTAATAATAGAAATAATGAAAATAATGAAATATCATTAATAGACAAGTTATAGAAAGTTATAAAATGATAATATGTTATATTATAACATATTAGTGTGTTTTAAACCAATATAAAGGAGTATAAGGTTCATTTATCTAAAGTGAAGCATGAGGTAAGGGATATGGTCTCAATTTTGATTTTATCGAGACATATTCGTTTATGTGAACCTAATAACAATTATATGGGGTATATACTATCCCGTTGATTTATTTTACATGAATTCCAGTTTATTTTTTATTTTTAATGTTTCAATAATAGTTTATTATTTTAAGGGGTTAAAATTTGATAGTTGCTAATGAAGTAAAAATATATTTTATAATATAATTTTTTTAGGATTTATTTTAGTTTTGCTAAAGGAATCATTTCATTTATCATTTATAAACTAAAATCATCCTATTAAATATCCATATTATTGGTAACATGGATATGACTAATTTATAAACAATATAACATTTATTATTATTTTTTTTTAATTTGAATGTAATTTTATTTACTGGGGAAATATTGATAAATCTATATTCCTTAATCAATAAGGATATTTGATGATAAGGTGCATTTTTCATGAATTAAATTGATATTTTATATATGTGAAATGATTTAGAAATGCAGTTATAGGTGGGTCCCTAGATTATATATCCCATTGATACATCAACTGCTTTCATAATACAAATCACTACATTAGCATTAAATATGTTTCTACCATTAATTTCAAAATGTTATGTTAATGGCCTTGAAAGTAGAGGTATCATGATGCCTCAGATCATGATGTCAAATTATTAGGATTTTTGTTAATTTAAAATTCATTTATTATTATTTTCCATGAGATCTTAACATTTATATTATCTTTGGAAGTATTTCATTCTCCGTTCATTGATATAATTTCGTTTTTTTAGTTATTTACCTTTCCATATTGATTCTACCTTATCAAACCATGATAGTCATGTTATTTATTAAGTGGAATTGTTCCCATTTGTTTACCTTGCTATATTTATTATGAAATATTTATTCATTATTTCTTTTGTTGTACATAACCCTTACTACCAATTTGAGCTTAAACTTATTTTGTTTCTTTTCTATAGGATATAAAGATTAATTCATTGAATGAGTTCAAGGATGATATAGGTTTTCAATTTCTATACTTTTTATTTTAATTCCTAATGTGAAATGGGTATCAAATATGTATTTTGTTATAAAGTATACTAAAATTATAGATCCTTGTAAATTTTATCCCTTGTATCTTATTCTGATATAATAAAGTATACACCTATATCAAGTTAATAGATTCAAGGTCATTGTAGTTAGAATTAGGGAAAGATAAGTATAAAACATGGTAATTGGATTAAGGAAAACATAGATTATGGGAGATAAGACTATGATAAAATTTGAGTATATATATAGAATAAAATCCTAAAAATTTGGTTTGGTAGAAATTGTTTGGTTTTTCCTAGCAGTACATCCATGTTTGGATATTACAAGTGGATGTGGTTTTGGCACAAAGGTAACTAGGTGTAATAAAAATGAAAAATTAGTGTTGGGTTAACATTGGAATTACATGGTATATGAAAATTGGAATTACTACCTATTATTTTTACCCTACTGACGGTATCATTAAGATAATTCACATTTTACTTAAACCCCATTTTGAAGGATTGGAAAATGAAGATATCTCCAAAGATACCATTTTTATAATTCTGAGATAAAAATGAATGAATTCTCTATTTATGTTATGTTTTAAACCATATTTATAATTATACATTGTGATTTAAAATTAATAATTTAATTTTATATCTCTATATATTTTATTTTTTAGAAATATATCCTAGAATAAATAATGGTATCAATAATCCTATCCAATATAGAGTTTACCTTGCTGAGTATGAAAATATAGGTGGTATTTCAGATGAGAAGATCACGGATATATTAGGGTAGCTTAATTAGGTTATAACAAAACAATTTTCTCAAATAAAGAAACTTTTTATTTCATATTGTGATTATCATATTTTTTATTTCTTCAAGTAATATAAACCCACATAATTTATTGGGAATACTAATTCAGTGGTAGTAGAGAAATGGATTAAGTCCCTTGAAAATTTATTTCAATCCTTGGTATATGATGAAAAGGAAAGGGTTATATTGAAATTTTATTATATCAAGGTTTATATAGATCAATGGTTCTTATTGGTCTAGAATACTAGGGAAGTATAATAAATAAAACAATTGGATATAAGAGATTTTAAGGAAACTTTTTTCAAAAAATATTTCCCTCATGAGAAATGAACTGAAATGAATAGAAATGTCCATAGGTTAAATAAAAAGGAAGAAGAAATTTTTTTATACTATGATACCACCTTTACAATATAATTCAGGTATGATATGGATTATATACAGAATGCAAGATCATCCATTTCATCGAAGATCTTAAGCCACGTCTCTGATGGGTGTTGGTCTCTTAAAATTTTCCATCACAGGATTAATAGTTTTATACAACATAATAATAAATAAATATTTTTATATATCTTATATGTTCAAGTTATATCATGTAAATAATAGGTTTATTTATTATAAAAAGGTCATTAATCAAAATATAATAAGAGAAAGTCGTAATTTTGTCTTTTCAAAATTGTGGTAAGAATAATCAAGGAAAATGATTGAAATTAATGGGAGTTGATTAAAATTATAGTGATTATGGACATATAGATCATTAATTATAGGAGAATAAATGAATCAATTATATATAGGGAATTAACATGAAATAAATGGGGCATTATTTAAACCAATGTCACAGGAATCAATGAAATCTACCATAGAATATGTGAAGGGAGGAAGGTCAGTTTTTTGTAATCACTAATTCTAAGGTGGAAGTACCCAATGATGTGGTGGAATTTACTTTAACCATAACCTGAAATTTATCAAAATCTTTAATTAATTATCAATAATAATTCTCTTTTATATCTTCCTTTTTACATGGAAAATTAGATACTTCCCTATCATCATAATAAGAGATTTTTCATTTAGAATACCTAGTGTAAGTATACAAATGACTAGAATATGTTATAATGTCCCCATTATGAAACATAATCATCTACTATTTGGGGAATTTATTATAATACCTAGGGATGAATTATATATAATAATTTTTATGGACTATATTTATAAATATGATTAAAATATTTATTACAAGGAGAAGGAAACTATGATTCGTGATGAAGATATATAATTCCTTATCTTTAGAGTGGAGACATAAAAATATGATTCAAGTATAGATCCACCACCAGTATGACTTTTTAACGAGATTCTTGGGGAATAAAAACAAAAAAAAATATATGGATGGAGAAGGTAATATTGAAATTGAGGATATATCTATTGTATAAGAATACATTGATTTATTCTCTAAGGAATTACCTAAATATCCACCAATACTTAAAGTTATGTTTTCCATTGATTTAATCCTTGATGGAAGAACAATATCAAAGACTACATATAGAATGCACAATATAGAATTAGTAGAGTAAAATAAAAAAAACTAAAGGAGTGGCATGATAAGGTATTTATTCTCCCTAGTGTTTCACTGTGGGGAGAATATTTTCTTTTTGTAAATAAGAAACATGTATCCATGAGAATGTGAATTGATAATAGTTAAATCATTTATATTAAGATAAAGAAAAAGTATCATCTACCTCACGTTAATTACTTATTTATTAAAATTCATAAAGCTCAATATTTTTCAAAGAATTTTCTTCATTATGGGTATCATCAATTGGGAGTAATGAAGGAAGACATTTTAAAGGCATTCTAAACAAGGTATGGACAATACAAGTTTATAGTAATTTCATTTATATTGACTACTCCACCATATGTTTTTATGGATATAATGAAAAGTGTATTCAAGGAATAACATGATTATTTTTTGTGGTACTCATTGATGATATATGTTATAATCTAAGATCTATGAGGACCATTATAATCACTTATGGATTGTTCTTGAAAATATTATAATAAAATATTAATATGGGAAGTTTAGTATGTGTGACTTTTTAATTCAATAATTTTATTTTTAGGGATATATTTTCTAAAAGGATATAATATTAGTTGATCCTATAAAGAAAATGATAGTCAGATAATGGCCTACACCAATGAACATAATTGAGGTATATAGTTTTATTAGTTTGGAATAATACTATCAGAAATTAATTTAAAACATTTCTCGATTGTAAAACATTTTATCCAAGATTACATATAAATGGGTTAAGTTTATATGGAAAAAGGAATTTGAAGAATGTTTTTATGAAATAAATAATAGATTGGTCAGTGCCCTGATTTTGACTCCATCATCAAGAAATTATCACACTGTGATATATTATGATGCATTAAAGAAAGTAATGGGTTGTTTCCTTATAAAAATGATAATTTAATTTCATATGTATAAAGTTAGTTGAAGACTCACAAATATAACTATTCAACCCATGATCTTGTTTTAGATTCCATAATTATTACATAAAAGATATGGAAACATTATCACTATGGATAATGAGGTGAGATATACAAGAACCATAATATCCTGAAATATAACTTTTTATAGAAAGGAATCAACATGAGGAAAATAAAATGGATCAATATACTGAATAATTCTAATTGTTCAACACACTACCACCCAGGAAAGAAAAATAACGTAGTTGATGCATTAAGAAGGAAGGATCTTGGATTTATAAACCAAATGAGGATTGAGAGGGATCCTATGTTCTTGTAACAAGTAATTATAGATATCATAATTATTAAGGAAATGGAGACACCACTCCATTTTTGAATGATTTTGAAACCAACCTTATTAGAAGTGATAACAATTTCTAAATCTAATGATGATAGTTTTTAGAGGAAAATTAAATTTTTTAATAAAAGGATGTTTGAAAAAATTATTATTCAAGATGTAATACTGATATTTGAAAATATATTATTTGTTCTATCTATATAGGGTCTAAAAATTTAATTTTCGGATGATATCATATCTTGAATTTCTGAATACATCCTGGTATCACCAAGATGTAAATGGTTTCAAAAGTGTAGAGACCATGTTTTTTCCTTGTAATACTTTGAAATACTTCAATATATATTTTTAGATAAATGTATTGAGATGGTGTGCGATTCTGAGGCCCATTGTGCTTAGAATTAATTTTATAAAAACAATTAATTATATTTTATACAATTCATGCAAAGGAAGAAGTATATTTCTTAAGCATTTGATCAAATTAGAAATATGATGCCAATGTTGAGTCCAGAGTGTGGTGTTTACCCTAGGTAGGATATAACTTTTTTTGGAATGGTTGTCCTATAGAAAAAGTCACCGGGGATGTACCCATAAATAAAATTATTAAATAAAATTATTTTATTTTGGATTTTATTTTGAATAACTCTTGAATGGGGAATCATATTGGAAATCTGAGACCACCTTTGTGTTTATAATGTAGTTCTTTCACTAAAAGTAATCTAATGTGAGAGGGCTCCAGAAGTTCAGATCCTTTGATGATTAGCAGGTGACCTATTAAAATTCTATAAATATTTCATTATGAAAATGAACTATGGTTTGGCTCATAACCCTCCCATTGATGGCGGAGCTCTCTCCCTTCCTCCCATTGGTAAATCAATGTTGAATCCTTAACGGAATGTGGTGACACTACAGACCTGAGCAAATCAGAGCGTGGTAAACACAACAATCATTGGTGGGTGTGTTCAATGAAAAAAAAATGGATCTAAAACAAGGTAGTATTATTTCTTTTGTATTATACATCCCTGATTGAAATTCTTGAATTATAATTGTTTTTTTTTTGTTGATTGTGTCGTTCTTGAACATCAATAATGATGTCCAAACTGACACATCCATCGATCGATCCCTCTTTTCTTCTATTCTTCGCGAGTAATTTTTCATCTACATTTTGATATGATTAAACAGAAAAAGATTTTCAAACAGGTCATAGATGTTTATAGATCAGGGGATGAGGATCGCAGATCTGTGATCATTTTAATTTTCAGGTTTGGAATGGATCGGAAATGGATAGAGAAAGAAGTGGAGGTTTCATGCGGGATGTGCGAACGGAGCTGGTGGCTAGGACAGCAGTCTGGAAGCTAGTGGTGTGGTAGATATTGGTACGGAAGTTGGTAACGTGGAAGGGCGTGGGATCCAATGATTTTCTAGGATTCCTCTATGAATACAGTTATCCAGGTGACTGATTCATGATTTTTATTATGATATGATGATTTATGAGGCCTATGTTCATGGTCTGATGCATGAGATCATTCCTCTATGAAGATAGGTAGTATTAACCCACATTTTAATTGATAGATAATACCAGAATATTAGGATAAGGATGTATGTGTCCATAGTGAACTCCATGAGTTATATCACTAGAGCCCGATGAGGTTTTGTGGTGAGCCAGATCCCCAGGCAGCATAGGTTTGGCTAGAGTTAGTGATCTGAGTTTTTAGGATTATTTGGACACCAACTAAATAAGTGGTTTTTCTAGAAGCCAACCATTTCCATGGAGTAGCTAGGAACTAGTGGAGTATATTCACATACATATATAATGACTCTACACTCTCATGTACTGGGTTCCAACAGTTATTTGATGAGGAGTAATACCCCTCATGTCTATGCTCAGACAAGTTTTAAGAGATTCTAGAGCTTCAACATGGAGGGATGAGAATTTCTATGTTTTATATGAGGTTCACTGACCTCACATGGTACTCCTCATAAATTATTCAGTATAGCTACTTCTAGTCATGGAATTTTGAGCAAGGGATCTGTAGATACATCTTTGTTAGTGTGGTACCCATGTACATTCCCACTAATGTCGGAGTGATGGAGTGGGAACTGATGATACAAAGATTTTGGTCAGACAGACTCCATCCAGATAGATATGAAAGTGGTAAAAATGGGGATAAGTCATCTATAATAGGTTTCAACAACTGGATAATAGGGTTTTAGTGTAATATTTTTCACCATGATGAGACTCAGACACATGTTCAAGCAGCACAGGGACCACACAGAGGACCTGGGAATCCCAGAGAGGGAAGTTTCTATGTATGTGATGGGAGAGGTCATAATGAATGTGATTTTCCAACCCAACATGTTGGGTAGGTCATGAATATAAAATAAGGAACACCATGGAATAGGTAGCATTGTGATTATGGTTCTCCTAGATATTTTTAGGGCGACACCCAAGTATGCAGAGATGACAGTGGAGAAAGCAGGGATCCTAGAGGAGGAGATATGTTTAGTGGAAAATGATATGAACTACTTCCACCACCACCACCAGGATGACCACACTAGGCTCATGGATCTGGCGGTTGGGGCTATTGATAGCTACATGCTATAGAGTCATATGACCCATTAGCTCACAATAAGATTCAAGTTATGATTTTTGTTTATTATAATCTTTCTTTTGTATTGGTAGACTCAGTTGTGATTCATTCCTTCATTTATTTACTCTTGTTTCATGATATAAGGATCCTAGTTGAATATTTAGCCCAATAGTTTTTCCTTTAGGTTTCTATAGGTAATGCTTCTTCAAAAATATTTTATATTTAAGTAGCGTAAGAAATATCTTGGTGGAGAGATTTTATCATGAAACCTTTTGGTAATCACTATGAGACCTCATGAATACATATTGGGTATGGATTTGCTGTCCAAAGTCTGATTATAGGATAAATATCACTAGAGGCAAGCCAGATTCCTTCGCACTGATTAGACGATGTTATGGTTTTTTGGGTGAGCAAGATCTCATGGAAAGATGAGTGGGTTTGATGAGTAGTAGGATTCAACCCATCACCTATAATTATGTGAGTGTAGACCTTAGAATATCAGGCTATTCAATTATCTGGATTCCTTCAATCATTGATGATTTTATAGACATCTTTCCCAATGACATTCTACGACTACCTTCAAGGAGGGATATGGAGTTTTGCAACGACTAGCACCTAGAGACCACTATGATATCTTATATTTACTATTAGAGAGTCCATACTAAACTCCAATATATGTTCTTGCAGCTACAAGATCTTTCAGATAAAGGATTTATCAAACCCAATCTATACCCCTAGAAATCCTTGGTTCTTTTCATTGAAATTACATACTGGGTCTTGCAGATTTTTATAGATTATCTTTTCCAGAATAAGGCTATGATGAAGAAAATTTACCCCTTTACAAGGATTGATGACCCCTTTGCTTAGTTTCAACGTCTAAGTTGAATCTCAAAGATGGATCTCGAGTCCTTTTAACAGCTGTTGAGAACTCATGAGGCTGATATTCTCAATCTATCATTCGGATGTTCCTATAAACACTATGATTTCCTAGTGATTACTTTAGTTGTGTTGAACTCCCCCACTATGTTTATGGATTTAATAAACCAGATCTTTCATCCAATATTGTCCCCATTTTTCGTTGTTTGTATTGATGACATACCCATATACTCTAAATCAGAGGAGAAGCAT
This sequence comes from Viscum album, assembly GCA_963277665.1. Taxonomy (NCBI): domain Eukaryota; kingdom Viridiplantae; phylum Streptophyta; class Magnoliopsida; order Santalales; family Viscaceae; genus Viscum; species Viscum album. The sequence continues at coordinate 865,514,066 of OY728134.1, read as the reverse complement.
ACAAATCACTTGAGTATGGTCCTAGACATTCTTCAAGAGAACCAGATTTATGGTAATCACTCAAAGATACATTTCAGGATCCATGAGGTTCACCTTCTGGGGAATGTAATTACTAATCATGAATTTGTTTTAGACCCAGTGAATATCGATGTATTACTTTATTGGGATCCATCAAAGATCATTTCATACATGTGTATTTTTCTTTTCCTATTGTAGTACTACATGAGGTTTTTGTAAGGCTTCTTTAGGATTTAAACAAATTTAAATTCCCTGATGCAGAAAGGGAAGTAGTTCACCTAGACAGAGTAGTATTAGAGAGCCTTCAAGGAGTTAAGGTTATGGTTGACTAGTTATCCAATTTTGAGACTACCAGAGGTGGGCGTGAAGTAAATGATATATTGTGGTGCATATTGAGTTGGGATCAACTTTATATTAATGTAGATACGGGAAGTGATCACATATGGGTTTAGGTAGTTGTGTGCCCATGAGAAAAACTACATGACTCATGGCCTATATTTGGTAGTGTTATTATTCAATATAAGGATGTGGTAGTATTCGATCAGAGTCTTAGGTTTGTCTTCAACAAGAGAGACTTGAACCTAAGATGGAGGTGATAGTTTGACTTATTGGTGACTATGAAATTGAGATATTTTATACACCCTTTAACAGAAATGTGGTGAAGGATTACCTTATAAAGAATTCCAATTATCATTTTGTGTACGTAGTGACGGAGCAGTTGTCTTCCTTAAAGCTATCACTGGTTGGGAAATAGGGTGCATCTTTTCATCAGTCGATGGTGTTGAATACTCTTCTCCTCCATCATGTGAGAGAGACTCGGTTGGGATACATTGACTGTGAGGTCATATTGAACAGATATCCTTATGAGATTAACCAGATTGATTTTTTAAATGAGGGAATCATGTAGTCATTTCCCAAAGATAAACGATGGTCCCAATGCTGATGTAGGAGTAGGGGATGAGAGAATTCCAAATATCTCCTTTAGAAATAAATCCATGTGTGGGGAAGATTTTCCAAGAAATACATAGAAGGTTTTGGTGGGATAGAATGAGGCAAGCATGGCTATGTTCATCTCTCGGTGCCTCACATGTTAGTAGGTGAAGGTTGAGTACCATGTTTTGTAAGGTTTGTTTTAGCCCCTTGAGATCTCAGAGTGGATATGAGACAGAATATAAAAGGACTTTTTGATAGTAAATCTATGGGAAAAATGAGTCCATGATTCCATATTGGGAATTAATGACTGGATTATAAAGTCATCATAGTTCCTTACTAGAAGGTAGTAATGTTTTGTGGAGATTTTTTGATAGTTTTACATGAAATAGATATTATACATTCATGGGTTTCTCTCAATAACTGTATCCAATACCGATGCATGGTTCACATCATAGTTGTGGAGAGACCTATAGATGAGGATGATTACTGCCATTCACCCCCAGTCAAACAGCCATACTGAGTGCACTATCCATGTGTGGGAGGATAATTTGAGGAATTGTGTGGTAAAATTTGGTCTAAGCTTGGGGAATCAATTTATCTTGGTGAAGTTTTATTATAATAATATAAATTATACTACTATCATTATGAAACCTTTTGAATTCTTTTATAGGAGACTCTATAGGTTCCATTTTTAGGAATGATATCAAAGATACATCTCTTGATGGGTGGGATATGGTGAAAGCGACGAAAAATTTGGTCATAGTGATCCATGAGATGATAATGATACCTAGGATCAGTGAGAAATATTAAGAAAACTAACATCGTAGGCCCTTGGAATTCAAATAGGGACACCACATCTTCTTGAGATTATCTCCATGATGAGGATTGTAAAGATTCTCTTTCTGAACCAAGATATCCCTGATATTTATCAAGATATTAAATATCTTACTTAGGGTTTTTGAGGATTCCTACCACCTCAATTTTCCCCCAAAATTGTATTGGGTACATTATGTCTTCCATGTGTTGTAAGTAAAGAGATATGTGTGTGATCCCATGCACATTATTGACTAGGGTGAGCTATCAAAAATGATGTATATACATTGATGTAGTACCTAGTGGTGATCATGATTGGTAGGAGAGGATCCTTCAAGGATGGACCATTCCCTTGGTTTGGGTGTTTTGGCAGCATGGGAATGTGAAGAACATATCCTTGGTTAGGGAGAGCCAAATACAGGCTCAGTATCCCTATTTTTTCAGATTTCCCTTTTTAAGGAAAAAAATAATGGAAGAGATAATAATTTAAAGAAATTTTTTCCTTATAATACTTTGAAATATATCAAGGAATATTTTTAGATTCAATCACTAAGATGGTGTGCCATTCCAAGGTCGAGAGTTCTTGAAATTATTTTTCTAACAAAATAGTATATTTTATATCAAATACACATATTTTTTCATGAATAATATTTTAACTCCTATATGGTGTCTTTAATCAAAAATATGAGACTGTTGTACCTCTCGTATCCCCTCGTGGTTTAATTTTCATGATCACAATCACTTTCATGTTTATCTAACATTGTTTGAAGTGTTTTTGATTGAAAGGCACAAGGTTGCTAAGAAGTTGGCCCAAGAATGGACATCAAATGGACTGAAATTCAGTCCACCGGCCAACCGGTGTGATAGCACCGGCCAGCCGGTGGAACTGGCAGAGGGATTGCCCACTGCCAGGTTCCACCGGTCGACCGGTGGCTCTGTCACCGGTCGACCTGTGGCACCCAGCACAAATAGTGAGACCTACTGTCTTTCCACCGGCCAGCCGGTGGCTCCTCCACCGGTCGACCGGTGGGGCCTGGACCAACCTCCTTCTCAACATCCAAGGCACCGGCCAACCGGTGGCCCATCCACCGGTCAGCCGGTGGAGCCAAGTCTCGAAATCTCCCAATTTCCTCAAGCACCGGCCAGCCGGTGGGACTGTACCGGCCAGCCGGTGGAGCCAGTCAAACTAGCCGTTGCAGTTTGACCAGGCTGGCCCACTTGGCTCCCAACGGCTCTTTTAGCCTCTCCAACGGCTCCGAAGCCTCCCCAAGGGTTCCATGCCTATAAATAAAGGCCAAGGAAGCCCTGGACACTAACCGGAACTATACGGAAGCCCACGGACACGTTGTTCATCATTTGGCGTACCTCCGGCGACTTTCTTCAAAGGAACCTCAATAGCTCCAACAACTTCCACATCCAAGGAGCTCCACTCAAGAAGCTTGGGAGTGCACGTCTTCAACTCCATTCAACCTTTGGCGCCCAAGTCTTCCCAATCACGGTTTTTCTTGTATATTTTATTTTGAGCTTAAAATTGGGTTTGTGCTTACAAACCCCAAACTTTTCTCATCCCCTCTTTCTTTGGGTTCTCACACCACCACTAAGGTGTGAAGAGGTTTCTTCAAGCCTTTCCTTTTAAAAGGCTTGTGTTTCGGTGAGCTAGCCTTCACCCGTTAAAAAGGCTAGTGGGTTCTTGCTAAACCATCAAAAGCAAGTGGGTTCTTGCTAAACCACAAAAGCAAGCTGTAATAGGTCCTAGTGCTACCTCAAAGCCTAGTGGGTTTCTTGCTAAAACCATTGAAAAGCAAGCGGTAGGAATCTCTCAACGGTTGAGTTGGGAGCGGAGACGTAGGCCGGGTTTTGGCCGAACTCCGTTATCAAGTTCTTGTGTTTTGCCTTCTTTATTTCCGCTGCATCTTTCACTTTGATTTTAATTTGTTAATCAATTTTTTAAAAGGCAATTCACCCCCCCTCTTGCCATCATTCCCTCCTTGGGGCCTTCTTCCGACCCAACAATTGGTATCAGAGGGAACTTTGAATAAATCCCTAACCCGGTTTCAAATTTAAGATCCATTTAGATGGCATCAACTTCTTTCGCCCCCGAGGGCTACTCATTGGGTCGGGCTCCATTTTTTGATGGGACCGACTATAATTATTGGAAAACCCGCATGACCACCTTTTTGAGAAGTATAGGATATCCCATTTTTAAAATAGTCATGCAAGGTTACACTCTCTCTTCCCCCGACGAATCCAAATGGACCCCCGCCGATATTAAAAATTTTGAGCTTGATGGCAAAGCCATGAATGCTCTTCATTGCGGGTTAGATAGAAATGAATTTAATCGTGTATCCACTTGCACCTCCGCACATGAAATTTGGAAGCTTTTAGAAGTGACCCATGAAGGCACTAATAAAGTCAAGGATACTAGATTAGATATGTATAGACAGGATTTTGAATCTTTTTCAATGCATCCAAATGAGTCTATTTCTGAAATGTTTACACGATTTACTGACGTGTGCAATGGGAGAAAGTCCCTTGGTGATGATGTTTCAGCTGAAACTATGGTGAAGAAGATCCTATGGATCCTACCAAGCAAATGGGCACCGAAGGTCACGGCGATTCAAGAAGCAAAAGATATCAAAAATATGCCGGTAGAGGAGCTCATCGGATCTCTCATGACTTATGAGATCACAATGAGGAGGCAAGCTCAAAAGGAGGGAACACCAATCAAGACACCAAAGAACATCGCCCTCAAGGTACAAAAAGAAGTAAGCTCCTCCTCATCCTCATCTTCCTCATCTTCACCTTCTTCAAGCGGCGACTCGGAAATGGAGAATCTCGCCCGCCAAATGCAAAAATTCATGAAGAAGCACAAGAAGAAGAAGCAATCCCGCAAGCACCGAAAGCAAGAACCCACCGAAAGATCCGAGCCCAAGGTGAAGTGCTATGGGTGCGGCGAAAAGGGCCATTACAAGCCCAATTGCCCACTCAACAAGAAACGGGCCACGCACAAGGAGAAAGGAAAGAAAAAGGTCCTCAAGGCCACATGGAGTGACTCCTCATCATCCTCCTCCTCCTCCTCGAGCGACAACGGTAACAAATGCCTAATGGCATTTCATGAGGTAACTTCTTCCGATTCCTCCTCCTCTTGCTCTTCAAATTCAAATTCTTTAAATCATTTATCTTATGAAGAACTCTCACATGCTAGAGACCAATTAGAAAATGGTTTTCATGAACTCTCTTCAAAATTTGTTGCTTTAAAAAAGTCTTTCAAAAAACTCTCCTCCGAAAAAGACCAACTTCTCAAAGAGAAGGAGGAACTCACCCTTAAAATCCAAAATTTTCCAAATGTTGATTCCATGGAATCAACCATCAAAGACCTTAGAGAGACCCTAGCCAAGTTCACCCAAGGTGAACAAAATTTGAACAATTTGCTTGGTTCACAAAGGGTTTCCCGAACCACCAATGGACTTGGCTATACCAACCAAGCTTCCTCCTCCCATGCTCTAACTGTTTTTGTAAGGGGGAGCTCTTGTTATAAATTTTGTAACTATTGCAAGAAACCCGGGCACCTCATTTATGAGTGTAATTGCAAAAATGCCCGGTACGGCCAACCCAAGTCTTTTTTCTTTTCCGATGAATTCTATAGGAGAAGACCCGCTATGAGACAAGTTTGGATTGAAAAATCCCTTCTTGCGAGTCTCTCCGGGCCAAAAATAGTTTCCTTTCCCCGGTGATTTATTGTTTTTATTTAGGGGGAGTTAGGATTGATTAAGCTTTTCATTTTCAAATTTTATTCAAACTTTCAATTTCAACTCTTGGTTTCAAATTTCAAAATTCAATTGGTTTTTGATTCAAAACTTTCAATTCAAACTGTTATTCAATTTTTGATTCAAATCTTTCAATTTCCAAAATTTCAATTGATTTTCAAATCTCAATTTTTTTTCAAATCTTGATTTTCAATGTTTCCCTCAATCAAGTTGTATGCCCCGTTCTATTTTGATAATCACAAAGGGGGAGAAATTCCTTGATTGATTGGGGGAGAGTCTTCTCTATCATGCTTTGATTTATTTTCAAATTATCCTTTAAGAATGTCTTTAATTTCAGTATTTTACTTTGATTGTTTCGGTGATTGTGATCATCAAAATAGGGGGAGATTGTTGTACCTCTCGTATCCCCTCGTGGTTTAATTTTCATGATCACAATCACTTTCATGTTTATCTAACATTGTTTGAAGTGTTTTTGATTGAAAGGCACAAGGTTGCTAAGAAGTTGGCCCAAGAATGGACATCAAATGGACTGAAATTCAGTCCACCGGCCAACCGGTGTGATAGCACCGGCCAGCCGGTGGAACTGGCAGAGGGATTGCCCACTGCCAGGTTCCACCGGTCGACCGGTGGCTCTATCACCGGTCGACCTGTGGCACCCAGCACAAATAGTGAGACCTACTGTCTTTCCACCGGCCAGCCGGTGGCTCCTCCACCGGTCGACCGGTGGGGCCTGGACCAACCTCCTTCTCAACATCCAAGGCACCGGCCAACCGGTGGCCCATCCACCGGTCAGCCGGTGGAGCCAAGTCTCGAAATCTCCCAATTTCCTCAAGCACCGGCCAGCCGGTGGGACTGTACCGGCCAGCCGGTGGAGCCAGTCAAACTAGCCGTTGCAGTTTGACCAGGCTGGCCCACTTGGCTCCCAACGGCTCTTTTAGCCTCTCCAACGGCTCCGAAGCCTCCCCAAGGGTTCCATGCCTATAAATAAAGGCCAAGGAAGCCCTGGATACTAACCGGAACTATACGGAAGCCCACGGACACGTTGTTCATCATTTGGCGTACCTCCGGCGACTTTCTTCAAAGGAACCTCAATAGCTCCAACAACTTCCACATCCAAGGAGCTCCACTCAAGAAGCTTGGGAGTGCACGTCTTCAACTCCATTCAACCTTTGGCGCCCAAGTCTTCCCAATCACGGTTTTTCTTGTATATTTTATTTTGAGCTTAAAATTGGGTTTGTGCTTACAAACCCCAAACTTTTCTCATCCCCTCTTTCTTTGGGTTCTCACACCACCACTAAGGTGTGAAGAGGTTTCTTCAAGCCTTTCCTTTTAAAAGGCTTGTGTTTCGGTGAGCTAGCCTTCACCCGTTAAAAAGGCTAGTGGGTTCTTGCTAAACCATCAAAAGCAAGTGGGTTCTTGCTAAACCACAAAAGCAAGCTGTAATAGGTCCTAGTGCTACCTCAAAGCCTAGTGGGTTTCTTGCTAAAACCATTGAAAAGCAAGCGGTAGGAATCTCTCAACGGTTGAGTTGGGAGCGGAGACGTAGGCCGGGTTTTGGCCGAACTCCGTTATCAAGTTCTTGTGTTTTGCCTTCTTTATTTCCGCTGCATCTTTCACTTTGATTTTAATTTGTTAATCAATTTTTTAAAAGGCAATTCACCCCCCCTCTTGCCATCATTCCCTCCTTGGGGCCTTCTTCCGACCCAACAGAGACCACATTTGAGTCTAGGGCATGAGTTTTACCATAACCGTAACCCAAAGTTGGTCATCGTGGGACATTCCGAAAAAGAGGTTGTTGTTGGGTGTATTTAAATAAAATAAATAATTTACATTATTTATTTTATTTATTTTATTAAATTTCCAAAATCTATTTTCCCCCATTAAATACATAATTATGTAGAATCACCAGTGTTAGCCTCATAACAGTGGGACCGCTGATAAGAAAATTCCACCCTTTGTTGGTGAATCAAGATCGAGTGATCGAATAAAAAATTAGATCAAGGTGAATTGAGGTGTAAGAAACAAAATTAATCTTTTCTTTCATTAGAAGTAGTGTTCGTCACCAATGACTGATCATAATAGAGGTAGGACTCTTGTTTTTTGGTTTATTCACTTACGATAAAATTTTGATCATAATCAAACCTTTATTATTTTATCTACATTTAAATTGATACATTTCATGATCCCATGTATCAGATATAGAATATTTATTTGATTTATCCCTATTGTGACATGTTTCTTACCCCATACATTCCAAATCACTATTCATTGGCCAAAAAATCTTGAAAAAAGATTATTTCACTTTTGGTTTAGGTTCTTCTCCCATATTTTTATTCAAGATTTTCATTATTAGCCTTTGGGCTCTCAGTTCGACATTATAGGGTGAAATCAAGCATGATCGGACCCCCGCATCCATAGCAAATTAATTTGCGACAATCAGGAAAATTCTTTGAGGATGAATCAGGATGATTTTTGGGTAGTGGTGATGGATTCATGGAACCAGGATTAGAATCCAATACGGTAATGATGTGAGATGCTCGTGGGGGTGGTGGATTTAGGGATGTAGATTTGATGTATGGCCACTGGTGGGACGAAATCAATGGATGGATGAATATTTCACTAATTTTTTATAGTAAATAGTGTATTCGGGGGTGGATGATCTGGATCTTGAACTATTTGAGGATTCCATGGGTTCTGTTGAAATCTTGACCACACACTATATAGTTCAAAAGAACACATGGTGTGTCCTTCAATTTGGTAGTATCTAGGGGTTCTAAGGGAGATAAGTATCACACACTATGTGGGACCCCCACATTTATTGTGACCTAGATATGGTATTCTTATCATGTAATCACTTACTATGCAAGATAGTACACTACCAGGGTACAAGGATACAGGCATGACCAAGATCATGAGTAGGGCCTCAGGTGGCCATGGCACATTGTGTAGTACTGTTACACACCATATAATACTACATAAATAGTGAGTTGTGTTATGATAATACATGGTCAGGTGATGAGGTGAGGTAAAAATCCATATGTACCCCCTCACACATTATGTACTTCTTGATTAGTTTTCCATATCCTGTATCTCAGTCATTTGGACAAATATCTGGTCCCACGAGAAGCCTAACCTGATTGTTTTCCCACATAGAACATGAAGGTGGGATTTATAGTTTATTTAAAGATGAGGTAAAAGATATTTAGAGTGAGGTTCTTTTTTAGGAGGTGTTTGAAGATGATAGCGGTTGGGCAGGATCACTGGAGTGGTACCCCCTAGACAGACTAGGGTGTGGGTCTTCAATCTACTGAGTAGTAACCCCCTAATGGACTAGGGAATGCGTCATCTATCAACTAAGTGGTACCCCCTAACAGACTAGGGTGATGATCCTATATTTAATTAGTGGTACAACACCCCATTATGGACAACGTAACGGGTCTTATAACTTCGGAGTGGAACCCCCAAATCATATTAGGGTGTGGGTACTCCATAAGTTGAGTGAAACCACCTATCATACTAGGTTGTGGATCCTTGATATGCTGAGTCGTACCCCCTATCATACCATGGTGTAGGTCCACCGAAAGTTTAGTGGAACCACCTACCATAATATTTTTTGGTTCATCTATACACTAAGTTCCCCCCCCCCCTAACCCACTAGTGTGTGGGTCCTCTACATGAAGATTGTGCCCCCTTGACTGTGGAGAATGGTGGTGACGTGTCATCCCTTCACCAGGTTACTTCTATGGAATGACATGTCAGATGTTGGGAATCAATGATGGACCTTTGGAACTATTGGAAGACTCTTTTACTAGGATGGGTTGTGAGATGAAGATCACCTTTATCACTCCCACTAGGTTTCTTTTTTGAGAATATATATGTATCCTTAATCTTTAATTTCTTTTCTCTTTTTCTGTGGGTTGACTTGTATACTTGTATCATGAATCCTAATTCTCCCCATTCATCTTTCAAGGAGTCCTTCTAGGTATGTATATAATCACCCCTGTATGGGATTTTCTCAAACATGTTGTGTATTATAAACAGAATGGGCAGTTCAATAGCTATTATCGAAGTGCATAAGGGATACTCAGGTGAATTGGATCATGTACGGTGGTCGGAGCATGTATATATGAAGGGTGTATCTCTCATAATTTAATTTTCTAGTTATTTTATGGATGGGAAATATTTATTTTTGGGTGTTTGTTTTTACCCATTAATTTTTAGGTTATTCTTTTGTACTATCGTATTCCCTAGAGGTTGTTACATGCATGATTTTTTACTCTAGATGTTACTGTCTTTTCTTTTATTCCTCTCAACTTCTACATAGAGATGGTTTTGTGTGTGAATATAGGTACTTAGCCATTTTTCTCCCATATTAGTTATTTTTTTAGTAATCATCACCTGAACCTAGCCTATGAAGGTGTGATTGGGTTTTTTACAGCTCAATCCCCCATGGATTGGGTCGTAACATCATTGATACCTGATCCTTAGAAGCATTTGTCCTCCAATCAACCAAAAAAAATATTAGGGGATATTGTTCCTCTAAATATTGTTCACCATGGTCCTAAGCTACATAAAAATTATATATAAGAGCATATACAATCAAATTTACTTTCCCTAGTTCATAATCCATCTTAAATACAAATGTATGTAGTTACTCTACCTAGTGCCTCTACCTCAAGTTCAGGTATCTCAGTGTGAAGAAATAGAAATGTATTTTGTGGTAAGTGTATAAAAAAAACCTTTCACTGAAGAGATAATGTTTCCAATGATTCAAATCATGGAACAAGAATACTATCTAAATGTATTGATTAGGATAGTTCTTCCCATGGGTTCATAGATAATGTGACCCATAAGTAACCACGCCCACTAACTATAATTGTACGACTCTGAAACCAACACATGAGGCATCATAGTACAAAATATAACCAATATTGTACATGGGGTGTATCAAAACTATATCCATTGTAATCATCATATTATGCTCAATAAATTATTCTTCATATTATTTTGATCACTATAACTTTACTCTCTTCTTCTTTAGTAAAGTTATAGTTGCTGATAACCAGGATAACTCATGTATATAATGTTAGTAATATAATGTTAATCCCAAATTCTCCAAAACTCAAATACATTCTAGGGATGTGTCTATTACATCACTGACTTTTCTTTCTCTAGGTCCTATAATATAATTATCTTAGGAACTAAATGCCCCAAGAGTTTCACATCATGCATCCAAAAGTTTCACTTCAACATATTTGGGTAAATATGATTTTCTGCAATTGCAATTAAGACCATCTCAAGATGTCTAGTGTTCTGCTCAAGGTTTGGTGAGAATATGATTATCTTTTCAATGAAAACTTTGACGAAAATTTTTATATATGGGTGGAAGATCTTCTTCATAGGATCCAAAAATATTACGGGCACATTCTTCTGTCCAAATTTCATTAGAAAATAAGTTTATAGCCCATATCTTTTCTAGAACACCATCTTCATTATGTTCACCTCTCTAACCCATGACTTGTGATAGCCCAACCAAACATTAATCTTAGATAACCACTAGGATCCACCTAATTGATCAAAAATATCAATGATCCTAGGATAGGAATATCTGTTATTAAATTTCTCCTAGTTAACCTTCCAATAATCAATGCATAGTCAAATACTACTATTTACCTTCATGGGGAAGAATATATATGTATCCCATCGTGAAGTACTCAACCTGATAAATCCATTCTTCTCTAAGTCATCATGCTTAACTTTGAGCTCCTTTAACGCATTCGACATCATATTATAAAGGTTTATCTAAATGGGTTGTGCATTCGACACAATATATATCTCAATGTTAACTCCTCTATCAAGGGGAATTATTAGGAATAAATCTAGAAAGATGTCCTGATAGAGATCCATGATTGGGGGAAATATGAGGGGGGTATCACTAGTCCTTCTAAAATATCTAAGCCTATAATATATTATATTATTTCTCTAATATGACTCAAGTTTATACCAAATTTAATTTCTACCATTTCCCATTATTCGGTCATCAAGTACTTCTCTCCATTTAGATAAGTAAACAAATATCGTTTCCATTAAAAATCAATGTAATAATGGAAGTTGGTCATCTATTCCATGTTGAGAATCACATCAAAACTAGTTATCTATTGAATCATGAAGTCCCATATATGTCAATAACTAGTAATAACTATTGGAAACTCTATGAATCACTAAAGATAGCTCACTTTCATGCCTAATAGTGTTGTAAGGGAAAGTAACTTGGAAGAAAACTTTATCAGAAAGTCAAGTACAGTAACAACTTGTGAATATATGAAAAAATGGGATGCACCGGTACTCAAAAAGACTGATTATAAAGTATAGGTGATCAAAACCATACCTCAAACAGTAGATGGTCCTTGAATACATTCTTCTAGAGTCTATTTTACTATATTAACATGTCCTACCTCTACTTTGTAACCATATCAATGAGACACATAACTAGTAAGATCCATTATTTGAGTCTACTATAGAGAAACTAATCCATATCCCTAGGTCATATATCATGTCAATCCTCTAAACTTTTGGTATCATGGTCTTAAATAATAGAATAAAAACATTTATAGATTCACCATCTTGGCACATTGTTGACATGTGGTTCAAGGTTATTCCTAGAACATGCGATAATACTAGATCATAACACGGTGGAAGATCTATGTACATCCTTTAGAGGGGTATGAGGAATCCATACTCTACTCCACCTATATTCTACTACCCTACTACACATCCATGGTCTTCGTCTTTATTCTTCAGATGAGATAGACACTACAACTATAAAAGGCTCAATAAAAGGTGGAAGAAATAAAACCACTCGAGCCACCTCAAGAACCTTTTCAATAGTCAAGTACATGTGCAGAACCATTAGGTATATATCTAGGTATTAACTCTGAACCTATCATTCAATGTTTAGATGATGTACAATATTAATATTTATATCCTGAAGAGACTCATTTTGGACCAAGTGTGAAGTAAAGTGTAGAATATCTAATGTATGATGATACTATCATGGAACCCTTCTAAACCACTGTACACTCCTATGATTTTTCTAGCTTCATTGTTCTAGAGAAAATTCCCTAAATAGTAGGTTTTTAAAAGTATCCCATGTGAGACCCTCACATCTATGATCATATCCCATAATACCCCCCCAAATGACTATATTTTCCCCATAGCATGAATGATTTTATATTCACCTTCTGGTCCTTAGGTTTCTCCATATAGTTGAAAACCCCAACAATGAATTCTATCCCTTAATCATCATCCTCTAGACTACTAGTGGCCTAAAATTCTTGTTTATACTGGATATATAAGTCTCTAGGTAGTGAAAAGTAGACCTTAAAACCCCTCCACCATGAGTAATAACAATAATAAGGACTCCTAGATAGAGTGGGACTATGGATTTTTCTACCTAGGTAGGTGCAGGATCATTCTTCATATCACCCTCTTACACAATAGGTCATGGAATAGAGGAATCCTCACTGACAAGGGCATCCCTCCCCATGTCGGCTAGTGGTACCATCAATATTCTACAAGGGGGAATCGTTTGTTACATAAGTTGAAATATTTAGAGCTTTTAAGATTGATCCTAATTATTTTAAGTGATCACATAAAGGTTTCCCTATGATTCTACACAAAAGCCAAGGAATAGCCCTCTAATAACTAACTAAGGCCTCATCCCTGCATGTTAGTCGCATTCACATATGTATAAAAAAGCATAACAATAAGATCAGTCTAACTAAATTATATCAATATAGATGTACCAAGGGAAAAAATATATCAAAAATTTGAAGATTTCGTAACTATCCTAGAAAGATAGAAAAAATAATAATTAGATTATGAACTGGAATGTGGAAAAACAAAAGGTATATATATGGAATGTGATCCTACATTCCTAGTCATGATGCATAAATGCTCCCAAAATCTAATAAAATAGCAAAAAAATAATTTCAATAGTAACATAGATGTATGTTACACTTGAGGTAGCTAGGAACATGGAAACTCCCATACTTGAGTCCCACACAGTATATCTCATTTCAACTATGCTCAAGTATAGTTCAAAATGAAATGAAAAAAATTGTTCTATGAAACCATTTTATAACACCACAACCTGAACCATTGGGTCAAATCTAGAGTTCCACATGTCCACATGTGTTCCCCACTATATTCAAGAGGGTTTTGTCTATTAGTGAGAGTTTTAAGTCCATTAGTGGGGAAATTATACATTCAGTATCATGTTATATGACAGAAAAATAATAAAATAAATAATAATTAAGATTAACATTGTGTAAATAAAATAATATCAAATGGTATTTTTGTATCATATCAAATAAATAAGTATAAACCTTTTGTGGAAATCCAAACTAGAATATATAGAGTTGAATTAAATAAATAAAACTATATTATCCTCTAGATTACACCCCAATCCACTCCCAACTCTATAATCCTTGGCTCAACCATTATTCATAGGCCTCTTTCCCTTTAGTTTATCCCAATATATAAATTCTATAAACACATCTAAATTATCATACATTGTGTGAGTAATAAAACCCAGTGGGACACCACCAATTCTTACTTAACAATTGTTCACATGTATAATAGGTGTATTCCATGATAATACTAAATTTGAAATAATTCATATCAATTATATACCAAGTAATATTGTGTTAACATGGCCTCCTTGATCCCTAAACAGTCCTGATTTAGTTCCATTCCTGGAGTATGATCAGAAAATAATAAGAACAAACCACAAGGCTTCTGACGTCTCACTCAATTCACACAAGGCATCGAGTCTCGGGTTGGGCCATAAGGCCAACTAGTTATCACATACATGGTATCCTCAAGGAATAATGTTTTTGAATGTATACTCATTATCCACAAGGAATATAGTTGCATCCAAGACACAAGGCTATCATTCTCCTACCCTGAGTATGATTGCACCAAGACCATGACCACACTTAGAGCACACTCCTATTTTAAAGGGTAATCTTACTACAACAGTCCACCTGGTAAGAACACCAAGAAAAATATCTCTAAATGCATAGTATGCACATAATTGGATAAATAATACATCCAAGGAATAATATGTCATCATAATAAATATATTAGTAACAACAACACATGTAATAATAATCAACATGTTCATCAAGCTACAAGATAACTAATAGAATGAAACATTATAAACAAGTCTCATGGAATACACACACCCACATGTGATCACACTCAAACATAGAAAACAAATAATCCAACACAAGAGTCACATCATCAAAACCAGTGTATATAAGATCCATAAATGGAATGGAACTTCTTATATCAATTTTCTTTATAAATAATTTCAAAGTTCATTAAAGGATTGAAGAAATAACACACTGGAAACCAATATAAAATGGATCAAAAATTAAAAATGTATAGAATGGGTTCCATATCATCAAAAAAATATGTTTAAAATGGTAACTCAATAGAATTCCATGTTCATAAATTTTTTCTAGAATCACATATATTAAAGATTCTGTCAACAGAGTTAATTCTGATGTTTGTTAAGGGGAGGAACTCCAATTAACTGAATATATTGTTGATCGAAGAAAATATTCTGAATTTGTTGTCTATTATAGAATATTTCCTTAAGTTTCTAAAATTATTGTCAATAAATTATCATTCCATAAATTGAAAGTATATTCAAGATGAGAATCAAGAAGAAGGTGATCATGTGGTGACTGTTCTATGAGGACTTATTGGGAAATGTCACATTCTTGGGTGTCCTATATCTAGATAAGTAAGGTTTTCATTAAAAAATTTAATCCTCCACCAATATACCATGAAATAATCAATGGATTAAGGTTCTATTATCATTATTCTATCAATATGATGTTAAATTAGGTGATTCATGAACACTTACTAATTAAATGATCCTTATTGATGGAATATCTCAATTCGATAAAGAAATCATGTCAACTTGAAATATTATTCAGTAATCTAAAATAATTGGGGGAATTCATCATCAAATAATTTAGAGAAAAAAATATTAAATAAATATCTATGCACATTTAAAAAAGAATAATTGTAAAATGGAATATATTTAAGAAGAAATTTTTAATCAAACACCACTAATCGGTCAAATCTTGATAGATCAAGGGGATATTGATGGGATATATTTAAAGACCAATATGGAACTCCTTAATTATAAATAGGATCGAGGGTATCAGATGTGTGTGTCAAAGGAGGTGTAAAATTAATTCTAATTAAAACCTATGGGGTGAACTTAATGGACACCCTATTTGGGCATGCTAGTTAGCTGTTGGGTCTCACTGGGTAGACAATAGAAGTACTGACTAGCTGATGACTGCAACCAATGGGTTGGTATGTCAAGAAGAATTCCTTTAATTCTTCCTAGTCCACTAGTTGAACTATGGTTTCCATAAAAAAATTCAAACATAGTAGATCCTCATTAGTTAGCCCGTGGAAGCTTTACATACACTACAGACTCTATCCTATGCATCACACTTAACACTCAACTATCATACACTTTTTCAATAAAAACTAGTCCCTCTAACTTCAATATCATAGATTTAACAAAATAAAAAGTAGGAAATTTTAAACTGGAACATCTCATAGACTATAATAAAAAAAGAATATCAAAATGGGAATGTTCAAGGTGGAATAAGTGGTTTTATAAGAGGATTGTGGAGGAGAAATGGGTGGTATTTTAACAAAAAACTATCCCAAAAATTATCAAAATACCCCCATTAAAATGGGGGCGAGGTTTCCATAGGATAATCATTGGCCCACTAAGGTTCCAGTGCACCCCCAATGAACCCCTTTATGTGTAAAGTAGAAGTTTTAGGGCCATAAGAATTATAAAATCCTTTTAATATGATTTCCATGAGAAATCTACTATAAGGTATATTTTTCTCATTTAGAAGATAAAAACATTTTTTGATCTTGATACTTTTCAACATATTTTTTTATCCAAATTAGGCTAATATACATATGTTTTTAACTAATGTAAATGAAAATCTCTCCTCTATGCATGTGGTTCAATATGAATCATACAAGTTACAAATGAATAAATTATCATTTTTATAACCTTTGATTGTAGTAAAATATCATTTTCTCTATTTTTAGCATAATAAACATATTTTGAACTAAAATATCTTTTTTAAATTGAAAACATTTTCTTTAATAGGAACTAAAATAGTTATCACTGAATATTACTATTAGATATGATTAACATATATCCTTTATAATTACCAAATTCAAGGGATAAGAAAACACAATATTTCATTACATGGAACTAAAATAATGATTTTTTAATCAAAAATTAATCCAATATTTTGTAAAATTTGTTTTTAAATAATAAACTTATACTAATCTTTAAAAAATTAAATATATTGCAATCAAAATTATTTTTAAAAATATAATATTGCATTTTGGATCATAAATATGGAAAGACCTAAATTCCAAACATTCTTACAAAATTACATGTGGTCCATTTCTACATATCATAAATAATATGAGATAATTTTTTCAGGAGTTTCCTTAAAAAATAGTGGGTGTTGTTGGTTTTCAAAATGCTATATTTTTTTAAATGGAATGTATTTTATAAATTCAAAAAATTCATTTTTATCATGTTGATCAAAATATATAGATAAAATCCTTGAAAATTTATTTATATTTTAGTAAGAAATCCACTAATAGAGTATAAAAATTATATGAGTAAAATAAATAAATATATAGTAAATAAACTCCTATTATTGGATATTATGAATATTAGGACACAACATAGACTGCATTACCATCTCTAAATGTATCTATTTAATCCTCTACAAATGAAATATAGTCACTATCTAAACAGAACTAAAAATATATAATCAAACCAAATATAAAACATTATCATAATTTCTACATAATAATTCTTGATATGGGTCTCTAGATGGTCATGGGAACATTCCTCGATCTCCAAATCATGTTGACAAGTGGTGATTGAAAAAATAGGAATCCATTGGTAATAGTTTACCATCATGTAAAACTATAAATAATGAATGTTTGTGAGAAAAAAAATTAAATAAAAAAATTAATGTAAAATGTAATAGAATAAAATCATTTATTTATAAATAAAAACAAAATATGTATGTCCGGTACAAGACTTAAGAAAAATCCAAGACATAAAGTTCAAACAACATTATACCATTACCTTCCCTATAACTCAAAGTTTGGACTATTTCTCACAACAGATGATGAATTAATCCATCACCATACCTATAACATGAAGAAAAAAATCTACAAGTTCATAAAATGTAAAAAGTAAGGGAAGAGTATAAAACCAAGTAATATTTCCGCAAAACTTCAATACAAATCTATAAAAAAGTAATTTCAAATGAAATACCAACCATAATGATAAATCAAAAAAATTAAAACAAAAAAAATGATTTATTTGATTTTAATAATCCAAAACACTTTATATAAAAATGAATATTTTATTATAATTAATTACTTCCTTTAAATTAGGATTACTGAATTTAATCAAACAATATATTCAAAACACATGTAAAATTTCCATTTTTTGAAGACCCATTATAAAATATACACTTTAAAAAAATAATTCTAAAAAGAAGGAAAAAAGATATATATTAAGGGTTATTAGGATTAAAGAAGTGATAATTCCCCATTCACCACTACCAATATCTATCTAACTTCAATTATGTAAAAACTAAAAGTTTGAAAACAATTTCTTCTTAAATATATTTTCAAAACATAGACACAAACACAATCCTATTATTATAGATCATAAAATCTAATATGAAATAAATATTCACAATTAAATATAAAAAATAATTAATATAAATTAAATTAATCTTATAATTCTATTAGATTTCATAACGATATGATAATTCATGAAGTTCTAAATTAACTTTAAAGATTTTAATTACAAAACTCAAATCAATGTTTGAAAATCAATTTGAAAAAACAATCAGAGCATCGATTTGATTTAAATTCCATTATTTTGAAAAACCCTAATTACCATCAAAATATATGTATGAAAAAATCCCATTTTACACAAATTCAAAAACTATAGGAAAATAAAACATAAAAATCCCTCATAAATCCTAATTAATCAATAAACCAAAATAAATTTGACAATACATTGATGTGATGAGATCCACATACCTAATAATATATTTTTTCAAAAAAATGAAGCTCGTAACTCCATGAATTGACATAAAAGATTTCGTTCCATTAATACATATCCGAGATGAACAATGACCTTAAGTTTTAAACTAATGAAATTATTAAATTTGATATAAGTATCTTCCAAAATGATATATAATTGTTCTAGGGAGAGATATACAAATAATAAAGAGAGAGAGAGAGAGAATCCCTAACTTTAAATATAATATCACAATAATATATCCCCACTAGAAAAGATTTTTTTTTAAAGGTACAGAAGCCCCAAAATCACCTCTATTGAAGTCTATATACAATCTAAGTCAAATTGGATGGATAATTTGGTATTTAGGAGTCAAATGGGCATTAAAGAATTAAAATTTGAAACTTCTTTTTCATTTCATGGTTAGCATGAATGGATTGGAAAACTGTGCACTAATCATGAGCCCCTTTCTAATCTTGAAAAAACAATCCATAACTAGACCTCATTATTTTATAAATTGATTGTAAACTATTCACCATTTATGAGCCTTAAAAATATATTTTCATGTTTATAATTCACTCACTGACCACAAGGATGTTAATTTTTAAAACCATTCTAACACACATGGTTTACTTGTATGGTTTTCCCTAACATGTGACACAAATGTTTGTTGCTCAATTATTTTTTTTAGGACTCTAATTTTTACAAAAATACTACAAAAACTCAATCCATGTACTTACCTACCAAAATAAAGCTTCAATATCTTCCTCAAAATAGAAATTGTCATCATTTGAAATTGTTTAGTACTCATTTCCCATGAACAACTCTATCATCAGATCTATATCTATTCTTCTATATACCATATATCATCATGGATCAAACTATAAATCCATGATAACCAGACTCATGAAATATTCCTTACCTAAAGGAATATATCCTTAAAATAAAATACAATTATTGATGACACTGTATAAGATGCATCATGTTCCAAATCCACCATTAAAAACCTCAAGATATTAAAAGGATATATTTAACAATTAATTAACAAGGATTCGTGGAAAAAATTGTGAATGATTTCATAATTCTATGGTAAATACAAATAGTAAGCTACTTTTATAACCTGATGACTGTAAAAGGTCCTATATACCTAGGCATAAATATCCCTTTATTCTCAATCCATTTATGTCCCAACCAATGAGACTATTTTAGTAACACAAAATCCCAACACTAAAAATTTATGTATTCAATGAATACGGATATAACATTACTATAGTCATTGATTTGAAATTATATTCTTCTTGATCAATTTTACAAGATCAAAAATTTCTTATAATAAATTGATCCTACTAAGTTTTTTCACACCCAACTCAGTTAAACACTATGGTGACATACATGATTGATCATAACGGGGCTCAAATGGTTCAATATGGATCATCAAAAATTAAATATTATTAAATTAAAAGTACATCTATAAATTATTATTCTCCAATGAACTTATGAAATCCAATAAACTAACATATAGAATATCTACAAAAATATTAATAACATGATTTTTTGGCCATCCATATTAGGGTTATAAGTCATTGTAATCTTTAATTGAGAAACCAATTAATTATGAATCCCTTTTTAGAATCCTAAAAAAATTAGGTCACTATAAAGTATTATAGACTATTAATTCCCATGAAATCTAATTTCCTCCCTCTATAGATCTATTAAGTATTGTATATAAGAAAAGATACATTCATGGTCATGAAAAGTGCTAACATTATGAGTAAATCCACCACAACCCATACACCATCATTCTTTCACAATGTCTTAACTATCACAATAATAAAGTGCATGAATTTTTATTTCCCAATTACATTTAGTAATCAATAATTATTTCAATGACCTTGTTATTCATTGGTGTTCCATCTTAACCCATTAACACACCATGCAATGAGAGAAAAATCGATAATGTTTCTCTTTATCATAGACCTCCAAAACTACCTTATGATTTCATGGTCCAAATTCATTACCTCATTTTGAAATACCTAACACAATATATTGAAATCCCTTAAAAAGGATTTTATAGTTTATACTAGAAAAATCTCTCATCCCTCTAAATAAATAACTAAGCCTATTAAGACTGACTATCCCTTAGAAATCTCCTAACCATTTATAGTGGCTCTAATAATTTTATATTCCTCATCTTATTTCTACCCAACTATAGCATAATACAAAAAGGATGATGTTACATTGAGGCATGAAATCACCAACTTCTATGTTTTCCCTATCACCCCAGTGTGGAATAACACTAACAAGACCATTAGCTACAATTATTCCCTAACTTATTTAATTATATGAGTTGGACTTTTCCTTTTCAATGAATCCTCCATAACATTCCCCTTTTTAGCAGTGTACATGATCTTGAAAAAAAATTCAAAATATACTCCATTCACTTTCACTATCTAAAATTGAAGTCATTCTATGTGGAAATACACTATATTTTTTTTCTGTGTATACTAAAAATATCACATAAAATATATAATACCTAAAATTATTCAAATCATGGATGATAGTAGATCACTCTATATCATGTTTATGTTAATCACTCTCATGATATCTCAAATGACTCATATTTTAATCCATGGCATTTTTTCCCTATATTAGGACACAATCCAAACTAATGCATGATGTGTTACAATAAATATGCTAACTAACAACTAAATCAAGAATAATCTGGACTTGTGATGAATTTAGTCTCATTTTAAATTTCATTACTACTTTGAAACATATCCCATACTTTTAAAATTACTCTATTGATTCAAATTCATTAATAAAAAATTATACTTTGAGATATCTTAAGTATTTCTCTAGTAATATTCCTCCATACCCGAGAATATATGAATATCAAAATGTTTTTCTCTATTTTCCATGAAATTACAGCCATTTAATTCCTATGAATGATGTATATCCATTCATTAGAATAAAAATAATATAGTAAAATCACATCCATAATCATTAAATGGAATTTAATGTATTTTTTACATAGCTTATGCCATCACAAATCTCTTGAAAATATCTAGATGAATCTAATGGTCCCCTTATATCTCAAATAAATGAGCACATCATCCATTAATACTACCAAAAATGAATCCACTTATGTGTAATATCCTATTGATCATGACCAATATGGTCTTAAGATAATTTGTAAATCTAAAAGGCCTAGAAAAAATTTCATAATGTTCATATTAATAATGAAAATCTGTATTTTATGCATAGTATTCTTTTTATTTTGTATAGTGATAACTAGATAAGAAAACCAATTATTTATCTCTAGTTGGTCAAACAAATAATAAATTTAAGGTAATGATGATTTATTAATAATTTTCACTTGATTCAACTTATTTTAGTTAATAAATAGCCTTATGTTACAATTAGAATTATTTTTAAGAATAACCAGTGATTCTCAAGGATAAACACATGGTTGAATGAACCCCTTCTACTCAATATCGTCCAATTACACATTTAAATTACACAACTCCAATAGTTTTATCTAATAAGATGAAAATTTTAAAGGTCTAGTTCCTATATTAAATTAAATGGATTATTTTTTATCCATTATTGGTTATAGTTAGTGTAACTATATAAGGAAAAAATTATTATATTAGTTCACTGATGACATAACCATAGGTGAATCCTTTCCCTTTAGAATAATGATTAGTAAACAAACCTAATGATATGATAGAGGTCTTAAAATAGCTGACATGGTACCCTTTCCATTTTCATATAACACCCCACCCCCTCCCCTAAAGTTCAAAATCACCTCATAAAGTACTAAAAAAATAAATCAACAACCATAATAGTTAATTTTATCCTTAGGCTAACTCAACCTGTAATATGTTATCCATTATTAGGACCTTCTATTACTCATTTTTACATATCTAGACATTTATTTATGTTTTTTATTCATATATAATGATAAGGTTTTGTTTTTTGAGGTTAAAAAGGTTTTTGGAATTATTTAAAGCCTTTTATAGAGGTTCATGATTTTAGGAATGGTTAGTACAAACCATGAACCACATCCAGGATACTATGTGGCATGTGGTGGGATGGATAGTCACTTCTCATGGTTGGTTAATGGTTTTTCGAATTCATGTGAATGCCTATAGGAAACCAAAAAATATTTAATAGAGGGGGAAATAAAAATTGGTGCATATTTGTTCTATCCATTTAATCTAACCAAGTGAGGGGTTTTCTTGAGATAGTATCACCAAACTATTGTCACATGATTTTCTAAACTATGTGTCCTAAATGTGTATCGTACTGTAGTCATCCTAAAATTTATGGATCTAATAGAAATTAAATTCTTAATGCCTCATTTATCCACTAATATTATTTATTTTTAGACAAATATTTTACCCAAGGGTTGATTAGTGATTCCCATAGATCTAGGAGAAATGTTTAGGAGATTCAAAGCTTTTTGGGGATCCAGATTCACCAGTAAGTCTTTATTCTTGGTCATTAATCTTATATTTCTTATTATTCTCTTTCACATATCCTTATATCTAATCCAAAATGGATAGATCCATGTTCCTTGAGAAGAAAAGTTTTGTTACATGGTTGGATCTATTGATGTAAAGGAGATCCATGACTATATCTTGAGGATCATAGTGTTGTTCTTTATTTTCACCAACAGTTGTGATTTCGATTGTCCTACCTCAAATTAAATACCAAGGTCTGGTAGAAGTTTTTCATCAACCCCAAGGTAGGTGGTATATATGAAAATTATCATATTTTGGATAATGATATTATATTTTTATTTGTATCATAATGTTACCATGTTGATCAATTGCTTTAAAATAGAAAAGTGAATTGAATCCCCATGAACTTGGGAGACCCTTCTCAGATCCCATTGGATCCTTTGGAGATTATGAGACTATTAATGATGAAAACCAATTGGGTGTACCAATTTTCCCAAAAATTATAATTATGGTATAAAAATGGGAATTATCGGGTTTATGAAATTATACAAATTGTGAATTTTTTGGAATTTTAACTAATTATAAGGATTCTTTGGATTAAACCTGAAAGGTTAATGAGTTATTAAATGATTCAAAGTAGTTAGGTTAAATGGTTAGAGGGTTTAAATAATTTTAAATTTGATGATTTGTTAATAAAATGGTACCTCGTGATGAGAATGGTCAATTAAAAATGGTCATTAATGTGGAACCATGATATATATATTTTAACAATGAGATGGTGTGTTAGATTTATGCTCCTCATCCTTGGGTTCCAGAATTATTCTCTAAGACCTATTACATTCATGATATTTTGGTTTTATACTGATACTCTATGTACCCACTATATGTAATTGTAATGATTCCCCAAGTACCCAAGATTTATGTGCTTGAATGATGCTCTATGTATCCATGATAATGATGTGTAACTGGCACTCCTATCATCTAGGTCATGGTACCTGGACTGACACTCCAATGTTATGAAATGAAATTGGAAAAGAATAAAAATGAGATCCAATTTGAATTAAATTTTTACCATATGAGGGATATATTAGATTATGGCATTGGTCAAAGTATGTATGATTGGCTTTAGTGTCACTGTGAACACAATGGATAATGGGATTAACTAAAGAATAATAAATATGAAACTCGTTTAATTTTATCATTTTGATAATTATTTTTTAAACAAATACTTACAATTTCATAGAATAAATATTGCTTTAGACACAACTGGTGGTGGCCTAGTGAGTTGTACTCACACCATACATGGTCCATCGATGTGTACCCGAGTAGACTTCATGATTATAGGTTAGCATATAGAAAAAGACACTATATTTGATGGCTGTCTTGGGACTTGGGATGAAGCATGGATGAGGAAACTAGAAATCATGTGGGGACCTTCATGGGAGTTCTAATTGTTTTCTTATTTTGGGTTTTAGTTAGACACTTGATACTTATATGGTATAAAATATTTACTTCTTTGGTTTTGGTTATTTTATCTATTTTTAGAATATCATGTGATTCTTTGTCTTCAATGGTTATTTTTTATCATTATTTTGGACATTTTTATATTGATTTAAATTTTTTTATTACTTTGAAAATGAGGATATAATATCCCAACGTGACATATTGGACCCTCATATCTAGTTGAAATCCTCGGGCATAGGGGGAGGCATGATTGAGGTCATATGGAGAACTGTTACGGGGAACTGGTATCTGTCACCTGGGATAGGATGTCACAAAGTTCTATTAAAAGAGGTTTTATTTTGGTAATTTTAATAATTAGGAAAGGTACACAGGTTACTAGGATTATTCATTCCTTTATCAAGAGCTCGTTTATGGGAGTAGCTAACCCATGTGTGTGGTAAACCCATGTACCCAAGGTGGGGATTTTTATTCTTGTTGTTCATTTTTATGGTTGAATGTTATTTCACCTTGGGTGATTCACTTTTTGTATGATGCTATTATTTCATATATTTTACTCATGGCCTAGATTGGCATGACAGTTGAGTATGTATGCATCATTAAAGGAACTCAGGGATATATATGGAATGCATAATTTATGTATGCATTAAAAATAAGGTTATGAGTGAGTTATGAGAAAGGGAAATTCTTTTATTTATATGATTAACTTAAAATAAATAGTATCAAATATTGAAATTATATTGGTTAAAATATGATATATGTGGTAACTCAAAATGGTAAAAAAGGGTTTCTAAAGGGAATCTTATAAATATTAAAGTTGTTTACCAATTTTTAGAAATGGCCTAGGTCATGGATGGTTGAGGGTACTGATGGAATCATGGTTTTGACCTTGGGTTAGTGTATGTGGGATGATTTTTTATGGTTTTATGTGAATCTCTTTTATTTAAATACATAAATAGTGTGTTATGAATCTGAATATTGGTTTTTAACATTATAGGGGCATGCATCTATGATGAAATTTTTGATAAGGATAATGGAGTATGTTACTGGGAATACACCTCCAGTAGCAGCACAAGAGGAACTAATAGTTTTTGGTTAGGGGGAGGAAGAGAATATCTATAATAAATTCAATTGTTTTACATATCTCATAGAAATAGACCCAGGTAGGGCTATGTAGAATATGTATAATCTAGCCTAATATTTCTAGTTGCATCACCCTTAGACATTCACTTGAGATAGTTTTCTTGAGTTAGTAGAGTTCTGGATTATGTATATCCAGACAATCCTATATTATTTAGAGAATCCAAAGGAGAAAATGTCAAATTGGAAGCCTATAAGTTTTTAAGACAAGTCAAGTGTCAGTGGGATATTTTATCTCTAGATGAGATGTTGGAGGGAATTTCATGTAAGGACATCTTAGAGAAGTTTCTAGAACAATTTTACCCAAGGATAGTGATACAGGATAGGGTGAATGAGTTTATGTGGTTGACATGGGGAAGCATGTAGGGGTAGACTATGTTGGTCACTTCACTGACTTGCATCACATTCCCAAGTTATTGAAGGAGATAAGAAAACCTTGGTGATATGTTTTAATTCCCATATTAATATATTGTAGTTTAAGAGGTTTTATGAGATAATGAAATAGGATCTCATTTCTAAGAGTAAATTGAGTGAGGATTCTATTATGGTAAAGGGGGATTCAGATGGATGACTATTTGGTGCATCTTTCAAGTGTAGGAATAATATTTATGATAATTTTAACCATATAGGTGGTATAAAGAGTATCCAGGGAAGAGGATCAATCACTTAAGCCAGTGATCAAGTGTTTTTCTATCAATTTGGTTTGTTGGGTCAAATTCATAGCTAGTGACCTATACCACTAGTGGAGTATTGATATTGTTGTAATATTGGAATCTATAAATGTTCTATATGAACCCTCAGTGGATGGAGGATGATGGAGTAACTAGTCTGATACAGAAAATTGGAATGGGGTCTTCTACCCCATACTAGTAGGGAGATTAGAGTACTATTATCCAAGCCAGTTAGGGTGACAGATGAGGTAATGTATGGAAAGAGTGTCCATATAAATAGAGTAGTGCAACACAGGGGACTCAAATTTGATCACAAGTTATATAAGTAGGTTAATGACATGTATTTCAGCATGCACTTTTTGATAGTGAGGTTGGTCCATTGATATTCAAAGGTACAATTCATGTATATTTTATTCTTTTAAGAACATTAATTGATATAGTTTCCTCATATTATTTTATATCTAATTGACATCTAAAAGGTTTGGGTCTAATGATGGAGTTTTTTGTGGGTTTATCACAATCAACACGTCATTGGGTATACTATTGAAGGAAATATATCTATGTAAAGGGTGTTTCCTCAAGGTTGGTGAGTGTCAGTACCTTTGCGATCTAAACATAATTTAGATGTATGTTTTTACTTGGTTATAGGTAAGGACATGATATTTTTATATTGAGACCAAATTTATTGTTACTATTGGAGAGTAACCTTTACATATCTTTTGGGTCCTAGATATTTTCATCATGGATAATGGGATATCTGGGAAGTTTGTGTGGGGATAGTTCATCAACAACTAGGGGAGATCACCACCCAGATTGTGAGTATTGTGTTTGATGGTGGTGGTGTGAACCATAGTGTATTTATACTTATACTGGATCAGTTTCAGGACATGTTTTTTAATAACTTACCAAGGATTCCATTAAGTAGAAATATAGAGTTTAAAATTTAACTAATTTCAAGATCTGAAATGGTTCCCTTTTTTCATTATAGAATTGTGCCAATAGAGATTCAAGAGATGAAGACTCTACTAGAAGAAATTTTGAATAAAGGATTCATCCATCTAAGTGAATCACATTGGGGATATATGGTTTTTTTCTATGAAATTTTATGGGATGTTTCATTTATATGTCAACTACCTAAAGTTAAACTAAATGATGATTAAGAAATGGTATCCACTTCCAAATATCAATGACCTCTTTAACTAGCTGAGAGGTGATTTTGTATTGTCTAGGAACAACTTGGGGTTAGAGTATCATCAGATAATATTGAGACCTTCTGACATACCAAAGACTGATTTTAGAAGTAGGTATCACCTATACGAATTTTTTTTCATACAGATTGGACAGATGAATGATCCTACTTGGATTATGGACTTAATGAGCCAAATATTCCACTCGTACCTAGTTCATTTTGTAGTTTTTTTGGATGAAATATTGGTGAATTATAATACCTATGATAATCATTCCCAACATCTTTACATCATCTTGGGTGCATGGAAAGAGAATCATATTTACACTAAGCTAT
Source organism: Viscum album (assembly GCA_963277665.1). Lineage (NCBI taxonomy): Eukaryota > Viridiplantae > Streptophyta > Magnoliopsida > Santalales > Viscaceae > Viscum > Viscum album. The sequence continues at coordinate 865,486,089 of OY728134.1, read as the reverse complement.
CTAAGTATAGTTTTTGGATTTATGGAGTCCATTTATATGGAAACATCATCTCAGGGGATGGTTTTTCGGTGTACCCATAGAAGGTTCATGAAGTTTTTTATTGAGAGCTTTCCAAAAAAAATATAAAAACATTTATGGGTTTTGTAGGTTATTATCATAGATTAGTCATGGAATCTTCTTATTTGGAATCACCAATTTTATGGCTAACTAATAAGGGTGTCAATTTTGAATGTTCTGGAGCACACGAGAAGGCCTTATAGAAGCTAAAGAAGCATTTCAAAACCATAATGACTTTGATCCTACTAGATATGACTGAGTTGTATACCTTGTTTTGTGATGCATATAGAATTAGACATAGACCAGTGTTAACACAAGTAGATCGGGTCATGGTGTATGGGTCATGATAGTTTATGCCACATGAATGGAATTACCCTATTCATGATCTTGAGTTGGAAGAAGTGGTTTATGCCTTAAAGTTTTGGTGGCATTACTTTATGGGAGAAAGTTTTATTATATATATTGACTATAAAATCCTAATGTACATATTTTTTAAAAGATATTTTAATCTTCAGTAGAAGATATGAGATGAATACATGGAAACATTTGACTTTGAGTTATCTTATACACTTATAAAGGTAATCAGTGTTTCTAATGCTCTAAGAATGAATAGATAGACATAGTAATTCTAGGATTCTAACACTCAGTGGAAGTTGATGGCCTTGTTTTTCAAGATACATCTAGATTTTTAGGAGGCTAGGGGAAGATGACCCTCATATCCTTATTAGTTGAGTACAAACATGTGAGACAAATCAAGGAAAGTTAGAATGAGAAAGTGGAGTGTCTGTAATTGAGAGATAGTATTGAAGGTGGGGATCTAGCATCATATTGGTTTATTTATGAAAATGATATCAAACATGCCCTTAGTCATGTTATTGTTTCTACTTGTATGTGAGATGAGATGATGTGTGAGTTTCATGATTTAAAGTGGGAAGTGAATCTTGGTTTGAACAAAATTTATTATGACTTTCATAAGAAATATTAGTGTCCAAGAATTAAGAATGGGATCATAGGTTTTTTGGCATGATGTCACACCTTTCAACATGTGAAGGATGATCATAAATGGTTTACTAGTCTATTAAAACCATTATACATCCTATAATTGAAGTGGGATAAATTTACCATGTATAGTTTTTTAGTTCTTCTAAGAATATCTAGGAAGAATGGTGTTATATGAGTGATTGTGGATAAGTTGATGAAATTATCCCATTTATTTCCAATTAGGGAGACATTCACAGTTGATTATATGGTTGATATGTATGTTCGAGAGATAGTTCATTTGTACAGGTTGCTACAAAGTATAGTTTTGGATCATGATCCATAATTTACTTTTCTCTTCTTGAAAGTCTTGTTCAAGGCACTAAATAATTTGTTTTTTAGTAAATCTTATCATTGATATAGAGATTAGAAATCAGAGCATACTATTCAGGTGTTGGAGTACATGTTACAGGCATGTGTCCTAGAATTTGGTGGATCATGGGGTAATCACTTAGCGCTTGTTGAGTTAACCTATAACAATATTTATCATGTGAATATTAATATGTAACCATATGAGGCACTCTATGGTTGGCCATGTAGCTCACCATTATATTGGATGGATTTGGTTGAGTTAGATTTTTTGGGGATAAGTCTCATGTAGGAGATATTGGAATAGACTTAGTTTATTTAACAACATATGAATATAGACATAGTAGATATAATTCTTGTGATGATTTACATCATCACTATCTTGATTTTACAGTGGGTGGTCTTGTATTCCTTTAGGCGTCACTGATATTAGGTCACTATCAAATTCAGTAGCAGGGAAAGTTAGATCCTAGGTTTTTGGGGCTTTTTGAGATTATGTAGAGGACCAGGCTAGTATTGTATCAATTGGATCTTCTAAATATATAAAGTTCAAAGAATTGTTATTTTCATATACCATGGATTTGTAAGTAACACTTCATCCAAAAACATGTGATATATTTTGGTGATTTTTATCTTTAGGCTAATGCATCCTTTGAGGAGAATCTAACTTGTGTTATGAATCATAGTGGGAACTTTTTGCAGGGAAAGGACATGAAATTAATATGAGTGATGTGGATACATGGTTTTGTTCAAGAGAAAACATGGGAGAGGAAATATTATATGCATCTCAGTGTCCTGACCTTTTCACCACAGAAGCTTAGCAATGCTTGGGAGTGCAGCTCAAGTCTGAGTTATTATATGGTGGGGAGATTTAAAGATCATGGCACTTCTAGAGACCTTATATTACAAATTTTTAGGTACATGAACATTTATTTATATATTTAAAGTATATATAATTATAGAGTAAGGTTTCTGGAGGTTTAGTGGGGTTTTGACATACTTTTGATCCTTTTTTGGAGGTTCACGATTTGAGCACGGTTAGTACAAACTATGCACCCCAACCTAGAAATCGTGCAGCTTGTAGTAGGAGGGACAGTAGATCTGTATGATTGCATCATGGTTTAAAAAATTAATATAGATATCTAGGGAAAAATTTTAAATTCTAAAAATGGTGGGAAACATGATTAGTTCATGGTTTTCCTAACCACACAAACCAACTGTGTGAGGGGTTGTCTTCAGATAGTAAAACCGCACAACGGGTGGAAAATTTTCCAAATCGTGTAGCCTATCCATGACACATACAATCATTAGATTGAAATTTATATATTTGATCTAAATTAAATTCTTAAGGCCTTGTTTCTCCTCTAATATCATAGATTTTTTAATTCCTTTTTCTCCTGACGCTTGAGAGGTGATTAATTTCGATCCATGAGCATGTTTTAAGAAATTTCAAGCCAGTCGGAGATCTAGATTAACTGTTAAGTCTTCATTATTCATCGTTCTTCCTTGATATCTTATTCTTATCTTTCATGTAACATTGTATTTAATCTCTTTTGGGTATATACATAATAATTGATGGAATTTTTGATGTTTTTTGGTTGTATATGTTGAAGTAAAGGATATCCAAGCCTGAATATTGAGGATCATAGTGTTATTCTATGATTTCTCCAATTATTATGATTTCAACCGGTCAACCTCAAATTAATGACCAAGTTTTGGTTGATTTTCATCAAAGAAACTAATAAAGGTGTTATATATGTTAATTATGATATTTTTTATAATGATATTATGTTTATAGTTGTATCATTTTGTTTCCGTGTTGGGAATTTTTGTTAAAATTAGAAAAGTGACATGAATCCCCATGAATCTGAGAGACCATTATCAAAACCCACTAGATCCATTGGATATTATACACCTGATAATAATGGGAAACCATGTGTAATAATGATTTTCCTTGAAGGGATAATTATGGGATGAAATGAGTAATTATATATTTTATTAAATTAAACCATTTTTTAATGTGTTGGCATGTAAACATGTTATAAAAATGTTTGGCTTAACCTTTAAAGGTTAAAGAGATATTATATGATTCATGGTAATTGTATTAATTGGTTAAAGGGTTGAAATTTTGTTAAATTTGATTATTCATAAATGAAATGGTACACCGTTTTGAGAATGGTTGATGAAAAGAGGTCATTAATGTTGAACCTTGATATGTATATGTGAACAATGAGATATCAGTTTTGGATTAATGCTCATAATCTTTGGGTTCCATACTAATGATCTAGAACTATTAATTACATAAGATTCTGGTTCTAGACTGATTCACTAATTACTTGTGATATAGTGCTGGACGGAGGCTCCAAGTACCCTGGATTTTAGTTCTTAACTAACGCTACAAGTACCTTTGATAATTATGTTGGAATGATGCTCCAAGAATCTGTGACATGGTACCTAGACTAACTCCCAAAGGTATAAAATTTAATTTGGTATTAAACTATAATGAAAAACCATGGGAACTAAATTATTGAAAATATGAGATATCATTCAGACTTTGGAACTTTTAGATGCATATATGATTTTTTTGGGTGTCACCATGAACTTGAGCGCCAATGTTGTTAACTAATGAATAATAAATGGGAAAACTGTTTAATTTTTTCATTTTTTCCTTTATTATTTATAAAAATGTATACACTATTATATAATGTATATTTCTGTAGATGTTGGTGGTGGTGGCATACTATATTTTACTCACACACTAATCAATCTATCGATGGGTACCTAAGTAGACATAATGTTTGAAGTTTAGGATAAGGGAAAAGGACCTTTGATATATGTATGAGTTGGGATTTGTGATAGATCTTGGACAAGGGAACTATAAAATATTTCAGGTCCCACTTTGGATTTTTCACTATGTCTTTATCTTGGTATTTAATTGAACACTTGACACATAAATGGGATAACATATTTACTTATTTGGTTTTGGCCATTCTCTCCATTTTTTGATTTTCATGTGATTATATGTCTTTATTGGTTAATTTTTTATCATTATTTTGTATTTGGTATACTAATTTCTATTTTTTATTATTTTGTTAAATAGTTTTTAGTCTCCTCATGTAACATATAATACAACCACTTCTAGTCATCAGCCTCTGGCATAATGGGAGGTGTGCTTGAGGTCACATGATGTACCAGATTGGGGAACTGGTATGTGGAACCTGGGTTGGGATGTTATGTAACTAATCCATCTTGATGATGAAATCATATTCTTGATATCTAAGAATAAAAATTACCACATTATTTTCATATAACTAATCATGATCACATAAGATGGACACTTGAACCATTCTTCCATTTTCTCACCATGTGGGGTGTCAATCATCATTAAAAAATGAATTATCTATAAACTCAAACCCAAGGGATAAACTAGATGAATAGAGACAAATGAATGTGATTCATATAATGACCCATACTTTACATACATGGTTATTAATTCATAATTGAACCATACTTATTAATACATATAACAAAACCATGATAGGACCGTATAGGTATAGTGTCTTTAGAAACTGGGAAACATAAACAACTGGTTCATAAATCATCTATATTGTCTCTCGTTTATTTAGTCATATATAGAGTCTCTTTTTGGCATATCCTACTTAATACCCTTCTTCTTGACCTGGGGAAAAGAAAACATACAAAAGGGTGATCTCAAATACTCAGTAAGGGTAAACAAAAGAAATATCAATCATATCATATTCATAAGAACATAACATTTTGAAAATCTTAACCTACAAAAGAGATCATAATATCATAACATGGGATAAATTATAGTAGTGAGATGTAATCCCAATAATCATAACTTAAAACATGATACTTTTTGGCATGCACACATAATCATATAAAATCATTTCATATTAGTCAAGTCTCTTTTCCAAGACCATCATAGCAGAAAAAGTCCATTACTGAACTGAGTTCACTCCTCGTTCCAGTCCTGTATCACTGAACCGAATTAACTTGTTGTTCCAACCATATATATCTCATGAGATATAAATCTTTACCCAATGCATTGGAGGGAGATATAGGTCCCACCCATCTCATAATGAAATTATTCTAATGTTTTCCACAAAATCATAAATCATACATCATAGCATAACCCATGTAATAAAAATTGGATTCTTAAACATCATGTCATCATAACATAATCCATAAAAGGAAATAATAAAAACAATTCCATCATAACATAATCAAATAAATGTAAAAATAGGGATATAAATATAACCCTATATTATCTTATATGGAAAATAATTTTGATAAAACACTTGAACTCCATTCTTAAGGAAAATATCCTTTCTACTTCAAAAACATTTTTCCTTTCTTAACATGTCATACAATTATAAAATAAAAGAAGTTGATCAAAAATAAACTTGAAAACCTATAAAGGAAGATTTATATAAATAATGTTCTTTTAAATCATAAAAATATATTCATGTCGTATAAGTTAAAAAACATTCTTCTTGTATTTGGCTGAAAAAGTCAAAAAGTACCTCGTACTGTAAACGACAAAAGATTTCGTTCATATATTTTACTAAAAAATCACCAATAGGTAAAATTTAATTTCAATAATTGTAGGTGGATAGAAATAATATTACATATTAAGGAAACATGGATGTGGATTATAAATATTCCCCAGTAAATACCGAAGTATAAACAATCTCGGATAAAAATTGAGATTGTGAGATTTTCCCTTACCTTAGGTCTGATACGCTTTGTACATGTCCGAACCTCCTGTATAATAATTTAAATAATGTCATTGACTTATTACCAAATAATATTCATTGTTATGATACCATATATGGTCATATTCTTATCTTCTTATTAGTAATATTTCATTACTACTTCTTATTCGGGTGTTCATTGCTTTATGTTCTTATGCATGTTTTGTCGAATAGATTCATATTCCTCTTTTTACATTATAGATACATCATTTACAGAATTTTGTTACTGTAATATATATCATATTTATTAATTCAATTCATTTATATAATCATTATTCAATTATGATTATGTAGAACGAGTCGCATCACATCGTGGAGACGGTAGGCCGTACGTACGTACGAGTGATGATATCATTCCCATGATCGTGGAATTATATTGAAGTGTATGGTGTATAATATTTCAGAATAAATATTACTTTAAAATGATCATATATAGTTATTTCTTCCATCATATACCCATCCAAGTATGTTAGTGATGAAATAAAAGATTACACCACAACGTGGAGACGGTAGGACGTACATACCCACGCGTGGTGATTTCGTTTCTTTCATGGGATGGATAGAAGATAGAACATGGTTGTTTCAATTTCATAATAACATATTAGTATAAAATTGATACTGGAGTTATTACTTAATAATTAAACAACTCATATAGAGTAAGTATAAGAAGAAATAATTTTGAAACAATCGGTAAAGGATATTACCTCTTCTTCGACGCGCCTCTTCTTAAGATCCTCTTAAGAAACTAAAGGTGGTATTTGAGGAATACCATGACCTCTAGTATGTTTCTAGGGAAGTGGAGAAGAGAAAATTGCAGGGTTTGGCCAAGCTTTAAGGATCAAAGTTGTGTAAAGAGGAGATGGAGGAGGTGCCCTTTTATAAGGGAGGAGAGGGGCACCTTTGGAAACCTCAAAAATATTAATTTATAACAAATCAACCCCACTTAAAAACATCCAAAAATGAATCATATTATAATATTAGATGCGATGGGGTTTTAGTCTCATCAACCAATAAAATTTAAACATGTTGAAAATTTATTTTAAACCTTAGCAACTTGATTTATCCTTATTTAATCTATTTAATTTTATTTGTGGTAATAAGATTCTAAATTTTAAATTGTTATAAATAATTACTTGTGTGTTTTTAATTGTCCATAATTGGATATTATATGACATTTTAGACCATATAAATTTTAATTTATAATTTTTAAATATATTTTTTAGTTTTAAACAATTTTATATTATGTTATTTTTATAAAATAACAATAGTTTCAATTTTGACACTCTTCATTTATTTTAATTTAAATAAAATACACACAGAAGATATGTTCAAAATAAAATATTTAATATATTCATAACATGTCATATTTTTCTAGAAAATTCGTGGAGAACATTAAATGGTTCATATAATATTTATTTTAATATTTTTAAAACCATTTATTTGATATTTCAATCCATAAAATAATTTCAACATCACTATTGTGTCACATTTAATGATAATTATTTAATCCCTAAAAATTATAAATAAATTCAAATGATGTAGATACTTTTATTATCCTTCTGGAGACTATTCATGTTCGAAGTTTAATGAAGTTTATCACTGAATTATAATTATTATAAATATACAATTTAAGAGAGTGACATGTTGTCACTTTCTTTGGTTTTAATAATAATTAAATTATTTTCATGCTCAAAAGTCCATAAAATGAATATAATCTAACCATTAGGTGATATGGGTATACTTTTAGTCACCCAATAGAATTTTGGCAGGTGTTGGGGTAATTTTATAATCTTATTTTTACCCTTAATTACCCGATTTACCTTTAACTACAGTAAATAAAAATTACCGTAGTTACTATTAAAAAAATAATATTAACCTATTAACATAATTTGGACCCACTGAATTAAAATATGGAATCCATTTTTCAAAATTCAAAACACAGAAGTTGAAGTAATTAATTTGAAATTAATCATGTTGTTTAGAAAATGGGTCTTAAAAGTTAAAACATTGCCAAAGTTTGAAATGTTTTTACCTATGAATTCAAAGTAAAATTAATGGTAATGACATAGATTATATTAAATGGTAAAAATATATTCTATTTATACTTTAAAACCAATAAAAATTATAATTTAACCATATAAATTATTATAATGAAAAAAGTTGTTTTTAATAAAAATATAGCGTGTTTTTACTATTCATTAAAATATGAAAGTTATCAGAATAATATGAAAATTTTATCCAAAGTAAATTTTTATATCTTAATTCCAAATAAGAATTTTATTTTGTCAAATTTAACTTATAAACATCTTAAAAACTATATTTAATGTGGGTGTGCCATCAAAAGGCGGCAAAACTGCATTTTTGGAAAAATATTTATTTTACCCGAAAAATTTATTTTGTTCTTATACCATGTTCCAGAAAAAGTGTAAGATGAATAATAATATTATAAAATTCAAAATCTAGTTAATACTATTCTTAATGTCTAGTCCATAATAATATTATAACAATATATCATTGTTTAGTGAAACCTGGTATTGCGTACTACACACGGTATCGAGGAAGGTCATGATTGCGTGTAACGCAAGCCAAGCCAGTGTTGTGTGTAGTGAAAGATTCCTTTGGTGTTGCGTATAACATAAGACATAAAAAATATTTCTCATAAAATCTCAGAGTGTTACATTCTACCCCCCCTTAAAATGAATTTCGCCCTCGAAATTTGTCATTTTGTAACAAACAAATGAGGATAACTCTCCCTCATCATATCCTCAAGTTCCCATGTAGCTTCTTCTAATTGGTAGTTCCTCTATAAAACTTTCACCAAGCGAATGGTATTGTTCCGTAGAAATTTTTCTCTACAATCCAGAATCTCTATCGGCTATTCTTCATAAGAAATATCTTGCTCCAGTGGTACAACTTCTGACCTTAGTACATGTGAAGGATCGGGTATGTACTTTCTCAGGAGAGATAAATGGAACACATCATGAACTTGAGAGAGATTCGGTGGAAGTTCCAATCAGTAAGCTACCTTCCCAACATGATCTAGTATTTCAAAAAGACCGATATACCAAGGTCTTAGCTTTCCCTTCTTTCCAAATCTCATTACGTTCTTCCAATGAGATATTCGTAAGAAAATTTTATCACTCACTTTAAACTTTATGTCTTTTCTTCAGTTGTCAGCATAACTTTTTTGTCGAATCTGAGGTGCTCTTATGTGTTGTTTAATAGATCGGACCTTTTCTACCATTTCATCATCATGATCAGGTCCTAATAGCTTTCTTTCTCCAACTTCATCCCAGCAAGTTGGTGTTCTGTATTTCTTTCCATAGATGGATTCATAAGAAGCCATCTAAATACTGGAGTGAAAGCTATTATTATAAGAAAATTCCACCAAAGGTAGTTGTTGATCCCAACCACCTTTAAAATTTATAGAGCAAGCTCTTAACATATCTTCCAGAGTTTGAATTGTTCTCTCAGACTGGCCGTCTGTCTGAAGATGATAAGCAGTGATGAAACTCAACTCTGTATCCAGAGTATGCTGAAAACTTCTCCAAAACTACGAGGTAAACCTCAGATCCCGATCAGATATAATGGAAAGAGGTACTCCATGAAATCTTACCACTTCCTTAACATATATCCTGGCAAGATGATCAAGAGATAAATACTCTCTAATAGAAATGAAGTGTGCTGACTTCGTAAGACGATAAACTATAATCCAGATAGCATTATTGCCTTTGGATGTTTTAGGAAGTCCAGTGACAAAGTCCATAGTGATTTTTTCCCATTTCCATTCTGATATGGGTAATGGTTGTAACATCCCCTTAGACTTCTGTCTCTCACCTTTAACTTGCTGACAAACCAAGCATCGAGAGACATATTTAGCAACATCACTTTTCATGACATCCCACCAGAAGCACTCTTTCAGGTCCCTATACATCTTCGTGCTTCCAGGGTGAATAGAGAATGAAGAACTATGAGCTTCATCCAATATTTCCTTCTTTAATTCTTGGATGGGAGGAACACAAACCTGATTCCTGAACCTTATTATTTTATCACAATCAATGTGGAACTTAGGAACATTTCTCACCTTCTTTTGTAACTCTACATCTTCTTTATGTGCCTCTTTAATCTTCACATGTATAGATGGTTGAACATTAATTTGAGAAAGATAAGATTTTTCCCCTTCCATTATAATTCCAAGATCCGTCCTTTGTAAATACATAAATATTGGATCTTTTGTGATCCTCATCATGGATAAGCTAGCATGGTCTTGTCGACTTAATGCATCTGCCACCTTGTTTTCTTTCCTATGGTGATAATGAATTGAGCAGTCGTAATCCTTAATCAAATCCAACCATCTTCTTTGGAGAATATTCATCACCTTTTGTGTGAAAATATACTTTAAACTTTTATGATAAGTATAAATATCACACCTTTCACTATAAAGATAATGCCTCCATATTTTTAATGCAAATATTACCGCAGATAACTCCAAATCATGAGTTGGGTAATTTTTCTCATGTATTTTCAACTGTCGTGAGGCATAAGCTATCACCATATCATTTTTCATGGGAACACACCTCAGACCCTTCTTGGATTCATCACTGTAGATCACAAACCTTTCTCCACTACATGGCATTTTGAGCAAAGGTGCACTGGATAACCTTCATTTTAACTCTTTGAAATTATCTTCACACTCCTCCGCCCAAACGAACTTAACTCCTTTTCGAGTAAACCTGGTGAGTGGATTAGATAAACTTGAAAAAACTTTCACAAAATGTTGATAATATCCAGCCAGACCAAGAAAACTTCAGATATCAGTTACTTTTGTTGGTCTCGACCATCATTCTATAACCTCTGTTTTTGTTGGATCCACAAATATCCCCTCTTTTTGAGATTATGTGACCCAAAAATGAACCTTTTTGAAGACAAAATTCATACTTGGTAAATTTGGAATAAATATTCTCCTTTCTCAGGGTCTTCAATACAATTCTCAAGTGATCTTCATGTTCTTTCTTTCACTTTGAATAGACAAGAATATCATCTATAAAGACTAACACAAACTGATCAAGATAGTCTCTAAAGCCTCTATTCATCAGATCCATGAAGATAGTAGGGGAATTAGTAAGACCAAATGGAATCACTATAAATTCATAGTGTCCATACCTTGTACGGAATGTTGCTTTGGTATATCCTCCCTTTTGACCCTTGATTGATGATACCCTGAATGAAGAACAATCTTCGAAAAGTATTTATCTATGTGTAGTTGGTTAAATAAGTCATCAATGCATGGGATAGGATATTTTTTCTTGATAGTGATCTTGTTAAGTTCTTGGTAATCAATGAAGAGTCTCATTGATTCATATTTCTTCTAAACAAATAGAACAGGTTCTCCCTAAGGTGATGCACTAGGGCGTATGAATCCCTTATCAAGATTCTCTTGGAGTTTCTTCTTTAATTCCTACAACTCAATTTGGGCCATTCTATAAGGTGTATTTGAAATAGGTAAAGCACCCGGTACAAGTTCTATTGAAAACTAAACTTCACGATTTGGTGGAAGACCTGGAAATTACTCCAGAAAGACATTATCAAACTCCCGTACAATGGGAATATTCTTAATCGTGAGTTTCTCTCCAACCATTTGAGATAAATAACCTTCATTTTGTAGAATCAAGACCCATAATATGGAAGAAATTTCCACTGGAAGGTTATGTTCATCCTTGCATCGATAGAAGATCATAGATTGATCTGGAATATGAAATGTGAATTCCCTTCTTTGGAAATTGATATGAGATCCATATAAAGAAAGCCAATCCATTCCAAGAATCACATCAAATTCCACTATAGGAAGGATCACAATATTTGCAGGAAGCACCTTCCCACAAACTTCAATCGAAGAAGAATTGTAAACTTTTGATGTGACCGTTGTGCTATTATGGGTGGTCATAGCTAACTCAACATATAATTGTTGAGGTAATACGGTAATACCCTTAGAAAATTCTTCATAAATAAAAGAGTGGGTGGATCCAGAATCAAATAAAACATTTGTTACTTTAGAGTGGATGGAAAGTGTACCTTTCACCATTTTGTTATCGTACTCTACATCACCGATAGAAATTGCACATGACTTTACTTTATCTTTGGCCTTAAGAGTTTGTTGACGTCAATCATCATCAATAACCCTTGTATTAGGTCATTGATTGGAATAATTCCCCATTTCCTTAAACTTGAAACATTGAAGTGTAGGAGGTGTATTCTGTGTATCCCTTTCTTTGTTCGCATCATTATAAATATTCTTCCCATTATTTCGACATTCAACTACCCGATGACCTTCTTTTCCACACTTAAAACATTTACTTGTCCCTTTAAGACAATTCCCTCTATGTTTCTTTCCACACTTTGATCATAAGGGAAAACTCATCTTCTTCTCTGTATGGTCTTTAGATTTCCCTTTGAATTCCATTTTCCTCTTCTTATCAAACCCATATGACTGATGTATTACTCCAATATCCATCTCAACCTTGAGATCACATCAACAATTTCCTCGTAGCTATTGAAGTCCCTTATGACTAACGCCCTTCGAAGACTTGGTTTTAAGCCACTAAAGAATCGATCGATCTTACTCTCATGTTGGATAATAATTCTGGAAGAGTACCTTGAAAGTCTTGAAAAATTATCTTTGTAGGTACCAACAGATTCATCATACTTTTGATTTAGTTCAAGAAACTCCTTCTCCATCTTTGTTCAAAGAATACGGGGGAAGTACATATTGAAAAATAAGTTCTTGAACTCGTCCCATTCCATGGACTCAATTTCATCCCTTTGCCTTATATTCTTAATAAGATTCCACCATTTATCATCTTCACCTTCCAAATGATATACTGATAACATGACTTTATCATGTTCAGAACATTGTAGAACTGAAAATATCTTTTCAGTGGTACTGATCCATTGTTCAGCCACTAATGGATCAGAAGACCCGCTGAATGAAGGTGGACGCTACCTCATGAAGGATTCAATAGAATGTTGCTCCTTCCTTTGCTCGTCTGGAAGTACTGCATAATTCATAGCTTGAGGAAGTTGTGTTAGCATGGCTACAAGATTTTTCATTCCATCTCCCATAATGTTTGGTTGTTCAGGGGGAAAATCATTTCATTACCCGTCACATTCAGCATTAACACGGTTCCTTCGGCTTCTAGACATTTACTAAAACCAAGAATCATAGTGTGAGAAACACTAATCATAATAGGAAAACCACATAATCAAGAATAAAATTTTACACTTAAGGTCTTATCATACGTTATTCATGGCCATTTCTAAAACACTAAGATTTTTTCATATGCTTAGACATATCCTTAGGGTTCTTACTAAGGCTTTCACATCCTAGTTTCCAAAGGTTGACTATACCTTTCCTCTTATACCAACTATAATGACCCATACTTTACATACATGGTTATTACTTCATAATTGAGGAATAATTATTACAACATATAAAAAAACCATGATAGGATTGTATAGGTATAGTGTCTTTAGAAACTGGGAAACATAAACAACTGGTTCATAAATCATCTACATTGTCTCCTGTTTATTTCGTCATATCTAGAGTCCCTTTTGGAATATACTACTTAATACCCTTCTTCCTGACCTGGGGAAAAAGAATACAAAAGGTTGAGCTCAAATTCTCAGTAAGGGTAATAAAAATAAATATCAATCATATCATATTCATAATAACATAACAATTTGAAAATCTTATCCTGCAAAAGAGATCATAATATCATAACATGGGATAAATCATAGTAGTGAGATGCAATCCCAATAATCATAACATAACACATGAAACTTTGTGGAATATATACATAATCATAGAAAATCATTTCATATTAGTCAAGGCTCTTTGCCAAGACCATCATAGAGGACAAATTCCATTACTGAACTGAGTTCACTCCTCGTTCCAGTCATGTATCACTGAACCGGATTAACTTTCCATTCCAGCCATGTCTATCTCATAAGATATAAATCTTTACCCAATTAATTGGAGGGAGATATAGGTCTCACACATATCATAATTAAACCATTCTAATGTGTGCCACAAAATCATAAATCATACATCATATCATAACCAATGTAATAAAAATGGGATTCTTAAACATCATGCCATCATAACATAATCCATAAAAGGACATCATAAAAATAATTCCATCATAACATAATCAAATCAATGTAAAAATAGGGATATAAATAGAACCCTAAATTATCTTATATGGAAAATAATTTTGATAAAACACTTGAACTCCATTCTTGAGGAAAATATCCTTTCTACTTCAAAAAAATTTTTGCTTTCTTAACATGTCATAAAATTATAAACTAAAAGAAGTTGATAAAAAATAAACTTGAAAACCTATAAATGAATCTTCATGTAAATAATGTTCAATGAAATCATAAAAATCCATTCATTCCATATAAGTTAAAAAAACATTCTTCTCGTATTTGGCCGAAAAAGTCAAAAAGTACCTCGTACTGCAAATGACAAAAGATTTCGTTCATATATTTTTCTAAAAAATCACTAATAGGTAAAATTTGTTTTAAACCATTTTAGTAGGATATAAATAATATTACATATTGAAAAAACATGAATTTGGTGGATAAATATGCCCCAGTAAATACCGAAGTATAAACAATCTCGGATAAAAATTGAGATTGTGAGATTTTCCCTTACCTTAGGTCTGATATGATTTGTACGTATCTGAACCTCCTGTATAATGATTTAAATAATGTCATTGACTTATTAAGGAATCATATTAATTGTTATGATATCATATATGGTCATATTCTTATCTTCTTATTAGTAATATTTCATTACTACTTGTTATTCGGGTGTTCATTGCTTTATGTTCTTATGCGTGTTTTGTCGAATAGATTCTTATTCATTTTTTTAGGTTATAGATATCTCATTTAAAGAATAGTATTACTGTAATATATATCATATTTATTCATTTAATTCATTCAATTCATTTATATAATCATTATTCAATGAAGATCATGTAGAACAAGTTGCATCACCTCGGGGAGACGGTAAGTCGTACATACACACGAGTGATGATATCAGTCCCATGATCATGGAATTGTATTGAAGTGTATGGTGTATAATATTTCAGAATCAATATTAATTTAAAATTATCATATATAGTTATTTCTTCCATCATATACGCATCCAAGTATGTTATTGATGAAATAAAAGATTACACCATAGCGTGGAGACGGTAGGTCGTATATATGCACGCATGGTGATTTCGTTTCTTTCATAGGATGGATAGAAGATAGAACATGGTTGTTTCATATTCATAATAACATATCAGTATAAAATTTATACTAGAGTTATTACTTAACAATGAAACAACTCATATAGAGTAAGTAGAAGAAGAAATAATTTTGAAAGAATCAGTAAAGGATATTACCTCTTCTTCGATGTGCCTCTTCTTAACCTCCTCTTAGGGCACTAAAGTTGGCCTTGGAGGAAGACCAAGACATCTAGTATGTTTCTAGGGAATTTCAAAAGAGAAATTGTCTGGGTTTGGACAATCTTTAAGGCTCAAAGTTATGTAAAGAGGAGAGGGAGGAGGTGCCCTTTTATATGGGAGGAGAGTGGCACCTTTGGAAACCTCAAAAATATTAATTTATAATAAATAAAACCCCACTTAAAAACCTCCAAAAATGACTCATATTTAAATATTAGATGATATGGGTTGTAATCTCATCAACCAATAAAATTTATACATGTTGAAAATTTATTTTAAACCTTATCAACTTGATTTATCCTTATTTAATCTATTTAATTTTATTTGTGGTAATAAGATTTTAAATTTTAAATTGTTATAAATAATTATTTATGTTTTGTGAATTGTCTTTAATTTTATATTATATGAAATTTTAGACCATATAAATTTTAATTTATAATTTTTAAATATATTTGTGAGTTTTAAACAATTTTATATTATGTTATTTTTATAAAATAATAATCGTGTCAATTTTGACACTGTTCATTTATTTTAATTTAAATAAAATTCACACAGAATATATGTTCGAAATAAAAGATTTAATAGATTCATAACATGTCATATTTATCTAGAAAATTCATGGATCGCATTAAATAGTTCATATAATATTTATTTTAATATTTTTAAAACCATTTATTTGATATTTCAATCCATAAAATAATTTCAACATCACTATTGTGTCACCTTTAATGATAATTATTTAATCACTAAAAATTATAAATAAATTTTTATTATGTAGATAATTTTATTATATTTCTGGATACTATTCATGTTCTATGTTTCATGAATTTTATCGCTAAATTAAAATTATTATACTTATAAGATTTAAGAGAGTGACATGTTGTCACTTTCTTTGGTTTTAATAATAATTAAATTATTTTCATGGTCAAAAGTTCTTAAAATGAATCTAATCCTACCCTTATGTGATATGGGTCGACTTTTAGTCATCCAATATAATTTTGGCAGGTGTTAGAGTAATTTTATAATCTTATTTTTACCTTTAATTACCCGATTTACCTTTAACTGCAGTAAATAAAAATTACCGTAGTTACTATTAAAAAAATAAGAGTAACCTATTAACATAATTTGGACCCACTTAATTCAAATATGGAATAAATTTTTCAAAATTCAAAACACAGAAGTTTCAGTAATTAAATTAAAATTAATCCCGTTGTTTAGAAAATGGGTTTTAAAAGTTAAAACATTGTCAAAGATTGAAATGTTTTTACCTATGAATTCAAAGTAAAATTAATGGTAATGACCTACATTATATTAAATGGTAAAAATTTATTCTATTTATACTTTAAAACTATTCAATATTATAATTTAACCATATAAATTATTGCAATGAAAAAGTTTTTTTAAATTTAAATATAGCGTGTTTTTACTATTCATTAAAATATGAAAGTTATCAGAATAATATGAAAAATTTATCCAAAGTAAATTTTTATATACTGATTCCAAAGAAGAATTTTATTTTTTCAAATTTAACTTATAAACATGTTAAAAACTATATTTAATGTGGGTGCGCCATCAAAAGGCGGCAAAACTTCATTTTTTGAAAAATACTTATTTTACCTGAAAAACTTATTTTGTTCTCATACCATGTTCCAGAAAAAGTGTAAGATGAAAAATAATGTTATAAAATTCAAAATTTTGTTAATACTATTCACAATGTCTAGTCCATAATAATATTATAACAATGTATCATTGTTTAGTGAAACCCGATATTTCGTACTACACACACTATCGAGGAAGGTCGTGATTGCGTGTAACGCAAGACAAGCAAGTGTTGTGTGTAGTGAAAGATTCCTTTGGTGTTGCGTATAACATAAGACATAAAAAAAATATTTCTCATAAAATTTCATGGTGTTACAATGCACTAGTGTCAATGAAGTATGGTATAATAATGGAATTTATTAGGATGGTACCTCTTATATTGAATGTCAATATATCAGCCTCAATATTTTCTAGAGTCTTCTCTATAATAAAACACATCCACTGATACATCGGATGTGAAAATTTAATTTATTATTAAGGTTGTATAACCCTATCCTAAGTAAATGGAATATATATATTTTATTCCCTAACCCACACTCCCAATACCAACTCTTTATTGGATTGGTCACCACTACCTATCCATGAGAATTTTATATAATATTTATTTAAGTTTGACATATGAATTCATTGGTGACATGTTTAATGTGTATTTTGGCACTTACATTTTGAGTGTACCTACTCTTCTTACTATAATCAATCAAATGTTACTCTCCCCTGGGATCTCTATGAAGAACTGCAAAGTGATTTCCCTTATAGATCCATATACTTCCTCTTCAATCCACTAAATGGATGTATTATAACCCCTTCCATTGGAGGGATGAACTTTCATATATTTTTTCTACTACCACTTCATATACTAACCACCATTGAAAAGGTATATATATTTTAGAAGAATATTCTTGATTTAATCACTTGCTATGGTATTATCTAAAACCATTTCGCATTAATCTTCTCATTTATAACATTCTAGGGGGTATACTTTTCTAGCTCAAAAATATGAGATGCATTCTCCACCAACATCATATTAACCTAACTGATTTCTAAAGAATCCTATAGTCAGGAAAAAATTATCTCACCTATCTTATATTATTTATTAAATATTTTATGAAACCATTTTCAATCATGATTCTCATCTAACATGACTTCCTCAAATGCTTCTCACTGCCTCCTGTTGGATCCCTCCAACATATAAGATCTAAAAATGACCATTTAGGTCTTTAGAGTATATAAAAACATGAAAATATAGTTTATTTACTCCAAACACAACTTATATTTCTCTAGACCCACATCACCTATAAATAATAGTGGATTATACTTCCTAAATTCCTAAACTCGATCATCTTCCCTCAAACTACCTTATTTAACATCACTATATGTTCATTGTATAACTGTAAATAAGGATTCTACAAATTGAGGTTAAATATGATCATTCTCCACAACCTTTTCCCTCCATATGTGACCCATTGGATCTCTCTTATGTAAGATATTCCATAAAAAACAAGGTTTTCATAAAAACCACAAAATTCACTAATGTTATTCTATATAAAGTCCCACATCCAAAACTATGACTATATATACTCCTATGAATTTGGATAATTTCATTCCACAATATTCTTTCCAATAATTAAATCATGGTTCCAATTATTCCCAATTTGAAAATCACTTTGGAAAAACATTCATAAGAAAAACAAAAAGTCAATGGAAATCCATTTTTCTTTCAATAATGAACCATTTTTTCTTTGAAACTAATTTAATGAGATGTATTCGATAACATGATTATCATAATGAATGTACTCTCATAAACCATATCCCATAAATATGACATTGAAAAAATATATTTCTATGTGGTACCACAAACATCTCAATTACCTAAAAGTCCTAGTGATTTAGAGTCCAACATAAAAAGGTTTTATTTTCCATTTAATGGGTGTCTTATGAGTCCCAACCATTTTATTCTCCACACCTATCAACATTTTTATACTAATACCCATGCTATTAGAACATTTTGGAACACCAAAACATGTGGCTATAATCGTACGGCTTAGTTCGAGGTTCCAAATTAACTTAAGTGAATTCCTTAATCACCAGATCCTACCAAAAATGGGTATTGGGAATTAGCAATAGTAAAAAAGAAATACATAATGACCATATTATAATACATTATTTGAAAGAATAAATTTAAATAACCATAGATGAAGAATTATTTTTTATCCTTACATGCATTATTATGCATTTAATCTTCAATTTCACTAAAATACATAAGTAGGGTTGAGTAAAAAATCATTAAGATTTCCCTAAGACTCCAATACACATCTATAGAAAATAAATTTCAAATATAGTGAAAAAATAATGATAAATCCAAAAAAATAAAATAATAATATATATATATATTAGTACACACTTTTTAGAAAAACAATAATCACTTAATAATAAATAATTCATTTTTTAAAATATATTTTAATCAATTTTTTAAAACTATAATTTCAAAATCCATAGTAAATTCCTTCCTTCCAATACTCAAATTCTCATTTTAACCAAAAAAATCATGCTAAAAGTATCAAAAAAGTAATTTTTTAATTTTTTTGTGTTTTCACTATTTATAATGTCCTAACCACCACAAAAAAATGAATAGATAGCTTCCATGAAATAAAAAAATTCAAGACCTATTACAACTTATGATTAACCCTATTGTGAGTCATTCCATTTTCCCACATTTATTCATGCTCCCTAAGTCACCCACCTCAATTGATGTTGAGATCCCCCCCAGGCCCACACCCCCATGTCTAATGTTGATACTATTTATTTAAATATCATAATTTATAAAAAGTGAAAAGTTAAAAAGTAAACATAAATATACATATTAATAAATTAAACATTACATCTCACAATAATCACACAATCTGAAGAAGTTTTACCATCTCTGAGGATTATTTACAAACTATGCTTATTTTAGAATTCATGTGAAGACATATCTATAATCGACCCACACTAGACTCATTTATAGACATCAAAAAAGTTATTATAATCATTATAACTTAGAGGATGGAAATAAAAAAATGGGTGATCTCAAACCCTAGGTAAGGGGAAAATGAATAAATTTTCATCAAGGGTTTGATCATAATTATGTGAGAAAAAATGAGCATGGGAGAAATGTATTATTTTAAATAATATGAAAAAATAAGTGTTTTCCATAATTCATAATAGAAGGATATGTATTCTAAAATAAATTATCATTTAGAATGGCATAATAATGTGAAATATTAAACATGATCTATGAAGAATATTCATAGGAATATGAAATAGGAATATTACATGTCTCTAAAATATAACATAATGAGGAATTAGAGAACATACATAATCAAAGGAAAACAGTCTATAATTGTTTAGGTATCAATATCATGTGACCCATTACATTGTGATACATGAATTACTTCTTATGAACCATTACTAAATTGAACTTCATAACTCGCAACCCATTCACTACTATAGAAATGGATTAATCCACCACTATGGATTTAATAGTGCTAGCTAGAAAGGCTGTTAAAGATCCCCTTTATCAGTGCTAAAAAAGATCATTATTAAAGGGGGTATTTAATAATGCTTTTTTTAGCATTGTTAAAATGGGTCTTTAATAGTGAAAAAATCATTATTAAAGACCCAACTTTATCTACACTTTTTTACAAGCACTGATAATTACCCACCCTATATCAACACTTTTAAAAAAGAACTGATAAATGGGCCCTATTATTGCCTCTTGTAAAAAAGATCTGAGGAAGGGGGTTTATCAGCACTTTTTTAGAAGCGCTGATAAAGACCCCCCCCCCCCCCCCCCCCTCAGCGCTTTTTAAAAAGCGCTGATAAAAGTATACATAAAAAATATTTTTCATTACAAAAAATTATTAATAAATAAATATATTTATATGAATATAAATATAATATATATTTTTTGAAATATGTTTTAGATAAGGTAAATAGGATTTTACACTTAATATATAAGATATTTAGTGAAAATGGATTATAAAATAACTAAAAAAATAATTTTAAATAATAATTTGATCATTATTACGAGTAATAGTCATTTAATATCAATTTGAAGATAAAAAATCAAAAAAAAATAAAATAAAGATCTAAAATAAGTTGAAAACATAACTCAAACTTCAAACGACCATAAATTTTGATCTGAGTGTCTTTTTGGGATCTACCACATATCAAATCGCAATATGTGATGAGCTCTATGCCATTAGATATAGAGGTAAACCTTTGTCACATTTTTCATATCCAAAAAAGGCCTAGAAGGCCTCCAAATGTGAGTTTTTAGTCGGGGTACCCAGATTTTTTTACATTCGATGGATTTTCAGCCTTGTTTAAAGGGGTCATTTCTGATTTTTTAGTGGGGACTGAATTTATTTCTAGGTCTTATATTCATACTGATATTATGGTTTTTAAATTTTATCATTTTTAAAATTTAATTTTATTTATAATTACATATATGAATTTTTTTTTATATTTACATATAATAAATCACTCATTTAAATATATATATTAACGTATTTACCTAAAAATGTATATTCTAATATATCTAAATAAATACATATTCTAAAAGTGTATATAAAATAATATCTAACCATTTTTTACATTATACAAATATATTTATATATTCATATGTGTGTATATTAATAAATAGATATATATATATATATATATTATAATATAATATATGTAAATGAATATAATATATGATATATTTAAATAAATATAATATATATCACTCATACACATATATTTTATAAATTTATTTAAAAATAATTACATAAATATACATAAATATATATTTGTAAATATATATGTATATAAACAAAAATATCATTAAACATACAGCAAAACAACATGGTGTAGTGGTAAAGGCATTCCATCTTTGAAGGAGTGGTGCAGGTTTTTAATCCATGTGGGTGTGGATGAGGCCAGAAATTTTCAAAGTGCTGATAAAATGGGTGGAGGGTGAAACTCACTAATAAAGGAGGTGTGGAGAATTATTAAAGGGGTCGTGGAAGCACTGATAAAGGGGTTAGGTGAATAGGTTTCTGAAAAAAAAAATTACCCCCTTTAAAAGTGTTTCCTTTATCAGTGCTAAAAAGGATCTGTTAAAGGCACCCTTTAACAGTGCTAAAAATGATATTAAAGGACCCTTTTAACAACACTTTATTTAGCATTGTTAAAGGTATCCTTTAACAGTTCTTTTTTAGTGCTGATAAAAGTTTCAAGATTTTAACTGCACTTTGATTATCAATATTTGTTAGCACTGATAAAGGCTTTTTATAGCACTAATAAATGAATTTTTGGTTGTAGTGATTATTGACTTGTGTTTCATAACCTATGTTCCATTATTGACTCGAGTATCATAATTCATGATGCATTATTAACTTGAGAGTCAGAAATCATGGTCAATCATTGATTTGAGTATCATAACTCACAGTATTTATTAAATCACGTAACAAAACTCATGGTCCATGTTGACTTGAGTATCACAACTTTTTTTCCATTATTCACTCACTTATCACAACTCATGGCCTAATTTTATCTCATGATATATAAAATATAAACTGATGCATAAGAGGAAAATATAGGACCCCACATGTTAATAATAATCTACCATACATTTTATTTCCAATAGAATATGAAAACATTCATATTTTAAACATTACTTAATTAACCATTAGATAAATATGAGTTTCATGAAGAATTCCATTGAAAATTTCACAATATATCAAGAAAAATAAGGTCGATTGTGGTATAAGAACATATCTCAACTGTTATATAAATATCATTAAAGATATTTTATATATGAAAAGTATATGTTCAAGACCATTTTTCAATTCAATTTGATAAACAATAAGATATATCCCTTTCTGAAATGCTTGAAATCCCCTTCAAATTATTTTAAAATCTAATAATTTGATATTGAAAAATTATTTAAAAATTAGAATTTAAAAGTAAAATTTGTTTTCAGAAAAAAAAAATTGATTAAATAAATATTCATTCATAAATTTTTTTTTAGAATCCATAAAAATTATAAATAATTATTTCTAAATATCACATTCCTCCAAAATATCTTTTTTAGAATCAACACTTGTTTTTTAGAATTAATATTTTACTTTTGATAAAAATATTTACTTTTATTTTTAACATCATTAAGAATTATTATAATTTATAAAATCATTTTAAAAATTGGAAAGGAAGATTAATTTGGAATAATTATCATATTGGTGAAATAATTTATTCACAAAAAATTGTTTTTATAAAACATTTAGAAAATTGTCATAAAATAGGAAGGTATAAGTCAATTTAAATAGTAATTTTCAAAAAAGTGAAGTGATGAAAATTGAAAAAAAAAATCTTTAAACAATTCTATAATAATATATAAATGAAAATACATAATGGTTTTAAAAGGAAATATAGAGTGGAAGATAAAATATTTGATTATGAAATACTGGAAAATCATTTTGATAAATTGATATGCCATATTTTGGAAATCCACATAGTAAAAAGAGTAATAAAAATTTTTAAAAGACGATATAGAAAATATGTAATTAAAAAAACATAAAACTTAATTTTTATTACAAATATATAAAGTATAACATTATAGTGAGGAGAAAATATAGACACTAAATAAAAAGATCTTATTTGGATAGGATAAGAATTATTCTTAACAACATTTTACTTTTGGTAGAAGAAATTATTCTTATAAGGTAATTTAAATTAATAATTAATTTTACATGTAGAGGAAGATAAAATATAATATAATTAAATTTTAGGGTGGAAGAACCCAATCATGGGATAAATACGTTCAATAAGAAACATCATAATTAAAATAGATAAGTTTTGAGTTATCAATATCAGTTGTGGCTTTGATAACACCTAATCCAAAAGACCTTGAAAGGAGAACATGATATAGATTTGTAAGTCCATTAAATTTCATGAAAATTATGATAAATATAATCCATTGTGATGTACACAAATAATTTCAATGAAATTTGTTTCATAAAACAAACATGACTTAATGAAAGGAAACTGATACAAAACACCCTCCCCATAATTCTTGAATTCTAAGAAAGTAATTTAAAATTATGCATAAAAAAGGCTATTAATCATATATTTCAGAACCTTATTCATACCAATAACATTATATTATATTTGTTTACAATAATTCATTAAAATTATGTTATATATTTCAATTTATTTTCACAATCAGATACTGCAATTTTGATTTCCTATTTAGAAATAGTTTCATAATGGTGGTGTTTATTCTTGTTTATAATTCAATGTTAATCATTCTAAGATAAATATGGATATTCTAATATATCTATTTTTATTTATTTATTTTTTTATAATTTTTTTATTATGTATTTTAATTAATATTTCTAATGGTGAAGTCAGTGATGATCTTTTTTTGGTAATTTTTAAGAAACAAAAGGGTAGTGCGTTAATAATAAGCCAAATATTAACATAACACTTACAAAAATATAAATAAAAATATATTTTATAATTATTTTATATTAACACCAATAGTTAATTTTCAACAGTAATCCATGATATATATTTCTATAATTATTCATTTAGTTGGTTAAACAGACCCAAATAAGAACAAGTTATAAACTGTCAGAGAGTATGGTTAAGAAAGTGATTCTTTTTAAAAAATATCATTATCATATAGTCATAAAAATATTATTTAAATGTTTTCAATGTGTTTAATTATATTTTAAGATATTTTTATAATGAATTAAATACTATATAAAAATGAAATAAATCATTTTCATGGGGGTGATAATCCACACGTACTCATGAGCTTTGCATTCATTTCTATAGAGCAGAATGAAGGTATAAATAGGTTTATATTATTAGAATATTTATAATTTTGTAAGTATAAAATTTATTCAAAAAACAATACTCTTAAACCATACATTTATGTTTTTTATCAAAATATATCTTGTTGCATATGAATGTGGTTGTCTGCACGTAACACAATTGGTGTTTTTATTTTTCAAATGGATTGGAGTAAGGTTCAAAACGGTTATCACATAAACATAATAAAATATAATCATAAATATGACACCAGTGTAATTATGTATACATGGGTATATTATATTTTGAATTTGTAGAATAATAAAGGAATTAAAATGAATGAAATATTAGTAACTTAGAATTTTACATTACTTCTTGGAAGAGCCCCATAGAAAAATGGATTAAGTCTTTGAGATGTGGTATTTTGAGAAGAACAGAACCTCTATATAAGGCCCCAGCATTAAAATTTACTTAATCTTGAGTTAATACAATATTACACATTGAGGAACTTTTAAGGTTTAGAGTTTTAGATAATTAGATGATAAAACTTGCATTACATTCCACATTTAAACAAAGTGGTTACGTAAAGATAGTATTCATTTTTTTCCCATCAACAGAAACATATTTAAAATAAAACATGGATTCTTTCTTGACACTTCCTTGACACTATCATCATATCATGTACCTTTCCCTTGACCTGTGAAAATCATTTCAAAAAACTTGGGATGAGCATAAAAAAACCTCAGTAAGGGATATAAAAATATGGAAAGGAAACATGAGTTCATATATACATAAGAATGAAATCATACTTTACCCATAAAAAATAGGAACTTTAACATACCTCATAAAATCATGAATAAATCATAGAAATCATAAGACATAAAAGGTAACTTGAGGCATTCATAACATTCTTACGTAGGGAGTAACCCTCTTGGTTACGTTTGGAATACCCACCACAGTATATTCCCTAAATCTCTTCGGATAAACCTTAACGTTTCACTCCTTCACATTACCCAATGCATTGGAGAGCTATATTGGGATCACCCGCCCTTAGTTTATCACAGAACCACCCTTCTTCATATTAATGCCCAAGAACCTCAACATAATCGTATCACATAAAACATGCATAAAGGAAACATAACATTTCCACCTTTCAATCACAAGATATCAATACAAAACATTGATATAAAAACATTATGAAAACCATTTTCAATACCAAACTAAAAGAAAAGTAAAACATAGTATTTATTTTTCTTTAAAAAAAGGTATGGCTTGTAGAGGAAGATGAAACTCAAATAATGGTTACGGCGGTGGAGAAGTCGTTGTCGCCGCATACATACGACAAAAACATTCCCTTTTGTCATTTGGTAAAACGCTTTGTATAAAAAAGATTCCTTTAGGATAAACATAAAAGTCAAAGGGTTTTATACATCGTATAAATGAAGGTTGTGTATAAAACAAAATATGCCTCAATGAAAGGATATTGAGACGAAGTCCCATATAAAGATGCTATCCTTGGATTAAGGATAAATCAATTACATAATTATGTGTGACAAACTAATACACCCAATATAAGTGGATATTAAGTGTAAAACAATCAAAGGTCATTCACACATATTCAAAGGATAACATATTCAATAACTACATGTTTAACCCAAGGAAATTGAAATTGGGTTAAGAAGTTCCCTTGGTAAAATTCGACAGCCTAACGGCGTCACTTTAAAATTCATAAAATTAGTTGATGGGAGAGAAAATGGTATATCATCACTTGGACATAAAATTTACATCAATAAGGATATATAAGAACATATCCCAATATAAAAATATGTAAATTAAAAGACATAACAAAAGAAGTCTTTTAAAAAGAGGAGGGTGAAAGGTTCCCTTACCGACATGGGTATCTTTCGAAACATACACCCCGTGAAAAAAATGACAATACAACATTGATGTAAATACTCATAAATGAAAGTATATTACACAATGAGTAAAATAATGGTCAGTACAAACACCAATCAAAGGAAATTGTGGCAAATGTAGCATAAATCTCACGGGAAGAAAAGTGAGATGAAAAATCCCTTACGAAAACTCGGAAGCCTAACGGCACCACTTAAAACTTCCAAAAATGGATTGATGAGATCAAATAGGGTCTCTCATAATATTACAATAAAATTTATAGAAATATGAATATAAAAGAACATCCCCCATAATAACAAAGGGGAGCTTAAAAGAAGTGACATAAAGGAGAGTACTTAAAGAGAAAGAGAGAGGTTAGATCTCTTACGAAAATTCGGCAGCCTAACGGCGTCACTCAAAACTTCCAAAATGGATTGATGAGAGAGAATAGGGTCTCTCATAATATGAACATAAAAATTAAAGTAAGGGTAATATAAAATAACATCCCAATCACAAAAAATATGAGCTTAAATGGAATGACATAAAAGAGTGTACTTAAAAAGAAAGAGAGAAGCAGGATCCCTTACCTCAAGTCCAACTTGTCTTGTTCGTTTCTTTATATTCCTGAATAATAAACTTTGGTCAATTTATAATTGCCTAAGGACCTCCTTTAAATATTATTATTCAGTTAATATCACATATTATAATGTTATAATAATTGTTTAATAATGTTAGTTCATATCAGACGTTTTTGCCGATGTTTGGTACATGAGTCAAAAATGAACTTGTTTGAAAAATGATTGTCCATGTAGTTATAAGTAAATAATTTCCAGAATAGTATTAATGATTAAAATATCATATATATCCAGTACATATTCATTTTATACTATTCCATATCATTTGGAGATAAAAAATGAAAAGCACCGTTCATGGAGACGGTAGGCCGTACGTACGCATGAACGCTACTTTCATTTTTTCTTGGTCATATTAACGGAATTAAAAATAAATGATATATATTTATATTATAATTACAGTATAATATATATGTTATATAGGTCACATATGTTCATTAATTTCATTCTTTATACGTTCCATGTATTGCATGTACGAGTCACATCACTTGAGGGGGCGGTAGTCCACACTTCCTCATATGAAATTATCGCATTTACACAACATGAAAAGAATAAAGGTATGGTTTAAATATAAAATACAGAAACATATAGTAAACATAAATACCATATATATCATATATAAAATACAGTGACATCATAATGTCCACCTTTAAAGGTTTTAAAAGAATATTGAACAATCATCGTTTCGTGAGGCAGAAAATCTCCAACCACAGAAACAGTATGTTCTTTAACCATTAGATGAAGGTGTGTGTAATTGTAGCTCGAATACTTCTTATAAAAACATCCTAGTATATTGAAGATACTTTATTTGTTACAAAATAAATTAATAAAAAGAGTTTAGGGGGTTGGAGAAGCAAAATAAAACAAAAGGACACAAGTGAAGACATTACCTTAAAATCGGGTAACTCCCTATGGTTTGAGCTCAAAGGATTCATTGGGAAGACTTCTTCCCAAATTTAGGCTTCAAGGAGTTTTTGAGGGATGTGGAGAGACAAAATGGTCAGGGTTTGGCCGAGCCAAAGGAATTGGAAGTGTGGGTAAGGAGGTAGAGGTGGGGGCCTTTTATAAGAGGAGAGGAGGGGCACTCTTGGAAAGTAAAGAAATGTTACATTATTTTAGAATGAGTTTCCGATATTAATGGTCCAACATTGATGTGTTTCGAGTATAAGGTGATAAGGGTTCTAAATCCACCCATCCAATAGGTTTTGTACATGTGTAGGTCTTAGATATTACATTATCATTTCATTTTAATTAAATCGTTAAATAATGAGGTCATCGCTGCATCATCATGATGTCAAAAATAATTTAATTTATTTAATGTCTAAAAATTATAAAAAAAAATACTATGATGTAGGAAATCTTTTTATCTTTCCAATGACTATTTATAGTCAAAAATATTACTTGTATAACCTCATGTAAAAATTTTTTTAGTAAAACATATCAGGTTTGTGTCATTTTTACTTTAACATTAAATAAAAAGGTATTTATGTCATTTTCCAACCAAAGTGGCTCCATGGGGTCCCCAAGTTGACCCATGGATTGTATTAGTCGGAAAGGACTCATCCAATGAGGGTAGGACATGTTTCTAGGTCATTTCAGTTTATTAAAACATTATTCTTACCTTAAACTACACTAATTACCTCTAACCGCGATTAAAAACTTAATAAGTTACTATTCACCAAAAAATTATTTTAATCCCATTGAACTACATTTTACTTCTTAATGAAAACCATGTATGTCCTATTTTTGAAATTCAAAACACAAAGATGGAAAATTTTCATTTAAACGGAAAAATCAGTTTTTATAAGTACCACTTAGTGGTTTCACTATTCATCAAAAATTGAAGTTTTTCAGAAAATTACCAAAAGTTCACCCTAAGCTATATTTGATATTCCGAATTCAAAAATGATTTCTATTTTACAAAATTCAAAACATATAAGTTTCATTAATTAATTTAATAATTAATTCCCTCTGTCAAAACAAATAGCGTGTTTTTATGAAACAAAATGTATCAAAAGATTGACGCTAGTTTAAGTCCGATTTCAAAGTGAAATTAATTCCAACGACCACTATTGGATTAAATGGTAAAAATATATTCTAATTTAACTTTAAAACCAATTAAAAAGATAATCTAATCATGTAAATAAATTAGATTAAAAGAGGTTTTGAATTAAAATACAACATCTTTCACCATTCATTAAAAATTGAACTTTTTCGGAAAAATACAAAAAATTTACACAAAGTAAATTTTGATGTCCTGATTCTAAAGAAGAATTTTATTTTGTCAAATATAACACATAAAATTGTCAGAAAGTGTATTTAAAAGAGGTTCTCCATCAAAAGGCAGTTAATCGACCTTTTAAAGAATATTAGAATGTTTACGCTTAAAATTGGATTCATTTGCATTTTTAATCCTCTAACATTTATTGTAAAAAGTAAAAATATTTGACAAACATATATAATAATTTTGTAGTTAGTTCTGTTCATTCCCGCCATTACAACGGCTAGGCGTTAACTACTATTTAAAATAATATTATTTTATTATTAGAGTGCAACGTAAGATTCCCAAGAAACTTGTTGTTGCGTGTTGGGTACGCCATCGAGCATAGCATCCCATTTAAAGTAATATTAAGACAAACCCCCTTGAAGGGATCGTAATCCTATGATCAGGACATAATGTCACACTATACCCTCATAGGGATGGACCAAAGAATAACACTCAATTAAAGGTATTTTATACTGATGAAACAAAGGTATGCAAACTGTCTAATAGGAAGTACATGGAATTTTTATTAGATACATGGTGTGTACCACTAAAACTATACATGATCAATTCTATGCCTATGTTACTCTACACATTCCTATTTACACCAGTCATGCCCATATACCTTCTTATTCCTGAGTACATAGTTGTGTCTGATGGTCATGCTTATGTACTCTGGTCATGCTCATGTCTCTATCCATTCCTATTACCTTGAATCCCCAAAGTACACACACAGATACCAGAACTAGGTCACATGGTGTGTGGTAGGGACTATATTTCATGTGGTCTTTTTTTCCAACATGTAAAACCTAGTGTCACTGAAGGGATACTGCATTACTTGTGTTCATGGAACTATATTTTGTGTAGTCATTAATTTCTTAGAAATTCCATACCTTTCCATGCATTAATCCATTCCATTTTCACCATCATCTCTACTACTAATCACATTTAGATATCATGGGTCAGGGTTTAACCAACCATTATATCAAAAATGGACTGATTCCAATCAAAACCTTTGTTTAGGAATCACATCTCGTCACTCTGTTCTACACGGCGCATACAAAACCACAACATGTGATCCTCAAATATGGTCACAATCCACCTCCTATCATTTAATGTTCTTATCACGCCTTTATTTATCAATAAATCATGAACCTGGTCCCATAGAATCGATCCATTTCACTGAAGAATGGACATTCAATGATCGGGTATTTAGTATTTTCCAAACTATCATATAAAGGGATAGTTAGTGATGAACATGTGATGAAATGGGGATGAAAATCATAAATCAAAAATGAGGAACAAAACTCATCCATTTTTTGGGTTGGTCTCAATTATTTTTTCATTAGAATGATGAATGGATAAGAACAATATCATTTCCTCATTAACCCTAGAATATAAACCTGCACATGTTAGCAAGAACGACCCATGAATCAATATATTGGTGTATTTGATTCACATTCATCATGAGATAATCCATGGGGGAAAATGCATGAAAAATAAATTCCCAAACATGGGTTTAGATCGATCACTAATGAAGATTGATACTGCATCGTCATCACTGGTGAGATACATGAGTTCCATTGGAGAAAAATACCATCATGTAATCAATCATGATCCTCGATTTATTTTTATTTACCAAGATCTCCTCCAATAGATCCTCTCTCAACCATATTTTTATGTAGTTAACACAAGGTATTTGGAATAACCTTATATCTATATTGGAGGTTTAAATCACTACAGTTAAACATAATAAATAAATAAACTTATTTATTTATTTTATTATTTATCCCCATGATTACTCTTAAACAAAACAACTAAAACCAATAAATGTTATCTCATTCCAAGGTAAAACCTGCATTACAGATTCAATAATAGTATTATATTTCCAATCTGAGACACTGTTTGGGAGTTATTTCACTATTTAATGAAAATTATGTGTGTGTGATATAATATGTTTAATATTTTATTATATCAATATTTAGGCCTTGAAATATCATTACATCCCATCACATGGGTCTAATAATGTTATTAAATATATTCCAATGCTTTACATGAAAAAAAATATGTAACAATTAATCAAACATGAAATTAAAAATGGATAATATCTAACAAATATATAGAGAGAGAATAATTATAAATTATGTTTATAAATGCATATATATGTGAATAAGGTTCTAAAATAGGTGATTAAGATAGTTTTTTTTCTGTTATGCATGAGGTTAAGGAACTTTCATGGTAAGTAAATATTAATGGTAAATATGTTTATAAGGCCCCGGCCTTAAACCTTACTTTATATTGAATTAAATGAATAATTCACATTGAGGATCTTTTCAGGTTTAGAGTTTTAGAGAATTATATCATGAATTAGATTCCACATTTAAACAAAGTGGTTACATAAAATATTGTATTCATTTTTTTCCCATCAACGGAAACATATTTAAAATAAAACATGGATTCTTTCTTGACACTTCCTTAACACTATCATAATATCATGCACCTTTCCCTTGACCTGTGAAAAATATTTCAAAAACTTGGGATGAGCATAAAAAGCTCAGTAAGGGATATAAAAGTACGAAAAGAAAACATCAGTCCATGTATGAAATCATACTTTACTCATAAAACATAATCATTTTAACATACCTCATCAAATCATGAATAAATCATAAAAATCATAAGGAATAAAGGTAACTTGAGGCATTCATAACATTCTTACTTAGATAGTAACCATCTTGGTTACGTTTGGAATACCCATCACAGTATATTCCCTAAATCTCTTCGGAGAAACCTTAACGTTTAACCCCTTCGCATTACACAATGCATTGGAGAGCTATATCGGGCTCACCCGCCCTTAGTTTATCACGGAACCACCCGTCTTCATAAACAATGCCCAAGAACCATAACATAATCATAGCATATAACTTAATAATAATGTAAAGATAACATTCCCACATTTCAATAACAATATAACATTCTTAGATAATGAATCCATTCTAAAAACCATTTTCAAAACCATTTAAAACATTTAATAAAGAGATTTTTGAATCAAAGTGTCCCATACCACTTTGAAGTTTTAAACATTTTAAACCATTAATATCCATATAATTAAATACTTAACCATTTTTTAAAACATGGATATTAATGATAAATATTTATAAGAATAAATCATTAAAACATTAAAAATGATATTTTAGTTAAAGGGTTTTTAACAAAATGAGAGACACTTAAATACCATAATTGAGGAATAACATTTAATGAAAACATTATAATATCATGAGAATAAATGGATTCATGATATAATATTCCAAGGGATAGTATATACACCATATAAGAGTGAATTGGTGCATAACAACAATGAAGTCTCAATAGAAATGTAAAATGAAATGAAATCCCTTATAAAGAAGGTATCCTTAAATTAAGGATAAATCAATCTCATAATTATGTGTGAAAAATATAAATAGACCCAATATAAGTGGTTATTAAGTGTAAAACAATAAAATGTCATTCACACATATTCAAATGATGACATATTCAATAACTACATGTTGAACCCAAAGAAATCGAAATTGGGTTAAGAAGTTCCCTTGGTAAAATTCGACAGCCTAACGGCGTCACTTTAAAATTCATAAAATTAGTTGATGAGAGATAAAATGTTATCTCATCACTTGGACATAAAATTTACATCAATAATGATATATAATAACATATACCAACATTAAAATATGTAAATTAAAAGACATAACAAAAGAAGTCTTTTAAAAAGAGGAGGGTGAAAGGTTCCCTTACCAATTTGGGCAACTTTTGAAACGTACACCCCATGAAAGAAGGGGCATACAATGAAGATGTAACTACCCATAAATGAGAGTATATTATACAAATAGTAATATAATGGTCAGTACATACACCACACAAAAGTAAATATTGGCCAATGTAGCATGAATCTCACAGGAATAAAAAGTGACACGAAAATCCCCTTATGAAAATTCGGCAGCCTAACGGCGCCACATAAAACTTACAAAAATGGATTGATGATATAAAATAGGTTCTATAATCATATTAACATAAAATTTACATAAATATGAATATAAAAGAACATCCCCCAACATAAGATAGAGGATCTTAAAGTAAGTTACATAAAAAGAGTACTTAAAAATAAAGAGAGGTAGGATCCCTTACCTCGTGTCCGACATGACTCGACCATTCTTTAATCTCCTGAATAATAAAATTTGGTCAATTTATAATTTCTTAAGGACCTACTTTAAATATTATTATTCATTTCATATCACATATTATAATGTTATAATAATTGGTTAATGAAGAGAGTTCATATCAGACGTTTTTGTCGATGTTCGGTACATGAGTGAAAATTGAACTTGTTAGAAAATAATTTTTCATGTAGTTATAGGTACATAATATCCAGAATAGTATTGATGTTTTAAATATCATATATATCTATTATATATTCATTTTATACTATTACATATCATTTGGAGATAAAAAAATTAAAAGCACCGTTCATGGAGATGGTAGGCCGTACGTACGCATGAACACTACTTTCATTTTTTGTCATATTAATGGAATTAAAACAAAATGAGAGATATATATATTATAATTACAGAATTATATCCATCATTTAGATGTAATATATTACATATATATCCATTATATATATGTACTTATAATAGTACATAACATTTGGAGATAAGAAATGAATTGTACCGTTCATGGAGATGGTAAGTCGTACGAACGCATGAAGGCTACTTTCATTTCTTTTCTTTTTTTTGTATTCAATGGAATGAAATAATAATTATATAAAGGTATATTATAATTACAGTAGGATATCATATTTAATACCATTAATTACATCCTTTATACATCCCACATATGGAATTAACGAATCAAATCACTTTGAGGGGGCGGTAGTCCGCACTTCCTAAAATGAAGATATCGCGTTTACCCATAATGGAAACCATAACGGTATGCCATAAATGAAAAATACAGAAGCTTAAGGAAAACATAAACATATTATATATTATATATAAATATAGTTACATCTTAATGGCCACATTTGAAGGTGTTAAAAGAATATTGAACAATCATCGTTTCGTGAGGCAGTAATTCGCCATCCACAGAAACAGTATGTTCTTTAACCATTATACGGAGGTTTGTGAAAGTATAGATCGAATAATTCTTATAAAAACATCCTAGTATATTTAATATACTGTTTTTGTTACAAAAAAAGTAATAAAAAGGGTTTAGGGGTTTGGAGAAGCAAAATAAAACAAAAGAACGCAAGGGAAGACATTACCTTTAAATCGGGTAACTCTCTTTGATTTGAGCTCAAAGGCTTCCTTGGAAAGGATTATGCCCAAATTGAGGCTTCAATGATAAATATAGGGATGTGGATAGATGGAATGGGCAGGGTTTTGATGATCCAAAGGCTTGATAGGTGTGTGTAAGGTGGTAGAGGTGAGGGCCTTTTATAAGAGGAGAGGAGGGGCACTCTTGGAAAGTTATAAAAGGTTACTTTATTATAAAATGATTTTCGAATTTTCAAGGTCCCAAAATTATATATTTCTAGGATAAGGTGATAAGAGTTCGAAATCCACCCATACAATAGGTTTTTGACATGTTTAGGTCTTAGATTTTACATTATCATTTCATTTTATTTAAATCGTTAAATAATGAGGTAATCGCTGCATCATCATGGTGTCATAAATAAATTAATTTATTTAATGTCTAAAAATTATAAAAAAAAATATCATGATGTAGGAAATCTTTTTATATTTATAATGAATATTTATAGTCTAAAATATGACTTGTATAACCCCATTTAAAAATTGTTTTAGTAAAACAACTCATGTTTGTGACATTTTTATTTTAACTTTAAATAAAATGTTATTTATGTCATTTTCCTACCAAAGTGGCTCCATGGGGTCCCCAAGTTGACCCATGGATTTTATCGGTCGTCCATGACACATACAATGAGGGTAGGACATGTTTATAGGTCATTTCATATTATTAAAACATTATTTTTACCTTAAATTACACTAATTACCTTTAATCGCGATTAATAAAACTTAAAAGTTACTATTCACCAAAAAAAATTAATCTCATTGAACCACATTTTACTTTTTAATGAAAACCATGTATGTACGATTTTCAAAAATCAAATCACAGAAGTGGAAAAGTTTCATTTAAACAAAAAATCAGTTTCTTTAACTACCACTTAGTGGTTTCACTATTCATCAAAAATTGATGTTTTTCAGAAAAATACCAAACATTCACCCTAAGCTATATTTGATATTCCAAATTCAAAAATGATGTATATTTTACAAAATTCAAAACATATAAGTTGAATTAATTAATTTAATAATTAATTCCCGCTGTCAAAACAAATAGCGTGTTTTTAAGAAACAATATCTATAAAAAGATTGACACTAGTTTAAGTCCAATTTCAAAGTGAAATTAATTCCAATGACCACTATTGGATTAAATGGTAAAAATATATTCTAATTTCACTTTAAAAACAATTCAAAAGATAATATAATCATATAAATAAATTAGATTAAAAAGAGGTTTTGAATTAAAATACAACATTTTTCACTATTCATTAAAAAAATGAACTTTATCTGAAAAATACCAAAACATTACTCAAAGTAAATTTTGATGTCCCGATTCTAAAGAAGAATTTTATTTTGTCAAATATAACACATAAAATTGTCAAAAGGTGGACTTAAAAGAGGTTCACCATCAAAAGGCGGTTAATTGACCTTTTAAAGAATATTAGAATGTTTACGCTTAAAATTGGATTCATTCACATTTTTAATCCTCTAACATTTATTGTAAAAAGTAAAAATATTTGACAAACAAATATAATCATTTTGTAGTTAGTTCTGTTCATTCGTGCCATTACAACGGCTAGGCATTAACTACCATTTAAAATAATATTATTTTATTATTAGAGTGCAACATAAGATTCCCAAGAAACTCATTGTTGTGTATTGGGTACGCCATCGAGCATAGCGTCCCCTTTAAAGTAATATTAATATTTTATTCACAAATATGGATAAATGTGAAAATTTCATAATCTTTATTTACCTGGGGTGTTACATCCTTCCCCCCTTTTGGGAATTGCATCCTCGCAATTTTAAAATTTGGCTTGGAAACTTAATTGAAAATCCCACATCGAAACAAGAGTCAGTAAAACAATCACTTTAAAATAAAGAAAGAGAAGTACAAAGGTCACCCGAGTTAACCCATACTAGGATTCCATGTAGGAAAACATGGATATGGAGGCAAAAACAAAGGGTCTTGTTCTGAGGCAGAGTGATAGTAAACATGTCTAGGATAAAGTTAACCATAAGAAAATCACAAACTTGTGATGGGTTAAACGGTATTTGATTCCCCAGTAGGAAACGTTAACAGACAACATTTTTGTTTTAAGTTACTCTTCATTGAGGAATTTATTTTTGAGATTAACTAAATCATAATTAAACATACTTACTTTTCACGTAGACTTTCAACTTTTACTAGATTCCTTAATCAAACTCATATTTTCTCCAAAAGATGAGTATTTAGGAAGACTTGTTCGCATTAAGAGTATTATAATCAACTTCTTGAGAATAACTTAATCCCCAAAAGAGAACTATATATTTCCCATGTATTTAGACAAAACCCAAAACCAAAATTGTTAGTATGAGATCAGATAATCCACAAAATTATAATCCTTTATAAAAATAAAATCTATTCTTAATCTCCAAAATTTGTCCAAAAAAACCCAAAGTTCAACGAATACCATTTGATAAAAAATTGTCCATAAAATTCTTCAAAGTAAACCAAACTAAGATTAAAACCCAAATATTTTAAAGATTTAATCACATATTCTTCCAAGGTACAATTAACTTTTATCTCCAAATAACATCAGTTGCTCTTAAATTCTCATATTGAAATGTAATTAACCTAATAACATATCCTCTATGATAGGTTAATCATTTCCATAGATAACCCAAAATAAACTTACTCTTGATTCCTAAAATCATCTAACTAAAAATAATTAGTCAAACTAACCAGGGACTTCACGTAGTCCAGTGGTAGGTGATAAATACCAGTCGCACTTTGGTTGTGGGTTCGATTCTCATAGCTTTGTCCGACACGATGGGTTGTCACACGGTCTGCGTGTTTTCCTTTTTCCAAAACTATATAATTCTTAAAACATTCCCCAAAATGAGATAAAATCTTCAAAAATAATCATAACATATTTTAACCTCATGTTTATATCATGCCTTTCATTTTCCATCATAACATATAACAACCCATAATTACCTCAAAAGTAAGGATCATATAAACCCTAATGGTTACCTTTATAATTATTACCTGAACTTCCACATCGATTGGTCATCTCGTACATGATGCATTACAGAACATACCAAGGTTCAAGTAGTTGATCATGACTCCTTGATAGTTGGTTTAGAACAACCACGAGTTTCCTCATTGAATCCCCCATTTCATCCAGTCTCTTAATCAGAGAACCACCACAGTTTCCTTCAAACCTATTGTCACTTTGGTTCCTGCTAGATCCATCCATTCACTAAAAACAGAAATGTCAGTGTGATTATATCAACAAAACCATCATGTACAAATGAGGAAGATAAACAATAAGATATACTTACTCATTCACTTAATCTAAAACTAGGACTCTTTCTGAAATCCTAACCATTATGGTAATGTCACTTATGCCTAGAGAATACCCTAACCTCTAAAGTTATCTAAACCGGCCTTTGATACCAACTATAGGGCCCTGGCCTTAAACATTACGTAATATTAAATTAAATGAATAATTCACATTGAGTATCTTTTCAGGTTTATAATTTTAGAGAATTATATCATGAATTACATTCCACATTTAAACAAAGTGGTTACATAAAATACAGTATTCGTTTTTTTTTCATCAACGGAAACATATTTAAAATAAAACATGGATTCTTTCTTGACACTTCCTTGACACTATCGTCATATCATGAACCTTTCCCTTGACCTGTGAAAACATTTCAAAAACTTAGGATGAGCATAAAAAAGCTCAGTAAGGGATATAAAAGTACGAAAAGAAAACATCAGTCCATGTATGAAATCATAATTGACTCATAAAACATAAGCATTTTAACATAACTCATAAAATCATGAATAAATCATAGAAATCATAAGGCATAAAGGTAAATTGAGGCATTTATAACATTCTTACGTAGGGAGTAACCCTCTTGGTTACGTTTGGAATACTCATCACAGTATATTCCCTAAATCTCTTCGTAGAAACCTTAACGTTTAACCCCTTCGCGTTACCCAATGCATTGGAGAGCTATATCGGGCTCACCCGCCCTTAGTTTATCACGGAACCACCCGTCTTCATAAACAATGCCCAATAACCATAACATAATCATAGCACATAACTTAATAATAACGGAAAGATAACATTCCCACATTGAAATAACAATATAACATTCTAAGATAATCAATCCATTCTAAAAACCATTTTCAAAACTATTTAAAACATTTAATAAAGAGATTTTTGAATCAAAGTGTCCCATGTCACTTTGAAGTTTTTAACATTTTAAACCATTAATATCCATATAATTAAATCCTTAAAACCATTTTTTAAAACATGGATATTAATGAGAAATATTTATAAGAATAAATCATTAAAACATTAAAAACGATATTTTAGTTAAAGGGTTTTTAACAAAATGAGAGACACTTGAATACCATAATTGAGGAATAACATTTAATCAAAACTTTATACTATCATGAGAATAAATGGATTCATGATATAATATTCCAAGGGACATTATATACACCATATAAGAGTGAATTGGTGCATAACAACAATGAAGTCTCAATAGAAATGTAAAATGAGATGAAATCCCTTATAAAGAAGGTATCATTAAATTAAGGATAAATCAATCTCATAATTATGTGTGAAAAATATAAATACACCCAATATAAGTGGTTATTAAGTGTAAAACAATGAAATTTCATTCACACATATTCAAAGGATGATATATTCAATAACTACATGTTGAACCCAAAGAAATCGAAATTGGGTTAAGAAGTTACCTTGGTAAAATTCGACAGCCTAACGACGTCACTTTAAAATTCATAAAATTAGTTTATGAGAGAGAAAATGTTATCTCATCAATTGGACAAAAAATTTACATCAATAATTATATAGAAGAACATATCGCAACATTAAAATATGTAAATTAAAAGACATAACAAAAGAAGTCTTTTAAAAAGAGGAGGGTGAAAGGTTCCCTTACCGATTTGGGCAACTTTCGAAACGTACACCCCATGAAAGAAGGGTCATACAATGAATATGTAACTACCCATAAATGAGAGTATATTATACAAATTTTGAAATAATGGGCAGTACATACACCACACAAAAGGAAATAGTGGCCAATGTAGCATGAATCTCACAGGAATAAAAAGTGACATGAAAATCCCCTTATGAAAATTCGGCAGCCTAACGGCGCCACATAAAACTTCCAAAAATGGATTCATGAGATAAAATAGGGTATATCATCATATTAAAATAAAATTTACAGTAGGATAAATATAAAATAACATCCCCCAACATAAGATGTAGGATCTTAAAGTATGTTACATAAAAAGAGTACTTAAAAATAAAGAGAGAGGTAGGATCTCTTACCTCTTGTCCGACATGACTCGATCATTATTTAATC
Organism: Viscum album; assembly: GCA_963277665.1. Classification (NCBI taxonomy): domain Eukaryota; kingdom Viridiplantae; phylum Streptophyta; class Magnoliopsida; order Santalales; family Viscaceae; genus Viscum; species Viscum album. Next base: position 865,445,430 of record OY728134.1, on the reverse strand, counting down.
TCCTGAATAATAAAATTTGATCAATTTATAATTTCTTAAGGAACTCATTTAATGATTATTATTCAGTTAATATCACATATTATAATGTTATAATAATTGGTTAATAAAGTGAGTTCATATCAGACGTTTTTGTCGATGTTCGGTACATGAGTAAAAATTGAACTTGTTGGAAAAGAATTTTTCATGTAGTTATAGGTACATCATACCCAGAATAGTATTGATGTTTTAAATATCATATATATACATTATATATTCATTTTATACTATTCCATATCATTTGGAGATAAAAAAATTAAAAGCACCGTTCATGGAGACGGTAGGCCATACGTACGCATGAACGCTACTTTCATTTTTTGTCATATTAATGGAATTAAAACAAAATGAGAGATATATATATTATAATTCCAGAATTATATCCATAATTTAGATTTAATATATTACATATATATCCATTATATATATGTACTTGTAATAGTACATAACATTTAGAGATAAGAAATGAAATGTACCGTTCATGGAGACGGTAAGCCGTACGTACGCATGAAGGCTACTTTCATTTCTTTTTTTTTGTATTAAATGGAATTAAATAATAATGATATAAAGGTATATTATAATTCCAGCAGGATATCATATGTAATACCATTAATTCCATCCTTTATACGTTCCACATATGGCATTAACGAATCAAATCACTTTGAGGGGGTGGTAGTCCGCACTTCCTAAAATGAAGATATCGTGTTTACCCATAATGGAAACCATAACGGTATGCCATAAATGAAAAATAAATAATCTTAAGGAAAACATAAACATATTATATATCATATATAAATATATTGTCATCTAAATGGCCACCTTTGAATGTGTTAAAAGAATATTGAACAATCATCGTTTCGTGAGGCAGTAATTCGCCATCCACAGAAATAGTATGTCCTTTAACCATTAAACGGAGGTGTGTGAAAGTTTAGATCGAATCCTTATTATAACAACATCCTAGTATATTTAATATACTGTTTTTGTCACAAAAAAAGTAATAAAAAGGGTTTAGGGGTTTGGAGAAGCAAAATAAAACTAAAGAACACAAGGGAAGACATTACCTTTAAATCGGGTAACTCTCTTTGATTTGAGCTCAAAGGCTTCCTTGGAAAAGATTCTACCCAAAGTGAGGCTTCAATGATGAAGATAGGGATGTGTAGATATGGAATGCGCAGGTTTTGGCCGATCCAAAGGCTTGAGAGGTGTGTGTAAGGTGGTAGAGGTGGGGGCCTTTTATAAGAGGAGAGGAGGGGCACTCTTGGAAAGTTATAAAAGGTTACTTTATTATAAAATGCTTTTCAAATTTTCAAGGTCCCAAAATTATATATTTCGATGATAAGGTGATAATAGTTCTAAATCCACACACCCAATATGTTTTTGACATGTGTACGTTTTAGATTTTACAATATCGTTTCATTTTATTTAAATCGTTAAATAATGAGGTAATCGTTGCATCATCATGGTGTCATAAATAAATTAATTTATTTAAAGTATAAAAATTATAAAAAAAATATCGTGATGTATAAAATATTTTTATCATTCTAATTAATATTTATAGTCAAAAATATGACTTTTATAACCCTATTTAAAAATTGTTTTATTAAAACAACTCATGTTTGTGACATTTTTATTTTAACTTTAAATAAAAAGTTATTTATGTCATTTTCCTACCAAATTGGATCCATGGGGTCCCCAAGTTGACCCATGGATTTTCTTGGTAGGCCATGAAACATCAAATGAGGGTAGGACATGTGTCTAGGTCATTTAATATTATTAAAACATTATTTTTACCTTAAATTACACTAATTACCTTTAATCGCGATTAATAAAACTTAAAAGTTATTATTCACCAAAAATTATTTTAATCTCATTGAACCACATTTTACTTCTTAATGACAACCATGTATGTTGGATTTTCAAAAATCAAATCACAGAAGTGGCAAAGTTTCATTTAAACGAAAAATCAGTTTCTTTAACTACCACTTAGTGGTTTCACTATTCATCAAAAATTGAAGTTTTTCAGAAAAATACCAAAAATTCACCCTAAGATATATTTGATATTCCGAATTCAAAAATGATGTCTATTTTAAAAAATTAAAAACATATAAGTTTCATTAATTAATTTAATAATTAATTCCTGCTGTCAAAACAAATAGCGTGTTTTTAAGAAACAATATCTATTAAAAGATTGACACTAGTTTAAGTCCAATTTCAAAGTGAAATTAATTCCAATGACCAATATTGGATTAAATTCTAAAAATATATTCTAATTTCACTTTAAAAACATTTCAAAAGAAAATCTAATCATATAAATAAATTAGATTAAAAAGAGGTTTTGAATTAAAATACAACATTTTTCACTATTCATTTAAAAAATGAACTTTATCAGAAAAATACCAAAACTTTACAAAAAGTAAATTTTGATGTCCTGATTCTAAAGAAGAATTTTATTTTTTCAAATATAACACATAAAATTGTCAAAAGGTGGATTTAAAAGAGGTTCTCCATCAAAAGGCGGTTAATCGGCCTTTTAAAAAATATTAGAATGTTTACGCTTAAAATTGGATTCATTCGCATTTTTAATCCTATAACATTTATTGTAAAAAGTAAAAATATTTGACAAACATATATAATCATTTTGTAGTTAGTTCTGTTCATTCCCTCTATTACAATGGCTAGGCGTTAACTACCATTTAAAATAATATTATTGTATTATTAGAGTGCAACGTAAGATTCCCAAGAAACTCATTGTTTCATATTGGGTACGCCATCGAGCATAGTATCCCCTTTAATGTAATATTAAAATTTTATTCACAAATATGGATAAATGTGAAAATGTCATATTCTTTATTTACCTGGGGTGTTACAATGTTGGTAACTCAAATCTCTTTGTTTGAGTTATGTGGTATCTTTTGAACCTTGGCCTTCAATATTATATATATTCAATGATCTCCTTTATATATTATTTCCACTTTTATCTCTTTATATAAAATGAGTTTAAAATTGAAATTCCATTCCATTAATGATTTTTTCCCATAAAATCACAATATGATTTGAATAATTTCCATCTTCATAAGTTTTGATTTCTATTAAATGTCTACTTCTATAAAGCCCATATTTTTATATATCTCTAATGTTATCCTTTATTATTTTTAAATCCAAATATGTATCAATTCAGGTTATATCCATAATTTCCTTTTAAAAATAATATTTTTTTACCGTCTTTTATGATTTGGCTTCTATATTTATTATTATCTTAATAGGGACCTATTTTCCAGGATTTTATATTGTATAAATCACAATATAAATTATTTTAGGTAGTTAAAATTATTTTTTATTTAATTTTGAATAAATTGAACTGGTTTATGTGGTTATGTATGTGACAGATTTTGAAATATAATATGAAAACCAATATTTTTCATAATTTTTAATAATGTGTGATTAGATATTTGTGTGTTTCATATATGTATGGTTAATATTTAATTGATGGGTGGCCCCTATATACCCATCTAATGAATTGGGTAAAGCTTTTCATGTCATGAGACAATAGTGTAGTGAGTATTTATGATCAATCTAAAATGGGAAACGGGTTGTCATGACTAATTCATAATGGTAAAGATATTGTGATTCTTGATCCACCAATGGAAATAGGTTGTGTTGTCTGATCCACTATAGGAAACATATAGTGATGAATGATCTACAATTTCGTGTTTCTATGATTATATGGTAACCGAAATCATTTAACATATGACTATGATATTCTTTATCCCTCATGATTTAAGTATCATGTGTTCCCAGTCTTTATGTAATTTTATATGATTGGTCATATGAGATTATTTATTCTTCTATTATTCCATATGAACCATTTTTATGAATACATGTTCTCTTAATTTGACACTTATCACTAGATTATGTTTTATCATATGTTTATTATCTCACCCTAGTTAACTTCTTAATATGTGTATATTTTATAACTGTACATTTCAGCTCACCCTTTTCTAATGTTTCTATTTCCCATACCATTAATATGATTTTAACTTGGGATATGTTTAGAATACATTCTAAAACAATTAAATTATTGGGAAATATTCATATTTGATATAAAATAATTTTCCTAGGTAATTAGTCTGCAAAGATAGTAAACCCTTCAATCCTTGGGATGTTGAGTTTATTACATAATGTAATTTTATAATTATAGAAATGTTGTAGAATAAGGAAACTTTAGATTGGGTAACCTCAATTGGTATCAAATAATGTTTTAGTAATTTTTTTAGATTATTTTAGATACCTTTGGTATTATGGATAGATAACCATTATAAAAACCCTATATATGAGTATAAGTATAAGATGATATCCTGAAATATTTGTAAAGTCCATAGTATTTGGTTTTCTTATAAATGCATCATTGTCTAGATAAAATAAGTGGATATGAGATCTATCATAGATTTTCCTATAGGTAATAACCTTGAAAAAAATGTGTTGGGTATTAACTCAATCATTAGCTGGTGCATGACAAGGAGTCCTAACTGTACACCCAGTATTTTACCCCTAAGGGATATCCATTTGTTGGTCATATACTATTTATGAAACACTATTAAGGATTTATTTCCTAGTTATTATGATATAATAGGTTTATAAGTATAAGATAACCCAACTTAAGGTAACGTAGTCTTGATATTGGTTGAACTAAATAATTATAATCTAATTTGATGATGTAAAGGGGTAAAAGTTTTTAAGTTTGAATCCATTTAATGTTAGTGTTTTTTAAAATCCCCATATGATGGTAAATGTTCACCACCCATGTTAACCCCTTATGCTTTTAATTATGTATGGATACAAAAGGAACCAAATTAACAATGGTTATAAGGGATAATGTGATGACTGAACCAATTAAAAACCTAATGGAATGGGGGTTGGAGTACAAAACCTTGTGAAAATGATCACAAAACACTCACAATCAATTAATAAAAAACACAAACCCTATTGGGATCCCAAACAGACCAAGGAGGGAACATATTGGTATTGAGATTTTCATGTGGTAATGCCTACCCTCCTTTAGTGATTCTTCTGGTAAACTTATTTCCATTCATTGGATTAAGATAACATAAAATTTAATTCATATTCTTTAGTGCTTCAAAATTGAGAAGTTTTTTCAAGATTTATATTGGTTAGAAGGTGAGTCATGCCAATGGTTGACACTGATTAAGATTATAGTGAATAAATATTAAGTATACTCTATTGTATTAGAAGAGTTCAAAAAATTATTCTTTACCATGTATTTTCTTTGATCTCTTTAAATGATAGAGGAAAGGTAAATAATGGAGTTCAAACAAAATGATTATGAATCCATTGGAACTTATGAAGATAACATCACAATGATAGATAAGCATACCTATTACTTTGTTATAAACACTTAAAGTAAAATCAAATTATTCTTTAGTTTCCTTAAACCATGTCTCTAAATGAAACTATATATAAGAGGCTTTTTTAGCTAAAAATAGATTTTATGATGTTCACTTAAGGTGTAAATGGAAGCTGGAGACTCTCATTACATGATAGATAATAAATATAAGATATAATTTTAGGGGAACTCAGATGAAAATATCAGTAAGGATTGAATATCCAACTCTGTAAATTCCATAAATGTTGGGAGATTCACCTAAAAGTTAACTAAGAGGTTCAGTCTGATGTTTTAAATGTGTAATATTCAACTATTAATCTCATGAGAATGAAATGATTCAAAATGACCAATAAAAGATAAAAAGGTCACCACTCTTTCTCTGCCCACTCTTTAATTTTTCAAATGTAAGGAGTTTGTGAATTATGTTAATGAATAACCTAACCCAAGATAAAATTAAGATAATATTCCCCCAATAAGTTCCCAAACCTAGTAAACAATGGATAGAATATGAAATCACTTTCATTGAGGTTTACCATGATAATGAATTTATCTCAGGTACACTTATTCTACATTCAATATCTATGAGTGCCTTATTTTGTTCTAGTTATTCACATTCTTTTATATCAAACAAGTTTTATAGAAATATTAATTCATAACATTATTCTTTAGATATTAAAGTATATGTTAAAATGCCTAATGTCACGATGATTCCATTTAAGATATATAAATCCCTTCTGATCAAAATTTCCAGAAAGATACTTCCTATAGATCTAATTATAATCCCCTTGGTGGAATTTATCATAATATTGGGCATATATTGGTCATCTATACATAAATTCCATAAAAATTCATGGGAGAAGGATATAACTTTTTATATCCTGCATCATACTATTCTCAAGTATCAACAGAAGGATTATATCCCTTTATAATAAAATTATATAATATGGTTTTTGATACAACACATTAAGGGATTTATAGATCAAATAATAATAGAAGAAGTTAAAATTTATGGAATGACTATTTTCTGGGAATATACTTATGTATTCCAAGATGAACTGTATGGCCATCCCTCAGAGTGTGTATGACAAACAGTATATTTAATACACATTATTTCATGATTTATTTCATTAAATAACACTTAGTAAAATATATAAGATCATGAGGCCTATATTATATTGGAAATTAGATGAAATAATAATAACAAGAAACATAATTATAATAAAAATAATGATAAATTCCATATCGTACTCCAAAAATTCAATTATTCTTCAAAAACTACACGAGATAACATGGGGACGTACATAGAAAGAGGTGGGATAAAAACTCCAGTAAGGGAATAAATAGATAATATAATAAGTTAAAGTGGTACATGGGATCCAAAAGGAACATCATGGTAATATAATAGTGTTAAGAATCATAATCATTAACATTGTGGCATGATATAACGACACAACATTTTTGAAACATGGGAATGTGGAAACAAACTGAAACATTACACCATAAATAGTATTCAAGGAGAGCCACCAAGAAAATATAACATAGTGTGATTAGGATAACATTTCATTCAATATACATGGAATATGATGAGATTAAAACATTACCCAATTTATTGGAGTGCTGTATAATTTTGGTCCCACCAGTCACTTTCATTTCATGTACATCTATTTCTGGGTTGGATAGATCATTCAAAATAAGACTGTATTTTATCATATTTAGTCCAAAATTAAGTATTGTGGTTTAAATAAATTGAATAAACCAATAAATTAAGAATTTTAGCATATATGTGAACACACTTTAGTGGAAATTATTACGGGTATTAACTATACAATGTTTTTGTGTGGAAAATCATAGGAAACTTTTAAAAGCATAACGGTTGTATATAAAGGATTGTAGAAGGTGTTTAATGAGAGTTAAAGGGGTACATAATAACATGGAAGTCATAATTCCAGTGATAGGGATGTTTTAAAACATATACCAATATGAAAAAGTTCAAAATAAAATGAATAATATGAAAAGGTTTCTTAAATAAAGAGAATAAGGTTATGATCCCTTACTATGAGAGGGTGTATCTAAATTCCAAGGAGTAGTTTATTGTGAGATTCTAGGATCCTTTTGAGGAATATATAGAGGTAATGGATGATTAATTTCATTCTATAATATTTTTTAATGAAGATAAATGTCAGTTTGGTTGGTTTTATATTGAAAAAATGAATAGAATTATTTTTTTATTTGAAAATTTAGGTTTTGGACTCTATATGATAAAGTAATCATAACTAAAAATCATCACATGGTTTTCTCACATTATTTCTACCTAAGTGTATTGTTTTTTAATTATTTTACTTGGTTATGAACCTATATCAATAAAATAATTCCACTGGTGATGTGAAAAAGAGTCATGTTTATAAAGAATTGATTTTTAAACATTTAAATATCTTATAGATTTTGGAGAATTCGTTAATAAATTTTTAAATTGGGAAAATAAAATCAAAAAAAATATCCCCAATTTAAAATATATAATTTTTTCATGGATACCTTTTATGGGATATATTACACCCCTTTTGGGTCACTGTGATGTCATTATACACACTGTATATTTATACTATAATTAATTTTTGCCCAAAAATTTGACTATCTTCAAAAATTTTGAAAAAATAACCATAACATAATTCTAATGTGATAATATAAAAAATAATATTTATTTTTTTAGAATAAATATATAAATAAGATAATATATATTTTTGTATTAAAAATCCACATTTATTGAAAAATACTGATTTTTTAACAATAATAGTTTAATGACCCTTATAAATATTATTTTAGACCTTGTAAAAGTATATTATAATTTATAATTGAAAAATAATATTTAATAATAATATTTTATTAGAATATTATTTATTTAAAGAAATATTTATTTCATAAAAATAGTGTTCCTTTATTGAAACAATAAATTTCCCAAAAATACAATTTTTGTTTTGTCATATCAAAATCAAATTTTTATTAAACATATTATTTAATCATTATTAAGTAACAAAATATAAATTAAATCATTATTTAATTAAAAATATTAAAATCATAATGTTAAGGTCTAGATGTATATCCCTTTATTACACTATATAATTCTCTAAGGGTAAGGTGTAAGAGGATGATATTTTCATGTATGGTTCAGAAATCATGGTTTGGGTTTTGATCTCGATGAGCTTGAACTTCTCCCATAAACAATTTCACTCATTCTTTTGTTGTTGAATCATTTATTAGGCTTAGTCAAGGTCAAATCCCAGTAATTTTACCCCCCTCTGAAGCTATAATATATGGACTTCATAGGGTATGATCCAACTGGTTGGGTCATCACTTCTTCCATCTATGTCAATTAGACTTTATCATAACCCTTTATATATACTAGTTACATAATCACTGTTCATTAGATATATTATAAATGATTATGATTCTTAATTATGTTTTAAATATAACAAAATATAACATTCCAATGTGACAAAAGTAGTTCATTTGTTTTAAATAACTTTATTATATAATAATGCATTTATTCATTCCACAAAGGTCAATTTCATTTATAAAGGTTAAATTCATTACATTATTCCACCCTTCATAAATTTTACCCTCAAAATTTTTATTTTATACACTAAAAAAGATTTGGGTACTTATGTTTCATCACCACTTCTAATTCCCAGGTTGTTTTCTCAAACTTTTGGTTTCTCCATAACTCTTTGACTAAGTGTTTTATCTTGATTGGTAGAACCTTGTATCTATGATTTAATATCTTCCCCAGCTACAAATCATATGAAAAATAATTATCTAATGGTACCACCTCTTGATTTAGTACATGTGAGGGTTCTGGTATGTACTTTATCATGAGGGGTAAATAAACCACATCATGTGATTAAGATAGGTTAGGTGTGAGTGTTAATCAAGAGGCCACCACTCTAATGTAATCAAGGATCTTAAAGGGTCTTAGGTATCTTGGAATAAGATTTCTCTTCTTCTGAAATCTCATGACTTTCTTCCTTGTGGATATAATAAGGAACACTTAATCTTCTAACTCAAAACCTAAGTCCCATTGATGATTGATTACATATATTTTCTGTCAACTTTTTACATATTTCATATGATGTTTAATTTTATGAACCTTATCTTCTATCTCTTGTATAAAATCATTTCTCATTAGATTTTACTCTCCAAAATCATCCCAACTTGTTGAATTCTGACACCTCTTCCTATATAGAGCCTTATAAGATTTAATTAGAATTCTTTAATAGAAACTATTATTATATGGCATCTCTAATAAGGAATTTTTTTATACCAACATCGTTGGAGATCTATTGAACATGATCTCAACATTTCCTCTAGATTTTGAATGGTCATTTAAAAACGACCATCTATATGATGGTGATAAGCAGTGATGAAACTTAGTTATATATCCAATGCAATTTATAGGATTCTCCATAACCTCAAGGTAAACCTTGAGTCTCAATTAGACATGATAGAGAGTGAAACTCCATGTTGTATTACCACTTCCATTATGTATATCATAGTTAGTTTTTCAACAGAGAAATCATCCTTCATAGTAATGAAATTTACTGAATTTGTAAGGTGATCAAATTCAAACTAGATGGTGTTATTTTGTTTATGTATCTTTAGAAGACCTATTATCAAATCCCTGTTAATGTTTTCTCATTTCCAAAATGGTATAGGAAATGGTTTCATCATACCCTTAGTCCTATGTTGTTCCCCCTTTAATTTTAGAATACCAAGAATTGAGATATAATCACCACAATCTATCTATCCATGATGTCCCACTATAAGTTTCACTTTAAATATCTATACATCTTAGTTCTTCCTGGATGTGTAGAGAATAATGAGATATGTTCATCATAAAAAATTATCTTATTTAGTTTTTGTTTTAATGGTATATATATCTATGTCCCAAAAATTATAATTTCCTCTTCAACAAAGTTGAACTTTGAAATATTTACTAAATTATTCTATAGAAACTCATAATCTTTCTGGGCCTCACTAATCTTATCTAGACTAGATGGTTGGGAAGTTTTTTGAGAGTGGTAAGATGAAAATCCTTTTAATATTACATGTCCATCCTTTCCATGTACATAACTATTGTATCCCTTATAGTCCTCGTCATAGATAGGATTGTGGGATCTTTTCTACTTAGAGAATCTTCCACTTTTTTATCCTTCCTAGGATGGTAATGGATTGAAAAACTATTATCCTTGATCATCTCTAACGACCTTAATTAGAACATATTGATCTACTTTCTGTGTATATATACAGAGTTATTTTTTTATTTGTGTATATATATATATATCACCCTTCTACACATAGAGATAATGTTACCTAATCATCAACATGAAGATCACTACTAGAAATTCTAGATAATTTGTTGGTTGTAGGATTGAAATAGTGTATGTAGATGCTCAATTACAAGAGGGGGTGAATTGTAAGTTTAAAAACTTTCATTTTTAACCTTAAGGAAAACTATGGTTAACAACATTAAACAAATTAAATACAAAAACCCTATTTTAGTTCTTAACTATAAAACAAACTTGTTTAGGGTCCGGAAATATGGATCCATAAAATAAATGTAGGAAAAGTTTACCTGAAGATATATTCTACCATAAAGTATATAGAATCTTATTTATCAGAGTATACAAATATAAGAAAGTATAAGAAAACAATAATTTCTTTATTTAATAGAACTGCAGTGGAAATAAAACATGAAACAATAACAAGTAACAAGTAGGAAATATGTCAACCCAAAGAGTAGGGTATCCAATAACCTTGGATAAAGGTCCATTGATTTATACTTTCAAGAAAGTATGTCTTACCCACACCAGGTTAATCCCTCAATAGGAATATTGAAATCTGTTATGCTATCCCGAAAATCTCTAGAACTTTAAGTTAGTCATAACCTCTATATTCCTATCTCTAGAAGTCCTCAAACTTTAAGGTAGTCAGTAACCTTGTCTTCCTATCCTTGGAAGTCCTTGATTGTACTCAGAAACAATCAGAGTCACATGAAGTAGTTTGACCAAGATGTTCATAGCTGAAGAAGATGTTCATGAAATGCACAAAGCATGAGAGTCTTTATCTCTCTATAAATCACTTCACAGCATCACAACATGTAATATATAGGATGATAAACAACTGATTATGAGCTTATTAAAATGATCTCCTATTTGTAAGTAAACCTCTAATGGTTGGTTCCCTCCTCCAATGGTAATATTTTTCCTTGAATCTTGGAGGGACCTATACATGTGTCACTCAACCAACAGTTAGAAATAAATTGTATGACATCATTTTATTGTTACAAAATCATGTGTAATTAAAATGAAATAGCTTAACCAAATCTGAATATCTAGAGTCGAAGGAAAAATAGAATTCAGAATCTAATTATATAAACAATTGGATTCTAGAAAACATGGATATTCGGATTCTGTTTTTCAAAGAATTTGGAATCTGAATTTTATAGATTCTGGAGTTTGAATTCCAATGAATTAGAAGTCTGAATTATGAGGAATTAGGAATCTGAAATATAAGGAATTCGGAGTCTGAATTTAGGGGATTTTGGAGTCTGGATTATAAGGAATTCGAAGTCTGAATTCTGAGGAATTCGGAGTCTAAATTATGAGGAATTTGTAGTCTGAATTCTAAGTAATTCAGAGTCTGAATTCTAAGGAATTCAAAGTCTGGATTTTAGAGAATTCAGAGTCTTAATTTTAGAGAATTTAAAGTCTAAGTTTCAGAGAATTTAGAGTTTAAATTTCAGAGAATTCAGATTTTTAATTTCATAGAATTCGGAATCTCAAAATAGAAGACTCTATATCCAAGGAACTATAACATTCTTAGGTTTTTGATAAGGATTTGTATTTTTGACATAGTAATAAAATGAACATGGTTTTGAGATGATATGAAATGAGGTGATGAAAACCAAGATAAGGATAAAATTTCCTTAGAAGCATCATTATTTATCATAAATACTTCCCCTATATAGGTGATGTTAGAACATCTACATTGACTGATTGAAATTTAATTTTTGATTATCATAATTATTTTAAGGGAAATGTGAGAAACCAAAAAATTCAAACACTAAAGTAAATAACAAATCCATTGGAAAACAACATCATCCTACTGATAAAGATAATATTTCCAATATTTTTAATGTATATTTAAATGATTTAAACCTCACCAATTTACCAATTTGATCTTATTTGTAACAATTTTGGATTTAGAGTGTGTTTTGGGATAAAAAGTTTAAATTGCATAATTCTGGATTTTTAACAGATTTTTATCACAGGGGTATTTTGGTCATTTCTTATAACATACATTTCCAAATTTTGTGATTCTTTTTTTTTTGAACACTTATTTTATTTCAATCATCTTTGTCTTCAGGACCAGGAAATGATTCATGTGTCTTGATGCCCAAACAAATCAATGAAGTTCACAATTTTTTAGGCGGACTACATGGACTCCACCATAGTAATGGAAGTATAATTCGGCATACGCTCCTCCAAATTATTCTATTCCACTTGTATATTAAATATAATCCCATGCATAATCGACACAATTAATTTGAATCCATTTGGAATCCTTTATGATGGCCCTTGAGTGATAGAGTTTTGAAGGAAGCTTCCAGGAAGCTTCATCGAGAGAAAGCGAGTTACAATAAAAAAATCATAACTCCTTCAATAAGAGTCCAATGAATCCAAAATTTGGAGGGTGGATGGAAAACACATTTATGAACAATATATATTAATAGGTCCATGCATTAATTGGAAAATTAATGGGTTTAAAATTCGAAAACATTTTGATGATGAAATCTGCCTATAAAAGGAGAGGAGCTCCTACCTCTAAATCATATTCCATTCATCACCACACCATCCTTCACAAAGGGAGTCATCTTGAGAGAGTGAAGGTGAAGGTGTAGATTTTTATCCTTAATAATATGACATCCTTTTAATATTCAATATAGAAGATTAGGGCTTCTCAAGTGATGGAAGGCTAAGTGGCAAGTGGTTGCGGATGACGACACCCGACGGACACTCTCTTCAGAGTTTTGATTTTAATGTGTAATATCGTTTTAAATTTCTCTTGAACCTATATTTTTTAATGAATCTGGTTGTTTTATTTCTTAAATATATTTTCAACAAAAAAAAATTGATCGTTGTTCCATCTATAAAGTAGAACAATTTATTTCTCTATTGAAAATTCATTGGTGAGGTTTTCTCATTGAGCATAGCGAATTCAATTAGGTTAAATTACTTGGAGGTCTTTAGGTAATTTAATAACTTATATATGTGGGAATAATATCATATTTAAGTCTTGAATATGATGTATTTTCAAATTTGAGTGTAACCTGGGGGTCATTGGGGTATATTTAGGAATTTAAATTAAGATATATTTGTTTATATACAAGGAAGAGGGGAGTGTCTGAGAGGGTGAAGCTTGTCTGCGACTGCTATTTTTAATCTTGATTTCAAAACCACATTATCTTTACTTTAAAATTATTTCACTTTAGTATTTAATTAAAATTTTATTTTCAAATTGTTAATCAAATCCCCATTTTCATTTCTGTAAAAAAATAATAATAACAAAAGTGACAGTTTTGCAACTCGAACTACAACCTCCTCGAGAGACAACCATGTGGTCACCACTGTGCTACATTAAAAGGGAAAATATTGATTGACGTTTTTATGACCCAAAAACTCTCACATAAACTGGCGTTGTTGCTGGGGAGGTTTCTAGAGTTGATTTTATTTTAATTTTTTTTTTCTTGCATGACCCGGACTTCTGAACCGAACTTGTTACCTTTAGATTATGAAATAGATAGAACTTTTCACACTAGGGTTAGAGGTAATAATCCCCAAGTTGAAAGTTGTTAATCTTCTTCCAATACACCTAGGAGGGACTTAGTTGAAAATGAAATCCAAATGGCTGAAAATAGAACTTTTAAAGAACTCGCTTCATCCTATGAATAAAATCAAGAGAATCTCGTAGAATACCCTGATGCCCCTACTGGATTTGAAATCAAGTCTGGTTTCATCTATGAGCTTCCCAAATTCAATGGGTTGCCTGGTGAAGACCCACACAAACACCTCCAAGAATTCAGCTACTTGTGTGTCAACATGAAACCTCATGGAGTCGATGCTGATCAAATGAAGTTGAGGTCGTTTCCTTTTTCTCTAGATGGAGTTTCTAAGGAATGGTTTTTCTATTCTCACTCAACCTTGATTAGAAATTGGAATGAATTAAAAAATATTTTCCTTGAAAAAAAATTCCCTACGTTTAGAACTGCCTCCATTCGAAAGAAGATTTGTGGAATTAGGCAGACACAAGGAGAAACACTTCAAGAATACTGGGAATGGTTCAAACGTCTTTGTTTTAGTTTCCCCCATCATCAAATCAGTGACCATATTCTCATTAAATACTTTTATGAAGGATTTTGTCTCACTGATAGAAGTATGATCGATGCTTCTGTAGGAGGGGATTTAGTTGATAAGACACCAGCTGCTACTAGGATTTTAATTGCAAACATGGCCCAGAATTGCCAACAATTTGGAACTAGAGGCCTTCTTCATGTCAAAACTGCATAAGAATTCCCTACTACTAGTCCTGAAAACAACACAATTGCAAGTCAACTATATGATCTTACCACCATGGTAAGGTCAATAATATTGTCTAACACCCCACCAACCCAACACAAACCTGAAGTGTATTTCCAACTACATGTCCATTGTGGGATTTTTTCTTAGAATGAACATTTTAGTGACCAATGCCCGCAAATGCAAGAGCCTCCTGAGAACTATAATGCAGTTTTTCCTAGAAGACCATTTCAATCAAACTAGAAAAGACCATTTAAAAACAACCAAAATTTCAATCAAGGATGGAACAACAACTCAAATAAAAGATTTAGTCAACCTGAACAACCAAGAGGATTCTTCCAAGGACAATCAAGTAATTCTCAACCAAGATATTTCAATGAGCAAGCCAATGCTCATTCTGGAAGCAATTTTCACCCTACCCCTCCCACTCAAAACTCTGATAGAAACCTTGAAGAAGAAATGAGGAAACAATAAGAGGAAATGAGGAAACAACAAGACGAAATGAGGGAACTAAAAGAATACTCAAAACAACAAGATAACAAAACGAATACCTTGATGACTCAAATGGGTCAACTTGCCTCTGGTATTAATTGCATAACAAATAAAATGAGTGGTGGTTTACCCTCACAACCACAAGTAAATCTGAGGAATAATGGGAAAGAAAATTTGAGTGCAATTGAACATAGGAGTGGAACAAAATTGAAGAACCCTCAGATTGAGAACATCAAGCCTGTTGCTGATACTGTTGATGAAAATCCTACCCTTGATAAAAATGTTGAAAAATATGAAGTTGATAGAAACTCAAAATCAAGAGAGGAAATATTGTTTGAAAAAACAAAGAATGACTGGAAGAGGATGTCTGGTCTTTATGTTCCTCCAAAATATACTCAGAATACCCCAGAAACATTCAAACCTCCACTACTATATCCAAGGTGTGAACCACCACCAAAGTCAAGTGCTAAAAAATAATTGGATAAGAAGGTTTTGGAAAAATTCAAGAAAGTCTAAGTCAATATTCCATTGCTCGATGTTATGAAACAAATTCCAAGGTATGATAAGTTTCTAAAAGACATGTGTACCAACAAGAGAAAGTTCAAAGGAGGTGAAAAAGTAAACATAGGAAGGAATGTTTCATCGATGATTCAACATGCCCTTCCTGTCAAGTGTAAAGACCCTGAAACATTTACCAATCCCTGTACCATTGGGAAATTTGAATTCAAAGATGTGATGCTTGATCTAGGGGCCTCCATCAATGTCATGCCACATTATGTCTACTCATCTCTTCAGGTTGTAGGCTTGAAACCCTCTGGAATTATCATTCAATTTGCAAACCGAAGTACCACCAAACCTACTGGAGTTATAGAGGATGTTCTTGTTCAAGTGAGAGACATGATTTTTCCTGTTGAATTATATGTTTTGGATATGGAAGATGATTGGTTTAGCACACATTCTCCCCTTATCCTAGGGAGGCCATTTCTAAAAACGGAAAAAGCAATCATCAATGTTCACAAGGGAACACTTTCACTAGAATTTTGAGGAGATGTTGTTCGTTTCAACATTTTTCATTCAATAAAACACCCAGTTATGGATCATTCCACTCCCCATGTAAACATGATTGATTGTTTTTCATCTGGCATGTTACCTGATTTTTTTTTTTGAAATGAAATACCAATTGATGTGGAAAAAGATGTAAATTTGTATGATACTAAATCAGATCAAAATGAGGATGAAATTGGAGACTGTGAAGAGTCTTGGGATGTTGAGATTGGATATCTGAGCAATGATGAAGATGAATTTCTAGAAACCACTGAATCTGTTAGTGGTATTCCAGTAGAGGTTTCCAATTTTTCACATGAAACAAGTCTTGAGATCATAGAAAGAGATCACCATGATGAACATGGAGCTTCACTAAACAATATAACTCCTGAAGATTTTCCTGTATCAATGAAACCAACCCACCTATGGTAGAATTGAAACCCCTTCTAGATAACCTCAAGTATTCCTTCTTAGGTCATAATGAACAATTAACTATAATCATCTCAAAAGATTTGTCAGAAGTCTAGGAAACCAATTGTTGGAAGTTCTCAAATCCCACAAAAAAGCCATAGGATGGACTCTCTCTGATCTAACAGGAATCAGCCCCTCGGTTTTCATGCACAGAATTTTACTGGAGGAGAATGCTAGACCAGTAAGACAATTTCAAAAAAGACCGAACCCAACACTTCTGGAGGTTGTGAATAAAGAAGTCACCACCTTGTTGGCTGCTGGAATTATTTTTCCCATATCTGATAATCAATGGGTAAGTCCAGTCCATGTTGTTCCTAAAAAAAGTGGATTTACAATCTCAAGGAATGAATTTGGTGATCTTGTCCCCATAAGGATTCCAAATAAATGGAGAATGTGCATTGATTACAGGAAACTCAATTTGGTTACAAGGAAATACCACTTCCCATTACCATTCCTTGATCAAGTCCTTGAAAGACTAGCTGGGAAAACCCACTACTTTTTTCTGGATGGATTCTCTGGATATTTTCAGATTCACATTTTACCTGAGGATCAAGAGAAAACCACCTTCACATACCCATTTGGAACTTTTGAATATAGAAGGATGCCCTTCGGTTTATGTAATGCCCCGGGAACTTTTCAAAGGTGTATGATAAGCATCTTCTCTGAATTTTTTGAAACTTTCATGGAAGTTTTTATGGATGACTTCACTGTGTATGGATCATCTTTTAAAAGTTGTTTAAAAAGCTTGGAACGTGTCCTTAAAACATGCATTGAAAAAAACCTTGTTCTAAATTATGAAAAATGCCATTTTATGGTTTCTAAAGGGATTTTTCTTGGACATGTTGTGTCCTATGATGGAATTCAAGTTGATCAATCCAAAGTTGAGGTCATTTCTTCATTACCATACCCAAAAAATGTGAGCGATGTGAGATCCTTCATTGGGCATGCTGGATTTTATAGAAGATTAATTAAATATTTTAGTATGATTGCACTTCCATTGTCCAGATTACTACAAAAATATGTCCCATTTTTCTTTGATAAGAATTGCATAAATTCATTTCATGAGCTGAAACAAAGATTGATAACCCATCCCATTGTTCAACCTCCTGAATGGGACATTCCCTTTGAAATAGTGACCGATGCATCTGACTTTTCTCTTGGGGTAGTATTGAGTCAACCGATAGAAAAGAAATCTCATGTGATTGCCTATGCCTCCATAACTATTGATCAAGCCCAATAAAACTACACAACAACTGAGAAAGAACTGCTAGTTGTTGTCTTTGCTCTAGACAAATTTAGAAGTTATCTGCTAGGCTCTAAGGTGATTGTTTTTACTGATCATTCTACAATCAGATTCTTGATGAAGAAACATGATGCAAAACCAAGACTTTGGAAATGGATTTTTCTTTTACAGTATTTTGATGTTGAAATAAAAGATAAAAAAGGATGTGAGAACCTTGTTGTTGATCATTTGAGAAAGATACCATCTATTGAGAATAGAAAATTTTAGATGTGTTCCCCAATTAAGGAAAACTTTCTAGATGAGGATTTATTTGCTGATAAAAGTGAAATACCATGTTTTTCTAATCTTGTAAACTATTTGGCTTCTGATGAACATCCCCACTGGTTTTACAAAAATCAAATTGATAAAATTTTGAGCGATTCAAAGAAATACATTTTAGATGATCCTTATTTATGGCACATTGGTAGTGATCAAATGATACGAAGATGCATTCTGAACTCTGAATTTCAATCCATCCTACATTTCTTCCACACATTAAACAGTGGAGGACACTTTAGACCACAGAGAATAGCAAGAAAAGTTCTTGATTCTTGATTTTATTGGCCCAACATTTTTATAGATGCTTTTGAATTCTGTAGATCCTGTAAAAATTGTCAATTCCAAGGAAACATTTCCAAGCGGAATGAGATGCCACAAAACCCACTTTTGTTTTATGATGTTTTTGATGTATGGGGAATAGATTTCATGGGCCCTTTTCCTAATTTATTTTGTTATCTCTACATCTTTCTGGCTGTTGATTATGTATCCAAGTGGGTAGAGGCTATCCCCACCCGAACTGATGATGCAAAAATTGTGTCCAAATTTTTGAAAGGAAATTCGTTTTCAAGGTTTGGATTTCAAAAGTTTCTAATTACAGATCAAGGTACCCATTTTTGTAATAGTAATTTGGAATCTATTTTGAATAAATACGGTGTTAATCATAGGGTCTCTACACCCTATCATCCTCAAACAAATGGAATGGCTGAGTTTTCTAATAGGGAGATTAAACAAATCCTAGAAGAAACAGTGAACCCAAATAGAAAGGATTGGAGTTTGAGACTTGATGATGCTCTTTGGGCCCACAGAACTGCTTTCAAAACTCCCATTGGAATGTCACTATTTAGATTGGTCTATGGAAAATCTTGTCATATACCAGTTGAGTTAGAAAACAAATCCTTTTGGGATGTAAAAACATGTAACATGAACCTATATTCTTCTGGGAAAGAAAGAAAATATTTTTTGAAGGAGTTGGAGGAGATCAGAAATAATTCATACAAAATCTCCAAGTTATACAAAGAGAGAAGAAAAGCCTTTCATGATGGGATGATTGTAAACAAAAATTTCAAGGAGGGAGACAAAGTTCTGTTGTTCGATGCCAGATTGAAACTCTTCCCAGGTAAATTTCATTCCAAATGGTCTGTCCCATTCATTGTTACTCATGTTTTTCCTTTTGGTGCAATACAGATTAAATATCCCGACAAGGAGACATCATTCACTATCAATGGTCATAGGCTAAAGATATTTTGAGAAAATTTTCAAGATCCTCTGGGGGAGGAGATTCAACTTCATGACGCAAAATATAATTGATTTCAGGTTGTGTCTTTCCTTATCAATTATTTTTTCTATGTATTTAATTTCTAGAATTTCATTCTAAAAAAACTACACAATGAGGACATTTCATATAATAAGTGTGGGGGGACACAATTCTAGGTAGATTAGGTTTTTACGAACTTCTGTTTGAAATTTTTTGTTTTCAAAATTTCTTTCCTTTTTTTCGTGTTTCTTTTTCAAATAAAAAAAAGAAATATATATTTTCGAATTTCTTGAATTTCATTTGAAACTCATGCCAAGGATTGAACCAACTGATCCTTTGAAACTGAACATAAATGAATGATGAAAATGATATTGTTTCAAGTTCAAAAATTTGTAAAATTCTTGAAATGACCACTGATTTTTAAATCTCATGGCACATATCACTAACACTGTGATTGAAATTCTCATTCCTGTGAGGCCTCTGGACCCATTTTTACATCTTCTTTAAATTTACCTCTTTCTTGAGAGAACCAATTCGTGTTTGTTTAAACTAGAACTTGATTTATTTCTATCAAAACTTGAGAGCTGAGATACTTGTCATTAAAATTATTGAGGCATTTGTTTGAATATTGGAGCCTTCTTTTCATGATTATCCTTTTTATTTCGTCCTTCCTTGAACATTTTATCTTTCTTGAGACCTTATTAGCCATGTACAGCTTGTTAGGTTATCCACATTACAAGCCAAATTTCCCTTTCAAACCTGCTCTGAAAGTATAAATTCATGATCCAGTTGAACTTAAGTGTGGGGGGAAAGATGACTCATGATGTCCTACCTCATTTGGTGTTGATTTGGGATAAAATTTAAACATTTAAGTCATATTTGTGATGATGTAATATATTTTTCTGAGAGTTGTGCCTATCTGGAGCTCTCAAATGAAATGGAGTTTTGCCTATCTGGAGCTCACAATGGAAATAAGTTGTGCCCAATCTAGATATTTTGAGAAAAAAAAGTCATATTTTCTACTGAAATATTGATGGAATGGGGTGGAAAACAAAATATCAGAGCTGATTATTTTTTAGGAGAATATGGAGGAGACCATACTTGAGTAAAAATTAGAAACATGCATTTCTCCTTCAAAAAGAGCCAAACTCTCCTTATTCAGCCACAGAATTTTTCACATTTGAATCCTACCAACCCCAAGCCACAGAAAAACCTTGTAAAATCCTCATGATAATCACATTTTCTTAGTTCACATTGGGTGGAGATGTAGAAATTTATCAAGCCTATGGTAATTCTTGCATGAGTTGGATGAGAAAATCCTTGTTGCAAATCTATATTGTGTGCTGAGAGAAAATTAATGTGAGGTATGTGTATTGTGTTTATGATAATACAAAAGAAGTGTAAATTGATTGAATGATTTGAATTTAGCACTTTAAATATCTGTCTTTAATGAGGCATGATATCTCTTTAATTCTTTCTGGTAAATTGGTAAACACCATTGGTATGTGTTTTATTTTTCTTGATTTCGTGCTCACCTGTCCAGGAGTCCAAGAGCCAAGTGTGGGGGAATTGATAGAGCTAATATTTACAATATTTTTAATGTCTATTTAAATTATTTAAACCTCACCAATTTACCAATTTTATCTTATTTGTAACAATTTTGGATTTAGAGTGTGTTTTGGGATAAAAAGTTTAAATTTCATAATTCTGGATTTTTAACAGATTTTTATCACATGGGTATTTTGTTCATTTATCATAAAATACATTTCAAAATTTTTTGATTAGAATTTTTTTGAACCCTTATTTTCTTTACATCATCTTTTTCTTCAGGATGAGGAAATGATTCATGCATCTTGATGCCCAAAAAAATCAATGAAGTTGACAATATTTTCGGGCGGACTGCATGGACTCCACCATAGTAATGGAAGCATAATTAGTCCTACACTCATAAAAATGATTCTATTCCACTTGGATATTAAATAGAATACTCTGAATCATCGACACAATTAATTTGAAGCTGTTTGGAATCCTTTATGATGGCCCTTGAGTGATAGAGTTTTCAAGGAAGCTTCCAGGAATCTTCATCCAGAGAAACAGAGTTACAATAAAAAAATCATAACTCCTTCAATACGCTTTCAATGAATCCTAAATTTTGATGGTGGATTGAAAACACATTTATACACAATATTTATGAAGGGTTCAACGTGTGAAGCAGCCAATTAATGTGTAGAAAATGCAAAAACCTTTTGATGATGAAATCTACCTATAAAAGGAGAGGAGCTCCTACCTCTAAATCATATTCCATTCATCACCACACCATCCGTCACAATGGGAGTCATCTTGAGAGAGTTAAGTGGAAGGTGGATATTTTGATCCTTAAGAAGATGACATCCTTTGAATATTCAATAGATAAGATTAAGGCTTCTCAAGTGACGGAAGGCTAAGAGACAAGTGGTTGCGGACGGCGACACCCGACGGACACTCTCTTCCGAGTTTTGATTTTAATGTGTAATATCATTTTAAATTTCTCTTGAACCTATATTTTTGATTGAATTTGGTTGTTTTATTTATTAAATATATTTTAAAAAAAATTCTTTGATCGTTGTTCCATCTATAAAGTAGAACAATTGATTTCTCTATTTAAAATTCATTGGTGAGGTTTTTCCATTGAGCATAGCGAATTCAATTTGGTTCAATTACTTGGAGGTCTTTAAGTAATTGAATAACTTATATATGTGGGACCATAATCATATTTAAGTCTTAAATATGATGTCTTTTCAAATTTGAGTGTAACCTGGGGGTCCTTGGGGGTACATTTAGTAATTTAAATTAAGAGATATTTGTTTATATACAAGGAAGAGGGGAGTGTCTGAGAGGGTGAAGCTTGTCTGCGACTGATATTTTTATTCTTGATTTCAAAACCACATTATCTTTAATTTAAAATTATTTCACTTTAGTATTTAATTAAAATTTTATTTTCAAATTGTTAATCAAATCCCCATTTTCATTTCTACAAAAAAAATTAATAACAAAAGTGACAGTTTTGCAACTCGAACTGCAACCTCCTCGAGAGACAACCCTATGGTCACCACTGTGATACATTAAAAGGGAAAATATTGATTGATGTTTTTACGGCACAAAAACGCTCACATCACCTACCTAAATAAATCTCCCTAGATAATTTCTATAATTATTTACCTAATTATCTAAATCATCCATTAAAAGGTATTCAAAATGATATGCCAGCTTTTCCCAATTCTACATGTACTCCTCTTGAATTATCTTCCCCTTGTTGATTCACCTTATCAATATAAGATATTTCTTTTCAATCCATGAGCTCTTATCACCATTATTATTCACCCTTAAAGTCCTTACCATCATCATGTTAGCTACTTATTTAGTATAATTAATCACCAGAAAAAATTCAACCATTTCCTCATCCTAGTGCAACAGTATCTTCATAGATTATTCAAAAGCTGCACCAGACTCCCATTACTGACCAATCGAAGTGTCCTTGAGGCAATCATCCAAAAAATCCACAACCTTGTCCTGAATAGTTATTTTAATAACCTTAGGATCATTTTCCATCATCTTGAATTTCAAATTCTTGGCATATCTTATTTCAATTGGAAGTGGAAAGTATGAGTATTCCTTTCTCCCATTTCGATTACCTCTATGAATATTTCTCCTCCTCAAACTAGGAAGATAGCTACCCTATAAATCGTCTACAGAATCTCATGAAAAATGTCTAGAATACTCATCACTGGACTCATTCTCAGGGAAACCTTGCCCATCCATGGAGGTCACTACACGGGATGCTTCAAACTCCTAAGTCGAATCTTAATTCACCAATCCTTTAGAATGATTTCCAATCTCTATAATTGTTTCTTACCTTCTTGAGATTATCCTGATAAAATCCTCACCCCTTATTGAAAGTTCCCTAACTTTTACATATAAGGGGAGACCCTCCCTTGGTGAATTATAAACCAATGAATGACCTATACCATTGGTACCATTCCCTGAATTCACTACCTCAATATAGGATACAGTCATGGGAGTCTTAGTACCTCCCTCATCTTATATTTGTGACTCCAGTTTGAGACTTTACCACTACTATATCTCACATACCCACCATGAGGACCCTCAATATGATCCAAAACCCTAGCTTCCATCGCTGCATCAGAACTCACTTACCCAAAAAGTTCTTGTATAGAAGACTTAGGATCAACCAAATCCTTTCTCAAGTGACTTAAATGTCTTCCATCATTATATTACACTCATGTGTTCCACACTGTACATCCTTTTCATGATTTGTATTGGAAAAAACACCCAATTTCCTCTATTGAGATGAACTTTTATCAACACTGGACCCCAAACCCTTACTTTCAGCTCCTAAATCCACACCCATCTTATTAATGGGGTTCTTAGACCCACACCTACATTTTTCAATTGAATGGATCATTCACTTATATACAGAACAAAAATCAAACCATGATTCACAAAAAAATTGTTGTCTACAATATAACTCTTCACCCGTTGAAATAAAAACATACTCGGTGGGAATTATTGATGCATAAACTTACACACAGACTTAGGGATTAATAGGATGAAAAACTGGTCTAATTCTAATATTAGAACAAAAATATCTACCAAAGAGGTTACCTATCATTCTAATAATTGAATGGTTTTGAAATGGTAAAAGATGTTTATAAAAATTGACCCAAATATCCACTAGAGTGGAGTCGTGCTTCATATGAAAACCATAAGTCTGTCTAAAGAGATAAAACCAAGATTTGTTACAGCTATGGGGTGCACTAGACCAAGCTCTGATCAGGTATTCCTATGATGTGAAACAAATAATAATGTGTTTATTGTCTAGAATACCAATCGTTGACCTATCATGTAAATTAAAAAACATGAAAATAAACCTATTAAACATGTCTAATGAAGGTTGTATCCTCTTGAATCAAGAAATTAATGTCATATTCAGAAGGGTTGATGCCTCATTTAATTCCACAATCGAAATAAAAATATTAGGGCAGCCATCGAATAGATCTTGGACTTTATTACATAGAGAGATTTGAGTAAACAAAGGGAGAAGTTTGGGGTTAGAAAATGGGGGTAAATAATAAGGTGTCTCTCCACCAAAAGACATAAGAGGTCCCTCCCCCACTGATGGGGGAGGGACCGGCTCATTTTCTACCACTATCACAAAGTAGGAGAAGACACCACAGTGACCCCCCAACGAGCACTCTTCATGAGCACATCTACATTGATTAGCCTCTTATTCATCTCTTTAAATCGTTCGTTTCATTAATCATCCTAGAAAAACATGACTCCCTTCTAAGAAATCTTGGTTAGTGGGATTAAAAATCATGAGAAGTTTCTCAAAAAATGACGATAATACCCATAAAATCTAAGGAAACTATATATTTTCATTATATATATTGGTATAGTCTATCCTTTAATTGTCTAGGTTTTTTATGTATCCATAGATATCCCATTGTTTGTGATAAAATGACCAAATAAATTTACTTTCTCTAACCACAAATCACATTTATAATACTTTGCTTATAATTTTTTCCTTCTATAATGAATTTAGTATAGTATTTAAATTCTCCTCATATTCCAACATTCTTTTAGAGTATATAATAATGTAAACTTTAAAGACTACCAAAAATTTATTGAGTCAATACCTAAATACATTATTCATCAAGTCTATAAAGATATCTAGAGCATTAGGGAGTCCAAATGGAATCACTATGAACTCATATTTCCTATACCTTGTGTGAATTGAAGTCTTGGGGATATCCCCTTATTCACCTTTACATGATAACATCCTAACCGAAGATCCTCCTTATAGAAATAGTGGTCTCCATTTAACTAACTAAATTGTTCATAAATTTATGGGTCATTATAATAGTTCTTTTTTTGTCTTATTGAGATCATAATAATCAATGTAGAGGAACATCAATGAACCCTTATTCTTGATGAAGAGGATCTGTAAACCCCATGGTGAAGCACTTGTGTGTATAACCCCTTTATCTAGATTCTCTTACAATGAATTCATCAGCTTGAAAATTTCAAAAAAAATATTTTTATATGGATCCATGGATATTAGGATTACTCTAGGTATGAGCTTGATTTAGAACTCAAACTCACAAAAAGTAAGAAAGCAAATAAATTCTTTAGGAAACACATCATTGAGTTCCCTTATAATGGACATGTCCTCAAGGATGATCATTTATATAGTCTTATTCATTGGGGGTAGATATGCTTTCTCATAAGTAAATAATATCCATTTCTAATATGTTAGTTCCAAATAAGATTTATCCTCCTTTAAATTGTATATAATCAAAGGATGATTTGTGATACAGAGGATAATTTCTTTCTCTATGAAATTTTTGTTGGTTATATATAAGGAAAAACAATCCATACCCATAATTTCATAGAATTTTTCTACAGGGAGTATCAGAAGGATTTCTAGAAATATAAGGTCACGACCAGTCCCCTGGGGCCCGTGCCGTAACTACCCTAAGCCCACCTTCCATAGGCCAAGGGCTGGTGACTAGAACCAAAGGCATAATTCCATAAAACTGAGAAGGAATTTCCTTTATAAACTATAAACAAACACAACAAAGAACACAGCTGGATATGAAAAACTAAGTAAAATTGTTTAACAAAATAGTTCTGAAAGTTAAAGGGGATGGAAATACAAGCCCAACTGTAGAGTACAAAAAACTGAAAGTACAAGTACAACTGAGGAAAAAACAGCTATTAGGTCGTCCACTAGGTTCCTACCTAAAGGGTAGGTACAGATCGCCTACTCAACACTCCACATCCATCTGTCACCTCGTGTACCATCATTCTATATGGTCCACCTCTGGGTACCATCCGGTCCTAGTACTATCAGCCTCAGTCAGGGATGTCTGTTGTCTGCATCCAACACAACGAGGTGCGGGCATAGCCCATGCAGGGGTGAGTATAACGATACTCTATAGGGACCCCAAGACCCTCAAGGTCTCACAAAATATAACAAAGATAAACCAAAAAGTATGAAATCAATAGATAACCCCAATTAGTTATATTCCCATACGTATACCAAATTTATCAAGTAATCAATCTCAATCATGAGGAAATCACAAAAGTTACTGACTCAGCTCAAACCAAGATTTATTCTTGGGGTAAAACATTTTTAACCCTTAGCTACTGGAGAAATCCTCCTCTATCGAGTACAATGGGCTTTCTGCCACATCCAGGCACTTCCCACTAACCTTGGACTGCAGAGGTATTCCTCCTATTGAGTATCGGGGGTCTGTTGCATCACATAGAGGCGCTCCTCACCATGGGTATGCCACCACAACCAGGCGCTCCCCCTCATATCCTGCAGAGGTAATCCTCCTGTTGAGTACTGCGGGTCAGCCACCACAACCAAGCGCTCCTCCGCCGTGGGTCTGCCGCCACAACTAGGTTGTCCCCACTAGACTAGTTGAGTCACTCTGAGTCAATCGGTCAGTAGTCGTCAAGTCTCAGCCAGCTACTAGGTTCCCGC
Organism: Viscum album; assembly: GCA_963277665.1. Taxonomy (NCBI): domain Eukaryota; kingdom Viridiplantae; phylum Streptophyta; class Magnoliopsida; order Santalales; family Viscaceae; genus Viscum; species Viscum album. The sequence goes on along the minus strand of OY728134.1, from coordinate 865,417,992 downwards.
ACAAATGCTCACTTGTCTCCAGAAGATCCACTCCACAAGATATCGGTCGATGCTCTAACTTCCATGAAGTCCCACAAAAAAGTATCACAATGGCCTGCCATGTCATAGGGGTCTCAACGCAACTGATGGCGCGTCAATTGGACGCCCGGTCTGTGAATTATTAGCCTTCTAGTCTCAGAGGCCCTATTGGATTCATGCAGGATCCAACCTAAATGTATCTCAACTATACCCCAAACTCTAGTGGGGTATACTCAAAGGGACCATCACACTCCAAGAATTCCAGCACCACTGACGGTTTGTCAAACGGACGTCTGGTTCCAAAGATATGGACAAAAGAAGCACAAATGGGTCGTAGTGGGCACGGGTCCGGTTCGACCCGACCCGTTGGGTGGGCCAGCCCATTGGGTTTGCCCGGATCGCTAGTCCTAGCCCAGCAAGATGCAAGGGAGGTTCGGCCCAGAAGTGCCGCATAGGCGGCTCGGCCCGGTGGCGCGGAGCTGGTTCGGCCTGGAGCACCACAAGGGCACGGCCGTTTCTGCCAGGGGCAGCGCAGTCAGGGTGCAGCTGGTGGCGCGGTGAGGCCTGCGAGGAGGTGCGGATAGTGGGGCGACACAACTGGCATGGCAGTGCGGCTGGAAAAACTATGTGGCCGGTGGCGCGGTACGGCCGGCGGCGCGGCGCGGCCGGAGAGGCAACGCGGCCGGGGTGCTCGTGGCTGGGGTGCGGAGCATGGTTTAGCCAGTGGTTAGAATGTCGCAGGGGTGGCACTGTTCACGGAGGCCATGGGTGGCGCAGTTGTTTCCATCATCGTCGTTTTGAAGAACCCCACAAAGAAGATCGGTAGGGGGTCGGGCCATGTTATTTTGGCCCACACCCTCCGCGTTTAGAGTGGTAGCATACGGTTCACAAGAATGAAGCAAAGAACATCATGGAAGATATCTTAAAAACATCAATTTTCATAATCCCTCGTTTAACAAAAATATTCCCAACCCACAAGGATAAACATCCGCAAATCAACATGATAATAATTTGGTCTGTGTTCTTTGTTTTATAAGGAAAGAATCAAGGGAATAATATCATACTTAAAATAAAATCCCTACCTTGTTCGTTGTTCAACGACGGGGTCGCAGGGAAGAATACGAACCTTTGGGAAAAGACAGACATCGATTCTCCATGGACGAGGACGTATCACGTTGGAATGAATTCCAAGGAATATGGTCGAATTCGAGGTCGACATTCTTCTTTGGTGGAGCGTTTTTCGTGGAGGAAGCATTCTTTGTTGGAGAGTTTTCTCCCAAGATCTCTAATCCTCCTTTTCCAACCTTTTGCCAATAAATGAATAGGTAGCCCCTCCAAATAATAGATTGTCTATTATTTAGTTTGTTGAGTTTAAAATTAAAATTGTATCATTTAATTAAATAAGTTGGCTCACTTAATTAAAGGGGTAGGGTTGACATCATTAATTAAGGGGGTTCAAGAGGCTCTTCCTCATTTATGAGGGAGTGGAGAGTTTTTCTTCAATTAAATGGGGGTTTAGTCCCGGGTGGTCCCCACACCGTAACCTCTCGTGGGAGGTTAGGTTAGAGTGGGCCCCACCACCATTACCTATCATGGGAGGTTAAGGTGTGGTGGTACCCACCTCTAACATCCCCATAGGTGGTTATAATAGATAAGATAAAATAAAACATGTGCTTATATTATTTAATTATTTCTATGAAAAACCCAAATACTAACTTTCACCCTCGACCAACTGTCATCGAGGTGAAAGTCTTCTTAAGTGAATACTGGCGTTGCGAGTTCAACGGTGCCCTCAGATTTCAATTCTGAGCATCGGTTCAAAAGTTAGAAAAACCCGCTCGTACGTTTACTGAACGTAGCTGAACAAAACTTCAGAAATTGATTCTGGGCACACCGTGCCACGGAATCATGCACCGTAAATTTTTGTGGAATAGTAAAATTCCCATATATATAAAAAAAATTACAGTAAAATTATGGGTCTTTACATTCTCCCCACCTCAGGGATTTACGCCCCTGTAAGCTACAAATCAAACTATGAGAACAAGTGGGGGTACTAAGCACGCATCTGAGCCTCCCCCTCCCATGTGCTCTCCTGGAGGTTCCTGTGCTGCCAACGAATGTGCACCAAATGTATCGACCATCCATGAAGGACCCACTCTTATCGATCCTAAATATCTACTAGAACCTCCATAAAAGTCTCCCCATCGTTGACGTCCATCTCGCCATGGTCGATGATATGGGAAGGTTCATGCATATATCTCCTTGGCTGGGATAAGTGGAAGACATCGTGCACCTAGTGCAACTGAGGTGGAAGAGCTAAGTTGTAATTCACCTAACCAACTCTGTTGAGGACCTGGAAAGGTCCGATGAATTTCGGAGATAACTTTCCACATCATCCAAATCTTCGTAGACCTCGTCGGGGTGAGACCCATAGAAAGACGTGGTCTCCATCCTCAAACTCCAGAGGTCTTCGTATCCTATCATCATATAACTTATTCCTACTTTGTGTAGTCTTCATCCACTCCGGGATGATCTGCACCTTCTCTATGGTAGCATGTACCAACTCTGGTCCCACTAGTGCTGACTCCCCTGGGTCTGTCCAATACAAAGGTGATCTGCAAGGTTGCCCGTATAACGCCTTAAAAGGTGCCATCCCAATGGTGGAGTGATAGTTGTTATTGTATGAAAACTCCACCAAAGGTAAGTGATCCTCCCATCTACGATCGAAGTCAAGGACACAAGCATGCAGCATGTCCTCAAGGGTCTGAATGGTCCACTTAGTTTGGCCATCAATCTGCAGATGGAAGGATGTGCTCAAACAAATCTGCATCTCGAAAGCCTCCTACAACCCCTTCCATAGCTGAGAAGTAAAACTTGCATCACGATCAGAGACAATCGTCGAAGGTACTCCATGTAGCCGCACAATATCCTATACATATAGGCATCCCAAGATCTCTACTTAACCTTGTCCTCTTATTGGTAGGAATTGGGCTGACTTGGTGAGTCGTTCGACGACCACACAAATCGAGTCATGTCCCCTAGATGTACATGGAAGACCCATCATGAAGTCCATGGATATCCCATCCCACTTCCACTCAGGGACCTCAAAAGGTTGAACCAAGAATGCTGGTACCTGATGCTCTACCTTCACTTGCTGACAAGTGAGGCATTGAGAGATAAACTCTACAACTGCTTTCTTCATTCCCAGCCACCAGTGTTGTCATCGGAGATCCTGGTACATCTTCACCACTCTTGGATGTACTGCTAAAGGGGATTTGTGAAACTCCCTCAACAATTCTTTCTGAAGTGACACTGGTACCAAGGTACATCCTCTAAATAGGATGACATACTCCCCACCTTCAGAAAATCCATCAGGTGCCTACCCTATGGATATCTGAGCACGTCACGTATCGCAGTCAGCATCCCCTTGTTATGCCTCCCTGACTCGCTGAATAAGTGGAGGAGTGACGGTAAGAGACTGAAGGAAAGCTTCTCTATCACTATACACAAAGGATATCTATAAAGAAACCGGTGGCTCCGTCACCTCACCTAGTAGTTGTATACCAGATCTCTTGCTGAGTGCATCTGCAACAACATTCCCTTCCCCAGGAGTATAGACTATCTCAAATTCATAGTCCTAGAGGAACTCAAGCCAACATCGTTGTCTCGGTTTTGGGTCCTTCTGAGAGAAGATATACCTAAGACTCTTGTGATCAGAGTACATGGTAAAACGCTCACCCATAAGATAGTGTCACCACATATTCAAGGCAAAGACCACTACTGCTAACTCCAAATCATGGGTAGCGTAGTTCTGCTCATGTTGTCTTAGCTGTCGTGAACCATATGAAATCACTGCTCGCTCCTACATCAGGACACATTCAAGTCTGGTCCCTGATGCATCGTAGTAGACTACGTACCATACTCCTTCTTCTATAAGTCTCAATATGGGGGGCACTAGTTAGCCTCTGCCTCATCTCTTGAAAGCTCTGCTGGAATCTCTCCGACCACACAATGGATTTCCCCTTCTTTTTCAAGGATGAGAGTGGTGATGCAACTCTGGAGAAGTCTGGTAGAAACCTCCAGTAATAACCAGCCAACCCCAGGAAACTTCATACCTCCGACACACTCCTGGGTGGCTCTCAAGCAAGTACTACCTCAATCTTCACTGGTTCCACTGCAACTCCAATCTCTGAGATGACATGTCCCAAAAATTTAACCTCTCATATCCAGAACTGGCACTTCGAGATATTACCATAAATCTGGTGATCTCGGAGTGTGTCTAGAACTACCTGCAAATGATAGGCATGCTCCTCCTCAGTAGTCGAGTAGATCAGAATGTCATCGATGATGACTACAACAAAGTGATCGAGGTATGGCTGAAATATCTTGTTCATGAGTCCCATGAACACTACTGAAGCGTTGGTTATGCCAAATGGAATAACCAAGAACTCGTAGTGGCTGTACCGACATCTGAAGGTCGTCTTCTACACATCATCCCCTCGAACTCTGAGCTGGTGATAGCCTGATCTGAGGTCTATCTTCGAGAACCATCGTGCTCCCTTCAGCTGATCAAAGAGGTTGTTAATCCTCGGGGGTGAGTAATTGTTCTTCACGATCACCTGGTTCAGGCATCGATAGTCAACACAAAGTCTCAAGCTCCCATATGCCTTCTTGGAAAATAGAATCGAGGCTTCCAAAGGTGAAACACAGGGCCGAATGAACCCCTTCCACTGCAAGTCCTCTAACTGTACTTGTTGCTCGCGAAACTCTATGGGAGCCATCCGATATTCTGGTGTAGATATCAGTGTCATATCGGGGTACAAATCAATGTAAAATTCTACCTCTCTAAGAGGGGTTAGACCTGGAACATCATTAGGGAAGACATCCACGTATTGGTCCACCACTACAGGATAGCTCAGACTCTCCACATCAACTGCTTCGAGGGTAAGGCTAGCCAACTGATGAGTGATTTGTTGTAATCTCCTCTGAGTTAGCTCATCATATGCTGCAAAGTCTCCCTTATTTCCGGTGAAGCTAAACCTGGTCCCATTCGTGCGGACACATAGTACTTTGCACCTAATACAATCAATTTGAGCATGGACTGTAGATAACCAGTCCATACCCAAGATGAGGTCGTAAGGCCTCGACGCTGCTACTATGATATCCTAGACAAAGATCTTGCCTCCCAGAGTAATCTCACACTACCAGCACCAGTGCGTAATCATTGAATCCACTCCCGTAGGAGTCTCTAGCCGTAAGGATCAAGCCAATGGCTCCGTCGGAATCTCTGAGCTCTGAAGGAGGGAAGTGGAAATGAAATAGTGACTAGAACCTATGTCTATAAGTACCGCAGCTAAGTTGGAGTAGACACAGATCATACCTCGTATCATCTCTAGAGAGTTGTGATCGTAGGCCTCAGCTGCCTGGAGATAAGATCTCCCCTGTCCTCCTGCTCCCTGTGGTTGGGGTGGACCTCCTAATGGTGGTGGCAGTAACACCTCAAATTATCGTCCACCACCAACTACACGTCCATCTCCTCTAGCACGTCTGTCTTCTCCCTACGGATCACCTTGATCGAATATTTGTCTCTTCCTGGGAAGTACTTTCACCATCTGTTGATCATATGAATGGCGGGTCGGGTAGTCACGAGCCATGTGACCCTACCCACCGCATGTGTAACACTGCATGCTCCTAGAATGTCTGGCTCTATCTCTTATGCCCTACACAACTGACCCTGATTCATGAGGTCATCCACCCATGGGTCTGGTCCTCTTGGACCTCTATGTCGACTGTCTACTGCCAGCTGTAGAAGACTCCACTACGTGATGACTGGTAGTGGGTCTCACTGCTGGTGACTTCTCAGCAAGGAAACTGTCCACTAATAGGGATCTCTCTAACACCCCCATCTGCGTCAGGATACTGAGTGATATCACTGAAGACCTGATATCCCACTTGAGTCCCTTCTCAAAGGTTCAGGCCCTGAAAAATGGGTCATGCACCATATCAGTGGAGTAGCATGAGAGGTTTGTGAACCTCGCTGAGTACTAAGCTACAATCATTCCGCCCTGCTGCAGATGAAGTAGCTCCTAAATGCGCACAGCGCGAAGAGTCATTGGAACAAACTCCACCCGAAATAGGCTCTTGAAGTCTGTCCAAAGAAGTTTCATATCATCATGAACCTGGATCATCAAGCTCCACCATCTACCCGCTTTTTCCTATAGAAGGTTGGCTGCAAGTATCACCATGAGGTCTGATGGTTCCCCTACCTGTCGAAAGACTCTCACCACAGCCTCCAGCCAATCCTCAATCGCATGTGGGTCCAACTCTCCCCTGAACCTGGGTGGCCTCTAGCACCGGAACTCATGAAATGCGCACAAGCTTCATGCACTGTCTGCTGCTGGGGATGGTGGCATCGGTGTTCCAACTGGTAAAGGTACCGCTAGTGCCTCCATGGGAAAAGGGACCTGCACCGAGGCCTTGTTGCTCAGTGGGCTATCTGTGCGTACAACTCCCGAGACTCTAGCTGGTCATCCACATGGAGGCATCCTGAAATAAACAGATGTGACACGGTCAAAAGTTATACCTGGTGAGCTGACTAGGTTGAGCTAACTTAAAGAAAACCTTTGAAAACACACACATAATCAGTGTATTCATGCACTGAGTCAGAAATTAGAAGCTAGGGTCCTGGTGTATGGATATGTCGGCCTCCACACCAACACTGGAATCCCTAATCTAAAAACCACACTCATTACCCTTAATACTATTGATTCACAGAAAAGATTAGAGTCCTAAGTTCTATAGTAGAACTAACTCCTCTAATGCCAATTTGTCACAACCCATCCCCTGGGGCCCATTCCATGACTACCCCAAACCCCCCTTCCATAGGCTAGGGGATGGAGACTAGCACCAAAGGCATAATTCCCTAAAACTGGGAAGGCATTGCCTTTATAAACTATAAACAAACACAACAGAGAACACATTTGGATACGAAGCACTAAGTAAAATTGTATAACAAAAGAGTGTTGAAAGTAAAAGTGGATGGAAATACAAGCCCAACTGTAGAGTACAGGTACAACTGAGGGAAAAAAAGAAAAATAGTTATTGGTTCATCCACCAGGTTCCTACCTGAAGGGTAGGTACAGGTCGACTCCTCAGAACTCCACGTCCGTCCATCTCCTCTATGTACCATCATGACTTATGGTCCACCTCCAGGTACCATTCGGTCCTGGTACTCTTAGCCTCAGTCATCACTGTTCATCGTCTACATCCAACACAACGAGCTGCGGGCATAGAGTGTGCAAGGGTGAGTATAACGATACTCAATAGGGACCCTGAGATCCTCAAGGTTGCACAAATTACAACAAATATAAACCACAAAGTATGAAATAAACAGATAACCCCACCTAGGTATATGCCCATACATATACCTCAGTTATCAAGTAATACATCTCAATCATGAAAAAATCACAAAAGTTACTAACTCAGCACAAACCAGGATTTATTCTAGGGGTAAAACATTTCTAACTCTCGGCTTCTGGAGAACTCCTCCTCTATCAAGTACAGGGGGCATGCCGCCACAACCCAGCGCTTCCCTCTAACCTTGGATTGCTGAGGTACTCCTCCTATCAAGTATTGTGGGTCTGTTGTGTCACACAGAGGTGCTCTCCACCATGGTTATTCCACCACAACCAGGCACTCCCCCTCATAGCCTACAGAGACACTCCTCCTGTCGAGTACCACAGGTCTGCCACCACAGCTAGGTGCTCCTCTTTCGGGGGTCTTCCACCACAACCAGGCACTCCCCACTGGGCTAGTCGAGTCACTATGAGTCAATCGATCAGCATTCATCAAATCTCATCCAGTTAATAGGTTCCCACACAAATTATCGCTTGTCTCCGGAAGATCTACTCCATAAGATACTGGTGTATGATTCAACTAACATGAAGTCCCACAAAAAAGTATCCCAAAGGTCCACCACGTCATAGGTATCTCAACGCAAAAGACGGCGCGTTAATCAGATCCCAGTCTGTGAATTATTATCCTTCTAGTCCCGGGGGCGGTTGGATTCGTGCACGATACAACCTGATCGTATCTCAACTATACCCCAAACTCCAGTGGGGTATACTCAAAGATACCGTCATGCTCTAATAATTCCAGTGTCGCTGACGGTTCATCAAATGGACATCTGGTGCCAAATATATGGCTAAAAGAAGCGCAAATGGGTCGTAGTGGGCCTGGGTCTGGTCTGACCTGGTTGGATCAACCCAGCCCGACCCAGTTAGGGCCGACCCGGTTTGGGTCGACCCAGCCTGAACCATTGGGTCTAGTATGACCTGGCCCGCTGGGCCCAGTCTAGCCGGCCGCGAGGGCGGTTCGGCCCGGAGGTGCTGCGTAGGCGGCTCGGCCAGGTGGTGTGGAGCCGGTTCGTCTCGGAGTGTCGCGTGGGTGCCACTGGTTTGTCCAGGGGCAGCGCGGCTGGGGCACGGGGGCATAGTCATTGGGGCGGTGCGGCCGGCGGGGCATCACGGCCGGCGCAGCAGTTCGTCCGGCGCGGCAGGTGGGGCGGTGCGGAGGTGCGTCCAGGGTGCTCAGGGCCAAGGCACGGGGCACGGTTCAGCCAGTGGCTGAAACTTCACAGGGGCGGTGCGGGTCACAGTGGTCGCGGGTGACACAATCGTTTCCTTCTTCGTCATTTCAAAGAAAACCACAAAGAATATCGCCGCGGGGGGTGGCTTAGGCCATGTTAGTTTGGCCCACACCCTCCGCATTTAGAGTGTTAGCATACAGTTCACAAGAACGAATCAAATAACGTCATGGAAGATATCTTAAAAACATCAATTCCCATAATCCCTCATTTAACATAAATATTCCAAACCCACAAGGAAAAACATCCACGGATCAACTTGATAATATGTTGGTCTATGTTCTTTGTTTTAGAAGGAAGTAATCAAGGGAATAATATCATACTTAAAATAAAATCCTTACCTTGTTCGTTGTTTGATGACAGGGTCATGGGGAAGAAGAAGAACCATTGGGAAAAGACAAACGTTGATTCTCCATGGATGAGGATGTCTCATGTTAGAAGGAGTTTCGAGGAAGATATTGGAAGTCAAGGTTGACGTTCTTCGTCAGTGGAGCGTTCTTCATGGAGGAAGCATTCTTTATTGGATAATTTTTTCCCAAGATCTCAAATCCTCTTTTTCCAACCTTTTGCCAACAAATGAATAGGTACCCCCTCCAAATAATAGATTATCTATTATTTAGTTTATTGGGTTTAAAATTGAAATTGTAGCATTTAATTAAATGAGTTGGATCACTTAATTAAAGGGGGAGGTTTGACACCATTAATTAAGGGGGTTTAAGAGGCTCTCCCTTATTTATGAGGGAGTTGATAGGTTTTCCTCAATTAAATGGGGGGTTTAGTCCCTGGTGGTCCCCACACTGTAACCTCTCGTGGGAGGTTAGGTTCAGGTGGGCCCCACCACCATAACCTCTCATGGAAGCTTAAGGTGTGGTGGTCCCCACCTCCAACATCCACATGGGTGGTTATAATAGATAAAATAAAATAAAACATTTGCTTATTTTATTTTATTATTTCCATGAAAAATCCAAAAACTAACTTTCACCCTCGACCAACTGTCGTCTAGGTGAAAGTCTTCTTAAGAGAATACCGGCACTACAAGTTCAACAGTGCACTCGGATTTTAATTCTAAGCAACAGTTCAAAATTTAGAAAAACCCGCTCATACGTTTACTGAACGTACCCAAACAAAAATTCAGAAATTGATTTCGGGCACACCGGGCCTCGGAATCATGCGCCGTCAATTTTCGCAGACTCATAAAATTACCATATATATATATATAATACATGGAAATTTGGTTATTTACATATCATGCCACAAATTTGGATAGGGGATGAGTTATATTATTGGGGTGAAACAATTGACCAACTTTATGTCTTCTCCAGTAACTCGGAATCCATGTTTTGAGGTTTTTTTTTAATATTTATACTAAACTTGCGTGATATGAAAGAATGCATATAATTATCATTGATAATCTTTACTTTCACTATTTTATTCTAGTTCCAATCACTTACTTCAAACAAAATAGTTATAGGGATGATAAATTTTAAACTTTTAAACGCATAAAAGGGGAACTGTGTTTATTGAAGGGTTAACTCATAAATGACATGTGCTATTTAACCTATTAATTCTTATATTTCAATCTAATTTATCCATGATCTATTTACTATCATAAACTCTTATGGGAATTTTTTTCCATTAATAATTTTTAACAAGGAGATTTTGAATTTACCAAATCATATTTGTTGGGATTATTAAACTACGTTTCTAGCAAGAAATATTTTCATGAACTAGATGACGATTGAGTCTATCTCAATGCTCCCTTTTTTAGGATTATTACACCAAGGTAGATCTGATCCAAATCCATATCCACATGTATTATCTATAAAGAGATGTATTTTCTTGTAAAACACTCACTCTATACTTCAATATAATTTAGGGTTGTTTTATTATGTTTAGTCTTATCCCAAAGGCTTTCTATATAGTTTTATCATCCTAACCCCAAAAATAACTAAACTTTCATCTAGTGCCAACTATGAAAACTCATGTCTTTAATACGCTATATTTCACATTTTATTACATAAAAGAACACTTTTTACAGCCCAGAAGACCATTATTCCTATTTTATTTGGTTAATTAGGTACATATAATAAAAACTTGAAATAGTATTAGAGTGAAAATATTTAAAACTCCAATAACAAGCACTTAAAATTCTATTGTTCCACTAAAACTTCATGAGATGACCTAAGTATATACATAAGAAATGGGTGATCTATAATCCCCACTAAGGGAATAAACAAAGAATATAATAATGTAATGCAATACATGTGTGAAAAGAGGCATATCAAGGAAACATAAGAGGGGTGAGAATTGTAGTCTTCAATTATTAGTCATGATATAACATTATAGCATAATGTACCATTAGAATGTGGTAAAAAAATAAAACATGACATAATAAACATAATTCATGGATAACTTCAAATAAAATATAACATATTGTTCTTAGGATAAACTCTCATACACCATAAATTTATTATAATGAGATTAAAACATTACCCAATGCTTTGGAGGGCTATATAAATATTCTCCCACCCATCACATTCATAACATGTACATGCATAAGGGTACCACATAGATTTTTCAACATAGGTTCATATTTCATCACATTCATTCCCTCTGTTATGAATTTTGGGTTGCATACATATAATTACCCAATAAATTAATGATATGTGCATCTAATTGAATAACCTTTATTATAAATGGGTATGAGTATTCACTACACAATTTTTCGGCATGTAGGGAAATTTAGTAGCATAATGGAGGTACAAAAAGGATCATGAATGTGTTTAATGAGAGTGAAAGGGGTTTATAATCACTTTTAAATCATAAGGAAACTATTATGTATGTGTGAAAACATATTCCGACACAAAAAATTTGGGAAAATGAATAATATAAAGGAGTTACTTCAATAAAGAGATGGATAGGATCCCGTGCCTTAAGAGGGTGATTCTAAAATCTTGGGAGGAGCTTCTGGAGGGATTGGGGGTACCTTGGGAATTCTCTAGAGAGGTAATGGAAGAGTAATTTTATGTTTTAGGTATTTTTAGTGGAAAGTAATGGGAGTTTGGGTGGGTTTATATAGAAAAATAGAGGATACTTTTTTATTAATATCTAAATTATGGTTTCAGACTCTGTATGATAAGGTAATAAAAACCATAAAACATAGAATGTTTTTTCCCATTGCTTATTCCAAATTGGAGATTTTTTAATTATTATACATGTTTAATAATTTTTATCATTATAATAATAACCTTGGGGATGTGGAAGTGAGTCATTTTTATAAGGGATTTATTTTAAATTCTTTGAATATAATTTAAATTTTATGGATTTTCTAATGCTTTATAAAATTAATTTAATAATATAAAAAACAAAATATTTTAATGTGGAAATATACATTTGGTCGTCTATACCTTTTATGTCACATATTACATCACTTTAATCCATTATGATGTTATAATACACATGTTATATTTATACCATATTTAATTTTTACCAAAAAATTGGATTATCGCTGCAAATTATGAAAAATTTACCATTGGAAAATTATGACACTCTGATTTAAAAAATATTTATTTTTTTAGAATAAATATACAAATAAAATAGAATTTATATTTTTAAATAAAAAATATCATTTATTAAAATGTAATGGTTTTCAGACAATAGCAGTTTTCTTACCCATATAAAAATTATTTTTACATTTTAAAATAATTATTATCATTTATATTTAGTAAATTTTAATTAATAATATTTTTTTATTAAAATTTATTTTATTTAAAAAAATCAATGAATTCATTAAAATAGAGTGTCTTGATTCAAACTCAATATTTCATAAAAACAATTTTTGTTTTATCGTATAAAAATATAATTTTTGTAAAACTTTTTATTTAATAATTATTAAGTAATAAAAGATAATTGTAATAATTATTTTATAAAAAATATACAAATTCCTACTTGTAGGGTCTAGATAAATATCCCTTTATTACAAAAATTAATTCCCTAAGGGTATGGTGTGTGATGGTGAGATTTTCATATGGTGGTTCAGTGAACATGGTTTGCGTCATGATCTTGATGAGCTTGAGATTCTCCCATTAATGGTCTTGGTCATGCATTAATTATTGAATAATGGATTTTTATTAGTTAAGGTAAGATCCCAAGGATGTTATATACCTCATAAGCTTCGATAGATGGGATTCATAGGGTATGATCCTATTATAGTTGAGGCCATCGTTGTTTCCATCTATGTCTATTGGACTCTATCATAACCCTTTATATGTACTACTCATACAATCACCTTTAGATGGTTATGTTTTCAATGATTATTATGCTTTAAAGACAATTAAATATGACAGGATATGACATTCTGAATTAACCATATAAGTGAATGTGTTTACTATAACATTATTACCTAATAATGCATTTATTCATTCCAAAATAGGGAATTTCATTTATAAATGTTCATGGCATTACAACATGAGGTTAAGTTATTGATTTAACATACATATAAATCTATTTCTATCTACAATAGTCCATATTGGATGGATTATATTAAATTATAGTAATTAAAGAACTTTCTAAAGGATAATTTGTACAAGGGTTTTATCTTCACCAATGCCTCACCAGGGGGGCACTAGTCCTATTTGTTAAGAATAAAGTTAGGTCAAAGAATATTTTCATTAACTATAATGATCATAAAAATATCTCAATTAATAATTATTATCATTTACCATTTATCAACCACCTATTTGATCAACTCAGGGGAGCTTATTACTTCTCAAAGATTGAGTTTTGATCTGAATATCATCAGTTAAGGTTCAAAAGGGAGCATATCTCCAAAATAACTTTACAAATGGTATATAGAAATTCTAAGTTTATAGTGATTCCATTAATAATGACTAATGATCCTACAATATTCATGGATCTAATGCATAGGTACATTATATTCTAATTTGATTAATTAGTAGTTGTCTTTATACATGATACTATTATATACTTAATAAGAAATAAAGATAATGAATATCATTTGTAGATTGTGTTAAAGAAATTTATAAAGGATAAACTATATTCCAAATTTAGAAGGCATGAATTCTAGCTATATAAATTATTGTTCTTGGGACATGTAATCAAAATCATGTTCATATCATTAGATCCATTAAATATGGAAAATATCATGAAAGGTCCAGATCGAACATTATGACCATGATCTGTCATTTTCTTAGGATAATAGGGTATTATCGATTCTTTGTGATAAATTTATCACCACAATGAAATCCACTAACCATTTTAACATATAATGGATTAAAATTTCTTTGGATAGAGGAATGTGAATAATTTTTCAAGTAAATGAAAAAGAGGTTAGTCACCACTCCTATACATACATTTCCCTGCAGTGGGAAAGGGTTTGTAATATTAAATGATGCTTCAAAAAATGGATTATGTTTCATCCTAATAAAAAATTCTATAGTAATTTATTAGGATTTATTCCAATTAATAAATCATTAGTGAAATGACCCAATTCATAATTTATAGTGGGAAGTAGTGATGTTTACAATAATGATTTAGAGTCATTATCTCTGAAGAGTATATTGTTATATATATTCTGATCACATGGTATTGATATATATATTTACATAGAAGGAGTTGGATATGCTCCAAAAGTGATGATTTTAATTGATAAAATATTATAACGGATTAATACATTACAAACTATGGAAGGAGAACAAGGTTAGTCATGCTCTGAGCTAGAACGATCATGTTATCCAATCCATTATGTGGATTGAAAAAGACCCAGTACTCATAGATTTGAAAATGATAAATATTGAAATATTAAGGTATGGTGAGAAATATTATATTTCAATAATGAATACACCACCATCCATTCACTAAAATATAAAATAATCCTAGAAGGATGAAATAAATATATAATAAAATGAAATAAACATTCCATAATTTAATATTGATAAAGATGGGTTTATATGGTTAAAAACTCATATATGTGTTCCATAAAAAATGGAATTGAAGAAATAAATTTTTGATGATGCACACAAATCATCCTCCTCTTTTCATCCATGAGGTACATTGATGTATAGATACCTAAAACTAATCATTTTGTGGGATATAATGAAGATATAAATTATGTATTATGTATCTCAATGCTTGGCATTATTACAAGTTAATGTTGAATAGTAATGTTTGAAGGGTATATATCTACCATTACCCATATTGGTATGAAAATTGGAAAACATCACCATATATTTCATTATAGGGCTCCCCAAAATTCCTAAATACTATAATGTTATTTTTATAGTATTTTATCCCCTATTAAATTTAGGTCATTTTATTTTAATTAAATAAATTTTCTCCCTTTTATAACTTTCTAATATATACTTAAGGTAAGTGGTGAGGCTATATAGAGTACCATAATCTGTTACATCTAATCAAGATGTAGGGTTTGAATGGAGAATATTTAAAATTATTAAGAGAGAACTAAATATAGATATGATTTTTAGAAATGGTTATCATCCTAATATGGATGGGTAGTTTGAAAGAACCATTCAAAATCTAGAGGACATACTGAAATCTTATTATACAAATTTAAAAGGATGTTGGGATTATCACCTTTCTATAGTAAAGTTATCATAAAATAAATGCTTCCATTATATAATTTATATAGAATAATATAAGGATTTTTATGGGAATAGAAATAAGACTCCATCATGTTGGGAAGAAGTTTGAGAGAGAAAGATGATAGGTCTCAACATTGGCCAAGAAATTCTGGAGAAGGTACAAATCGTTCAGCAATATATGAAAGCTACACAAATTTGATAAAAGTTTTATTAAGATAATCATTTATGAGATTGATAGATCAATGTTGGTGACATGGAATCCCTTAAAATATATCTAGTAAATAAGGTTATGAGGTTTATGAAGAAAGAAAAGTTGAGCCCTAGAAACATTGTTTACAAAAAGATCCTTGGTCGTGTCAGGGTAATATCCAATCGTTTAAAACTCTTTTCATTCCTATCTCTTCTGAATGATCTATTCCACATATTTCTTTTGAAAAATTAAAAACCATATAGATCATGGTTAATAAGTTAAAAAATTATACAATTGGAACATATCCATTTATATGAGAATAACCTATGGAAATTTTGGATCCAAGGGATAAGGTCCTAAGAAACAATTCCACCCATATGATAGAAGTTATATGGTGGAATCATAAGTTCGTGGAAGCTACTTGGGAACTTTATTATGTAATGACACAATGTTCCCTAACTTTCTTTCATCTAAGTAATAAAATTTTTAATTATGAAATTCCTTTTACGGGGGATAAAATGTAATGACCCATGATTTTTAGTAAATACATTTCCTTAATTAAATACCAAAAGAGTGACTTGTGTAGCACACAACACAAAACTAAAGCAAAAAATCACATATATTTATTAAAATTATTAAAAATTAGCGTTTTACTATAACTATTAAATTTTTAGTTATAACAAAAAATTACCACTTTATAAAAACTATATAAAAGTGTATAATAAAACAACTATCATTTTATTCAGATAAGATACATGTTTCTTAAAATTATTTTTATATACTACGCACACTTATATAAATATATATTTATATCACATTTAGAAATTAAATCATATATAATGGTTTTCATATTTTTAATAATATTTTTAAAATTAGGTAATGGGGTCCACTTCATTTTTATGTATAAAATTATTTTACCAAGGTAAATATTAGTTACCAAAATAAAACAATTAATTTTTAAAGAATAGTGATTTTCTAGATATTATATTTATTTAAAATAAAGTGGATATATTTTAAATTATGAATCAAATATGATGTTTAATAATATTTAATAATTAATTAATTTTTATTTAATAATTAATCAACATCAAATAAAATTAAATACACATAATGATTAAAATAACATTTAAAAAATCTTTTAAGTGATTATATATTTTAATTAAAAAATTATCAAATTTATAAATTTAATTGGATTAAATAGATTTCAAATTATGATTCAAATTTTTAAAACTTTTAATATGGTTCATCTTATATTTTATTTTTTAAGTTAATTTCCATGGTTAATGGTTAATAAAGATTAATAAGTATTAAAATGGGTAATATAATTTGGATCATATTTTACTATAAAAAGTTCACACATATACCATATATAATACCTTTCTTAGGTTTTAAATTCATAAATACATTTACCACCAAACTTTACCAAGCTAACTCACCTAAATATCATGAAATTCTTTTCTTACCCCACATCTAACTTTATTTCTCAATGATTTGTCCCTATCTTTAGCCTACAAAAGGAGATCACTTTCACACCTTTCAAATCCACAACCCTAGCTATAATTATTTTTAAAATATACCCAATAGACTTATAATGTTCCCATATAAAAATTTGGTATCCTCTATCCTCGATTAAGTTACCCAAGTCATTTACTTCCAAAGGATACTTAAAGAGAAGATCTAAAATTTTGATGCAAGTATTACATACCCTTTTACTTAATTTGGTTATCCTTATCATCCTCCCTCCTGTAAACCATTATAATAATATATATATATATAATCACATCAGGATAAATAATATAATGAAATTTTATTATTTTTATTAGAAACTCATTATTTATTCCTCTTCCATTCAATCAAAAAATGAAAACGTTGCTCGTGCGTGTGTGCGAACTATCACCACCATGAATGAAACATTTTATTTTTCATCACCACATTTCAAGTATGGTTATAGAAATGAGTTTAGTGAATAGATATATTGTTTATATCATGATTTTTTATATAAATATAAATTAGTAATTCTTTATTTAATATTATCAATAATCAATCATTGTACAACTGACTGTCTAAAAGGAACATTCCAATAGGAGAGAAATTTATTTACAAGTGAAAACAACCTTTTCATTTACCTTATTCATATAACTCATCAAAATTATGATTCTTAAAATTAATTAAATATAAATAATTTCATTATAATCTTTTGATAATGATATTATATAAAATGGATCTCTTCCATAACCATAATCACACATAAAGTATAGTATACTCTTGTTGGGTCAGTCTAACCACCTACATGAAAAATGTTAAAAAAAATTATCATTGATGGAATGGGAAACTAAATAGTAGATATTAATAATTAAATAATTTATTTTAGTTTTAATTTGTTAATGTAAACATTTAATTTGTTAATTAAATTAACACCATTTCTTTGTTAAAAATAATTGAAGCATGATGTTCACCAAATTTGTCTACATGAACCATGACTAAAACTATCATAGAATTAAATTATAAGTCTATAAAATATTAAATAAAAATAAATTCTAGTTCCTTTTAAGATATTTAATTATTATTTTTTGGAGAATAATGAAGAACAATAATTCTATTAGAAAAAATTTTCATAAAAATCAATATTAGTCACACAAAAATTTGAAAAATAATAAGAACTAAATAAAATACATATATATAATAATTATAAATTATTTTTATAAATGTATTTGTATAAGAATGATTTCATGAAATATTTTATTAAGATTTTTATTTTTTTTATAATTGAGTTTAATGAGCTTCTATGGAAATCAATTCTAAAGGTATTGGACTTTGGTAACTCAAATCTCTTTATTTACATTATATATTATATTTTAATCTTTTTCCTTAAATATTCCACATATTCAATTATCTCATTATGCATATGATTAAAAATATTATCTATTTTTTAATATGATTTCTTTATTCAAATCCAATTCCATGAATTGATTTGTTTATAATGAAGTTATTATATTCTTTGAATAATTATCATCCTCTTAATAGTTTATTTATATTAAATATATCTTTCTTTCACACTCATGTTTTCACATACCATGAATGTTCTCATCTATTATTGTGAAATAAAAATATGTATCAATTTATTTTATCTTCATAATATCCTTTTAAAAATTATATTTGTTACCCTCTTTTATGATTTGGATTTTTTTTCCTCATTATCTCAAAAGGGGTCTATTTTATTTGATGTTATGTTTTATAAATAACCCTCTAAATGGTTTTATGAAGTTACTCTACTGGGTAAATACGTTTGGTATCAATTTTTCTGGTTTTTGTGGTTAATTATGTGATACCAAATGAAATGTAATATTAAACCTATTATTATTCCTTGGTTTTATTGATGTGATGATTATATGTTTTTAATAGCACACATATGTATTGTTAATCTCTATGTGATCAGAGGGACCTATATATCCCTATAATACATTGGGTAAACATTACATCTCAGGAATTAATAGTAAAATGAGTTTTGCTTCTCAATCCAAAATGAGAAACATGTTATGATGCCTAATATTTTGTTGAAAATAGAATGTGATATCATATCTGCCATGGGAAACATGTTGTGATTCATGGTCCACTTAGAGAAATGGGTGGTAATTCCTAATCTAAAATGGAATTTTTTCTTCACTTATGTTGGTGTCTCACTACTTTGATATGTGACTATGATATGATCCCTCACTCATGATTTAAATCTCATGTGTTCTCAGTCTTTACACCATGTTATATGATTCATCATATTATATTATTTATTCTTCTATCTACTTATATGAACCTTTTTTATGATTCCATGTTCTTTTAATCTAAGATTTATCCCTATATTATGTTTTATCATATACTTATGATATCACCTTGGATTATATGTTTATATTTTTTTACTTTAATGAGAATTTGATGTCATCCCTTTCTTATGCTTCTATTTCATACAAAGTGAGGTTGATTTTAACATGCGAGATGTTTAGAGGGAGATATTGTATAATAAAATATTGGGGAAATATTCACATGTGATGTAAAATAAGTTGATTATGTATCTTTTCTCTAATGACACCAAACATCATATTTATTAGGATATTGATTTTATTATGTAGTGTAATATTTTAATTATGGAAATAATATAGAATAAAGTAATGGTTAGCTTGTGCCTCCTAATTTTTGCATGTTTTCATTTCATGATTTTTCAGATCATGCACTGAATATATAGATTTTGTTTCCCAAAACCATTCCAACATGCATAGTTTTCTTGAAAAAAAATTCCTAGAAAATTTTTAACCATGCATGTTATGTATTTTTTTCATAAAAATTCCCATTTTTACCCAAACACTCCCAAAACTCACGCTATGTTCTTACCTTCCATGAAAAATCATTATAATAATGGTTATAAAATTTCAAATGAAAGTGTATATATTCAAAAATAGACCCATATAATAGATACAATTAAGGATGTTATATTTTTTTTATCTATGACATCCATTATAAATTTATAATTATATTACCCATAGTTGTATGAATTTGGTTTTTTTAGAAACTATAAAAACATTAGCAATTAAAAGAAACTTGTTGTGGAATATGTTATAAAAAAAACTATTAATATATTTCCACAAACAAAATTCTATATATATTAATCTATAGATTTCACATTTCTATTCATTTTTTTAAACCCTTTACTAATTGATATATTAACTCTAAATTTCCAAACAAATCATGGATTTTAATATATATTATATACCATATATTTTAAATATAGTAAAATAATGATAATATAATGTTTACTTATTAGAAAGGGATATTGTATATGACTAATTTAATATATATCACAACATTTAATACATAAAATATATAAATACATTATAAATATTTATTAAAATATTCATCTAGTGAAACATAAAAGTATTTACACATTAATGATTAATTAAAATTAAGAAAAATAAATTATTATAATAGTAATCAAAGTGTATAATTTAACCCTTGAATAGATAATATCCCATGTGTGGATTATATTTTTTGTAAAAAAGTTAGGATTCAATCATAATGAGAAGATATTAATATGTTTTGGTAATCTAGGAATAGAAGTTGATGTAATGCTATTATAAATGGAAAGTGGAATGAAGCTACTACTTCTTGAGGGGATCTGAGTAAATAGATTCATGTGGAAACTAGAATATGTGATGGTTATGGGGTAAATCATTATAAAACCATATAGAAGTGATGAATTATAAATTGTTATCTTTTATAGGTACATATAGAAGTTTAGTTTCTATCTTGTTAAGTTTATTAAAGATGTAATTAATGAAGTAACAACAAGATTAATGAGTGGAGATAAAATCCAATGGATCTTGAATTTCAATTCTACTAAAAAGAGAGATAAATGTTCTTTTTTGATGTTTTGATATGACTTCAGATGGTTAAAATATGTTTTAATAGGCTATAAATTAATTTCATTAATTCCATACTTATGTTTAAAAATCATTATGTATTATCCAAATATGGTTTGGATAGTTACCGTTTAAGGTTGGGATAAATTTTGGTTAGGTTGAGGTATGTCTATGTATAGATAATACATGGCTAAATATGGTTAGAAAAAATCCTTATATAATTGATATAACTTTTCATAAGGTAGTTACATTCCCAAGTAATGTTAAAAAAAGGTGGTTTACAATTAATACAACTTGTTATAATGTTCCTAGTGACATTCTATTTAGTCCACAAGTATAAAAAATGTAAGGATAACTTTGCAAGGATGATCCAGTAATTGTAAAGATAATATTATCGAAATTTATAAGAATCATATAGTAGATTCATAAAGATAAACCAAATATATATAAGAATTATTTTAGTTCACAATAATAATTTTCATAAGATTTATTTTTATAATCATCTTCTACATGATCATCATCTATGTAAGCATCATATAAAATTTTTATAAGGATGATTAACTTAAATAATCATGATTAACCATTCATAAAGATTTATGTTTGTAAGGATTATCAATATTTTTATAAATATCATTAATATTTTTTACTATATTAAGATATCAATAATTTATAATCTAAAGAAAAAACATTTGGATAATTCATGAACTGATCTTTAGTAAAATTAATATCACAGTTATTTATAAGAATTGTGATACAATCCATTTTAGAATGAAAAAGAACTAACCATGGTAAAAGATGGACTTTGAGGTATCCATGCCATGATTTACCATGTTTCAACTCAATATATGAGGCCTTGCATATGTGGATAGATACTTTATAATATTTAATTAATGTAAATTTTTTGGAGGGAATGATAATGATATCTTGAATATTGAATGGAAAAGAAAAGTGAGAGTCTTGTGGAATATTTAAAGGAATAAATAAAATCAATTCAAATGAGGAATTAATGTTATTTTAATTGGATATGTTATTGTCATGTTTTATGTCATAAAAATATCAACTATTGATATTAAAGTGGTTTCTAAATTTGAATTATAGAAATAGTATTCATGATACATGGTAAATAAAAATAAAGTAGGATAAATAAGAATAATAAAAAATTTAAGAAAGAGGTACTATGATACTATAATCACACAAAAAAACATGTTTATTGAAGAAAACTATATAATTATACTTATGTAACATCCCACCCCTCACCCATCAGGTTGGGAAGAGGCAGAAGGTGTTACTTGGTCGTAGGTGACATCCCCAAGACAAAAAAGGCTGGAAATAAATGCCAAGGGATACATAAAAAATTTGGGTTGATATTACCAATGAAAATAAAACAACCAAACCAAAAGAAAAATCCAAACATGCCACTAAATGATACATGTGAACAATGAAAGACATCTCAATGTATAACCAAAAAAACCACATCAATATCAGAGTACAAGCAGAAACCAAGACCAACAAAACACAAAGACATAGAATATATCAACGCAACAACTCCCAACCTACTCCATACTCCAACTCCACATGACATGACCATGGTATCATGAAACATCACTAAATAAATGAGATACAATTCTTTTACTAGTGTCTTAATACTATAAACACACCAAATTTACCATGTAGTGGTTGAGTATAAAACTCATTAGGTTTTTTCCAATGACTTACTAACTCATTCCACAAGGATGGAACATCTTATAACATTTATGTAAAACAATTTATATAAAAAAATTAAAATTATTTCAATCATTTATATCAAAATTAAATAACTTCCAAGGAAAGAAATTAAAAAATTCATTAAATCAATTTCTTATATCCCATTTTGGAATACATATTCCACACATCCACACATGCACGCCTAGACGGAAGTTCCATACTCATGAGTTGTCTCTCATTGTTTTACCATGTCTTCATAAGGTAACCATTTATCAAGTTCCCCAATTCTACACACCCCTTAAATAGGGTCACTCCATTATACCCTAATGGTTTACACCCCTTATTCAGGGTCATGTCAACAAAATGAACTCAAGAAAAACATATATGCCAAAACCCATGTCAATCCATTTAAATAAAACAATTATTTTATTGAAAAAAATCTAAAAACAATTTTCCATGCATTAAAACCAACCCATATTTTTAAAATCATTATTTTAAAATCATGAACCAAAATTCTTTCTCCAAAACCATCCAATTTAAAAAGTTGAAAAAACCAACACTAAAGAGGTTTTCCACTAATAATTACACATAAGTTTAAAAATTCAATGAAATAAAATCAATAAATTTTAAATCAATCCTTCATGTTATAATCAAGAGGATTTGAGAGTGAATCCACCTACCTCACAAACATTGTTGAAACCAAAGAATGGCACAAAAATCCAAAACCCTACCTTGAAACACTTAAAACATCCTTAGATCATGTTCTGTTTTATAAAAACAATTATATCTCAACATTATTGTCATAGAAAAACATATATATATCTACAAAGGAATAGTTAAATGATTCTAAGAGAGGGAATAAGAATAAAAACAAGGAATACAACCAATAATTGGAACTTATTAGGTAATTTGGGCCTCAAACACACTTAGATTCACCTATGGATCAATCTCATATCAAATAGAATGGTATACAAAACCCATAGATTATGAAGAAATTGTGATATGATTTGATTAGTGGAAAATGATAGGTTTATAGGCTAAAACAGGTTAGATCCAAAAAAATATAGATCTAATTTTTAATGGTGAATAGTTAGGGTGCATAGTTAGGAAAATTATTTGTAAACCATGCATGAGCCACTGCCTCCAAACCCACCTCACACAATTAACTCACACAGTTAGATAAAACATGTATAAACCATAATAAACCCATTTTCCCACATTTCACAGTTTCTCATGGGTGGATGTATGGTTTGGGAAAACCATGTATCTAATAGTTCACCTGCCCATGGACCACTGTTTCATTTTCATGGTTTCCTGGGAGGTGTTTCACGGTTTCTAATAACTGTTCTCAAACTCCTAACCTCTATAAAAACACCATAAATTTACAAAAACTCTTCCAAACCTCCTGAAACATAACCCAATTACATTATATACATAAAATAAATAAATAATGGTTAATTACCCAAAATTGTGAGTGATACATTCTCCCCACCATTGGTCTTTATTTACCCAGAATGTTGAAAACCACCATTGTCCAGAAATATTTTGGGCCATTTCTCCACTGTTTCCTTCTCACGTTCCCATGTCTCTTCTAGATTCTAAACATGTTTCCATAAAACCAACACTAGATAGATGGTTTTCACATAGAATAAATTCTCCTTCCAATCCACAATCTACAATGGCACATGAAACAATGTATCATCTAGCTCTATAAAAACATGATCTAATCAAATCACATGGTCAGAATCAGGTTGATAATTATTCAATTAAGATACATGAAACACATTATGCACTAAACTAAATCTTGGTGGAAATTAAGACTAATATACCACCGCACTAACCCATTCCATTATCTCAAAAAGACATATATATCAAGTAGATAACTTTCCATGCTTCCCAAAATAATGATGTTGAAGCCTTGGAGAGATACTTAATAACACATAATCACTCACCTAGAAGGACAATGGTCATTGATGATGATCTGCATATGATTTTTGATGACTTTGGGTGGTATCTATTCTCATCCTAATTAATTTAATTTTCTCTATTTTCTATTCTATAATACTTTATATGGATAATTAATTCTCACTTACTTCCACCCAATAATGTATAAAAACACAAGTAATCCATTAAAATTCTTTAAAAGGATCCATATGTATCAATTCCTACTAACTTTTGTTATGCAATAACTCTACTAACAGTATGTGCTCTAAAAATGAGACACCAAAATACATAACATAATACCTAAAAATTTACTCCAATTTTTGGATTGACCTCTCATATTTTCCATCTATTTGTGGATTATACACTATGATCATAGTGAACTGTGTCCCTAGTTATTACTTTAATGATTTCTAAAAGATAGATGTAAAACTCTAATATCAATCTGATACTCTCGAAGATATAATACCATTAATTTTTACCACTTATCATATATATATATATATATATATATATATTTGACAAGCCCTCCATTGTATTGGATTCATGAATAGGTATTAAATGGACTGACTTTGTTAGTCAATCCACTATCACCCATATGGAATCATGTTTATAAACCGTCCTTGGTAGACCTGTTATAAATCCATATATATTTGTTCCCATTTCTACATAGGAATTAGTAATGACTACAGAATACCCACTGGATACTAGTGTATTTCCTTAACCATATGATATGTTAGGCATCTCATAAAAAACTCAGCCACTTTTTTCATGAAAACCCACCAAAATTGTTCTTTCAGTCCCTTATTAATATTATTTATTCCTGGATGAACAACCCCTATTGAATGGTGGTAATCGTGAATGATTTATTCTTAACATAATATTAGTAAGACCATATTATCTTGAAAGAAGAATTGATTCTCTATCAAGGTTATATCCCTCAATGGTCTCCCCACCATTGATTTTTGACCTCACAACAACACATTCAAAGTTAAATTTCTATGCCACCTTAACCTTCTCAAACAAATCAGGGACAAAAATCATGAAGAAAACTATAAAAATACCTTAGTATTCACAATATAAGTGCATGACAGCTAAAACCGACATTGGATACCACTGATCTGAAGTCTCTTTTTCCAAATAAATATATGATTTTCTACTTAATGAATATTCCATCGAGTTTCCTTTACCTGGTGTATTCATAAAGTCATGTTCAAACATTTGGAGATACTCCATCTATCTTCTTTGTCTAAAATTTAAATATCCTTGTGAGAATATTCATTTATGTCTCTTATGATCTGTAAACACCGTAAATTTATCACCAAATAGGTAATGATGTAAATTTTTCAAAGCATGTACTATAGTAGATAATTAAAAATCATTATTTGGGTTGTTGTTCTCCTAAAACTATAACTTCCATAAGATATAAAAAACAACATGATCTCCTTGCATGAGAACACAACCCAACCTAGATCCTAAAGCATCATAATAACTATATAGCCTTATCCTAATTCCAAAAATATCAAGACTGGTGTTAATGTAAGGTGAACATTAAGCTGTTGAAAATACTTTTTGTATTCATAGATCCATTGGAATGGAACATTTTTTCCTAGTCAAGGTTGTTGTTTGTGATTCTAGTCATAAAAATTCATGAAAAAAACATTGTTAATAACCATCCAGGCCAAAGAAACTATGTATCTCAAAGAAATTCTTCGGTGATTTCTAAGATATATCAACCTATATATTTTATATATTTGTAAAAAAACTTTTTCAAAGATTAGATGGCCTAGTAAATGTATCTCATGTATCCAAAAATTACACTTTTAAAGTTTGGAATACATATGATGATCTTGAAAGATACCCAACACTATCACCAAGTGTTTCTCATGCTCAACCTTTTTCCAAGAATACACCAGTATGTCATCCATATAAACCACCATAGATGAATCTAAATATATTTGAAATTTTTAGTTCATCAATGCCATAAAATATTTCATTGAATTCATAAGGTTAAAAGGAATGACCACATACTCATAATGGTCATATTGACTCTTGAAATTTGTCTTCAGAATATCCTCTTTCCTAACCCATAGTTGATGATATCCAAAATGCATATAAATATTAGAGAACCATTAATCTCCCATAA
Organism: Viscum album; assembly: GCA_963277665.1. Classification (NCBI taxonomy): domain Eukaryota; kingdom Viridiplantae; phylum Streptophyta; class Magnoliopsida; order Santalales; family Viscaceae; genus Viscum; species Viscum album. Next base: position 865,391,324 of record OY728134.1, on the reverse strand, counting down.
ATTGATAAAATAGATCAATAATGTATTGAAGTAAATATCAATTCATTATTGTAACTTTTCTAAGATTATGATAATACAGACAAAGCTTAATAGTTCTATCCAAAACTTTCACAAAAAGAACTGATGATCCCACAGAGATGTACTAGGATGAATGAAACCTCTACTTTGAAACTCTTCCAACTAGGGTTTTAATTACCTTAATTAAATTGGTTCTATCTAATAATATTATAGTGATATAATAATTTACACTAGTAATATAACAATCATAAACTGCACTTATCTTATGGGGGGAAACCTTGAGAAATTTTTAGAAAAAAAGTATGAAACTGATCAAAAAAATTGGAAAACTACTATTCTATATCTCATCTACTGATGTCAAGATCAACACTGCAAATTGTTGTGAGATAGTTCCAAATTTTGGTATCAACGTTCTTGATCCGCTTTCCATTACTTTTTGATCTCCACTAAATATATTCTCAATGCAATCATTAGTATTAAAATTAACCCTTTAGGTATAAAATTGATGTGAGATTTGGACATTTTCAACCAATCTATGCCCATAATTAATTTATAGGCATCTATCTCAAGCATTGAGAACTCCCAAATAAATTAATCCCAATAAATAGTTATATAAAATTATTTTAACATAAATTATGTACCTTCTCTTTGTCCAATAGGAGTTTGAAATTTCAAAATAGAGGGAATCATCTCAATATGAAAACCCAAAAGATCAATAGTATAAGAATAAATAAATGAATGGGATAAACTTTTATCAAACAATGCTTTCATTCAGGTGGAATTTATAAGAATCATACGTATCAACATCAAAGGTCTCGATTGATCATCCATGATCACTTTCTCATCTCTATATAACGGCTTACTCACTATACTTTGGTCTTTGTTACCCTGTTGAGATTGCACTGGTTGAGGAGTCATGGTATTCCTAGAATCACCCTCACTTACTTAGGTCTACTTATTGAACTTATTCCCTCATACCATAAAATCATACGATGTATATGAAACATGATATGTTTCTCTAGAACCCTACGTTGGATCACTGTGACAATAGGGTTGAACATGTCTCATCTGGTTGCAGTTGTAGTATGCCCTAGGTGGTTTCGTATAATCCCTCTACATTTTCTCAAAATAACCACACTAAAAACATCCCAGATTAATCTCTAGTTTTGGATAAAGATTTACTAATCTTGCTACCTGATTCTGAGTCATACCACTCCCTAGGAAATAGGTTCCACTCTTATAATTATTCCCCATATTAGAGTTCCCACTATTTCACATGAGTATCTACATTTTTTCTCCAACTATAGTACTTAGGATATATATTACATTCATAATTTCTCTATTTTCCATCTCTATATAATATGATATACAAAAAACATAAATATATGATTGGATCTCTGGCCTCATCCCTGATTCAATAATGCTTGTCTTCATGGATGCACTTGTGGAAAATTTGGGTCAAAATTGGAATAAATTCACAAATTTCTCCCCAAACTCTGTCACTAAGAGATTATTCTAATTTAAAATAAAGAAATCTATTGTTCTATAAATTCTAAATGTGTGAGGGTAAAATTTTATATAGAAAAATTATTCAAAATTATCTTATCCAATGCCTTGGTCTAATTTATCCTTAACTGGTAAATCCAACCACTAGTGTGTTAGATCCTCCAACATGTACATAGCCAACTTCACCTTTAGCTCATCTGGTTTTTCTACAAAAATTAAAATTTTAATTCAGCATATTTAGTTATACTTATACTTTTTCTGGTTTTTAATCACCTTGAATAATGGATAGATTCTGCTTCTCAAACTAAATAGAATGATCCACTTTCCTTGGTTTATTTTTTTCCCTCTATCTACAGGTTGAAAATCCTAGATAATACTCTAAACCAACTATTTGTTCACCTATGGCTCAGGTGCACCCACATTATTATCAGTATCCTCTAGTTGGTTCTTATAACATCTACCCAAATCCATTCTTGATAACCAAAATAAATCCCCATTTAGTCTGACTCTCTATCAACTAAAAACATAGAAATTTTAATTTTACCACAATACACATATCACAATAAAGATTTCCAAAATTTAAAATTTTACTTTTGAAAACAAATTTTAAAAAGTACACCATTCTTTTTGAAAATCAAACCATTTTTAACTACTTTAAAAATAAAGACTTTTTCACCAAATCTTAAATAATTACTCTAAATAAGTTATACAACCCAAGTGGGAAGTCATTTTTATTAATACATGTCATGATATTCTCATTGGATGGTCCCATGGTGATGAGGTAATAACTCCTAGAATTTTCTCAAAACACTTTTATATGTGAAATCCATGGTAACTTGAAGTTCAGCATAAATAGGTTATCTATGCCTTTTATGATTTACATTCCAAGTTTCAATAATATTATTCCTTGATACCATACCAACTCAAGGACTAAATAAGAATCATTTTCCAACTCTAGAACTGGACAAACTGAAACCACTTATACCAAAATGAAAGATTTACTGAATAATATTGATATCATTTACAACATCCCACCCATCACCCTTTAGCATAGGAAGAGAGAGTGGGTGTTACTTATCCTTCAGTGACATCCCTCAAGACACCAAAGGCTGGAAATAAATTCCATGGAATTTATAAATAATTTTGGTATGATTTTACCTTTTAAAATAAAATAATAAAAAAATAAAAAACCAAACACACCACTATATGATGCATGAGAAAAATTAAATACAAATTAATATATAACCAAAAAGAACCACAGCCATATCAGATTATAACTGTAAATGAAGACCAACAAAACTTGAGGACATGAAAGACATCAATGTTGAAACTTCCAACCTACTAAAAGCTCTAACTCCACATTTCATTCCCTTGGTATTATGATGCATCACTAAATAAATGATATACCTTGACATTTCCTATCTATTAATATAAAATATATGAAAACGCACCAATGTTACCAAGAAAGGGGTGAGTATAAAACTTAGTAGGCTTTCTCAATGTCTTCCCAACTCATTCCACTATAATAGAACATGTCACGATATTTATTTAAAACTATTTATATAAAAAAATTAAAATCATTTCAACAGTTTATATAAAAACTAAACCAGTTCCAAGGAATGCAACCAAACAATTCATTAAATTCATTTATAAAATCTGATTTTGAAATACCCATTCCACATATTCCCACATCCATGCATGAATGCACAGGTGATAGTTCCATACTCATGATTGGTCTCTCATTGATCAACCATGTCATCACAAGGTAACCATTTCTCAAGTACCCTAATGGAACATACCCCTTATACAAGTTCATTTCATTGTACCCCAATGGTACACACCCCTTATTTAGGGTCATGTTAACAAAATTAACTCACACAAACCCTATATGTCAAAAAACATATTAAGAAATTTCAATAAACCATTTATTTTATTGAAAAAAAAATTAAAAACATTTTTCCATTCCTTAAAACTAAGTCATAATTTTAAAATAATCATTTTAAAATAATAAACCAAAACACTTTCCACAAAACCATCCAATTTCAAAATTTTACAAAACCAAAACTAAAGAGTTTTTCTGATAAGAATCACACATCAATTTAATAATTTAATTCAATGAATTAAATCAATTTTAAATCAAGCCTTCAAGTTCTAATAAAAAGGAATCAATAGTGAATCCACCTGCCTCACAAATTTTCGTGTAACTAATGAATGGAAAAAAACTACAAAACCCACCTTGAAACTCTTAAAAACGTCATTAGATCTTGTTATTTATAATCCAAAAAATTATATCTTGATATTCTTATCATTACAAGATATTTATCTATACTTTATGGATTAGATCTATGATTATAAGATAGGTAATAAGAAAACTATGAAAAAATAACCATGAATGAGAACCTACCAAGGAATACATGCCTCCAAAAAACTTAGATTCCCTTACAAATCACTTAATGATAGAAGGGAATGGTCTCCATAACCTATGGATGAAGATTAAATTAGTTTAGGACCTATTTAGAGGAAAATGTGATTTTTATATTCTAAACCAAGTGAGATACACAAAATCCAAATCTAATTATTAATGGTGCGTGGTTAGGGAGCATGGTTAGGAAAATCATGAACTGACCGTTTACTAGCCACTACCTCCAAACTCACATCACATTGTTGATTTTCATGGTTAGATCACCCATCCACCAGCTGTGTTAAACCCATCTATCCCACATTTCATGGTTTCTCCTGGGTGACCACACAGTTTTTCCAAACTGTGTGTTGAACTATGAACCTACCCAGTTCCCACTACTTCAGTTGCATGGTTTCCAAGGAGGTGTTTCTTGGTTTCTACTAACCATTATCAAACCATGAATCTCTAAAACAAATATCCAAAATTATTCTAAAACTCCCCCAAACCTCCAAAAACATAATTTAGTTACTTTATATACTTAAAATATACAAATAAATGGATAATTAACTGAAACTAGGGGTTCTACTGCTTCAATTAAATATCATATGTGTATTAAAGCTAGATAAACCTGACTACATTTAGGAATAAATACATGTTCATCAAAGAGATTGGAATAAGAGGAGGGTTATGATATTTTTATATCAAAAAAGAATAATTGAGATCAATTGATAGTCTATTGATTTTACTATTCATATATTTTAGGGAGACTCTTAGAATCTAGAGGATCCACCATTATTGAATGTGATAGTGAGTTTACGGATGAAAACATGGCTAACCAACATATGGTAATGATGATCATAAACTTGGTGGTTAAAGGACTATTGACAAGTTTGAGAAGTTCCCTTATAGAATTGGTGGTAACAATGTAAATAACTTAATCATTCCAACATGATCAAAATAATGTGGTATGTAGTAAAATGAACTCTTCACATGTGTAATATAGTGAATAGTGAAGAAATATAAGTGGATTAAGCTTACCCTTAATATTTTGGATGATACATTCCTAACCAATGTGTACCAATTTAAACAGGAAAAATAGTTTTTTATATAAAAAGAAAAATCATTGTAAAAATACTTGTGTCATGACATCTTATCTATTTTTCATTACATAACATGGATAGGGTTAAGTGTGCATCATTAGATCTATCTATCTTAACCAATAAATAGGTTCAAGTTACAAGATATGAAAACTAAGGAAAGAAAGTGAATGTTAGTAAAAGTTTTATACACTGATTCATGCCCACCCATCTCAGTGTCCCTATATAATCCATTGAGAACTATAGTTATTATTAGAGCTATCCAAGGTTGCCTCTTATTAGATTTACTTTATAATCCTATTTTTTATCAGACTCAAATGAAGTAAAAAATTTGAATAAAACCTATATGTTCCATTGATAACTTAGAATTAATCCACGTTACATACGAATTTGAGTTGTGGAAAAACAAATAATAAACAATAAGAAAAATAAGGAAAAGAAATTTAAAAATATTTTGAATAAGAAAATGAATAATCTGTCAAAACTTGAAGATGATTATGGTGATAATAACTCATTTTTTAAATTTATTAGAAGTGATAATTTTTAAGAAATAATCACTAGTTGTGGAGAGTATGAGGTATATGAAACTAAAAAATAGTTGAAGGATTATACTCTCAAGTTGAAACATATTTATAGAGAGTTCTGATTGAAGTAGTAAATTATATACATGGATTTATTAAGGGATGTCCAAAAAATAAAACATACCTAGAAGAATAAGTTAGAGAAATAGAGGATAAACTATTTAATAAAATTAAAATGTTCATTTCTCTCATATAACTTGTGGAATAAATGAAAAAATTAGTATTACATTCAAATTAAATGTTACCTTCAATTGAAGAAGAATTTCAAATAAATATTTGTGAGGAAATAGTGAAAAATATTTTTCTTCAATAAGTGATCCATGCAGTAGAATATATATATTACATGAATGTAAAATATGACCAATAAGATTTTAAATCAAAACAATAAAAGAGATTTATAACCCTTTACAGGACTCAATAAAAATGAAAAAAAAATAAATAAGTTAATGAAGGTTTGAAAAGAATGATTGAGTTCATTTGAGGGTGAAAATTTATTAAATTAACTTGAAGTGTATCAAATTTGAGGTAAAATTGAAAAAAATGGAATCCACGCTAGCTGGAACATTCTAAAATATTGAGAATAAAAATTCTTCCACACAATCTTTCTAGGATAATATCATATAGAAAGGCATCCATAACTATGAAAAAAAGATCCTAGATTATCTATTAAAAAATCTAAATCTTTCTCTTTGGAAAATATAAGCCATAAACTAGTTGAACATTTTGTGCTAATGTTATTTCATATTCTTATACATTTTTAAACTTAATATCTAAGAAAATATGGATGGATAAGTCATTCAAGTTATTTTCTACGGGTCCCTTATCAAATTTTATTCCCTAATGAATGCAATAAGGAATCCTTGGTGTTGTGTCTCAAGGAAGTTGTAGAATAAGTCAAAAACTTCCACTTTTTATATTATTTAAATATAATAGTAATTATTTGAAGGTTTTCGTGAAAATATAAAAATAATACTGGAAAAAATGAAATTTTAAATTAAATAAAGTATTTTTAAGAGGTAATGAACCAATGGATTGATAAAAAGTGTGTGAAAAAAGATTTTAAAATAGTATTAGTATACAAGATTCATAACTTTATACACTCACTAATTTCATTCCAAAATGTATTATCTAATTTAATATCTCAATATTAACCTCAATACCTCAAGGTGAATACCTATTCTATTGAATTTTCATACCAAGACCTTGGTATGATTATTATTCCTCTAACAGTAGTGATTCAACTAATGAAATACCTAAAAGTATCTAACTCTAATTGAAATCACTATACTAAAAATAAAAAACTCACCTAATAAATTTTATAAGTGAAGTAAATTATTTTACATCCAACATTATAAAATATTTAAAAATATATTATAATAATGTGTATTAAAGAAAGAACAATATTTATCTTCATTCGTGAAAATAGTTTCTTGGAAAATTCAAAAAAAATGCAGTGAAAGTAGAAACTCGTAATGGAATGGTTCATATCTTAACATTATCCATATTCACATAAAATTTTAGCATGAAATTGCTAAATTAGATCTCATTTTTCTTCTTCCTAACTTCCTACTTAACTAACAAGAATTGTTAAAGTGCTCTGTACAAATACTTCCATTTGATAATGGTTATTATTCTCTTCATTTTTCTATTCAATACCTAATCATACATCCCTTGTGAAGGGATAATATTTTGAAATGATGATATAAATTTACTAATATTTGTGAGATATTTAAATCATTAAATATAAATCATGATAGTCTTCTAGTTTAGGGTATTAAATGTATAATTGTCACATTCATGATATTCTTATGTGCATGTGTGAGATTTAAATCATGTGGGAAACAATATTTTAATTCTATTTAAATAATTCCATAACCTGTGACTCTTTATCTCCCCATTAAATTAAATCACTTGGACAAAATGTGGTTTAGTAAAAATACTTTCATTATGAATGCCTGATTTTTAAAACTCCTCTATGTAAAACCTCAAATGTGAGAAGATCGATTCAATTGTAATTCTCCATTAAATAATAATTTATTTTCATAATAATTCTCAAGTCATACAAAATAAAATTCATATGTTATTTAGGAAAATTAAAATAGAAAGAAAAAATTAGAATGGATAATAGATTCTTGTAATTTTTTTAATATATTTTGGGATTTAAAATAATTATATGACTCACAATATTCAAAAATATAGTTTCGTATAAACTATAAAAGTCAAACAATGGCATACATTAGTCATACAAAATCATAGAAGTCATAATAAACTAAATAAAAGTCATATGATATAAATACATGACCAAAAAAATTCCATGTCATGTTTAAAATGATTTTTTTTAAACATTAATGATAACATATATTATTTAATAATTTCCAAAAAAAATATTAAAGTCGCATGAAAACCATGAATTTTTCAATTTACACTATAAATCCCAAATCACTCCCAAAATCTAAAAATGATATAATTACTTTTAAAGTATCAAAATGGTGGGTATTAAATCATTTAAATTCATTTAATAAGTATTAAAAATATTAACTCTATCAATTACCCCACACTTAATACATGGACTCCTAGACAATAAAGTATCCAAAATAATGAAAAAATAATTTTAAAGCACAGGCCCATGAGATCCACCAATTTAATGACTAAGGAAGCTAGAATTATTATAATTTCTCAAATAAAATTATTATAAATTCTATAATTGGTATTTCTAGTCCCTTATTAAGGATATTATAAAGGGGTGAATCATAGTATCACTGAACAGTTGAATTTAAACCGTGATCCTACTCTTATTCTCTTGATGTATGGAAAACTTAATTATCTCCCATTTTCTCTATATGATCCATGAAATTAATAAATCACACATAGTATTTTAATTTTATTTTCTCACTAAATAGGCTATTATAAGGCGTATGAAAATTTGGTGTGCCTATACACCTAAAATACTATAGTACATTAATTTTTTATTGTTTACTCAAAAGAGTGGTCTCAATGACGCCCCAAATTTACAATTCTCACAGAAATTGATGAATCACTTATTTTCCCATTGATATATTCCCATAGATTCTTCCAAGATAAATTTAATCATCATAGAATATAATTATGTAATTTCACTAATTATGGTGTGTCTCATTAGCACTTGAATTGATTCCATTGAGATAAAGTACTCTTTGAATGTCTCATTATTCAACATTGAAAAGCCTAAAGAAATCTGAAAACCCCCTTCTAATTATACTCTAAGTTTTGTCCCTTCAATATATAATTATAATTCTAACTTTTAAATATGTGTATGTTTATATATAAATATATATATATATATTGCTCAAATGGTCACAATAAATCCCCTATATTTGAATGTGATGACCACAATTGAACTTCGAATTAAACCACTGAAATGTCAACCACAAACTCTAGTTTAATTTATCTTGGTTGTCTTGTAACATAAATTCATGACATGAATTTTTTATGAATAGTGTTAATATCACCTAGGTAGAACCACTGAAATTCCATACCAATGTTTTCATGGATTGAAAAACCTTTCACAATGGGACTTGATTCTCTTTATAAATAGAATACTATTCTTGGAAAGGTACAATTTTTTTTTAAATTCTAATCATCATCATAAATATATTAAAAAATAAATTCACATTATGAAAATCAATCTTCCAAATCAATTAATGTTGTTATGGAAAGTTTCATGATGTGAAACCTTTCTACTGCACTCATCTTTTCTTCAAAACACCTCAAAGATTATCTAATTTTCCAAGAATCATGATGGAACTCTTACAACACCTTCATGCTCCTTTGAAAATTATTTTCTTATTCTTTGTCAACAAAAACAACCCAAAACTACTTGGTAGTGTATTTTTTATAACAATATCTACCTCTGGGTTTGTTGAAAAACACCAAACATAAAAAATACAACTTTATATCTCATAAAATATCAAAATTCTAAAACTTAACCTTTAATAACATAAATCAATGATTCACTAATCACCAAGTCTAAACCTTCCTGATCCATGGTTAGTGTGAGATATAATATTTTAATGAAAATATCCTCATGATTACATATCCATTGTATACATAAATCCAAAAATGTCTCCACTAACACCATCTCTACTTGATTCAACATTTAGATACACTCCCACTATCACTTACACTTTCACAAATTATCCATAAATGACTTCCCTAGAATAGAATGAATATATTTCTGCCCTATATCAAAGAATAGAAAGATATCACTTATATTATAGGATAAAAGAGAGGTTTATATGATAACCTTGTACATGAAAAGGTTATGCCAAATTCTACTAAGAAGGATTCCTAGAGGGCCACACACTAACTATATCCTCAATATCAGTTAATTTCCTTACATGCATTTAATAGGTTAGAATGAATAATATTTATTTAGGTTTGGTTGATCTCAATAATTTAATCACAAGTTATTTGAAAGAATAAAGTGAGTTAAATGATAATAATAAATATTATTTGGAATATTTGTAAACTATAATATTTATTATATTTATTATATAATAACACAATGAAATTTATTTAATTAAATATCCATTATTCGGGGATTAGTAAATGTTGATGGGGAAATGAATACCGAGTTTGATGGTCTCAATAATATAAATGATTTTTATTTATATTCATAATTTTTTTTCATGTAAATATATTAATAATATTAATATTATTATAAATAGGAATGGGGTCACTTAATAATTTTATTGATGTTTAGGGACTAGTATGTGTTTTTTCAACCCTAAATCAGATATAAAAAATATCTAATTATATAAATTTATTTAACAACTTTTTTGTGTAAAAAAGGATAAGGTGATATTTTCTTACAAACTAGAGAGATATATCCTCTCCTTTTCTCTAAATATTTTGAGATAACCCCAACGATTCTTCATTTTTAATTAAGAGAACTATTACAATCAACCATGAACAATGAAAACAATTAGGATTGGTTGTGTTGTCACCCATAAATTAAATAGAATTGAATAGATATTGTAGAGAACATGTGAATCAAATATATAGGGATTATACACTTGAATACTATAGTGCAATGATGGTGTGACAGATTTCATTCCATAATATCATTAGTGAAATTAGAATTTCAGGTTGAGATAATTCTATATCTACTCAAAAATTAATTATGGATTACATGTGAAGATCTCGTCCCTATAATTTTTATGTATTAATTTATTTTATTTAATCTATTTTTTTGTTGGACATGGTATCATGATCTTGTAAAGAAATGATTGCACATTATTTATGACTAAAACCCAATATGACCATAACTTTAAAGGAAACTTCCATTACACCCAGAACCTATAATTTGTATCAGTTAGATCATGTTTTTAATTTATAATTATTTATTATTGATTTATTGATTTCATTAGTTGGTGTTTTCTTTTACATAAATCAATTTTTTTTAATAATATATCATCTTCATCTCTTCTTTTCTTCATTCTCGATATCATAATTAGTAATCAGATAAGAGTGATTTCTATAGATATATCTAGAAGGATATATCTAGATATATATCTTGATAAATATATCTATCTAAATATATCTAGATAAATATATATATAGATATATCTGAAAATAAATCATGTGATATATCTAGAAAGATATATAGATATATATCAATATATAGAGAGAGATATATATATATATATATCTAGATGGATATATCTAGAGAGATATCCAGAGATTTATAAATATGTTGGATATAATTAATATAAATTGAATTAATAGGATAAATTTGTGTTGCATTATCTTAATTGAAAGATATAATTGATATAATTTATAGCAAGATTAAAAATATATGATTGTTTCATGTTTATGTGTGGATGATCATGAGATTACACCATCCCTTTTATATTATTAGTTTCTTTTAAATTAATATTTAAATATGGTTAAATTATTATTAATGTACAATGATTCATCCCCTCCTACTTATTATGTAATGGATCATGCTCCAGTGGTTTATTTTATGTTAAAACCCATTTATCCAATCCATTGGATCCCCTCACTGGCATGTGAGTAAAATATTATGTAAGGTGGGATCTCCTTGGAGATATGATATGGTCCAAGTTAATGATCTAAGGAGAAACCAATCATGGAAATATATAAAAGTATGGGTATAATGAAAAATTAGAATCCTAGTTATGGTTTAAGGTATTTTTTCCCCTAGGTTCAAGGATTAGTTTATTATCTACTAAATAAACTAATTGATTAATGAATCTCATGATCATGCGACTAATATTTTATTTTTTTCTATTTCATGGTTAATTATTTATGTTTTTGAATACTATGTGATCACGTAATAAATTAATTAAAAATAATGAATGAAGGAATAAAATATAACTGGATTATGTACAAATAGTTTATCATAAATGGATCATCACTTAATTAACATCCACTTAATGTTAACAAGTCATTTAAAAGGATAAGAGATTAATTATGTATAAGGTTAAAAATCCCTAAAAATAAAATATTAAGTCATATTAGCCTTCCACTACTTATTTTTGAATCGACCTTATAGTTCAAAGTACTTTACCAACCCAATTTGGGGTTCTTTCAATTTTCATGGAAATTTTAGATTGAGGTTTTGGGTTGAATTAACCTAGTTTAAATCAAGGGTTGACTACCTAAGATGGAATTGGTGTAACTAATGGAAAAATGTTAAGGAAATATATAAAAAATAGGATTTTAGGATTGGGAAGTCCACTCAACTGATTAATGAACTTTGATTTTATGTTGTTTTAAAGGTATGCCTACCAAAAACCCTTTTAAATGGCTTAAAAACCCAAGTTTGGGTTATAAAAAAGGGTATATGTATCCTTTCAACTAGAATATCTAAGAAGCATGATATTCTGATATTGATCATGTTGGAAATTTGGTTTAAAAAATGTGGGAGATTAATGGAATTTAATTAAACTTAAATTTTTTAATATAATTTTTGTAATCAAAATGAGAACTAATTATGTTCTCATAATTTATAGAAATGGAAAATCAAAAGGCATTGAAAAATATCTCTATGATCTATACTAGATAGGGATAACCTTATCACTGGTGAAAATTTATTAGAATGGTATAGGTTATTATTCATTATACTATGACATGAAATGAAATTATAAATACTATAAACCCCACTTCTTGAGTCAACTTACATAGAGGAGAGTGTGGAAGAAGTATCTCTTTATTTAAATCATGTGGCTAACACTATGGATTTCTACTGGTTTATGTTATCCACCATTTCCAATGATATTTTAAAGAAATATAAGGAAATTGATGTGTATAGAATTGTTTCTCACCATAAGGATCTATATCAATAGAAGGAAATATTAGAGAGAAAAGATATCTCCAAATTATTATTCAGATGAAATTTGGGAGAGCCAGCACCATCTAGGTTGCATGTAGTTAATATGATTGGCTATATTGAGTGCCTAGACATCTAGGGTTTCATGATACCTGATGAGATGAGAACATATCTTTTTAAAATATAAGCACCAAGTGGATTTTATAAAGATTAGGTGGATTTAAAGGATGCCAATTGAGTGAGGTTGACTTCTCTAGCCATTGAAGACTACAATATCACTTTGGAAACATGATTAGTTTTGGTTTTGAATGAATTTTATTATGTTCCTAGAATTATCAAGAACATATTTGTGGGTTTTTTTTAGATTTGGATGGATTTATTTTCACCCATTGAAATAAAGGTTTCTACTTTTATAAGGATAGAATGTGTAATGGTATGAAAAATTGAATAACTATATTTATGTATTAAATTATGAAAACTAAATTTTGGTAATTTATAAAGAAACTAATATACATGAATCATATGACACCCAGTTAAGGAATCAGTGTCTTGGTCGAATAAATAATGATAATCCGATAAAGCTCTATCAAGATGGCTACTTTGACTATTTTGATCTTAAGAAACTTGAATGACGTCATACTAGTTTACAAGGTAATATGACCAAACCATTATTCGATGGAAAAGGTAAAGATACTCAGACCTTCTGGATTTGATAGACATTGATATGTGGGGGTATTTTCAAATAGATTCAAGAGTTTAATTTTCATATTTTACAACTTTTACTGATGACATGATCAGTAATGTTTATATCTATATAATGAGGTATAAGTCTAAATTATTTTAGAAAATCAAGGATTTCAATAATGAGATTGAAAATAAACATGGTAAGAAGATAAATAAACTTCAATTATATCAAGGTTGTGAATATCTTAACCAATATTCCATTGAAATTCTATGGGTGAATGGGAATTTATCTCAAATCAATCCATCCTATACACCACAGTGTAATATTGTTAGTGAATTTAGCAACCATACCTTAGTGGACATGGTAATGTGAATGATGAGTCACTTAATCCTTCTATTATACTTTTAGGTATATGCATTACCAAAAGCATTAAAATTACGAAAACATGTACTAAATAAACTGGGAAATGTTATTACCTTAAAGTTAGGAGTGTAATGAACCCCATTTTGTCACATTTTCATGCATGGGGTGTAAGGAATTTCTTAAGGCTAGATAAACCAAGAAAATATCACCCTAAGGCATGATTTTTATCATTATATGGTATTATAAGGAAACTAGGGAATACTACCTATAAAAAACTTTATAAAAAAAGTGATTGTTGTAAGACATATTATCTTTATTGAGAAGGGGAAAATTCTCAATGATGATAGTAGGAGAAAGATTAACTTCAATAAATTTGATGCTCAATATACACAAGAGTTGGTATAGGAACTAATTATATAGGTCCCCATTGAATATTTTGTTCTTGAAACACAGGTCATGTGTAGGAGTTCTAGATAGGTAAGAGAACCAGAAATATGTGGTTTTTTACTCATTGATGATGGTGACTGATTATTGGTTAATGATAATGAAAATATCACCAACATGGTGTAAGTATAGGGATTAGAAGCCTTAAGATTCAAATAATATAGGAATTCTGAGATAGATTACATGTATCAAAACCAATTTTATATTTTTATCAATCCTCTAATTGATATAAAATTTGTTGGGTGTAAATGGGTATTCAAGAGAAAGCTATACATGGAAGGTAAAGTAAATACCAACTAAGAGTATCTTGTGGAAAAAGGGATTAGAAAACATTAAGTAATTGACTATAATGAGATCTTTTCTCCTATTTCCATATTTAAATCCATCAGAATTGTGTTTGTCATAGTAGCATACCATGACTATGTGATTTGAAAATGGATGTAAAAATGGAATTCCTTGATAGGAAACTTCAAGAGTATGTATATATAACACAAATATAAGGGTTTGTGACTCCATGAATATCCAAAAAGGTATAAAAGTTTTAGTTTTACATCTATGTATTATAGTAGGAATCTATTCTTGGAATATTTGATTCGATGAATCCATAAAAGAATTTGGTTTAATTAATAATGAATTTGATCCATGTGTTTACAAATAGTTTAGTGGGGGAATATTTTTTTTGTAGTGGCATATGTTGATGAAATATTACTAATTGAAAACAATATACCATACTTAAAAAAAATTCAATGCATGGTTGAAAAAGTGATTCTCTATGGAAGAATTATGTGAATTAGCCTACATTAAAGGGATCATGATCATTCATGATAGATCTAAGAGGCTTGTAAAACTAATTAAAGGACATACATTGACCAAATACTAAGTAGGTTCAGTATGGAACAATCTAAGAGGAGATTAGTTCTAGTGTCACATGGTATACATATTTCCATGAAAATATGACCTAAAACACAAGAGTAAAGAGATATAATGAGTAAGATATTGTACACTATATTGATATAATATATCATGTTTTATATACTATATATGAGGCTTGATGATGCCTATACATTGAGCATGGTCAGTAGATATCAAGAAGATCAAGGTGAACAATATTAGAATACTATTAAAACTATCCTTAAATATCTAAGGTGAACTAAGTATATATTTATAGTTTATGTAGTATATGAAGTGCAAGTCATTAGGGGTTATACTAATGATAGTTTTCAAATATATCATAATGATTTGAAGTCACAATTAGGATATATTTTTCTCCCAATTGAGGAACATAATGATCTGAAGTCACAATTAGGATATATTTTATCTCAATTGAGGATCATAATGATCTGAAGTCACAATATAGCTATGTAAGTAGTCTATATTTTAAACTTTGTTTGAGAGATTGATGTAGTGCCTTGCAGTAAAGACCATATCACAGCTTTCTATGATAACACTGCAGGGGTGTCTCCCTCCAAGGAACCAAGGTCACACCAAAGGATAAATCTCAAAATTTAGATGTTTCATCTATTGAGGTGTTTTTTCAATGAGGTGAAGTATTGGTGAGTAGAATATCCATCGATGAAAACATGGTGGGACCCTTAACAAAGGCATTAACTCGCTATATAAATGAGTAACATGTATGGTTTAGTGGACAAAAAGTAGATTTCATTTGGCTCTAATCAAGTGAGATTATATTAGATTTGGTTCCCTATAACCAACTTATTTAGTACTTGATTACATTTTTTATTAATTTAAGAGGTTTTCTTATCACAAATTGATTATTCTTTGTCATTATGTTTTTATGTGATAATTTCCATAAAATATATGTTGTGATGAAAGGTTATAGAAGTTTCCTGATATTATGAGAACCTCAAGGTTCCATGACATTATTCTTAAACCTTATTATATGGTCATATGATATTGTATGATGTGACACAAATAGTATAGGCTATCAGAGGTAGGAGTCTCATAAGACATTGAGACACATTCCAATGGTGTTCGTCATTGATAATTTATAAGATATGAGATTATGGGAAAAACCTTTCAAATATAAAATCCATATTTTCATGTTCCATTGGATATTCCTATATGCTAATGTGTGTACTGATCCTTATACATTAATAATATCATTAATGGATATCATTACATGGTAACATTGATGTATTGAAGAAAACCCTGATGACATTTGTTTGCAATAAGGTAGGGTATATTGGGTGCGTCACAATTGATATTTCATTAATGGATAATGTGAGAAAGGATTTATCCCTTAAGCTCCCTAGGAGAACTAGATATCTCATTCCATTTAATGGAATAGAACTACATTCATAAATCCATGTCCATGGTGATCAGTGGGTGAGTTTAATTCTGTAAAGACAAATCAAGAGACATCAAGAGTATATATCAATGGCACTAGCATACAACCTTCATAGGAGGATGGATTCCATTGAGACATTAACTTCTTTCTATATGGAATCCTTTGAATTTTTATAGATGATAACCTTGGAAATTTGGTAGCTATGCCTAATTCCACTGAGAAATAGTCCAAGTGGGTCACACACTAAATATATCTGTAACCATAGTTAAATTCAAGTAGTTAATTTAACAGATTAGAATAAATAATATTTATTCAGGATTTGTTGATCACCATAATTTAATAACAATATATTCTAAATAATAAAGTGTGTTAAATAAAAATAATAAATATTAGTTTGTAGTTTTGAAAAATGTAATATTTTTTATATTTATTATATAATGATGTAGTGGCATTTATTTAATCAAATAACCATTATTTGAGGTTAAATTTCAATGACATAAGTATGACCGAGTTTAATAGTCTAAATAATATAAATGATATTTATTTATATTATTAAATATTTTATCATGTCTAGAGATTAATATTATTAAAATTATTATTAATTGGGATGTGATCATTTAAAAATATTAAAGATATTTGGGGGCTTGTGTTCAAATTTCCAACCACAAACCAGATATAATAAATATACAGTTATATCACATTCCTTATTCACTTGGTGTGCATAATGAATATGGTGAGATTTTCTAAATACCTAGAGAACTATCTCCTATCTATCTATCACAAGAGTTCAATAGAACACCAAGGGCTACTCATCCTTCATGAAGAGAACTATTGTAATCAACCATGAACAATAAAAGCAATCGGGATTGGTTTTTCTAGAACCTGGTAGTTCAAAGGCATTGATCAGATATTATGGCACATGTGTGGATTGTCATTAAAGGAATGATACAATTTAATCCGGTAGTTAAATGATAATGTAACGAATTTCATCCCATCAAATCATAAACAAAAGAATAATAACAAGTTGAGGTAATTCTATATCTACTGATAAATTAATTATGAATTACATGTGAAGATCTTATACCTTTGTTTATGGAAAATTAATATAGTTTATTTAATCTATTTTTCATTATAAATAGTCCCATGACCATTTACAGAAATGGTTGTAATTTATTTAATACTAAAATTTGAGTTGGTCATACATTCAAAAGAGGCTTCTATTGCACCCAAAACATTTCAAACTCCCTTATTCCAAATACATCCTCATAAGTATCCTCTTAAAATACTAGTGTTAGTTTTTTTGAATTCTTCTCATGTGAATTTGAGATATACTCATATATAGTCAAATTTTGTTCTCTTTTAGTTTTAAAAAATCATGGATTTTGATATTCTTGGACTTTTATTATATCATAGATACCCCTTGTTCTTAGATAAATATCCAAGAAATATCCATTATTCTATAATGCTTCAAACTTCTTATTCTTCTATTTTTTGGAATAAAGAACTTACTTATAAGAACTAGAAATTATTTCAATCTTCCCTTATTTATATACCAAATATTATAAGGATAATTATCTTCATTAGGACATAGTATTTCCCAATTTGATATGTAAACTAATATTATGATGGATTTATTCCAATATTTATCTGGTAAATATTTTTCAATAATAATAGTCCTATACATGTATTTTATTGTGTGATTTATTCACTCAAAAACTCCATTTAGATAATGAGTTCTCATGATTGATAAATGATGTTGAATCCCATGTTTATATTGGTATCCATATACTTGTGTATTTGTTAATTCTATTCTATTATTGGTGAAAAACTTTTTAGTTTTTATATAGATCATTTTTTAACATCTCGTCGGTATTGAGTAATACACTTTTTCACTTTAATTTTTTGAGTAATCAACATTATCCAAGATATTATTCTAAAATCATCAACAAACAAGATATAATATCTTCTTTATCTTGTGATTTAGGAATTATAGGCCAAAAACATCCATATGAGAAATATCCCAAATGCTTAATGATTTTTCATTCTTTAGCTTATAAGTATTCAAAGTAATATTTCCCTTATGACATGAATCACATGAGTGGGTATTATCACATGTGAGTTTTAGAAAATCACATGCACTATCATTCTTAGATAAATTTTCCAATGATTATTTTCTCAAATACTTAAGTCATTTGTTCCAATTATTGTATTCATCTTCCATATACAACATAAATCAATTTTCTTCAATGATGAAATAATGATTGCCTTTGGCCCTTCTTCCTTATAGAACAAGTGAACCATATTTGGCTTTAATAGTGAAACTTTTATCTCCAAATTTTATATCTTGTACTAAACTATAAAATTAGCATACACTTAGCAGATTATGGATATTTTCTTCCACCAAGAGCATATCTATCTTTATATGATACATTTCACCAACCTTGGCCTTCCCAAAGACAACAATTTTTTATCCCTCTCCATCAATGAATCATAATACGCCACCTTTTTAAAAATGTATGATGGTTATTAGATTTTTATTTTGGGTCAAGTGTGAGGCACACACAATATCTAGAACTAATAAACCAGACCTATCTATTTCTCACAATGAAATCTCACCAATGTATTCCTTACCATACCATGTTTTCTTCTACCAGGACTAATAAGGTTCTTTTTAGAAAGATTGATCTACATATTCCTCCCATGATTTAGTAATTTCCTCTTAATATTATATAACTGAGAACCTATTTTCATTTTTTAAATATTTTTTTTGAATTTATTTGTTACTTATTTTCTCCTTTCTAATCATATGAGTCACTTCTCATTGTATCATTGAGGTACAATAGTTTGTTTTCTGCCCAAAACTATCACACCAAAATCAATCACTATTAAAATCATAATAACATAATTTAAAAATAATTACATGTATTTGGTTTTGATATTCTCTAAAAAACCTTTATTCAATGGGGGAAACATATTTACTATGTCCAAATTTTCCACATAAATTACACTTATTTTTTAGTTTTATATTTTCATCCTTTACCCATAAATCAATAACTTTTAGATATTCTCTTAAGTTTAATTTCTCCTAAGGAGTATGTACATTCTTCCAAGAATGAGGCATGGTAGTCTTCTTTTTATGAACATGATTTATTATAGATTTCCCTTTTTTAATGATTTTAACTTCTCGAATGGGAATATGGTATTCATCCATCACAACTAGGGCTTCAATGGATCCTATTAGAAATAAATCCTTATAAAAACTTGAATCCATACCAGATTTGAGGAGTTTTTATTTATCTTCACACTTTCTCCACTAATCCATGAATTCTTATTTGATTTCATCAATTATTGTAAACCATTCTTTTATAATGTTAGATAAGATATAATGATTAGTTTATGTTCTTATACTTTTAGATTGACCACATGTCATTTTTTCAGTTTTAAAAAATTATAAATTTTATTTTCTCAATATTTTCTTTCATTTTTTACTTCTCTCACTTTTGTTTTTGTATATAAAACTTTGATTCAGGAGAAACCGTATTTCCCTTCTGGGTTTTAACCCATAATTTTTCATCTTCTTCAAGGGATTCCTCAAGATAAACAATATGATAAACTCTATCCATGATGTCATCATTTAAAACATCACAATCATATATTTTTGGACTATTAAAAATAGTTAATAAAGTATCATCACTAAGGTCCCTATAATCTTTGACTTCATCTAATTTAGACTCATCAGAGCTTTATTCTTCAAGAGATAACATATTTTTCAACTTATAGAATCTCTATTTTCGTTTTCTCCAATATTTGTAACCTTTAAATAGTTTATTCATATATTATGTGTAATGAACCAACCTTAGTTGACTAGAAAATACACATGAGTCAGCCTATCATGGTAGTGAAGTGAAATAAGATAACGGAAAACAAGTTTCATATAAAAATACAATACATAAAACCAGAGTAAAATTCTGAAAAAAATATATAAAAAAATTCAAAAAATACAATCCAAACCCGATAAACTAAAAAGTATGACATGAAAAGACTAAAAAGCCTCCATGTGACCAATTTTTACCTCTAAACAATCCTTCTATAAAGTCAATGATGAAAATAGAATCCATCATGCTACATAATTCCTTTACCTTTACATGAGTACTACAAAACAACCTCTACGGTCACCTAAAAGAAAAATATGGGTGTCAGCACAAAGCCTAGTAGGATACCACCACTGGGTCTATATAAGTTCTAATAATAATAATTCAATAATTATATCTTTTAAAACAAACAAAGTTTTAAAAATTATTTTCACAAATCAAAATTATTTATAAATCGTTATTTTTTTTTCTAATATCCTTTCATATTCTCAATTCAAGGAATATGACAAGTGATAAAGAATGAAATCGTAATCAATACTAACCTCTATAAGGTAAAAATTTAAGAAAATAATCGTGACCAATCCATCATTTTAAATAAAATGAGAAAATAACTATAACCAATCTATCATTTGATAGAAAGCAAGAAAATAACCATGACCAATCTATCATATTAAAATCCAATCATAAATGAAAAATCACACCATTTGGGCTTAAGAATATGATTATACATACTGAAAATAACAATAAATCTCCAATACATTCATATGGTTTATCTAACTAGTATAACCTCTAGTTTCATTTTGTACACTAAAGTGAAAGAAATGGTCAAGTGGAATTTCCCACATTATGAGTGACATATCACTAATGTAACCAAGGTTCCCAATGTGCTAAATTTTTCTAAATCCATTTAATAACCATGATTAAAAGTTATAAAACATTTTAAAATAAAAACCAATCCACTTTAGTGTATGAAAACCCATTTCTGAACAAAGACCGCCATTCAAGCATTTAATAAATCACTTAGTGCGTACAAACCATTTTTAAAGAAAAATCCTTCTAAAAACATGATTAATTAAAAAAATACCATTAAAGTTACAAATCAATTCAATTAAATGAGTAATACAAATTAATTAACAATAATAATAATCATTTCATTGAATTATACCTTTGTATATAAATACCTTCCTCAAGAATGGAGTTATATCTTACTACCTTTGAAAACGGAGACTGGGAAAAAGTAAATCTAGTCCTCATGATCCTAGATCCATAAGAACCACAACAATACTCTATCAAAACCCTTATACAAGTCCCCTTAAGTTTCCAAAACATAAGAGGAGAAAATACACAATGATTATCTAAGAAGAAAAGGAAAAACTAGATAAAACACATGGTATACACTGAGTTGATCCATCAAGAATGATGAAACTCTACCTATAGTCCCAAGGTAGAATCCTCTCAGTCACTAAGGAAGGATAATGTTAAAAAAATATGATATTATGGGTGATTAAGGGTTAAACCAAGGTCTAGAGAATTTTTAATTAAAAATATGGAGCATTAAAAAACCCATACACACGGTTTATGGGAGAGGATTCAGGGTTAAGAGTAATTTTATTCATTAATTATATTCCCTATATAGAGATTTTTTATGAAGTTAATATCTTGTCCACGTGGTTTCTTTAACTATGTGTCAACCATGAAAACCCCTCCATACAAGTGTGAATTATTTTTACTAGGTGGTTGTATGGATTGGACAAATTGTGTGCTACTCCAGCGGGTCAACACAGGCCACACGGTTTTTTGTTCCAAAGTGCATGGTTTTCCTTAATAATTTCACAACCATTAATATCCCCAAGGGAATAAAATATTTTCTTAAAACACTAAAAAAATGAAAATAAGACCCAACCAAAACATGTTCAAAACAAGGGACAAGATGTACCTATAATTAATAGAACATTACAATATCACCACCATGAAGTCCGTTTGTCCCCAAAAACTCCTCAAGATTTCTGAATCTTAAAAATAGAAGGTCATTGTAGCCTCATTAATGATTACCACTCCCACATCTTATGTCAATCCTTTTCTCACTACCACAATACCCATACCAAGGGAATAATTTTACCATGCAGTACCAGATCCTAGAAGTCTATAATCTTAATTGGTTAATCATCAATGGTATTATCAAGATCAAGGTCAAAATAAACCCA
The DNA here is from genome assembly GCA_963277665.1 of Viscum album. NCBI lineage: Eukaryota > Viridiplantae > Streptophyta > Magnoliopsida > Santalales > Viscaceae > Viscum > Viscum album. The sequence goes on along the minus strand of OY728134.1, from coordinate 865,368,512 downwards.
TTAAATCACATGGGAAAGATCTTGGAGATACCTCATCGGTTTGGGAACATGAAATACATATTGAATATTAGTCAAGAGGGATTATAATTCTAACTGATATGCCAACTTTCCAAGACATTCCATGGTCTCAAAGAGGCCAATAACCCTCGGTTCCCACTTACCATGCATATCCAACCAAAATGTTCCCATAAAGGTGAAATTTTGAGAAAAACCTAATCAACATACTCAAAATCTAGCATCTAATGATAAAAGTCTGCAAAATATTTCTAACATATCTATATTTTGACCAACCTCTTTTGGCTACACTGCACCTTTTATATTATCTCCTAACCATGACTCAGCCAAAATAAGGACCACTCTCCCAATTCTACCCAGCTTCAGGGATATTTTCATAGCATTCTAACTTTATCAAATCGTGAAAACTATTTTTATAGGTAAATTAAATCCAAAAAAATGGTTTTACCAAGATCTACTAAAATCAAGCAAGAAATCCCATAGCATATCCTCAAAAACCAAGATATATCTCTCTCCCTATCTCTTTATTCAGTCATATATAGATGATAAGCTGCTCCCAATTTCAACTGGAAAACCCATAACCTCTTTAAATCTTTTCTAGAACCTGAATGTGAACCTTGTTTCCATATTAGAAACAATGATATATAGAACACTATGTGTTCTTAGAATGTATCATATGTACAAGTCTCCAAGTTGGTCCACTTTTGTCATCTTCTTAATTATTACTAAATGTGATGATTTTGTAATTAGATCAATGAATACACAAATCACATACTTCCCATTGGGATTCCATGGAAAACCAATGATGAAGTCCATAGAAATACCATCCTACTTCCAAACTGAAATTTGAAAATTTCACAACAAACTAGTAGGTCTCTAGTGCTCCACATTATTTTTTTGACAAGAGAAACACCATGATAAAAATAATGCAATTGACCACCTCATCCATGGTCACCAATACCAACATTTCAAGTAGTGATACATCTTGGATACCCCATGGTGTATAGACCAACATGAATGATTTCCTCTATCCATCAACTCCTACCTCAGAGAAATTAGAATGACCAACCTACTACATAATCAAAAAGTTCCACTAGGATACTGAGACAACTCACTTGAGGTCTCCCCACCATAAAGAATTTTGATAAAGTATTGTAACTCAGTGTATATCACCTTCTCAAGAAAAACTGGCACATCAAAATATGATTCAACATTCATAAAATCTAAGAACATATGTCTATTGTCCTCTTCTACTCCCAAGAACATATCTGCAAAAAAAACTCATCAGAAATCACTCCTCATTTTATTCCTTAATGGCTTCTATTGATAATTTCTAATCAATGTACTGACAAACAAATTACCTTTAATAAGAGTGTATTCAATATCAAAATGAAATTCTTGAAGATAATCCACCTGATTTCTATCTCACAATCTCATATTCCTAGGATTAAAATATATTTTTGGCTCATATAATCATAATATATTGTAAACCGATCCAAAAATATATAATGATGTCATTTTTTGAGTACATAAATAAATATATCCAACTCAAGATCATGGGTAGGTTATTTCTTTTGATGAGGGTGTAAATGGTGAGATCCATAACCCTCCACTTATTTCCTCTATATCAAAAAAACATCGCAAACTTATAACAAAAGAATTGTATAAAACATTATAACCTAAACCTGGTGCTGTAAGAATAAAAACTACTAATAAATTCAACCTCACCTTCAACTCCTCAAAATATCTCTAATTTTTTTTATTTAATTCAATCTATATACCCTTATAGGTTAAATATATCATCGAAGATGTAAGCTTGGAGAAATCATAAAAACCATGTCTATAGTAACCAACTGAACCCATGAAACTTCATATCTCAAATACATTTCTAGGATTCTCCTAATACACAAAAACTTTTATTTTTTTAGGATTCACTGAGATTCATCTCCTAGAAATGAAATGCTCCATAATTTTCACTTCTGGAATCCAAAACTCGCATTTGGAAATCTTTCCATATAGATGATGTTTTTTAAAGGTTTGAATAATGATATCAAAAAATTATATATGCTCCTACTCTGACTTGGAGTACACAAAAATATCATTCATGAACAAAAAACCAAAGATTTCAATAACATAAGAAATATCCAATTCATCAAATCCATAAATTCTACAGGAGAATTATTTTGATAGAATGGAATAACCAGAAACTCAAAATTCCCACACCAACTTTTATACTCTATCTTAGGTATATCCAATTTTCTTACTCTGAACTGGTGACACCCTGAGTGAATGAAAATGTTTTAAAACAAACATCCCCCTCTAATCTAGTAGAAAATATCATCAATCTTAAGAAAATTCCATTTGTTCTTAACATTAAACCAATTTAACATTAGATAATCAACAAAATGTGTAGGAGTGCCACCAACCTTCTTAGTAAAGAGGATAGGTGAATCCCTTGGAAAAATTCTAGGATTAATAAATCACTTAGCCTCTAGATCTTAAAGATTGAATTTAATTTCCACCAGCTTACCATGTTTCATTCAATAAGATTTCATAAAAATTATCATTGTACTAGTGAGTAGGTTAATATAAAAACTTGACATCTATCTATGGTGGTAAAAAATATTATCATCCAGAAATACCTCAGGGTATGCAATCACCACTACAAGAAGTATGCTTCCTAGAAAAGGATCAAAAACATCAAGAAACATATCTAATAAGTTGAAATAGATTTCCCCATCATAAGGAACAATAGGCCCCACCCATCCCGATCTAGAGTCCCACTCACCCTTAAAAACATGAGTGACCCCATAAAAAGATAAAAAATAAACCCAAATATTATAATTATATATTTTTTTTCCATAATAATGATCATCCAATCTATTCTAAGTATTTGGAAAAATATTTCAATATCTAGAAATAAAAATTCCCATATCACATCATAGTTAGTTGTCACCACCCAAAACATGGAACACTTAAAATCTTAGTCAAACCTCTTTCCTAACAGTGCAGAAATATCCAACAAGAATATCATAAAATTTGAACATATTCCCAAAAATTCAAATAAATTTGAAAATATAAATTAATGGGTAGCACATATATCAAACAAATCTAACACCATAGAAGATAATAGAAATATTGTACCACTAAATGTAGCTAGCACTACTTCAGATTCCCCTAGCGCACACTCTACTTTATAAATTCATCTAATATTAGCCACATGAACATCCCCCTTTCCATAAGGATTATACCCACCACCCTTGGAATCATCAGAATTAACCTTTAAACCCATGGTGATAGCGGACCCATTCTAACTTACTTTTTATACCCTTTCACAAAAATTCCTCAAATGGCCCAATGATCTATAATGATGATAAGTCTTGGGAGATTCTATATAGTTTGGAGTAGTATGACCATACCATCCACACTAACAGAATAAAACTTTGGTTGTCCAAACAAAGACACTGAAATTGGTCCTGAAGAAAACTAGCCACCCTTACACTAACTTTTCTAGCCAAAAGACACACTATGGATAACAACTGCACCAACTAAAGCTCCACCCAAACCACCCTTTCCATCTATTTCATCCTCTGAAAAGTTTCTCTATTGAATGCCTTTATTATGGTTGTAAGAATATGAAAATCAACTTCAAATGAATACAAATCCTCAATACCAACTCAAACCTTTAATCCTTTAGGTGGTAATTGGTAACTAGATTTGCTACCAAATGCACAAACTTAGAAAGACAGGTGGAATACTCCATAATAATATGATTCCCTTTCTCCAAGGTTAAAAACTCCTTGGTATTTTCCACATGTAACGTATCATGGTAAAACATATAATTAAATATTTTCTTGAAATTGGTATGGGTAATTTTCTCCTGAAAATTAAATTTCATAATAGTGTCCCACCATCTCCTTCCTTATACCTCAAATATATATATAGAAAAACCCAATTTTGAATCCTTATTAGTATTCAAGATGTTAAAGATCCTCTTAATATTCTTATACCACACCTCATATTCTTAGGGTCCTTTATCACCAATAAAGATGTCTAGATGCTACTTAGTGAATTCATATCCATGATCCACCACACATCCCAGGTTCCAAACACCCACCTGACTGAGAGTGTGAACTATACAGATTATATCTTCAACCAAAGAAGGGTCCACTGGAGGATTCACTTGTTAATCCTATCTCACAGCTTCCCCTATCATATTTTGAAGGGCACTTCTTGGAGGCATTGTTTTATAATCACATGATGATGACCAATTAACTTTAGTGCATAACTAAGAATCATAGGACCAACTTCAATAATTCACTTCCTTGATTTAAAACATCAATAATCTAAAGAAATTATAAATTTCATGAATCAAAAAAAACGTTGAGAATGAAGAGGTCCATTTAAATTAATTTCACAATAATCTCATTCAAATGAACTTATACACCAATTCTTAAACCTGGTAAAAACTTTTTGACCACCCCCGGTAACTCGAGTTCAATAACTGAAGTGATAAATATAGGCACCCTTCCTCACTTACTATCTAAATTATGACAATCCTAACTCCTTTTTACCCAAGACATAGAACCAAACTCATATGGTGTTAACACACTTTAAGATAAACATCCCTCTGATACCATTCTATAACAAACCCAGTAGAGTCAACTAGAAAATACACCCAAGATTTCCCATAAAAGTAGGGAGGTGAAATAATATAATGGAAAGAAAGTATAATATAAAATAAAATTTGACTTACAACTAGAGTACAATGTGGAATAAAAAGATAAATCCAATAATCATAAAATCCAAGATAGACTAGCTAAAGTAGAAATTGTGACAATGTAATACCATTAAGTCTCTATGTGACTAAAAGTAACTATCAAACCATCCCACTATTAAGGTAATGATGAAAGGAGAAGCATACATTCTACATAAATCCTTTACCTCTACCTAAGTTCTAAAAAACAATGTCTACAACCACCCAAAGGAAAAGGTAGGTTCTAAGAATAGATCCCAGTAGGATACCACCATTGAGTCTATACAGGTTGTAATAATAATAATTCAACTATTCTAGATTTTAAAAAATATATTTACAAATAACTTTCATAAATCAAAAACATTTTTAAATCATCCTTGTATTTTTTATAAAACACTCCCATATTCTCAATGAAAAGAATCTTAAATGTGATAAATCATGAAATAATAATCAATATTCTCCATTAATATTCCATAAGGTAAACATGTAATAAAATGACCATGACCAATCCATCATGTGATAATAAGTGAGTAAATAACCATGACCAATCCATAATGTGAAAGAAAGTAATCAAAAAACCATGACCAATTCATCATTTGAAAATACAATCACAGATGAAAAAACATGTAATTTGGGCTCTATCCTATGAGTATACATACTATACATAATAAAAAATACCCAATCCTAGCCTACGGTGGATCCAACTAATATAAACCCTAGTGTAATTATTCACAGTAAAGTGAGAGAAAACCTCAAGTGGCAATACACGCACTATGATTGGCATATCTATTCTTGATCCAACCAAGGTTCAGAATGTGATAATTTTGTCAAAATCCATTTAAAAACCATACTCAAAATTTATAAAAAAATCAAAACCATTCCAATACTCTTTGATGATTGAAAAACCATTTCTAAACCAGAACCACCATTTAAGAATTTAACCAAACACATGGTGTTCACAAACTATTTTTAAATAAAAACCCCTTCAAAAACATTATTTCTTTCAAAAACCCCCTTTAAATAACAAATAAATTAATTTAAATGAATAACCTAAATAAATTTACAAGAATAATAATAATTTCATATAATTATCCATTTGTATAGAAACACCTACCTCAAGAATGGAGGTAGATATAACTGTCTTGAAAATGGAGATCAAGAATGAGTAGATCAGATCCTTAAAATCCTAGATCCATAAGAAACACATTAATTATATATAAAACCAATCTTAGATCTAGCATAAATAACCCATTCAGGTTCCCCATTAAGAGAAGAGAAGATATCCAACAAGTATATAAGAACAAAAGTAAAAACCGGATCAAAAATGCTATATACCTTCAGTTGATCTGTCAAGAATGTATGAATTCCACCTATAATCCTAATTGATAATACTCTCAAACAATGGGGAAGTATTATATTTATCCAATGTGAGATTAAAGGGTTTTTAGTGGTTAAACTAGGTCCTGTAAATTTATAATTAAAAATAAATATCATTAAAAATTAGGAGTAAGTATGCACCTTAACTTTGTGCCCTATACAGTAATTTTTTTTGGGTTTCATGGTTTGTATACATGGTTACATTGCAAACCCATATATCCAAGGGTGGAAAATCTTCACTTGGTGGTCGCATGGTCCGGATAAACTATGCACCAACTCTAGTAGCTCAGCACGGGCCAAACAGTTTGTTTGGTCAGACCACATGGTTTTCCCTAACTATACACCAACCATGCACAACCCCAAGGGTTTCTAAAATTTTTCAAAAAATCATGAAACAACCCCAAATAAATACCCGACCAAAGCATGGTCAAAAAAGGGTTATAAAGTACCTGTAATAATATAAGATAATGTTACATTATTCATCTTCCTCATCTTGAATAATTTTAAAGCACTTAGTAGTGAGATGTCCAACCATACCACATCATAAGAATTCATGTTGAATATTTCCTTCTAATTTCCTTTTTCCACTATTAATTTGTTATGAAAGGATAACCATCAACTCATTAACCAAATTTTCATCTAGATCTTCTTTAACAAATTATTTCTTAATTTCCTTGAATGAAACCTCTTATGATCTCTCCTTCTCCCAAACTTAATTTTTATCATTTCTCATTTTATATGTGACAAGTGTACTATGAAGGATTTCCAAATATACTTCTTTTGGATCTTTTTCTTCAAGAACGGATACCTTTTCATTAAAATGAATATATAGACTCCTCAAGATTCTTATAATGATCTTAACAACATCAATATTTTCCCCCAAGACTATCCATGTATTCTATAAGAGTTTTTAGGTGATCAAATAACATGCCATTGGATTTTTTCAAACTCTTCCACAATCCTTCATATTTATTCAATGGAACATTAATATTTTCATCTCTAACTTTGGAATCATATTCATACGTATTCAATTGATTTTTTTACATATCATGTGATATTTTTCAAGAAATAACCTTGGTATATATAGTATTAGCCAATACTCCCTCCAATGCATTGATTACCTATGAATCTTCATCCAAATTAGTATGGTATCTTCTTGATAATGCTCTAATTTCCATGTTTATAGTTATACCATGAATGAATATTGTGAAAAAACTATCCCCAAAGACCAAAAGTAGTGTTGGGTACTATTCTTCCATAATTAGATATTATTTACATCGAATATTGGTATACCTTTGTGATTCACAACTATTTTCTTTTCCATACTTCTCAAAGGGATAAAAACATCACCCCAAGAACCTATACATGAATACAATTTTTTTGTCCCTTTATAAGGTGGTTACATTAATAGGGTAGTTATGATATCATAGAACAATTGAATTGAAATCTCAGTCTCTATTATGATCTCTAAATTCAAGGAACACTTGTTTATCTTCCTTACTTTTCTTCTAATGAAGATGAATGTTTTTAATCACATAGAGGATTTTACTTTGTTCACTATAACTGGGCTAGTCTAAGGGTCATGCAATGTTAGTGCGCCTATGCACCCTAACCTCAATAGTTCACTAATTTTATTTGGTTTATACAAAAGAGCAGTCTCATCAACCCTCTAAACATTCTTTCCTCATAAGAATCAAAAGGTTCACTATATTTTCCATGGATATATGCTTCCAACTCTTTCTAAGACAACTTCCTTTATCAAAGAATAGATATATCAAATTATAACATTGTTTTGTAGTTCCTTGAAACATGTGTTCTAGTTTTAAGAATCACTATTTCCAAGATTTTTCCATTAGATTTATTCATGGAAATGGAAACTTCCAATAGTTCTATATCCAAAGGGGACCTGATTTCCAAAGGTAGGTGTTTGTTAAGTTTGAACTTTATGATACTTAAGAACGTGCATTAGTCTAGAGGATGGTAGGTCGGAGTCATCACACCCTTTTGGGGGGAATTATTATCTACTCTGGGACTCTCTTTGTAAATTTAAAATATTTTCATGAATCCTTATTAATTCACTAATTATATCATAAGTATCCCTTGGAATTTACAATCAATATTTAACATGTATAAAATTTAGAATCATCGGTATGTATTCAAGGTTCTTCATTAATGGAAACACCCGTATGTATTCAAGGTTTTCCATCAATGGTATCCTCTAATATACTGATCGGATATTCTTTTGATCATTGTTTATGATGATACTGGTTTTTAATCCACTCAGTGGGGTACTCTGGAATTTATTATCATCTGGGGAGATGAAGGTTTGTTTTGATCTTGGGATTGTGACTGTAAAATGGGCTACTTATGTATCCTTGTAAAAGGAATCAGAACCCTCATAGTTCAGTTCCACTTAATAGGATACATCATACCTTTTAAGGTAATGTGATAAGTACCTTTAAGAGAAAGGTTCTTGGTCAAAATTTAGTGTGGGACTTATGATAAAGCAGCCCAAGGAACTTGGAAAGGATATGGGTTTCCAAGTAAGATCAGACCCTTTTAGGAATATAGCCCAAATGGAAAGGGTTTGATTTGAATTGTTGGGATTGAACCTCAAGGAGGTTTCTTATGTATCCCATATGGATGGGAATCAAATCCCGCATAGTTCGATAAATCCCATAGGAGAGTATAGTCCTTTGAGAGAGATGATTTTGGGATAACTTCTTGAAAAGGATGCCTTGGTGATTTGAGGATTGAATTTGGGGCTTATTCCTAAGGAGGATTCCCAAATTAGGGGAATTATGGTTGGATTCCTGAAGAGAACATCCAGTGATCTCGGGCCTTGAGAAGGCTTCCTACGTATCCCAGTTATGTTGGGAATCAAAGTTCTCGTAGTTCCTTCAAATGAGTGTTTGTACACATATTGTAACCATCGCGTATCTCTAATCCCAGGTGATTCGTGCTCGGTGTGAGAAACAAGAGGATGTGAAAGATTCAACAATGACACTTCACACTTTTCCTCCTCCACTGATGGAAGAGGGTGCGTTAACCATGGAAGAGGGAGAGGCAATGAGCCTTCCCTCTATTCTATTTACATTGGACAAGGATACAATGTAAGGAGGAAGGGATGAAGGTGAGGGGATTATGCCCGGATGGATACCCTTAAATTGATCCTATTAGGAGAGGGTGAGTTCTCCTTTATTTAAAAGGAATAAAAGTAGGTGTTAACCATACCTTACCTACCAGAATTTGAGGTTTCCAACTCTTTAAGAAGGGTGAGGCTGATTCCCAAACCCTTATTCTCAGAACTGGGAATGTCCCAACAGTTTTTTTGGGAGAAAGTTCCATGTGACTATGGATATAAAAACCCACAAACAGTCCATGAATCCAAACCCCATTGTGAAACAAATGTGGGAAACCTCTCACTGTGGAAATACAAAGCCAAATTGGAGACATGCTGATGTGCCTTTTCCAAATGTTTGATAAGTCAGGAGGTTTTTGTGGAGGTATCAATAGAATCCATTTCAAACAAGGGATCCAATGAATAAGAATCCTTACCATGAATGTATTTGAGGAAGTCTTGATGTCTTATAGACTTGAGAGAGTGAAGAGAATAAATGAATCAAAGAGGGGCCCCCAAGTAGATAAGGGTTCATAAGTATGGTCACACAAGTTCACTTGGGAGACCTGATGTTCACTTAAGCGAAGAACAACCTATATGGTAATACTTGGGTGAGACCTTGCTCAAGCCTTCAAGAGTATTCACAGGTGATACAAGAAGTGGGGTGCTCAAGTTCCTGTGAGAGTAATGGGTGGTGTGCAAGTATTTCTAACTTGGGGAGGTTGGGTGCTATAGGAACACAAGTGTTATGGTTTTCAAACACTAAAAGGACTTATGTCCAATGATCCTCCATTAAATTATCCACTCAAGGTGTTGAATAACTACCTTGAAAGTTTCAGAAGACTGGGGAAAAGTACTAGGGCGACCAAAGCGGCTATCAGGCTTCAAGGAAATTCGTTTGTACAAATGGGGGGCCCAAGGGTCTATTTATAGGCAAATAAATTACCTTATGCGAAATGAGTTTGGGCGTGCAAGTGACTTGAGCACCAAATTGGGGCTTGTGAGTAGATTACACAACATATGGGGGCACACAAGTAGGCTGCGTGCCACCGATGTTTTGGCTTGACTAAGGTGATTTCAAAATTCATGCCTTTTAAAATTTTGATTTTCTTCATGTATTTTCTGATTTTCTTTCTAAGGGGATTCCCTTTGTCATTTTTTAGGCTCTTTGATAGAATGGAGTATCAACAAAATCCCCCCCTCAGAATTTGATCCAAAATGAAAAGAGGGTCCTATACTGAGGTACAGAAATGAAGGATAAAGACAAGGGCACACGGGCGTACAAGTATCGGCACATAAGTAGACTTGGGCATGCAAATTTGTAATGCGTAAGATTTCTGGAATTTAGGGGGACATGAATCACTTATATATATCAACTTCACTTCTGTGAAAATTCTCACAACTTCCGAATTTTCGTCTCTCAGTGTGCAAGTCTTCTTCTATTCAGATGCTTCTATTTCACCGCGCTTCTTTTGTACATTTTGAGATGTGTGCCATAAGTGGGGCACCATACTTTCCCACCGAATTTTTACTTTCACACCTTAATTCCTTTACCATTTTTTTTAAAACACAAAAAAACTTACTTTTAAAATATGATCTCTATTTTTTTTTTGCAGGTTCAATGGCTCCCAAGAGAATTGGAACTGCTGATGAGCTCTCCAGTAATAGTATTAATGACATGATTAATGTATTTGGTCATTATTACTTTGAAATTTGTGAAACCACTCTTCTAGAATTATAAAAATACTTGAAGAAGTATCATTTCAACTTTCCTCAGAGCATCTATCTGCCTTTGTATAGCTATGACCATTTTCAGAATGCTAACATTCCAGATCCGAAGAACTATGTCCAACATTCTTGGTTTTAGGATTATACCAACTTCTCACCGGCCACTGTTTTTGTTGGGGGATCATTTTCCAATGCTGGGACAGTAGAGAAATCCCATATTATGAATCATAGCCTGTGTGCTTTAGATTTTAAGGCACACAAACCCGAGCTGCAGCCACACTATTATTCGTCTATCTTTCAAGATTCTTACATAGATCAGTCCAAGGGTTGGAAGAAAAGTTAGGATTTCCACCCAGGAGGAGGTGTAAAACCCTCATGGATGTGGGCATACTGGTTGCGAAAGACATGTACAGAATTTGAAGATGATTTGAGAATTGTTGGGATTTATGAGGCTGTGTGTGTTGGGAAAACCTATGTGTATAGGAATGATGACTTCATGCCGGAATTATTAATTCAGTAGAGTCTAGAGACCACCAATTCCTTCCATTTAACACATGGAGAGGTAGGTATCAGCTTGTGGGATGTTTAAAAAATTTCTATATCTCCAATCCATGGAGACATGTATGACGAGTTTATTCCTCCCAAGGTGACATGGAATGACTTAGAGAAGAAACCATATTTGGCTCGTGATTTGATAAAAATATTTAACAAACTCAAGAATTCAATCACCGCAAAAACTCGTACCAGGAGGGATATTCATCCAGAGGAATGGATGGAAATATTTTTAATAAAGAAAAAGGAGAAGGGGCCTACTTACACCTGTCCGACTAGCTATCCAAGGGAAGCAAAGAGAGTCACTCCTGACACCTTTTAGCCAATATTGGAGAAAGGATAATTTGATAAATGGGGATATGATATCAACCCAAAAATTCATGAAAAGACATGTTTGGAAGGTTTCTTATCCATGTGTATTAGCGTGTATTTTTTACCATTCAGAGACTCCAAAGGAGGTGTGAGGTCGGGGACATTTTTTATTGCAGCTAAACTGGAGGAGAAAAGGATGGTAGGGTTGGATACTCCTATTTTATCCAAGATTCATAAGAGTTTGCTGCATATTTACAAAGGTAAATCTACCTTTATAATAGCAGTACCATTCCAAATGTTGTAGGGATGGATTGTTGCTCACTTTAGAACTTATATTGTACAAAGTGGAGTGCGAGTTTTTGGAAGTTCTTTCCAACCATATGTTCAGGCCTTTTTTAGTATTTCACCCTTGTCTTTGAATGCTTATGAAAACAAGGTTAGATTGAGAATGCATAAGGAATTCCATTTCTTTCCTTATGGTAATCCACCTATAGGGAAATTTTTTGATGATGGTACTACCAGTTTGGAACTGAGGGCATATATGCTAGCTTGTAGAGATGGTGTGTTGGCCACCAGAATCGATAGAGAAATCATATGTGAGGCCTATGCTCCTTATAGATTTTCGTGTCAATTCAAATGTTTACAATAGAATATTACTTCCCCTCTCGTGCATGTCAGGTTTGAGAAAAACCCAATGGTTTCCTGATAACTATGGTTGTTGAAATCTGTAGAGAATATTGGGGAAGTTTTTAATTTACCTATTGCTGATATAGTAAGCAGATTAACCATCTAGTATGCTGAAAACTGGGTTCCATCTTACCCCAAAGGGGTATTAAATCTTTCCATCCCTCGAGTGGGGATAAAGAGAAGTAGCATGAAGAAACCTCGTCATTTGGAAGATAATTCTTCATCATTAGGGGCTTACTTACAAGAATCAGATGATGGAAGTGACAATGCTCCAAATTCACCAAAGAGACCTTTCGCCAGGTATAATCATCCTACTAGAATTAAAAGATCCACTCCATTAATCCCTACTGAAGTCATATCAAGGTGATTTGGTCACCATCATTCTGAAGAGAGGTGAGTTCCATTTTATAATCCTTCATCTGTGACTGTGGGTGCTGGAAAGAAACTCAAGTTCAAGGTTGTAGGATCCTCCTCACAACCCTCGGACATACATTCTGAATATATACGACCAGAGGTTATTTGAACATGGAAGAGTATGTACTGTGATTCTGAGATCATGGGGATGGATCTATGCGAGGGACTGCATATTCTAGGAGTATGGGATTTGCGGGCTTCTTCTAATATTATTTTTAAGGATAATTCCAATGAGGTAAGGTCATACATTCGAGAGCTGGATATGCTCATTTATGCCGCTGATTACTTAATTCCTACCATGAAGCGGTTGAAGTAAATGATAGATTGTGGTACCACCAAAGGGATTAATCCTTCATTAGATGAAAAATGGAATGACTTTATAGATCCTGAGGATGTATGTTTCCTTTCTTTTGCATCTTATTCCATATTTCAACTTGAATTTTAATCAAAACATTGTTACTAAGGATAAATATTGTCTTAAATTACAGTTGGGTAAAGGAAAGACAACTAAATTTCCTTCACCATAATATAGCCCTAAAGGCATTGCTCTTGGAGCTACTGGATCACTCCGTGAATCGGGAGAAATATCTCTGGTTCAACAGGCCATGGAGGAGGAAATAGAAAGGGTACTGGGATCTCTGATACCTGTCTTTATAAATGACGATACAAGCCCTTTTAAAAAGACAAATAAGCAAAATCAATGAAGAAAGAAGACCATGTTAAATGTTTTCTTAGTAGTGGTAAGTATCCCTAATAATCATTAATTTTAGTCATTTATTCATGAAAAAAGTGTTTAAACTTTTTAAGATTACAGGGGCTTATTTTTGTTTCTTCTTTTAAAGAAACCACTGATAAGATTCAAGAAGCTGTAGAAGGTGATGCTGAGCAAACACAAATTCCTGTAAATCCAGTGGTTCCTGAAGAGGCATTAAAGCCAAAGGAACCAACATCTATTCCCATCACTGCTCTGATTCCCGCTATCATAGGAGAGGAAGCTTCTAAAAAATCAATAATATTTCATAAATCATCAAATGTAATAATAGATAACATCCATTCTGTGATACTTTTAGGTTCATCACATGAACCAGAACATCTAGAAACAACTGACATTGACCCCACAATTGTTGCTGAAGAAGCTACTCGGGGTCACAAGTTGCTAGAGGAAGGTTGTAAAGAAAACATGCCAAGTGCCCCCATGGGTGAGACTAACCTAGGATCTGAGATATCATTAGATGAAATGATGAACCTTGGCATGAATTTTGAAGAACTATTAGAACATGTTAAAATATCAAATGATTTATAAGATTTTGGAGTTTCTTGGGTAGAATCAATTGAACATGAGTTCTTATTATTCGTCCTGTTAATCCTCTTATTATTAACTTTCTAACCATGGTTGATTGAAATCTGTGGTTCCATATAAATAAAGTGTTGCTGCAATGGTACTTGAAGGAAGTGTTGATATTAACATCAACCCCACCATTGTATAGACATTGGCTCAATTGAATCTTAAGATAGCAGGTTTTCCTAAGATTCACTCTGAAAATCATGAGAATATTAAATATAGCACTCTTCATACAGAGACATTAAACAAAATTTCTGAAACTAAGAACATTGGGGAGGATTCTTCTCAAGCTGATGAACTACTTTTAGGTAAGAGATATTGATATTATGATTGCATTCACTTTTTTATCTCTTGACTATAACCATAATTCTTGATTTACCATATAAGGTTATCAACTTCAATGGATAAGTTTGGAGTTGAAGCCTATGCATCATCCCACACAACATTGGGAGGTGGAGAAACCATTGTTCAAGAAGGAACAGAATAAGGCACTTCTTTAAGTGAATTAGTCCTAGAATATATTCCTCCTTTTGACAGTGATTCTGAATCGGATCCATAATTGCAGAAGGCTCTTCATCTTGCTTGTCACAAAGCATGGTAATATATCTGGAAGATAATATTTGAGATGCCCCTTGAGGAACTTCCTTCAAAAATTCCACGACTTTCTTCTCTGTTTATCATGTTAGGATTTGGCAGTTTTGAATACCATGAAATTCATACTACATTGAAAGAGATTATCCAAAGGAGGGAGTAAGATAAAAAGCTTCAACAAGACTTGATAAAAGCCAAACTATCTATCAATATTGAAGAGTTCCAAGAAACACTATCCCAAGCTGAGGATAATCATAATGCAAAGGGGACTAAAGCAGACAACTAAAGAAAAGACTATTCAGCAATTGCACCTTCAACAGAAGTTAGATATCATTACATGGGAGCTTGACCAACTGCATAGCTCATTAGGAGAAGTCCATAAGGAAGGTACAAAATCCATTTCAAATGCTAAAGAATCACTTCATTATGCTAAAGAGAGTGAGGTTGGTCAAATAGAAAAACTCCAACAAGTAGTTTATGGGGCTCAAGAAGATGTCAAACAAATGAGGAATTATATAGAAATCCTTCTGTAACTTTTGATATAAATTCCAATTTGTGGATGATCCTCTATGAAAATTTTCATAAATGTAAAGTCTTTTGTCTTTAATCATTTATGTTTTCACTTTTGTTAATTTCTTTTATTTTACCTAGGACATTGAGCCTAGTAAGCATAGTATGATATTTTTCTCTATGGTTATATGGACAACCCCAAAAACTTTATATCTCTTGACTTTTTATTTCTCAATATTACCTAAACCATAAAAAATGCATGTTTAGTGAGATGGGACTCAACTTTTGTTCAGAGTTCCCTTTTCAGGTTCTCAATCTGATGAGTACCAAGTCTTTTATTGTTTGGAAGTTTAGAGTCATGCATGTCATTCTATGATGGACTAATATTAAAGGTCGAATATCTTTGACCATAAATCTTGAAATTAGATTCCAAACAACACTCTATGGCTGGGAATTGCTTTAATATTCTTTAAATATTTCCAAGGGGAATCTTGATCCATGATTTTTATAGTCAACAAATTTGAAACTTGTATCAACATAAGGGGTTTCTTTTCTAATAATGAAATTACCATTATTTGACAAACCCGTTATGTGGATGTGTTATGTAGGGACAATTGGGGAATATGATACATAGCCAAATAGTGGCATCTTTTGTCTAACAAGCCTATTATGTAGGAAACTTATGCAAGGCTACCTAAGGGCATGTGCTGCACGGTCAGGAAAAAGAGCTCTTTGAAG
Organism: Viscum album; assembly: GCA_963277665.1. Lineage (NCBI taxonomy): Eukaryota > Viridiplantae > Streptophyta > Magnoliopsida > Santalales > Viscaceae > Viscum > Viscum album. The sequence continues at coordinate 865,352,369 of OY728134.1, read as the reverse complement.
TTTAACATTTTACTATTTATAGATAGGGGAAAATAAGATTTGGGTGACTCCAGACCACAGTGTGTGGTTTTTCCAAGGAAAGGAATTTTAAGAATGAAAAGGTGTTATTTTATACCGACATAAGTCATGAATAGGAAAACCATTTCTATACAAATTTGATGTATGAATAATAGTTAGAATTTATCAGAAATTGGAATTTTTGATATCATATTGTTCAATTTTAAGTCATGTAGTGAGGACATTGGTACTGTGCAGTTTTAAGTCTTGCAGTGAGGACATTGTTACTGTGCAGTTTTAAGTCTTACAGTGAGGACGTTGGTACTGTGCAGTTTTAAGTCTTGCAGTGAGGACGTTGGTACTATGCAATTTTAAGTCTTGTAGTGAGGTTGTTGGTATTGTGTAATTTTAAGTCTTGTAGTGAGGACATTGTACTATGCAGTTTTAATTCTATCAGTGAGTACATTTGGTGGCTTTAATTTAAGGTATTTAGCTCTGAACAAAGTTATGATAATACTCTCCCAATTTCTTGATAATTTGTTTGGAAACATACTATCATATTCAAGTATGGAATGAAAAATAGTAAACTCTGATTTGGGAATTTCTAGAATCAAGGAATGATATGTGAGAAGGGATAAAAGAATTAGAGGAAATATTTTCCTAGAACAAAGTTACCATTATTTGACAAACCCATTATGAGGGATGTCTTATGCAGGGCCAACTGGGGTATATGTTGCATATCCAAATAGTGGCATCTTTTTACTTACATGCATGTTATGTAGGAAACTTATACAAGGCTGCTTAAGGGCACGTGCTGCATAGTCAGAAAAAAGAGCTCTCATAAGTTTGACGTTCTATTGCTAAAAGTCGAAGAAAGTTTATGGAGATTCATATTTTCTGAAGCATAGAGTTTGTTTTATGGAGAAAGGTACCTGAATATGGAAAGGGTATTTCCAACCAAGATTTCCAAAGAATTGGAGGAATAATACTTTTACGAAGGTCTGACCCAAACTTAAGAGATATGGTGTCTATAGTTTTAAGTCATACAATTAGGACCAGAAATGGAAAAAATATATAATATGTGTTCAAGTGATTTCAAAGTTATTTCATAGTTCATCGAACACGTGGTGAGGGAAATTTGTAAACCATAGTCTTGAAGACTTTCATATTGTGAGAAAGATAATGGGACAAGTATACTTTAATGACTATTTTAAAATATAGATTCTCATATATTGTCATCAAATATTAAAGGGGAAAAATATACTATAACCAAGAATGAAGTTACCATTATTTGAAAAACCCGTTATGGGGGTCGTATTATGCAGGGCCAACTAGGGCATATGCTGCATATCCAAATAGTTGGATCTTTTGACTGACAGGCCTATTAAGTAGGAAACTTATGAAATACCACCTAAGGGAACATGCTGCATAGTCAGGAAAAAGAGAACTCAGATATTAGAAACCCTGTTACCAGAAACCGTAAAAAAGATTATAAAGATCTGAAAATATTCAAGATTAAGAGTATGAAATATGGAAAGGTTTTATTTTCAATTAAGATGAGAAATATTTGAACCAGTATTGTCCATGAGTTTGACATCCTTTACATAGATCGGACTCATATGTAAAATGGGGACTTTATTTGTTTCCTATGAATTAATATTATGATGTGTAGTTTAAAGTCATGTAATGAGGACATTTTCACTCCCATAAGGAATTGAAATAACTTACTTAAATAAAAAAGTGACTTATCCAATTCCTAAGCTCACTTGATCTATCCTCGGTGTGAGAAACAAGGAGTAGTAAGGGTCTCTTTTATAATACAAAGGTGACACAAATAAAGAATGGGGGTATCAGCTTTCCATACAGTTTAATGTCATGCAGTAAGGATGACAATGAACCAATATGAAAGGAAAGACATATTATAACTGGATTAAGGGATAAAACCTAAGTTTTACTATATGTCTTTCTAGGGAAAAAACCAAGCCATACATAGTTCTTAAAACATTCTCTATTCATATTTGATTCTTATACAAGAAATAAAGGGTTTTTTTATCGTGGCTGGGCCCGAGATTGGAGATCTAGGTATCTCTACATATCTCAGAATAGATGAGAATCAAGCCTACATAGTTCTTTAAATAATCATTCCTCACACTAATCAAGTTTGACATGAAGAATGGGGGCTTTTGACATGTTCTGAGATAATGGTAAATTTTAATACATAAAATGGTATACGGACCAAATAATATATCTTAAGGAAAAAATCTATATGGATCTGATACATATACAGGAGGAGAAAAGAAAATAGAAAGATTTTGTGATTGTGGATAGGCCCAAATTTGTAAATTTATGTGTCTCTACGTATCTCATTAAAAATGAGAATCAAGCCATACGTAGTTCTTGAAATTAGGAATCTATGCAGATCTAACTCGGACATAGGAAATAAAGGGACTCATGTACTACTAAGGAGTAGTGATGATGTCAATGATGTTTTCTTATGGAAGTTTTTAACATTAAATAGAGAGAGCGTTATTTGTACAAATTATGTCATGTAGTTTAACATCTTGTGATAAGGATGAAGATGCTACGTAGTTTAACGTCATGAAGCATGGACACTTATGGTTATTATACAGTTTAATGTCTTGTAACTATGACATGGGAGTTGCGCAGTTTTAAGTCTTGCATCAGGGACATTGTACTGTTCAGTTTAAAGTATTGTAGTGAGGACAAAGATGTATAATTATACGAAGTATTTCCTCAAGAATCTCGCATTGGTTGAAGTTGTAATGAGCTATCCATCCATTTAGATTAAGGTATAAGCTCCATTTTAATAGACCTTATGTATGGAATAAGTTCCTTCTCACTTTGGCACAAGTTTTGGAGGTTTCTTTCCTGGTATCATTGGAGTCCTAAGGACCAATACCAAATCTCCTTGAATAAATGAACGAAGGCAAACTTTCTTATTAAAATTTTGGGCTATTATATTCTGATAGAATTCTAGATGATGCAAAGTATGCAATCTTCTCTCATCTAATCATTCCAACTCATTGTACCATTTCTGAGACCTCTCATCTATAGAAAACTGATCACATATTGCAACTCTAAGTAAAGGCAATTGCATTTCAATTGGAAAAACTGATTCAGTTCCATATACCAATGAATAAGGAATTTCTTGGGTAGTAGTATGAGTAGTTGTATGATAAGCCCATAAAGCATTCAAAAGTATATCAGGCTATGATTTATTATCTTTATTGACAGAGGCCTCTGAACGGAATCCCCTCTTCCACCTAAGGTGGCTAGGGTTTCTCATCTTTCCTTTCTCCTTCTCCCACTGGCCTGGAACGGTCGTGGCAGCTCTTTCTGGTCTTGGCTCGGACCTTTCTCGGGTGTGGAGTGATGGGATCCGATGGTGCGGCGTGTCTCCAATCTTGGCTTCGCCGATCTGCTCCAACTCTTAGGCTCATCATGCTTCGACGATGACGTAGTCTGGTGTTATGGTGGTGGCGGGTATCATTCCGCCTAGCTCGCCATTGCGCTTATGTGCCGCCTTCGGTGGTTCTCGGCATCATATAAGAGGCTCAGGGTTCTCATTTCATCCGGTGTGTCTAGGTGAGGGCTCCGGCGGGTTCCCAGTGAGCTCTACGGCTGATTTTCAGTGCCTCGGAGGAGGAGTCTTTGGGTTTTATGGTATGTGTTTTCTGCAGGTGAAGGTCTATGGTGTCGGGTTTGTTTATCCAGGCTACTGCTGGTGCTTTGGATCTCTTGCAGTTGTTTTGGTCAATTTTGAATGGTTGATTTCAGCATTTGGATGGCGGAAAAAAGGCTTCATTTGTGTTCTTGCGGCATCTCTATTTGTGGAGTTTCCCTATCCCTCCTTGGAACCTCCCACTTCCCGTGGTTCGCCTATTTTGGAAACCAGTGGGGGTTCTTCCGCGATTTGGTTTTTTCCAAATCCATCCCAGAGAGATGTTTTTGGCTCAGTCCTGCTCGGATCCCCTCAATGGTGACGGTCCCTCGACATGCTTTTAGGTCATCTATTCTTGGGCTACATTGACTTAGTTTCACGTTCCTTGGTTCATCTTCCTTTCTGGGTTGCTGCAGTTGTGGAGTTCGAGTGTGCCTTTGGGTGCGGTGGGGTTGCTTCGGTTGTAGTAGTGGTTCATCCTCTTTGGAGTGCATTGTGTGATTTAGGTTCTCTGATGGGTTGTTTTGTTGGTTTTTGTTGAATTATGTCGTTGATAACTTGAAGAGATTAAGTTTTGTGGCCCTGCCGTTTGTGATTTAAGGGGATATTCTAGTTCAACTTCAAGGCGATGCTTCAGAAGAGGTTCAGAGCAGCGAGTTTTCATATTATCATTTCTTTCAGATTTGGATGTTTGAGAGGGTATGGAAATTTCCATCGGTACCAGGCCCGTGCATCCTGGCACGGGACAGCTTTCCGAACAGCAATGAGAAGATGGAAACTGGTACTATGTTTGTTTTCATGCCGTGGAGGAGTGTTTCTTTGTTGTCTTGATTTGGAATGGGCCTTTGGATTTTGTAACGTGGAGGTTTGATGGTTTTTAAGTCTTGAAGTCTTGTTGGGCTCCCCCTCACCCCTTAAAAGGGGCTTTTGTTTCAATAAAAAATTAATTTTCAGTCATCCATCTACCATTTTCTGGAGTATATTTGATAATGTCTTGTTAATGGCCTTTATCTATCCATTGGTCATCGCATGATAGTGAGATGAATGGTTGGACTTGATATTATGTTCCTAGTATAACTTTTTTATTTCAGCAGAACAAAAAATGGTGCCATTATCCATCAAAATAGTATGAGGGACACCAAATCTGGTGATGATATTAGTTTTGAAAAAACAAACAATGATTTTAGCTCTAAATTCCTTGAGATTTATTGTCTCAACCCATTTAGAGAAAAATTCAGTAGCAGTGAGAATATAATTTAACTTCTTAGCCATGGATAGAGGATAAGGTCCTACTACATCCATTCCCCATGTGTAAAATGGCCAAGAGTATTTAGTTTTATGTAGAAACTCTGGGGGTTGATGAATGAAGTTGGATTGTACTTGGTAGGGATGATATTTTTTAGTGAAATCTGTACAATCCTACGTCATTGAAGACCAAAAGTATCCAATCCTTTAGATCTGGTCATAGAGTCTATACCCAGACTGGTGGGCACCACAAACTTCTGAATGTACTTCTTTCATGACAGTTTTTTTCTCTTATCCATCAATACATCTAAAGAGAATTCCATCAAAGCCTTGCTTTTAGAGGATCTTTTGGTGATCTGAACTATCATAAAGAGTAAAATTAGCTTCTCATCATCGGATCTGTTATTTTTCAGCTTTATTTAGTAGAGGTACCCCATTTTGAAGATATTCCATGATTGATGTTCTCCACCCTGTGGTATGACCATAAGGTTTGTAAATATGGAAAATTTCATTAATTTCCTCTATTATGGTTTGAAAAAAAGGAAAGACCACATGACAATGATCTATGATAATGACTGTCTCATCCTGATTTGGATCTTCCAAGGCTATAGCTGCATTAGCTAGTGCATAATATTGGGAATTTTGTGATCGTGGGACATAAGACAATGTCGGCTCTGAGGGAAATTCATCCATTAACCCTCTAACATAATCACAAAAAGGAATTAACTCTTCTTTTCTGATAGAATATTCCCCATTGGTTTGTTTGATAACTAATTATAAATCACCTTTCACCTTTAAATGATTTATTTATACCAGAAGGGCCAATTCCAAACCTATGATGAGAGCTTGATATTCTGCCTCATTGTTGGTACCACCTTCTGATAACAAGAAGGAATAAGGAAATACTTCCTTTTCTAGGGAAATAAGAACAATTCCTAACCCAACTTTGTTGAGTTTAGGGTTTTCCATTATTTTCCCTATTGGGCTTCTGGAAGCACCATCAAAATACATTTACCATGTCTGGGAATTATCTTGAATAGAGAAGAACTTTTCATCAGGAAGTTCAGTATTAAATGATGTATCTTCCGCAGATGGATGATCAGCAAGGAAGTCATCCAGATCTTGGACTTTTATTTCCTTTTGAGGCACAAATCGGATATCAAACTATTGAAAAATAACTTCCCATCGTGCCAGACGCCCTGTGAGAATAGGACAACTGAGGATAAATTTGAGAGGATTGTTGCGAGATACCAATTGGACCTCATGATGTTGCAGGTAGTGCCTCAATTGGTGAACTGAAAATATTAATGACAGGAAAAACTTTTCAATACTTGAATATCGAGTTTTCGCATCAAGAATAGTTCGACTGAGATATTAAAGGCTGATTTCATTCCCAACATCATTCTTTTGGGTGATGAAGGCACCTAGTGATCGCTCTAAAGCTGTCATATAGAGAATAAGTGGTCTTCCTTCAATAGGTTTCATTAATACTGGTTTACTCAAGAGATATTTCTTGAAGGTATCAAATGCTTCTTGGAAGTATTCATTCCATTGGTAGGTGACTCCTTTATTCATTAATCTAGTGAATGGTAAACACTTGCCTGCCAAATTAGTGATAAAGCGCCGAATATAGGCCAAGTTTCCTTGGATTCCTCTTAATTCTTTCAAATTTCTAGGAGGTGACATACCAAGGATAGATTTTTTTTCTCAGTATCAACTTTGATACCACGATGGTGTAAAATGAAGAAAAGGAACTTTCTTGAGGTTACCCCGAAATCACATTTCAAGGGGTTTATCATCAAACTGTGTTGCTGAAGTTTATTGAATATGGTTTCCAAATCATCCAAGTGATTGGAACATTGTTTTGATTTGACCACCAAATCATCCACATAACATTCAACAAATTCCATAAGAAGGGTTTAAAGATATGGTGCATGGTACGTAGGTAAGTTGCACCTACATTATTTAAGCCAAAGGGCATTACCCTATAGCAAAACACACCTTGAGGGGCTTTAAAGGATGTATATTCTTCATTCTATGGGGCCATACAAATTTTATTATACCCAGAGTATCCATCCATAAAGGAAAGAGCCTCATAGACATTCATTTCATGAATTAGAAGCTCTGTAATCAGAACTAGAAAATCATCTTTAGAACAATGTATGTTAAGATCTCTGAAATAAATGTAGACTTTAATTTTCCCATTATTCTTTTTCAATGGGACAATATTGGCCAGCCATTTTGGATACTGAACTTCCCTGAAAAAGTTATCTTTTATAAGCTTATCAACTTCAGCTTCAATTTTAGAGGTATGAGTCGGGTGTGTTCTTCTTGCTTCTTACTTGAATCCAAGATGTTCTTATGGAAAACCCAAATGATGGGTGGATACATCAAGATTAAGACCTGGGATTTCTGTATAATTCCAAGAAAATATATCTTTATGTTTCTTTATAAATGAAGTATACACATCTTTCTCTTCATAGGTCATGGGCACACTAATTAGAGTGGGGTGTGGATCTTCTTCTATACCCATATTTATTTCTCTGAGCTCATCCACAGTGGTAGAGGCACCTTCCTCAAATGCTGGAGGAGCATCCCCAAGATCTTACTCTTCTTTTTCATCATGTGTTATTTCTTCTTTTTTTCATTTTCATAGTAGATGATGAGGAAAAATTCCCAAAGATAGAGGGGGAATTAGTATTTGAACATCTCAAAGAAGAGGCCACCATATCTAACCCTACTGATGACGAAGGGTCTTCTTGTGGTAACAAAGAGGGATTGATGGATTGAGAATCAATATCTTTGTCTTTACCTATCATTTCTACAATCTATTCTACTATGTTTAATGAAGTAGAGTCTTGTTATAGTTCAATGGATGAAATGAAAACATCTTCATTTAAGCTTTCATCATTACTTGGTGGATCAACAATTTCTTCTATGTTGTCTGGCTCAATTGTCGTAATTGACATTATGGAAGTTACAGGACGAGTTCCCAGATTTGGGTTTACCTTTTCAATTTGGTTTATGGGTAACACATAATCCGTACTCAAATTCATAAATGGATTTTATGGGATATTTTATATTCCATTTGAAGCATTAACTCTGGTTATTTCCTTTATCATGGGCTTTGTTCCTTTTGTGTGATAAAACTCTGCCTCAATGTATTGAGATTCACATGTTTTTAAAGAATCCTTGTCACCATACAATGTCCCAATTTGACCATTGAAACAATACTTAAGACATTGGTGGTATGATGAAGGTATGGTTGTATGTTGATACAGCCAAGGCCTTCCAAGTAGAATATTGAAGGTTGTGTCCTGAAGAACAACCATGAAATCTGAATTAGACACAAGATCTCCAAATTGAGTTCTGAGTGTAATATCGCCCAGAGGTTCTTTTTCATTATTATCATAAGCTTGCAACATTAAAGTTCAAGGTGATAAGTAAGATTCAGTCAAGCCCAATCGACAAAGTGTATGAATAGGAATGAGGTTGACTCTAGATCTATTATCAATAAAGACTCATCGGATGTCTACATCATTGACCATGACAGACAAATACAGGGGTCTGATATGCCCATGCACCACATCATCTTCATATTCATCTGTAAAATATATGACTACAAGACATTATGCAGGATCATTCTCTATATGGTAGACCTCGGCAGCATCAACTTCAGTTTCAAACTCTTGAGGACTTGACAAAGCCTCAATGAGTGCTTCTCGAATATCTTTTGAAAGATTCAAAGCATCCATAATTGACAACTTGGCTGGTACTTGGGCCAATTGTTTCAAGAAATCATACTTTTGGTCCAAAGGTCTGCATTTCCCAGCTTGGAGATATAGTTTTGTAGGTTCTTTGGAAGTTGATGCTTCTGATATAAATGTACTCTATATTAGATCAAAAGCTATAAATACTCCTGGATTTGGTAAATTAGACTGACTAGGTATATTCATTTGCTGAGAAGAATATGGTGTGACTTCTAAACGATCTTCCAAAATAATTGTGTTAGAACCAACCCTATCTTTCATGGAAGAGACTTCTTGTTCTTATTGAGCCCTCTGAAGGGCTCTTCCATGAGTTTCTACTGTATATACGGTTTGAGTAGGGGTATAGTTAAAATGGTGGTTGCTAGAATTCCCACGTCTTCCCCTGTATCCTCGACCTTGGCTTCTTCTTCTTATTCCCCAATTAGGTATAAGGAATTCTGGCTCATTATAATCAAAATCACCATTGGCATAAGGATCCGTTAAATGGATAACATTAATAGAACCAAATATCAATTCTCCATCTAACAAATATTCTTCTTGACAGGTTAATTCTAGTTGTGTCATTTGGCAGGGCAGTGCCCATGCTTTTGAAACAGATGGCATAAAATCTTCTAGGGTTAAGGAAAACTTTGTCCTCGACACAAATTCGTCTTCTTCTGACTGCTCTTTGTCTTTATAATCACTTCTCTTTATTAAGGAATTCCCTTTTGATGAAGGTGGTTTTGCTGTGGCAGGAGTGACAGAATACACAATTGGTTGTTTCAACTGTATTCGTAAAATCTCATGAGTCTAGTTGATCATTTTCCCGATCATCCAATCATCATATTTCTACACATTTTTACTTTTTACTTCTTTCCATTTACCCTCTTCCTCTAGATCGGTAGTAGTAACACATGCTACTTGAACTGATGAACTTTTCAGTTTTACTTGTCCATAGTCTACCATATTTTGTAGAAGATCTTTGAAAACAAATCACCCCTGAATGGGGTGTCCCAATATCTGGTGAAAGGGACAATAATTTGGAAGATCTTCATCTCCATCTTTATTTGGATTCTTTGGACTTGGAAACTGAACCAAATTGTTTTCTAAGGATGAGATGAAGTAGCCAGGAACTTGTTCATTCCTGAAAGAATAAAATTTATTCTTTAATTCCTAAAACTTTTTCCGTCTTTGATATCTTTGATCATCTTGACGAGACGATCATTGTTGTTGATGCTCAGGAGGTGGATCCCTTCAGTATAATGAGGGTATTGAAGTAGAAGCAGGTACAGGTGCCTGTTTGAGTGTGACTGTATCATCTTCTGCTTTTCCTATCCTCCTCCCCTAGGTTAATGGAATTACATGAGTTTTAGACATAGTTTCTATAATAGAGTATTCTATCTATTGAGATATTGAAGTAAGGTCTTGAAACCCTCCTGTGTATTTCTTAGGGATTAATGGTGTGCATAATTCATCATGCATATTTTCCCCCCAAATTGGAAACAATTCTTCTTGAGGGAGTTCTAGACTAAAGTAATATGTTAATCCTTTCCATCGTGCAATGAAATATAAAACTCTTTCATTCTCCCTTTGTTTACAATTGGTAAGATCAAAAAATTTCATCCTTGGTATCATTGAGCTAAATTGAAGAAGGAATTTTTAATGGATATCTTCCCATCCAGTAATTGATCGAGATTATAAACTTGTATACCAGACAAAAGTCAGTCCTTGTAATGACTACACAAAACACCTAAGCTTAATGGCTTCTTGTTATTGAGAAGTTCTCATCATGGGATCACAATGAGAACAAAATGTGTAATGTTTTGTTCTGGATCTCCCTAACCATTAAAGATTGGGAATGTAGTATTCACAAAATTTGGTGGGGGCGGAATTTCATCCACCCATTCAGGGTAAGCTCTATTTTTCAGCTGAATTAGTGCACGCAATTCCTCCATAGATTCTAATAAAGTTTTTAATGCATCAATTGTGTTCATAAGCATTTGGGGAACACTCGGATGTGCTGGAACATGTGCAGGTATAGAAACTAGAGCTTGATCTGGTGCACTGACTAGAAAAACCATTGATGGTGGCACTGATATCTACCTTGGATAACCCACAAGAATAGGCCTATCATGATGTGTTTGATCTTTCCTTGATTGTGTACCCAGTAGAGGTAATTCATTATCTATATCTGTAGTTACTACAAATCCTCTTTGCTGAGGAGATCTTATAGGATTTTCAAGTTGAGGACCTGTATGGGGAGTACATCTAGTTGAAATACTATTTTGAAGTAACTCTGTATCAAGTCTTTTCAACTCCTTTATTTCCTCTTCTTGCTATGAAAATCTCTCTTCAAGAAAAAGAGATTGACCTTCTCCAGTGGAAAATTGAGATTCAATCTGACTTTTTCCTTTACCCTTGTTAGACGCCTTTCGTAGAGGGGGGATTTGGTTATTTGAAGACATACCTAGATTCTGGGTAAGCCTCTGATTTTGGGTGTGCACACCTTCTTCATTTTCCTCAGTGTGTACCGTATTATAGACAAGAACTTCATCTTCTGATTCCCCTAAACTGGACTTATCTTCTAGAGGATCTTCTGCAATGGTGTTAATGACATCCACTTATGCGTAATGCATTGATGGAATTCTGTCAGTATTTTTGTGAGATCGTCTCCCTTTTTTTCTTTCATGAGACTTCTTTCTACTATATGATGAATTCCCTAAAACTATTTTGTGGACAGTAATCTGAAGGGAATCCTTGGATAGTTCAGTTGTATGCTTTCCTTGTGGATTATTCCCTAATCGGTAGAAAACTGACTTTCATTGAGGAGGGGATTGCAGATGTGAAAAATCCCCCAGCCCTGCAGGCTAGGGCTATTCCTATACTTCTTCTTCAAGTATTTGAAATTTATAAAATGAACTTGAAGTTTGATTTAAATGATCCCCCATCCTTGAAATCTGGATTGATTCTTGAACTGATGTGGGTGAAATTTATGAAAATGCTCTTCTGATTTTGCAGAATTTGGTTCAGACATTAGTTGGGTGAATCATCGGATAACCATTTAAATCACCTGTTTTAGAAGATCGATGTGTTATTCTAGAAATTTTTATTCTCTGATGCCTGACATCCTCTAAGAGGGATTCCTGCTCAAGATTCTCAGATGCTTGATGTAAAAGCAACTCAACAACTCCTTTTCTTTGGGCCTGATTTTGATGAGAACTAGTTGAGGCCTATTCTTGAGTGTATATCTGATTACATAAAAAATTCATTGATTGTGGCCGACCATGGACAATAACATTTCATGAAACCACTTTTTTTGGACTTTGATAATTTTGGATTGTGGTGAAATACAATGCTCTATATGCACCTCATCCTCTAATATGAACACTAGATGGGGAATCGGAAATTAACTGGCGTAGTCTCTTTAGAGCATCGATACATGCACGTTGAAGGGTTATCTGCTGTTTTTAAACCTTTGGGTTTTGGGAAATTGAGATTGAAGCCAAGTCAATTTGGCATTTCAACCCTTATATTACCTTTACATGATTTTGATATTCATCATATGGTAATACTTTGGTTTTCAAGTGATGAAGAATTTTCCATAAGTTGAGGCGTATGTCATGAATGAAATCTTTTGTCATCAATTCTAGAATGTTATACTAAGAATTTTCCAAATTCCAGAACATGACTGGTATTTCTCCTTTAGCTAATTGTTTCCTCATGTTTATCACATCTTCATCATCTTTCACTAGAGGTTTCTCCACTTGGTCTGACCAAAGTGGTTGCTCTATATTAGAAGAAAAATAACCCAAGGTATATTTATAGAATGACCATTCCCTTAAAATTTATTCTGGTTGAGAAAGTGTTTCACCTATAAATGATAAGGCATCAGACATTATTGGCCTTGTATTTTCAAGTTCCTCGAGATATGAGGGCTTTATCATCACTACATTGTCAATTATGGAATTGTCTTTAAAATGTGAAATATTACTGTGGATAGGACTTTCACAATGAATTCCATCATGGGGAGGATCACCATGATGGATTACAACTAGGGATAAATCTTCTTTCTCCTTGTTCTTTTGTCCACATGGAGGGTTGTCGTGGCTCTCATCTAAATATAGGCACTCTGGATTGACCTAATTTTCATGAATGAGGCCTTCATGATGAAGTGTCTGATGAGGAACTTCATAATTACAACTACCACTCCCATAATTTGGTAATGAGAGGGTGGGATCTTGATCTATAATAGATAAATATCTTAGGTCTTCAAGAACTCTAGTATTAAGAGGATCCAAATCGCAGCTTGACTCTTGATTTTCTAATAATGCTTGTAAATACTTCTTTTTGGACGTTCTCTTATACTTAGTTGGGGCCAATTTCTAGGAAAAGTGGTTATCATGAGAAAGTGTATGTGCCTTCCTTGGAGTGGTTACTAGAATGAACCAATTACCTCCAATTGGAAAGGGTGTATGTTCTCAATCTTGTTGTTCGTATGATATGGGGGAATATGCCCCATGACCCTCCTGGACTAGAATAGAGGTATATATCTACTCCGGGAAGGCATTCCAATGTGTCATCCCATGTGTGGGGACAAATTTATGTGTTTGTTCCCCTGATACTACTGAAGTAGTTGTTAAAATATCCTGGCATGCTTCCAGAATATGGGCAGGGATATGCGTCTTACCTTTCACCATTAATAAGATTTGTTTGGTGACTTCAGTAGCTGGAATGGGAATATATGTCCATTTTGAATTTAAAGTAGGTGTATGTTACTACTCCTATCCTCATTTTCCTATCAATGGATATTGATAGTACTCATGAATGGGGGAAGAGAGTAGGGTCTGACCCAAATTTATCGTCAGAGCTTTTCCAATTGACTTCTCTAGGTGCTACCAAATGAGACTATTGGTGGGATTAATGAAGATTTTCATGTGTATGTGCCTGCTGGCTGTTTTCCATCAAGTATGGTTGATGAACTACCTTCAATACTGGTAGAAGAGACTGCTTACAGAATTTTTGATTGTAAACAGCTTTATGTTCCTGTTTACCAGTTGCCACCACATTAGATTGGCGGGCTTCTTTAAATGCAGTCAGACGAGCTTGCTGACTGACTGATGACTTGTAAGTAGGTGTATGTTCATGTTCATGGTACTCCACTGAGTTTATCTGGTGGGATTGGGGGGTTTTTGTCAGATGAGTCTGTTAAGCATAAAAATTAATACGGATGGGTGTATGTTCTCGTTCGTTGTTTTCCATCAAGTTAAATTGATGGAATTATCTGGAGGAGGTAGAGTTGAGAACCTATTCCCTATTGACCGTATGTTGTCCTTGGTGGTTTGTCTTTCATTCCCAAGTCTGAGAGATCTGGGCCAAACGTCCAGAGGAAACACCCCCATCATGTTGGGGGTACACTACCACATGATTCTAGCAGTGACTGCTGGTGGTAGTCCTCGGGAAATACTCATGTATTCTTGAATTAATACTTTGAGGGACCTCTGGATCCACTTCCTCGTAGTATGGAAGGGATTGATTATTACGTTCCAGGGATAACAACCCAAACAGTTGGAGACGGTGGTTGGCACCGTTTTCTTCTTGATCATTGGTCATCATTGTCTAGATGATCGAGGATTTTTATTAACCTAGAGGGCTTGTCAAGCAGCCTCCAAAGTTGGTATTGTACCATGACAGCGATATTCCTTTATTAGCACATTAGAGACCTATCATTTAAGACGATGGGTTAGTGATGAAATCCTTCCTGTGGATGGATATCCGACTTGAGGAGGAGTCGGTAAGTTCACAGATGTTGTCTTGGAGAAATCCATTTTAGAGTGAAGGGAATTCTGAGAAGAAAAACTTGAAAACAACAACCAACTCCATTAAAGAAACATATTTTTATATGGATACATGCATGATTGATTCCTTTTTATAGCCTTCCTTTATCAATTGATATGGGTCTAACAGGTGGGTAACATTATTAACTTGGTTAAGGATTCGCGTTGGGTTCACCATTTTTGTTTCATAGTTCCTTGAAACATGTGTTCTAGTTTTAAGAATCATTGTTTCCAAGTGGTTTCCATTGGATTTATTCATGGAACTGGAAACTTCCAAAAGCTCTTTATCCAAAGGGAACCTTCTTTCCAAAGGCATGAATTCATTAAGTTTGAACTTTATGATACTTAAGAATGTGCATTGGTCGAGAGGATGGGAGGTCAGACTCATCACACCCTTTTAGGGGGAATTATTGTCTACTTCGAGACTCTCTTTATAAATTTAAAATATTTTCATAAATCCTTATTAATTCACCAATTATATCATAAGTATCCCTTGTAATTTACAATCACTATTTAACGTGTGTAAAATTTTGAATCATCAGTATGTATTCAAGGTTCTTAATTAATGGAAACACCGGTATGTATTTGAGGTTTTCCATTAATGGTATCCTCTAATATACTGATTGTATATTCTTTTAATCATCGTTTTTGATGATACTGGTTTTTAAGCCACTCAGTGGGGCACTCTGGAATTTATTGTCATCCAGGGAGACGAAGGTTTGTTTTGATCTTGGGATCGTGCCCATAAAATAGGCTACCAACATATCCTTGTGAAAGGAATCAGAACCCTCGTAGTTTGGCACCGCTTAATAGGACATACCTTTTAAGGTCATGTGATAAGGACCTCTAAGCGAAAGGTGCTTGGTCAAAACATAGTGTGGGACTTATGTTGAAGCATCCCAATGAACTTGGAAAGGATATGGGTTTCCAAGTAATATTAGAACCTATTGAGAATATAGCCCAAGGAGAAAAGGATTGATTTGAAGTGTTGGGTTTGAACCTCAAGGAGGCTTCCTACGTATCCCATATGAATGGGAATCAAATCCCATGTAGTTTGATAAATCCCATAGGAGAGTATAGTCCTTTGAGAGAGATGAGTTTGGGATTACTTCTTGAAAAGGATGCCTTGGTTATTTGAGGATAGAATTTGGGTCTTATTCCTAAGGAGGATTCCCAAATTAGGGGAATTATGGTTGGATTTTTTGAATAGAACATCCAGTGAACTCAGGCCTTGAGAAGGCTTCCTACGTATCCAGGTTATGGTGGGAATCAGAGTTCTTATAGTTATTTCAAATGAGTGTTTGTGCATGTGTTGTAACCATCACGTATCTCTAAGCCCACGTGAGTCATGTTTTGTGTGAGAAATAAGAGGATGTGAAAGATTCAACAATGACACTTCACACTTTTCCTCCTCCACTGATGGAAGTGGGTGTGTTGATCGTGGAAGAGGGTGATGTGACGAGCCTTCCCTCTGTTCTATTTACATTAGACAAGGATCCAATTTAAGGAGTAAGGGATGAAGGGTAGTGGATTATGATAGGATGGATGCCCTAAAATTTATCCTATTAGGAGAGGGAGACTTCACCTTTATTTAAAAGGAAGAAAAGTATGTGTGAACTATACCTTCCCTACCATAATTTGAGGTTTTCAGCTCTTTAAGAAGGGTGAGGTTGATTCCCAAACCCTTATTCTCAGAACTGGGAACATCCTAACACTATTTATGGGAGAAAGGTCCATGTGACTGTGGATATAAAGACCCACAAAAACTCCATGAATCCTAACCCCATTGTTAAAAAAAATGTGGGAAACCTATGACTATGGAAATACAAACCCAAATTGGAGACACGCTGATGTGTCTTTCACAAAGGTTTGATAATTCAGGAGGTTTTGGTGGTGGTCTCGACAGAATCCCTTTCAGACAAGGGATCCAATGAAGAAGAAGCCTTTCCATGAATGTATTTGAGGAAGGCTTAATGGCTTGTAGACTAAAGAGAGTGAAGAGAATAAGTGAATTAAATAGGGGCGCCCAAGTAGAGAAGGGTGCGCAAGTATGGGCATGCAAGTACACTTGGGATACCTGATGTTCACTTAAGCGATGAAAAAACTGTATGGTAATACTTGGGTGAGACCTTGATCAAGCCTTCAAGAGTATTCACAGGTGATCCAAGAAGTGGTGCGCTCAAGTTCCTGTGAGAGGAATGGGTTGCGTGCAAGTATTTCTGACTTGGGGAGGTTGGGTACTATAGGTGCGCTAGTGTTATGGTTTTCAAACACTAAAAGGACTTAAGTCCAATGATCCTCCCTTAAATTCTTCACTCAAGGTGTTGAAGAACTGCCTTGAAAGTTTCGGAAGACTGGGGAAAAGTACTAGGGTGACCAGAGCAGCAATCAGGCTTCAAGGAAATTCGTTCATACAAATGGGGGCCCCAAGGGTCTATTTAGAGGTAAATAAATGACCTTGGGTGAAATGATTTTGGGTTATTAAGTGACTTGCATGCCAAATTTGGGCGTGCAAGTAGACTGTGCGACATATGGGGGCGCACAAGTAGGCTGCGCGCCGCCAATGTTTTGGCTTGACTAAGGTGATTTCAAAATTCATGCCTTTTCAAATCTTGATTTTCTTCATGTATTTTCCCATTTTATTTCTAAGGGGATTACCTTTGTCATTTTTTAGGCTCTTTGATGGAATGGAGTGTCAACAAACATAGATAGTGTTTCTCTTTAGAACTTGAAGTAATTCTAGTGAGATAAATAATTCTCCACATATCTCATACTTCATCCTTAAAATTCAAAATGAAATCTAGACAACATATTATCATTCTTCTTTGAGTTATGTCCCATCAATATATTCCATGAATTGTGATTTTTCAATAATTGTATATTCTATTTTTAGGGATATTGCTTTTTATCTTCCAAAAATTTTAAAAATAAATCCCAAAAAAACAAATGATAACCACACATTGACATTAAATTAGACACCAAAAACATAAGTCACAAACTCAAGATCAGTTTTTTCAGGATGTTTGGAAATGAACATTCATGACATGAATTTATTATGTATTACATGAACATCACCTAAGAAGAATAAATGAAATTATGTCTTGATATTTTAACCCTGTGAAAAACCATTCATGATGTGAATATATTCTATTTATGGAACAAATAAAATTCATGACATAATCCATATGTCATTTTTATTTTATTCACCATCACAACTCCATGTAAAAATACGTTCAAAATATGTAAATATCCTAGAATAAGTCATGGTTTGAAGAAAAATGTCACATCATGAAACCTTTATATTATAACCTCATTTACTTCTAGCAACCTCCAAGATTCTCTATTTTACAATGATCTATTAGTAAACCATTATAAAACCTTAAAGATACATCAAAAGGTATCTTTCCCCTACAATTTCAAAAAAACACAACCCAAAACTACATGATAATGGTTTTTTTCTAACAGATTCACTCAATCAATTTCCATTTCATTTTGCCTCACTTTACATAAATCACTTACCTCGCTAAAATTTTCAATCATTACACAAATGTTGATTATCAAAAAACCTTTTATATTCCAAAACACAAATAAAATTCATTAAAATATTGATAGGTTACTAATTATCTTTCCAAATGAGTTATGTACTTGTGTTAATCATGAGTAATTTTTAGGGTTATTCAGAGGTTAAGGTCTAGTGGGTTATATTTATATAATATATAAAGAAAAATAATGATTTTTGTCTCTTTTAAAAGAAAAAATAGCATGATTCTATTTTTAAATCAATAATGGTATTGTTTTTACTCCTTCGAGAAATGAATCCACTCCAAACATCTTAAAATAATGAAGTAAAGTTCACACCTTCTTCATTTCAATGTTTAGTACCTTTTTAATCAACTTCCTTCAATAGTTTTAATCATCAATTATTTTATTTTTAAAATATTTCTAGCGTCTTAGTTTTAAATGTAAAAATTCTTCATTGAGTATCAATTAGTGATGTGAACTTCTCAGCTAAATGTTTTAGCAAAATTTCTTTCTTTATACTTAATAAAAATTGATTTTTCTTTATTTTCCCCATAACTATACCAATAGTTACTTCATTTCTTCATTCTATTTTCAAAAATATTCTATAAATAGCTAGAGTGGTAACACTTCAGAATATATCCTTATATTATTATTTCTAATCCAAAGTAAAATAAAATGATACAGAAAACTACAAGACAATATCCCCCCACACTTGAGTTCAACTAAATCATTCATATTCACTTCTTGAGTATGTTTGGATAGGGATTATAGGATTGTAATGTATAATCCTAACATAATTTTCAAGGATTTATAGGGGATCACAAGGGTAAAATGTAATTGTTATTACCAGATAAAATGTTCTTTTAAAATGGTGACCTTTAAAATCATATAATTTTCCCAATCATCTCAACGCGAGTTCCTTAAAATCTGGAATTTTGATATAAATGAATCTATTTATGGTTAAATCAAGTTTTTTATAATTCTATTTTGAAATATGGTGAATATAAATAAAATTTAAAAATAAGATTTATATTTCTCATAGGTAAGTAATTTCAAAAAAATTATAGTGGTCTGAGGCATGAGATTAAAAAATTTAGGATTATTTCCATGAATTATTAAAAAAAATTATTCTTAAATAGAGTTCATTTCTATATTAATTTAAATTTAATTTGGTGGTTTAAATCTATTAAATAATTGGTATAGGTCTCAAAAACTAAAAAAATCATTCAATTTATACTCATAAGTTTTTAAAACCAAAAAAAATATTAAAATGAGACACTTGAGAATAAAACCAAAACAAAAATATTTGAAATTAAATTAGAAACACAATAAAAACATACAAATTCCTAATGTAACAAAGGATCCCCCCCCAACACACACACAAACTTATTTTTTTCATATTACTCATTATGAAATATTTTATATGATAAATGATAATCATGAATTATAGAAAACTCAAAAATAAAAAATGTGAAGGAAGGAAAAAGATTGGTGTGTATTTGTATTCAATGGGGTGAATATTGATCTCATCCCATTGAAGAACTTGTGAATTTTATTTGAAAGGATTTAATTTGTTACCATTGACTATGAATGGATTTTCCTTCCTTGGTTATTTTATATTGAAAAAACCAAATAGAAAAACATGAGTAACAATTAATGGTTCAATCCATTAGGAACAAAATTTACACGGAAATAGTTTCAACCTAAATTTAAAAAACATCACATTATCTCTATTTTATAAAAAGTTATGGATGATCCTTATATAATCAAGACTTTTGGTTTTAAAATTTTAAAACCTAAATTTTTCGATATCCCTTCCAAATATTACATATAGAAATTTATTATTTTTCATATAAGAAAAGAGATTCATTTTAAAGGTTTTAATAACACCAAAAGATTTGTTCTATAAGTCCACATGAAGGTGAAAAACATTTTAATACCCAAGTGTAAAATGTTATATTCCAATTGAAGTTTTGATGTTAGTTCTAAAAGACCAAAGTGCATTATCCAATGTCAAACTCCAATAATTTCTATTTAGATATAATTTTTTTCTAAAATGTGTTTGATTTCACTATTTTATAGCTCAACCATTCCATTTATTGAGGATGATAAGGTGTAGAAACCACATAATTAAATCCATATTACTTCATAATATCTTTTAGGATTCTTTTAGAAAATATTTTCTATTAATAGTGATTATAAAAATTGGAAAATAGATATGGAA
Source organism: Viscum album (assembly GCA_963277665.1). Lineage (NCBI taxonomy): Eukaryota > Viridiplantae > Streptophyta > Magnoliopsida > Santalales > Viscaceae > Viscum > Viscum album. The sequence goes on along the minus strand of OY728134.1, from coordinate 865,332,116 downwards.
AATATGTTTACTTCAACAGACACTGTAAAAACTTTTGTGTCATCAGCTATAGTGGGAATATCTTCTGCCCGATAGGTCATGTAATCAATAGAAAGAAAATATAAAGGTATAAAAAATTATGATGAAATGGTCCCAAAAAATCATACCACAAACTTCATTTACATCATAAAAATTGGTTGTTGAGTAATTCCATTTCTCCTAGAAATGTTACATTGAAATTTAAAGTTAAACATGTTTTATAGAATTTAAAAGAATCTCTAAAAATAGTGGATCAAAAATTATTGATCCAATCACTATCCTAGATATTGTTTAAGGTGAAAATTTACCTCCATAATTAAATGTATATAAAAAAATTGAGCATTGATTAAAATTAAAAGTACAAGATATATCTCTGGATTATTTGTTAATAAAAAATCAACACATAAGGATCCTCCTAAATGTATTTCCTTACCTAAATAATTATCTAGGAAGTATATTTCATAAAAAACTAATTTGGAAGATTATTTACAAAAAAATTAAAAATATCTACAAACCATGGTCATTCACTCTTAACAACATAAAAGTTTTTATCATAAAATGATTTTTTAATGGGTGGAAAGATTTTAAGTTTCTCATCAAATACAATAGAAAATTAGATCAAATGGTCATACATAATATTTTCACTTCCTTTATCATAATTTATTCTAAAATAAAACACTTTAACTAAAAAATACCATCTTAATAATAGCAGTTTTACATCTTGATTTTCAATTAAAAATATGATTTCATAATGGTCTATGATAACTGACACTTTAAAGACTAGAAAATAAAATCTAAACTTGTTCAAAAAGACAATATTTAATATATTCTTATTTATTATTTTATATTTGTATTTATAATGATCTAAATTAGTAGATTTATAAACTATCTTGTGATATTTATTTTCCAAATTTTGACCCAAAAATTCCCCAAGGGACAAACCAAAGAAATAATTAATTAATTAAAAGGGTAAGACCCATATTTTTTGTTAGAAAATGGGTGGGAATACTATATTTTGTTTAAGATCCCTAAATAATCTATTACTACTCTCATCAAAAAAAATTTGGGATTCTTTTTGAAGAAAAATATACAAAAGAAAATCTATTTTTCTAAAATCCTTTATGAATCAATAATAAAAACTAGTATATATAAGAAATGATATCACATATATCACTATTTTTGGGTGTGGTGGTGAGTAAATTACCTCATCCTTGTATTTTCAACATGAATTATAGCTTTGGACACTACATGACTAAGTACAATTACTTTATCATCCATGAAATAAAATGTTACAGAATTTAGAATATGATGTTTTTCAATTAAATTTTAAAGAACAACATGAAAATTTTCTAATTGTTTTCAATATGATAAATATAAAATTGTAAATTAAACAGTAAATACATCAATACATATTTCTAAAATTCTAAAAAAACTCTCATTACCTTCCTTTAAAATGTTATTAGAGAATTATGAAAGCAAAAATGAATTCTTATAGAATAAATTGTTCAAAAATGAAATGTGATGGTGGTATTATATTGATCTTCATGCGGAAAGTGGAATTGAATTTAACCTAAAGAAACCTCAAGAAAATAATAATGGGTTTTCTTACAAAAAAGTTTTAGGCACTTAGTTAGGAAATGGATGATGAAAATAGTCCTTTGTGGCCACTAAATTTTAATTTCTATAATCAATTCATCATCTCAATTTGTTTTGAAACCTTACAAGAACTATGTCACCAAATTCATTCTTTGATATTTAAAAACAACTCTTTTGGGAACAACTTTCATGACACTCACCTATTGCATACAAAAAAGGGGTAAAATGACTTTGGAAACTACAAAAGTGGTGACTTTTTTTTTCCAAAATTTTATTATTATTGTATTTAAAAAAAATTAAATTTTCCTAATTAGTTTAGAATTCTCCTATAAAAAATTGTATGCATGAAAAAAAGGACTTATTCTAGTTAAATTAGATAGATTTTATCCTAAAGATTTCTTTAATTTTTAAGGGGAATCTATATGTTTTTCTCTTGATATAATGTAAACCTTTTATAATGATGTAAGGTAATTTTTTACTTTTACATAAGAATTTATTTTTTTGATTTTATGGTTTTGGTTTTAGTTCTAACTCAAGGGGGATATTTTTATTCTTCAAAGAATTCTTGTGTAGCTCATCAACATTAATTTCATCTCATAATCCATTCCATTAAAGTGTATATTTTATATTCAAGTTAAGGCTAGTAAGTTGTTCATCAATATGTATGTACATGTTTTTTTAGAAAAGGTCCCCCCAACAAAAGGCTGAGGCATTAATTCATAAAAAGAGAAAGATTACAAAAGACAAAAGTGTGGGATTTATTACAATCGTCCATATAGAAAGTAAGTAAGGCCTTAGGGATAGAATCAGACCAGGTAATAGGTTTTCCAACTCTAATGTTTGGAAGACCATCCGCAATCCTGTTAGCCTCTCGAAAGATATGCGTGATGATGAAGTTGTGAGTCGAAAGGATCTCTATGAATTGCATGCACTTTGCAGCGATCCACCAAGAGATAATCATTTCACCATTTCTGATGGCCTGCACAATGGTAGAAGAGTTACTCTCAAGACATATATTAGACCAGCCCTTCATTTTCACAAAAGAAATAGCATGTATGATCCCAAGAATTTCAACCTCAAGAGAGATTGTCACGCCACAAGAACCATAGAAACATCCTTTGACGGAGTAATAATGAGCCCTAAAGACCGCACCACAACCCGAAGGGCCGGTATTCCCTTTGGAGGCGCCATCCGTATTGACTTTAATCCAAATGGGGAAAGGAGGGATCCAAAAAACCTCCATGGTGCCCAAAGTAGGCCTAAAATTTCATTTAACACCCAGATTTTTCAGAACCTTGAAGTCCTGAATATTGTTGTAGCATTCCCCCAAATGGACAGTCGATGTGTCCCTTATAGCTGCAAAAATATGAATCAAGGAAAGTTTCAAGAAGCAGTCCATCACATTGAATATTTCAGCATTTCGGAGCCGCCAAATTGTGTGTAGAACTTCCGCAATAGCTACGGAGAGGAGTGCCTGAATCTAAGGTGAAACCTGAATAACCGAACAATAACCTAGAAGTGCCTAAAATATTGAAATTATGAGGCCATCCAGTTCATCAATATGTATGTACATGTAATTACACAAAAAATAGATTCTAATGAATATATATGATCTGAAATTTCATCATTATGTTTATTAATTTTCAAGTAATCAACTATAGTATTACATGAAAAATCATTAGTATTTTCCAAAGAACAACCAGTATATTCAATAGTTCCTAGATTTTGAGTAATTTTATTGAAAATTAAAGAAGTGTCATAAATTCAAACATGGTTACATGAAATTTTTTAAAGATTAATTCTCTTTTCAGGAATCATTTTCACTCTCATGTATATTATTTTGGATTGGAAATAAAGGTTTATTTTTGGAAATATAAATTGGTGGTTTATGATATGAAATATAAATAAATAAATCTATATAAAACTAGTTAAACATTTTTAATTGAGTGTATTAATAATCTTTAAATGGGTGTTATGTGAACTAAAAAATATTAAAATTAACTACTTCTCCTCCAAATTTACGTGAAAATTTTCATTTGTGAACATTTATGATTACTTTAACAGTTTTTATAAATGTTATCCGTAGAATTGGTGGTGCATGTATGCTAAATCTGTCATCTAATATATCCAAAACAAATAAATAAACATGAAGAATCATATATCATACATTTATAAAAAATATCCACTATAACTCTAGTAGGTTTGATAGTACTCCATTTGGATTGTTTGATGAAAATTCTAATAGGTTTTAGTTCTCTAACAAATAATGATTAATCAATAGAATCAGGTATGAAATATATTGATGCTCTTAAATCTAGCATTAAATCCTCAAATCTTTATTACCATATAGTGAAGGGAATGGTAAATGTTATTATATATTTACATTTAATAATTCATTTATTTTGAATCAAGGAGGAAACATTCCTCCCAAGGTTTCATTTTTCTATCCTGTTGAATTTCTTCTTTTAAGAAAAAATTTATTTCAAGAATTTTTCATACATTGGAATCTATTTCTCATTATTGAGAAAAGGTATATCAACTTTAAAATTTTTTAAAAGTTTAAAAATAAATTTATCAAAATCACTCTCAATACACTTCCTCATTGGTGGGTTACTTATAGGGTATGATAGTGGTGGTTTGGGTACCCCTTGATCATTTTGAGAAATGTTTTGAGAAACATAAAGTCATATCATCCTTTTCAAATCATTCTTGTTTTTCTCAAGAAAAGATAATTATTTTCACACTAACCTTTCTTTTAGAACATGTTTTTAATTTTCAATAGGTTTTATATTTTTTGTTCCCACTTTAAAATGGTTTGTGTCATGTAAAAGTGGTTTGTAATTATCTTCAACATGTTTTGGTTTAAAATTAGAAATCTTAGTTTGGAGAAGGATAAAATTAGTGTCACTCCTAAGTTCAATAGAAATTATCTTCACTTTCCATTTATATTTAGGATTTATTTTATGTTTTTATGGTATACATCCACTGATCTAGGTTATTATACTACCCATATCAATGGATTATTACCCCATTTGTGTCATAAAATTTTTCATTCTAACTTTTCATTGTCCTGCAGTTTTATCAAGGTGACTTCAAAATTTTGAATAGAATATGAAAGTTGAGAGTTACTTCCATGTTAATATTTGGTTTTCTCATTGAAGTATCTTGGTTTTATATTTCATAATATTCCTTGGAAAAATATTTTTGGTTTTGGAAACTATATAAATAGTTCTTGGGACGGATTGTTCTATCATTGGATTAAATTTAGGTTAGGTTGAAAAGTTTATTAAGGTTTTATTGGTAAGGGATTTATATAAAAACAACATTTAAATTTTTAAAAGGTTCATAAATTTGTAGACATTGATAACTAAAATGTTTATTAGACACATAATTAACAAGAAATTAAAAATCGGTTTCAGTTTTGGGTTGGGTTTAGGATATGTTAGAATACATAATAGACCTATCCATAGTGGTAAAATCACTATGTTGACACATGATCATCTTATTTTCATAGGTGGAAGTGGGAAATTATTTATCATATTTTACATGATAAAGGCCTCTTATTCCAAACTATTAGGCATTTTGGTCTATAACAACAAATAGAGTCCTAACATTATTTTGGGAATTTTGAACTAAATATCCTCTTAAAACATCATCATTTAAGATCCTATTAAAAAAATCCCTCTTAATAATTATGAGTCAACATTAGGAACATATCTGACACCTTTCATGGCATGCATGCAATGCTTGCATGGTAGTTGATTCATCGTTGATCGTTGTGGGGAAGATTCATGGAGGCCAAGTATCAGGAGAGTAGAGTACATTTGACGGTTAACTCCTCCTCCTTATGGAATGCACTTGATCCTCTTATCACGGCCCTGTAGCCTTACTCCTAATGGATTGTGGGGAGAGGGGATACTTCATTTTGGCATGATAATTGGACTGGCTCAAATATTGGGTTCCCTGGTTGCCTTGTCACTAGCATTTACTTTCGGCACACTAGTAGTTATCTAGAGTTTATTGCAACGATTATGAACAAAATCCAGTGGGATATTTTTTATCTCATAGATATCAATAAATAGTCGGATAGCTATGCTTTCACTTCTTCAAATATAGGATTATTTTCTATCAAGGATTTTTGCAGGTCCATGATGCATTTTGGCCATTCTGATACATGGGGACGCACCCTCTAGAGGCTAGAAATCCCATCTAAGTATAAATTCCTAGTGTGGATGATCAGAAACCATTCTTTTTCTACAGATGATAATGTTAAAAGGATTGGTATACAGATGGCTTCATGCTATTCTTATTGCAGGGAGGGTATGTAGGAAACCTTCGACCACTTGTTCTTCATGGGGGAGTGGGATAAATCTATGTGGAATTGCTTCAGGGATTTCATTGGATTTGTTTCCTTGGATCAATCAGATCTTCACTTCCTTGAGAAATAGTTCTATGGTGCCTATGGTAGGGTCCCAGAGAGAATGGTCGGCACTCTGGTCTTTGCTGCAGGTTGTTGGTGTGTCTTGACTCCTTGAAATAAATCCAAATATGAGGGGTTTAGCAGTACTCAAAGTGCCTTAGTTTCAAGGTTCAGGTTTATGTTTCCTGATCTGGTATGGCTGTGTAAAGGGTGGATGGATGCCCCTACTTTGAAGCCGCTCATACTGGGTATCCAGCCTCAATCTGATAGCATTGGTCACCTGGGCTATTAGCTGATATGGTCTCCTCACCCAGCTATCCCAAAGATCAACACTGATGGATCGTGTGTCATGGGTAGTATTAGGAAAGGTGGTATGATTTGAAACTCGGTGGCCTCGGTTATGTCTTTCATCACTGCCTCATATGGTATTGGGCACTCACTACAGGAAGAAGCTTTGGCTCTACTCTATGGCCTCAAAATTTCCATGCTCAATAAAATCACCCTCAGTGTTGTGGAAACCGAATCCATCATCATTTATAACTCATTGACAGGTAAGGGATCCACACCCTATTAAATATCATATATCATCTACAAGTGTCGCAGCATGGCTTCCTGGTCAACCCAAGGCACAAACTTCATTATCTCTCCAGACCTCATCTCTTTGTCTATCGAGGGGGAGAACCTTGTTATAAGGGATGCTCTTGGGCTTCACTATTTTAGGCCCTTGTGGTTTGGTTTTCTCTTGGTTATTTTTTTGTATTCCTAGAAAATTTTAAATAAATGATATTGATGATGATGACATATAAAAAAATAAAGTTAGGAAACCTCAAAAGAAATGTTTCTAGTTGATATAAAGGATTTTCCATGGATCCCTTATCAAATTTCATCCCCTAAATAATAAAATATTTTAGCCCTATGGTTATATCTAGATGAGGTTTCAGACTAAGTTCAAAACTATCAATTTTGAATTAATTATTTAAAAAATAAAAATGGGTATTTTATGGTTTGATTAAAATTTTAAAAGGATACAAAAACAACAAATATTTTAAATGTAATAAATTATTTTTGGGACAAAATACCCAAATGGATTGAAAAGAAGTGTGAAGATATATTTTAAAATATCTAGTGGAAATGTTTTAACCATTAATACACTCCCATATACCATGTATAAAAGTATTATCTAATTTAAATTCTCATTGTACACCTCAATACCACATAGTGCGCACCTAATTTATCTTTAATATCATACTGATACCTCAGTATGATTATTATTCCTCATATAGATGTGATTTCAATACTTGAAGTCCTATAAGAAGCTAAACCTAATTTAAATGAGTATAATTAAAGGAAATAACTCACCTAATAAATTTTAAATTTTAAATCAATTTTTTTACATCATAGATTATAGGACAATCCAAAATATAATAGAAGAAATTTTATTCATGAATGAAAAAACCAACTTATATCAAGAAAATAGATTCTTCAAAATTTTAAAAAGACTACAATGAAACTAAAAACTCTTAATGGAATTGAACTCAAGTATCAATTATCCACAAACACCTATTATTTTAGTCTAACATGGAAAAATCATCTCCCATTTTTTCATCCTCACCTCTTGAATAACAACCCACAACTATCGTAATGTTCTGTGAAAACTCTTTCAATCGATGGTTGTCGATATCCTCTTTTTTCCTCCAGTCATGGCCTGTTTAAACACCCATGATGTAGGGGAAATATTTTTAAATGTGTCATGATTCTTATAGGAAATCTTTAATGTAGTCAATATCCTAAAATATTGACCTCTAGGTGGCAGTGGAAGCATTAGTTATTTTTCACATCCATGAGAGGTTGGTGAGCATATAAAAGCATTAATTTAGTTGGGAAATAATATTTTAACACTATTTTAACCATAATATTTTCCTTGACTCTTCATCTACCATTTTAATGAAATAATTTGTATGAGATGTGGAATATCCAAAATTCTTACCACATTAATGCATGGTCTCTAAAGTTTCATAATGTAAAATTACACATGAGAGAAGATCAATATTTTCATAATTCATTAATATATATAGAATTCATTCAAAAATACCTCTAAAGTCGTAGAGAATGAATGTCATTTGGGATTATGGAATAGTATTATGGGATAGAAAATTCATATAGGCTCGTATATTTTTATAAGACTATATAAGTATTACGTGATTCAAAATACTTATGCGACTCACAAAAGTCATACAAACTGATTCTTATAAGCTGGGAAAGTTATATGGGTACTTTTAGAAGTAGTAAGATATCACAAAATTTATAATAAACTTGATGAGAGTCATTTGAAATCAATAAATATCTAGAATTTTGTATACTTTATGTTTAAAATTACATTTATCCAAAAAACTCAACAACAAAAATTGTCTATTCAATTATTTCCCTAAATGATTAAAGGAAACTGAAAAATATAAATATTTCCTTTTTCACAATTTATCTAAAAATAATTCCCAAGACCTGCAAATGTTATAATTTCTTTCAAAATGTCAAAATTATGGGGATTAAATCAATTAAATTCAAGGAAAAAGGGTAAAAATATTATCTACATAAATAAAAAATCAATTTAATCTACGACCACATCAATGATGGACGTCGGAATACCCAATAAAAATATCTCCCTATAAAAATATTAAATGATGGTAAATGTTATCTACAGTATAAATGTGCACAAGATTAAAGTAAATTCAATATAGAATCAATATAAAAGAGAATAATATTCAATTTCCATTATTAATTCCACTAGCTAGTGGTTTGGGAACAAGGTCATAGAATGTTGGGACAAAATGTTAGTATATAAAAATCAAAGAAGTACTAAATTAAGTATATTAGAGTTAAAATAATAAGAATACATGCTATTCAAAATCACGTGTCATGGAAAAAGGAAAATATATTTACCATGATTATATTTGATTAATTGGAGAACCACTAAGATTATTAGAGTAGAAGTGGTAAATAATATGAAGAGTTCTAGAATGAACCATCTAGTCATAAATCATATATTTATAAGAAGTGAAGACCAAACTAATAGAACAAGCAAAGGTATGTTGAATCTAAGTCTTACTTGGTAGAAGAGTGGGTGAAGAGGTGTATTTATAAAAATAAAAGTGTTTAGAAAACCACTACCAACAAGTATAGGAAGAAATATGTAGGGTAAGTAAAATACATAAGGAATAAGTGCTTAATTTGTGTAGGGAAAGGCCACATAATAAGCCATTGTAAAATGTCCACGAAAATTATAACAAAAGGAATGATACTGGAACAAAGATAAAAGTCAACCCAAGAAAGAAAAAATATTGACTTGGTTAAAGACATCATTGATGATGATATGGGAGATCACCCAAAAGGTCTCACTTGAAATATAATGAGAAACTATGATAATACTCCAAGAAAAAATTATTATATTAATAATAAGTTCCTAAAAATTCAGATACATTTTTTGAAGATGGAATAAGAAAAGGTGAATGTACAAGTGAAACAGCTAAAGGAAAGTAGATTGTTTTACATAGAGAAAACATGAATTTCATTATAGATTTTCTAAGAATGATGAAATTAATAATAAAAAAAATCTATTTTAATGGAGTAAACTAGATATTCATAATATAACATACTCTATGGAAATCCTACCAACCCAAGAGGAAATGATAAAGAAGTTGAAATATAATTCCAAATAACTATCAGATGAATGTGATTTATTTTCTAAGATGAACCAGCCTATATCATACAAGGGAAAACATAGAAACAAGAGGAATCCCATGCTTCCTAAAGAAGAACCAAATTTTAAACCTAAGAATGGGTCAAGAATTAATAAAACCAATAAAAATGAGATAAAAGATGGGAAATGTATGGGATGAGATTCATGACTCGTCCCAACTTCTCCTACTAAAATGATTAACCCCCCTCATTATTTTATTATTTTTTATATGTGATATCATGTAGTAAATTAAAGAAAATAAATTAATGGGTAGTTTATTAGTGTTACATTAGTTTTATATCAATAGGATGAGTACATTTTGTAATGATACATATGAAGATATTCAATGATGATGATAAAAATAGAGTATCCCTTGAGGTGGAGCTAACATGAACAAGAAGCTATCAAAGAGTTATTCTATAAAAAACTTCAATCTATATTATATATAATGAAAGGATGAAGTAAGTTTAAAGACTTGTAAATTCCATGTAAATTTGTTTTTAATTATATGGGAATTTCACGAGTCCGCGAAAATTGATGGTGCGTGATTCCGAGGCCCGGTGTGACCAGAATGAATTTCTAAACTTTTTTTAAGTACGTTCAGTAAACGTGAAAGAGGGTTTTTGTAACTTTTGAACCGGTGCTCGAAATTGAAATCTGAGGACATTGTTGAACTTGCAGCACCAGTATTTTCTTAATAAGACTTTCACCTCGACGGCAGTAGGTCGAGGGTGAAAGTTAGTTATCTTGTTTTTTGTGGAAATAAAAATAAAATAAAGAATAACTTTTATTTTATTTTTAACCTCCCAATTTAATGCTCGGTGGTGAGGACCACCCGAGCTAGAAAACCCCCAATTCAATCCATGGTGGTGGGGACCACCCGAACCCCTCTTAATGGGGGGAAAACCTCTCAACTCCCCATTAATTTATTTCTCCCATTTAATTGAGCCAATTAATTGTGCCAACACCACTTAATTAATGGCCATATCAAATTAAATTAAAAACCTAATTAAATAAGTTGGAATTTCTTTTTGGTGGGGTTAGGGAAATCTTTGGAGAATGGTGTTCTTGGAGGAGCCTCTTGAGGAAGATCAGCTCTCACCAAGGAGGAATCGAAGAACGGAGGATCATTAAACAAGCAGCGTCTTTGGAGAAGTCTTGCTTCGAGATCGACAAACGCCAATCCATCTTCAACTGCGGGCGATCTCCAATGAAACCTTAAAGGTAGGGAATGTTAATTTGAATACCTTTACCCCGTTCTTGAAATCCTTCTTGAATTAAGAATGCCTATGATCCGCTTACTACTGCTCTCACACGGAGGGTATGGGTCAAATGAACATGGCACGGCCTCTCTGCAAATCTTTGTGGTTCTTGATCTATTCTTCATGATGGAGGAGGACAGTGACCGACACTGGTGGGACTTGGGAATGGCGGCAGACACCATGGCCGGCCGTGATGAAGGCAGCGGCGCGACCGCACCACCGGAGAAGGGTTGCAGCATGTCGGCCGCGGCGGAGCAAGGGCAGCGGCCGGCACTCCGGTTGGCTGCATGAAGAGGACGGCGGTGCGCGTCCGCACAACCCGGCATGCAAAAGTAGAGTCCTTGTGCCATGGAGGTTAAGGGAGGGCGGTCAGTCGAGCCGGCTGCCGATGATGGCAAGGCGCGCGACAGCACCGCGTGTGGAGGAGGCTGGCCAACTGGCCAGCCGGAGAGCCAGAAGACCACTACACTATGGTCCACCGCACTGCGGGCTGCCACGCCAGCGGGCTGGGTTGACCCGAACCATGTCAGGTTAGCCTAGGTTGGGTCGGGCCGGGTCGGACCAGACCTAGACCAACTTCGACCCATTTTCGTTCTTTCGACCATATCTTGAGCTTCAGGCATCCGTTGGACGAACCATCTATGGAGTAGAAAACCTTGGATTGAGACGGACCTTTTGGTATACCCCACTTGAGTTTTGGATAATGTTGGGGTATGGCCGGGTTGGATCAAACATGAATCCAACCCGGCCCTCAGGACTAAAAGTCCAATAAATTATAGATCGGGCGTCCGATTGATGCACTGTCTGTTGCGTTGAGACCCCTTTTACATGTCGGTCCTTTGGGATACTTATTATTGGGACATCGTGGTAGTTGGAGTATTGACCTGTGGCTGGAGGAGTGAATCCTCCCAAAATCAAGTGAGCTTAGTGTGGGAACCTTGTAGTTGGGTGTAACATGAGAAAGGGATCCTATGCGGGTCTATGATTTGGGATCCTTTGTGGGTATATGTTTGAGAGTCTCTGTAGAGACTCGAATCTTGACGTACATAGACATTACATTACTTTTTCAGAATACTTAGTACATAACAAAAACACACACACAAGGACCGTAATAGTTTAGTGCCTTTGGAAACTTGGAACGTAATCTTCTAATCGTGGTGAAAGATTTTCAACATCTCCCATAAAGATCTTCATTTTTTTTATACCTAAAACCTTTCTTTATATACTAGGGAAAAGAAAACATAAAATGGTGAGCTCAAATGATCATTAATGGTAAAAAAAAGAAATATCAATCACGTCATATTCATAAGAATATAACATTTTGGAAATCTTAACCTGCAAAAGAGATCATAATATTATAACATGGGATAAATCATAGTAGTGAAATGTAATCCCAATAATCATAACTTAAAACATGAAACTTTGTGGAATACACACATAATCATATAGAATCATTTCTTATTAGTCAAGACTCATTTCCAAGACTATCTTAGTGGACAAAGTCCCTTTCTGAACCGAGTTCACTCCTCATTTCAGTCCTGTTTCACTGAAACGGTATAACCTACCGTTCCATCCATGTCTATCTCATGAGATATAAAATCTTTACCCAATGCATTAGAGGGAGATATAGGTATCACCCATCTCATAATGATACCATTCTTATGTGTGCCACAAAATCATAAACCATACATCATAGCATAACCCATGTAATAAAAATGGGAATCTTAAACATCGGGACATCATAAATCAATTCTTATAAGATAAAGGAATTCATAAAAATAATTCCATCACAACATAATAAAATCAATTTAATAATAGGGATAGAAACATAACCCTTTATTATCTTAGATGGAAAATAATTTTGATAAAACACTTGAACTCCATTCTTGAGGAAAATATCTTTTCTACTTCAAAAACACTTTTCCTTTCTTAACATGTCATAAAATTCTAAACTAAAAGAAGTTGATTAAAAATAAACTTGAAAAATTGTAAAGTAATCTTCTTGTAAATAATGTTTTAAAAATCCATTCATGCCGTATAAGTTAAAAAAACATTCTTCTCGTACTTTTGTCGGAAAAGTCTAAAAAGTACCTCGTACGAAAAACGACAAAAGATTCCTTTCATATCTTTTACTAAAAACACACCAAAGGGTAAAATAGGATTTAAACAATTTTAGGTGAATGTAAATAATATTACATATTGAGGAAACATGGATGTGGATGATAAAATACACCCCAGTAAATGCCAAAGTATAAACAATCTCGGATAAAAATGAGATTGTGATATTTCCCTTACCTTAGGTCTGATTTGCTTCGTAAGTGTCTAAACCTCCTATATAATGATTTAAATAATGTCATTTACTTATTCCAGAATCATACTCATTGTTATGATATCATATATAGTTCACTTATGACTTTATTTTACCCGTTCTTTTGTAAATTCCATGTTAAAGAGCGTTTTGGGTAAAATCGTTTCATTTGTCGTCCGTGTTTTGACTTGTAACTATTTATATGATTACTTAGATCATGATTACATCATTCCAGAATATAAAACATGATTTATATGTAATATATATTCAGAATATACATATATATAATAGATCAATAAATGGAAAGAAATACACCCTTCATGGAGACGGTAGGTCGTACGTACGCATGAACGCTGTTTTCGTTTCCTTATTGAGTTGAATGGAATTAAGTAGATGACATACATATATATACACATAAATCCAGTATCATTATTATGTCATATATTTCATTATTACTTATTATATATACTTTATAATCATTCATGAATGGTTAAAGTGGAGAATGAATCTCATCGCATCGTGGAGACGGTAGTCCGTACGTACGCACGAGCGATGATATCGTTCTCATGATCATGGGATTGTATTGGAGTGTATGTATACTATTTCAGAATCAATATAACTTTAAAATAATCATATATAGTTATTATTTACACCATATACCCATACAAGTAAGGTGGTGGTGGAAAATAGATTTCACCACGGCGTGGAGAGGGTATTTCGTACGTACGCACGCGCGGTGATTTCGTTTTTTGTAGGATGGATAGATGGTGAAATAGGGTTGTTTCATACTTATAATAACATATCAGTATATGAGTGATACTGATGTTATTACTTCATAATTAAACAACTAAATAAGAAGAAGCGGAAGAAGAAATAAAGATGAAATAATCGGTAACGGAAATTACCTCTTCTTTGAAGCGCCTCTTTGAGACCTCCTCTTAGGGCACTAAAATTGGTCTTTGAGGAAGACCAGAATCTCTAGGATGTTTCTAGAGAAGTTGAGAAGATAATTTGGCAGATTTTGGCTGAGCTTGAAGGCTCAAAGTGTTGTGAGGAAAAGAGGGAGGGGGTTCCCTTTTATAAGGGAGGAGAGGGGCACCTTTGGAATAACTAAAAATATTATTTTATTATAAAGCCAAATTCGGTTTTAAATAGCTCCAAATTGATTTATTTAGAATATAAGGTGGGGATGGGTCGAAATACTCTCATCCAATAGAATTTAGACAAGTTTAGGATCCTATTTTAACCTTATCATTTATGTTTAACTTTAAGTTAGATAATTTTACTTTTACCGTGTCTTCTTGTTTTCTTACACTATAAGGTTAATAAACTTACTATATCAAGCCAAACGAACCCCAATTTGTTTATTATTAATATATATAACCTTATCTAAGTCATTTGGCAGAACCTTATATTTTTAGGAATAAAATAACAATTAATAATATAATATTTGTTTTAAAAACTATTTTATGTCAATTTTGACACTATTTAGTAATTGATTTTTTTGAAACTCATAACAGATTGATTAGTTAGAAAAAAGTTAATTAAATCAATAATAACATGTCATATTAACATATAAAATTAGTTTAATTCATAAAAGGTCTTAAATTACATTTATTTGGGTATTTATAACATCAATTGTGTCAATATTTCATTAATAAGACAATTACTGCAACATCTTTGTGTCATAATAAATGATAATTATTTAATACCTAAAAATTATAAATAAATTCCTATGATGTAGATAATTGTATTATCATTCTGGATACTATTCAATTTCTAAGTTTCATGAAGTGTATCACTAAATTAAAATTATTATACTTATAAGATTTAAGAAAGTGACATGTTGTCACATTCTTTGGTTTTAATAATAATTAAATTATTTTCATGGAAAAAAGTACATTAAATGAATCTAATCCGACCCTTAGGTGATATGGGTCAACTTTTAGTCATCCAATAGGATTTTGAAATGTGATAGGGTAATTTTATAATATTATATTTACCCTTAATTACCTGATTTACCTTTAATTATGGTAAATAAAATTTACCGTAGTTACTATTCATAATTCCCAAAAATAAAAATTAGCATATTAACATAATTTGGATCCACTGATTCCAAATATGGAATCCATTTTTCCAAATTCAATACACAAAAGTTGTAGAAATTAAATTAAAATTAATCCCATTGTCGAAAGAAAACGGTTTTTTCTTTAAAACATTGCAAAAGATTGAATTGATTTATCCTACGAATTCAAGGTAGAATCAATGATAATGACATAAATTATATTAAATGGTAAAAATATATTCTATTTATACTTTAAAACCATTCAATATTATAATTTAACCATATAAATTATTGCGATGAAAAAAGTTGTTTTTAATTAAAATATAGCGTGTTTTTACTATTCATCAAAATATGAAAGTTACCAGAATAATATGAAAAATTTATCCAAAGTATATTTTTATTTCATGATTCCAAAGAATAATTTTATTTTGTCAAATTGAACTTATAAACATGTCAAAAACTAGATTTAAAGTGGGTGCACCATCAAAAGGTGGCAAAACTGCATTTTTTGAAAAATACTTATTTTACCCGAAAAATTTATTTTGTTCTTATACCATGTTTTAGAAAATGTGCAAGACGAATAATAATGTTATAAGATTCAAAATTTAGTTAATACTATTCATAACGTCTATTTCATAATAATATTATAATAATATATCATTGTTTAGTAAAACCCGGTATTGCGTACAACACACGCTATCAAGGAAGGTCACGATCAGGGTTGTGTGCTGTGCAAGAATCCTTCATTGTTTCGTATAACATAATCCAACCATATTTAATTTATACATTGAATATATATATATATATATATACTCAATTTTGCGTAGAATAACTATTATCAAAATTGTGTATAACACGATCCAAGAATAGTGTTGCGTATACTACAAGCTAATACGGTGTTGCGTATAGCGCAATGTAATCTTGGTGTAGCATAAAAAACAAGACATTAATTAAATTAAAATAATATTTTTCATAAAATCTCGGGGTGTTACATTCTACCCCCCTTAAAATTAATTTCGCCCTCAAAATTCGTCGGGGTTATAAATGTTTTACTACTCGAAAGTTTCTTTAATAGAAACCCACATCATAAAAAGGAATACCAAAACATGGCTTTAAAAACTAAAGTATGAAATGTAACAGTTACCCAAATTAACTCATCACTGGGTTTTCACATAGGAGAACATAGTTGAAAATATGGATATGGAAGAAAAATCTAACCATCAAGTTCTGATGGAGAGTGGTAGAGAACATGGCTATAAAAAATCCAATAATCACAAAGCTATTGATTTGTGATGATCTAAGGTACCATCTGATTCATCAGATATAAGAGCACTAGGACAACATTTTTGGTTTTCAATATCATTTGAAAATTTTGAATTAGAAGAAATACTTGCTTGATTTTGGTACAATCTCACTGTTGTTCGTGCTTTGAACAATTTCCACTTCATCTCTTAAATAAATGAAGTTGAATTTGTTATTCGTGAAGTGTTAACAGATCATGTGATAGAATGATGGGTCATTCCATCTGTTTCAAACAAAAGGTTAGCAAAATTTATCAAATATACATAAGTCCATCTATGGTGAGATTAATCATATATGGTTACTAAAATGGACTTATAATTCATATATCATACTGCTTAATATAATAAAACTAGTTTCTACTAAACAGGGACTTCCTGTAGGCCAGTGGTAGGCGATAAAGGCCAGTCGTACTTCGGTTTTGGGTTCGATTCCCACAGCCTTGTCCAACGCGATGGGCTGTCGCCCGTCCTACAGGTTGTCCTTTTTCTAAAACTACATTACTATAACATCACATAAATAATATCAAAAGTTCTATCCTTAAACAATACTAAATTATGTCCAACATAATCCATTCCAATCTTTAGGCTTATCTAAAATACTTTGGTCCAAGCTCATAGTATAAAGAAAATGATCAAGTGAATGCCATCATTTATCCCCCATATATCATAAGATATATCTTGTTGGTAAAATTAAAAACATGTGAATACCTTAATCATGTATTCACTTGAAGAATGAATATCCATTGAACCTTAGTGAAAACATGAATACAGTTAAAAGTTAACACTTTCCACATACCAAAATCCTCAAAATTCTATATCCTCAAACCATGATATCACTTAGTCCTTATATCAATCATGAGCTCATGAATACTATCAAACATATTAGACTCTCTTTATCCCTTCATTATGTGCATATCATCTGCTTTCCAAAAATATTTCAATCACTTTTCATGGTTACCGATGCCATAAAATTATTAAAAACCACAATAGACCAAAACATAAATATTCCAATATTCCACGATACTATATACAACATTATTCTGGAATCCCATTACATAAACACTTAATCATTCCACCACATCATTGTCATATTCAACATCACCAATTGTGATCGCATGTGACTTCCCTTTGTCCTTTTCCTTAAGTGGTTGCTCATGTCGATCATCACTAACCCTTGGATTAGGGCATTTATTAGCATAATGCCCCATTTGCTTGCACTTGAAGCATTGAAGTGTAGTAGGTTCATTATGTGTATCCCTTCCTTTGTTTTCATCATTAGGCATCTTCTTCCCATCATTGCGGCATTCAAATGCCCGATGACCTTCCTTTCCGCATTTGAAACATTTACTTGTCCCTTTAAGACAATCCCCACCATGCTTCTTTCCACACTTTGAGCATAAGGAAACATTCATCTTCTTTTCACCATTATTCTAAGATTTCTCCTTGAACTCCATCTTTCATTTCTTGTCAAAACTATGAGATGGATAAGTAACACCAACTTCCATTTCTACCTTGATAGCACAACGTAAAATTTCTTCATAGCTACTAAAGTCTCTTATAGCTAATGCCCTTCGAAGATTTGGTTTTAAGCCACTGAAGAATCGATCAACTTTATTTTCAGGTTGGATGATAAATCCAGATTCATACCTTGCAATCCTTGTAAAATTCGCTTCGTATATACCAACGGATTCATCATCCTTTTGCTTTAGTTCTAGAAACTCCTTCTCTATCTTTGTTCGAAGAATATGAGGGAAGTACTTATTGAAAAATAAGTTCTTGAACTCGTCTCATTCCATGGACTCAGTTTTATATCTTGGCCTCGTATTCTTGATAAGATTCCACCATTGATCAGCTTCACCTTCCAAACGATATACTGCTAAGATGACTTTATCATGTTCAGAACATTGAAGAACTGAAAATATCTTTTCAGTGGTAATGATCCATTGTTCAGCAACAAGTGGATTAGAAGACCCACTAAAAGAAGGTGGACTTTTCCTCATGAAGGACTCAATAGAATGTTGTTCCCTTCTTTGCTCATTTGGAAGTCCAGAATGATTCATATCTTGTGTAAGTATAGAAATAAGATTTTGCACTCCATCTCCCATAACATTTGTTTTTTCAGTAGAACAATCATTACATTGTCCATTACATTGATCAACACGGTTCCTTCGGGTTCCAGCCATCCTCTAAAACCCAAAAAGAATAGTGTGAGAGGAAAAAATCATGATAGGGAAAACAACATAATAAAGGGGGAGTATCCTCAATATCTAACATCTTAGGTTAAATTCTATGATTGTTACCATAGTTCTAGGACTGTATCCTATACGTATACTTATCCTTAGGGACATCCCTAGACATACCTTAGAAATATCTCTAGGGATCTCACTAACGTTTTCGCATCCTAGTTTCCAAAGGTTGACTAAACCTTTCCTCTGATACCAACTGTAGAGACCCGGAGCATGACGTACATAGACATTACATTAATTTTGAATAATACTTAGTACATAACAAAAACACACACACAAGGACCGTAATAGTTTAGTGCCTTTGGAAACTTGGAACGTAATATTCTAATCGTGGTGAAAGATCTTCAACATCTCCCATAAAGATCTTCATTTTTTTATAACTAAAACCTTTATTTATATCCTGGGGAAAAGAAAACATAAAAGGGTGAGCTCAAATGCTCAGTAAGGGTAAACAAAAGAAATATCAATCACATCATATTCATAAGAACATAACATTTTGGAAATCTTAACCTGCAAAAGAGATCATAATATTATAACATGGGATAAATCATAGTAGTGAAATGTAATCCCAATAATCATAACTTAAAACATGAAACTTTGTGTCATACACACATAATCATAGAGAATCATTTCTTATTAGTCAAGACTCATTTCCAAGACTATCTTAGTGGACAAAGTCCCTTTCTGAACCGAGTTCACTCCTCGTTTCAGTCCTGTTTCACTGAACCTGTATAACCTACCGTTCCAGCCATGTCTATCTCATGAGATATAAAATCTTTACCCAATGCATTGGAGGGAGATATAGGTCCCACCCATCTCATAATGATACCATTCTTATGTGTGCCACAAAATCATAAACCATACATCATAGCATAACCCATGTAATAAAAATGGGAATCTTAAACATCGGGACATCATAAAACAATTCATATAAGATAAAGGAATTCATAAAAATAATTGCAACACAACATAATCAAATCAATGTAATAATAGGGATAGAAACATAACCCTTTATTATCTTATATGGAAAATAATTTTGATAAAACACTTGAACTCCATTCTTGAGGAAAATATCCTTTCTACTTCAAAAACACTTTTCCTTTCTTAACATGTCATAAAATTCTAAACTAAAAGAATTTGATTAAAAATAAACTTGAAAAATTGTAAAGGAAGATTCTTGGAAATAATGTTTTAAAAATCCATTCATGCCATATAAGTTAACAAAAAACATTCTTCTCATACTTTTGTCGAAAAAGTCAAAAAAGTACCTCGTATGAAAAACGACAAAAGATTCCTTTCATATCTTTTACTAAAAACACACCGAAGGGTAAAATAGGATTTAAACAATTGTAGGTGAATGGAAATAATATTACATATTGAGGAAACATGGATGTGGATGATAAAATACACCCCATTAAATGCCAAAGTATAAACAATCTCGGATAAAAATGAGATTGTGATATTTCCCTTACCTTAGGTCCTATTTTCTTCGTAAGTGTCTGAACCTCCAGTATAATGATTTATACAATGTCATTGACTTATTCCAGAATCATACTCATTGTTATGAAATCATATATGGTTCACTTATGACTTTATTTTACCCGTTCTTTTGTAAATTTCATGTTAAAGAGCGTTTTGGGTAAAATCGTTTCATTTGTCGTTCGTGTTTTGACTTGTAATTATTAATATGATTACTTAGATCATGATTACATCATTATAGAATATAAAACATGATTTATATATAATATATATTCAGAATATACATATATATAATAGATCAATAAATGGAAAGAAATACACCGTTCATGGAGACGGTAGGTCGTACGTACGCATGAACGCTGTTTTCGTTTCCTTATTGAGTTGAATGGAATTAAGTAGATGAAATACATATATATACACATAAATCCAGTATCATTATTATGTCATATATTTCATGATTACTTATTATATATACTTTATAATCATTCATGAATGGTTAAAGTGGAGAATGAATCTCATCGCGTCGTGGAGACGGTAGTCCGTACGTACGCACGAGCGATGATATCGTTCTCATGATCGTGGGACTGTATTGGAGTGTATTTATACTATTTAAGAATCCATATCACTTTAAAATAATCATATATAGTTATTATTTACACCATTATGCCCATCTAATTAAGGTGGTGGTGGAAAATAGATTTCACCACGGCGTGGAGACGGTATTCCGTACGTACGCACGCGCGGTGATTTCGTTTTCTGTAGGATGGATAGATGGTGAAATAGGGTTGTTTAATACTTATAATAACATATAAGTATATGAGTGATACTTATGTTATTACTTCATAATTAAACAACTAAATAAGAAGAAGCATAAGAAGAAATAAAGATGAAAGAATCGGTAATGGAAATTTCCTCTTCTTTGAAGCGCCTCTTTGAGACCTCCTCTTAGGGAACTAAAATTGGTCTTTGAGGAAGACCAGAATCTCTAGGATGTTTCTAGGGAAGTGGAGAAGATAATTTTTCAGATTTTGGCCGAGCTTTAAGGCTCAAATTGTTGTGAGGAAGAGAGGGAGGGGGTGCCCTTTTATAAGGGAGGAGAGGGGCACCTTTGGAATAACTAAAAATATTATTTTATTATAAATCCAAATTCGGTTTTAAATAGCTCCAAATTGATTTATTTAGAAGATAAGGTGGGTATGGGTCGAACTCCTCTAACCTAATATAATTTAGACAAGTTTAGGTTCATATTTTAACCTTATCATTTATATTTAACTTTAAGTTAGATAATTTTACTTTTACCGTGTCTTCTTGTTTTCTTACACTATAAGGTTAATAAACTTACTATATCAAGCCAAAAGAACCCCAATTTGTTTATTATTAATATATATAACCTTATCTAAGTCATTTGGCAGAACCTTATATTTTTAGGAATAAAATAACAATTAATAATATAATATTTGTTTTAAAAACTATTTTATGTCAATTTTGACACTATTTAGTAATTGATTTTTGTGAAACTCATAAAAGATTGATTAGTTAGAAAAAAGTTAATTAAATCAATAATAACATGTCATATTAACATATAAAATTAGTTTAATTCATAAAAAGCCTTAAATTACATTTATTTGGGTATTTATAACATCAATTTTGTCAATATTTCATTAATAATACAATTACTGCATCATCTTTGTGTCTTAATAAATGATAATTATTTAATCCCTAAAAATTATAAATAAATTCCTATGATGTAGATAATTGTATTAGCTTTTTGGATACTATTCATGTTCGAAGTTTAATGAAGTGTATCACTAAATTAAAATTATTATACTTATAATATTTAAGAAAGTGACATGTTGTCACATTCTTTGGTTTTAATAATAATTAAATTATTTTCATGGAAAAAAGTCCATTAAATGAATCTAATCCGACCCTTAGGTGATATGGGTAGACTTTTAGTCATCCAATAGGATTTTGAAATGTGCTAGGGTAATTTTATAATATTATATTTACCCTAAATTACCCGATTTACCTTTAATTATGGTAAATAAAATTTACCGTAGTTACTATTCATAATTCCCAAAAATAAAAAGTAGCTTATTAACATAATTTGGAACCACTTATTCCAAATATGTAATCCATTTTTCCAAATTCAATACACAAAATTTGTAGAAATTAAATTAAAATTAATCTCATTGTCGAAAGAAAACGGGTTTTTCTTTAAAACATTGCAAAAGATTGAATTGATTTATCCTACGAATTCAAGGTAGAATCAATGCTAATGACATAAATTATATTAAATGGTAAAAATATATTATATTTATACTTTAAAACCATTAAATATTATAATTTAACCATATAAATTATTGCGATGAAAAAAGTTGTTTTTAATTAAAATATAGCGTGTTTTTACTATTCATCAAAATATGAAACTTACCAGAATAATATGAAAATTTTATCCAAAGTATATTTTTATTTCATTATTCCAAAGAATAATTTTATTTTGTCAAATTTAACTTATAAACATGTCAAAAACTATATTTAAAGTGGGTTCGCCATCAAAAGGCGGCAAAACTGCATTTTTTGAAAAATACTTATTTTACCCGAAAAAATTTATTTTGTTCTTATACCATGTTTTAGAAAATGTTCAAGATAAATAATAATGTTATAAGATTCAAAATTTAGTTAATACTAATCATAACGGCTAGTTCATAATAATATTATAATAATATATCGCTGTTTAGTAAAACCCGGTATTGCGTATAACACACCCTATCGAGGAAGGTCGCGATCAAGGTTGTGTGCTGCGCAAGAATCCTTCGTTGTTTTGTATAACATAATCCAACCATATTTCATTTATACATTGAATATATATATATATATACTCAATGTTGCGTAGAATAACTATTATCAAAATTGTGTGTAACACGATCCAAGAATAGTGTTGCGTATACTGCAAGCTAATACGGTGTTGCGTATAGCGCAAGGTAATCTTGGTGTAGCATACAACACAAGACATTAATGAAATTAAAAGAATATTTTTCATAAAATCTCGGGGTGTTACAGTATCACTTGGATCCGCTCTAGGAATCCACATGGGACTACTCTAGGATCCTACGAGGGTCTGTTGTACTAGGATCCTATGTGGGTCTGATGATGTTATAGGATCCTATGTGGGTCTGGTGATCCTACGTGGGTCTGATGATTTAGGATCCTACGTGGGTCTGCCTCTTAACAGAGTAAGATGATATATAATCATCCTTACTACCGTACCTAAGTTATACTTGTTTTTGAGATGAGTCCTTACCTTTGTGGTAATCTTATGTGTGGTGTACCATTTTGGTACTTACCTTCGTTGTAATACCTTTGTGGTAATATTCTATGTGGTGTACCTTTGTGGTACTTACCTTTATGGTGATGCCTTTGTGGTATTATTCTGTGTGGCATACCTTTGTGGTGCTTACCTTCATGGTGATACCTTTATGGTATTCTTCTATGTGGCTTTAACTTTGTGGTACTTACCTTTGTGGTGTTACCTTCATGGTATTCTTTCCTTCATGGAACAGTTGAGATTTAGATAAGAGTTGGGCCTTGTGTTTCCTCCTGAATGAGATGGGTATACTCGATAACTTAGGTATATGTATGGGCATATACCTAAGTAGGGTTTTCAGATGTTTTCATGCTTTTTGGTTTATCCTCTGTGGGTTTTGTGAGACCTTCGAGGGTCTTAGGGTCCCTACCGAATATCGTTATACTCACCCCTACATGGGCTACGCCCGCACCTTGTTGTGTTTGGTGCAGATGACGGACAGCGCTGACTGGGGACGAGAGTACCAGGACTGGAGGTATCTTGGAGGTGGACATTGGAGGAGATGTTCCACAAAGATGATTGTTCGAGAGTTGTACCTACCCTTCAGGTAATACCTTTGGCAGGTGTTCATAGGAGTTGTTTCAGTTTACTTGTACTTCCCAGTTTTACTTGTACTTTCCAGTTGGGCTTGTATTTTGGATCCTTTTTACTTACTGTACTCACTCTTTTTACTATATAGTTTACTAGTGTTCGTATCTTGTTGTGTGCTTGGTTGTGTATGTTTTTAGGTTATAAAGGAAATGTCTTCCTGGTTTTAGGTAATACGCCTTTCGGTGCTAGTCGCCAGCCCATGGCCTATGGAAGGAGAGCTTGAGGTAGTCATGGCACGAGTCCCGGGGGACGGGTCGTGACAAATTGGTATCAGATGATTCGGTTCTACCATAGAACATTAGGCTCTGATATTTTTTTAACGGCAATAGTGTTAAGTGTAGTAAGTGTGGTTATCAGTTTAGGGAATCCAATGTTGGTGTGGCAGCTAACGTATCCATACACCAGGACCCTGACTTCTGATTTCTGACTCAATGCACAAAAACACTGATTGCGTGTGTGTTTTGAAAAGCTTTATTTATGATCCCTTTGATTCAGCTCACTGGGTATAACTTATTGATTATGGAACACCTGTTTCTTTTCAGGATGCCTCCACGCAGATAGCCAGCTAGGGTTCTGAGTATAGTATGTGATAATATCCCACTGAGCGACGAGGCCTCAGTGTAGGGACCTTTATCAGTATGGGCACCAATGGAGGCATCAGTGGTACCATTAACCATTCTGCCATCGATGCCACTATCCCCAGTAGTAGAGGGTGCATGCCACTTGAGCGCGTTGCATAAGTTCCAGCGCCAGAGTCCACTGAGGTTCCCGGGTGAGACAGACCCACAAGTGGCTAAGGATTGGCTGGAGGCCGTGGTGAGAGTCTTCCGACTGGTAGGGACACTAGATGATCCCATGGTGATCCTTGTCGACAGTCTTCTACAGGTAGAAGCAGGCAGATGGTGGAGTTTGATGCTCCAGGTTCACGATGAGGTGACACTTCTCTGGGCAGACTTCGAGAGCCTGTTTCGGGCAGAGTTTGTCCCAGTGACCCTTCGTATAGTGCACATATAGGAGCTTCTTCATCTGTATCAGGGTAGCATGATTGTGGATCAGTACACAGTGAGGTTCACCGACCTCTCACGCTACTCCACTGATATAGTGGAGGACCCATTCTTCAGGGCCCAAACCTTCGAGCAGGGGCTCAGGCGGGAGATTATGGCTTTGATGATTTCTCTCAGCATCCCGACGTAGGTGAGGGTGTTAGAGAAAGCCCTCTTAGTGGAGAGTTTTCTTGCTGAACAGTCACCAGTAGCGAGACCCATCACCAAGTGTTATGTAGCAGAGTCTTCTGCAGCTGTTAGCAAACAGATGTCACAGAGGTCCAAGAGGACCAGACCTACAGGTGGATGACTTCAGGATTCAGGGTCAGTTGTGCGGGGTATCGGAGACAGATCCTGTCATACGAGGAGCAGGTAGTGTTACACATGCAGCGGGCAGGGTCACATGGCTCATGACTACCCGACCCACTGTACAGATGATCAGTAGACGATCGAAGGACCGCCCTGGCAGAGACAGAGGTTCAACCGAGGAGGTCTGAAGGGAGAAGGAGGACGTGGCAGAGGAGCTAGTTGTGCAGCTGGTGGTGGGGGACGATTCGAGATGTTACCTCCACCACCACCAGGTGGTCCACCCCAACCACAGGGAGTAGGTGGATAGGGGGATCTTAGGTCCAGGCAGCTGAGTTCTACGACCACGGTGCTCCAGAGATGATATAAGGTATGATATGTGTCTACTCCACCTTAGCTGCAGTACTTATAGACACAGGTCTCAGTCATTATTTTACTGTCACTACCCTCATTCGGATCTCGGAAATTCTGGTGGAGTCGTTCGCTCGATCCTTATGGCTAGAGACTCTTATGAGAGAGGATTCGACGATTACATACAGGTGTCAAAAGTGTGATCTTACTCTAGGAGGTGAGAGCTTCGGCTGGGATCTCCTAGTAGCGGCGTCGAGGCCTTACGACGTCATCTTGGGTATGGATTGGTTATCTACAGTCCATGCCTAGATTGATTGTATTAGGTGAAAAGTGTGGTGTGTCCACATGGATGGGACTAGGTTTACCTTCACCGGTGAGAAGGGAGACTTTGTAGCACAAGATGGACTTACCTGGAGGAGAGTTCAGCCAATCACTCATCAGTTGTCTAGCCTTACCATCGGAGCAGTTGATGTGGAGAGTCTGAGCTATCCTATAGTGGTAGACTAGTATGCGGATGTCTTCCCTGATGATGTTTCAGGTCTACCTCCTCACAGAGAGGTGGACTTTTACATTGATTTGTACCCCAGGACGGCACCGATATCTACACCAGCATATCGGATGGATCTTGCAGAGCTTCATGAGCAACGGGTATAGCTGGAGGACTTACATGGGAAGAGATTCATCTGGCCCAGTGTTTCTCCTTGGGCAGCCCCGATTTTGTTCTCCAAGAAGGCGGATTGGAGCTTGAGAATTTTTTTTACTATCAGCACCTGAACCAGGTGACCATGAAGAAAAAGTACCCACTTTTGAGGATTGGCGACCTCTTTGATCAGTTGAAGGGAGCACAGTGGTTCTTGAAGATAGACCTCATATCAGGCTATCACCAACTTAGATTACAAGATGGGGATGTATAGAAGATGGCTTTCAAATGTCGGTATGACCATTATGAGTTTTTAGTTATGTTGTTCAGCGTGACCAGCGCTCCAGCAGTGTTCATGGGACTCATGAACAGTATCTTTTATCCATACCTTGATCTCTTTGTAGTAGTCTTCATCGACGACATTATGATCTACTCGGATACCGAGGAGGAGCATGCCTATGATTTGTAGATAGTTCTGGACACACTCCAAGAGCACCAGCTTTATGGAAAGCTCTCGAAGTGCCAGTTCTGGATCTGAGAGGTTCACTTTATAGGACACGTCATCTCAGTGGCTGGAGTTTTAGTGTATCCAGCGAAGATTGGGGAATTACTTGCTTGGGAGCCACCTAGGAGTGTGACGGAGGTACGGAGTTTCCTGGGTTTGGCCGGTTACTACCAGAGGTTTGTGCCAGGTTTCTCCAGATTTTAAGCACCTTTATTTATCAGTGTTGATGAAGAAGGGGCAACCCTTCTTGTGGTTAGACAAATGTCAGCAGATTTTTCAGGAGAATGGGAAGAATCTGACTAGTGCCCCCATCTTGAGGCTTCCAGAGGAGGGAGTTTGGTATGTAGTCTACTGCGACGCATCAAGGACCAAGCTCAAATGTTTCCTGATGCAGGAGCAAGCAGTTATCACATATGGTTCTTGATAGCTAAGATAGCATGAGCAAAACTATGCTACCCATGAACTGGAGTTAGAAGCAATGGTCTTTTCCTTGAATATGTGGCGACATTACATGATGGGTGATCATTTTATGTTTTACTCTGATCACAAGAGTCCCAGGTATATCTTCTCTCTAAAGGACATGAACCTGAGGTAGCGGCATTGGTTTGAGTTCCTCCAGGATAATGACTTCAAGATAGTCTATACTCCTGGGAAGGGGAACGTTGTAGTAGATGCACTCAACAGGAGATCTGGTATACAGCTTCTAGGTGAGGCAACGGAGCAGCTAGCCACTTTGTAGATATCCTTTGTGGATCGAGATGGAGTATCTTTTCTTCAACCTCTTACAGTCACTCCCCCACTTCTTCAGCGATTCAGGGAGGCGTAGCATGGGGACACTAACTGCGAGGCTTGATATGCTCAGATATCCATAGGATAGGAACCTGATGGATTTTCTGAAGGTGGGGAGCATGTCATCCTCTTCATAGGATGTACTATGGTACCAGTGTCACTTTGGGAGGAAGTATTGAGGGAGTTCCACACATCCCCCCTAGCAGTACATCCAGGATTAACGAAGATGTAGTAGGACCTCTGACGATAGCACTGGTGGCCGGGAATGAAGAAATCAGTAGTAGAGCTTGTCTCTCAGTGCCTCACTTGTCAACAAGTGAAGGTAGAAAATCATGTACCAGCAGGCTTAGTTCAGCCTTTAGAGGCCCCAGAGTGGAAGTGGTATGGAATATCCATGGACTTCTCGATAGGAATTCCATGTACATACAGGGTTCATGATTATATCTGGGTGATCATCGACCGACTCACCAAGACGGCTCACTTCCTAAAGATCAGAGAGCATGGTTCAGTATAGAGCTTGGGATGCCTCTATGTGCAGGAGATTGTACAGCTACATGGAGTACCCTCGACAATTGTCTCCGATCATGATGAATGTTTCACTTCCAGGCTATGGAAAGGGTTGCAGGAGGCTTTCAGGATGTAGCTTCGTTTGAGCACTGCCTTCCATCCTCAAACGGATGGCCAGACTAAGTGGACCATTCAGACCCTTGAGGACATGTTTCATGCTTGTTTCCTCAACTTCGGTTGTAGCTGGGAGGATCACTTGCCTTTGGTGGAGTTTGCATACAACAATAGATATCACTCCACTATTGGGATGGAACCTTTCGAGGATTTGTACTGCCAACATTACATATCGACTTTGTGTTGGACTAACCCAGGGGAGTCAGTACTCATGGGACCAGATATGGTACGGGCTACCATGATGAAGGTGCAGATCATCCAGGTGCAGATGAATACTGCACAAAGTAGGCAGAAGTCTTATGCCGACAGAAGATGGAGACCTCTGGATTTTGAGGATGGTGACCACATCTTCCTACGGGTCTCACCCCGATGAGGTTTTCAAAGATTTGGTCAGGGTGAAAAGTTATCTCTGAGGTTCATTGGACCCTTCCAGGTCCTCAGCAGAGTTGGCGAGGTGGCTTACTACCTAGCACTTCGCCCTCAGTTGCACCGGGTGCACGACGTCTTCCACGTATCCCAGCTGAAGAGACACGTGCATGACCCTTCTCACATCATCGACCACGGTGAGATGAACATCGATGATGGGGTGAAATTTACGGAGGTTCCAGTGGAGATCGAGGATCGACAGGAGAGAGTCCTTCATGGGTTATCGATACCTTTGGTGCGTGTATGTTGGCAACACGAGAACCTCCAGGAGAGCACATGGGAGCGGGAGTCGCAGATACGTGCTCAGTACCCCCACTTGTTTCCTTAGTTTGAGTTGTGGCTTATGGGGATGCAAAGCCCTGAGGTGTGGAGAATATAAAGACCCGAAAATTCTATGTAATTTTTTTAATTATATTGGAATTTTACGAGTCCGTGAAAATTGACGACGCATGATTCCGAGGCCCGGTGTGCCAGGAATGAATTTCTGAACTTTTTTTAAGTATGTTCAGTAAACGTGCGAGCGGGTTTTTGTAACTTTTGAACCGGTGCTCATAATTGAAATCTGAGGACATCGTTGAACTCGCAGCACCGGTATTCTCTTAAGGAGACTTTCACCTCGACAGTAGTTGGTCGATGGTGAAAGTTAGTTTTCATGTTTTTCGTGGAAATAAAAATAAAATAAAAAATAACTTTTATTTTACTTTTAACCTCCAAATTGAATTCTAGGTGGTGGGGACCACCCGAGCTAGGAATCCTTCAATTCAATCCATGGTGGTGGGGACCACCCAAACCCCTCTTAATGGGGGGAAAACCTCTCAACTCCCCATTAATTTATATCTCTCATTTAATTGAGCCAATTAATTATGCCAACACCACTTAATTAATGGCCATCTCAAATTAAATTAAAAACCTAATTAAATAAGTTGGCATTTATTTTTGGTGGGGTTGGGGAAATCGTTGGTGAAGGGTGTTCTTAGAGGAGACCCTTGAGGAAGATCAGTTCTCACCAAGGAGGAATCGAATAACGGAGGATCGTCAAACAAACGGCGTCGTTGGAGGAGGCTTGCTTCGGGATTGACAAACGCCAATCCGTCTTCAACCGCGAAAGATCTCCAATGAAACCTTTGAGGTAAGGAATGTTATTTTGAATACCTTTACCCCGTTCTTGACATCTTTCTTGAATTAAGAATGCCTATGAGTCGTTTTATACCGCTCTAACACGGAGGGTACGGGCCAAACGAACATGGCCTGAACTCTCCACAAATCTTTGTGGTTCTTGATGTGTTCTTCGCGATGGAGGAGGATGGTGACCAACACAGGTGGGGCTCAGGAATGGCATTCGGGACCACGGTCGGCCGCAATGAAGGCGGCGGCGCGACCGCATCGCCAGAGAAGGACCGCGGCCCGTCGGTCGCGGCGAAGCAAGGGCGGCGGCCGACACTCAGGCCGGCCGCACGAAGGGGACGATGGCACACTTCCACATCGCCTGGTGTGCATAAGCCACGGACTTGTTCCATGGAAGATAAGGGAGGGTGGTCGACCGAATTGGTTGTCGGTGATGGCACGACGCACGACCGCGCTGTGCACGGAGGAGGCTGTCCAATCGGCCAGCCGGCGAGCCAGCTGGTCGCCGCATCGCGGGCCGCCGCACCGCGGGCCGAGCCAGGACAGACCCAATGGTCCAGGTCGACCCGAATCGATTCGGGTCGGCCCAGGCCTGGTTAGGCCAGGTCGGATCATACCTGGATCAACTTCGACCCATTTTCACTCTTTCGACCATATCTTGAGCTTTGGGCGTCCGTTTGACAAACCATTTACGGTGCCAGAAACCTTGTATCGAGATGGTACTTTTGGTATACCCCACTTAAGTTTTGTATAATGTTTGGGTACAGTCAGGTTGGATCGAACACGAAACCAATCGGGCCCTCGGGACTAAAATGTCAATAACTTACAGATCGGGCGTCTGATTGACGCACTGTCTATTGTGTTGAGACCCATTTTACATGGAGGTCCTTTGGGATACTTATTCATGGGACTTCGTGGAATTTGGAGTATTGACATGTGGATTGAGGAGCGGATCCTCCTAGAATCAAGCGAGATTAGTGCGGGAACCCTATAGTTGGATGTAACATGAAAAAGGGATCCTATGTGGGTATGTGCTTTGGGATCCTTTGTGGGTTTGTGTTCGAGAGTCTCACTTGGATCTGCTCTAGGAATCCACATGGGACTACTCTAGGATCCTACATGGGTCTGTTGTACTAGGATCCTATGTGGGTCTAATGATGTACTAGGATCCTATGTGAGTCTGATGATCCTACGTGGGTCTGATGATCCTACGTGGGTTTGATGATCCTATGTGGGTCTGATGATCCTATGTGGGTCTGATAATCCACAGGACATGCACCTGATGGATTTTATGAAGGTGGGGAGCACATCATCCTCTTTAGAGGACGTACTATGATACCAGTGTCACTTCGGGAGGAAGTGTTGAGGGAGTTTCACACATCCCCTCTAGTGGTATATCCAGGATTAGTAAAGATGTACCAGGACCTTTGACGACAGCACTGGTGGCTGGGAATGAAGAAAGTAGTAGCAGAGTTTGTCTCTCGGTGCCTCACTTGTTAGAAAGTGAAGGCATAGTATCAGGTACCAGCAGGCTTAGTTCAACCTTTAGAGGTCCCAGAGTGGAAGTGGGATGGAATATCCATGGACTTCGTGACGAGACTTCTACGTACATATAGGGGTCATGATTCTATCTGGGTGATCATCGACCGACTCACCAAGACGGCTCACTTCCTACCGATCAGAGAACAGGGTTCAGTAGAGAGCTCGGGATGCCTCTATGTGTAGAAGATTGTGTGGCTACATTAAGTACCCTCGATGATTGTCTCTGATCTTCATAAACGTTTCACTTCCTGGCTATGGAAAGGGTTGTCGGAGGCTTTCAAGATGTAGCTTCATTTGAACACCACCTTCCATCCTCAAACGGATGGCCAGACTGAGTGGACCATTCAGACCCTTGAGGAAATGTTGCATGCTTGCGTCCTCGACTTCGGTCATAGCTGGGAGGATCACTTATGTCACGACCCGACCCAATGGGGCTCGAGCCGCGACTCCCCAAGCCCGCCTCCAATAGTCCAGGGGCTGGCGACCAGCGCCGAGTAGGCTATCACACACATGGGAGGCATTAGCCTAAGGTACCTATACACATGCACCCACAAACAACTTCATGAAACAGTGCAGAGATATAGAAAACTGAAAAGTAAATGCATGCATACACTATCCCACAACCAGAGTACAGCAGAAGTACAATAGGGAAAAATAGGGCCCACCAAAAGAAAACTACAAAGCACGTCCAACCTGCTCTGATGACGGGGAACGCTGCCACAAACACCCGCCGGAAATCTCCCTCGGTACAGCTCCAGTAAACACCCCGATCAACACACTCAATAAGCTCCGCCTGCTCCGGGTCCTCCTGGGACTCCGTCGAAAGGCATGTGGTCTCCACAAGACACAAACATGTGCGGGAAAAGCCCGTGCAGGGGTGAGTATAAACATACTCAGTAGGCACCCCAAAAACCCAAAACCAAAAAGAGAAACTGAAAGACAAAAGTCCGCTCATCCCAGCCAAAGGGAACCCAGACGAGAGAGAAACTCCATCTCGTGACCATCCTCGGCTAAACACAACTAGTCAGCTCAGATCAGGTGTATGCCCATACATACACCTTGAACAATCTAGATATACTCAGATCACGCCACAAAGCCACAAGAGGTACTGACCTCAACACCAGCAACTGTCCACAACTAGAATAGTACACTCCACGATCACTGTCATCCCATATGACACACGCCCGAGAGATACACTGCATCGGGTTTCTCACAAACCTCTCAGACGCTCACCCGAGAGATCACACTTGTCGAATAGCATCACTGAGGAAACCTCCCTGAAACAACAGAACCACCAAACTCCTCGGATAGGGGATCGCTCCTAGGGTCCGCTAGGGGATACCAGAACCCACTCCGGTATATGAAGCTCACAGATAGGGGATCACTCCCAGGGTCCGCTGGGGAATACCACGACCCACCAGAAGAGTACACTCCATGATCACTGTCATCCCAGATGACACACGCCCGAGAGATACACTGCATCGGGTTTCTCACAAACCTCTCAGACGCTCACATGAGAGATCACACTCGTCAGATAACATCACTGATGAAACCTCCCTGAAACAACAGAACCACCAAACTCCTCAGATAGGGGATCACACACTCGTCGGATAACATCACTGAGGAAACCTCCCTGAAACAACAGAACCACAAAACTCCTCAGATAGGGGATCGCTCCTAGGGTCTGCTAGGGGATACCAGAACCCACTCCGGTATACGAAGCTCACAGATAGGGGATCACTCCCAGGGTCTGCTGGGGGATACCACGACCCGATCCGGCATACGTAGTTCTCACAGATAGGGGATCACACCCAGGATCCACTGGGGGATACCACAACCCGATATGGTGCTCGACAGAAGCACACGACTCAGATAGGGGATCATCACCCATATAAAGGTGGTCACGACGATATCAGAACCCTTTATGGTATAACTCACGATGTAGGGGATCGAACCGACGATGTCGCAACCCTACCGAAACCACGCGCTGATTAGGGGATCGCATAACCAACGATACCGCAACCCTACTATAACCTGATGCTGAGCAGAGGATCGTATACCTGACGATACCACAACCCTACTGAGCATGGCCCACTACGTAGGGGATCATATTCCCGATGATGCCACAAACCCTACGGGGTTAACCTGCTAGATAGGGGATCGCCGCCCGTGAATAAGCGGTCACATCGATACCAAGAACCCGATCTAGGGAAAAGATGCTAGAGGATCCCACTCTGGGCCCACCGGAGGGATGCCACAACTCTAACAGTTTAAACATCCCATCGAGAGGATCACAAACCTATACGAAGGTTGTGATGCCACACGAACCCTCGTGGGAATGAACCAAGGGAGTACCCTCAACCACTGCTAGTCTAAAACGTCGCTAACTCGAGCGACCCACGACAACGCCACACTGTGCACCTCCAAGACCAATATCGAGGCCACCATCGCGATCTACGCGGAAAAACAAGCAGGATAGACTACTTACTTGCCCGAAACTGACTACCGGTGAAAAGGCACTATTCACCGTAGCTAGCCCGTGCGGGGCCCACACAACGATCCCGAAACCCATCGAGCGGACCATACCACGGCAATCCCCTCGGAAAAACAAGCTGAATCGACTACTCGCTCGTCCGAAACGGACACCCGGTAAAAAAGGGTATTATTCACCGAAGCCAGCTCGGGTGGTGCCCACGCCTCGATCCCGAAACTCATCAAGCGGATCGCACCGTTGCGATCCTCTTAGAAAGGCACACAGGATCGACTACTCATCCGTCAAAAATGGACTTCTAGTGCGAAAGTCACGTTTCTCTGAAAACGCCAGAAATCCAGCCTCGTGGGGCCCGCACCCCATTCACAGTCCCAACACCCGGAAACCATCTCAAAAAGTCCGTTGTACCATCAAGGACTCAATGCCACTGACGGCACATTATTCGGACACTCCGGGTAGAAGTTACAACGGCCCGAAGTCGTAAAATAATAAAATATTATTATTTTATTCGACATTTCAAGCCCCCGGGCCAAAAACCCGACTCAAAAAATTCTCAAAGTGAGTTCAAAAGGTCTGTCTTGACGCAAGGAACACGTCACCACAAATGGCTCGCAAATCGAAGTTACGGTTTGCGAGTTACGGGGGTTTAAAGAACCCCCAAAAAAATCTAGTCGAACCACCGCAGGGTCGCCAGAAACCACCGCGCCGTCGCCGGACTCCGTTGCGCCACCGCTGCCTCTGCCAGAAACCGCTGCACCGCTGCCGCGCCGTCGCCGGATTCTGCCATGGTCGCCGCCCCTCGTCGCCGGAAAATTGGGTTTTCGCCGAAAAACTTCCGGGAGCCACCGGGAGCACCCCGGTGCTCCAAATTCAGATCCGAAACATGTTTCGGAAAGCTCGGGACTTGAACTATATAACCCTTAGGAAAATTTGAAGAAAAAAAACACAAAAATGGGATCCTGGATTGTAAAACTCAAATCGCCTACCTGTTGGCGGATCGCTGAAGCTTCGGGTGCAGAACGACGTCTGCGACGCGCTGGAGCTCGATCTGCTGACGATCGACCTTGAAAACGGACGTCCGGAGCTCAAATCAGCGAAGAACGGAGAGGGGAGGAGGTGGTTCCGTCTGCTTCGCGTTGGAGGTGAGTGGGGAGGAGATGAAATGAAATTGTTTTTTTTTATTTAAAAACATTCATTTAAAACAACGCCCCCGACTCCGCGTCCGACGCATACAAAGTTAAGGTCACCCCTAGGGTAAACATGTCGTTCTAAACGCAACGGCGGACTCAGTTTTGAGATCTGAGACTCCGTTCAGAAGTTATTCGAGCCGACGCTCGTAAATGGACTTTTCCATTTATTTAAAAAAATACCACTGGTGGCGTTTCTCACCGCAGGCCCGCGCCAGCAAAGTTTACACCTCGCCTAGGGTAAACGGCATTTTCCGAACGCAACCGTGCCCTTGGATTCCCGATATGAGCTACTGTTTATGAGATATCACACCCCCTCCACGTGCATAAAATAAAAATACTTAATATTTTTATAAAATTAATTTCGGACACACCGGGCCTCAGAATCGCACGCCGTCTTCGCGCCTAACTCTGGAATTATTTGTAGAAATAATCCAAAGTCTGACAGTGCCAAAATCTGAGTCGGTACATCCTCCCACCTTAGAACTTTTCTTCCTCGAAAAGTCCTAAGCTCACGGGAAACGACTGGACTCTCAACTGAGTCTCACACACCTACGAGTTCACCAACAAACACCCATGCCCGAACGAATAAGTCAGCGGGACTCATCCACCACACCTCGATACTATCCGCTTTGGGCGGCACTGACTCGCCCGCACGGTTTTAATCGCGTCCCAAAAACGTGTCTCGGTGGGGGATGGATCCCTTTTCCTCACGCATTCGAAGCATGCCGAACAACACCCACACAGGGTCTTACCAACGCCCTAAACAAAACGCAAGCAAGCAACAAAAGGAAAGAGTACTACTAAACAGTGTCTAACAAACTACTATAGAAAGTAGAAATGACATAAGGCATACCTCTCTCCATCCGTGGAGCCTCCGGGTCAACAGCCTCTAGGGCATGCAACTGGCCTCGCCCTCATCCCCCAGCTCCCTGATCTTGGCGTGGACCACCTGGGGGTGGGGGTGGTGGCAACTGGTACTGCCTACCACCTCCTCTTGCTGCACCCACTCCGCCGCCACATCCGCCGCCCTGCGGACCTCCTTACTCAAGACGCTGCCTCTGCCAAGGTGGTCCATCGACCGGTCCCTCTCAGTAGTACGTCGGGTTGGACAATCTCTAGAAAGATGTCCCCGACAGTCGCAAGCATAACATTGCCTCTCCTGCGGCTGACCAAAACTGGCATGTGAGCCCTGTGAGCCCTGAGCCTCAGACCCTCCATCCTAGGTTCGCCTCCTGAAATGTCGGCCATGTCCAGACCCCTGAGTCTGTCGTCGGCTACTAGATGCTGATCCGATTGACAAAGTCTCAGCTCTCACGTGCCCAACACTATCAGGCGGAAACTGCTCTGCCGGAAATCTCTCCACCACCAATGCTCGCTCCAGCACTCCAGCATAGGTGGGCAGGCACACGAAAACCACACCAGCTCAGATGTCCCTACGTAAGCCCTGCTCGAAGGTTCGAGCCCTAAAGAACGGGTCTCGAACCATATCCAGGGAGTAGCGCGACAGGTCTGTAAACAGCACTGAGTATTCCAACACGGTCATGCCCTCCTGCCGAAGCTGCATAAGC
Source organism: Viscum album (assembly GCA_963277665.1). Taxonomy (NCBI): domain Eukaryota; kingdom Viridiplantae; phylum Streptophyta; class Magnoliopsida; order Santalales; family Viscaceae; genus Viscum; species Viscum album. The sequence continues at coordinate 865,295,073 of OY728134.1, read as the reverse complement.
TTCTGAATCCGCACTGATATCAGTGTCACTGGATAGAACTCCTCCCTGAATAGCCTCTCAAACTCTGCCCATGTGCGCGTCTCCTCATCATGGGACTGCGTCACCAGGCTCCACCATCGCCCGGCCGAACCATGCAGAAGGCTCGCCGCTAGGACCACCATCTGATCTGGAGGTGTCCTCACTAGGCGAAAAACTCGGGTGACTGCCTCAAGCCAGTCATCAGCTGCCTGGGGGTCTGGATCACCTCGAAACCTCAAACGTCACTGCCTCTAGAACTCGTGCAGTGCACTCAGCCAGCGTGCAACCTCGTCCTGCACTACCGGCACAACCAGCTGCTCAACAGGTGGTGGCCCAACTGGCGGACCACCTGGAGGTGCAACCTCAGAACCTGTGCCCTGGTCCACAACCTCTACACGGGTTGGGTCGTCAGCACAATCCTGCAGCGGAACCCTCGCTGGCTGTCGTCGTGGAGGCATCCTGAAATACATTCAAGACGCACCACAGTCAAAGAGTATATCTGGAGAGATGACTCAAGAAGGACATGGAAAACCCAAAACCCAGTCCTATATGATGCATGTACCATTATGTCCTTGTGACCAGTGTACGAATGTCCCAAGTCGAAAGGCAGGTTATCAGAGTCATGGTGTATGGATACGTCGGCCGCCGCACCAACACTGGAGTCTCTGTCCTGAAATCCAAACTCGAAACATCCTAACACTTCCGCTATGAAACCCAAACCAAACTCACAGCTAGACCATATACGCTCTGAGATCCCAAAGGTGGAACCTCCTCTGATACCACTCTGTCACGACCCGACCCAATGGGGCTTGAGTCGCGACTCCCCAAGCCCACCTCCAATAGGCCAGGGGCTGGAGACCAGCGCCGAGTAGGCTATCACACACATGGGAGGCATTAGCCTAAGGTACCTGTACACACGCACCCAAAAACAACTCCATGAAACAGTGCATAGATATAGAAAATTGAAAAGTAAATGCATGCATACACTATCCCACAACCAGAGTACAGGAGAAGTACAATAGGGAAAAACAGGGCCCACCAAAAGAAAACTACAAAGCGCGTCCAACCTGCTCTGAAGAAGGGGAACGCTTCCACAAACACCCGTCGGAAATCTCCCTCGACACAGCTCCGGTAAACACCACGGTCAACACGCTTAATAAGCTCCACCTTCTTCGGGTCCTCCTGGGACTCCGTCGAAAGGCCTGTGGTCTGCACAAGACACAAACATGTGCGGGAAAAGCCCGTGCAGGGGTGAGTATAAACATACTCAGCAGGCACCCCAAAAACCCAAAACCAAGGAGAGCAACTGAAATACAACAGTCCGCTCATCCCAGCCAGAGGGAACCCAAACGAGAGAGAAACTCCATCTCATGACCATCCTCGGTTAAACACAACTAGTCATCTCAGCTCAGGTGTATGCCCATACATACACCTTGAACAATCCAAATATACTCAACTCACACCACAAAGCCACAAGAGGTACCGACCTCAACACCAGCAACTGTCCACAACCAGAAGAGTACACTCCACGATCACTGTCACCCCAGATGACACACGCCCAAGAGATACACTGCATCGGGTTTCTCACAAACCTCTCAGACGCTCACCCGAGATATCACACTCGTCGGATAGCATCACTGAGGAAACCTCCCTGAAACAACAGAACCACCAAACTCCTCGGATAGGGGATCGATCCTAGGGTCCGCTAGGGGATACCAGAACCCACTCTTGTATACGAAGCTCACAGATAGGGGATCACTCCCAGGATCCTCTGGGGGATACCACGACCCGATCTGGCATACGTAGTTCTCATAGATGGGGGCTCACACCCAGGATCCATTGGGGGATACCACAACCCGATCTGGCGCTCGACAGAAGCACACCACTCAGATAGAGGATCATCGCCCATATAAAGGTGGTCACGATGATACTGGAACCCTGTCTGGTGTAACTCGCGATGTAGGGGATCGAACCGACGATGCCGCAACCCTACCGAAACCACGCGCTGATTAGGGGATTGCATAACCAACGATACCGCAACCCTACTATAACCTGATCCTGAGCAGGGGATCGTATATCTGACGATACCACAACCCTACTGAGCACGAACCACTGCATAGGGGATCATATTCCCGATGATGCCACAAACCCTATGGGGTTAACCTGCTAGATAGGGGATCGCCGCCCGTGAATAAGCGGTCACAGCGATACCAAGAACCCGATCTAGGGAAAAAAATGCCAGAGGATCTCACTCCAGGCCCACCAGTGAGATGCCACAACTCTAACAGTTTAAACATCCCATCGAGAGGATCACAAACCTATACGAAGGTTGTTATGCCACACAAACCCTCGTGTGAACGAACCAAGGGAGTACCCTCAACCACTGCTGGTCCAAAACGTCGCTAACCCGAGCGACCTACAACAACGCCACACTGAGCACCTCCAAGGCCAATACCGAGGCCACCATCGCGATCTACGTGGAAAAACACGCAGGATAGACTGCTTACTCGCCCGAAATGGACTACCGGTGAAAACGCACTATTCACCATAGCTAGCCCATGCGGGGCCCACACAACGATCCTGAAACCCATCGAGCGGACCATACCATGGTGATCCCCTCAGAAAAACAAGCGGAATCGACTACTAGCTCGTCCGAAACGAACACCCGGTGAAAAGGGGTATTACTCACCGAATCCAGCTCGGGTGGGGGCCATGCCTCTATCCCAAAACTCATCAAACGGATCACACCGTTGCGATCCTCTCAGAAAGGCACACATGATCGACTACTCATCCGTCAAAAACAGACTTCTGGTGCGAAGGTTGCGTTTCTCCGAAAACGCCAGAAACCCGGCCTCATGGGGCCCGCACCCCGTTCACAGTCCCAAAACCCAGAAACCATCTCAAAAATTTCGTCGTACCATCAGGGTTTCAACTCCACTGATGGCACATCATTCGGACGCTCCGGGTAGAAGTTACAACGGCCCGAAGTCGTAAAATAATAAAATATTATTATTTTATTCGACATTTCAAGCCCCCGGGCCAAAAACCTGACTCAAAAAATTCTCAAAGTGAGTTCAAAGGTCCGTCTAGACGTAAGGAACACGTCGCCGCAAACGGCTCGCAAATCGGAGTTACGGTTTGCGAGTTACGGGGGTTTAAAGAACACCCGGAAAAATCTGGCCGGACCACCACAGGGTCGCCGGAAACCACCGAGCCGCCGCCGGACTCCGCCGCGCAGCCGCCGCCTCTACCGGAAACCGCCACGCCGCCGCCGCGCCGTCGCCGGATTCCGCCATGGTCGCCGCCCCTCGTCGCCAGAAAACCGGGTTTTCACCGGAAAACTTCAGGGAGCCACCGGGAGCACCCCGGTGGTCCAAATTCAGATCCGAAACATGTTTCGAAAAGCTCGGGACTCGAACTATACAACCCTTATAAAAATTTGAAGAAAAAAACACAAAAACGGGATCCAAAATTGTAAAACTAAAACCTCCTACCTATTGGCGGATCGCCGAAGCTTCGGGTGCAGAACGACGCATGCGACGCACTGGAGCTCGATCTGCTGACAATCGGCGCTGAAAACGGATGCCCGGAGCTCAAATCGGTGAAGAACGGAGAGGGGAGGAGGTAGTTCTGTTTTCTGCGCGTTGGAGGTGAGTGGGGAGGAGATGAAATGAAATTGTTTTTTTTTATTTAAAAATATTCATTTAATACAACGCCCCCGACTCCGCGTCCGACGCAGACAAAGTTAAGGTCACCCCTAGGGTAAACGCGCCGTTCTGAACGCAACGGAGGATTCAGATTTGCGATCCAAGACTCCGTTCAGATGTTATTCGAGCCGATGCTCGTAAATGGACTTTTCCACTTATTTACGAAAACGCCACTGGTGGTGTTTCTCACCGCAGGCCCGCGCCAGCAATGTTTACACCTCGCCTAGGGTAAACGGCACGTTCCGGACGCAACCGTGCCATCAGTTTCCCGGTATGAGCTACCGTTTAGGAGATATCACACCCCCATCATGTGCATAGTATAAAAATACTTAATATTTTTATAAAATTAATTCCGAACACACCGGGCCTCAAAATCGCACGCCGTCTTCGCGCCTAACTCTGGAATTATTCATAGAAATAATCCAAAGTCTGACAGTTCCAAAATCTGAGTCGCTACATCTTGTCTTTGGTGGAGTTTTCATACAACAACAGCTATCACTCCACCATTGGTATGACACCTTTTGAGGCTTTTTACGGCCGACCTTGCAGATCGCCTTTGTACTAGACTGACCCAGGGGAGTCAGCACTCATGGGACCAGATATGGTACGGGTTACCACGGAGAAGGTGCAGATCATCCAGCAGCGGATGAAGACTGCATAAAGTAGGTAGAAGTCTTATGACGACAAGAGATGGAGACCTCTGGAGTTTGAGGATGGTGACCACATCTTCCTACGGGTCTCACCCCGACAAGGTTTGTAGAGATTTGGTCGGGGTGACAAGTTATCTCCGAGGTTCATTGGACCCTTCCAGATCCTCAGCAGAGTTGGTGAGGTGGCTTACCACCTAGAACTTCCCCCTCAGTTGCACCGGATGTACGACGTCTTCCACGTATCCCAACTGAGGAGATACATTCACGACCCTTCTCACATCATCGACCACAACGAGCTGAACATCGATGATGGGGCAACATTTACAGAGGTTCCGGTGGAGATTGAGGATCGACAGGAGAGATTCCTTCATGGGTGATTGATACCTTTTTTGTGTGTACGTTGGCAGCACGAGAACCTCCAGAAGAGCACATGGGATCAGGAGGCTCAAATACGTGCTTAGTACCCCAACTTGTTCCCTTAGTTTGAGTTGTGGCTTATGGGGATGCAAATCCCTAAGGTGGGGAGAATGTAAAGACCCAAAAATTCTATGTAATTTTTTTAATTATATGGGAATTTTACGTGTCCGCAAAAATTGATGACGTGTGATTTTGAGACCCGGTGTGCCTGGAATGAATTTTTGAACTTTTTTTAAGTACGTTCAGTAAACATGCGAGTGAGTTTTTGGAAATTTTGAACCGGTGCTCAGAATTGAAATATGAGGACATCATTGAACTCGTAGCGCCGGTATTCGCTTAAGGAGACTTTCACCTCGACGATAGTTGGTCGAGGGTGAAAGTTAGTTTTTGTGTTTTTTGTGGAAATAAAAATAAAATAAAAAATAACTTTTATTTTATTTTTAACCTACCAATTGAATGCTCGGTGGTGGGTACTAACCGAGCTAGAAATCCCGCAATTCAATCCATGGTGGTGGGGACCACCCAAACCCCTCTTAATGGGGGGGAAACCTCTCAACTCCCCATTAATTTATTTCTCCCATTTAATTGAGCCAATTAATTATTCTAACACCACTTAATTAATGGCCATCTCAAATTAAATTAAAAACCTAATTAAATAAGTTGGCATTTCTTTTTGGTGGGGTTGGGGAAATCTTTAGTGAAGGGTCTTCTTGGAGGAGCCTCTTGAGGAAGATCAGTTCTCACCAAGGAGGAACCGAAGAACGAAGGATCGTCAAACAAGTGGTGTCGTTGGAGGATGCTTGCTTTAGGATCGACAAACGCCAATCCATCTTCAACCACATACAATCTCCAATGAAACCTTTGAGGTAGGAAATGTTATTTTGAATACATTTACCCCATTCTTGACATCCTTCTTGAATTAAGAACGCCTATGAGTCGCTTGCTGCCGCTCTAACGCGGAGGGTACGGGCCAAATGAACATGGCCCGAACTCTCCGAAAATCTTTGTAGTTCTTGATGTGTTCTTCGCGATGGAGGAGGATGGTGACTGTCACCGATGGGGCTCAGAAACGGTTGTCGGCACCACAGTCGGCCGCAATGAAGGTTGCGGTCCGACCGCGCCGCCGAAGAAGGACCGCGGCCCGTCAGTCGCAGCGGAGCAAGGGCGGCAGCAGACACTTTGGCCGGCCGCACGAAGGGGATGGTAGCGCACGTCCACACCGCCTGGCATGCAGAATCCACGACCTTGTGCTGCATCGGCGAAGGGAGGGCGGCCGGCCGAGTCGGCTGCCAGTGATAGTGCGGCGCGCGACCGCGCCGTGCGCAGAGGAGGCTGGCCAACCGGTGAGCCATCGGGCCGCCGCACCACGAGCCCAGTGGGCCGCCACACCGTGAGCCAGGCAGGGCCGGACCCAGTGGGCCGGGTCGACCCAAACCGGGTCGGGTCGGCCCAGGCCGGGTCAGACCAGACCTGGACCAACTTCGACCCATTTTCGCTCTTTCAGCCATATCTTGAGCTTTGGGTGTCCGTTTGACGAACCGTCTACGTCGCCAGAAACCTTGGATAGATATGGTACTTTTGGTATACCCCACTTGAGTTTTGGATAAATTTGGGGTACAACTAGGTTGGATCGAGCACGAATCCAACCGGGCCCTCGGGACTAAAAGGCCAATAACTTACAGACCGAGCGTCCGATTGACGCACCGTCTATTGCGTTGAGACCCCTTTTACGTGGAGGTCCTTTGGGATGATTCTTCATGGGAATTCATGGAAGTTGGAGTATCGACATGTGTCTTGAGGAGCGGATCCTCCCGGAATCAAGCGAGCTTAGTGTGGGAACCCTGTAGCTGACTGTAACATGAGAAAGAGATCCTATGTGGGTCTATGCTTTGGGATCCTTTGTGGGTCTGTGTTTGAGAGTCTCAGTTGAATCTGCTCTAGGAGTCCACATGGGACTACTCTAGGATCCTACGTGAGTCTGTTGTACTAGGATCCTATGTGGGTCTGATGATCCTACGTGGGTTTGATGATCCTACGTGGGTCTGATGATTTAGGATCCTATGTGGGTCTGCCTCTTAACTGAGTAAGATGATTCAGTAGTTACATCTAATCATCTTTACTACCGTACCTAAGTTATACATGTTGTGAGCTGAGTCCTTACCTTTGTGGTAATCTGTTGTGTAGCATACCTTTGTGGTACTTACCTTCGTGGTGATACCTTTGTGATATTCTTCTGTGTGGTTTTACCTTTGTGGTACTTACCTTTGTGGTGTTACCTTCGTGGTATTCTTTCCTTCGTGAAACAGTTGAGTTTTGGCTAAGAGTTGGGCCTTGTGTTTCTTCATGAATGAGATGAGTATACTCGATAACTTAGGTATATGTATGAGCATATACCTAAGTAGGGTTGTCAGATGTTTTCATGCTTTGTGGTTTATCCTTTGTGGGTTTTGTGAGACCTTCGAGGGTCTCGGGGTCCCTACTGAGTATCGTTATACTCACCCCTGCACGGGCTGTGCCCGCACCTTATTGTGTTTGGTGCAGACGACGAACAACGCTGACTGAGGACGAGAGTACCAGGACTGGAGGTAGCTTGAAGGTGGACATTGGATGAGGCGTACCGCAGAGACGACCATTCGAGAGTTGTACCTACCCTTCAGATAGGAACCTTGGCAGGTGTTCACATGAACTGTTTCAGTTTACCTGTACTTCCCAGTTTTACTTGTACTTTCCAGTTGAGATTGTATTTTGACCACTTTTTACTTACTGTACTCACTCTTTTTACTATACAGTTTACTAGTGTTCGTATCTTGTTGTGTGCTTGGTTGTGTGTGTTTACAGGTTATAAAGGCAATGTCTTCTCGGTTTTAGGGAATACGTCTTTCGGTGCTAGTCGTCAGCCCCTGGCCTATAGAAGGCGGATTTGGGGTAATCACGGCACGGGCCCCGGGGGACGGGTCGTGACAGTAAGGTTTGAAAATCAAACTTTATATCCCTATTTTTCGTTTACAAAATATTTTTACAGTGAGGGAGTGTTTATTAATGGGAAAGATAAGTCCATGGGGTTGTAAAGAGTATTCTGCTAATAAATATTTTGATGTGTTGGTTAAGATGAGTGCATGATTATATTTATTGATGAATATATATGGACATCCCCTATAATTGAAGTGGCACCAAATAAGAAAGATATTTTTTGGATAAAATTGATGACTTGATTATTCACTATTGTTTTCCACACCAGGTTAGCTAATATATATTTAGAGTTGACTAACATAATGATCATGGCTAAGATATTATGATTCCTCCCTTATGTGAATAATGTGGATTTGGTTGTAGCATTAAATAGAGGTGGAGAAAAGTTGTTTTAAAGAAACATGATGTCGAGAGGACAAGATCTTCCCTCACATGTATAATATTATTAAGGGGGACAAGATCTTTCTTATTTCATTTAGTATCAATACATTAGAGAAGAAAAGAGTTCAATGAAGCACACATGTTTACCAATAAGATTAATAGCATTGAAAAGAAATTCAATGGGGATATTGAAAATACCAAGTGAAGATTGATTTTTTGTCAATAAGTTAGGCTAACATCATAATGATAAGATTTCAATATGTTCGGGAAATCTAAGAAGATAATTTTAGATGACGTAATTATAAATATCAAAGGGAATGACGTTACTAGTACTTAATAAACTTGGAGAAAAGTAATTCAAGTGGCAACTGTCATACGTGATGAATTGAGAGTTGATCCTAATAGAAATCAAAGAAAAGTAATCATAGAGAAAAGTATTATCTACGACAGGTATTTAAAAAAGATGAGTTCCCAACTAGTTTGGAGATTGATGTGAAAATTAATGACGGAGAAATAGTTTGAGGATTTATGAAACCATCCAAAGGATCTTGATGTTTACTACTTTGAAAAAAACTGATAAATTCTCTTGGATTATGTATTGATAAGATCAGTGAAAGGCTGCCCCATAAAACGCAGTTTAGTAGGGGTTTGAGAGGTCTCGGTTTCGAGTCTTCCCGCATGCATTTTGATAGGTTTTAGTTATTTCCCTCTCCCTCACAGATTTAATAAAACAAAAACAAAAAGATTAGTGACGGGCCGCTTCGCCCTAAAATAAGTTATCTCAGTAGCCGCCGCCGGCGACCTTTGCTGATCTCGATCGCTCTCTCTCTCCTCCTTTCCGCGATCGTCGCGCCGGAGATCAGGAAACCTATACGCTTCCATTTTGATCGCCCTCTCTAGCTCTTCTTCCACTGCGCATCTGATTCGATTTTCCGGTCCTCGGATCAATTACTCTGCTCTGGAGATAGTTTGATTCATTTGCATTCTTTTTACTCAGCAGACGATCCATTTTGATCTTCATTTATAATTCGCATGGGCCGCTTCGGCCTGAATTAATTTCTCAGTAGCCGCCGCCGGCGACCTTTGCTGATCTCGATCGCTCTCTCTCTCCTCCTTTCCGCGATCATCGCGCTGGAGATCAGGAAACCTATACGCTTCCATTTTGATCGCCCTCTCTAGCTCTTCTTCCACAGCGATTCTGATTCGATTTTCCGTTCCTCGGATCAATTACTCTGCTCTGGAGATAGACAGATTCATTTTCTTTCTTTTTACTCAGGAGACGATCTAATTTGATCTTCATTTATAATTCGCAGGGGCAGACGCGATTAATTTCTAGAGTTGCTTATCACTGGTCACCATGGTCGCCGCAAGCCTGCTGCGTTTCAGTCCTCTCGCAAATCATTCCCATGTCACCACCGACCATCGCCATGGTTGGGTTCATTCTTCCAGAATTCAGTCCATTCCATTCCCGTCTTGCTCTCCTCAGAATCTCCCCCCGTGTCTCAAGCATGTCCTTGGAACATTCGAACTCCCTGTCTGTGGAGGCGGTGGCGGGGCGGGACACGGAGGTGGTGGGGACGGCGACGGTGGGAGCTGGAGGGGTGGAGGCGGGGATTCCGCTGATTCTTCTAGCCGGGATTTGGGGATTTTAGGGCTGGTTATCAGAGGATGGGGATCTAGGGTTTCGGCCGATCCGCAGTTCCCCTTCAAGGTCCTGATGGAGGAACTGGTGGGGGTAAGCGCCTGTGTTCTCGGAGACATGGCATCGCGTCCTAATTTTGGACTCAACGAACTGGATTTTGTTTTCTCCACTCTCGTCGTCGGATCCATCATGAACTTCGTCCTCATGTACCTCCTGGCACCCACGGCGTCTGCATCCGCGGCAACCCTCCCAGCCATCTTCGCGGGTTGCCCCTCGAGCCACATGTTCGAAGCCGGCGGCTTTGGGCTGGGCAGCCGGCTCGGGACGCTCGTGTACAAAGGGATCGTCTTTGCTGCGGTTGGTTTTGCCGCCGGCCTTGTGGGGACGGCCATATCTAATGGGCTGATCATGGCGAGGAAGAAGATGGATCCCAATTTCGAGACGCCAAACAAGCCACCGCCCACGCTCCTGAACGCGTCCACCTGGGCGATTCACATGGGAGTGAGCAGCAATTTGAGATACCAGTGTTTGAATGGAGTGGAGTTTCTCTTGGCAAAGGGAGTCCCTCAATTTGTGTTCAAAACTTCTGTTTTGGTTCTCAGATTGATGAATAATGTTGTTGGGGGGATGTCATTCGTCTTACTGGCAAGACTGACGGGATCTCAGAGCGTTGTGGAACAGAACGCAGTGGCGGTGGAGACTGGATCGACTGCTGAGAAGGAGAAGTTGCTGGATGGAGGTGAGGAGTTGTCAAGCACTCAATCTAACAAGTGAGTTGAGTTTTCAATTTTGCAGTGCTGCGCAATAATTTGGTTTTTGGTGCTTTTTTTGTGCAACATTATCTTTGATTTGGAACAGTTGTGTAATTTAATTATTGGGTGGAATATGGGAATCTTGTAGTTTATGAAAAAAAAAAAGATTAGTGAAGGCTGAAGGATTCTTGAAGAGGTTCTGAAGTTATATGTGGGATTATGAAATTATGTCTCAAACATATTTAAGCAATGTCCACATATGGTGGGTTACTGTGTAACAACCCATGATTTTATATCATTTTCTGTTGAAATAAACTTGAATTTTTGGAGTGTTCCATACAAGCAATTTTGAGTCTAAATAAACCATAACAATGTAATCTTTTATAATCCAACTGTTAAATCAGAAGGTGTGAATATTGAAAACAAAATGATGAATAAATAAGTATAAATGTTTTAAATATTTAAAATTTATTGATTAATGTAAAATAAATAGGTATGCAATTTGATTCAAAAAAAATGTTTTCTTCAACAATAGTTTTATTGCAATTTGTTCATCAAAATTATAATTAATCACAACCATTTTTAGAAATTTTATTTGATAAAATTAATATTATTTTTTAAATCATAATTTCAATATTAACATAGGGTGCATTTATTGGATTTTTCTATAAATAATTATTTTTCATTAAAAAGTGAAAAATACGATTTTTTGTCAAAACAATCATTTCTTTTTAAGTACGGTTACCATTATGTATTGAATTTGATCTTCAATTAACACCAGTATATATTAATTTTAAATAATATAATTAATTGCATATGAATCATTATTATACTTTATTTTGTTTTAAGTTTGTTTTTTGGTATAAAAACATATTTTTTTTAAAAACTGTTTTTATGAACATGATATGTTTCTATATTAATATATTAAATTAATATATATTTATTAACATTTTTAAGGAAATTCATATGTTATATCTTCAATCATATATTTTAACATTCATTTGATGGTTTTTACAAGGCATTGAATGCTAGTAAATTCTATTTTATTCTTAAAAACGAGTTTCTCGAAAATGTGATTTTTTTATGGTTTGCATGCCTTATTTAAAATTAAATTATGTCACTTATAAAAAAATTATATGGTAAAATGGATTAAATATATCTGATTAATCACAATTAATATAATTTAATAGGTTCAACTAAACTTCTTCCATAATTAGTAGTTAAAACATTAAAATTTTGTTACCATGGATAAGGTTAAAACAAATTTACCAGGGTTAAAACCAATAGATAATGGTAGGATTGCCACCCAAACATGTAAAATTCGCATTTTTTTAAGATATTTAAACATTATATTATCCTAACTTTGAATACCTGCCCATTTTTTAGCCACTTTCTCATTAAACATAACTTATTCATTGAAATATTTTAAGAAATTCTATGTTCGTCTCTCCCATCACTTATAAAAAGGGAACATCTTCTCATCCATTATTCACAAAATTTAAACCCTCTAGATTAGAAAATACCTACTCATGAACCTTATTATATTCCTTTCCATCATCTTAGATCTTATTTTCTTTTCCTAAGAGCAATATTTTAAGGCTTAAGGTGTAAACCAAAGGAGGTCTCTCAGAGAAGAGGTATAAATCCTAAGAGCTCTTTTGATTTTATTTCTTCTTATAATTCATATAAACTTGTTGTATTCATAAAAACAAAAAAGATGACTCCCATATCATAATTTTACTTAGATGTTATTATTATGATTGAACAACCATTTCTGACAGCTTCTCCATCCAATGCGATGTGAAGGTATCACTTTTGTGTACGTGTGAACTACCTCCTCCGCGTAGCAATACTATTCATTTTCGACCAACATATTACATGGATGGTAATTATGATATATTTAATATATATATATATATATATATATCATATTTATGATATTATATTTAGTTTTTAAGGGAGAATCATAATTTATCATTCTTTAATTACATCCATCGAAAAATGGAAACATCACTCCTGCGTACGTACGGACAACCATATCTTCATAGTGATGTAATTAATTTTTCATCACCTCATTATATGAATGGTAATAAATATTTATATTGAATATATATGTTATTTATATCATTTTGTACATTTTGGGGATGATGAAACCATAAACAAAGTGAAGGAACACAACTTCCAAACCAAAACATTCATGAGAAAACAAAGCAGTTACCTGAAATGATGATGATAATGAAAGATTGTTAATGAACAAGTGATAAGAAATAATAAGTAAACCATGTGTGGATTTATATGTATTAATATGACCTTTTTATATAATTATAAAAAATTTAAATTTATGATATATGATTTTAGAGCACTTACAAGGCAACATGGACTTGTGTTAAGGGGTTTTTTGTCACAATTTCTCTTTATTGAGACATGTTTTAATGTTATGCACCAATTTCTTATCTATATGGTGTATATACACACCATGAATTTATGTTGGCATACTCGATGGTTTAATTAAAGGTATTTTAATGTCCTGACCCAAGTTCCACATACCAATGCCTTGAGCCAGTTCGTTATGTGACCTAATGTGTGTCTCTCCATACACCAGAGACTACCGACTAGTAGCGAGGGTCTATTATACTAGGTAGATTACATCCACCACCGCGGAACACAACGTAAGGAAGAAAATTGCAGTAAATTGCAAGCCCAGGGACTTGACCCCGCGACCTGCCCCTCACCCCCAAACCCTTACCACCCCACCACCAATAGTGGGGCTAGAGAGGAGAGGGTCTATTATATAACGTGGGGGGACTGTATCCTTTTTTAAAAAGAAATACAATAGTATAAATTAATAAGAAACATCCAACTGGGAATAAAAAATAATCAATAATCAACCAACATCACATGTATAAATCCAAAACCTGGGAAATGATCACAAGACAATGAGTAGATATGTAATGTCATATATATGTGTAAGTGTCAAATAGAAACCGTAAATAAAGACACACTAAAAACTCCCAAGAGGGTCCCAACATCCTGTCTGGTTCCCTCATTCATGTTTCGTCCCAAATCTCAACTCAACCATCTAACATAGGGCTCTTGCCCTTATTTTTTCCTACAAACATAAATTCTATTCAGGCACCGACCAGGCCGCCCAATTAAGGTCTGAGTATAACTTAGTAGGTCACCACCGACGACATCTAAAGCAATATCTAGTCTATAAAAGTGCATGTAGTTTTTTAACGATTAAAAAACAGACAAGGTAAATTGTTTTCACATTTGTTATTATTTAATCAACCACATCATACCTACTTCATCCCATACTGGAGTTTGAACCATATTCCATTGGAATGTCACAATTCATTCTCTCATGGGATTTCATTTTTAATTTAATCCCAATTTCATTTCCGGTGCCTTGGAGCATCATTCCAAGTGCCGACATCTTGGGCACTTGGAAACTCATTCCAATGCCCATATCACGATGCCATAGAGCATCAGTCTGGTACCCAGTTGGTATTTGAAGCATCAGTCCCTATCCCACAAATCATTGTTCACATGTATGCATTGAGGTCCTGGAGAATCAGTCCATCACCCCATGAGTATTTGGAGTATCGGTCCCTAACCCACACCTCATTTATCAATCAATCACAAATATCACATATATCTCATGCATATCAAGGTTCAACATCATTAACCTTCTATCCAATCATTCTCATCATGGTGCACCATTTCAATTATCAATCACAAACATGGTTCTTTATTTTAATCACAATGAATAACATGAACAATTCACAATTAATCCAATTATCAAAATTTAATCACACAATTCATTAACCCTTCAAGGTTAATCCAACCAACCCTTTAATTCCCACTATCACCATGAAACAAGTATTTAATTCAATTCAAATAACCCATTATTCCCCTTTTAACATTCCATAAATATTCATTTTATATATATTGGCACACCCCATGGGTTTCCATCAAGTCTGGTCTCACGGTCCAATGGGATCCGTGGAAGGTTTCCAAATTTCATAGAATTAAATTCATCTTTTTAAATTTAAATGCAATTTCTCAATTTGGAAATGCAACAGTACAATTACATACACACGATTATAATCAAGACTATGGAAATTAGCAATTAGACCACCAACCTCAAGATCGTTGATGGATGATTGTTAACATGTAACCCTCAATTCGATATAAATCGGTCAGAATCACAATAGTTTGAAGATCTAGGAAAAATACCTTGGATCAAGATCCAATGAAACAAAATCCATAAAAACTTAGATCTAAACAAATTTCCAACAGAGGAAAATATCAACCCTCTCCAAAGGGGAAGAGAGATAAGAGAGAGAGAGAGAGAGAGAGAGAGAGAGATGAAACCGAATGAGAAGAGATCACATACCATAAGAGGGGTTGATTCCATCCATCGGATCTTCGATTCACACTAGAAGAGGTTCGAGGAGCCTAGAAATCCTCTTAGATGCCTCCAAGATCAAAGTAAATCATATTATTCCATAATTAGAAGATTAGGGATTTAAATTCACTACCACAAAACAGGGCAAGGGAAGTGCTGCCCTTTATCAGCGCTAAACAGAAAGCGGTGATAAAGGGGTATGCCTTTATCAGCGCTAGTTAAAAGCGCTGATAAATCTACCCTTTATCAGTGCTAAAAAAGCGCTGATAAAGGGTACACCTTTATCAGCGCTTTTTTTAGTGCTGATAACAGTTTTTATTCTTAATTTATATAAAATTATAATATTTATAATCAAAAATAATGTTTTTGGTATAGATTGACAATTATATACCAAGCCCCTCTTTCGATGTGACCTCTCCTCCTCCTCCTCCTCCTCATCCTCCTCCTCCTCATCCTCCTCCGCTATCGCTGCCTCCGCCGCCGCTGCCTCTGCCACCGCTGCCTCCTCCGCGGCTGCCTCCGTCGTAGCTTCTCCATCTCCAAGGTCCATTTGATTTGATTGTACCCCAATCACTTTTCTTATAGGAAGTCCTAGTTACTAGGGTAAAATATTATTATTTTCTGGTTTGAGATATTATTGTTGATATGTTTACTAAATACTATGTATTTACCTTAGATGTAATTATTTCAAATTTCTCATTCTCCATTAGAAATAGGCCTATTTACATGTATCATGGTTAGAATGTAGGACTCACATGACATGTTCTTACATGTTTCTAAATGATTTTTAATGGGAGGTTCAACTATTTAAAGTGTCATCAATAACTTATATATAGTTTTTCAATGTAAAAGTTTGGTGGAATTATTGTCAACTGAATTATAATGGTATGTCAATTCGATCCTAGTTTATAATGATCCGTAATGGTGAATGTATAGGCTCTTTATGAAATGGATGCATAGACATCCCTAGTGTGTCGACAAAGGCATTTTGTGCTTGAAGTGATCCAAAAATGGTCATAAATTTTCATATGGATAAGGATTTTGGTTGAAGAAGAGCACCACAAAGAATCAAGAGAGGGTGAATTGAGTTCATGAATTTTTTATCACATAAAGCACCCTTTATTTAGTCAATATAGTTTTTAATCCATTGTTTTCACCAGTAAAATACAAAAAGGAAAATATAATGAGAAAAATATCACACATAATTTTTAGTGGGTTCTTGGGGTTTGTGGGATGTGGTAAAGGTGTACTTGATTTTAGATTATTTTATTCTCATGGGTTTCCACTATTTTATGTTTTCTTTTCTCTTGGAAATCTCCTCTACTATGCGCCTCTCCTCTGCCACGAACGCACCTCTGTCATGTGCTGAACGACACCTTCATGGTGAGTTTTCTGCTGTTTCACATTGGTTTCCTCTTATTCACATGTTATTACTGTTTGATATGGATGGTTATAATGTGAAATGTAAGGGCTAAACGCCCCGCTGAAAATCGTGGTCGTTGGTGGTCCTTGTTTGCGCACTAAATGAATTGCATGTTGGTTGGTTCCTGTTGAACATTTGAATATAAAAATTATTAATTTACGTATACTTGACTTATGAATGAACGCCCCAGGATGATAAAACTTATGTGATAACCCCTGAATTAACAAACAAAATTGAACAAGGGATGCTTTGTAAAATCTGAAATTGTGATTGTTTGGTTTGTATGGTGTTGCGATTGTGAGCACGATTGTGTTTTTGTATGGTGTTGCGGTTGTTGGCATGATTGATATTCCATTTGTTTTCCATGTTGTAGTTCTTCCACCATTGAATATCAATCCAAACTTTACCCATTTCAATGGCACCACCACTTTGTTACTGGTGCAATTCCACTGAATCCTAGAAAACCACTTCTAGAGGACTCTATGAGACACTTTATGGTGTGAAGATGATGTTTTTCAGATTCTATATATTTTTAAAATACATGGTATATAGTCTTGTTAAATGGAACATGCTTTACAATAAATGGATTTCATATAGATTTTAATGCCACACAACATTTATCTCCAAAATTTACACTACATGACTTATCTTCTAACTCAAACTTGAAATAAGTTTCATTTTAAATGTTACATGTCATGTGAACCTAGGTCACACACAATGTATCTCCAAGACATATACTTCAGCATGATACCATGTACATGCCATGAAATAATGGTAGAACCACATGATATGTGTTTTACTTCACTCACACCATGTATAGATACCATAGAAACTTGATGTGTATAGACTATACACCCCTAGTGGTCATGTAAGGACTACACACCATGTATTCCACAAAAATGTGATGCATAGCCGGTGAGGTGACTCAGTATGTATCTAAAGTACATGCCTTTAGCTCAAGTTGTTCTATATGTCATGTATTTTTAAAGGCATCATGCAGTCTTTGTAAGACTAACTTGGAATTAATTTGATATATGTCAAATTAAATCAGGTATCTTATCCATACACGATGTTCACCCTACTGGACACACCATGTATAAGGATTTCACATGAGTTTAGAAATGGTAGTATATAACCAACCTTAACTGAGAACCCTACACATTGTGTATCCATTGAACAAATTGTGTGCTATGTTATTTTCATTATTATTATTTATTTTTCACTTAGATGATAGTATTTAATGTATGAGTAGCCCATTATAAATATCTTCTCATGTAGATCACAATAGTATGATTCCCTCAATCATTGGAAATTGCACAAGATGTGGTTTGGATATTTTAATTATCTTCACTCTGCTTGAGAGTTGACAAGTGACAAGTGAGATGTTTGGAGAAAACATGGAGTATGGTACTCCCCCATGTTTCGGTGAAGAGTCCTCCATGTATAGGTTTTAGGTACTCTATGGAGATATACAAAAGACATGGCACAGTCCCCCGTATATAGATAGAGTTCAAGTACTTTCACATGTTTTGGGGTAGGTTCCTCTATTTCAAGTATGAGTAGGCCATTATATCCTTACATTGTTTTTTTGAGGGCATCCTATTGGTTATGTTTACAATCACACCTGTATGGAATTTATAACCACATGTGGTGTGTTTATTTTTATATTTTATAGTTTGGAGATGAAATTTGTGGACATAGAGTTAGTGAGGTTAGAGTAACAATTAAATTGTATCCAATGATGGTTCATTGTAGATTCATTTGTACCATGTTTTTTTTTTATAAAACCCAAACAATGCTACTTGATTAATTAAAACATAATATTAGGCAAGTTCAAGATCGAACCCATAAAGATGATGAATATTAATAAAGAATGGATGAATGCCAATCAGTTGACAAAAGAGTATGAAGATGGCGTGAAAGAGTTTATCAAGTTTGCAGAAGATCATGTATGTGACCCTTCTCAAATCAATTGTCTGTGTTTACGTTGTTGTTATTCAAGACAAATTAGTCCAGAGGAGTTGGAAGAACACCTGATCTGTCATGGAATAGATCGAAGTTATACATGTTGGAATAAACATGGGGAAAAAACAAATGTAAGTAGTGGCTCAGATAACACAACGTTTTATGGATCATCTGATATGATTACAAGCGTGAACAATGAAGATGATCGTATGGAGGATGTGATTACAGATGTGAATGATGATGGAGATCGTATTGAGGAAATGACAAGGACAGTTTAAGATGAAATTCGTGATTGCCCAAAACTGTTTGAAAAGTTAAAGAGTTGTGCAAAAACGCCATTGTATCACTACAAGAAAACCGCCGTTTAGCGGCGATTTTAAAAACCGCCGCGAAATGCGTTTCGGGCCGGCATTTCGCAGCGGTTTTAAAAACCGCCGCGAAAAAACCGCCACTAAACGGCAAAAAAAAATTTATTTTTTTTATTTTTTTTATTTTTGTTTTTAATTTTATTCGATGATTAGCGGCGGTTTCAGTAAAACCGCCGTGAAATGAAATGAAAAAAATAAAAAAACACGAGAAACCCCGAAATCACTAAAACGACCATAACTTTTGATCCGGGCGTCCGTTGAAGCGCCACGACCAGTCAAATCGAAGCTCATGAAGAGATTTAGAGGCACATATAATCAAAACCGTGAGGCGGTATAAGGTGCGGAAGATATTAGAGTTATAAGAAAGTTGAAAAAAGTTCTCCAACTTCAAACGACCATAACTTTCGCTCCGGGTGTCCGTTTGGGCTCTACCACATATCAAATCGAAGCCAACAAAAAGATCTACGCACCAAATTGACACAAGATAGCTTTTGTCGTGTTTTTCAACCCCCAAAACCCCTCCGAAGGCCTCCAAAACCCCATTTCCGTCACTGGTGTCCCGTCGAACTTGTCTTCAAACATACCTAACTTTCGATCCGCGTGTCAGTTTGGCCTCCTCCACCTGCCAGATCATAGCTCGTTCCATGAGCTTCAGTTTGACTGGTCGCGGCGCCCACATGCACTCCTAGATCATATGTTATGGCCTTTTTAGTGGGTATCAGGTTTGTTATATTTTTCAATGCCTCGTTTCTAGCAACCGTTCCCCGCCATCTTTTTTTTAAATGGTCATAACTTCCGATCCGCCTGTCCATTCGGACACTTTCACCTTTCAGGTCGAAGATCGTTTCAGGATCTTTGATTTGATAGGTTGCGGATCTAAAATGGACTCTCGGATCATAAGTTATCTCCGTTAATGTGAGTCCAATGTTTTTGTCTCTTTATGACCGTTTTGACGGGTTTTAACGGTAACTCTATTTATTACTATTTATTTGGGTTTCCATGACTTGTTATCTTTAGCAATGGTTTTTTGTGGGTTATTATGATGATTATGTTGAATTATTAAGGAGTTTTCCAGAGTTGTCACGAGTTTTCATGCGTTCTCATTCTTTCTAATGCCTCATTCTTTATATGCTTCTCCATCCTTTTTCATGTGTTTTCATGATTTTTCATCCCTTATCACGTCTTTTCATACTTTTTCATGTGTTTACTTTATTATTTATTATTTATTATTTATAATATACTTTTATTTATTATCTTATTTGTAACTGGTTATTTATTATTTATTATTTATTATTTATTCTTTATATTTATAAATTATTTATGTTTATTTATTATTTATTATTTATATTTATTTATTAGTTATTATTTATTATTTATTATTTATCATTTCTTATTTCTTATTTATTATTTATTATTTATTATTTATTATTTATTATTTATTATTTATATTTATTTATCATTTATATTTATTTATTATTTATTATTTATTATTTATATTTATTTATTATTTATTATTTATATTTATTTATTATTTATTATTTATTATTTATTATTTATATTTATTTATTATTTATTATTTATTATTTATTATTTCCTATTTATTATTTATTATTTATTATTTATATTTATTTATCATTTATATTTATTTATTATTTATTATTTATTATTTATATTTATTTATTATTTATTATTTATATTTATTATTTATATTTATTTATTATTTATTATTTATTATTTATTATTTATTATTTATTATTTATTATTTATTATTTATATTTATTTATTTAATATTTAATATTTAATATTTAATATTTAATATTTAATATTTAATATTTATTATTTATTCTTTATATTTATTAATTATTTATGTTTATTTATTATTTATTATTTATTATTTATATTTATTTATTAGTTATTATTTATTATTTATTATTTATATTTATTTATTATTTATTATTTATTATTCATTATTTATTATTTATATTTATTTATCATTTATACTTATTTATTATTTATTATTTATTATTTATATTTATTTATTATTTATTATTTATATTTATTTATTATTTATTATTTATATTTATTTATTATTTATATTTAATTATTAATTATTAATTAATATTTTTTATTTATTATTTATTATTTATTATTGATTATTGATTATTGATTATTGATTATTGATTATTGATTATTGATTATTGATTATTGATTATTGATTATTGATTATTTATATTTATTTATTATTTATTATTTATATTTATTTATTATTTATATTTATTTATTATTTATTATTTTTTTATTTTTTATTTGTATTTATTTATTTAATATTTAATATTTAATATTTAATATTTATTATTTAATATTTATTATTCATTACTGATTATTGATTATTGATTATTGATTATTGATTATTGATTATTGATTATTGATTATTTATTATTTATATCTATTATGTATTATTTATTATTTATTATTTATTATTTATTATTTATTATTTATATTTATTTATTATTTATTATTTATATTTATTCATTATTATTTATTATTTATTATTTATATTTATTTATTAGTTGTTATTTATTAGTTATTATTTATTATTTATTATTTATTATTTATATTTATTTATTATTTATATTTATTTATTATTTATTATTTATTATTTATTATTTATTATTTATTATTTATTTATTATTTATTATTTATATTTATTATTTATTTATTATTTATATTTATTTATTATTTATTATTTATTATTTATTATTTATTATTTATATTTATTTATTTAATATTTAATATTTAATATTTAATATTTAATATTTAATATTTATTATTCATTATTGATTATTGATTATTTATTATTTATTATTTACTATTTAGTATTTATTATTTATTATTTAGTATTTATTATTTATTATTTATTATTTATTATTTATTAGTTATTAGTTATTATTTATATCTATTATTTATTATTTATTATTTATTATTTATTATTTATTATTTATTTCTATTATGTATTTATTATTTATTATTTATTATTTATTATTTATTATTTATTATTTATTATTTATTATTTATTATTCCTTATTTATTATTTATTATTTATTATTATCGAGTTTATATCTATTATTTATGTATTATTTGTTTTTTCAATTAATATATATAAGTATATTAAATTCTGTTTATTAACCACATGACGAGCTTGCTGGATTGGTAAAGTCTTTGAAAAATATGCAAGAGGTTAGGGGTTCAAATCTCACCAAACGCAGAATTTCTTTATATTGCATGGGCATGCATGTGCATGGGATGTGCATGCATGGATAAATAAAGTAAATAAAATAATATGAAATAAATAAAATAAATACGAAATAAAAAAAATAAATAATAAATACGAAATTAAATAAATAAAATAAATACGAAATAAAATAAATACGAAATAAAATAAATACGAAATAAAATAAATACGAAATAAAATAAATACGAAATAAAATAAATACAAAATAAAATAAATACGAAATAAAATAAATAAAATAAATAAATAAATAAATAAATAAATAAATAAGTAAATAAGTAAATAAGTAAATAAGTAAATAAGTAAATAAGTAAATAAGTAAATAAGTAAATAAGTAAATAAGTAAATAAGTAAATAAGTAAATAAGTAAATAAGTAAATAAGTAAATAAGTAAATAAGTAAATAAATAAATAAATAAATAAATAAATAAATAAATAAATAAATAAAATAAATAAATAGATAAATAGATAAATAGAATAAAATAAATAGATAAAATAAATAGATAAATAGAATAAAATAAATAGATAAAATAAATAGATAAATAGATAAATAGATAAATAGATAAATAGATAAATAGATAAATAGATAAATACGAAATTAAATAAATAAAATAAATACGAAATAAAATAAATACGAAATAAAATAAATACGAAATAAAATAAATACGAAATAAAATAAATACGAAATAAAATAAATAAATAAATAAATAAATAAATAAATAAATAAATAAATAAATAGATAAATAAATAGATAAAATAAATAGATAAATAGATAAATAGATAAATACATAAATACCTAAATACGTAAATACATAAATACGTAAATAGATAAATATGTAAATAGATAAATACGTAAATAGATAAATAGATAAATAGATAAATAGATAAATAGATAAATAGATAAATAGATAAATAGATAAATAGATAAATAGATAAATAAATAAATAGATAAATAGATAAATAGATGGGTATGATCTCTGAAAGAATACACGCCTGCCCGAATGACTGTATATTGCTTCGCAAGGACCACAAATCACTTAAAGAATGCCCAAAGTGTGGTGCTTCTCGATACAAGAAAGATGATTCTAGTCCTACGAAAGTTGTATGGTACTTTCCAATCATTCCAAGGTTTAGGCGCCTATACGGAAGTGAGGAGACTACATGACAATTGACATGGAATACAGATACAAGAATTAATGATGGGAAACTACGTCACCAGGAAGAGTCTCCTCAGTGTAAGAGAATTGATCACGAGTATCCTAAATTTGGAAACGAGCTGAGAAACCTTCGTCTGGCGTTATCTATAGATGGGGTGAATCCTTTTGGTTTTTAAAGCAGCAGTCACAGTACATGGCCGATTATGTTGGTAAATTATAACTTACCACCGTGGTTATGCATGAAATGAAAATACATCATGTTATCTATGCTTATTTCAGGACCAAAACAACCGGGTAATGATATTGATGTTTATTTGGCTCCATTGACTGAGGATTTAAAATATTGTGGGATTCAGGTGTTACATTGTATGATGCTTACAAAAATGAAGATTTCACTTTGAAAGTCATGTTGTACGTGACAATAAATGACTTTTCTACTTATGGAAATTTGTCAGCATATAGCATTAAAGGAACTCAACGGTGTCCCGTTTGCGAACAAGGTATATAGTCAATTAGATTGAAACATTCATCGAAAACCGTGTTTCTAGGACATTGCATATTTCTACCTCGATGACATAAGTACCGATCTTGGATGACATCATTCGACGGAAGTTCAGAAGAACGTATAGCACCGTCTCCACTAACAGGTGATCAATTGTTTGAGAAAGTAAAAGATTTGGACACTACTTTTGGTAAACCGTTTTCGAAAAACCTTACGAAAACTGGTTGGAAAAAGAGATCGGTTTTTTTTTGAATTACCATACTGGAATTGTCTGTATGTCATATATTTTCTTGATGTTATGCATGTTGAAAAAAATGTATGTGATAGTGTCATCAACACGTTGCTAAATGCACCCGGCAAAAAAAAGGATGAAATTAAGGCTAGATTGGACATGATTGAGATGAGAATATGAGAAGAGTTGACACTAGTGAAGGGTGAAAAACGAACATTTCTTCCTCCTACTGCTTACACTCTTTCCATGCAGGAGAGATATCAGTTTTTCAACTTCTTGAATGACATAAAGGTTCCAGAGGGGTATTCATCAAATATCAAGAACATCATGTCAATGAGCGATATAAAATTAAAGGGTCTGAAATCACATGACTTCCATGTTTTGATGCAAGATCTAATTCCTATAGCTTTACGTTGCATTTTTACCAAGAATGTTTACCATACATTAACGAAGCTCTATTTCTTCTTCAAAGCTATATGCAACAAAGTTATAGACCCGGTGAAATTACCAACTATGGAAAGAGAAATTTCTGTTATATTGTGTGAATTGGAAATGTTCTTCCCACCGACATTTTTTGATATGATGGTTCATTTGATGGTTCATTTGGTGAGAGAGATTCGACTATGTGGTCCTATACATTATAGATGGATGTACCCCATTGAACGATATATGAAGATTTTGAAAGGGTATGTCAAAAATCGAAGTCGGCTAGAGGTTTGTATTGCGAAGCAATATATTGTTGAGGAAGCCGTTGAATTTTGTACTGAATACCTGTCTAGTGTGGAAAACGTTGGCCTACCGAAATCTCGTCACACTGAGCAGATTGAGGGTGAAGGAATTTCTGGAAGAGAGGTTGTCACAATCAATATTACAGA
Organism: Viscum album; assembly: GCA_963277665.1. NCBI lineage: Eukaryota > Viridiplantae > Streptophyta > Magnoliopsida > Santalales > Viscaceae > Viscum > Viscum album. The sequence goes on along the minus strand of OY728134.1, from coordinate 865,270,315 downwards.
TCGGAAGTAGGCTCACCTTTACGTTTTTCATAACAGCTTCGAGGTTGACACATATGTTCAAACCCACAAAGAAATTCTTAGGCGTTTGAATCCTTTTAGGGATGAAAAATGGATATCAGATACACATAATCGACAGTTTATAGGATGGTTTCAGGATCATATTTTTAAGCAGTTAGATGAAAATCCAGACTCAATATCAGAACAACTTTGATGGCTAGCCGGAGGAGCAAATGTGTATGTATTATCTTACAATGCTTATGCAGTTAATGGTTATACATTCTACACTAATGAACATGATGAAGACAGTACCATGCAAAATAGTGGGGTTACACTTGTGGATGATGCGATGCATGTTTCTGGTATTAAGGATAGAAATCCAATTTATGCGAATATGTCATACTTTGGCATCATCAAACGAATATGGGAGTTGGATTATACAAAATTTAAAGTGCCGATTTTTTAATGCAAGTGGGTTGATAACATGAGTGCTGTTAAAATGGATGAATTAGTATTCGTGAAATTTGATTTCAGTAAGGAAGGGGAGAAAGACGAACCATTTATACTGACATCACAGGTAGTACAAGTATTTTATATTCCAGACCCCGAAAACTGAAATTGGTCAATTGTTATGTTATCGACCAAAACAACTGAAGGGTCAGATGAATGTTCAATGGAGGATGACCCTTTTATAGGGACTTCACAATCATTTCACAACAGTCCCAATTTAGACGGCGTTTTGTATGTCAGATGAGACCATAATGGAGGGATTTACATAGTCGATAGAGGATTCAAATCTCTTCAGCCTTTAAAAAAAGAGAGTATAATAATCAAGTTATTTGTTTATTGCAATATACATTGTGTTAAGTTATGTTATTATCTGTTCACTACTAATTTTATGTAATCTAAATTAAATGTTTAACCACTTCTGTAGATAATGACTTCCACACCTGCTGATGCGCCCAATCTTGAGGCACAAAAGGTCTCTCAACCAGCTGCTAGTGGTCCCAGTGCAGAGCAACAACATGTTTCTCAATCAGCTGCTGGTGGTCCCAGTGTAGAGAAACAACAAGTTTCTCATCTTGTTGTTGCTGGTCCTAGTGCTGAGGTATAATAGGTTTCTCAACCTGTTACTGCTAGTCCCAATGCTGAGATACAATAGGTTTCTCAACCTGTTGCTGCTGGTCCCAGTGCCGATGCTCACGCTTCGGAGGAACATATTGATGATACTTCTGAAGAAATTCTAGGAAATGAAACCCTGAAAGTGCAAAAAAAAAACAAGAGCACCATAGTTTGACAGTGTTAGCCAAAATCCTTAAGGCAAAAGAAAAAGGCATAAAATTTGAGGTGGGATGGAATAAGAGAGACCAACATGTTAACCCCAACAGAGCCATCTTTAGTAGCTACATTGGAATCGTCACTCGAAAACGCGTATCGATTGATGTACAGTCGTGGCACCATGTTGTCACTGGGCTTAAGACACTAATGTGGGAAGAGATTACGGTAACATTATGATATCATTTTTTTAATTTATTAAAATAAAATAAAATACCAAAACATAGACTTAATCTTCATCATCCATTGCAGAGTGCATTTATATTAGATTCCTCGCACAAGGAATATGTATGAAGAGTTTCAGGAAGGATTCATAGAGGTTTCCACACAATTTTAACGAAATATCATCTTAAAGATGATGAAGGGAAAAAACAAGCCACACCCACCTCCTCTTTATGCACACTTGATATCCCAAGGAGCGTGGGATGCGTTTAGCAATCATCGCGGGGAGAAGACTTTTCTGGTACATTGTGTGGGGTAATAAATTGTTTGATGTTGCCTATATTCATCACTTTGATTGATAGTTTTTTATTTATGAAACAGAAACTGAGTGCTGAAAATAAAAAACGCGCAACAGAACCAACATACCCTTACCGTAAAGCAAAGATGGGGTACGCTTCACTTGAGAAAAAATTGGTATGTCTTTTAAATCTATTTTACTACTTGTATGTGACATAAAACAACACCATAACCATGTGTCTCTGTTTATATGTAGATTGATGAATCGAAATCGAAATCCATATCCATCTCATGCCATGTGCTATGGAAGGAGGCTTGTGTAAATAAAGAGGGGATACTGATAGATGAAAACACACAAAAAGTGTGGGAAACATGTGTAAGTATGACATAATATAAATTTGATTTTCTTTAAATCTCTATTACATTACAATGACTACTTAATTTTCTATATTTTCTATCTGACATGGTCACAGGAATCAACAACACCCACACCAGATGCAAACATACTTTCAGCAGCCTTGAATCTGCCAGAACAGTATCGCTGCATCAGAGGTGTGGGTTTTGGGGTGACACCCCGAACATATTTTCAAAAACAAAAACAAGCGGATGATCAAAATGAAAAAATGGAAAAGATGCAAGAAAAATTAGCTATTTTCAAGAATAATTACAATACCAGAGAGAGATGATAGCAAGTTTGATGGGGGAGAGGCAAAGAGAAGAAACAAATCAACAACAACTCGTGCGTGATGATCCTGCCCCACCCCCCACCAGCTTTGAGGTGAGCCATTCCCCTAAAAAACCTGACTTAGCTGAGGTAATCAATGTTTTAATAATTGTTTCTGTGAAATGTGATTCACAGACACTGATACCTTTCCTGTACTAATATTCTACAGGGTGAAAATGGATTTGATTTATATCTATCAACTCCCACCTATCGCCTTGTAGCGAGGGCTACGATGTTTAATACGCAGAACGACATGCTACACAATAGACAACTTCTAACAGATCATTTCAGAGTGTCAATTAATGTAGCTAATGAGCCGAGTGCCGAGCTACCTGTTCCAAATGATGGTGACGACATTCATATGGTTGAACAAGCTGTTGGAGGGGGTGTCTGAGAGTGGGGGGGGGGGTGTCCAGGAGGTGCGGGGGGGGGGGGGGGGGTCCAGGGGGTGGGAAGGGGGATGTCTAGGGAAAGGGAGGGTGGGGGGTTGTCTAGGAGGAGGGAGGGGTTATAGGTGGAGTGGTGGGAGGGAGGGGGGCTGTAAGGGGAGGGGGTGTCCAGGGGTAGAGAGGGGGCTGTCTAAGGGGGCTGTCTCTGGGAGGGGAGGGAGGGGGGTTGTCAAGGAGGGGGGGGGGGTTGTCCAAGAGAGGAGTGGGGGATTTCCAGGAGGTGGGAAGGGGGATGTCCAGGGAAAGGGAGGGGGTCTGCAAGGGGAGGGATGGGGGGGGGGGTGCTGTCCAGGGGTAGGGAGGGGGGCATTGATGTTAACTGGAGCATCGAGGTAGATCAGAAAACATGATAAAAGACTATTTGGAGCCTTTAACAAGATCACCATGTTGCCTTTAAATATACTTTAATATCTTCATTTAGTACACCAAAGGAATGACTAAAATCCCAAAAGATAATACTGAAATTCACTCAAATGTAGGCTGTAGAAGCCATGCATTCTGTGCCAGGTTTTTTCCAAAAGTTTTACCTCGGTGCTTAAAATAAGAAGCTGTTACAATTCACTATCTCAAGAGTGATGGTGTGGTTCCATCAATGGGGTTTTTTCCTCCGAACAAGAACGTCAGACGGTACCATTGGATTAAACAACACTGATTCATAATCAGTCGCGGTCTGAATGGCAGTGAAAACATCCTTTATGGCTAAGTTCTTGCATGTTTCCACTCATGTGTCCCATCTCCTCAGTTCCCTTACACCGAACAAAGGTTTTTCAGTTCCTTGGGAAAGTTGGTTCCTATCGCATGCGACTGTGATCGTGTTCTCCATGTTGTTCTCACCTCTGTGCTATATCCTCCATGATCACTGTTGACCGAGCGTTTTCTGCCGTAGTTTCTTTGAGTCCAGACATGTTCTTTTCTAGTTTCACCATACTTTTTGATTACCACACATGGTCCCATGGAAAAAAATTGTAGACAAATCTTCTTGCTCAGTTTCAGTCTCATTTTCCACCAAATATGCGACCGACATCCCGATCGCATCTCTCTCATTCGTCTCCCTATTTCCTCCTCCGTTAGAACGTGTTAGTCTCCTCCGTAGCCAGCATCAACCGATCGTCTTCCTTTTCATGCGACTCAGTCATTATCATCGCCAATGTAAGTCTCTCCCCCTCTTGTTGCGGCACTTTCTCCATGCTACGCAGCATGTTAGTGGTGTGTTTTCACTATTCAACTTACTCTGTCAACTCATGTTCCCACTTGCACTGCTCTTGATCCCACCGCTGCTGGTGCAACGTGAGAGCTTCTATTTTGGATACAATGGCTTAATTCTAAAATTTTCAAGGGTTTCTTCCTCTTTTTGTAATAGAAACGTTTTTATGACAATAGGTTCATTTGGTCATACCCACTAAAATCTATTATTAATATTGTTACTATTTTCATTGATATATTTGCAATTGATTTTCTTTCATTTTCCAAAGATATTATTTGGTTTTTTCTGGTTCAAGTTCACTATAGATTTGCAGAATAATCTGTTTTTGTTCTGTCCAGCGGGGTTGTCTCGGGGAGGGGAGGGAGGGGGTTGTCCAGGAAGGAGGGGGTGTCTGGGAGTGGGGGGGGGGTGTCCAGGTGGGGAGGGGAGGGGGGGGGGGGGGGGTTGTCCAGGAAGGAGGAGGTGTCCGGAAGGGGATGTGGGGCTGTCCAGGAGAGGAGGGGGGGGGGGGGGGGCTGTCCAGGAGGTGGTAAGGGGGTTGTCCAGGGAAAGGGAAGGGGGCTGCAAGGGGAGGGAGGGGGGCTGCAGGTGGAGTGGTGGGAGGGGGGTGTCCAGTGGTAGGGAGGGGGCTGTCTCGGGGAGGGGAGGGAGGGGGGGTTTGGCTAATCACACTAAAGAACTAGGAGATCAAAAGAAAAGTGAACTGGTATGATCATGGCCTATCTAATTGTGTAGGTTCTCATCAGGACCTCTCTAAAACTGAGAAATACAAAACAATATTTATAAGTCAATGAATCATGTTGAGCCTCTTCTAAAATATTAATTCAATCCAAGGAAATATGGACATGTAAAGGTTGTAACGAGTAACAATTGACATTTTATTAATGTATTCTTTCATATTAATGTTTAATTTATTTCATTATTTTATTACTAACATAATATTTTTTTTCTTATATAGGTGAATTTTTTTTCCTGAGTTTGAATGCTTTGTTCAGCAACTAATACCATGGACGACAATTTTTTAGAGCAGATCATGGATGCAAAGAGGATGAAACATCAATTTTTTAACTGTTTATTGGATAATTGTAATTGTAACCAAATTAAAAATTGTTTGAAATGTATATAGCAGTGTGTTGTTTTGTATTCATGATTTCAAGTAAATTTATATAGAATTTTTGTTCTTATGTGATTTGTGGTAGGTGTTGTTTGTGCTGTGTGTACAGGTGATGTCTCATGTGTGCAGGTGCTGTGTAGGTTCTGGGTTTGCACATGCAATTTGGCCTTTATCAGTGCTAATTAAGCGCTGATAAATGGATAATATATCAGCGCTCAAAATAGCAATGATAAAGGTAGTACTTATCAGCTCTATTTTAGCGCTGATAAATACTACCTTTATCAGCACTAAGAAAAGCGCTGATAAAGGGGGGCCTTTATCAGTACTAAGAAAGCGCTGATAAAGGCCCACCTTTATCAGTGCTTGTTTTAGCACTGATAAAGGCCCCCCCTTTATCAGCGCTATGTTTAGCACTGATAAAGGGGACCCCCCCCCCTTTATCTTCGCCGAGATTAACAGTTCTTTCTTAGCGCTATTAAAGGCAGTTTTTAGCGCTATTATAAGCCCTATTTGTAGTAGTGATTGGGGGTTCAAGAATTTTTGAATAAATATTTAGGGGTTTAAAATCCCATGTGCACTAATTCCTGAGCGGGATGCACGGTTTTCCAAACCATGATTTTTAATTGTGTTCCCCTACATAAGGGGTTCATGATTACTCCTAGGTGGGTGTATAGTTTTCCAAACCATTTACCAACTGTGAAAACCCTCTCTATCCAAGTGTGCACAGTTTGGGGTGGGAGGCCGCATAGTTCGGTCAAACCGTGCGCCACCTCCTATGGCTCTAAAAAGGGGTTCACAGTTTCCTGGGAAAAAATGCATGGTTTTCCACAACTATGCACCAACTTTGAACAACCTCTTGGGCTTCAATGTTTTTTAAAAATTCACCCAAAATAACCCAAAAGAAAAACCTAGACAAGGTATGATAAAAAACAAGGGTAAAAGATTATCTAAAAATTAGTATGACACATCTTCGGAAAGGATGAGATCTTACAATCTCCCCACCTTATAAAATCTCATCCTTGAGCAGTACTCAGAAGCATCACTAAGCATCTAAGGTAAAATTTTCATTCCAATTGGATCACATGTCTTATTCCCTCTCCCATGTTACATCTTGAACACGAACACACTTCCAAACGCTTAGAGAAATGACACATGACCTTTCCCAACCACAGTTTCTCACTGAAATCCACAACACGAATAAAATGTTCCTCAAAGTACGTATCATCCTCAAGATCAACCCCATTAACATCGATCACATGAGAATGTTTAGGGTGATACTGCCAATGGTGCGACACATGAAAAACATTTTTCATGTCACTATAACTCTATGGAAGATCCAATTGGTACAACACCGGTCAAATCCTCTCCACAATCTCAAACACTCCAATAAACCTGGGCACCAACTTGCCCTGCCTATGAATCCTACAATGATCCATTCTTGGTGACACCCAAAGGAATACATAATCTCCCACTGTAAAATCAAGAGATCAATGAATTTGATTAGCGTACGAATTCTTACTACTCTAATATGTAGCCATATGTTTCCAAATTAGTTGAACCTATTCAAAAGTCTCCAACTCAAGACTCGGTCCCAACAACTCTAACTCACCTGCCTCCATCCAACACAATGGTTTTCTACATGTCCTACCCTAAAGTGCCTCATATAGTACCATCTAAATACTCTACTAATAATTGTTGTTATAAGTGAACTCAACAATATCTAAGTGATTCTCCTATGAGTCACCAAAATCTAGGATCATGCTCACAGAATGTATTCTAATACCAGAATAGTACGCTTAATTTTTTCATATATTTGTGGATAAAAAGATGTACTCAGAAGCACCTGCATACCAATAACCTTCTGCAAGACTTTCCAGAAGCAATAAGTAAAATTTGAGTCATGATATGAAACTATACTTAGTATCACCCCATACAAATGAACTATCTTCCAAACATTCAAATCACCCAACTTATCCATGGTGAATGTCTCCCTGATTGGTAACAAATGGTTCACCTTTATCAATCGGTCCACAATCACCTATATAGTTTCATTCTTCTGAGGAATCATCATAAGACCCACTATAAAATCCATGTTAATGTCATCCCACTTCCATTTTGGAATGAGAAATGTATTTAATAAACCATCACATCATTGATGCCCAACCTTCACCTATTGATATGTGTAGAATTATGTCACAAGACCTAAAATCTCCCATTTAATGCCTAGCCACCAATACTATTGACATTGGTCATGGTTCATTTTTTTCAAACCCAAATGCACCACCCACTTCGTGGCATGAAACTTGTGTATCATCTCCTCACACATACACGTAATCACAACAACATGGTTTTAAACATGTATGCTATTGTCCTTATCTATAGCCCAATTGGAAGGTGGATCCCCACCTCCAAGGCTTTCCCTCTAGGCCAAAAATTCAAGATCTTCATACTTTCTCTCCCTTATTCGGTTTAGAAGTGTGGAATCAACTAAAAATTACACAAGTTTCATTTTATCCCAGCCCTCCTGAACCTGTATAGGCATATCAATTAGAAAAGTCATCATATTCCACTTAGAACTAGACTCCTAAACTACTTGATTATATGCCTACCTACTCAAAGCATTAGCCGTATTGTTTTCCTTCGATGATGTATAGGCTATCTCAAAATCCGAATACTTCACATACTCAACCCATTCATACTATTGAAGATTCAAATATCACTCTAAGAAGATATATTTTTATATTTTTTGGTTGGTATACACAATAAAATTTTCACCCAATAGGTAATGCCGCCAAAAGTATAAAGAACAAAACACCATGGACAACTCAAGATCATGCGTAGGATAAATTAATTCACGTGGTTTCAATTATCATTATCCATATTCTACAACTCAATCATCCTAGATCTAAACTACTCCATTTCTGATCCTAAACGCATCAAAAAACATGATATACTCCTCACCTAGCTTGGGTAGTATAAAAAATTGTTATAGGAGTCAACTGATTTATCAAATCATAGAAAGCATTATCACATGCTCCAGACCATTAAAATTTGATCCTCATCTTGGTTAATCCTGAAGGTGGTGCTTCAAATCTGAAAATTCCTGGATAAACCTCAGATAACAGCCCACTAAGCCCAAAAATCTATGGATATCAAAAACATTCTTGGGATTATCACAAGAAACCTCTTCCTGTACTTTCTCTAGGTCCACTAACACACCTTCCTAAAAGATGATGTGACCTAGTAAATGTACCATGTTGATCTAGAACTAACACTTAAATAGAATGGCATATAGGCGATACACTCTCAGTGTACTAATGATGATGTCTAGATATTGGGCATGATCATCCCAAGTCTTGGAGTACACCAAGAATCCATCCATAAAAAAACCACAAACTGATCTAGGTACGAGTATAATATTTGGTTCATCCAGGCCATAAACTCATCCAAAGTGTTCTTCAGCCTAAACGACATGATGAAGAACTCGTATAGGTTATACCTACATCTAAATACAGTCCATGGTGTATTAGAATGTCTGACCTCAACTGATGATACCCTGGTCTCAAGTCAATCATGGAGTACACAAAAGCTCCTCTAAATTTTTCAAAAAGTTCTTTGATATATAGAAGAGGTTATCAGTTTTTCACTGTTATCTAGTTCAACTTCTGGTAATCAACACATAAATGAAACACCCCATCGACCTTCTTATAAAAAACCAAAGAACCTCATGGTGACGTACTCGGATGGATAAATCCCCTATCCATCAAATATTCTAGATGATTCTTAAGTTCTTTAATCTCTATCAGTTCCATTCTGTAATGTGGAATAGAAACTGCTCAACTCCTGACATGAGATCAATTGTAAACTCAATATCTATCTTAAGTGATAACCTTGATAATTCCTTAGGAAAGACATCCTAAAACTTGTTCAATATGGGAGTAAATTCTTCATGCTTTACACCCCCTTCATCAAGTAAAATACTTGAAACCTGGGTGGTGTACACCCCCAATTGCTGATGAACTGGCCTTTCATGGCTTGCTAGATATCCCATTTTCCATGATGAACATAACTATTACCCTCATGTGACATAAAGGTTACTCTCCTATGGTAACAATAGATGTGGGATCAATACGATACCACTACTGGAGGCACATTTCTAGCAATTTCTTCCTTTCATCCTACCAAAAAAAGTCATTGTGCAAGCATGTATCTCAATTACAAACACACATCATAGGACACATAACACTTCATTAACACATTTACATAAGAGGTATTTAGATAAGGCTCTAAAAATTCACCCCCATACTCCGCCTCTCGGTCAAAATCGAAGCATAATCACTAACATCAACTGTACCTCACTTGGGTCATGGATAACATAGGGTAAAACAACTTTTCACATCATAAGATTCCCATTAGACACCCATTTTATCCATTTCAAATTACCAATTTTATCATCATTTACAATTATCAATTTCTTATTAAGCACCGTTTCATTTTAAAGCACTCAAATAAATAAAATACTTTTCATTCTTGAAAATCCACTCATAACGTGCTTTTCCAATCAGGGATAATACGATTCATGCAACATAAAATCCAAAGTGTCTAGAATGATGCATGTATACTCAACTCCCATACCATATAGGGAAAAGGGGAAAATCTTAGAAAAATAATAACACCACCCAAATAGTGCATCATTCAAGGCGAAATAAAATTTAATTATAATATAAATCATCAAGAATAATAATGTAACACCCCAAGCTTCCATGGTACGCTTCTCTTTAAATAATACAGTAGCGTGTGTTGTACGCAACTTCGAGTTCTAACACACACCACAACCAATCAAACTAGCCGTTATGAATAGTAATACCCACCTTTTAAAATTTTATAAATTTTATCTTTCAAAATGGAATTCATTTTTGGATTTGGAATATCGAAATTAGCTTAGGGTGAATTTTTGGTATTTTTCTGAAAACTTTCAATTTTTGATGAATAGTGAAAAACACTGAGTTGTAGTTTAAAACTGATTTTTTTTTCTTTAAATAATTATTTATTTTATTTAAATTTATTTTAGGTCAAAATAGATACATAATACCTATATAATTTCAATGTAATTCATTGGAGTCAGTTTATAATAATTTTAGATATATAAAAATTTTATTGAACTTTTCACCGTCTTTTACCGATCTCCTAAGAGAATTTGCAAATTCACATAAAATTTAATTTTACCACTTATGTGAGTGGAAATTTGAAAATTAGAGAGACAAAGTTAATATCAAGGATTAAAATGTGGTTCAACAAGATAAAAATATTTTTTGGTGAATAGTAACTTTTTACTTTTATTTACCACGGTTAAAAGTAAATAAGGTAATTAAGGGTACAAATGATATTATTATTATCATAAAACATGTCCTAATTATATTGGATAAGTATAATTCGACCAAAAACAACCTTGGAAATAAAATATGAACCTCTTTGGTCCAGTTGGATTAGTTTAGGACATTTATTATTATTTAATTCAAAGAAGAGTTAAAAGAGTTAAAATCAAAGTTTAATAACTAAAACATTTTTAATATAGGGTTATACATAAGATAAATTAGATTAAAAATATTAATTAGAAATATAAAAAGATTTAATACATAATGGTATTTTATTTATATTCTTTAGACATTAAATAATTTAATTTATTTATGATACAATGGTGATGCAATAATTACCTAATTAATGAAATATTAAAATAATTGATATTATAAATATTCAAATAAATGTTATTTGAGTCTTTTTATGAATTATAATAATTTTATAGGTTAATATGACATATTAGGTTTGGTTAGATGAATTTTTTTCAAAGTAATAATGCTGTTATGAATTTAGAAAAAACAAAATACCAAATAGTGTCAAAATTGACATAAAAGACTTTTGAAAACAAATATTATATTATTAATTGATATTCTATTCCTAAAAATCTAAGGTTTGGCCAAAGTACTTATATAATGATAGGTTCATCATTAATGAACCACTTGGTGTTCTATTGTAATTATATATTAAGTTTATTAGCCATATAATATAAAAATACAAAGAGACCTGGTAAATGTCAAACTATTTAACTAAGAGTCAAATCTAAAAGATAAAGTTAATATAGTAACCCAAAACTGTCTAAAACCTATTGGTTGAGTGTTTTTCAAACCATACCCACCTTAGTCTTTAAATAATACATTTTGGATCCATTAGAAACCGAAAATGATTTTATTATAAAATAATATTTCTAGTTTTTCCTAAGGTGCCCCTCACCCCTCTTATAAAAGGGAATTTCCCATTCTCTCTAATTCACACCTTCAAAGCCATTTGGCTTGGACAACCTCTACCCAAATACCCTCTACACTTCCATAAATTCATCCTAGATGAATTTCTTTAGTAATAAATCCAACTTAAGGATCCATTTTGATCAAATCAAAAGGAAGAACCCGAAGAAGAGGTAATAATTTCACCACCCTCTTTCAAGTTATTTTCTTCTTCCACTCCTTATTTATTTTTTATTTACATTATAAAATAATAAGTCCAATATCTTCTATATACTGTGATGTTATTATAAATATGGTACAACCATATTCATTATTCTATCTATCCTTTTAATGACATGTCACCATACGTGCGTACGTACGGATTACCGTCTCTACGTCATGGTGTAATTGTTATTCAATACATTATTATATGGATGGGTATAATAATGATGTTTAATTCATGTAAATAATAAATATAACATGATAATTATTCTTTATATATGATATACCATCCAATTATATATTATTTTAATATCAAAATAATGATATTGTCGCTCGTGCGTACGTACGGATTACCGTCTCCACGAACGCGAAGAGATTCATTCCCCATCATATCCATTCAAGAATAATTTTCATTAGATGATTAAAAATAATGTTTAAATACTTAATATCATTCTAGATATGAATAAGATACATCCCATCCATAACAAATATGACTCACATAATAAATAATATAAAGGAAAACGAATCCGTTAACACCCGAAACGATGATAATACTAAGATATTAGTAACAAAACAATGTTAAAAGATCATATATGATATCATATTAATGTATATGATTATTGTATAATTTAATAACAATTATTTCACCATTATATATGAGGTTAAACTACCCTTGACCAAGGAAAATTACAAGGTAAGGGTTTATTTCACAATCTCTTCATTATCCGAGGTTGTTTATATGTATTTATCTACTGGGACCTCTTTATCATCTACATCCATGTTTCTTAAAAAAAAGTATTTCAAAACATTCTTAATATTTTATAGAATATAGGTTAAAGTCATTTATACCATTGTTTTACTTTTTATAAGATGTTTATAAAGGAATCTTTCCGTCGTTTTACAAACAAGTCCCTTTTTAACCTCTTCGACAAAATTAAGGTAAGAATATCTTTTTTAACTTATATGGAGGGTGTGGCTATTTTCCACCATTATAAAATCATAAAAGCTTCCCTTAAAATCTTATAAGAATATTTTCAAATTAATTTTTTTTATAATTATGTGACTTTTAAATGATTTCAAAAAAGGAGATAATTCTCTCAAATTGTTTTGATTTCATGTATGTCAACATCCTTTGATGGATTTTAAGCTTATTTAAAGTTAATTTGTTATGATACAAAACTTCCATATTGTATAGAAGGTTTTGTGATATTTTTTACTGTGGTTGTGTTATTTTTATACCATTAATGGTTTATAAAGAAAGTATTGACATTTCGTATGCTAATTTTAATATGAATGTTTATGTTATGTTTAAACCTATTCATATGAGGATTGAATTGTACTTAGTAAGTGATGGGTGGAGCCCGCTATAGCTCCTCGATGCATCAGTAGGTATCATGTGACAAACTAGTGTCTTGTCACAAGGCCTTTACAAAATCTTATTTGAAGTCTTGGCATAAGGCCTTGACTATGTGGTTATGATAGTCTGACATTATGCATTCCATCATTATGAAAGTGGTTATTGATATTTCATGTGATTATTCGACTAGTAGAATATCCTTGTGAATAAGTAAATGACATTATTTCATTTTATTTTTGACATATTATGCTGAAGTTCAAGTTTAAAAGGCTTTTTTTTAGTTACACATTGGCTTAAATGTTTATGCTTATGTATGAAAGTTTCTGCTATATTGTTATCCTTACTGAGCATTTGAGATCACCCCTTTCTATGTTTTATTTTTCCCAGGATGTGAAGAAGTATTTTATGACTGACCTGTAGGGATAGTCTAAGGGGATATGAGTGTGGACTATGGAGACTATGTTGTTTTAGTTTTTCACTTTATGATTTAATGTAAGACTTATGAATGTATCTAGTGTTTACAAGGCTACTAAACTAATCGGTCTTTCGAGACTTGATCTTTTGTGATCATTCCAATGTTATGTAATAATGCACTGACTATAGGTAACTGGGATTGGGGCATTACAGTTGGTATCAGAGGAAGTTTAGTACAAACCTTGGAAGATAGATTTAGATAAACTTTGATTAGAGCACATAGACCTAAGATGTACTTTGAGGATTAGTATAGAATAACTTCCTAGAATTTTGGTATTGTAGAGGTTTTGTGAGTTTTCCGAGCAATACATCCCCATCTGGATATGAGCAGGTAGAGGCGGATCGAGCACAAATGTACCTAGGGGTGAAACCCAGAAACACCGCTTTGAGCTAGACTCAAACATGAACTGGTTCATGACAATGGGCCTTGCTACACTATTGGTTACGACACTCCCAGTGGATATGCTTAGGATAATTCTCATTTTCTTTACAAACCATTATGAGGGGTTTATGAGTATATACTTACTCAAAGAAAACTTTTTTATGATTATGGATTATATCTATAAACTTTTCAATTTATGTTAAGTGTTTTACAAGTTTGGATTTATGTATTGCGATTCATAAACTAATCTAGTGTATGCCATTGTTTAGAAATGGTGCCTAGTAGAAGGAATGGAAACCGTATCAATGCATGCACTCCATGTAGGGATTTCCCTCCTGATCAAGATAATTATAGTGGAGCTAGTGATGCAACTGGTGCTAATCAGATAATCACCATACTGGGACAACTCACTCAGGTTATGAACAATAACCTTACCCGTATGGAGCACCCCGATCCGCAGTGTGGAGGATCAATGTTAGATCGCTTCACGAGGAAACAACCACCAACATTCAATGGGGGTATAAATCCACTAGTACTTGAGCAATGGATAAATTCTTTAGAGAAAATATTCTACGGCTTGGGGTGTAGTGAAAGGGAAAAAGTTTTCATGACAGTTTACTGCCTCACTAGAGATGCTGATCAATGGTGGTTATTGATTCAAAACACGAAGGAGGATGATGAAGTATAAAATATGGAATGGAGGGAGTTTAAAGATATTTTCTTAGAAAAATACTTTCCTCATGGCCATCGAGTGGATATGGAAAGGCAATTTTTGAGTCTAAGAAAAAAGGAGGATGAGAATGTTGCAAAGTATGAGTCTAACTTTACAAGGTTAGAAAGGCATGCTGAAGATTATATACGTAACCCAAGAAGTAATATTGATCATTTATTTTATGGGTTAAAACAATTTATCCATCGAGAATTAGTCTCACAATCCTTCTCATCGTACGAAGATATTGTCTTATGTTCTATTAAGACAGAAAAGGAATTCTTTAAGTCTTACGACTTTAAAGAAAAGAAAGAGAAGAAGAGATCTGTTGATCACTCTAGAAATATAAATAAGGGGAAGAAGGGAAAAGTTGAATATCCATCCTGTAGTAAATGTGTGAAGAAACACCCCGGTACTTTTCTGAAGGGAATGTGAGTCTGTTACAAGTGTGGTGAAAAAGTCCACCAAGCTCGTGATTGCAAGGGGAAGAAAGAAGCTACCAATGTTCAATTCAACAATTGCAGGGAGATGTGACATTATGCAAATGAATTTCCTAAGAGTCAGGGTAAATTACCTCAGAAAAGGCCAAGGGATCAAGACCAAGCTTATGCGATCACTACTGCTGAGATTGAAGCTCCGAAAGACGTGGTGGCAGATGCTTTGAGAAGAAAGGATCATGGAGTTTTGAACAAGATGAGAGTTGAAAGGGATCCTATTTTCATGGATCTAGTAAATATGGATATGGGGATAACCATGGAAGGTGAAACATCAATGATTTTTCAAATGTTTGACAAACCATATTTACTAGAAAGGATAAAAAGTTCTCAGGCTGATGATGAGGAGTTTCAAAAGAAGATTAAAGCTGTGAATGATGGGAGATTGAGTGACTTTGTGTATGAAGGTGGAATTTTGAAATTTGGTAAGAAACTTTGTGTTCCCAATATACCTGATCTAAAAAGATAATTGTTGGATGATGCTCATAGTTCCAATTTCTCTATACACCCTAGGAGCACCAAAATGTATAGAGATTTGAAGGAACATTTTTGGTGGGACAACATGAAGAGGGAGATTGCTGATTTTGTCTCAAGATGTATGGTTTTCCAATAAGTGAAAGCTGGAAGGCAATAGCCTGGAGGAGTCATGAAACCTCTTCCCATACCGGAGTGTAAATGGTATAATATTACGATGGACTTTGTCATGGGACTACCAAATACTCCTATAAGGAATGTTGCAATATGGGTCATTGTTGATCGTTTTACCAAGTCAGCACATTTTCTTGCTATAAGAGAAGATTTACCACTAGAAAATCTAGAAAGACTATATATTAATGAAGTAGTGAGACTTCATGGAGTACCCCTATCGATTGTTTCTGATCATGATCCACATTTTACATCAAGATTCTAGAAAAGTATTCAGAAAGCCCTGGATATCGAGCTTCGTTTGAGCACTGCTTACCACCCCCAAACTGATGGACAATCAGAATGGACTATTCAAACCTTAGAAGACATGTTGAGATCATGATCACTTGACTTTCAAGGTATGTGGGATCAATATTTACCTATGGTAGAATTTTCCTATAACAATAGCTTCCATTCAAGTATTCAGATGGCACCATATGAAGCGTTATACGGAAAGAGATGTCTCACACCAACCTGTTGGGATGATGTTGGTGAAAGAAAACTAGTAGGCCCAGAACTTGTAGAGGAAACGATGGAAAAGGTGAAGATAATCCAAACCCACATCAAAGAAGATCAAAGTAGGCAGAAGCGTTATGCTGACAACCGAAGGAATGATTTGGAATTTTAGGTAGGAGATCATGTTTTCTTGAAGGTATCTCCATGGAAGGGAGTTATACGTTTTGGTAAGAAATGTAAATTGAGTCCCTGGTACATAAGACCTTTCAAAATTCTAGAACGAATTGGGGCTGTAGCTTATCGTTTGACAATGCCGCCAAATCTCTCCCAAGTTCATGATGTGTTCCACGTATCACTGTTGAGAAAATACATTCCTAACCCAACACATGTACTCACCTATGAGGAAGTAGAACTGGAACCCGATATGTCTTATTGTGAAGATCTCATCAGGATTCTTGATACCAGAGAACAAGTGTTGAGAAACCGGATGACTCGTCTGGTAAAAGCTCTATGGAGAAACCATAAGAAGGAAGAGGCAACGTGGGAGCCCAAGGAACTAATGATGAAGAACCACCCGAGTCTTTTTATGCAGTAATATCCTAGAAATTTTTAGGATGAAATTATTTGAAGGAGAGGAGAATATAACACCCCAAGCTTCCACGGTACGCTTCTCTTGGAATAATACAGTAGCGTGTGTTGTACGTAACTTCAAGTTCTAACACACACCACAACCAATCAAACTAGCTGTTATGAATAGTAATACCCACTTTTTGAAATTTTATAAATTTTATCTTTAAAAATAGACTTAATTTTTGGATTGGGAATATCAAAATTTGCTTCGGGTGAATTTTTGGTATTTTTTTGAAAACTTTCAATTTTTGATGAATAGTGAAAAACACTGAGTTGTAGTTTAAAACCGAATTTTTTTATTTAAATAATTATTTATTTTATTTAAATTTATTTTAGGTCAAAATAGATACATAATACCTATATAAGTTCAATGTAATTCATTGGAGTCAGTTTATAATAATTTTAGATATATAAAAATTTTATTGAACTTTTCACCGTCTTTTACCTATCTCCTAAGAGAATTTGCAAATTCACAAAAAACATAATTTTACCGCTTCTATGAGTGGAATTTCGAAAATCTGAGAGACACAGTTATTATCAAGGAGTAAAATTTGGTTCAATAAGATAAAAATAATTTTTGGTGAATAGTAACTTTTTACTTTTATTTACCATGGTTAAAAGTAGATAGGGTAATTAAGGGTAAAAATGATATTATTATTACCCTAACACATGTCCTAATTCTATTGGATAAGTATAATTCAACTAAAAAAAACCTTAGGAATAAAATATGAACCTCTTTGGTCCAGTTGGATTAGATTAGGACATTTATTATTATTTAATTCAAAGAATAGTTAAAAGAGTTAAAATCAAAGTTTAATAACTAACAAAAATTTTAATATAGGGTTATACATAAGATAAATTCGATTATAAATATTCATTAGAAATCTAAAAATATTTCCTATATAATGTTATTTTATTTATAATTTTTAGACATTAAATAATTTAATATATTTATGACACAATGGTGATGCAATAATTACCTAATTAATGAAATATTAAAATAATTGATATTATAAATATCAAAATAAATGAAATTTGAGTATTTTTATGAATTTTACTAATTTTCTAGGTTAATATGACATATTAGGGTTGGTTATATGAATTTTGTTCGAAGTAATAACGCTGTTATGAATTTAGAAAAAACAAAATACCAAATAGTTTCAAAATTGACATAAAAGTGTTTTTAAAACAAATATTATATTATTAATTGATATTATATTCCTAAAAATATAATGTTCTACCAAAGGACTTATATAATGATAGGTTTATCATTAATTAACCACTTGGGGTTCACTTGTAAGTATATAGTAAGTTTATTAACCATATAATATAAAAATACAAAGAGACATGGTAAATGTCAAACTATTTAACTAAGAGTTAAATCTAAAAGATAAAGTTAATATAGAAACCGAAACCCATCTAAAACCTATTGGTTGAGTGGTTTTCGACCCATCCCCACCTTATCATTTAAATAATCCATTTTGGAGCCATTATAAACCTAAAATTATTTTATTATAAAATAATATTTCTAGCTTTTCCTAAGGTTCCCCTCACCCCTCTTATAAAAGGGAATTCCCCCTTCTCTCTAATTAACACCTTAAAATCCATTTGGATCGGCCAAACTCTGCCCAAATACCCTCTACACTTCCCTCACTTTATCCTAGAGGACTTACTTTAGTCATAAATCCATCTTAAGGAGCCCTTTTGATCAAATCAAAAGGAAGAACCCGAAGAAGAGGTAATAATTTCACCACCCTCTTTCAAGTTCTTTTCTTCTTTCACTTCTTCTTTCTTTGTTATTTCCATTATAAAATAATAACTCCAGTATCTTCGATATAATGTGATGTTATTATAAATATGGTACAACCATATTCATTATTCTATCCATCCTTTGAATGACATGTCACCATACGTGCGTACGTACGGATTACTGTCTCCACGTCGTGACGTAATTGTTATTCAATACATTATTATTTGTATGAGTATAATAATGATGTGTAATTCATATAAATAATAAATATAACATGATAATGATTCTGTATATATGATATACCATCCAATTATATATTATTTTAATATCAAAAGAATGATATTTTCGCTCGTGCGTACGTACGGATTACCGTCTCCACGAACGCGATGAGATTCATTCCCCATCGTATCCATTCAAGAATAATTTTCATTAGATTATTAAAAATAATATTGAAATACTTGATATAATTCTGGATATGAATAAGATACATCCCATCCATAACAAATATGACTCACATAACAAATAATATAAATAAAAAGGAATCTGTTAACACCCGAAACGACGATAATACTTAGATATTATTAACAAAACAATGTTAAAAGATCATATATGATATCATATTAATGTATATGATTATTTTATAATTTAATAAAAATTATTTCACCATTATAAAGGAGGTTAACCTACCCTCGACCAAGGAAAATTACAAGGTAATGGTTTATTTCACAATCTCTTCATTATCCAAGGTTGTTTATATGTAATTATCTATTGGGACCTCTTTATCATCCACATCCTTGTTTCTTAAAAAAAAGTATTTCAAAAAATTCTTACTATTTTATAGACTATGGTTTAAATTCATTTATACCCTTGTTTGACTTTTTATAATATGTTTATAAAGGAATATTTCCATCATTTTCCAAACAAGGCCCTTTTTAACCTCTTCGACAAAATTAAGGTAAGAATATATTTTTTAACTTATACGGCAGGTGCAGCTATTTTCTGCCATTATAAAATCGTCTAAGATTCTGTTACAATATTATAATAATATTTTCAAATAAATTTTTTCTTTTATAATTATGTGACTTTTAAATGATTTCAAAAAATGAGATACTTCTCTCAAATAGTTTTGATTTCATCTATATCAACATCCTTTGATGGATTTTAAGATTATTTGAAGTTGATTTATTATGATAAAAAACTTCCATATTGTATTGAAGGTTTTGTGATATGTTTGACTGTAGATGTGTTATTTTTATACCATTCATGGTTTATGGAGAAAGTATTGACATTTCATATGCTAGTTTTAATACGAACGTTTATGTTATGTTTAAACCTGTTCATATGAGGAATGCATTGGACTTAGTAAGTGATGGGTGGAGCCCGCTATAGCTCCTCGATGCATCAGTAGGTCTCATGAGACAAACTAGTGTCTTGGAACAAGGCCTTGAAAAAATCTTATTTGTAGTCTTGGCACAAGGCCTTGACTATGTGGTTATGATAGTCTGACATTATGCATTCCATCATTATGAAAGTGGTTATTGATATTGCAAGTGATTATTTGACTAGTAGAATATCCATGTGAATAAGTAAATGGAATTATTTCATTTTATTTTTTCCATATTATACTGAAGTTCAAGTTTAAATGGATTTTTTAGTTATACATTGCCTTAAATGTTTATGCTTATTTTTGAAAGTTTCCGCTATATTGTTATCTTTACTGAGCATCTGAGCTCACCCCTTTATATGTTTTATTTTTCCTAGGATGTGAAGAAGTATTTTATGACTGACCTACAGGGATATTCTGAGGGGATATGAGTGTGGACTATGGATAATATGTTGTTGTAGTTTTTCACTTTATGTTGTAATTTAAGACTTATGAATGTATCTAGTGTTTCCAAGGATACTAAACTAATCGGTCTTCCAAGACTTGATATTTTGTGGTAATGCCAATGTTATGTAATAATTCACCAACTCTTGGTAACTGGGGTCGGGGCATTACCAATAATCCCACCCTAGGTACTTGGGTTATCCCCCACACATGGGTCAACTACTTCCATGCATGAGCTCATGACTAAGGCTTGACTCATTCCAGTATCCTATCTACCAATCCAAAATATAAAGACCATTAAAAAAATAAAAACTACATTTGATACCACTTCATAACATCCCAAACCAAGTTCCACAAGCTGTTGAACCAAGCTGGTTTGTTAGATGACCTCAGGCGCACCTCCCCGTACTCCATAAGATGTCAACTAGAAGTGAGGGTTTAACATTTAACATGGGGAAACTATAACCTCTTTATCAAATTATCACAATGGTGGAAATAAATAAGCAATATCCAAATGATAATAAATAATAATCAATAATCAAACAACATCACATGTATAAATCCAAAATAGGGGAAATTTCTATG
This sequence comes from Viscum album, assembly GCA_963277665.1. Taxonomy (NCBI): domain Eukaryota; kingdom Viridiplantae; phylum Streptophyta; class Magnoliopsida; order Santalales; family Viscaceae; genus Viscum; species Viscum album. Next base: position 865,249,184 of record OY728134.1, on the reverse strand, counting down.
ATCCCAAGTAGTAGATATGTCATGCCATATAAAATTTTCAAGTGTCAAATAAAAACCCAAAATAAAGACACACTGACACCTCATAATAAGGTTCATACATCATGTCTAGTTCTCTCACTCATGTCATTTCCTAAATCCCAACTCATCTATCTAACATAAGGATATTACCTTGGTGTTCTTATCTTCTGGGGAAGACCTAAATCTAGTTACTTTTATAGAATTGTTGATAAAATCATGAAAAAAATATCCTCCTGGAAGGGTAAAAATCTATATATGGCTGGTAGAATCTTTCTTGTGAAATATACGATTGTTTCTAAAATGATTTATTCGATTATGGTTTATCATTGGACTGGTGGTCTTCTTAAAAAAGTGAACGTATACATCAAAAATTTTGTCTCGACTGGAAGTACAATCGAAAGAAAGCTTTTGACCATACCTTGGTACAATTTTTGTAAACCTTTAGATAAGGGTGGTATTGGAATCAAAAATCTAAAGTTCTTTAATGAGGCTCTTCAAGCTAGGATGACTTGGTATCTGATTCATATTAACGTTGATTCCACTTCCTTTCTCCAAAATAGATTTCTTACCAAGATTAAGAATAAAAATCTAATCTATATCACTTATTCCATTTGGAAATCCATTCGTCATTCCTTTTCCAACATTATGAACAATTATAGATGGATGGTTAGTGCTAACTCCACCATTAAATTTTGTCTTGATAACTTGGCTGGTGTTCCTTTAATCCTCATGCCGATTCCAACTTCTCTTCCTGTTAATATCAATTCCTACATTGGGGAAGTTGTTAATTATCTTGACATCAATCTTCTTGATGATATCACTCATTTCATTGATAATTATCACTTCTCTAACTCTAGGGACTTCTTCATATGGGAGCCTACTCCTAACAGTGTTCTGGACTCCAAAAGATTCTACAATTACAATTTCATACACTTTGTTTCTAACTTATGTTGTCTAAAAGCTTTCAGAAAACCTTAAATTTGGCCATTGAGACTTACTCTTGTTTGGCTTATTTCTCATCACAGAATCCCCACTGAAGTTTTCCTGCAATATTTTGGGATTCATCTTTGTTCTCGATGTCACATGTGCAATCAGCATAGAGAGTATGTCAATCATCTTTTTCTATCTTGTGCTATAGCTGCAGCTCTATGGGATTATATTCTTAATTTTTTTGTTACAGATGGTTAATTTTTTATTCTATCAACTCCCAGTTACAACATTGTGTTTACTTTGGTTCTTCTCAACAAATCAAGAATCTCTTTTTGGCTGCTGTTGCTGAGCTTATTCATGTGATATGGTATGATATGAATAATTTCATTTTTAATAGCTTCTCATTTAAGCTTAATACAGGTAAGGCTCGGATTCTCATTTCCATTCAGGAAGCTGCCTAGATCCAGAAAGCGTATTGTGATAATTCTGTTGGGGACTTTGAGATCCTACATCGTCTTCGGATCAATGTTATTTACAGACAGCCTCATCGCACCTTTTAGGTCTTTTGGCAGGCTCCGTTTCTTGGATGGATCAAGGTTAATGTCGATGGTGCATCTAAAGGCAACCCAGGTTTGGCTGGTTGCAGTGCTATATTTAGGGATTACCTTGGCAGATGTCAAGGATGCTTCTTTGGTAGTTGTGGTATGGCCTCATCTCTGGAAGCTGAAATGATGGGAGTTATCCATGCAGTTGATTTTGTTAAGCATAAGGGATGGAACAATATCTGGATTGAAAGTGAATCAACCATTATCGTTCAAGCCATTTGGAAGGGGGTGGTGCATCTTTCCTAGTCTCTCACCTCCCTTTGGATAAATTGTCTTGATTTGCTCAAGGATATTAACTACATTTCCACTCATACGTTTTGTGAAGCAAACATGGTTGCATATGGTCTTGCCAACAAGGGAGTCAATCAGGACATTACATGGCATGATGATTTGACTGGTGATTTGATCCCCTTTTTTGATAAAGATTGTAATAAAATGCCTTCCTTTAGACTCTTGTAATTTGTTTCTTGCTTTTTCAATAAATTGTTGCTTAGTCTTTGACTAAGGCACCACCCTCTTTAAAAAAAAGTATAAAGAATAAAGAATAAAAGACATAGTAAACAGGTTTCACAATTATTATTCTTTAATCAACCACATCAAACCTACTTCATCCTGTGTCGGAGTCTGAACCATATTCTATTGGAATATCATAATTCATTATTTCATGGGATTTCATTATCCATTTAATTCCAATTTCATATTTAATGAATTGGAGAATCATTCAACGTACCAATATCTCAGTCACTTGGAACCTCAGTCTAATTCCAATTTCACGGGGCCTCAAGCATCAGTCTACTATCCAATGGGTATTTGGAGCTTCAATCCTTATCCCACAACTCATTATTAACATTCATGCATCAAGGTCCTAGAGAATCATTTTGACACCCCATTGGTATTTGGAAGATAGGTACCTGACCCACACCTCATTTATCATTCAATAAATAATATCACAAATATCACATACATATCAAGGTTCAACATCATTAACCTTCTATTTAATCATTCTCATCATGGTGTACCATTTCAATTATAAATCACAACCATGGTTATTTACTTTAATCACATGTAAGAACATGAAAAATTCACCATTAATCCAATTATAAACATTTAATCAAACAATTCTTTAACCCTTGGATCCCTCTATTGGGTGAATTTCTTTCTCCTATCCCCACTAATCTTTTCGGGTCACCCGATCCTGACTGGGTGGAAAAAAATGATGTTCAACCCACATGTGTTGATGGATTGTTATGTCAAACCATCATTGATCGAGATTTCACCCTCTGGGACTCTCTTCCATCTTGGTTGGAAACAAATCCTTCCTAGATGGGTCTCTCTCTTGAGTGACCTCTTTGTGGGGATGGGGGGTTTCCTTATGTGGATGGTTCTAAAAGGCTAAACCAATGGATTCCCTTTATTAAAATAATTCATTAACCCTTCATGTTTAAGTAAACTAACCCTTTAATTTATATTATCACCATGAAATAAGGATTTAATTAAATTCTAATAACCCATTATTTCCCCTTTCACTTTCCAAAAATCATCATTTTAGACATTTTGGCACACCCCAAGGGTTTCCATCAAGCATTTTCTCACAAAATCCAATGACCTAGTGTGATCCGTGGAAGGTTACAAAATTCCATAGAATTAAATTCATCTTTAAAATTTAAATACAATTGATCAACATGGAAATTAAATGGTACAATTACATAAACATGATTATAATCAATACTATGTGAATTAGAAATTAGACCACCTACCTCAGGATTATTGAAAAACCCTAACTAGACTTTAACCCTCAATTCAATGTTGATTGGTCAAAATCACAATAGTAAGGAAGATCTTGGACTAATACCTAAGATCAAGGTAAAAAAAAGATCCATCAAAACCTAGATCTAAACCAATTTCCAAAGGAGGAAAAAATCACCCCTCCAATGGGTAAGAATGATCATAGAGAGGAAACTAAAAGAGAAGAGATCACATACTAGAAGCATGGTTGATTCCTTCCACTGGATATTCAATTCACACTAAAAGAGGTTTTAGAATATTAGGAATAATCTTAGGAACCTCCAAGATCAAAGGTAATAATATTAGGCCATAATAGGGTGATTAGGGATATAAACCAGGGGTTTGAGAATATTAAAATAAATTTTTAGGAGTTTAAAATACTGTACACATGGTTTCCTGGGAAATTCCCATGGTTTTCTAAATTGTGTGCCTAAACCATGTGCCCATACTTATGGGGTTCATGATTAATCCTAAATAGGAACATGTTTTTCCAAAATATGAACCGATAGTGAAAAATCTCTCTTTCCATAGGTGCATGATTTGGGGAGGGAGGCTGCATGGTTTGGTCAAATGGTTCACCACCTCCTGTGGCTCCAAAAAGGGGTGCATGATTTCCTAGGGAAAATTTCATAATTTTCCCTAACCGTGAACAACCACATGGGCATCGAAATTCCTTCCAAATTAATAAAAACATCTTTAAAGAAAACCCCATCCAAGGTATGATAAAAAGGGTAAAAAATTAATTAAAAATGAGTAAAAGACAACTTCAAAAAGGTCAGTATCTTACATATATTTATAGATCCATATTATTTTCAATCATTAATTTACATTTTATTCAAATATTAATAAAATAACAATGGGTTTATGTTAAAATATTATTTTTGTTGGGATTATGTACGATTAATTTTCTGATGATGAAATTATATAATCTATCTCTCTCAAATAATATTTATTTTCTTATATTCTATCTATTTAGAGAGATTACATGTTTTCCTTTAATTTTTCTCTCTTTAAGTACTCAAGAGACCAAAATAATGTTTTTAAATAAAATTGAATTTATATCTCCCTTTGATCTATAATCTTATCTTACATGTCCATATTTTCCTTAAAATGTTTTCAATAATGTTTTTAATATTCTCTATAGAATTATTATATTATTTTCTACACATGTTAGAATTTATGTAATTTTTAAAGGAATCTTATAATAATTTTTCAAAAGAGGTAATTCTTAATGTTTAAGAAAAAAATTGGAATGAGTTTTTGTTTTTAACATGAACCAAATGAACAACTTTCTCCATTATCAAAAATAATATTTTCATTTAATATTAAATTATATGTTTACTTGTTCTTTTGAAAGAAAAAGTTTTCTTTAATATTTTTGGATATTTTTTGATTTTAAATAATCGATTTAAAAATGAAATTGGAATTTTATTCAAGTGATATTCTAGTGATCTCTTAAATGTATTTTCATCTATAAAAACATCCTTTATTATTTTTTATAGTTTCCAATGGATATGATCAAATGTTACCATATTTATTATTTATCTGGATAGTTTATCAATATGATGATGACATTTTTATGAAACTTGTATCCTTTCCACATGTTATGATATGATGATATTTTTAATGTTTTAAAATATTTTGGAACACATATATGTGGTATTCATTAAGTGATAGGTGGGCATAAAATTATATAGCCCTAGAATGCATTGGGTAAAGAAGGATATCTCATCAGGTAATAAGTAATAGAATATGGAGTGAACCCTGTTCAGAAAGAAACATTGTCCAATATAATATTCTTGAGAGTGACCTTTGTATATGGAATGGTGGAATTGGGAGTTAACCTAAACCAATATTATAGTTTTGGTGGTGATCCTTGACCAATGAAATTATTTTCTATACTAATGTGTATGAAAAAAATATATTCATTATTTTTTTATTATGTTCTCATGATACATGAATGATTATTTATGATCCTATACACTTATGACATATACATTTTGGTATGAAAATTCCTTATTCCATGATTCATGATTAATTATCCTTGATTATTTGCAAATGGATTTTTGGATATTCTGGTCATGTTATCATAACCTTATGCTTGTCTTATAATCATTTATGATAATCAATTGATATCTATTATGTTTACCCTTAATGAGCATATGATCTCACCCTTTCTTATGTTTCATTTCCCTAGGTTAAGAATAATTGTTTTAAGTAGGGTTTTTATAAGAAGGGTGATAGTTTGGATGAACTAAGTTGGAGATGATGTATAAAATTTTATGTATGAGTTTTTTCTGTATCCATGATTACAAAGTCACTAAAACATTATAGTTATAGAATAGATCATGTTTATATGTATTGAATATTAATTTAATAAGATTTAATATTTATGTATGTAATATATGGGTCAATACAGGTAGTATTGGATCAAGGTTTAGTAACCTTTTGAAATTAGGAAGATGAAATTTATTGAGATCCCTTAGGACAATACTATGTATAACATAACATTCTAAAGTTTTGGTAAAGTGGAGATTATGTGTTTTTACTAGAAATTAATCTATGTATGGAAACTATAAGTGGACATGGTTTGGGAACATATACATCTAGTAGTAAAAAAACCAAAAAGAGTTAGTCAACTATGACCATCATTCTATTGCAAGGTTAATGGTCACTTACTGTGCACATGGTTTGAAACCCCCCAAGCTCAATTTAAAGGATTTTTACTAGAAATTCCATAATTTCCCCCATGGATCATAATCCATAGGTGTTTTTAGGGGTTCAATTTGTGTTTTATACTTCTTATACTTTGTAAAACTTTTTCTTGGCTTTGGTGAGGGTTCCCACTTAACCCTTAAAAGTGATTTTTTAAAATAAAAAATTATATTTTGTGATTAAATATATATTTCCCATGGATTAACTTAGTTCAACCTGATGTATCATATATTGAAAAGAAGGTGTCAATATTTAGACATTGTATAAATCATTTTCATGATTATAAGATTCCCCACCAAGATTATTGTTAATTATACTATTCCTTTTGGATTTATTCAATGACTATAACTAGAAGGAACCATGTTAAAATTGAAAATTATGGACATTGGAATGATTATACTCATGAGAAATCAAATGAAGCAGGTGATATAATGAGAAAAATTATGGTTATGACTAATCATATAACTTGTTATATAATTAAAAATCTCAACATGGTTCAATTTTCTAACACACCTAATAAGATAAAAATGGAGTTTTATGAAGAATGTAGAGGAAAAAAGATTAAATTTCTACCCTTTCAATAATGTGTGAAGAATCACCCAAGGAAATGTCTCAAAGGAACAATAATATGTTTTATGTGTGGAATAAAAGGGCATAAATCGACAAATTATTAGGGTAAATGAAGAGTTCAATGAAGTAAAATGAAGTTCATCCTAAGGAACCAATTTTAGTTCAATGTCATATGTGTGGGGAACTTGGGAATTATACGATTCAATGCCTAATCCAAAAGTTAGGTCATAGAATAAGGAAGGGTACACGTTATGTCTATCACTGAGGCATCCATGATGGTTAAGGAACACATATCCTACACTCAAAATATGGGGATATCATTTAATGTTTGTATGGATGGTCCCTGTAAAAAATATTAATAATATCCCTTTAAAATAATTTGATATTATTTTGATCATTGATTAGAACCTTATACATAGATCCCCTATAAATTACCAAAATAAGGAAATCAAATTTGATATTCCTAACCAACCTTTGATCATTTATAAATTTGAGGATAAATGTAAAATTATAATGAAAATTTCATCCCTTCCATGAGTCTTGATTCCTATTCAAAGGTGTGTTTATGTTAAATGGCCAGGTAGAAACTTAATTTCGAAGATATTCCTATTATATAAGAGTTTGTTGATGTATTTACAAAAGATATTCATATTCATCCTCTAAATCATGAAGTTGAGTTTTTAATATAAATTATACTCTATTCTATGACAATATCAAAGGCTCTATATATAATATCCCTGATTGAGGTGTAGGAATTAAATATGAAACTCTAGTAGGATCTTGATAAGGGATTCATATGGAAAAGCGTGTTACCTTGGGGTGAACCGGTTCATTTTTCTAAGAATACAGATCAATGAATATCTGTATTGATTATAAATAACATAACAACATCACAATCAAGAATATGTCTCATATTCACTATATTAATGATTTATTTTATCAATTATGATAAGTTCAATATTTTTCCATGATTGATATTCAATTTGGATATTATGAATTGAGGTTTAAAAGTAAATAAATACTAAAAAAAAAACATCCAATCAATGTAAAAAAACTATGTATTTATAGTAAGTTGATTTGGTCTTAATAATTCTTTATCAATATTTATAGATTTAATGAATAAATCTTTTAGAGATTACCTAGATCAGTTTTGGTTGTATTTATAGATTATATTACAATATATTCTAAGAGAAAGAAAGAGAATAAATATCAGTTGAGGATTGTACTGAAGACCATAAATAAGGACAACCTGTATGAAATTTTTTCAAATTATTAATTTTGACTAAACAAGTTTTATTTTTGGGACACATAATATCATGTGATGGTATATTGGTGGATCCATAAAATAAAAAAGTTATTTTACATTATCCCAGACCAACCAATATGATAGATATCTATTATTTCCTAGATTTTATCTATGTTATTGGTTATTTTTTAATGATTTATCACATATATATAATTAACTAACCTTGTAAACTCAAAAGGGAGTTTAGTTCCTTTTTACTGATTAATGTGAATAATATTTTGTGAAACTAGAGAAAAGGTGGATCAAAGAACATGTCCTACCACTAGAGAATTTATTCTCACGCTACCCTATAGTGGATAAGGGTTTCTTATTTATAGTGATACATCAAATAATGGGATATGGTTTGTTCTTGCATGGAATGATATAATCATAGCATATGCCTCAATACAATTGAAGGTTCATGAAAAAAATTGTTGAACTCAAGATTTGGAGTTATTAGTGGTGATATTTGAATTAAATATACCACGGAATTATATTTTCAGAGAAAGGTGTGACATATATAATAGTCATAGAATTTTAAAATATATATACACTCATAAATTGTTGAATATTTGGTAGAGAATACAGTTGGAGTGAATATAATATTATGACTACCCAATACATTACCACCATGGGAAAGAAAAAAAAGTGGATAATGGTTCAAGTCAAAAGGATCATGTTAACTTATTCATGATGAGGATAAAAAAAGATCCAATATTTATGTATTTTTAATGGATGGACCATAAAATATTGAAGGAATGTGAGAAATATTATCTTTCTCAAATGAATATTCATTCATTTATCCATATGAATAATAAAGAGGAATAGATGGAGGATGTGGAGTTTCAAAATAAGGTGAGAAATGTTATTAGTTAAACTATTATTATTATGTAATGATAAGGTTTAGGAACTATTTGTGAATCTCACAAATAAAAGACTTGAAATAAAGATCTATTGGAATAAGTTCATAGCTCACCATTCTCTATTCATCTTATAAGTATGAATACGTATAGAGATCTGAAAGAATATTTCTAGTTTTATAATATAAAGAGATATATTGATAAGTATGCATCTTAATGATTGGTATAACAGTAAGTTAAGTCTCAGAGATATAATTTTAAGGATATTCTACAACCGTTACCCAAGCTAGAATAGAAGTTGGAAAATATCCTCATGGATTTCTTCATCGGCCATCCCAATTTTTTAAAGGTCATAATTCTATTTCATTTTTAGTTTATCCCCTTAAAAATTCATCACACTTAATTACTATCAAATAATATTTATATTTTGATCATATTTCTAGGATATACATTAAGTAATTGATAAGGTTTTATGGATTACCAAATTCTATGGTATATGATCAATATTTGAGGTATACCTCAAAGTTCAAAATAATTATTCAACAATATTTGGATATAATGTTGCGTTTCAGTACTTCCTATCATCCTCATAAACACGATCCATATGAGAGGAAAATTAAAACCTTGAAGGATATGCTGAGATCTTGTTCTCAATATTTAAATGGTTTTTGGATTAATGAATAACTTTAGTTGAATTCTCTTATAACAATAGATTTTATTCAAGTATCTCAATGGATCCTGTAAGAACCCAGATCTTTTTTTCTCAGGTATTTTTTCCTTTTTCTAGTGTTTTTGAGAAAAAGATGTTTTTTTGAGAAATTCCTTAAGTACATGTCATGTACTTTATGATTACACGCCTTGTACTCGGTTACCATGGGTAACTGGGTGCTAGCCTTGTAGAAGCCATGCACACGGCCGTGTGTGGTTACCTATAGACCGCCTAATGCGAGGGGCGGTGAAGTAAAGTACATGCCATGTACTTTATTTTTTTATTAAACACACCGGGGTCGCGTCTGATGGATAGAACCACCTCCTTCTAGGTTTAGTTCATCTGAGAGCAAGAGAACAACTCCAATATTTCTTTGAGTTCCCGACCGAGCATCTGTTATCCGAATCGACCGTCATTGATTGCATTGGAATCGCCTAGATAATCTCTTCCTTCTTCTAGAGCTTCGTTTCTTGATTATTTATCTTTCATGAGTTATATTCAGTTTAACATTTTATATGTTTTTGTAGATCTACAGTGTTCTTGGGTGATTAAAGGATTAAGGTTCACTTATATCGATCCTACAACACCAAGGTAGGTGGTTTGTGCCTTTATGTTGAATATCTTTGAGTTATATGTGCAAAATCACCAATACCCATGAACGGGGTATTGCACGTTTACTATTTCAGCCCTATTGTTTTCCTGTTATGCTTGTATTCTTGATTAGAGGTTAATTGAATGTGAATAGGGTCAATTGTTATACTTTGTAAGTGTTTTCCCATACATGTTTTCCTGTTTTGACCGTTGGGTCTAGTTTTCCTATTAGGCTGTTGTTTACATTCCATGCCTAGTATAGTAGGATGGGGTGTTTGTATCCTTACATGCTGTTATACTATAGACTTCTAGCCAAGTAGTTCTTGAGGTTTACTTTAGCCGATATGCGTTGATATACCTTCTTGACTTACACAGGGCTGTGAGAACCTAGTGTAGTAGACCATAGGGAGAATGGACATAAGGGCTTCTCCAGAGTGTCTATTTTACTTACGATGCAAGGCCATAAGGGGAATTGATGTACGTGCTTTATCAGAGTGTATGTAGTTCCTCGATACGGTCCACATAGGGAATGTGATGTAAGTGCTTCCCTAGAGCACCTTTAGTTACTAATACGAGACTATATGAGGAATTAATAGTGAGTGCTTTCTTAGAGAGTCTATGCTTAAGCTGAACCAGAGGGGATAGGCTGTGAGTACTTCCCAGAGGGTTACCTTTTGTGTTTAGCTGCTTGCTTGTGTTGCTAGGTAGGACAAGAGGGGATAGGATGTGGGTACTTCCTATAGGGTTACCTATTTTTGATTACCTATTTGTTATTACCTATTTGTGATTACCTATTTTGATTAGCTGTTGCTTGATATATGAAACTAAATTCATTGAAATTGTGGATTGTTTACTGCTGAGTACTTCCTTGTTTACTTCTTTCTGTACTTATTACCAGCCATATATTCACTGACTGTTAGGCGTAGATCTTATGGTGGTTGCCTACTGGGATTTAGTCTCACACCCTGTTTGGGCCATGCTTTTGGGCCCAAACAGATTATATTGTTGTAGGTATAGATAAGGGAAAGCGCCCTTCTACTTTAGGTACTTGATTTCCTGTGGAGTATGAGAGAATAAGACCAAGATATGGATTGCGATGCTGTGGAGTTGTTTACTTTCTTTCTTTTGTACTTTGGTTTAGTACTGTTGTATTCCAACATTTTTATTTGTTTGGATGCTTTCCTATACATATGTGTCATGCATCATTCATATATATATGTGTGATCTAGTTTATTATTTCCAGTCTTCCGCTGTTACTTTTTTATGGATTATTATTGCTTCCTCTATTGCTATTTGTTTTACTTCCACTATGTTACTCTGCCAATGAGGGAAAAGTTTCCCCACTATCACACCCAAGGCCTTCGCTGCTAGTCGACAGCCTATGGCATTTGGGGAAATGAGCTTGAGGCCATGTGACCAACTGGGTACGGGGTGCCTCTGGGTGGCTTCTGGAACCAGGATGTTACAAAGTGGTATTAGAGGAAGGGTTTTTTTTCTCTTGACTTATTGTTTGGAGCCTATAGTTGGGGATAGAATGGAATAGGTACTTGCTAATAAGTTGTTCCTGGGAATAGCTAACCTCTGTATAGGGAAAATCCAATCTACCTCGTTTTTGAATATTTTCCAGTTTTACAAATTTACAGTTGATTTGATTTCACCTTGAGTGATTCACATGTTTTGTGTTGTTATTGTTGATGTTATTGAGGTTCTATTTCTATTGAAACCAGATGAGATGAGGGTATTACATCTCATGCATCATATAGGAACTTGCTAGAAATCACATGTCATGCATTTTTTTCATGCCATTTAGGGTGCATTAGTAATTACATGTTGTTGTGATAGATGTTTTGCTAGATATGCATGTTGTTGTGATAGATGAATTGATAAAAATGCCCACTATTTGATAAGGTATTTAATGGTGTAAGGTTTTGTTTGAATGGATTCCAAACTTTGGTTCTTGAGGTGTTATGGGCCCTCATGTATTGGAATTTGGTGGATCATTGATCTATTATGCTTGTTTATGACATGTGTAAGATACCATGCTTTGATTCATGGGGAGTATGGGCCCTCACAGATCAGAATTTGGCACATTAATGTTCATTTCAGTGTTTTTCTAGGTTCTAGAGTAGTTTCTGAGGCTTAATTTCCGGAAAAACCTAGAATACATGGCGTGTAATGATGAATACACGCCATGTGTTCTTCTGTTCGGGAAGAAACTATTTTTCTTAAGTACATGCCATGCACTATATGTACACACCGTGTAGTCTCTAACCGTGTCACTAGCTGTGTGGGAAGAGACATGGGGTTGGGAAATCCTTGGGGGAACACGCCATGTACCGGTTTTACATGTTGGGTTGTGTAGACCATGTGTCCACCCATGTGACTAACGACACTGATGGATAGAAACTTAAGCAATACACGCCATGTCAGTCTTGAACACACCGTGTAGTGTAATACCTGAAATTCGGTCGTGTAACTAACAACACGGGTTGATGGAAATCCTTTGGTACATGTTGTGGCCGTCTGGAACACGCTGTGTAGTGCGATTCGTGTATCCAACCGTGTCACTAACAACACGAATCAGTGAAGCTCATCTAGTACACTCCGTGTCTGGCACAAACACACCGTGTAGTCTTGTTCGAGGAGAACCATGTGTCTTAGCCATGTAAGTGAACTCAGATAGGGGAAGAGGATTTAATTACATACCGTGTGTAAGGACAACACGCCGTGTATGGGGTGTTACATGACCTAGGTTGGTAGAAGTACACGCCCATGTGAATAGATTATAGGAACACGCTGTTTATTTAAGTATACACGCTGTGTATTCTTGTTTTGAAAAACTTGAATGATTTATTTCTCTTGTTCCCTCCTTTTCTTCTAGTTTTCAGTACATGACAATCTTGATCTAAGTTGTGTGCTTGACCTTGCAGCGTCATGCCACCGAGATGTCTTTCGGTTTTACACCAATTACAGGGCAAAAACTAGACACCAGACATGACTGATCAATCACTACCTACAAATCCTCTAGTTGTGACAGTCTTGGCACTAGTCGTCATTATGGACACAAGTGCTAATGCATAGTTCTGAGAGGGATTTATGAGGTTCATGCAGACCTTATGAAGAGTACCACATCCTACCCCTTCTATGGAAGAGTTGACATGGGTCTTTCAGCAGCAACATCCTTCCACTTTTTCTGGGGATGGAGGACCCCAGGCTATAGAGTCATGGCTAGAATCCATTTTGATGATATTTGAGCATCTGGAGACGCCTCTAGAGAGGTGGGTCAAGATCGCTACATATATGCTTCAGTATTCCTCCAAGAGATTGTGGGATGTGATCTTATAGGAGGGACACCAGCATGTTATGACTTGGGAGGAGTTACAACATATCTTCTATGACTACTTCTAACCCGGAGACTTTGAGGGATGATCGAGCCTGAGATTTTATGAGTCTGGTGCAGGGTACTCTTTCGATTATGGAGTATTCCTATCGCTTTACCGAGATGCAACATTTCATGCCTATTCCATGAGGTGATCAGTTATTACTGGAAAGGAAGTTCGAGGATAGTTTGAGGCATGACATCTGATCGCAGGTGAGCATCTTCAGGTTGACTTCTATCACTCCTATTGTCAACCAGGCGCTGATTACAGAGCACAATCTGAGAGATTCTGGAGTTGTGAGCCAGGGAGGCTTGACATCTGGAGTTAGTATTCCTCCTACTGACAGTAGGAAGTTCTATAGGGAGTCTACGCATGGAGATCCAAGGAGGCGTGACACTTCCTCTAGTAGCTAGGTGGCGTGCTACTAGTGCGGGAAGAGTGGGCATATTAGGCCACACTACCTGAGAGACCCAGTGGAGTGCCAATATTGCAGAAATATGGGTCATCTTCAGCACTTCTATTAGATATTCTCACTAGCAGCTGGTGATAGGGGTTCTTCTATGACTCCTCATTCAGGAGCAACACCACCAGTTTCTCACTAGTCTGGGAACTGGAGTTCTTCCAGCCGTTTAGGCTGAGGTGGAGGTCGTGTCCATGGTAGCCAGTCTCCCGGTTTTTAGCGACAACAGGGTGGATTATCTTAGGGTAGCCATACAGGGTCATAGGTTCATGGTGCAAGTTAGACTTTTGTAGTGGAGCAGACCCAATAGGATCAGGATCCCGGAACCTCTACAGTGCGAGGTATGATATTAGTAGCCTCAGTTTTAGCTTCTTCTCTTTTTGATACAGGGGCTTCCCATAGCTTTATATCTATTGAGGTTATGGATATCCTTGGGCTCTGCATCTTTTCTTCTACTGATATCTTGATACTAGAAACTCCGTTGGGGACTAGAACGACGAGTGTATGTCAGTGCAAGGAGTTCCCTCTAGAGGTTGGTTGGTGTCACTTTTTATGGGACCTCTATGTCCTAGAGATGATAGGCTATGATGTCATTCTCGGAATGGACTGGCTAGTTCCCTTCCAGGTAGTCATCGACTATTATCGCTGCAGGGTGAGTTTCATATCACCAGAGGGTGGATCTTTTCTTCATAAGGGTGAGTGGGATGTCCATGCGAGCAGAGCGGGACCCGAGCATCATGGGTTGGGAGGAGTTACAGCCCAGATTTCTAGTCTATATCTGGATGACCAGGGGACTTCACAGTTAGAGTTTCCTCTAGTGGTGGATCATTTCAGGGATATATTTCCAGAGGACTTTTCAGGTTTGCCTTCAGAGCGAGAGGTGGACTTTTCTATTGAGCTTGTGCCAGGAGCAGAACCAATTTCCATTCCTTATTACAGGATGGATACACCAGAGTTACAGGAGCTCAAGAAGCATTTGGAAAGGTTTCAAGCAAGGGGTTTCATCCGAACCAGTACTTATCCTTGGGGTTCGCCTATCCTTTTTGTGAATAAGGCGGATGGTACCCTCAGGCTTTGTGTGGATTAGCGGAAGTTGAACCAGTTGACGGCCAAGAACCGATATCCATTACCGAGGATTGATAATCTCTTTGATCAGCTTCGAGGAGCCCGATTGTTCTTAAAAATTGAATTGAGTTCCGGTTACCATAAGTTATGAATTAGACCATCATACAAACCTCTTACAGCCTTTCAGAGTAGGTATGGTCTATACGAGTATATGGTTATGCCGTTCGGTCTCACGAACGCGCCTGTAGTTTTCATGGCACTGGTGAACCGAGTGTTCCATCCATACTTTGATTCCATTGTGTGGTGGTTTTCATGAATGATATATTGGTGTACTATCACACTCAACACGACCATGACACACATATTGAGATCATTTTGAGTACACTGAGAGAGCATCGATTATATGCTAAGCTCTCAAAATGCCACTTTTGGATGGATCAAATTCACTTCTTGGGCAATGTTATCTCTGAGACATGAGTGTTAGTAGACCCATAAAAAGTGAGAGTAGTAGTTTCCTGGGAGAATATGAGTAACGTCTTTGAGGTACAAAGTTTTCTAGGGCTGGATTTATACTACAGATGCTTCATTCAAGACTTTTCCCGATTAGCAGCACCACTGAAGGGTCTGAATAAGAAGGGTGTAAAGTTCTTGTGGTCAGATTCTTATGAGTCAGCCTTTCAGGAGATGAAAGGGAGGTTGACTTCAGCACCGATACTAGTGTTTCCAGAGCCGGGCAAGAGATATACCATGTACTATGATGCTTTAGGTATCAGGTTGGGAGCTGTGCTTATGTAGGGATAAGGAGTTGTTGCGTACAGGTCTCGGTAGTTGAGACCACATGAGAGGAATTACCAGACGCACGATCTTGAGTTGGTTGCAGTTGTTCATGCCTTATTCTGTTGGAGACATTACCTTCTGGGAGAGAATTTTGTGGTTTTCACCAACCACAAGAGTCTCAAGTATAACTTCACTCAACATGATCTGAATTTGAGACAACAAAGGTGGGGTGAGTACCTTCATTCATTTGACTTTGAGCTTTCCTATACGCCTGGGAAAGGCAACACAGCGGATGATGCATTGAGCAGGAGGACTCAGATACAGGAAGTTCAGGAGGCCAACAGTGAGTGAAAACTTATGGCTCTGTTCTCTAAGATGCATTTGGAGGTGCACGATAGACAGGAGAATACATTTCTTTCATCTGTAGCTATTACCTATACTCTAATTGATCGAGTGATAATGAGGCGGCTATTAGATTTTTAAGGCCTAGTACTATGGGAAAGCGTGTCAAGAGAGGAACCTATTCATGGATGGACCATAGGAGAGGATGAGGTCTTGCATTTTCAGGGGCACATATGGGTGCCAGCAGACATACACGAGGAGCTGATGCGGGAATTTCACTCCTCAGTTTGGGAAGTTCATCCTGGTGTCACCAAGATGTATCATGATATACACCATCAGTATTGGTTTCCCGGTATGAAGAGAGGTTTTTCTGGTTTTGTGATGAGGTGTTCCACCTGTCAGCAAGTGAAGGAGGAACATCAGCGACCAACAAGGCTTTTTCAGCAGTTACCCATTCCTGAGTGGAAATGGAATGATGTTGCAATGGACTTCGTGATAGGTTTTCCAAGGTCGCCTCGAGGGAATGATTCTATTTGGGTTGTGATTGACAGACTCACGAAAGTTGATCAGTTCTTGCCGATCAAGGAGACTTTCAGTGTTGATGAGCTAAGATGGTTGTACATATGAGAGATTATAAGTTTTCATGGAGTTCCACACTCCATTGTCTCAGATAGGGATGCCAGTTTTACTTCTCAGGTCTGGCAGGGGATTCAAAAGGATAAGGGTACACAGGTGCTTTTGAGTACAACTTACCATCCCCAGATAGATGGCCAGTCCAAGTGTACGATTCTGGTGCTTGAGGACATGCTTCGAGCATGTATTCGGTATTTTGGAGGTTCTTGGGAGAAGCACATACCTCTTGTGGAGTTTTCATATAATAATAGTTTTTAGGCAACTATTAATATGACACATTATGAGGCTTTGTACGGTAGGCCATTACGATCACCCTTATGTTAGCTGGAGGCAGGAGAGGCCGCTATGCTGGGACCTCGTCTTGTTCAGGAGACCACAGAGCCGATAGAGTTGATTCAGAAGAGGATGGATACTACATAGTCGCGACAGAAATCTTATGCTGATAAGCGGAGATGATCTATGGAATTTGAGGTTGGGGATCAGGTTTTGCTGCATGTCACACCGAGGTTGGGGAATAGAATGATTATGAGATAGGGTAATCTTTTGCCAAGGTATGTCAGACCATTTGAGGTGTTTGAGAGAGTTGGACTGGTTGCCTATCAGTTGCAGTTACCTCATAGGTACCAAGCTATGCATGACGTATTCCACATTTCTCAGATTCGACATTACTTCTCATACCCATCTCATGTCTTCCAACTCGAGGAGGTTGAGTTGGAGGTGGATGCATCCTTTGAGAAGCATCCTATCCGGATTGTCGATCGAAGTACAAAGGTTATCCATGACCGATCTGTTCCTTTGGTACGAGTGCTATGAAAACACGGGCGAGTATCGGACAAGACCTGGGAGAGGGAGGCGGATGTACGATCGCAGTGGCCGGAGTTGTTTGGGGTTTCTTATTCTATGCCGCCTTGCTAGGGAAATTTGGGGACAAATTTCTTTAAGGGGGGAATTTTGTAAGAACACTAATATTATTTTCAGGTATGTTTTCCTTTTTCTGGTGTTTTTGAGAAAAATAGGTTTTTCTGGAAATTAATTAAGTACACACGGTGTACTTTATGAGTACACTCCATGTACTCGGCTACCGCGGGTAGCCGGGTGCTGGTCGTGTAGCGGCCATGGACACGGCTGTGTGTGGTGGCCTAGAGACCGCCTAATGCGGGGGCCAGTGAAGGAAAGTACACGCCGTGTACTTTTTTTTTCATGAAACGCACCAGGGTCACGTATGATGGATAAAACCACCTTCTTCAAGGTTTGGTTCATCTGATAGAGATAGAATGATGCCAATCATCCTTCAAGCTTCCGATCAAGCATCTGTTATCTGAATCGACCATCATTGATTGTGTTGGAATCGTCTCGTTAATCTCTTCCTTCTTCTAGAGCTTCGTTTCCTGATTCTTCCTCTTTAAAGAGTTATCTTTGTTTGAAGGTTTTTGATGTTTTTTTATATCTATGGTGTTCTTGGGAGATTCAAGAAAAAAGGTTCACTTATATCGATCCTACAACACCGAGGTAGGTTGTTTGTGCCTTTTTGTTGAAAGTCTTTGAGTTATATGTGCAAAATCGCCAATACCCATGAATGGGGTATTGCACGTTTAATGTTTCATCCCTATTGTTTTCCTGCTATGATTGTATGCTTGATTAGAGGTTAATTGAATGTGAATAGGGTCAATTGCTATGCTTTGGAAGTGTTTGCCCATGCATGTTTGCCTATTTTGACCATTGGATCTAGTTTTCCTATTAGGCTGCTATTTACCTTCCATGCCTAGTATAATAGGATGAGGTGTTCGTATCCTTACATGCTATTATGTTGTATACTACTAGCCAAGTAGTTCTTGAGGTTTACTTTGGCTGATATGCGTTTCTATACCTGATTGACTTACGTAGGGCTGTGAGAACCTGGTGTAGTAGACCATAGGGAGAATGGACATAAGGGCTTCACTGGAGTGTCTGTTTTACTTACAATACGAGACCATAGGGGGAATTGATGTAAGTGCTTCCTCAGAGTGTCTGTAGTTCCTCGACATGAGCCACAAAGGGAATGTGACATAAGTGCTTCCCTAGAGTGACTTTAGTTACCGATATAAGACTATAAGAGGAATTTACAGTGAGTGTTTCCTCAGAGAGTCTATGCTTAAGCTGAACCAGAGGGGATAGGACGTGAGTAATTTCCATAGGGTTACCTTTTGTGTTTAGTTGCTTGCTTGTGTGGCTAGGTAGGACCAAAGGGGATAGGTTGTAAGTACTTCCCAGAGGGTTAACTGTTTGTGATTACCTATTTTTGATTACCTGTTTGATTAGATATTGCTTGATATATGAAATTGAATGCATTGAAACTGTGTATTGTTTACTACTGATTACTTCCTTGTTTACTACTTTCTGTACTTATTAACTACCATATATTCACTGACTGTTAGGCATAGATCTTGTAGTGGTTTCCTACCAGGATTTAGTCTCACACCCTATTTGGGCTATGCTTCTGGGCCCAAACAGATTATATTGTTTCATGTATAGATAAGGGAAATCTCCCTTCTACTTCAGGTACTTGATTTGCTGTGGAGATGGAGAGAATGGGACCAAGCTATAGCTTGCAATGATGAGGAGTTGTTTACTTGCTTTCTTTTGTACTTTGGTTTAGTAATATTATATTCCAGCATTGTGATTTATTTGGATGCTTTCCTAGACATATGTGTCATGCATCATTCATATATATATGTTTGTGTTCCAGTTTATTATTTACAGTCTTCTGCTATTTACTTCTGTATGGATTATTCCTGCTTCCTCTATTACTATTTGTTTCACTTCCTCTGTGTTACTAAGACAATGAGGGCATAGTTTCCCTACTATCACACCCAAGGCCCTCACTGCTAGTAGGTAGGCTCTGACAATCATAGAAATGCGCTTGAGGCCATGTGACGAACTGGGTACGGGGTGCCTTTGGGTGACTTTCAGAACCAGGATGTTACAGATCCCCATAAATACCTTTAAGGAAAGAAATCCATAACTATGAAATTCTGGGATGAATTTGGAGAAATAAAGAAAATGGTAACTGGTCAAGATGAGGAAATGGTAGGAAATGTTAGATTTATTCAATAGCACATCAAGGTAGCTCAGATTAGATAGAAGTGTTATACTGAAAACCTTACATGGGATCTATAATTTGATGTTTGTGAGAAAGTATTCCTATAAATTTATCCATTGAATAAGGTAATGTGATTTGGAAATAATGGAATCATAATCCTTAAGTATATTTGTTCTTTCATGATCCATGATTGGATTAGGATTGTTTAATATCTCTTGGCACTCCCATTGAACCTTTGTCAAGTTAATGATGTGTTCTATATATCTCTCTTAAAGAAGTACATACCAAATCATTCACATGTTCTATAATCAGATGTTATATCACTAAATCATAATAATTATTATGAATAATAACAAGTTGAAATATAGGATTATATATATAAAGTTCTACGGAACAAGACAACTCATTTGGTTAAAGTTATTTGGAGGAATCAGAAATTTGAGGAATCTACCTGGGAAATCGAGGATGTGATGATGTAGAATTATACTTATTTTTTCATTAGAGATATGGAATTTCAATTTAGAAATTTATTTTAAATGGGTTCCAAAAAACCACCCTAATATTTTATATGATCTTTTTGAAATACACTTTATGTATTCAAATTCTTCCCTTACACACAACCCTAAGTCTAAATGAAATGTAATAAAGTAATCCTTTATAACCTAACTATTAAATTAGAAAGCCAAAATAGTAATAAACACATTATGAGAACAAATATACATAACATTTTTAAATAATTCAAATGTATTTATTTATGTATAATAAATAAGTACTCAATTTTTAGTAAAGTCATTTTCTGCTTAAAAAATATGTTCTCTGAAAAAATGGATTATATTGAATTTTTTGCCTCAAAATTATAATTAATTAAAAAAATTATTATAAATTCTATTAGAGAGAATAAATAATTTTTTTAAATCAACATTTCAATATTATATTAGGTTTGATTTTTAGTATTTTTCTAAAATGATTTATTTTTCAATGAATAGTAAAAAATACCGATTATTTTAAAAATTATCATTTATTTTCTTGTAAAAGACCCATTATGTTTTGAATTTTAAATTAATGTAAAAAATTATCATTTAATTATAAATAATATCATTAATTACATATGGTTAATTTTTATACTTGCTTTTTTTATATGTTCATTTGGGCACAAACACATTTTTCTAAAAATTGTTTTTATGTGAAAAATGTCTTTTTATGTTAAAAAATTAAATTAATCTCTATTGATTAGTGATTTTAATGAAATTTTAATATTTTATATTGAATCATATATTTTAACATTCATTTTACTATTTTTACAAGTTAATTAATGGAAGTAAAATCATTTTTATTCCTAAAAATGCATTTTATAAAATGGGTGTTCATTATGGTTTGCGTGCTTATTTAAAATTGAATTATACTTATTATATAAATTTAATATTAAAAAATTTAATACATATTTTTTTATCAGAATAATTATTATAATTTAATATTATCAACTTAATTTTTGTTCATAATTAATTGTAAAAACCACAAAATTGTATGTACGACATTTAAGGTTAAAATAGGCTTTCCAGTGGATAAAACCAAAAGATAAGGATAGTATTACCAAAAAAACTTGTATAATAATTATTTTGTAAAGATAATTAAACCATAAATTTTCTTATGTTCTAACAATTTTTCATTTGGAGCCACTTTTCCATGAAAGTGACCATATATCATTGAAATGTTTTAATAAATTCCATGTGTGTCCCTCCCCTCACTTATAAAAGGGAACCTCTTCTCATCCATTAGTTTGACCATTTGAGACTTATAAATAAAAAAATACCTACTCATAAACCTCTAAATATTACTTCCCTTCATCTTATATCTTATTTTCCTCTCTAATGATAAATTTATCAAGTCTTAAGTTATAATCCAAATGTGGTCTTTCAATGAAGATGTATCAATCTTAACTAAGATATTTCATTTTTATTAATTATTATACATCCTATAAACTTGGTGTATCCATAAAAACATGATTAATCAAGTATCTTAAATATATTTTTATGTTATTATAATTATGTAACAACCATTTCCCACCTATTTTGTCACAAACCAGGCTGGGTCGCCATCCGAACCAACGCCCGACCCGATCCACAACATGGCCCGAAGGTCGTTCCCGATCCCTACGGGCTGGAAAAAGTTCCCGGGTATCATAAGTAACAAGTGGGAATGGTTTACCCAAAATAAAATATATAAAGGCAACTAACAATATAAACAAACTGAAACTGGGAACAGACAACCAAACACATCTTTAAACTATAAACAGGTTTAAATTCTACCATTCAACTAAAAACCCAAGGTGAATAACAACAAAGATAGAGAACTAAAACTCCAATACCAACCTCCAAGTGAAGACCATCAACAACCAGAACCACCATCACTAAGCAAACCTTAACCTAGAATACAAAAGAAACAAAGTCTACATACACCCAAAGGTGCATGTAGGGTGTGAGCCAAAATCCCAGTAGGATGTCACCCAATAAAAAAGGTTCCACACATAATTATTAAATGAAAAATACAATTTCAATGTTAATTAAAGAAAAGAAGTAAATGTTGGAATAGTTTTTAAAGAAAACAAGATTAAGAAAAGCAGTTTCAAATGGAACAACTTAAATTAAAACACACACACCCTTACTTTTTTTTAAAAATAACCAATGTGTCACACTGACGAGCGTAAAGTAACCAATGGGCACTAATATGGGAGATGCTGCATGGGTGTTAGCTAGATTGGGTCCCTAGATCTTTGTGTCTCGGTGAAACGTGGATTATAAGGCCACGAACCTCAAAAAACGTGGCTTAGAATGCCACGAACCTCAGAAAACGTGGCTTAGAAGGCCACGAACCTCATAAAATCATATGTTTAGTTAGTGTTGCAATCATCAGTCCTGCCAGTAAAATCGAGTCGAGTCACCTCCGGAACACTAGCCCACTAGTCTAGTCCACCCTCCTAGCTACCCGGGCTTCCCGGTTTGTGCTCAAGTAGTTCAGAGTTCAATTCTTATGTCATAATCACATACTCAAACCAAACAAGACATTACACACGCCAAAACCACAATTTTCAGACACAAAAGCCATTTGAAATAAGATTCACACTAAAAATATCTCAAAGTTAAATCTGCATCGCTTACACAACCAATTAAAACAACTGCACAATCAAATAAATCACTTTCATTATCAAACATGCCACTAACAGAATTTATAAACAAATTTAACACACGTCGCATGACTTTAAGCACCAAAAATATTCACACAATTTAACCATTTTTTTTCACCCTTAATAATTGATTAATAAAACAACCAAAATTTTCCATAAATAAATTTTTGAGAGAAAAACAACGCTTTACACACTAGACCAACCCAAACAGTTCGATGAAAAACCTTACACCACATGTAAGACGCTTTTGCACAAACTACACAACTTAATAAGATAAAAATAAAAGCTTATGATACAATTTTAAATAAGTAACTTGGCATCACCCATAAACCCACATGAAACCTTCTTTTATGACAATATGCACACGACACTATGTCAAAAATATAGTTCACTTAATCGCACAACATAATAATCTAACCGAACCATTTAAAAATTACTAACAACTAGACATGAGTTTTCAATAGAAAACAAACACATAATATAAACATGCTACCAAAGAATTAAAATTCAAATAAAACGTCAAAGATGATAAATTTCGCAAAATGAAAATTAATTAAATAACATACTAATTTAATTAAACTTGAAAATTAATTAATCAGATAATAATTAAGAGTGGAAACACCCACCTCGGTGTATACCGACTTCACAAAATTGGTGCGCAAAGTCCACCACACTTCAAAAGCACCGAAACAACACAACTAAGCCCTAAAAACTTGCAATAGGATCAATTACACTATGAACGAACCAAACGCCAACCAAACCCTAACAAAAAAAATTACCCAAAATGAAAGAAAAACCCAGTCTGAGGAGAACACACCTACGACGAGGGTGCAGGAGGTTGGACGAAGCTCCAAGGAGGTTCTCAGTATGCAGGAGGAGGCTGCGGTTAGGGATTTGGAAACAAAGAAGCTGACCAGGACTAGAGGGGGGGTGTTCGATGGAGTGGGAGGATGGTGAGGGCGGTGCCGGCTGGTAGGGAGGTCGGTGGTGGGGAGCATCACCAAATGGAGCAGGGTCAGCAGTCCGGTGCTTCACCAGACGGAGAAGGTGGCGGGGTGGCACGTTTTCGGATGAAGCAGGGGTGGTGGTTTAGCAGATGGCATGGGAAAGGAGGCCAGGGGAGTAGGGTGTGATGAGGGCCAGCCGACCGGGAGAAAGGGGCACGGCACCGGAGCCAGCCAACAGGGGCTCGACGGGAGGCGGTGCGCAAGGGAGGTTGGGGCGCGACGGGGAAGAGAAAATGGGGGAGAGAAGAAGGTCCACAAACCCTAAAAAAATAAGAAGGAAAAGAAAAAGAAAAAGAAAAAATAAAGAAAAAATAAAAAGAAAAACCAAAACTAAAACCAATAATAATAATATTATTAATAATATTATTAAACTAAAACCATGAAAATAATAATATTATTATCATTAAAACACAATTTATTAAATCAACACATTACTATATTTTTTTCTTCCACACATTAATTTTATTTTGTTATTATTATTAATTCATTTATTTAATTATTTGACCATCGAGCAGGGTCATACGATGGCCCTGGAGAAGCCGCACGACTTTGCAATTATGCTTTGCCCATGCGTCGCATGATGACAAGCCTCGAAAAAACTCATTTATCAGCAAAAACACCAAATTCAACAAAGATTCAGCTCGCACC
Source organism: Viscum album (assembly GCA_963277665.1). Taxonomy (NCBI): domain Eukaryota; kingdom Viridiplantae; phylum Streptophyta; class Magnoliopsida; order Santalales; family Viscaceae; genus Viscum; species Viscum album. Next base: position 865,224,544 of record OY728134.1, on the reverse strand, counting down.
TCGACAAAGCATTCCAAATCCAAAGAAAATAAAATCAAATCAAATACATTAACCTATTTTATAAATAACAAAATAATAATTATTAAAATATAAATAACGACTTAATTATTATTTTTATATTCTTAACACTATTAATAATAATAATAATAAAATTCTCAAAAAATAATAATAATATTATTATCATTAAGGGAATTTCATAAATTTCATTAAAACTTTTTTTTATCTCTATCTCATTATTCATCAAAATTTTATACGCTTGCCTTGAATACCCAGTAGACCGTGCGGTTAACCGGGCGAGGTCGTGCGGTGACTCGGGCGAGGCCCCACGACTTTGACCGCTGTGTGTCGAATGCTCTCATGGTCAAAACATATGTTTTTAAATAAGAACCCAAAAAAAAATTAAGTCAGGCTTCAACCCGAACTACCCGATGCCCAAAAAAATAAGAAAATAAATAATGGGAAAGAGACGGGTGTGACAATTCTCCCCACCATAAAGCTTTCCGTCCACCAAAAGCCACAACTAGGACCAAAACCCAAAGTAGAAAACCGCACTCCCTTAAGGTTAAAAGGGGATAACCACAAACATCAAGTGAAGAGAGGCAAAATCATCGTTCCCAGAGAGAGTGTCTCAAAGAAAACCTCAAGAAATGCGTAAAAAGACTTTATGATACGTGTCACCCGACCCAAAGAGCTAGAATGACTCTAGTTGACTGATCAAGGAAAGAGACTCTCGCACCTGCGAAAACCAACTTCACAAGCTGAAACATCTCAAGAACTATTAAACGAAACTCATGCCATTTGGCTAGAACAAACAAACAAGGCCAAACCATGTCCAAGGAACACTCTTATCACTTATTGCCAAGTCATCTTTAGAGATAGAACTAAAAGGTCAACATGGGGAAGCCCGAGGGGATCCCCACCATTAAGAACCTACCAATGCCCAAGGCGAGACTAGAAGACCGAAATGGGGAGGTCCGAGCGGACTCCCCACCATTAAAGAAAAGTCCAACATCGATTCATTTCAGAGGCATTTGTGTGATACCCATCATGGGTATCCCCACCATTAGGACTTACAGAGGGTACAAAACTTTGAAATTTCTCCAATGGTGACCAAACACACCACCACCAGGGGCGGGGAGGGAGGGGCCCAACTATCGAGGCATTAAAACCACAACCCAAAACAAATCAGCATCTTCACATCTCTAGATGAGCACTATTCAAATTTGAGATCGATTTACCTAACATACCCTATAAGGACCGCTAAAGAAATTACATCCAGTGGAATGCGACCCCCAAGACTCTAAGGAAATGAGATGACCACACCTCCACATGGTCACAAAAACCTCACACAACCAGATGGTTTTTTCGGAATGGAACAACCACAGAAAACAATTTAAACTGTCTTTAATTTCAACACCGATGACAGAAATAAAGTCGGGGTTTCATACACTACTGGGGTTCTTGACCACGCACCAACTTCACTCCGAGGCCTCTGGCTGGAGCCTTGATGTTTGAAGCATCTCCTGCCTCGCAGTCAAGTATTGAAGACTCCCAAACGAAGATTCTCCTTTTTGGCACCACACGCAACCACACCACAACCAAGACAACGCCAACAACCACAACACACCACAACATCTAACCACTCGCTCACGGCGCATCTACCAAAATAGGTGTTTAGATGATGCACAGGCATCACCTCTTAACTTTAACCAAGAAACTTAAGAAATAAGGACGCACGAAAAACACTCTCCTTTGAACTGTAAAATTAGAACTCCCCAAAAGGAAGACACACTCCTATAAAAACAGGGATTCCTGAAGGGTTCTATGAAATTTACCTTTGCACTTTGAAGAGAACTCACACTACAAGACGTCACCAAACATGACCCTTGTGGACAATTAAAGAACTACAATCCTTTAAAAACATCGGCCAACCTCGATAATTATGAACCGCCTTTACCCTTCCCACTGGAATTACTCTCACCGTTTCCAGGGGGACCTTCAGACACAACGGTTTCAAACCTCATACCCGACATGTCATACACTCAAAAGACCAAAACTCCCTTCAACTTCCCTCGCTTCTGTCATACCACTGCAAGAGGATCTGCTTAGTTGTAAAAAGGAGAGGTGGGTTCAATTACAGAATCCAAGAAGAGGTTCCTTTGATCAACTGGAGGTCCAGCCAACGGTGAATTTCCTGTGGCCACACTTCAATCACATGTCAACACTTTATGGGGGGGGGGGGAATACACTAGTCAAGAAAGGAAACCATGGACCCAACCAAACTGGTCCAACGATCAATAAATACCAAAAGTGAACACCAAACATGCAGGGGGAACCACTGCAAGGTCTCCCCGATGTACTTTTCAAAATAATTAACTAGCTACACGCTTGAATACCAACTTACAAATAAGAATTCAAACTCAGGACACAAATCAGTCTAAAAAGATTCTGGGCTCGAAATGCCTCACATCCAATGTTTCAAAAAAATACAAGGACACACCACAAAATCACCAATTATATAAAAACACCAAATTTTCCATTAACAAATCATTTTGAAAATAAGAAAAGCCAGTGGGTCACACAAACACCAATGTTGTCCCATAGGCCTCGCAGATGCATGTTCTCGTGCCACCGACACCCACCTCATAGCCACCCAGAAATTCATTCACTCATGCCATTGACCATTTCTTTTTATATATATAGTCATGCATGTGGTTTCCCATGAGAACACTAAGGATCAAAATCAGACTTTCTCCATTTTTCAAAACCAAAACATTCAACCCACACTTTTCAAATCTCACACACCATTTTATTTTTAAAGTGCTTCATTTCAATACATTTTCCAAGACCAAATCATTCTTACTTAAAAACCAAATTTCCATAATTTCAAAATAAATAATGGAGGAATGTTGCAAGAGAAAACTAGTGTCAGTGAATGACTGGAACATATGGTTGGAAACCACACGCCAATCACACCACCGCCACAAAGGGTATTTTAGGATAGCATCCCCAGCTCCACATGGCTTGCCAGACCCTGAGAGCTCACTGGGACCACTGACCCTACTCCTTTTTATTTCCCCTAAACAAAATTAACCACACAGACCAAATATGTAGACAAACCTCATCTTACTATGGTAACTCAAGTCCCTCCATGAGGTGTGCTGGTCAGGAATCTTGCTCGTAGCTAGAACGTCGAGTTCCAACAACCTTAACTCCAGTATACCGTGACTCTATCCCTCAACTCAGTGGTACTCGTAACGCTTCCCAGTTGGCCTTTAAGCATGCGGTCACAAGTTCGAGTTGCGGGGGAGGTGTATTAAATCCTTGCCAGGCAAGAGACAGTTCCTGTCACGTGTTATCTGGGACAGTCTGAGTTGGGGGCCTGTTATCTACCCGTGGGGTGGGGGTCTGCTATCTGCCAAAGGGCTGGGCTCGGGTGTGGAAAAGTTCATTGGGCTTTAGGCCCACCAGGTTCGTTACATGAAAAGTGACTTTTTTATGTAATGAACCCAGTGGGCCTAAAGGCTAACCAAACTCAGCCACGACCAAGCCCATCCCTCTGGCAGATAGCAGACCCCCACCTCACGGGCAGATAACAGGCCCCCACCTCAGACTGGACCAGATAACATGGGGAAGGAACTGTCCCCTACCTGGAGAGGATTTAATACACCTCCCCCACAACTAAAACTCATGACCACAAGCTTAGAGGCCAACCGGGAAGCGTTACGAGTACCACTAGTTCGAGTTGCGGGGGAGGCGTATTAAATCCTCACCAGGTTGGGGATAGTTCCTACTACGTGTTATCTGGGCCAGTCTGAGGTGGGGGCCTGTTATCTGCCCGTGGGGTGGGAGTCTACTATCTGCCAGAGGGCTGGGCTCGAGCGTGGCTGATTTTGGTTGGGCTTTAGTCCCACCATGTTCGTTACATATTCTCTATCAATTGGGATATTAAAGTATCACTTGTGCATACGTGTGGATTACTTCTCCATATAATGTTATAATTCATTTTTCACCACTATATTTAATGGTTAGTTATTATGATAAATTTAATTTATATAAATGATATTAATGATATAATAATGATTCTATAATGTTTAATCATTATTTTCCCTTTTTTGTTCCATCCATGGAAAAGTTAAAACATCACTTGTGTGTACACAGGGACTACCGTCTCCATATATTGATGTAATTCATTTTTCATAAAAACTTTATATGAATGGTTATAAATATGTACATAATTAATATATATGATATTTATATCATTATTTAAATTATTTATTTTAATAAAACAGTATAAAAGTGAAAGGACCATAATTTTCGAAACAAAACATACATGAAAAATGAAGCAGTTAACACCTGAACTGATGATGATAATGAAATTTTGTTAATGAATGGGTGATAATATGTTATAAATAAACCATTTATGTAAATATAGGTATTAATATGGTTTTTATATATAATTATAATAAATTTAAATTTAGTATACATAAGGCTAGAGTGCTTACGGGTCAAGAACTTGAGGTAAGTGTTTTTCATCAAATTTTCTTTTCACTGAGACATGTTTTAATGTTATACACCGATTTCTTATCTCTATGGTGTATATATTTGAAAATAATTTATTTTGGAATAATACATGGTTTAATTAATTTTATTTACAAATCTATACGACTTTCATAATTCCAATGACTTTTTATTCAAATATTACTAATATCGTAAGGGTTTTATGTTACAATCTCTTTTTTACTGGGATTGATTATTAATAAATCTATGATGAAATTATATAACATATATTCATCAAATATCATGTATTTTATTCTCATATATTTATTTCTATATATTACATTTTTTTCTTTTTCCCATCTTCATGTGCAAAATAGGTCAATATACTATTTTTAAGGAAAACTAACTTTATTTCTCTCTTCGGTCAAGAATATTTTTTACCATGCCCATATATTTATTACAGTTTTTCAATAATGTTTCTAATATTCTAAAAAAATTATTAAATTAATTTCTTTTTTTTTACTTTCAATAAAATTGTTTTAAATGAGTCTTTATGTTATTTTCCAAATAAGGTACTTCTGTCATTTCATCAAAAATGTGAAAGAATTTTTTATTTTAACATTCAATGCGAGAACATATTTTCATGCCATTACGAATACTCTATTATTTGAAATTTACTTGATAATATTCCTTGGTTATTTTCAAATAAATTTTATTCCTTAATATTTTTTATATTTTTAGATTTTAAAAAAAATATTTCAGAATGATAAGGTTATTTTATTCGAGAGATGTTTTAGTGATCTTTTAATGGTATTTTCATCTATAAAAATATACTTTGATGTTTCTTATTAGTTCTTGCAGATACAATCCAATGTTTCTATATATAATATTTTTGGATTTCTGAATATGATGTTGTGATTTTTTTTCAAACCAACATCCTTTCCATTAGTTATGATATTATGATATGATGAATGTTTTTTGATCTTGTGAAGAATGTATGCATTGTTTTCATTATGTGATAACTAGGCATGATATTATATATACCTATAATGAATTTGTTAATGATAGATATCTCATGGGATAGTAAGCACTATAATGTAGAGTTAACCTTATTTAGTAAAGGAATTATTCCAATAAGATAGTTTTGGTAGTGAAACATGACTAAGGAATAATGGAATGAGAAGTGAACCCAATCCACTATGATAGTTTTGGTAGTGATCCTTGAATAAGGAAATTATTTTATATGCTTATGTGTATGAAACAAATATATTCCTTATTCTTATGTTTTTCTCTCATGATAATTTATTGATTATTGATGATTATGAACACTTATGACTTATAAAATTTTTTAAGAAAAAAGATTATATCATGATTCATTATTAATGATCCTTAACTATTTGGGAATGAATTTTTTATATTATTATAATGTTATCATATCCTTATTCTTTTCTTATGCTCATTTTTTATCATCAATTAACATCTATTTTATTTAACCTATATATTAATATGATCTCATCAATTTTTATGTTTCTATTTACTAGGTTATGAAGAATAGTATTAAGTAGGGTATGTCTAATAAGTGTTCAAGTTGTGAAAAACTAAGAGGGGGATATTGTAGATCTTTTTATGTAACCGTATTTTATATATCCAAGTTTCTAAATATGTAAAACCTTTATGGTCCTGGAATATATTATAATGAAATTTATTTAATTTTAATATAATAAGATATAAAATTTATGTATGTAAAGCATGGGTCACTATACTGTTTCCGACGCTTTCGCCGGGGCACGTGCATCAGTCTGTGGAGGACGCGCAACTATTTCCCCACATTCCTGCTTTCCAAAGGTGGGTGGAATCTGCTCCTTTGTTCAGGGATGTTTTCACCTTGATCGAAATGGGATGAGAGGATGTCGGTTCTAACTTCTATGGATTTCTCCTCGAAACTCGTCTCCTAGTCCGGGTCTCACTTATAGATTTAAGACATTGTTCGTGAAACTCTTCCTAGTGACATATCTTCATGGAATCCAGTTAATTACACTGCTTCTGTCAGGACATTCCAAGGGGTCCGGTCAGGGCAGCAACCTTCAGTCAGGGGAGTAGTCACGTTGGGCATCACTGACGTATCTCGGCACTGGGACATTGATGCGTATGGGTTTCTTCCCCTTATTATAGGGCTTCTCGAGGGCACGAAAGCCTGAGGCATCCCATGTCAGACGTGGGGAATTATATGTCATGGGCATGTCTATGAGGTTTTCCTCAGCTTCCCATGTTTAACACAGGGTATGCTGTAAGTTTAATGTCTAGTAGAGATAGATCAGACTGATCAGAACACTGAATAGAGTGGATCATATGGGTGCAACCCCTAAAGGGAACACTGATGTTGGGGCCAACACGTGGTTAGATTCTTGATTTTTGTTAAATGGAATGGGGGAATGGGGTGGCATGTTTCCACTGGGATGTGGCGGCCCGGGTAAGAATCAGGATGAGTGATGGAAGGTTCCATGAAGTGGATGGAGAATGAGATGGGGTCATCAGGAGGATGATAGTGATGTTGGGATTGAGCCTCAAAAAGGCTTCCTACGTATCCCCGTGGTAGGGAATAAAATTCCATGTAGTTCATCTGACGATGTATTACTGCCGATTGGGGGTTTCAATAGCTTAACGCTGGAATGGAGACACAACGACTTACCGCTGAATAGGGATGTCAACGACTTACTGCTGAATGGGGTCATAACGGATTACCGTTAGATGGAGATGTCAACGGATTACCACTGAATGGGGTTGAAAACAGCTTAATGCTGGAATGGGTCACCATGACTTACCGCCGGATGGGGTCGCGACGACTTATGCCGGTTGAGGTCTACAGTTTAACATCATGCAGGATGGGGGAGAACTGATGTGAAGGGTGTCGGAACTGCTGGGTGTTGGGCTTGAACCTCATGGAGGATTCCTATGTAACTTACCTTAGAAAGGATAAAAGTCCACGTAGTTTGGATTATGGGGGCATTTGGGGGTTACTCTCTAAGGTAGACTAAAGTGTTGGTGAACCGATGTAAAGGGGGTCAGAGTGAATGGGTGTTGGTGGACTTGAACCTCAGTGAGGCTTCCTACGTACCTTGACTTGGCAAGGATCAAAGTCCTCGTAGTTCAGGTGGGATGGGGCTCGGTGCACCGACGTGAGGTAGTCGGGACCAATAGTTGTTGGGCTTGAACCTCATGGAGGCTTCCTACGTACCTCACCTTGGAAAGGAGCAAAGTCCCTGTAGTTCGGAATGGGTTTGGCGAACTGACGTGAAGGGGGTTGGAACGACTGAGTGTTGAGATTGAACATCAGAGAGACTTCCTACATACATTGCCTTGGCAAGGATCAAAGACCACGTAGTTCAGGATGAGTTTGGGGCTTACACTCTAGGCTGCCCGAGGTGTTGGTGAACCGACATGAAGGGGTCAAAGTGACTAATGGGTGGTGGGATTGAACCTCAGGGAGGCTTCCTACATACCTTGCCTCAGAAAGGATCAAAGTCCTCATAGTTTGGAATGGGTGTGGTGCTTACACTCTAGGATTCCCAAAGAGGATGTTGGGTCAGTGCGTACTCTAAGCCCATGTGAGTCATGCCCGGTGTGAGAAACAAGAGACAACAAAGACCAGACGATCACATCACGAAAGGTGTATCTGTGGGAAGTGGAGTGGGGATTACACATAGTTAGCATCCCAAAGAGGAGATAGGGTATTACACATTGTTAGCGGCCCAAGACTGGAGATGGGGACTTACTCTAGGGTGGAGGCCCGAATGGTGACAAAGCCCAGTGGGAGAGGGAATTGGCACCTAGGAATAGAGGAGAAGTAGGGATTCTACCTCTTGCTTGGAAAGCTAGGGGGATTACACGAGTGTGGTTTCCCTTTCCCCATGGATAGACGTCGGTCTGATAAAGAGGATCTCATTCAATGTGAGGAATGATCTCACTCCCATGGAGACCAGTGGGCGTACAGAATGTACAAGGTGGGGAAACCCCACGTCTAACATGTGGGGCGTAGTCACAGTTTAACGTCATGTGCTAAGGACGGGGGTGCTTGGCAGTTTAACATCCTGTAGCTCGGACGAGGTGGGTTTACTCTGCACCCTAGGACTGACATAACCGGTATCCACTACACCTTGGTGAAGAGAAGGGACATGCAACACCATGGCTAGGGTGTGTTATGGAGTGAATGGGGGGTCCACGTTAGTGTGGTTATATGAAGAATCAATAGTCTTTAGTGTGCTTATGCGAAGAATCATGTAGAGAAGCAACGCAACAGGTAGTATCATCGAAGTTACTTTGAAATTACTCCGTGAAAACCTGAGGGGCCACACAATTAATGAGAACGTGACGTAGGTGTGTCGCGCGTAAGAGTGGTTCGAACAAGGTACCTCAATGTGAGGGAAACACATGGAGAGCGTGTCACAGAATGGGCCGAGGTAAAATAGGAAGTCTTCACGCAAGAGGAAGGGTTAGCGTGCAAGATGTATGGTTGGCACACAATTGGGACTGGTGGCGTGCAAGACGGAGGTGTTTCACGCAAAACGATGGTTTTCACGCAAGTCAGGGGTGTTGCATGCAAGACGCAGGCTACATGCAAGTCAAACAGGTTCCGCGCAAGAAGACGGATTGCATGCAAGTCGGACAGGTGGCGTGCAAGGATTCCTGATGCAGAGGGGGCCTATGTGCAAGACGAGACCCCTTGCACGCAAAGAACTTGAAAATTTATGAGGATCCAAGGGCCCCTTCGAAGGCTCCCCCAACCTATCGTGCAACAACTATTACCTGAAGGCCATGGGTTTTTGTGTGATCACGGAAGACGGGGTTTTCATGAAACAGATTCAATTTGTTTTTAGTTACCATCCCCTGAAGAGAGGGGAGACGGTTTTTTTTATAGCTGGAGTCTCTGGAGTGCTGCGCAAGGGACCTGCGCGCAAGGGAACGATGTGGAAACGTCAGTCTCTGTTTCCTTAGGCACCAAAATGGGGCCGGCCACGCAAACGGGGGTTCGACATCGCCTTCGGCGCGGAACTAATCCCAGCTACGCAAACCCCCTTTCGACGATGCCTTGGGTGCAGAAGCGGGGGCCGAAGCGGCTGACGCGTAAATGGGCATTCCATGTCACCTTTGGCGCAAAACCAGGATCGGCCGCAAAAACAGCTATTCGTCGTCGCCTTCGGCGTGGAAATGGGCCCGCGCATGCAAACCCACTTTCGATGATACCTTGGGTGTGGAAGCGGGGCCGAAGCAGCCAGTCACAGAGGGAAGTATTTTGGGCACCGAAGGGAAGGCCAATGTGCAACGGTTTGCGCACTGAAGGCCACTTGCGCACACTTTTTTCAATTTTGCGTGCGCCCACCCACTGGGCCCTGGGAACTCATTTTCTTCGTCCCGGCTTCATTCAAAGCTCTTTGATCCACCCGAAGTTCCCCTCCTCTAGATTTTGGTGTCAACAAATTCCCCCCCTCAAAATCATAGCTGAAAGGGAACTCAAAGGTCGGATTCTGAGGGTACACCGAAGAATAGAAATGAAATCTTCGGTGGCACGAAAAAACCCAAATTGCACGTGCAAGAGGGCTGGGCGGGTGCGGAAGACATGTTCGTGCTTTATAAATAGGCCGAGCCCCCCCTTGTCCCTACTTTGACTTTTTACGCATGATAGTCTTGCTTTCTCTCACGCGCGAAAAACTTCCTCTTCCGTGCGTAAGATTCCGTGATTGAATCCAGGTTTTGTGTGCCGTTCTGAATTTTTCTGCACACATCAAACGTCTTTCGCACCACCTCTTTTGTGAACTAGATTTTATTTCTTTTGTGCTGCCACCGTTTTGCGTGATGATTCCTCCATCTTTCATGCTAACCTTTTCAGAGTTCTAAAATTGGTTGCTCATCAGACCGACGCCGAGAGGGAAGTTTCCACTACGACAAGGAGAACCCAAATGATCGTGAACCCTCAGATTATTCATGCGAGGAGGGTCATTTATAGAAATCAAGTGCTTTTCGACATTCTGACGCAATCTCAAAAGGACTACGTCCTGAGCGGTAGCCTGCCGCTACAGAATTTCGGTCTTCTGGAAGAAGTGTTGATGCCAGGTTTTGAGACGGACACACCGTGGTCGTGGGTGACAAGTGAAGATAGTCTTTCACTATTCCACATTACCAACAATGGATATCCTGCTAGGGAGACACAAAATACAACCATCTATGTCCTAAATCTGAAGTCTAGTATGGTTGCAGGAAGTGATCTAGTTCCCAAGGAATCTCCCGCTATTTATCAAAGTACTTTTAGAATTAGCATTACCGATGTGACAACGGGCTGGCAAGAGTGGGATTTCTAATCTAGGGAAAACTTTACCAATGAATGGGAATGGGCGTACTGGGTACACCAGACATGCGAGGAATTTGGGATGGATCTGTGGGTCACTGGGCTTTTCGAGGCCGTTTGGACGTTTCAATTCCACTTTTAACGACAACAAGACTTAGTAACAGAGCTGTTCAGTCACTGGTGTCCAGATACCAATACTTTTTACCACCATCACGGGGAGGTGGGCATCAGTCTGTGGGATGTCCATTGTATCAGAGGGATCCCCTTGGAGGGGTATCGGTATGATGAGTTCCTTATGATAGAGAATGTCTGGGGGGATAGGACCCACACCCCAATTCTGCCATGGAACCTGCTGAAGCTAGCTAAAGAGGAACTCAAAATAAAATATATCCTAAAGGAAATATCCTACTCAGGGTGGTTTAGTCTTTTCCTGACCCTAGACACTGCCGTGAAAATGCCAGGTCGAGGGAAGCAATGCCCGAACACATCTCAGAGGGGAAAGGCAGGATCATATTGGAAGATTTTGGAGACAGGAGAATATCGATTGTGGGGATTTGGCATCAATGATTTTCGATACCTGAATGTGAGATATGCTAGGTTCCTCATCGTTTTCTAGAGTGGATGTTTGTTACCCGTGAGGGACATGAGGATGGGAGTCCGCCTGGGGACGCTAGTGATGGCTGGGATCACGACGGCAAAGAACAAGGTTAACCTAGGGGTACTAGTGTTGGCTAGGATATACAATATTCTAGGGTGAATTTCAAGGGGAAGTATGCCCAGGAGGATATGTGGGCCATTACGGATCCTCCACAGTTGGGTCGCAGCCCACTGTGGTGGATATGACTTTCCGAATGCCATCTGCCCCCTGGAAATGGTATGCGACCATCCCTCTTGAACATCACTGGGATCCGCCCATTGAAACTCATGGACGACGGAGTCAAGCTTAAGATCGACAACCACACTCACTTTGACTTCCACCCATTCCAAAACCTAGTTTCCCAAATGGTAGATGATGGGCGAGATCCACTGGAGTAGAGGGAGTACCTTCAAAGCATCCGGGGTGGTGCGCTGGTGGTCTGAATTGACGACAAAATCTTCTACGAACCCTATGTGCCGACCAGATTTGTGAGGCAGTTTTGGTGCATGAAACAGATTCCCAAGAAAGTATATACAGAGGTATGGGAAGAGTGGCATCCCAGCATTCTCCGCCAGCTGTGGTTTATGTTCACGATGGTAGTCCTGAGCGAAATCATTACTCTTCCCCCTATCGATGTCAATGCCGAACTATCAATAGAGTATGCTGAACACTAGATGAGGACGTACCCGGAGGTGATTATTTGGAAATGTGTTTGTAAAATCAAGCCAAATAGTGCAGAGCCCGAAGAGAAGGAAGGTCGGCGAGGTGTCGCGGGGGAAGTGAGGTAGAGAATGGGTCGGGGGGCTAGCGCGACGAAGACCGATACTTCATTGGCAGGGGAAACACAGAACGAAAACGTGCCTATGCCCTCCAGGGAAGGGTGGTCTCATGCACGGCCTCAGGGTACAACTAGGGACCTCCCAGGGAAGCAACTTAGGTACCTCCTAACGCCTTCTGCCGATGCTATCTTCCCTTCTCTGTGGTCTTCTTGGAGAACACTACGACAGTCCATGTCCACCGAAGAGTTATGGCGGAGGTTGATGTGTACCAGGCTCGATCTACCAGACATAGGGAGCATCTGGATTCTAGATAAGGTAAAATTTAATCACTTACACACATACCTAATAGCCATGGACATGTACGCATGCTAGCGGGAGCGATATAAAGAGCTACATCTCCTGGTGAAAGTAATTCTTGGCCAGGCGTGGGATCCAGAGAGGCTACCATCCAAGGATAAAAGTGTATAGGAAGAAGAAGAAGGAGAAGAATAAGAAGAAGAAGAATAAGAGGACCAAGTCGAGGGTATTGGTGGCGAGGGGCCTTTAGAAGCTCCAACTCACCAGCGGAGTTCCTGGGAGAGCGGTGAAATTGTTGGCTCTGATACAGAACTGGTAGAGCAGCTTGAGGTATGGTTTAAACCTCATACCAGTCTTCATTTTTTTTCATAGTCTCGATCCATCAACCAAACAATGTCCTATTCAGGAACACGTGGGCGAGGGTCCCCAGAAATCCTTCCCTGCCGAGGGCATAGGTATGCCTATGGAGACCGGGGAGCAACCTCGGGGGTCAGTCTTTGGGACCGGGCATAATAGGGAACCGATCTCAGCTGGACTAGGCAATGATGATCCGGGAGGAGCGCCCCATGCCATCCCCATTTTCCAAGAGGATCTGACATCGGTAATCGAGTTGAAAAGCACCAGAGGATCTCCCATGGTGGTGCCCCCCCGCCATGACACATGCATTGGACACTGCTGCACTTGTCTCCTGTAAGTCCTTTCTACCTGGTTTTTCCTCTTTGATGGAAAATTCAGCTGATCAAGATACTGATTCCTAATGCAGTGATCACAAGGTTAGAGGCACGACTAACTATCTAATTTGGGACATATGCAAGAGTGGGATGTGCAGCGACCACATCAGCCTTTGCAGAAGAAACCATTCTAAGAAACCCTAACCTAGTACTTGGTGAGCCGGAGATCGCAATGAGGGATGGTAATGCCGCCCAGGTGGAACTCCAGATCGACGAGAGCGAGGTCGCTGATGAGGTGGAGGTTTCCAGAGAAGACCCTTCTACTAATCTCCTCACTGATTTCCCCGACTATCGGCCTACAGATCATGAGGAGATAGATGATTCCGATTCAGAGGTGGCTGATTAAAGATGTATGACGCGTCACAAATGATGGAAGTGCATCAAGTTCTTTCTTGGTAAGACTCAGGTATAGAGGCTAAAACAGATGAGATCACTCTATACCTGGCTATGATTTCTCTGTGCTGGAGGGGTGGACGCTCAACGCCTTCATTCGACAGTCCACGATTACATGGCTGAGAAGCTTCGTGAGATCATCCAACGCTCCGACATTTCCTGGTGTCAGGAAGAGTCATGGAGTACCCGAGCATTCCTGAAGGTAGAACAAGAATTCCAATGCCTCAAAGAACAAATGAAGGAGAAGAAGGTATTAATTACAAACTGATCCGAGCTTGGGGAGAAATTGAGGGCCCAGCTGGTGGATGCCCAAGAGTAGCTTGTGAAATTGGATCACCAAATGACTAATCTTCAAACTGAATATGCGCAAGCACAATCTAGGGAAAGTGCACTGCTCTCTATGTATACTAATGAAGAGAGGGTTTTCCAGGGGTGGGAAGAAATCCTAGAGATCACAAGCCCAAAAGTAGCGGCGCTGGAACGGTCCATCCAAGATACTGATCCTTAAGGGCCCTATTTTGGTCGAACTTATAAATTCATTTCTTCTTACTGCCTCTTTTTCTGAAATTCATGTATGGATAGATTTATTTACTTGTTCATTTGGTTTAATGAATTTAACAACAGTCCTGAAATAAATAGAAATCCATTCCTAAGCTCATGTGGGTCGTACCCAGCGTGAGAAAAAAGGGATGTTTACACTATTACTTTGTTTTTAAATGTAAGAGTGCCAACCAGGCTTCAAGAACCCAAGGGGGGATTCCCGGTAAGAGAATAGAGAGACTTTATTGGATAATGAAGCTCTCACAACAGACAAATTACAGTTTTCCCAGTGTTCTCTTATGCACGAACGTGGTAATTCCAAGGGCCCTGGAATAAATCCGAACAGGGGGGGATAAAAGGCATGAATCACAGTACCCAAGATTTAAAACACTATAGTGATGGCATGAAAATTAAGAATGATTGTTGACCGTGTTCGAAACACATCATTATTATTGTGTTAGCCTGAAATGGGGATAAAAAATGAGGGCCGACCGTTGACCATGTTCAAAACATGGGGCCTGACTCGAAATGTCATCCATTAATCTTCCGGAATGTTGGCCTAGGATAGTAGGTGGGCCATAGGCTGAGAATCCATACTGTTAGGGGTTCCCTTTATACGTGAAATAAGACGAGGGTCTGAATAAAGGGAATGCAAAGCGTGGAAGGTGGAGTGGTGGTTTGTTAGAACAAAATCCAACACTCTTGAAAATACACCACCATGGTGGACTCATTGGTCTAATCATGGATCATTCCTTCTTTTAGACAGGACCTCTCTGACGAGGAAATTGTTGCTTCCCAACATTATCTTGGGGAATCCTAGACTTGTTTAGGGTAAAGGTGCCGGGTTCCCCGAAAGAACTCAGGCCAAGGGGTCCAAAAAAGAGGAGGGGGAATGGATTTGCGATTATTGGGCTGGACCCAAAGGCAAGATTCTTGGGCATTTATACGTATCCCATGAGGATGGGAATCAAGACATATGTAGTTCTGGAAGATGTCGTGAAATTTAACGTCTTGTGGCAAGGATGTAGAGTGATCTTAGTTTACGATCATAGATCTCGGACCATGGATTGGTAAAGAATGAGGGGGAAACATGGTGAGGTGATTATGAAACCCAACGTGAATGAGGACCTGGCTCCAGATTTCCATGTGTTCCTTGGGGAAGCGTTTAGGTCAGGGGATCAAACACGAAAGTTAGGATGGGCCCATAGAGAAGTGTCCAAGAATTCTTACATATCTCATGAGAATGAGAATCAATCCGAACGTAGTTCTGAGAGGTGGCATGGTAAGGTACCATTGTCAGGGATAAAAGGGGTGTGCGGGTCTGTCCGTCACACAAAAAAGCAGCATTTGATAGGTCTTGTTTGTCCATTAGGGTGAATGGAGGTGTTTTTTATGAAGCGACGGGACTAGAATAGAGAATCCAGGCATCACAACAAGAATCAATCCAAATTAAGGCATTGAAAAATGGTATGGTGTTTAATCGATACCAAACATGATGTCCCTTGAGTGAGAACATCACAATGCAGTGCCATTTTTCGTCATGCGGATGGGACAATATTGTCATAGTTTAGGGTCATGTGATGGGACCAACCATGCATTTTAACGTTGTATGGTATAGACATAATAGTTTAGAGTCATGTGGGACTAGGAAGCATAGTCTAGAGTCGTATGGCTCAGACATATACAAGAAGGATGAGGTTCAAAAAGGAATGTGCACGACATGATAAAGCATACCCGACATGAATGAGGATGAGGTCCACATCATACAGTGCACATTTCTGTAAAAGAAACCTCGGATCGAGGGGCCAGGAAAGATTAGAGGATAAGGGGAAGGAGAAACTAGCTCCCAATTGAGCTGGACCCGTAGACGAGGTGTCCGGGTGTTCTTACGTATCCCATGAAATGGGAATCAAGATATATGTAGTTCTACAAAGGGGAAATATGAAAAGATATTAGTTTAAGGTCTTAGAACTTGGACCATGTAAAAGAGAGACTATTCCAAGTAATTGAGGACCTTAATCCAATCCCTAAGCCTACATGAGTCAAACTCGGTGTAGGAAACAAGGGTGGATAAGGTATTTGCAATACGTGAAATACATGAAAAGGGGAAATCTATGGAGCCCCAAATGATTGCCTTATCACGGCTTTTTCCTCCTAAAGTGCAGATGCACATTGAGGAATAATACTAAGATTCTCAAAATTCTACTTGGACATGATGAGGTGGAGAAGGATGCGAGTCATGTAACCGACATTTTGGGTTTAATGGGGTTAGCGGGACGATGGAGGATAACTGTTGACCGTGTTCAAAACACAACATCCATATCGTGTGACCTGAGGTGGGAACAACAAATGAGCGTCGACCGCTGACCAAATTCGCAAAGCAGGACTTGTATAAATTTTTTGCTTGAAACCCTTGAGGACGTTGGCCCGTAATGGTAGGAGGGCCCTTGGTCTGAGTATCCATGCCATTCGGCGGTCCCTTTGGGTGTGAAAGGTGATGGAAGCCCTAATGAAGGGGAACACGAAGCCTGAGAAATGGGTGAAAGCATGTATGGGTAGAATCCGACATTCCAGGTGCTAAACCAGAGTACCCTTGGGCACATTAGTGAATCTTCGAAGAGGACCGAGGGGCTCATCTTGTGAGCAATCGATTTGAAAAGATGATTGTAGCACAAGGGGATGTAAAACTCTCAGGCGGAAGAGTTAAATGGCGTGGTTGTTACTAAACCTGACGTGAATGAGTAAATAATCCCATACCACACCATATACCCCTCTCCCAGGGGGAATGTAGGACAAGGGGTCAAGATGAGGCTGGACCTGAAGACTAAACATCTGGACGGTCCTACGTATCCCGTGAGGATGTGAATCAAGCCACATGTAGTTCTTGTAGAGAGTAATGTGCATTTTACCGTTATGTATTAAGGACACAAATGGGTGAAGTACCCCACACAGAGGGGGTGTACGACATGGAGAGTAACCCGACATGAATGAGGACATAATCCCATACCACACTATACAACCCTAAATGAGAACTTAGGCTGGGGGCTTGAAAAGGCCAAGGGTCCTGAGGTTGGGCCTTGGACAGAAAGTCCCAACCAACTTGCAGTTTAATGTCTTGCAGTGAGGACAAGGTGATCGTAGTTTAGGTTCATAGATATTGGAACATATATTCCTAGTTTAATGTCATATGTGTCAGATAGGAAGGGAGAACCATCATTCTTATGGAAGACCACAATGAAACAACAATGATTAAAGAAAACTGTTGATTAGGTTCACAACACAGTACCCACCCTTATGTGACCAGAGTTCAGGGAAAACAATTGAGCGTCGATCATTGACTATATTCGCAACACGGGACTCGCATCAACCTTTCGGCCTCAATCCTAGAGGACATTAGCCCATAATGGTAGGATATCCCTTAGACCTAGAATCCATTCCATTCGGGGGGTCGTTTTGGATATAGAGGGTGATGGAAACCCAACTGATGGGGCTCACGAAGCATGGCAGGGCCTGTGCTCGTTGTAAGAACGATAAATGAAGGGAGGGATGGCTCAAGGGGATATGTGTGGTGTGGAGAAATAGACCGATGTGAATGAGAACATAAGTCCGCACCACAACACACAATCCTGAATGAGAACTTGGGATAGGGGCTGAAAGAGGCCAAGAGGCCGGAAAAGGCCAAGGGGCCTGAGGCTGGGCATCCCGGACAACTATAGCCATATGACCTCTTATGCGGTTACCACCTCATCACAGCTCCTAATCCCACGTGAGCAGTGCTCAGTGTGGGAAACAAGGATCCAAATTTGGCTTTACCTTTCATATAAGGGTCAGATAGCTGGCATCACCCGAAGGGAGTTTGTCGCTTGGAGATACAATGGGGTAGAATAAACCACTACACTCAATATTTGAGACATCTTGGGGTGTCTCTAATGAAAAAGGATAGCTATTGACCATGTTCGAAAAGAAACATTTTTATAGTGACCTGGGATGGGAATAACAAATGAGAATCAACCGCTGACCATATTCATAACACAAGACTTGTATCAACTTGTTGCTCAACATCCTTGAGGGCATTGGCCCGAAGTGGTAGGAGAGCCCCTAGGACTAGTATCCCTGCCATTCGGGGGCCCTTTTGGATGGGAAGGATGATGGAGTCCCAATCAAAGGAATGGGTGAAGCATAGCTGTGCCCATACATTTTAAAGTCAAGCAGGGCAGTTAAAGAGGCCGACACCTCCAGGGAGTGGGACGTATGGCAGAATAGAGATGAGCCCGGTGTGTATTGGGGAAAAAACCTACACCACACCATATGTCTTAACCCGAGGGGAGATTCTAGAATTTGGGGATGGTCTAATAGATGAAATGTTTGGGTGTTCCTATGTATCCCATGAAGATGGGAATCAAGTCGTACGTAGTTCTTGAAGGCCACGTAGTTTAGCATTATGTGGTGAGGAAG
Source organism: Viscum album (assembly GCA_963277665.1). Taxonomy (NCBI): domain Eukaryota; kingdom Viridiplantae; phylum Streptophyta; class Magnoliopsida; order Santalales; family Viscaceae; genus Viscum; species Viscum album. The sequence continues at coordinate 865,205,872 of OY728134.1, read as the reverse complement.
TGGGAGGATAAAAGAATGGGGAGTGGGCACATGGTGAGACCATTTTAATCCTGACATGAATGGGGCTATGGAATCCTTCACCATATCATGCAAGGATCCTTTGAGAGAACTATACCCAAAGGGGATAGTCAAAGAGAATAGTTTTGTAAATACCCGTAAAAATTCAAGGGAAATTTTTTCTTAATTTTCTTTTGGATTTTACAAGAATGCAGTTTCTGACGGAACCTGATTCCGAGGCCCGGTGTACCCGGAATCATTTTCCGAAGTTTAGCTCGGGTACATTTAGTGAACGAACGAGAGGGTTTTTCTAACTTTTGAACCGGTTCTCGAAATCTAATTCTGAGGGCACTGATGGAATCACAACGCCTGTAACTGCTTAGAAACACCTTTTCTGGAGTTGCGTTTGCTCAGGTGTGGTTTTTAAATTTTGGGGTTAAGTTAAGGAATAAAATAAAGTGGTGCGACAATTTATTTTATTTTACTTAAAGCGGCTTAACCTAAGTTAAGAGGATAAGGTGGAACCCAAAATATCCTACCCACTTGGTAGGTTATTTGTGAGGTGGGGCCCGAACGAGCCCCACCATTTCTTTCCATCTAAGTAACGCACCCACACCCCCCCTTTTAATGAAGTCAACCGTGCATTTATTCTGGTTAAGAAATGCCTCATTAATTTGGGCGGTTTAATCGTTACAATTAATTCTTTGAATTAATTGTTCGTTTCGTTTCTTTTGAATTTCAAACGTTGGCATATGCGTTAATAAAATAATATGACTCTTATTTTATTTTTGGTTGGATTTCTGGTTGTGGGAGACTTTGGGAGAAAAAGAGAAGCCTTGAGGAACTTCTTCGTTCTTCAACGAAGAATGCGAAGAACGCACCGCCGCCGATGAAGAACGCCGACCTCTGACGGTGGACGAAGGCGAGAGACGCCTTCCTCGGAGACCACCTAACGCCAAAGACGTTCCTTCCATGATGCTTCTTCCACGACAATCCTCTTCTTCCGCAACGATCCTTTTCTTCCGCGACGGTTAATTCCGCGACGCACGCTCGTTCGACGACAACGTTGAGGTAGGGGTTATGTGTTTTAATTTGTGAAATATTTTGTCATCTAACCCCGTTCTTTTGGACCAATTGATATTGTTTAATGGGAGGGGGCTGGACCGCACAAACACGACCGACCCTCCTCCCTTATTATTATTTGTTGTTGTGGTTCGAGAGAAGGTAACACGGTGCCGTCGCACTGCGCGGGAACGAGCGGCAAGGAATGCGCGACGCCGTTGCACCTCGCATTTGAGAATTGAACCAAGCCGCGGTGCCGTCGCACCGCGCCGGAAAGAAACTGAAGACACCGCGGCCGGAGAGGGGCCGCGATGGAGGGGTGCAGTGCCGTCGCGCCATGCCGGACGGACCAAGGCCAGGGCGGAGCAGCGGAACCGGCAGCCGGAATCGGGCTGCCGGCGTCGGAGCAGGGGGACTGGCCTTGCCGGTCCCGTGGTGGCAGAAGCTGGCCGGCCGGAGCGGGCCGGCCGGACCGTGGAAGAACCGGGGGTTCGAAACCCCCGGTGGGCTGGACGTGAGTGTCACCATTAAGGGGCCGCAGTTTCTTCACGCGGGGGCAGCGCCCCCCGCATCCGAACGGCTCGGCCGTTCGACCGAGCCCCTGGCCAGCGCGCCGTGCGCCGGGCCGACTGCCCTGGCCGGTCCGCCAAGCCGGGCCGTGCCCAGGCCAGGCGGGGCCGCGCCAGCCGGGCCGTGCCCAGGCCAGGCGGGGCCGCGCCAGCCGGGCCGGGCCGCGCCGGCCAGGCTGGGCTGTGCCCAAGCGGGCCGGACCCGGACCCGATTCGGGTCAACCCGGTTCGGGCCGACCCTGGGGGTATCGGGCCGGGTCGGACCAGGCCCGAACCCCTTAATACCGAACCTCTTTTGGTCTGTCACCCATAACTTGAGATGCTGACCTCTGATCGACGCACCGTATATTTCGTAGAGATCCTTGGATCGATACGGTCGTTTCGGTATACTACACCCATGGTTTGGGAGTACTTTGGGTTCCACTGGGTTGGTTCGTACACGAAACCAACCGGGCCTTAGGAGCGGAAACACTCATAACTTGAGCTCCGGGCGTCCGATTGACGTGACTTTGACTTTTTTGAATTCCTCTTGATGAGATGGAACTTTTGGCATGCTTCTCCTGAGTTTTGGATGTAGTTGGATAATGGCCGGGTTGGATTTTACCCGAAATCCAACTGGGCCACTAGAACGAAAAAGCTGATAACTTTCAGACCAGACATCCGTTTGACGAACCGTCAGCGGAGTTGTTGATCACGTTGAGAAACGGTCCCTATGAGAATAACCTATGAGAGTTCGGGGTACATTCGAGATATATCCGGGTTGATTCGCACACGAAACCAACCGGGCCCCTAGGACGAAAAGGCTAGTAACTTAAAGACCGGGCATCCGACTGACACGCCATCTGTTGCGTTGAGACCCCTATGAAAAGGCGGTAATTTGAGATACTTCTTCATGGAACTTTGTGATACATGGAGTATCGACTAGTAGCTCGTGGAGAGAACCCTCCCGGTGATTAGCTACCAGAGTGTAGAGACCTAGTATCTGGCTGAGACTTGACAACTGCTGATTCATCGACTCGGTGTGTTTCGGATAGCCCAGTGGGGAGCACTTGGTTGTAGCAGCAGACCCACGGCGGAGGAGCACATGGTAGTAGAGGTAGACCCGCGGTACTCAACAGAAGGATTACCTTTGGAGGCTATGAGGGGGAGCACTTGGTTGTAGAGGCAGACCCACGGCGGAGGAGCGCTTGGTTGTAGCGGCAGACCCGCGGTACTCAACACAAGTAGTACCTCTGGAACCTATGAGGGGGAGCGCTTGGTTGTAGCGGCAGAACCATGGTGGGAAGTGCTTGGTTGTAGCAGTAGGCCCACATTACTCGATAGGTGGAGTACTACAACAGTACAAGGAGTTCGGCACACTTGGTTGTAGCGGCAGGCCCTCTGAACTCGACAGAGGAGGGGTTCGGCGCGCTTGGTTGTAGTGGAAGGCCCTCTGAAATCGACAGAGGAGGAGTTCGGCGTGCTTGTTTGTAGCGGCAGGCCCTCTGAACTCGACAGAGGAGGAGTTCGGCGTGCTTGGTTATAGCGGTAGGCCCTCTCTACTCGACGGAGGAGTAGTTCTCTAGCAGCCGTGGTTTCGACGTCATGAATAAAATCCTGGTTGAGATGAATCTGTAATATTTGTGTTTCCTCATGATTGAGATGGGTCTCTTGATAACTTAGGTATATGTATGGGCATATACCTGGGTAGTGGTTATCCGTTGATTTCATAATCTTTGTGTTTCCTCAAGATTGAGATGGGTTACTTGATAACTTAGGTATATGTATGGGCATATATCTAAGTAGAGGTTATTTGTTGAGATCTTCTTTGTGGTTATCCTTGTTGGATTTAGAGAGACCTTGAGGGTCTCGGGGTCCCTACTGAGTATCGTTATACTCACCCCTGCACGGGCTATGCCCGTACCTCGTTGTGTTTGTTGTAGACGACGGTCAGTGCTGACGGAGGCCGAGTGTTCGAGGACTGGATAGTACCCGGAGGTGGACAATACGATGAGTTAGTATCCGGAGGTGGACTTCACGACGAGACGACACTCGGAGGAGGTTGGCGGGCAAGAGCGTTGTGGAGGCTATCTGTACCGACCCTTCAGGTAGGATCCGAGGAGGACGACCCAGGAGTTTCTTCCATTCTTCTAGCTATTGTCTTTTCTGTTGTACTTTCTTTCAGTTGTAGCTGTACTTTTGATTGGGTTTTTATTCTGGCCCATTTACTTTTCAGCACTTCCTTTTTGTAATTAGTGTTTTACTTCCGCTTGTACTCTATGGTGTTTTGTTACTTTTATAAAGGCAATGCCTTCACAGTTATCAGGATTTACACCTTTGGTGCTATTCGCCAGCACCTGGCCTATGGAAGGCGTGATTGGGGTAGTCACGACACGGGCCCCGAGGACGGGTCGTGACATATTGGTATCAGAGGAGTTCGGTTCTACCGCAGAACTCAGGACTCTGATATTTTTCTATGTGAAGCAATAGTGTTGAGAGTATTGAGTGCGGTTATCAGTCCAGGGAGTCCAGTGTTAATGCGGTGGCCAACGTATCCGTATACCAGGTCCCTGACTCCTGATTTCCAACTTAATGCACGAAAACATTGATTGTATGTGTGTTTCAAGTTTTCTCTGTGATTACTTTGTGTCAGCTCACCAGGTATTCTGTTTAACCATGGAGCACGTGTTTCTTTTCAGGATGGCCCCACAATGGTAGCCAGCTAGGGTTCCGAGCGTTTTGCGGGACAACAGCCCACTGAGCGATGAGGCCTCGGTACAGGGCCCTTTGACATCAGAGGCACCAGCGGTACCTCTACCCGCTGAGCCACCGATGCTACCAGCCCCAGCCGCTGATGGTGCACGTCCCCCTAGTGCACTGCAAGAGTTTCAGTGTCAAAGACCGCCCAGGTTCCGTGGAGAGACGGACCCTCAGGAAGCCGAGGATTGGCTGGAGGCAGTTGTATGAGTTTTTCGTTTGGTAGGGACACCAGCTGACCTTATGGTGGTCCTTGCAGCGAGCCTCCTGCATGCGACAGCATGCAGATGGTGGAGCTTGATTCTCCAGGTGCACGATGAGGCGTCTCTCCTTTGGACGGACTTTGAGAGCCTTTTTCGCTCAGAGTTAATCCCAGCCACCCTCCGAGCAGTGTGCATCCAGGAGCTTCTACAGCTGCGGAAGGGCAGCATGACAGTATCCCAGTACATGGTGAGGTTTACCGATCTCTCGCTCTATTCGACGGACATGGTACGAGACCCATTCTTCAGGTCTCGAACCTTTGATCAGGGTCTCAGGTGACAGATCAGAGCTTCAGTTATTTCTCACAGCATTCCGACACAGACAGGGGTGTTGGAGCGATCCCTCTTAGTGGAGAGTTTCCTTGCTGAGCAGTCTCCAGCAGCAAGACCCACCACTCGCCGGCATGCGGAAGAGTCTTCTGTAGTAGGCAGTAGACAGATAACACAGAGGTACAAGAGGACTAGACCTACAGATGGTCAACCGCATGACACAGGATCGTTTGTGCGAGGCACCCGGGGTGGAGAATGACTTAACATGTGCGGGAAGTGTTACTCCTGCAGCGGGGTTAGTCACATGGCTTGTGACTGTCCGACCCACCATACAGATGACTAACAGATGAACGAAGGACCTCCCAGGCAGAGGCAGAGGTTCGATCGAGGTGGACCTCATGGAGCAGGAGACCATGGCAGGGGAGCTGGCCCTGTAGCTGGAGGTGGAAGACGCTTCGAGGTGTTGGCACCACCACCACCAGGAGGTCCACCCCGACCGCAGGGAACAGGTGGACGTGGGAGAGATCAGCTGCAGGCAGCTGAGGCCTATGATCATGGAGCTCCAGGAGCAGATGGATAGGAGCAGGACTAGCTCCAGACTTGGAGACTTTTGTTCGTGTTGCTTCTAGATTTGTTGAGGTTTGTTTGTTGATGCTTTGTGTCTTTGTATTTTGAGCTGCATAAATAAAAAGATACCTTTCTTGTGGCGTTTACCTTCCTGTCCTCTCTTTTAGTTGTTACTAAGAGGCTTCGGTTTAAAAACCATTGACTTGACCCTCACTTTGAGATACCTACTGGAAGAGACCTAGTGACCACACACTGATACCGATAGTGTGACTCAACCCTTGGAGGCGAGAGTAGTGGTTGGATCTTTTGGTAGTAGCGTCGAGGCCTTACGACATCATCCTTGGTGTGGATTAGTATCTCCCATGTCGGGATTGACTGTATTAGGTAAAGAACGTGGTTCATCCAGGGGATGAGACCAGATTTCTCTTATCAGCAAAGAAGAAATTTCAGCAGCTCTTGTAGGACCAGAAAGGTCCAAGTAATCCAAGAGCAGATGAGGACAGCTCAGAGTCGGCAAAAGTCTTATGCTGACGGGGGGCAGAGACCACTAGAGTTTGAGGTTGGTGACCACGTTTCCCTACGGGTCTCACCTCGACGTGAGTTACGGAGATGTGGCCGAGGCGACAAGTTATATTCGAGGTTCAACGAACCTTTATAGGTCCTCAGCAGGGTAGGCGAGGTGGTTTACCACTTGACCCACCCACCTCAGTTTCACCAGGTGCACGACGAATTCCAGGTATCTCAACTGAAGAGATACAAGCTTGACCCTTTGCTTTTCATCGACCATGAGGAGATGGACTTGGGCAATGTGGTGACCCTCACGGAGGTTCCAGTGGGGATCGAGGAATGACAGGAGCGGGTCCTATGAGGACGGGTCGATTCCTCGGGTGTGCTTTCCCTGGCAGTACGGGAACCTCCAGGTGAGCACATGGGAGCAGAAGGCTCACATGCGTGCTCAGTACCACTTTTGTTTTCCTAGTTTGTGTTATGGCTTTATGGGGACGTAAATCCCTGAGGTGGGAGTAATGTAAAGACCTATAAAAATTCAAGGGAATTTTTTTCTTAATTTTATTTTGGATTTTACAAGAACACAGTTTCTGACAGCACCTGATTCTGAGGCCCGGTGTACACAGAATCATTTTCCAAAGTTTAGCTCGGGTACATTCAGTGAATGAATGAGCGGGTTTTTATAACTTTTGAACCGGTGCTCAGAATCAAATTCTGAGGGCACCGATGGAATTAGAGCGTCAGTAATTTCTTAGAAACACCTTTTCTGGAGTTGCGTTTGCTCGGGTGTGGTTTTTAATTTTTTGGGTTAAGTTAAGGAATAAAATAAAGTGGTGCGACAATTTATTTTATTTTACTTAAATTGGCTTAACCTAAGTTAAGAGAATAAGGTGGAACCCACAATATCCTACCCACTTGGTAGGATATATGTGAGGTGGGGCCCACATGAGCCCCACCATTTCTTTCCTTCTAAGTAACTCACCTGTACCCCCCCTTTTAATGAAGTCAACCGTGCATTTATTCTGGTTAAGAAACGCCTCATTAATTTGGGAGGTTTAATCGTTACAATTAATTCTTTGAATGAATTATTCGTTTCGTTTATTTTGAATTTCAAATTTTGTAATGTGCGTTAATAAAATAAGATGACTCTTATTTTATTTTTGGTTGGATTTATGGTTGTGGGAGTCGTTGGGAGAAAAAGAGAATCCTTGAGGAACTTCTTCGTTCTTCAACGAAGAACGCGAATAACGCACCGCCACCGACGAAGAACGCCGACCTATGACGACGGATGACGGTGAGAGACGCCTTTCTCGAAGACCACCTAACGCGGTGGAGCAGCGGAACCGGCAGCCGGAATCGGGCCGCTGGCGTCGGAGCAGGGGGACCGGCCTTTCCGGTCCCGTGGCAGCAGAAGCCGGATGGACCGTGGAAGAACCGGGGGTTCAAAACCCCCGGCTGGCCGGAAGTGAGTGGTCCCATTAAGGGGCCGCGGTTTCTTCACGTGGGGGCAGTGCCCCCCGCTTCCGAACGGCTCGGCCGTTCGGCCGAGCCCCTGGCCAGCGCACTGCGCGCCGGACCGGCTGCCCTGGCTGGTCTGCCAGACCGGGCCTCCAGGGTGGGCCGCGCCTAGGACAGGCTAGGCCGGGCCGCGCCCAAGCGGGAAAGACTTGGACCCAGTTCGGGTCGACCCTGTTCGGGCTGACCCTGGGGGTATCGGGCCGGGTCGGACCGGGCCCGAACCCCTTAATACCAAAAATCTTTCGGTCCATCACCCATAACTTGAGATGAGGACCTCCGATCGATGCAACATCTATTTCGTAGCGATCCTTGGATTGATACGGTCATTTCAGTATACTACACCCAAGGTTTCGGAGTACTTTGGGTTTGGCCGGGTTGGTTCGTACACGAAACCAACTGGGCCCTCGGAGCGGAAACGCTCATAACTTGAGCTCTGGACGTCCGATAGACGTGCCTTCGACTTCGTTGAATTCCTCTTGATGATACAGAACTTTTGGCATGATTCGCCTGAGTTTTGGATGTAGTTGGATAATGGCCGGGTTGGATTGTACCCGAAATCCAACCGGGCCCCTAGAACGGAAAATCTGATAACTTTCAGACTAGACGTCCGTTTGACGAACCGTCCACGATGTTGGTGATCACATTGAGAAACGGTCCCTATGAGCATAGACTATGAGAGTTCGGGGTACAGTCGAGATACGACCGGGTTGGTTCGCACACGAAACCAACCGGGCCCCTGGGACGAAAAGGCTAGTAACTCACAAACCGGGCGTCCGACTGACGCGCCGTCTATTGCGTTGAGACCCCTATGACGAGGTGGTCCTTTGAGATAATTATTTATGGAACTTTGTGATAATGGAGTATCGACCAGTAGCTTGTGGTGCGAACCCTCCCGGTGACGAGCTAGCAGAGTTCAGAGACCTAGTAGCTGGCTGAGACTTGACGACTGCTGATTCATCGACTCGGTGTGTTTCAGATAGCCCAGTGGGGAGCGCTTGGTTGTAGTAGCAGACCCACGGCAGAGGTTCACTTGATAGTTGCGGAAGACCCACGATACTCAACAGAAGGAGTACCTCTGGAGGCTATGAGGGGGAGCGCTTGGTTGTAGCGGCAGACCCACGGCGGAGGAGCGCTTGGTTGTAGCGACAGACCCGCGATACTCAACAGAAGGAGTACCTCTGGAACCTATGAGGGGGAGCGCTTGGTTGTAGCAGTAGACCCATGGTGGGAAGCGCTTGGTTGTAGTAGTTGGCCCACAGTACTCGATAGGTGGAGTACTACAATAGTCCAAGGAGTTCCGCGCACTTGGTTGTAGCGGCAGGCCCTCTGAACTCGATAGAGGAGGAGTTCGGCGCGCTTGGTTGTAGTGGCAGGCCCTCTGAACTCGACAGAGGAGGAGTTTGGTGCCCTTGGTTGTAGCGGCATTCCCTCTGAACTCGACAGAGGAGGAGTTCGGCGCGCTTGGTTGTAGCGGCAGGCCCTCTCTACTCGACGGAGGAGGAGTTCTCCAGCAGCCGTGGTTTCGACGTCATGAATAAAATCCTGGTTGAGCTGAATCTATAATCTTTGTGTTACTTCATGATTGAGATGGGTCACTTGATAACTTAGGTATATGTATGGGCATATACCTGGGTAGTGGTTATCCGTTGATTTCATAATCTTTGTGTTTCCTCAAGATTGAGATGGGTTACTTGATAACTTAGGTATATGTATGGGCATATATCTAAGTAGAGGTTATATGTTGAGATCTTCTTTGTGGTTATACTTGTTGGATTTAGTGAGACTTTGAGGGACTCAGGTTCCCTACTGAGTATCGTTATACTCACCCCTGCACAGGCTATTCCCGCACCTCGTTGTGTTTGTTATAGATGACGGTCAGTGTTGACGGAGGCCGAGTGTTCGAGGACTGGATAGTACCCAGAGGTGGACCATACGACGAGTCAGTATCCGGAGGTGGACTTCACGAAGAGACGACACTCGGAGGAGGTTGGCGGGCGAGAGCGTTGTGGAGACTCTCTGTGCCTACCCTTCAGGTAGGATCCAAGGAGGACGACCCAGGAGTTGCTTCCATTCTTCCAGCTGTTGTCTTTTCTGTTGTACTTTCTTTCAGTTGTAGCTGTACTTTCGATTGAGTTTGTATTCTGGCCCATTTACTTTTCAGCACTTCCTTTTTGTACTTAGTGTTTTACTTCCTCTTGTACTCTGTGGTGTTTTGTTACTTTTATAAAGACAATTCCTTCCCAGTTATCGGGATTTACACATTTGGTTCTAGTCGCCAGCCCCTGGCCTATGGAAGGCGGGCTTGTGGTAGTCACGGCACGGGCCCCGAGGACAGGTCGTGACAAATTATTATCAGAGGAGTTTGGTTCTACCACAGAACTCAGGACTCTGATCTTTTTCTATGTGAAACAATAGTGTTGAGAGTATTGAGTGCGGTTATCAGTCCAGGGAGTCCAGTGTTGGTGCGGAGACCGACGTATCCGTACACCAGGACCCTGACTCCTGATTTCTGACTTAATGCACGAAAACATTGATTGCATGTGTGTTTCAAGTTTTCTCTGTGATAACTTTGTGTCAGCTCACCAGGTATTTTGTTTAACCGTGGAACACCTGTTTCTTTTCAGAATGGCCCCACGACGGCAACCAGCTAGGGTTACGAGCGTTGTGCGGGATGACATCCCACCGAGCGACGAGGCCTCGGTACAGGGCCCTTTGACAACAGAGGCACCAAAGGTACCTCTACCCGCTGAGCCACCGATGCTACCAGCCCCAGCCGCTGACGGTGCACGTCGCCTTAGTGCACTGCACGAGTTTCAGCATCAGCGACCGCCTAGGTTCTGTGGGGAGATGGACCCTCAGGTAGCCAAGGATTGGCTGGAGGCAGTTGTACGAGTTTTTTGTTTGGTAGGGACACCAGCTGACCTTATGGTGGTCCTTGCAGTGAGCCTACTACATGCGGCCTCATACAGATGGTGGAGCTTGATGCTCCAGGTGAATGACGAGGCATCTCTCCTTTGGACGGACTTTGAGAGCCTTTTTCGCTCAGAGTTCGTCCCAGCCACCCTCCGAGCGGTGTGCATCCAGGAGATGCTACAGCTACAGAAGGGCAGCATGAGAGTATCCCAGTACGCGGAGAGGTTTACCAATCTCTCACGCTATTCGACAGACATGGTATGGGACCCATTCTTCAGGGCCCGAACCTTTGAGCATAGGCTCAGGAGAGAGATCAGAGCTTCAGTTGTTTCTCACAGCATTCCGACACAGACAGAGGTGTTGGAGCGAGCCCTCTTAGTGGAGAGTTTCCTTGCTGAGCAGTCTCCAGCAGTAGGAACCACCACTAGCCGGTATGCAACAGAGTCTTCTGCAGCAGGAAGTAGACATATGACGCAGAGGTCCAAGAGGACTAGACCTACAGGTGGTCGACCGCATGACACATGATCGTTTGTGCGAGGCAGCCAGGGTGGAGAACGACTTACCATGTACGGGCAGTGTTACTCCTTTGGCGGGGTTGGTCACATGGATCGTGACTATCCGACCCGCCATATAGATGACTAGCAGATGAACGAAGGACCTCCCAGGCAGAGGCAGAGGTTCGATCGAGATGGACCGCATGGAGTAGGAGACCATGGCAAGGGAGCTGGCCCTGCAGCTGGAGGTGGAAGACGCTTCGAGGTGTTGCCACCACCACCACCAGGAGGTCCACCCCGATCGCAGGGAACAGGTGGACGTGGGAGAGCTCAGCTGTAGGCAGCTGAGGCCTATGATCATGGAGCTCCGGGAGCAGATGGACAAGAGAGGGACTAGCTCCAAACCTGGAGACTTTTGTTCGTGTTGCTTCTAGATCTATTGATGTTTGTTTGTTGATGCTTTGTGTCTTTATACTTTGAGCTGTAGAAATAAAAAGACACCTTTCTTGTGGCGTTTACCTTCCTGTCCTCTCTTTTAGTTGTTACTAAGAGGCTCCGGTTTAAAAACCGTTGACTTGACCCTTACTTTGAGATACCTACTGGAAGAGACCCAGTGACCACACATTGATGCAGACAATGTGACTCAACCCTTGAAGGTGAGAGTAGTAGTTGGATCTTTTGGTAGTAGCATCGAGGCCTTACGACGTCATCCTTGGTGTGGATTAGTATCTCCCATGTCGGGATTGAATGTATTAGGTGAAGAACGTGGTTCATCCAGGGGATGAGACCGGATTTCTCTTATCGGAAAAGAAGAAATTTCAGCAGCTCTTGTAGGACCAGAAAGGTCCAAGTCATCCAAGAGTGGATGAGGACAGCTCAGAGCCGACAAAAGTCTTGTGCTGACAGGGGGCATAGACCACTAGAGTTCGAGGTTGACGACCACGTTTCTCTATGGGTGTCACCTCGACGTGAGTTACGGAGATGTGGCCGAGGCGACAAGTTATCTTCGAGGTTCAACGGACATTTCTAGGTCCTCAACAGGGTAGGCGAGGTGGTTTACCGCTTGATGCACCCACCTTAGTTGCACCAGGTGCACGACGACTTCCAGGTATCTCAACTAAGGAGATACAAGCTCGACCATTCACTTTTCATCGACCATGAGGAGCTAGACTTGGGAGATGGGGTGACCCTCATGGAGGTTCCAGTGGGGATCGAGGAACGACAAGAGCAGGTCCTACAAGGATGGGTCGATTCCTTGGGTGCGCTTTCCCTGGCAGTACGGGAACCTCCAGGTGAGAACATGGGAGCGGAAGGCTCAGATGTGTGCTCAGTACTGCTTTTGTTTCCCTAGTTTGTGTTATGGCTTTACGGGGATGTAAAGACCTGAGGTGGGAGTAATGTAAAGACCTGTAAAAATTCAAGGGAAATTTTTTCTTAATTTTCTTTTGGATTTTACAAGAATGTAGTTTCTGACAGCACCTAATTCAGAGGTCCGATGTACCCGAAATCATTTTCCGAAGTTTAGCTCGGGTACGTTCAGTGAACGAACGAGCGAGTTTTTCTAACTTTTGAAGCGGTGCTCAGAATCAAATTCCGAGGGCACCGATGGAATCAAAGCACTGGTAATTGCTTAGAAACACCTTTTCTAGAGTTGCGTTTGCTCGGGTGTGGTTTTTAATTTTTGGGGTTAAGTTAAGGAATAAAATAAAGTAGTTCGACAAATTATTTTATTTTACTTAAAGAGGCTTAACCTAAGTTAAGAGGATAAGTTGGAACCCACAATATCCTAACCACTTGGTAGGATATTTGTGAGGTGGGGCCCACACGAGCCCCACAATTTCTTTCCTTCTAAGTAACGCACCCGCACCCCCTTTTAATGAAGTCAACAGTGCGTTTATTCTGGTTAAGAAACGCCTCATTAATTTGAGCGGTTTAATCGTTACAATTAATTCTTTGAATTAATTATTCATTTCGTTTATTTTGAATTTCAAACGTTGTCATGTGCGTTAATAAAATAAGATGACTCTTATTTTATTTTTGGTTGGATTTATGGTTGTGGGAGCCTTTGGGAGAAAAAGAGAAGCCTTGAGGAACTTCTTCGTTCTTCAATGAAGAACACGAAGAACGCACCGCCGCTGACGAAGAACGCCGACCTCCGACGGCGGACGATGACGAGAGATGCCTTCCTCGAAGACCACCTAACGCTAACGACGTTCCTTCCGTGACGCTTCTTCCGCGGTGATCCTCTTCTTCCACGACGATCCTTTTCTTCCGCGACGGTTAATTCCGCGATGCATGCTCGTTCGACGACAACGTTGAGGTAGGGGTTATGTGTTTTAATTTGTGAAATCTTTGGTCATCTAACCCTGTTTTTTTGGAACAATTGATATCGTTTAACGGGAGGGGGATGGACCGCACAAACACGGCCGACCCTCCTCCCTTATTATTATATGTTGTTGCGGTTCGAGGGAAGGTAACGCGGTGCCGTCGCACTGAGCGAGAACGAGCGGCAAGGAATGTGCGGCGCCGTCGCGCCACACATTTGAGAATTGAACCAAGCCGCGGTGCCGTCGCACCACACTGGAAAGAAACCGAAGACACCGCGGCCGGAGCGGGGACGCGGCGGAGGGGCGCGGCGCCGTCGCACCGCGCCGGATGGACCAAGGCCGCGGCTTAAGCCGTGACGGAGCAGCGGAACCGACGGTCGGAATTGGGCCACCGACGTCAGAGCAGGGGGATCAGCCTTTCTGGTCCCGTGGCTGTAGAAGCCAACCGGCCGGAGCGGTCCGGACAGACTGTGGAAGAACCGGGGGTTCGAAACCCCCGGCTGGCCGGACGTGAGCGACCCCATTAAGGGGCTGTGGTTTCTTCACACGGGGGCAGCCCCCCCCGCGTCCGAACAGCTCGGCCGTTCGGCTGAGCCCTTGGATAGCGCGCCACGTGCTTGGCCGGCTGCCCTGGCCGGTACTCCAAACTGGGCCGCCAGGCCAGGCCGGGCCGAGCCCAAGCGGGCCGGACCGGGCCCGAACCCCTTAATACCGAAACTCTTTATGTCCGTCACCTATAACTTGAGCTGCAGACCTCCGATCAATGCACCGTTTGTTTCGTAGCGATCCTTGGATCGATACGGTCGTTTTGGTATACTACACCCAAGGTTTCGGAGTACTTTAGGTTTGGCTAGGTCGGTTCGTACACGAAAGCAACCGGGCCCTCGGAGCAGAAACACTCATAACTTGAGCTCCGGACGTCCGATTGACGTGACGTCGACTTTGTTGAATTCCTCTTGATGAGACAGAACTTTTGGAATGCTTCTCCTAAGTTTTGGATGCAGTTGGATAATGGCCGGGTTGGATTGTACCCGAAATCCAACCGGGCCCCTAGAACGGAAAATTTGATAACTTTCAGACCGGACGTCCGTTTGATGAACCTTCAGCGGCGTTGGGGATCACATTGAGAAACAGTCCCTATTAGCATACCCTATGAGAGTTCAGGGTACAATCGAGATATGGCCGGGTTGGTTCGCACACGAAACCAACCGGGCCCCTCGGACGAAAAGGCTAGTAACTCACAGACCGGGCGTCCGATTGGCGCGCCGTCTGTTTCGTTGAGACCTCTATGACGAGGTGGTCCTTTGAGATACTTCTTCGTGGAACTTTGTGATACTTGGAGTATTGACCAGTAGCTCGTGGAGCGAACCCTCCTGGTGACGATCTAGCAGAGTGCAGAGACCTAATAGCTGGATGAGACTTGGCGACTACTGATACATCGACTCGGTGTGTTTCGGATAGCCCAGTGGGGAGCGCTTGGTTGTAGTAGCAGACCCACGATGGAGGAGCGCTTGGTAGTAGTGGTAGACCCGCGATACTCAACATAAGGAGTACCTCTGGAGGCTATGAGAGGGATCACTTGGTTGTTGCGGTAGACCCACGGCGGAGGAGCGCTTAGTTGTAGCGGCAGACCCACGGTACTCAACAGAAGAAGTACCTATGGAACCTATGAGGGGGAGTGCTTAGTTGTAGCGGCAGAACCATGGTGGGAAGCGCTTTGTTGTAGTAGCAGGCCCACAGTACTCGACATGTGGAGTACTAAAGCAGTCCAAGGAGTTTGGCGCACTTGGTTGTAGCGGCAGGCCCTCTGAACTCGACAGAGGAGGAGTTCGGTGCGCTTGGTTGTAGCAGCAGGCCCTCTGAACTCGACAGAGGAGGAGTTCGGTGTGCTTGGTTGTAGAGGCAGGCCCTCTGAACTCGACAGAGGAGGAGTTCGGAGCGCTTGGTTTTAGTGGCAGGCCCTCTCTACTCGACGGAGGAGGAGTTCTCCAGCAGCCGTGGTTTCGAAGTCATGAATAAAATACTGGTTGAGCTGAATCTTTAATCTTTGTGTTTCCTCATGATTGAGACGGGTCACTTGATAACTTAGGTATATGTATGGGCATATACTTGGGTAGTGGTTATCCGTTGATTTCATAATCTTTGTGTTTCCTCAAGATTGATATGGGTTACTTGATAACTTAGGTATATATATGGGCATATATCTAAGTAGAGGTTATCTGTTGAGATATTATTTGTGGTTATCATTGTTGGATTTAGTGAGACCTTGAGGGTATCGGGGTCCCTACTGAGTATCGTTATATTCACCCCTATACGGGCTATGCCCGCACCTCGTTGTGTTTGTTGCAGACGACGGTCAGTGCTGACGGAGGCCGAGTGTTTGAGGACTGGATAGTACCTGGAGGTGGACCATACGATGAGTCAGTATCCGAAGGTGGACTTCACGACGAGACGACACTCGGAGGAGGTTGGCGGGAGAGAGCGTTGTGGAGGCTATCTATACCTACCCTTCAGGTAGGATCCGAGGAGGACAACCCAGGAGTTTCTTCCGTTCTTCCAGCTGTTGTCTTTTCTGTTGTACTTTCTTTCAGTTGTATATGTACTTTCGATTGGGTTTGTATTCTGGCCCATTTACTTTTCAGCACTTCCTTTTTGTACTTAGTGTTTTACTTCCGCTTGTACTCTATGGTGTTTTGTTACTTTTATAAAGGAAATGCCTTCCCAGTTATCAGGATTTACGCATTTGGTGCTAATCGCCAGCCCCTGGCCTATGGAAGGCGGGCTTGGGGTAGTCACGGCACGGGCCCCGAGGATGGGTCGTGACAAGTTTGGGGGCTGGGATTGAGACAAAATGCTTGAAAATTCTTACATATCCCATGCGAACTGGAATCAATCCATATGTATTTCTAAAGGGCCATGTAGTTTCACCTCATGCGGTGAGGACGATGAACAATTTAACGTCATGTGGGATGAAGAAGTTTAGGGTCGTACAGGACCTGATGGTTTAAGGTCATGTTGGACCAAACCATTTAGGGTCATGCTGGACCGTATACAGTTTAAGGTCATGTAGGACCATAATGTAGTTTAGGGTCATGCGGGACCATCCTATTTAAGTTTGTGCAGGACCATACAGTTTATGGTCATGTGATCCCCCTCAACTCAAGAAAAGTATTGGTTGAGGAACTTGGCATTGGTGGGAGGAGTTATACGCTCACCATCCATGGTCACCAGTGAGTATGCACCATTAGGGTAAACCTTGTGAACAACAAAAGGTCCCTCTGATTTGGGCTCCAACTTTAGTGGTTTCCTTACAGGTATCATTGGTGTCTTGAGGGCTAGTACCAGATAACCTTGCAGGAAAGAGTGGAGGCAGACCTTCTTGTTGAAAGCTCTAGCCATCTTATTCTGATGCCTTTTCAGATTGTACAGGGCATGAAGCCTATTCTCATCAAGTGCTTCCAATTCAGCCGGACAAATTTCAGCTTCTTTATCTGGTTCCTGCTGATCATAGAACACTATGCGTAATGAAGGCCAATTAATCTTGATAGGTAGGAAGAGCTCTGCTCCGTACACCAGGGAGTATGTTGTCACCTGGGTGGAATTACGAGTCGTCATATGATAATCTCAAAGGGCATTGGGGAACTTGTCCGGCCAACTCTTCTTGTTCTGACCAACCATTTTCTACAAAATGTTAGAGAGGGTTTTGTTGAATGATTCAATCTTCCCATTTTCTTGCGTGTGATAGTGGGAGGTATGGTTAGAATGGATGTTGTGCTTGGCATAAAACTTCTTCAACTCGGCTGCCTAGAAGTTGGTGCCGTTATTAGTGAGGACGGTGTGAGGGACTCCAAACCGGTAGATGATATTGGAGCTCACAAATTCAATGACAGAATGTTCCTTGACCTCCTTAAGAAGGACTGCTTCTGCCCACTTGAAAAAAAAATCCGTAGCGGTTAGGATGAACCGACACTGGTGAGATGTCACCGGTGGATATGGTCCCATGACATCCAGTCCCTAGACTACAAAGGGCCAAGAGTACTTAGTAGTGTGGAGAGGATCCAGTGACCGATGCATAAAGTTGGAATAAACTTATTATGCATGACATCTCTTGGAAAACTCGATGCAATCATGGATCATGGAGGGCCAAAAGTACCCCAGCCTCTGGATCTTATGAGATAGCTTCAACCCAGTCTGATGAGCCCTTTAGGAACCGGCGTGAACCTCCTGCATGACCTGATAAATTTCAACCCCTTGGATGCAATGTAGGAGAACACCATCAAAACCAAACTTTTGGAGGATCTTCTCAAGAGTGGGACCACTCTGGAGGGTAAACTACAATGCACGATGTCAGATTCGCTCGCGATCGACCCGATCAGTCGAGAGGTAACCATTTTGGAGATACTCAACAAAGGGGGTTCTCCAATCGGGAGTCAGTTCAACCATTGCATCTAAGGGACCTGGGGGTCCTAAAATAGAGACTCCGGTGATAAGATGGATCACCTGTAGGCCATCGTCATCACCTGGGATGATGGGAGCAACAAATCTTCAATGTGCCACATGGATAATCAGATCATCATGATCGGGCTCTGCAAGTGATGCAGCCAGGCCGACCAGGGTGTTAGCTCAACCATTATGAGATTGAGGGACATAAGTAACTTCCAGATGAGATGGGAACTAGGCCATTAGCTAGAGAGTGCACTCAAACAACTATACGAGCTTTGGATTTCTAACAACGTAGTCACCGTTGATCTGCTTGATGACTGTTCATAATCCCCTTTCACATGAAAATGGGGCACATCAATCTCGAGGGCCAGCTTGAGGCCAGTAATAAGAGATTGATACTCCACCTCATTGTTGGTGCAGCCTTCTGACAATAGGAATGAGTACGGAAGAATGACTTGTGTCAAGGTAATAAAGAAGATACCCAAGCCTACCCTGTTGAGCCTAGGGTCATTGAGATTTCTACCAGTGGGACTCCGAGAAGTGCCATCAAAGTGAATCTGCTAGAATGACATGGCATGATCTACTGAGAGGGTTGCCTCATTTGGAAAATCGAAATCCAAGTACTGGTCAGTAGAAGCTGGATGAGAAGTAAGGAATTCCGCCAATGCTTGCCCCTTAATAGCTTTCTGAGGGAAGAACCTGATGTCGAACTACTAGAGTATTACTGCACACCGTTCTAGATGGCCAGTCAATATGGGGAAGTTCATAATGTACTTCAGCAGGTCTACTTGAGACACCAGTTTTACCTCGTGGTGCTGCAAGTAGTGTCACAATTTCTATACTGTGAATACCAGTGTAATGCAGATCTTCTCTATGGGGGAGTATCTGGTCTCTGTATCAAGGAGCATGCAAATGAGGTAGTACAGACTGTTCTCCATCCCCTCATTGTTCTTATGGGCAAGAAGGGTGCCAATAAATCATTCTAGGGCAGTCACATAAAGGACCAATGACTTTTCGGAGATGACTGTCATCAGGATTGGAGGCTAGAGCAGATACTACTTGATCTTCTCGAATGCAGGCTGTCACACTTTGTCCCATTCATAGGTGGATCCTTTCTTCATGATCTAAGAAACATTCTTACACTTGTCGGCCAGATTCACAATGAATCGACTTATGTAGGATAAGTGGCCTTGGAATCCTCGAAGCTCCTGAATATTTCTCGGGGGAGGCATCTGATTGATGGCCTTGATCTTCTCTAGGTCAATCTCAATGCCCCGGTACCTGACAAAAAAGCCAAGGAACTTCCCATAGGTGACCCCAAAGGCACATTTCAATGGGTTCATCTTCAGGTGGTAGGAATGGAGGAAGCTGAACACTTTCTCGAGGTCCTTGAGATGGTCCTGGTTCTAGCGAGATTTGACCACCAGAGCATCCACATAGCATTCCAAAAATGTCTCGAGGATTGGATTGAATATGAGATGCATGGCCCGCTGATAGGTGGAACCTGCATTCTTTAAGCCAAAGGGCATGACCTGGTAACAAAAAGAACCTTGTGGTGCCCTGAAGGCTAGGGTCCATTCAGATCTGGTTGTACCCGGAGTAACCATCCATAAAGTATAAGGTTTGGAACACAACCGTAGCATCGATCAACAATTCCATCACGGGAAGGGGAAAATCATCCTTCGAACAGTGACGGTTGAGATCGTGGAAGTCGATGCAGAATCTGATATGCCCATTCTTCTTCCTGACTAACACTATTTTGGCTAGCAACTTAGGGTACTAGACCTCCTTGATGAAGTTGTATCTATTGATCTTGTCAAATTCGTCCTCAAACATGGCACCATGAGAAGGGTGCATCGTTCTGGGAGGATTCTTGAACCCACAATGATTTTTCGGGAGACCGAGGTGATGGATGACTACCTGAGGATCTAGTCCTGGAATCTCATTGTAGCTCTAAGAGAATACATCATGATGTTGTTTCAGGAAGTCTACGTACCGTTGCTGTTCCTCGAGGGACATGGCGGCACTGATCAATGTGGGTCTCAGATCTGCCTCGCTACCAAGGTTCACCTGCACCAGACTGTGGCGGAGATGCCCTCTTCAAAGGCGGGGGGTGCGTCCTCCAAATCATCTTCTTCACTTGCGGAGGAGGGATATCTAGTGGGAGAATCTTCTTCTGGGTTGACAGCCCCCTGTGAGAGGCTGGTGTTAGCCTGGGTGGCAGTGGACATCATATCAAGAGATTCATGTGCTGCCGAAACCATAACAATGAAGGTTGTCGATCTGATCCCATCTAGTCTTCAGCCCAAAGGGCCACACTTGATGATATCAAAGCAATAGTGGTGCGTCGGCTTGGGCTGGCCGATTCTAGCCTGGAGAAATAGGCAAGTATGACGTACTGTCATTACCATGGGTTGGACATCCCCATACCATACAGGGGTAGGAGGTTCCGGGATCACTTGAGCCTGATTTGTGTAGGAGTATGAGGTGATCTTCCGCCGTCACTTAGACTTGGGAATATGCTTTCAACTTGTACCAGAGACAACAAAACATTTCCCCATGTTGGGGTTCGTTGCCTCCAATCGATGGATCAAGAAGACATAAGTGTCATCCAAAACTGCCCAGGGGTCAGCTGCAATTGCGATAGGTTCAACCTCACTATCCTGAATCAACTTTTCCTTTCTCTTGTAATAGTCAGCATCCAGGTAGCGGGATTCACAAGAGGCAAAAGGAGACGCATCGCCTTGGAGCACACCCAATCGACCATTGAGGGAGTACTTGAGGCACTAGTGATATGACGAGGGAATCGCCGCGTGTAGGTGGATCCATGGTCTTCCCATCAATGCATTTTACACAGTATCCTGGGAGACCACCATAAACTCAGTGCTAGAAACTAGGCCCACAAACTAGGTCTTCAAACAGATCTTGCAAACCAGGGTCTGCTCTGTCCTGTCGTATCCTTTGATCTTTATGTCAGAGGGAGTCAAGTAATCCTCAGATAACCCTATATTTTGTGATGTCCGATATGGGATTAGATTTATCCTAGAGTCTGTATCAAAAAGGTAGCAACGAACCTCCACACCGTTGAATCGGCCGGTGATGTACAATGGGAAAATGTGCCCCTGTATAGGAGAACCTTCATCTTCTCTAGAAAAGGAAATAATGGACTAACATTCAGCATTCTTGAGAGCCTCCACATGAAAGGCCTCTGAAGATGATACTTCCATCTCAAACTGGAGGGGGCTTCTTAAAGCCTCAACGAGGGCATCACACATATCTGATGACAGGCGAAGGGCCTTGAGGATAGAGAGCCTGGCTGGAATGATAGAAAGATGTTTTAGAACATCATAATTCTATTACAGGAGTGAGATTTTGCTTGCAGGAGGATGCTCCTCAACAGGAAGTATGGCGGGCCCTACCGGTTGGACTGGTGGCTGACTGGTGCTAGGCATATCCTACTGCTCACTAGTCGAAGCCCGCAGAGTAGCTACCGAATGAGGGACGGATGACTGAGACCAGCCTATAGAAGGGTGAGGCTGGTCGTGACATGTTCGAAGTGGCTCTGCCTGATCCAACAACACAAACGGTGGTGGAGGCGGTCCTGATGACACCTATTTTGGAGGCTGCATGTGCTAACCTCTATGCTGGGCCTGCTGTCTGGTCTTAGGGGCATGCACGAACTGGCTGGAAGTTCCAACTAATATGCCTCGATGACCCATATGGTCGTGGCTCCGTCGATGTTGGTGTCAGTTGGGGACATTGGGGAGGTTTGCCTGGCGCTCCCCGTCATCGGGAGTCATATAAGGATTTACCAACTCCACGGTATTAATCGAAGCGTACCCTTGACCATCACTTGAAGATTCATCTACTACTAGGAATATTCTATGAAGAATCCCCCTCTCTGGAGGCATAAAGTCTCCAAGAGTATGGGACACCGATGGCATTGGTGGGGCACGTTGATTTCCCTTGCGCCACTGATGCTTTCTTTTCTAGGAAGAGGCCGGCTGAGATGATGATGTCGAAGTGGCGACTGCAACCTCTGAAGGCTCCGACTGATTCAGGCATGCATGAATGATTCCATGGGAATGAGCGAACGTTTTTCGAGCCATATAGTCATAATACTTCTGGGAATCGCGGTTAGAAACCTGCTGCCACTCGCCCTTGCTGTCGCTGCTGCTGTCGGGCCTTACGACTACGCATGCCACTTGTGCCAGGGCTGAGCCCAACCTGAATATGTTGTTATTGACCTGGTCTTAATGCCAGTATTTGAAAACATAGTATTTCTTGAGATTTTGCCTTAGGATCTGGTGATAGGGTCAGTAGTTGGGGAGATCAGTGAGATTTGACTCTTCTGGCCTCCTGCACTCAGGAAAACACATAATCCCCTATTCTAAGGCAGTTCGGAAATAGCCGGGGACCTCATTCTCACTGAACGAGTAGGTACAGTTTATTCTGTTTGGAAAGGGGGGCCTTGGAGCCTGGCCCTGACGAGGGGCTGTAGGATCCTGTCGAGGAGGCGGAGCCTGATTGTCCTGCCTAGGTGGTGGTGGTGCATTACGCAGGGGAACCTGTCGATTTTGAGGCGGAAGCTGCTGGGTTAGAGGTTGTGCCTGTGGTGAAGAGCCTCTGCAAAGTTGGGGAGGTGTCTCCACTGGTAATAACTCCATCTATCTGGGGGCCTCTATTTGGGCCACCACGGTAGGCTCAGCTCTAACAACCCTTCTCGAGAGAATTGTGGGAGACAAAAGACATGCCTTGCTGGCATGTTTCAGGGCTTCTTTCAGACACTGGGCCTTATCGGAGAAGTCTCAAAATCCCATGGGGTAGTTCTGGGTTATCAGAAAGGGAACCATTTCCATCTTGACATTTCCTACACACATTTTCAGTAATTTCTCTTGAGTCAGTGGCTTGTCAAGGGAATATGTAAGCCCTTTCCACCGGGCGATAAAATTTTCAACACACTCATCAGGCCTTTGTTTGCACTTGAAGAGTTCTTCGATGCTCGTTTTCCACGTGGTGGAGTTGAAATGGTAGTGGAATTGCCTATGAAGGTACTCCCAGCTGGTTATAGATCTGATGGGAAGCTGGCTCTACCAGATGAATGCAGGCCCCTCCAATGTCTAAAAAAACTGCGGAGCTTGGTAGCCTCCTGCTGCACTGGAGTCCCTAACATGGGCCCATAACTTGAGTTAAAGTGGGCCAGGTGCTACGGCGAGTCCCTTGTCCCGTTGAAGGGGGAAAAGGTGGGATTCCTGAAACCCGGAGGTGCTGGAATATCATCCACCCATACTGGATATGGCTTGCCATCAAGTGGGATTGCCAGCTGTTGCGTCTTCAAAGCCTATAGGTGGGCAATGAGTGCCGCCATTGGATCATCTGGGTAGGGGTCCCTGTCATGACAAGGATACCTAACCACGAGCGCATTGGCAGATTCTTCAACACGGTAAACAGGCCCACCGACTCGTGGAGTGGCTGGTGGCATGACCCTCAGGGCAGCTGGGGGTGCCTGAGATGGGTCCCTTGGATTGTCACGTCATTCAGGAGGGTTTGGCGAGACATACTGTGCCTTCTTGTCGTAAGTTCCAACTTCAACCCTGTCTACAGAAGCAGCATGGTTAGGGTTACCAGGAGGCAGCTCACAGAGGGGAAGTTGTTGCTGCCCCTACTATACTGGCCTAGGATCACCGTACTCCAGTCGTCGCTCTGTAGCGCATTCAGCCAAGAGGTTATTGACTAGCTTCTTCTGCTCGTCAATTTTCTCACGCAATGTGGACTTCTCAGGGTCTTCCTCTGTCTTCTGCATTGAGGTAGACGGGTCGGAGTGCTTGGTATCTCCGACGTGCTCTTTACCCTTACTGGAATTCCGGCTGAGTACTAATGCCTCAGTGGGCACATGTAGACCTAGTAGGTTCCTCTACTGGCGAGTAACCCTCCTCGATGGTTCCAATAGTGGTGGCACTCCCTCGGGGGGTAAGTCCCCATAAAGAAGCTCCAACTCATCCTCCTCATCCACTATGTCGACAATGTTGAACATGACCCTTCCTGGGGGCATGTCCTCGACATATCCAAGAAAGTCGGGCTACCGCTGGATAGGACTGAAGAGGTGGGAGACATACTATCCTAGCCATGGATTTGCGCATGGGGGGAAGCCTCCTTGATGATCTTGCGGAGTATCTTGAAACTCTGAATGCATTGCTCTTGGAGGACCTTACGACGGCTTAGTGACTTGGGGAGCTGGGCCATAGGGAGCGCATCCAGACCGACTAGACGACATTGCTTTCCAATGTCTTCAAGATGTGCTTGGCTCTTGGGATAAACCACTTTCTGATGAAGAATGAGAAAGTGTGTTGCCCAGAGGGTTTGGCGGAAACATTCAACCTCCTCTAGGGTAAGGGATTCCGGTGCACAGAAATTCTGTGCCACCACGGTCCAAAACATCTTAGAGAAGTGGTCCGCCACAAGGATATTCCATAAGATCCTCGGATTGGATTGAAGGTCTGGACCTTCATTAACCCACTCATCAACTGGGGGTGGTTGAGGAACTGGAAGCGGTACTGAGGCAGACCGCTGGGCCGGTAGGCCGGCGGGTGGAGTGTACGGAGAACGGGCTGACTGGACGCCGAATCTCAGGTTGTCTTCCAAAGAGTGTAGCGACCTTGATACTACGTCACGATAAGATGGGCTAACACTCATAGTTCCTGGCTTAGGGTCTAGGGCTATTGGTGATAGGCCATACTGCTTCTCACCTGTAATCGGTCCCCAGAATAGTTCTCTGTGATACCTTGTCGTGGTAGAGATCGCTTCTAGTGATGACGATGGTGATTTCACGACCGCAACCTATGGGGTTTCCAGATTTTCATCATCTTGGATATACCTGTGGAGGGAGGCGGGAACCCTATGGACCTCGCATTTTGGGAGTACTAGGATGATGCGCCTCGTTCCTACCCCAACCCTTGACTCGAATGAGCGAGAGGAGGGTTCCCATGCCAAGTCGGACTCTGCTTCAGATTCTGATAAGCAGAATGGTTTAATCTTTGTCTGGACCTTCCTAGAATTCTTCTTATGGCGGTGACGACCCACCTTCCTTACCCTGGGTGGCTCCTCGGGATAGGGCTGATTTCTGACACGAGGTCCTTCAGCTGCACTGGTGCTGAGGTGGAGAGGGTTTCCACCTGAGTATGCTGGGGTGCCAGGAGCACCGGGACAAATGTCAAAGGGGACATGGGGAGGACCTTCATGGATAAGGTTGGAGCAGGCAAGACCTCTGCTAGAACTGGAAGGAGCATGGGGAGGACCTCCATTATTGTTTCCCCTAGTGATCTCAATATGAGGAGGCTCCTTGTACCGGTCTAGCTGAACACGGGTAGGACCTCCTTGTTGGGTGCTAGTGAGGTGAGGCTGGAATTCACCCCTCTGGTTTCCGAGGCGATTAGGATCTTCACCAGCAGCTAAGAGGACACGGGGAGGATACCCACGTTTAATAGAGACCGAATGTGCAATGTTCCTATACTAGTGGTCAGGGTTAAGAGAAATGACTCCATACCCAGTGTAATGGGAATGAGAGAGACTTCCATACCGAGTGTCACTGCCATAGGGAAGACCCTAATTTGGATTGAGGGTGGCATGGGGTAGACCTCCATGCCGATCCTCGAAGCAGGGACGGCCCGCGTTCTCCATTGTAGAGGTACAGGGAGGACCTCCGTACTGGGTGGAATCACTGCGGGTTAGTCCACAATGACCACTACCTATCCTGGTGACCAAGAGAGTCGACCCAGCCTTCCCGTGGGGCGGTTGGGGCCTCGATCCTGGTCAGGCATATAAGTTCCTCTGCTCTGTGTATATAGGGAACTGATGATATGCGTCGGTGGTGGCTCGGGCCATAGTATCCATCGACATTGACACTCCTTGGAAGGCATCCTCTTCAGTTTGCGCCTGACACTAGCATCAGGTCGGACAGACCAGAGATGGTGGTTCAGACACGTGACTTACCAGCTCCTCATCTAGTAAGATCGGGCGGCGGTGCTGATGCGGCCGGGTGGGAGCCCTCACTGGGAGCCCTTGGAATGGGACTCTGGCCGGGAGGGCCCAGACATCACCTACCACATCGGTGTAGGGTAGGGAGTCATCGAAGCGTTATGGGGAGAGACTCCCAAAACAGTTATATGTTGGCGTGGGGAGCAAAAGCTCTCTATACGGCCCTAAGGGGTGGTGTTGACAACGAGGCACAGATGTCTCCAAATCCAGGTGGGCCATATCCCGAGTTGGGATAATACCCTCCTCCTCGTAGCGGCGTACGAGGTCATTTATCACCCTTTGTTGGATGACCTCAGATGGAGAGATGGGGCATGGGCGCCCCATGGTCGTGGAAGTAGAGGCTATCGTGGAAGAGGTGGAGCCACATGGGATTTCCGTGTTGGCGCTTCCCCTTCCCCTGCGTCAGTGGGAAAGCGGTGATCGTGCCCCTGGTGCAGCAACTTGATTCCTGAAGGTAGGGAGATTTACTTATCAGTGATGAAAGAAAAAGGAATCGATGACCAATTCCCCAATTCTATTCCGTCTCCCATGACCAGTAAGAGGGATCCACGCTGAAAAAATCGCATATCGGGATTTCCAACATTCTACTTCCCCCACTTCTGGTGAGTTTCACACCAGGCCTGCTATTTGTTTGGCAGGACCCGACACCGAATAACTATATCCAGTGACACGCTAATCCATTGATGCCTCGAATTCTACTAATATCCATATTGAGGAGAAGAAATTCAAATTGGGTTCACCATTTCAATTTTCAACGCTTTCACCGGGGTGCGTGCATCCGTCTGTGGAGGACGTGCAGCTGTTGCCCCGCATTCCCACATTCCCAAGGTGGGTGGCATCCGATCCTTTGTTCAGGGATGTTTTCACCTTGATCGAAATGAGATGATGGGATGCCGGTTCTTCCTTTGATGGATTTCTCCTCAAAACTCGTCACCTAGTCTGGGTCTCCCTTATAGATTTAAGACGTTGTTCATGAAACTCTTCACAGTGTCATATCTTCATGGACACCAGTTAATTACACTGCTTCTGTTGGTACATTTCAAGGGGTCCGGTTAGGGCAGCAACCTTCAGTCGGGGGAGTAGTCACGTTGGGCATCACTGGCGTATCTGGGCACTAGGAAATTGACACGTCTGGGTTTCTTCCCCTTATTATAGGGCTTCTCGAGGGCGTATAATCCAGAGGAATCCAACGTTAGATGTGGGTATTTATATGCCGTGGATATGACTCTAAGGTTTTCCTCAGCTTCCCATGTTTAACATAGGGTATTCCGCAAGTTTAACGTCTGAAGGAGATGAATCAAACTGATCATAACACTGACTAGAGTGGATCAGATGGGGGAAACCCCTGGAGGGAACACTGATGTTGGGGCCAACGTGTGTTTGGATTCCTAATTTTTGTTAAATGGAATAGGGAATGGGGTGGCATGATCCCACCGGGATGTGGCGGCTTGAGTAAGAATCAGGATGGGTGATGGAAGGTTCCATGAAGTGGATGGAGAATGAGATGGGGTCGTCGCGAGGATGAAGGTGATGTTGAGATTGAGTCTCAAAGAGGCTTCCTAAGTATCCCCATGGCAGGGAATCAAAGTCCACATAGTTCATCTGAAAATGGATTACCACCGATTGGGGGTTTCAATGGATTACCATTGGAATGGAGACACAAAAACTTACCACTGAATAGGGATGTCAATGGATTACCATTGAATGGGGTAATAATGACTTACCGTTATATATAGATGTCAACGGCTTAATTATGAATGGGGTTGAAAACGGATTACCACTGGAATGGGTCACCACGGCTTACCACCAGATGGGGTCGCGACACCTTTTCGCCGGTTGAGGTCCACAGTTTAATGTCATGCAGGACGGGGGAGAACTAACGTGAAGGAGGTCAGAACTGCTTGGTGTTGGGATTGAACATCATGGAGGCTTCCTACGTACCTTACCTTATCAAGGATCAAAGTCTACATAGTTTGGATTATGGGGGCATTTGGGGGTTATGCTTTGAGGCAGCCCAAAGTGTTGGTGAACCGAAATAAAGGGGGTCGGAGTGAATGGGTGTTGGTGGGCTTGAACCTCAGGGAGGCTTCCTATGTACATTTCCTTGTCAAGGATCAAAGTCCTCACAGTTTAGGTGGGATGGGGCTTTGTGCACCGACATGAGGTAGTCGAGACCAATGGTTGTTGGGATTGAACCTCATGGAGGCTTCCTACATACCTCGCCTTGGAAAGGATCAAAGTCCCCATAGTTCATAATGGGTTTGGTGAATAGACATAAAGGGGGTTGGAATGACTGGGTGTTGGGCTTGAACCTTAGGGAGGCTTCCTACGTACCTTGCCTTGGAAAGGATCAAAGACCATGTAGTTCAGGATGGGTTTGGGGTTTACACTCTAGGCTGCCTGAGGTGTTGGTGAACTAACGTGAAGGGGTCGGAGTGACCAATGGGCGATGGGATTGAACCTTAGGGAGGTTTCCTACGTACCTTTCCTTGGAAAGGATCAAATTACTCGTAGTTCAAAATGGGTGTGGGGCATACACTCTAGGCTGCCCAAAGAGGATGTCGGGTCGGTGCTTGCTCTAAGCCCACACGAGTCATGCTCGGTGTAAGAAACAAGAGACAACATAGACCTAACGATCACGTCGTGAAAGGTGCGTCCGTGGGAAGTGGAGTGGGGATTACATGTAGTTAGCGGTCCAAAGAGGAAATAGGGGATTACACATGGTTAGCGGTGCAAGACTGGAGATTGGGACTTACTCCAGGGTGGAGGCCTGAATGGTGAAAAATCCCAGCTGGAGAGGGACTTGGAACTCAGTAAGAGAGGAAGAGCAGGGATGCTACCTCTTGCTAGGAAAGCTAGGGGGATGACACCATGGTGGTTTCCCTTTCCCCATGGACAGACATCGCTCTGATAAAGAGTATCTCATTCCACATGAGGAATTATCTCACTCCCGTGGAGACCAGTGGGTGTGTATAATGTCCAAGGTGGGGAAACCCTTTGTCTGACATGTGGGGTGTGGTTACAGTTTAACATCATGTGATGAGGACGAGGGTTATTGGAAGTTTAATGTCCTGCAGCTTGGATGAGGTGGGTTCACTCCGCACCCCTAGGACTTACATAACTGGTACCCTCTGCACCTTGATGAAGAGAAGGGATAGGCAACCCCATGGCTAGGGTTTTCATGGAGCGAATGGGGGGTCTACATTAGTGTGGCTATGCAAAGAAGAAATAGCTATTAACATGACTATGCGAAGAAGAATGAGGCAAAGCAACGCAATGGGAAGTATCGTCCAAGGGACTTTGAAATTACTCCATGAAAACCTGAGGGTCCACACAGTTAATGAGCACGTGACGCAGGTGTGTCACGCGTAAGAGTGGTTCGAACAAGGTGCTTCAAGGTGAGGGAAGCACATGGAGCTCGTGTTAGAGAATGGGCCAAGGCAAAATAGGAAGTCTGCGTGCAAGAGGAAGGGTTGACATGAAAGACAGACGGTTGGCGCGCAAGTGGGACCGATGTCGTGCAAGTGGGACCGATGGAACGCAAGACAGAGGTGCTGTGTGCAAAACGATGGTTTTCACACAAGTTGGGGGTGTTGTTCTCAAGACGCAGGCTGCCTGCAAGTCGGACTGGTGGCGTGCAAGAAGACAGATTGCACGCAAGTAGGACAGGTGGCGCGCAAGGACGCCTGACACAGAGGGGGCCTGCAAGAAAGACGAGACACCTTGCTCACAAAGAACTTGAAAATTTATAAGGATCTGAGGGCCCATCCAAAGGCTCCCCCAATATATCGCGCAAAAACCATTACCTAAAAGCCATGGGTTTTCACGCGGTCATGGAAGACGAGTTTTTCGCGTAGCAGAGTCGCTTCGTCTTCTGTTACCGTCCCCTGAAGAGAGTGGAGATGTTTTGTTTTATAGACGGAGTCCCCGAAGTGCCTCACAATAGACCAGCGCGTAAGGGACCGGTGTGGAAACTCTGTTAGTTGTCGCCTCAAGTGTGGAAACGGGGACGGCCGCCCAAACGGGCATTTGATGTCACCTTTGGAGCGGAACTAGTCTCGGCCATGCAAACCCCCTTTCAACAACGCCTTGGGCGCGGAAGCGGGGGTCGGAGCGGCCGACACGCAAACGGGCGTTCCACGTCTCCTTCATCAAGGAACCAGGCCCAGTCACGTAAATGGTTGTTCGTCGTCGCCTTCAGCACGGAACGGGCCATCGCACAAATGGCCGTTCGTCGTCACCTTTGGTGCAGAAACAGGCTCGCACGCTCAAACCGTCTTTTGATGACGCCTTGGGCGCAGAAGCCGGGCCGAAGTATCCGGTCACGGAGGGAAGCATTTTGGGCACTAAGGGTAAGGTCATCGTGCAACAGTTTGCACGCTGAAGGCCGCTTGTGCGCACTTGTTTCAATTTTGTGTGCTCCCACCCACCGGGCCCCGAGATCTCCTTTTATTCATCCTGGATTCATTTGGAGCTATTTGATCTGCCTGAAGTGCCCCTCCTCCGCATTTTGGCAGCAACATATACAATGCCCCATTATGGTTATGACAAAGTCTCTTAGGGATGAGTCATTTCCTCATAGAATTTAGAAATGTTCATGTATAATTGGGATAAATATTCATAATGTTAATAAATTTATTCATATAGTTGTTACATTTTCTCATAATGATGATATAATAAGGTGTATAGTTAAGGTAATCCGTTATAAGGTTCTTAAGAAAATTGAAAGGATCATTCAGTTGAGCCTGTAAGAATTTAAATCATAAATATTTCTTCATATGGATAATATTAGCATTGTAAGGATCACTCTACTAAGATATGTAAGCATCTTCTATGAAAGGATAGTCTACAGATGAATCATTTTACATCTATGTAATAATGATTGACCTATATGGTCATGGTGAAAACTTCATCTGGATTGATTTTTATAAGGATGATCAAGAGTTCTCATGTGGATCATTTATCCTTATAATAATATTGAGATATCAAAAATTTATATTTTTAAGAAAAATATGTTACATGATGCATGCATTTATCTTCATGAAAATAAATATAAAAAAAATTTAGTATAATTTTAAAGAAAGTCATTTGAAATTTCAAAATAGTTGAGGGGAAAGCCTGTGTTTTGAGGATCCAAATCGTATGATACTATGAGAAATAGTAATACTTGTGGAAATAGATACATTTATGAAAATTTCAGATAATATAATTACTATGGAATTTATAGAGAGAAATATTGAGGCACTTTGAATATCTAATGAAGAAAGAAATTTTGAATGTTAAGAATGATTTAAATAAAGTCTGTGAATCAATTTAAATGTGGATTAAATGATAATATAACTAGAAACTCATTTTGTCCTGATTAAATTGAGATAAATATATTAATCTAATATTTAACGAGTTTATATAATTGAAATATGGAAAAAATATTCATGATATATGGAAGATATAAATTTCAATAGATGGAGAATAAGAATAAATGATTCATGAGAGGTACATTCTGATACTATATTTTTTGATGAACCTATGTACTAATGGAAACTAAATAATATTAATTCTATTAAAGATAATTTGTATTTTAAAGCTATATAAATATGAATGCATTCAGTAAAAAGGACCTGTGTATCAAATAAGATGAAAAAATATGATGCATATGATATTTCTATACTATAAAAGAAGATTTGATATTTAGATCCTACTAGTATTGTTTTGTTATTTATTATATAATGAATCAAAAGTGATATTAGATCCATTGAGATTGAATATAGTCTAAATGGCCGGAAGGCCTTATTTTTTTATTGATTTTGATAACCCCCTTTCAATTGATGAGTGGGAACCCTTACAAGGCCCATAGGTTTAGAGATTACATGAACTGTAGGTCTTAAGGAAATATACAGACTATAACTACATGAAATTGATCCTCCCTAGCTTCTTCATCGTGATTTCAACTCTCTACCTTCGCATGACTTGTTCAGTTAGGCTTCCCATGCTTGCACAGGCTGGTCCCGATAGAAATGTATAATCTCTCTTTTTGACAAATTTTCTTAGCTTCTTCTCTGGTTAATGTTCCTACTCTGAATCCCCATATAGAGTATGTTCCTTATAGGTTATGTATGGTCATTAATCACAATTTCAGGTATCCCTAAGGCCTTGAGGTGGCCCGAAGGCCTCAAGGTGGCCTAAAAGCCTTACTGTCCTGAAGTCCTTGGGTAGCCAGAAGGCCTTAAAGAACCCGAGGCCCAAACTGGTGGCCCGAAAGCCTAAACAGATGAATAGTTTTATCTACTATAGTAACAAATTGTGCTTGCTATAGTACTTCTACAGTACCTGGAAATTATGTCTCCACCCCATTTTGAACTCGGGTCTCTTGAATGTACTTGTCGAGTCCTCACCAACTGGACTGAGGCTCTTGTGCCATTGATATTGAATATCATAATGAGTTTTTTGGTGGATAAAAAGGCTAACCTACATTCATTATTATATATCATAACCATGGAAGTTAAAGACCTATTTGGTGGATCAATAAGGACACTTTAAGAATTGATGGTATTAGGGTAAATAATTCCATCATTCCTATTGGATTTTAAGACTATGGGATTTTGTATAAAGAACTCCTTAATTATGTAATATAGTGAAGAAAGATAAGTGGATGATAACAACCATTGGGTATTTGAATGATAAATTCCCAAAGCATGCATCCCATTTCAAAAGGGTACCAATAATCATTGAAATATAAGAGTGATACTAAAAAATGTGTCACGAAATGTGATGAACACACAAAGAAGTTTGATTTTCATGAAGGGACCAAACCTTATAAAAATCATTGTGTGATGAAATATTGTCTATTATAGATTACATACCAAGGAGAGGTTTTGTTGATAATTATTAGATCCATCTCTCTTAACTGATACAAAAGCTCAAGTTACAAGTGGGGATAACTAAAGAAAGAAAGTTAAACTCGATAAAAGTTAGTCACACTAGTCCACATCTCTCTAAATGTCCCTAAACTATCAATTGGGAACTATAAATAGTTGTTACTAAAATTATTTTATTACTTTTTCCATGTATTTGAACAAACTTTTAATTTTTCCTACACTACTTATAATTTTATCTCCATTCGATGTTATTTCATCTATATAATAGAGATGAGGGCTTATAAATCTAAAAAATTATTTTAATTGTTCAATGACTATGTTATTATAATATAAATATCTAAAAAACACACCACTATAATTGTAATATAAATAAACGATAAATAATATGAAACAAAATTTTTAACAATATACCACATATATAAATTTATGATGAATGATCCTAACCAATCATGCTACAAAATAAAATTTACATAGGGTAGAGTAATAAATCCATTAGACACTTTTTTTTGAATATCTTCTCTAAATAAAAATTTACAAGTATTATCATTTTTGAAATAATAATTTTTAATATCCATTAATTTATATAACTATCTCAAGATTAGAGGTGGGGTAAAATTAGGGTTCACAATCTACATTGATGTTGCAGCAATTGATCCCTTTGACTTCCTTGACCCAGTTATTTGAGTCCCCTTATATCAATACATAATGTTTCTTAAAAAACATTTATACATAAAAAAAATATAGAATAAAATATAAAATATAATTGAAATATCACTTTCTTATAATGTTTATTTTTTAGGATTGGTGATCAATTAAATGAAAATTCAAATAAATTGTTGGACTATTCAAACATCAATATATCCAAGGTAGATATGTAGCTTATCATTTATCTTATAATATACCTAAACCCAATCCTCACACGATCTGAGGGTAATGGTAAATTATTATGCGGATGATCTTGAATATTTTATATCACACCTCTTGTAAAGATTCAATATATGGGTGTTGATAGATATAAGTCACAAAAAAATTTACCCTAAACTATTTCAAATAACTTATATAATCAATGATTATTTATATATAAAGTATTATAAAAAAATATGAAAAAATGAGCAACATTGGTATGTTAATATTTTGATGGAAAACCTAACCTTTATACTCTATTTTTGTAGCTCTATCTATGGATGTTAGTTCACTAATTGATGTTTTCACATTAAAATCATGTTTTGTTTCAAGATAAGTTTGTTTAGTTCAAAGAGTAATTTAGTTTATTTCTTATAGTATTACATGAATTCCATAAGAATATTTTATAACTCTTGGTCTTACTATTCAATATGTTTCTATATTTCTCAAATATTAAAGTATTCTATTAGTGAGAATCTAAAACCTAACCCTATAACATTTCTATAAACATATAAATTATAAGAACCATCAAAAGTATTTCA
Source organism: Viscum album (assembly GCA_963277665.1). NCBI lineage: Eukaryota > Viridiplantae > Streptophyta > Magnoliopsida > Santalales > Viscaceae > Viscum > Viscum album. The sequence continues at coordinate 865,171,855 of OY728134.1, read as the reverse complement.
TTGTAATAGATTATTTATGAATCATATTGCATCAAATTTAGGGTAATAATTTGTAATTTTTATCGAATAATGATCATCTTCTTGGTGTCCAAGATTATGGTCTGGAATTCCTCTATCTACATTGTAACATCCCAGGTAAAGGAAGAATAATATATTTTAATATTTATTAATATTTTTGAATTAAACATTAATTTTACTTTAAAAGGGTTTCTATGTTCGATAGCTTACCCGATACGCAACAACAGGTTTCTTAGAAATTTTATGTTGCACACTAATAATATAATATTATTATTTTAAATGGAAGTTAACTCCTAGCCGTTGTATTGGTGGGAATGAAAAAAAACTAACTACAATATTATTATAAATGTTTGTTAAATGTATTTACATTAATCCAATAAAATTTAGAGGCTTAAAATGTGAATGAATCTAATTTAAAGCATAATTTACATTAAAAGGCCGATTTATCACATTTTAATGGCGAACCCTTTTTAAATAAGGTTTTGGAAACTTTAATACATTCTATATGACCAGATAAAATCCTTGTTTAGAATTAGGACATCAAAATTTACTTTGTGTAAATTTTTGGAATTTTTCCGATAAAGTTCATTTTTATTGAATAGTGAAAATATTGTATTTTAATTCAAAACTATGTTTTAATCTAATTTATTTATATGGTTAGATTATCTTTTTAATTGGTTTTAAAGTTTAATTAGAATATATTTTTACCATTTAATCCAATTTTTCTCATTGGAATTAATTTCACTTTGAAATTGGACATAAACAAGTGTCAATCTTTTGATATTTATTTTTTCTTAAAAACACGCTATTTGTTTTAACAACGAGAATTAATTTTAAAATTAATTAATTCCACTTATATTTTTTGAATTTGAAAAAATAGACATCAATTTTGAATTTTTAATATCAAATAATTCTTAGGCTGAATTTTTTGTATTTTTTTGAAAAACTTCAATTTTTGATGAATAGTGAAACCACTTAGTAGTAGTTAAAAAACTGACTGTTTCATTTAAATGAAATTTTACCACTTCTGTGAATTGAATTTCAAAAATCCGACATACATGTTTGTTATTAAAAAGTAAAATGTGGTTCAATAAGATGAAAAATAATTTTTGGTGAATAGTAACTTTTGACTTTTATTTACCACGGTTAAAGGTAAATAGGATAATTCAAGGTTAAAAGAATATTATAATAAATCAAAATTACCTAGAAACTTGTCCAAACATTATTGGTTGAGTCATTTATGACCATGGTCATATTTGGGATGATTTTGGGACCACATTGAGCCACTTGGGAGTGATAATGACAATTTATATTAATTAACTTAAAGTAAAGGCAAAAATGACAAAAGCAAACATATTTTAGTAAATTAATTTTTAGAAGGGGTTATATAAATTATTTTTTTTGACAATAAATATTCATTGGAAAGATAAAAATATATTCTACATCATGGTAATTTTTTTATAATGTTTAGACATCAAATAAATTAATTTATTTATGACACAATAATGATGCAATATTTACCTCATTAATAAATGATTTAAATAAATAAGATTATAATGATTAAGATATTATCCAAAACATGTCCAATTATGATTGAATGAATTTATTTCAAATATGAGTCATCTTATCTTCGACCTTAATTATTTTTGGACCTTTTGAAACCGAATATGTGTTTATAATAAAATAATATTTTCACACTTTCCTAAAGAGCCCCTCCTCTCTCTTATAAAAGGAGACCACTTCTAACCAATTCCTCACACCTCTCAAGACATTTGGCTCGTCCAAAATCTACCCAATTAAGATCCCTACATCCCTATCGTCCTCCTAGAAGCCTTACCTTAGGCAGAAGGCACTTCAAGAAGTCCTTTGGTTCAAACCAAAGGGAGTTACCCAAATTAAAGGTAACGATTTCTCTTAAATTGTTTTCTTTTGTTTTACTTATCCAACCTCTAAACTCTTTTTATTACCTTCTTTTGTAACAAAACCAGTATCCTAAATATACTAGGATGTTGTTATGAGAAGGATTCAAACTACACTTACACACACCTCTATCTAATGGATGAAGAACATAATGTTTCTATGGATGGAAAACTTACACCTCACGAAACGATGATTGTTTGATTATCTCCTACAACCTCTTACGGTGGACATTATGACGGCACTGTATTTATATATGATATATATTATGTTTATGTTTTCTTTATTATTTTGTAATTTACTTTTATAGCATGCCTTTATGGTTTCCATTATGGGTAAACGTGATAATCTCATTAAAGGAATTGTGGACTACCGCCCCCTCAAAGTGATATGTATCGTTCATACCATATGTGGTACGTATAAAGGATAGATTTAATGATATTATAAAATAATAGAATTATAATACTACTATGTATCATTATGTTTTAATTCCATTAAATATGAAATAGAAATGGAAGTAGCGTTCATGCGTATGTACGGCTTACCGTCTCCATGAACGATGCATTTCATTTCTTACCTCTAAATGTTATGTACTATTATAAATACATGTATATGATAGATATATATTATATATATGATATCCAAATCAGGAATATCATTATGGATATAATGAACATTTGACCGCATGAAAAACATGTAATTATAAGAAGTCCATTTTTGACTCAAGTACCAAATATCAACAAAACAAACATTATTAACTTAAATGATTACATAATGTTTATAACATGGTAATAAGTGATATAAAAGGAATAATAAACTTTAAAAAGGTTATTAAGTAAGTAGAAATTAACTTTAGTTTATTATTCAGGATATTGAAGAACGACCGAGTCAAGTTGGACATGAGGTAAGGGACTTCGTCTCAATCTCCTTTTATTGAGGCATATTTTGTTTTAATACACGACTTTATTTTATACGCTGTATAAACACCCTTGAATTTTCAAATGGAATATTTTTCTATGAAGCATTTTACTAAATGAAAAAAAGGAATGTTTCTTTTAACATAAGCGGTGACAACAACCTTTCCGCCGCTATGAGTATTATTTGATATTTGGCTTCCTCAACAAGTCGTAATGTTTTTAAAAGAAAATAAATACCATATACTCTTTTATGTATTTTGGTATTGAAAATGGTTTTGATAATGGATTTTTTATGTCAATATATTTATGTGATATATTGTGATTGAAATGTGGAAATGTTTTCTTTCCTTTATAACTGTTTTATGTGTTATGATTTTATAATGGTACTTGGAAATTTGACGGGTGGTTACGTGATAAACCAAATGATGGGTGGTGCCTTGAATACCAAGATGGGTGGTTACGTTATAACCTCCAATGCATTGGGTATGGAAGTAGGCCGTATGGCTATTCAATTTAGTGATATGTGTGGAAGTCGACCGTATGGTTATTCCATTTAAGTATGTTTATGTCCCAAGTTACCTTTATATGTTATGTGTTCTTTATATGGGTTTTATGGTAATATTTTGGTTACAAAAGGGTATGCAATGATCATTTATTCAGTGAATAGTATTTACTACTTTATAAAGGTTAAAAGTATTACCTATGATTAAGTATTCATGGTTTACTTGTTGTTTGGAAAAACTAACAGTTTTCTTTTTTGTGTATCCCTTATTGATCTTTTTTATGCTCATCCCAAGTTTTTGAAATGTTTTACACAGGACATAAAGTGGAATAGGGTCATGTATGAGATCAAAGAAAAATCATGCCATCTAAAACATGGAACTAGACATGACTCTTTTTTTTAAAGAGTTTTTATTTTATGAAAAAAATGGAAACTAAGTAGAAGTGTGTACTTTGTAATATTTTTAAATGTAATAGTTATGGCCTAACTCTCTAAAAATCTAAACCAAAAACGATCCTCAATGTGAATTATTCATTTAATTCAATATTATATAAGGTTTAAGGACGGGTCCTTATAGTTGGTATCAGAGGTCATTTTAGATAACTTTAGGAGTTACTATATTGTTAAATAAATGTTCCTAAATTAATTTATGTTAATATTGAAATGATATATAATTTACAGATTACCATGTTGCTTCGCCTAAGATATTTTTGTGTTCAGAATTGTTTTCTGCAGAGGAAATAAGACAGCTATGTTGGGATGACATCAGGAGGAAGACAACCTTCCAAATCAGCAACTTGAGATGGTCGGAATCAGAACTGAGTAGTTTGTTGCAGTGATGGAAAAGTTGACTCAAGCTATAAATGGTGGTGGTATCGATGCATGGGATCAGCCAAATTAACCACAGAGGAACATGTCAGTAATAGAGCATTTCATGAGTCAACATCCCCCATCATTCAGAGGATCATTTGACCCTGTGCTAGAAGAAGGGTGGATTAAAGCACTGGAAAAGATTTTTGATGTCATGGGTTGTTCAGAATATCGAAAGGTTAGTCTTGTTGTTTACCGTTTTGAAGGTGAATCTGATCAGTGGTGGTTGATTGTGAAAGATATCAGGGATAGTGAGGAGATCAATGCTCTTGATTGGGATGAATTCAAATGTATGTTTCTTGAGAAATATTTTCCTAAGGTTGTTCGTCTTAGGATGGAAAAACAATTCCTAGAATTGAGGTAGGAGGATGAATCAGTGGCTTCTTATGAAGCAAAGTTCACTTGACTGGCAAGGTATGCACCAAATTTCATCTGAGATCTTGATAGTAAGATAAATCGATTTTACTCAGGACTGAAGCCATGATATCGAATAGCATTAGCCTCTCATGAGTTCAAAAGTTATTAAAAACTTGTTCAATGTGCAGAGAATGTGGAAATGGAGTTTTCCACTGATCAAGTGATCTTTTAAAAACAACAGAATAAGAGGTCCAGTTGGCAGGAAAAAGGGAAGAATTTATCAAAGAAGCCTGGAGGTAAGAAAAATAAATATCCATCTTGTGAGAAGTGTGGTAAAAATAATCCCGAATAATGTTTATCAAAGTCTAGAAAGTGATTCCAGTGTGGTAAGTCTGGTCATATTACTCGTAACTGTAAGGAAGATGATCAAGCAGGGAATGAAAAGCCATCGGTAAGATGTTTTAAGTGTAATGAAATGGGTCATTATGCAAATGAGTGTCCAGAGAATAACTCAACTGAGGGAAAACAGCCAGACCACAAGTAGAAAGGGGTGGTGAAAATCCTTTGCAACTACTTCAACAGATGTTGGGCCATCGAATGAAGTAGTATCAGGTACACTATTTGTTTGTTCAGATTATGCCAATGTGCTGTTTGATTCAGGGTCTACACACTCTTTCATTTCTGATAAGTTTTCTAGCAAATTGGGAATTCCATATCAAGATATGAATACAGAACTTACGGTAAAAACACCTGGAGGAAATTTTGAGACAAAAAGAAAACATAAGAACATTCCTGTCCTTGTGTGTGGAAAGAATCTACTTGCAAACCTTATTGTTTTGCCTCTAGAAGAGTTTGATGTTATTTTGGTCATGGATTGAATTTCTATTCATCATGCTAAGATTTACTATAGAGATAAAGAGGTTTCTTTTTAGAAAGATTTATAGTTTGTGTACAATAATGAACCCTTGCTTTTGATAACATATCAGGAAGCTGAGAAACTAGTAAAAATGGAAATGAATGTTACCTTTCACATACTGTGGAAAATAAAGGAACTATTCAGATTAATGATGTGCTAGTGGTAAATGAGTACCTTGATTTTTTCCGGATGATTTTCATGGTATTATACCTGATCGAGAAGTTGAATTTAATGTTGACTTAGTTTCTAATGCTAAGATAATTTCAAAACCCCCTTATCGAATGGCTCAAATTGAACTTTTACAGTTAAAGAAGCAATTACAGGAGTTATTAGATAAAGGTTTTATTCGACCTAGCACATCACTATGGGGTGCTCATGTATTGTTTGTTAGAGAGAAAGATGGTTCATTGAGACTTTGAATTGATTATAGAGCATTGAATAACATCACTGTTAAGGATAAGTATCCTTTGCCTCATATCGATGATTTTTTTGATCAGCTCCAGGGAGATCAGTATTTTTTGAAGATTGATTTGAGGTCGGGGTACCATCAGTTGGAAGTAAAGGAAGCAGATGTTCTGAATACCGCACTTCATACTAGATATGACCATTATGAATTTTTAGTTATGCCTTTTGGTTTAACAAATGCACCTGTTGTATTCATGGATCTTATGAATAGAATTTTCCATGAGTTCTTGGATAAGTTTGTGGTTGTGTTCATTGATGATATTTTGGTTTATTCAAAAATTAAGGAGGAACATGAAATTAATTTAAAGGTTGTGTTGCAAACCTTAAAAGAAAAGAAAATATTTGGGAAATTCAGTAAGTGTGAGTTTTGGTTTCAACAAATTTCTTTCCTTGGTCACATTGTTTCAAAAAATGGCATAACTATTGATCCTAATAAAACAAAAGTTGTTAAAGAATGGACAAGACTGACAAATATAACTGATATTCATAGTTTTCTTGGTTTGGAAGGTTATTACCGGAGGTTTGTTGAAATATTTTCATAGTTATCTAGTCCAATGACAAAGTTAACTCTAAAAGGTGTTAAGTTCATCTAGACAAAAGAATGTGATGATTGTTTTTAGGAATTGAAAAAGAGATTGGTGAATTCTCTAGTTTTGGCACTGCCATCCAGAAATGGTGAGTTTGTTATCTATAATGATGCTTCATTGAAAGGACTTGGTTGTGTCCTTATGCAGAATGATCAGGTAATTGCTTATGCTTCACGTCAGTTGAAACCCCATGAGTTAAATTACCCTACACATGATTTGGAATTAGCTACAATTGTTTTTGATTTAAAAATTTGGAGGAATCATTTGTATGGAGTGAAGTGTGAAATATATACTAATCACAAAAGTTTAAAGTATATATTCACTCAAAAATAATTGAACATGAGATAGAGGAGATGGTTGGAATTAATCAAGGATTATAATTGCACGATCCATTACCATCCGGGAAAGCAAATAAAGTGGATAATGCTTTGAGTCGAAAAATTAATGCTTCATTAGCCATGCTATATTTGGAATGAGATCCTTTGGTTTTTGATTTAATGATCTTTGGTATAGAAATTGTAGGTACATGAAATTATTTTATTTTGTTTCAGGTTTCAGTGAAATCATCTCTATCAGATAGAATAAAGAAAGCGCAGAAAGAAGACAGTGAGTTGTAGAAAAAGGTGGAGTTGGTTCAGAAGGGTAAGTTGCCTTATTTTAATGTTTATAATGATTGTGTTTTAAGGTTTGAGAAGAGATTATGTGTGCCTTGTGATTTATAGCTGAAGAATGAGTTGTTATGTGAAGCTCATAGTTCTCCGTTTTGAGTTCATCCTGGAAGTACTAAGATGTACAAAGATCTTCATGAGTATTATTGGTGGGATGGAATGAAAAGAGATATTGCTGATTTTACTGTGAAGTGTTTGACTTGTCAGCAGGTTAAAGCAAAGTAGCAGTTACTGAAATGGATACTTCAATATTTATCAGTTCTAGAGTGGAAATTGGAAAATATATCAATGGACTTTGTTGTAGGATTACTGAAGACATCTCGAGGTAATAATTCAATCTGGGTTATTGTTGATCGGTTGACTAAATATGCTCATTTCCTTTATATTCGAGATACTTTATCTCTAGATCAACTTTATCGATTGTATGTTAAAGAGATAGTCAGGTTACATAGAGTTCCTCTCTCCACTATATTTGATCGTGATCCCAGGTTTACTTATAACTTTTGGAAAGGCCTTCAGAAGTCATTGGGTACTGAATTAAATTTTAGTACAACTTTTCATCCTCAATCAGATGGGCAGTCAGAATGAACAATTCAAACCTTGTAAGATATGCTACATGCTTGTTCGATGGATTACTAGGGAAGCTGGGACCAACATCTTTCTTTGGTTGAATTTTCATATAATAACAGTTTTCATTCCAGTATACAGATGGCTCCATTTGAGGCATTATATGGTAAGAGTTATCAAACTCTAGATTTTTGGGATGAATCAGGTGAAAGGAAGTTGATGGGACCAGGATTGGGAGAAGAGATGGGAGAGAAAGTTCAGTTGATTCAGAAGCACATGAGAACAACTCAGAGCAGATAGAAAAGTTATGCAGATAATAGGAGAAATGATATTTCTTTTGAGGTAGGTGATCATGTCTTTCTCAAAGTTTCTCCATGGAAAAGTTTGATGCGTTTTGGTAAGAAGGGAAAGTTGAGTCCGAGGTTCATTGGACCTTATGAAATTCTAGATAAAGTTGGATCATTTTCATATAGAGTGTATTTACCTCCAAGTTTATCCCAGGTACACAATGTATTTCATGTTTCGATGTTGAGAAAGTATATGCTAGATCCATATCATGTTTTGAGACCAGAGGTAGTTCAGTTGGAAGAGAATCTCTCTTATGAAGAACAACTAGTCCATATTCTTAACCGTAGAGAGAAAGTTTTGTGGAATAAGGTAATTCACCAGGTAAAGGTTTTTTGGAAAAACCATATGATTGAAGAGGCAACATGGTAATCTGAAAATGATATGAGGGATAAATACCCCCATTATTTGATAAGTGAATAAAAATTGCAAGGACACAATTTCCAAAAGGGGGGAAGGATGTAACATCCCAGGTAAATGAAGAATAAGAGATTTTGATATTTATTAATATTTGTGAATTAAATATTAATTTTACTTTAAAAGGGTTGCTATGTTTGATAGCGTACCCGAGATGCAACAACGGGTTTCTTAGAAATCTTATGTTGCACTCCAATAATATAATATTATTATTTTAAATGGTAGTTAACTCCTAGCCGTTGTATTGGAGATAATGAAAAAAACTAACTACAATATGATTATACATGTTTGTTAAATGTATTTACATTAATCCAATAAAAGTTATAGGCTTAAAATGTGAATGAATCTAATTTTAAGCAAAATTTACATTAAAAGGCTGATTTAATATAATTTATTTATGTAGTTATATTATCTTTTTAATTGGTTTTAAAGTTTAATTAGAATATATTTTTATAATTTAATCCAATTTTTCTCATTGGAATTAATTTCACTTTGAAATTGGACATAAACAAGTGTCAATCTTTTTATAGTTATTGTTTCTTAAAAACACGCTATTTGTTTTAAAAACGCGAATTGATTTTAAAATTAATTAGTTACACTTATATTTTTTGAATTTGGAAAAATAGACATCAATTTTGAATTCAGAATATCAAATAATGCTTAGGCTGAATTTTTGGTATTTTTCTGAAAAACTACAATTTTTGATGAATAGTGAAACCACTTAGTAGTAGTTAAAAAACTGACTTTTTCATTTAAATGAAAATTTACCACTTCTGTGAATTGAATTTCAAAAATCCGTCATACATGGTTGTTATGAAGATGTAAAATGTGGTTCAATAAGATGAAAATAATTTTTGGTGAATAGTAACTTTTGACTTTTATTTACCGCGGTTAAAGTTAAATAGTGTAATTCAAGGTTAAAAGAATATTATAATAATTTAAAATTACCTAAGAACTTTTCCAAACCTTATTGGTTGAGCCATTTATGACCATGGGAATCTTTGGGTCGATTTTGGGACCCCATTGATCCACTTGGGAGTGATAATGACAATTTATATTAATTAACTTAATGTAAAGGCAAAAATGAAAAAAGCAAATATCTTTTAGTAAATTAATTTTTAGAAGGGGATATATAAATTATTTTTTTCGAATATAAATATTCATTGGAAAGATAAAAAGATTTTCTACACCATGGTATTTGTTTTATAATTTTTAGACATCAAATAAATTAAATTATTTATGACACAATAATGATGCTGTATTTACCTCATTAATAAATGATTTAAATAAATAAGATTATAATGATTAAAATATTATCCAAAACATGTCCAATTATGATTTGATTAATTTATTTAGAATATGAGTCATATTATCTTCGACCTTAATGATTTTTGTACCTTTTGAAACAAAATATGTGTTTATAATAAAATAATGTTTTCACACTTTCCTAAAGAGCCCCTCCTCTCCCTTATAAAAGGAGACCACGTCTAACCAATTAATCACAACTCTAAAGCCATTTGGATCATCCAAAATCTTCCCAATTAATATCCCTACATCCATATCCTCCTCCTAGAAGCCTTACCTTAGGCATAAGGCACTTCAAGAAGTCCTTTGGTTTAAACCAAAGGGAGTTACCCAAATTAAAGGTAATTGTTTCTCTTAAATTGTTTTATTTTGTTTTACATATCCAAACCCTAAAATATTTTATTCATTTCTTTTTTAATAACACCAGTATCCTAAATATACTAGGATGTTGTTATGATAAGTATTAGAACTACACTTACACAAACCTCCATCTAATGGATGAAGAACATAATGTTTCTGTGGATGACAAACTAACGCCTCACGAAACGATGATTGTTCGATTATCACCTACCACCTCTAATGGTGTCCATTATTATGGAATTGTATTTATATATGATATATATTTTGTTTATGTTTTCTTTATGCTTATGTAATTTCCTTTTATATCATGCCTTTATGGTTTCCATTATAGGTAAACACGATAATCTCATTAGAGGAAGTGCGGACTACCGCCCCCTCAAAGTGATATGACTCGTTCATACCATATGTGATACGTATAAAGGATATATTTAATTATATTATACCATAATGGAATTATAATAATACTATGTATCATTATGTTTTAATTCCATTAAATATGAAATAGAAATGGAAGTAGCGTTCATGCGTACGTACGACTTACCGTCTCCATGAACGGTGCATTTCATTTCTTACCTCTAAATGTTATGTACTACTATAAATACATGTATATGATGGATATATATGATATATATGATATACAAATCATGAATATCATTCTGGATATAATGAACCTTTGATCGCATGAACAACATGTAATTATAAGAAGTCCATTTTTGACTCAAGTACTAAATATCGACAAAATGAACATTATTAACTTAAATGATTACATAATGTTTATAACATGGTAATAAGTGATATAAAATGAATAATAAACTTGAAAAAGGTTCTTAAGAAATTATAAATTAACTTTAGTTTATTATTCAGGATATTGAAGAACGATCGAGTCAAGTCAGACACGAGGTAAGGGACTTCGTCTCAATATCCTTTCATTGAGGCATATTTTGTTTTAATACACGACTTTCTTTTATATGCTGTATAAACACCCTTGACTTTTCAAAGGGAATATTTTTCTACAAAGCGTTTTAATAAACGACAAAAAGGAATGTTTCTTTTAATTTAAGCGGTGACAATGAACTTTCCACCGCTGCGACTATTATTTGACCTTTGGCTTCCTCAACAAGCCGTAATGTTTTTAAAAGAAAATAAATACCATATACTCTTTTATGTATTTTTTTTATTGAAAATGGTTTTGATAATGGATTTGTTATGTCAATATATTTAAGTGATATATTGTGATTGAAATGTGGAAATGTTTTCTTTCCTTTATAATTGTTTTATGTGTTATGATTTTATAATGGTACTTGGACATTTGACGAGTGGTTACATGATAAACCAAATGACGGGTGGTGCCGTGAATACCAGGATGGGTGGTTATGTTATAACCTCCAATTCATTGGGTATGGAAGTTGTCCGTATGACTATTCCATTTAGTGATATGTGTGGAAGTCGACCGTATGGTTATTCCATTTAAGTATGTTTATGTCCCATGTTACCTTTATATGTTATGTGTTCTTTATATGGGGTTTATGGTAATATTTTGGTTACAAAAGGGTAAGAAATGATCTTTTATTTAGTGAAGAGTATTTACTACTTCATAAAGGTTAAAAGTATTACCTATGATTATGTATTCATGGTTTACTTGTTATTTTGAAAAACTAACAGTTTCCTTTTTTGTGTATCCCTTACTGATATTTTTAATGCTTATCCCAAGTTTTTGAAATGTTTTTCACAGGACATAAAGTGGAATAGGGTCAAGGATGGGATCAAGGAAAAATCATGCCATCTAAAACATGGAACTAGACATGACTCTTTTTTTCAAAGAGTTTTTATTTTATGAAAAAAATGGAAACTGAGTATAAGTGTCTACTTTGTAATATTTTGAAATGTAATACTTATGGCCTAACTCTCTAAAAATCTAAACCTGAAAAGATCCTCGATGTGAATTATTCATTTAATTCAATATTATGTAAGGTTTAAGGCTGGGTCCTTATATACATGTTATGTTAATAGACATGTTGTCTCTAAAGATCCATAGATTCATTGGAATTATAAAATGAATAAAAAGAGCCATTTTTTTTTTGAAATATATGATAAATATTTCTTGTATCAATATACACAACACATTTAAAATTTATATAGATATTTACCAAGAAAGATTAGTCAGAGTATAAGCCACTGAACATTTATTAAAAGAAAGAAAAGAAAAGGTACAAAAACAAACAAAACAAGACCAAGAAGCAACTACAAGTCATAAAATTCATACCTATCAGCACAACCAGGATATAATGATTCATCCGCAGTAGCTGACTCCCACTCCTAACTTTCATAATGACTCAGGATCTTGGCATATTTTCTTCTGAGATTGAACTTCTCCAAAGAAATGAACTCCTTAGCAGACTGCGTATTCTTTTTCACACCCGAGGCTGCCCCATATTCCTTCCCAACAGTAGACCTAGTAGGCATCGGCATGGGAAGATATGAATAATATTTCCTCGACCATCTTCATGCTGGGATAGACTTGGATCCATCACTCCCAGATATCTTCTTCTTCCCACCCTGTATAATGTCACTATAGGAGGGCCAGATCAAGCTTCCAATATTCTCCTTGCCGCTATCAGATAAGTCTCCCCATTTTCCAGTAAGGCACACCTCTTGATATCCCTCATTCACTCCCTGCTCTTGCTGAGAAATAACGTTAGCATAAATCATAGCCAAGAAAGGTGGCTGTTCTGCAAATTTCAAAGTTCCATGAGTCCCCTTCTCTATTGCCGTTTTACCAGAAAAATCCTACTTACTTCCACTTTCATTTAGATAGCTACATCCCTCAGCATTATGGTCCTCCCCATGTGCCAATTATTGAATGAAATTACCTGTGGGAACACTGAGAGCCACACCTACAACACCATATTCCTTTCCTTTCAACTCCTCAACAGAGGCATCTAAAACTCTCAGAGCTGCGCTATTTCCAGAAGTATTAGGGTCCAAGTCTGGCTGATTAACAGGTTCTGTCCGTGAAGAACAACTAAGTCCTTCAACTGAGAGAGCCTTCTCAATACCAAGATCACATCTTAAAGTATTGAAAACCTGCCTCACCATCAGATTTTACTACCTCTGCTACTCCTCCTTCCGAACAACACCACCATTGATCACTGCAAGACTAGGATACCCCATTGCCTCAACTACCTTCCCCATAGGTTGCATCCCAGCCAAAATATACTCCATAGACTTCCCTTCCACACAAGACCCCTGCTTCCGTGAACCTTCAACAGAATCATGCCTTGAAGGCATGCTTTCTATTGGATTCTCCAACACCGACACAACCAAAATAGGCGCATCACTGCCATTGTTACTATAAGGCCCCAGCCTTAAACCTTACTTAATATTGAATTAAATGAGTAATTCACATTGAGGATCTTTTCAGGTTTAGAGTTTTATAGAATTAGGACATAACTATTACATCTCAACAGATTACAAAGTAGTCACTTCTACTAAATTTCCATAAAATAAAAACTCTTTAAAAGAAACATGTATAGTTCCATGTTTTAGGTAGCATGACATTCCCTTGATCCCATCCTTGACCCTATTCCACGCTATGTCCTGTGAAAAACATTTCAAAAACTTGGGATGAGCATAAGAAGCTCAGTAAGGGATACACAAAGAATGAAAACTGTTAGTTTTTCAAAACAAAAAGTAAACCCTGAATACTTTATCAATGTAATACTTTTCACCTTCATGAAGTAGTAAAATCTTTTCACTGAAAAAAAAAAGTATCATTACTTACCTTTTTGTAACCAAAGGATTACCATAAAACCCATATAAAGAACACATATCATATATAAAGGTAACTTGGGACATAAACATACTTAAGTGGAATAACCATACGGTAGACTTCCACACATATCACTTAATGGAATAGCCATACGGCCAATTTCCATACATACTTAATGGAATAGCCATACGGACGACTTCCATACCCAATGCATTAGAGGTTGTAACGTAACCACCCGTCCTGGTATTCACGGCACCACCCGTCATATGGTTTATAACATAACCACCCGTTAAAATGTCCAAGTACCAATATAAAATCATAAAACATAAAACCAATATAAAATAATGATAACATTTCCACATCACAATATATCATAATAGAATCCTTTATCAAAACCATTTTCAAAACCATTTAAAACATTTAATAAAGATATTTTTTGAATCAAAGTGTCCCATACCACCTTGAAGCTTAAAATTTTAAACCATTAATATCCATATAAATAAATCCTTAAAACAATTTTGAAAACATGGATATTAATAAGAACAAATAATTAAAACATTTAAAATGACATTTTGGTTAAAGGGGTTTTACCAAAATTAGAGACACTTGAATACAATAATTGAGGAATAACATTTAGTCAGAACTTTATAATATCATGAGAATAAATGGATTCATGATATAATACTCCAAAGGACAGTATATACACCATATAAGAGTGAATTGGTTCATAACAACAATGAACCCTCAATAGAAATGTTAAATGTGATGAAATCCCTTATAAAGAAGGTATCCTTAAATTAAGGACAAATCAATCTCAAAAATATGTGTGACAAATATAAATACACCCAATATAAGTGGATATTAAGTGTAAAACAATAAAAGGACATTCACACATATTCAGTGGATGACATATTCAATGACTACATGTTGAACCCAAAGAAATCGAAATTGGGTTAAAAAGTTCCCTTGACAGCCTAACAACATCACATCAAAATGAGTTGATGAGAGATAAAAAGTGTATCTCATCACTTGGACATAAAATTTACATCAATAAGGATATATTAGAACATATCCCAACATAACAATATGTAAATTAAAAGACCCAACAAAAGAAGTCTTTTAAAAAAGAGGAGGATGAAAGGTTCCTTTACCGACTTGGGTATCTTTCAAAACATACACCCCATGAAAGAAGGACAATAGATCATTGATGTAAATACTCATAAATGAAAATATATTACACAAAGATTAGAATAATGGGCAGTACATACACCACTCAATGGAATTTGTGGCAAATGTAGCATAAATCTCACGGGAATAAAAGTGAGATGAAAAATCCCTTACGAAAACTCGGCAGCCTAACAACGCCACATAAAACTTCCGAATATGGATTGATGAGATCAAATAGGGTATCTCATCACATTACAATAAAATTTACAGCAAGAGGAATATCAAATAACATCCCCCAACATTACAAATAGGAGCTTAAAAGAAGTGACATAAAGGAGAGTACTTAAAAAGAAAGAGAGAGGTTAGATCTCTTACGAAAGTTCGGCAGCCTAACGGCACCAATCAAAACCTCCAAAATGGATTGATGAGAGAGAATAGGGTCTCTCATCATATGAACATAAAAATTAAAGTAAGTGTAATATAAAAGATCATCCCAATAACAAGAAAGATGAGCTTTAAAAGGAATTACATAAAAGTGTGTACTTAAAAAGAAAGAGAGGAGTAGGATCCCTTACCTCGGGTCCGACTTGACTCGATCGTTCTTTAATCTCCTGAATAATAAACTTGAGTTAATTTATACTTCCTTAAGAACCTTTTTAAAGTTCATTATTCCTTTTATATCACTTATTACCATGTTATAAACATTATTTAATCATTTAAGTTAATCATGTTTGTTTTGTCGATATTTGGTTCTTAAGTCGAAAGTGGACTTCTTACAATTACATGTTGTTCGTGTGGTCAAAGGTTCTTTATATCCAGAATGGAATTCCTGATTTGGATATCATATATATCATATATATCCAGCATATACATGTATTTATAATATTACATAATCATTTAGAGGTAATAAATGAAATGCACCATTCATGGAGACGGTAAGCCGTACGTACGCATGAACGCTACTTTCATTTCTTTGTCATATTAATGAAATTAAAACTAAATGAGAGGTATGTATATTTTAATTCCAGAATTATATTCATCATTTAGATATATAATTAATTATATATATCTATTATATACATGTACTTTTAATAGTACATTACATTTGGGGATAAGAAATGAAATGCACCGTTCATGGAGACGGTAAGCCGTACGTACGCATGAACGCTACTTTCATTTCTATCTCATACTTTAATGGAAAGAAATAATAATGATATAGGGGTATATAATAATTCCAGTATAATATCATATCTAATAACATTAAATCCATCCTTTATACATCCCACGTATGGCATTAACGAATCACATCACTTTGAGGGGGCGATAGTCCGCACTTCCTAAAATGAAGATGTCGCGTATACCCATAATGGAAGCCATAAAGGTAAGACACAAAAGAAAAATACAGAAGAATAAGTAAAACATAAACATATTATATATCATATATAAAAATAGTGACATCATAATGGCCACCTTTGAAGGTGTTAAATGAGTATTGAACAATCATCGTTTCGGGAGGTAGAATTTTGCCATCCACGGAAACCGTATGTTCTTTAACCATTTGATGTGGTTGTGTGAGGGTGTAGCTCGAATAAATATTATAACAACATCCTAGTATATGGAAGATACTGGTGTTGTTATAAAAGAAGTAAATAAAAAGAGTTTAGGGGGTTGGAGAAGCAAAATAAAACAAATGAACATGAGAGAATGAATTACCTTTAAAAGTGTAACTCCTTTTGATTTGAGCCTAAAGGCTTACTTTGAAAGGATTATGCCCAAAGGGAATCCTCTAGGATTAGTAGAGGGATGTGGAGAGAGTAAATGGGCAGGGGTTGGCCGAGCCAAAGGCTTGAGGAGTGTGTGTAAGGTGGTAGAGGTGGGGGCCTTTTATAAGAGGAGAGGAGGGGCACTTTTGGAAAGTAAAGAAATATTACTTTATTTGAAAATGTGTTTCGGTTTTAAAAGGTCCCACATTGATAAAATTCGTGGATAAGGTGATAAGTATTTTAAATCCACTCATCCAATAAGTTTTGGACATGTGTAGTTCATAGATTTTAAATTATCTTTCCATTTTATTTAAATCGTTAAATAATGAGGTCATCACTGCATCATCATGATGTCATAAATAATTTAATTTATTTAGTGTATGAAAATTATAAAAAAAATACCATGATGTAGGAAATCTTTTTAGATTTACAATTAATATTTATAATAAAAAAGATGACTTGTATAACCCCACTTAAAAATTGTTTTAGTAAAACATATCATGTTTGTGTCAATTTAATTTTAACATTAAATAAAAATATATTATTGTCATTTTCCAACTAAAGTGGCTCCATGGGGTCCCCAAGTTGGCCCATGGCTTGTCTTGGTCGGCCATGACTCACCCAATAGGTGTAGGACAAGTGTCATGGTGTTTTCACATTCTTATAATATCATTTTTACCTTAAATTACACTAATTACCACTAATCGCGATTAAGAACTTAATAAGTTACTATTCACCAAAAAATTATTATAATCTCATTGAACCACATTTTACTTCTTAATGACAACCATATATGTCGGATTTTTGAAATTAAAAACACAATGATGGAAAAATTTCATTTAAACGGAAAATCAGTCTTTATAAGTACCACTTAGTGGTTTCACTATTCATCAAAAATTGAAGGTTTTCAGAAAATTACCAAAAATTCACCCTAAGCTATATTTGATATTACGAATTCAAAAATGAAGTCTATTTTACAAAATTAAAAACATATAAGTCACATTAATTAATTTAATAATTAATTCCCGCTGTCAGAGCAAATAGCGTGTTTTTATGAAATAATAAGTATCAAAAGATTGACACTGGTTTAAGACTGATTTCAAAGTGAAATTAATTCCAACGACCACTATTGGATTTAATGGTAAAAATATATTCTAATTTCACTTTAAAACCAATTAAAAATATAATCTAATCATATAAATAAATTAGATTAAAAAGAGGTTTTGAATTAAAATACAACATTTTACACTATTCATTAAAAAAATGAACTTTATCGGAAAGATACCAAAAATTTACACAAAGTAAATTTTGATATCCCGATTCTTAATAAGAGTTTTATTTGGTCCAAAATAATGTTTAAGTGTGAACAAAACAATATTTAATGATGGTTCAACATCAAAAGATGATAAGTGAACCTTTAGTGAAAACTAGGGCATATACGCCTAAAATTGAATTCTTTCCGTATTTTAAGCCTCTATCCTCTATTGGATAAATGTAAAAACATTTAAAAACATATATAATCATATTTTAGTTATTTCTATCCATTCCCGCCAATACAACGGCTACATGTTAACTACCATTTAAAATAATATTATTTTATTATTAGAGTGCAACGTAAGATTCCCAAGAAACTCGTTGTTGCGTGTTGGGTACGCCGTCGAGCATAGCGTCCCCTTTAAAGTCATATCAATATTTTATTCACAGATATGGATAAATATGAAAATGTCATATCCTTTATTTACCTGGGGTGTTACATCCTTCCCCCCTTTTGGGAATTGCGTCCTCGCAATTTTTAAAATTGAGCATGGAAACATCCTTGAACGTCCCACATCGGAACAAGAGTCGGTAAAACAATCACTTTAAAATAAAGAAAGATAAGTACAAAGGTCACCTGAGTTAACCCATACTAGGATTCCAAGTATGAAAATATGGACATGGAGGAGAAAACAAAGGGTTATGTTCTGATGGAGAGTGATAGAAAACATGTTTAGGAGAAAGTTAACCACGAGAAAATCACAAACTTGTGATGGGTTAAACGGTATTCGATTCCCCAGTAGGAAAAGTTAATAGACAACATTTTTGTTTTAAGTTACTTTTTATTGAGGAATTTATTCATAAGGAAACATAATCACTTATCATATTTACTTTCAACTTTTATTAGATTCCTTACACAAACTCATATTTTCTCCAAAAGACGAGTATTTAGGAAGACCTGTTCACATTAAGAGTACTATAATCAACTTCTAGAGAATCACCTAATCCACAAAATAGAACTATATACTTCCCATGTCTTTAGACTTTAACCAAAACCAAAACCAAAAAGGCTAGTACAAGATCAGATAATCCAGAAAAGGATAACCCTTTATAAAAAGAAAATCTATTCTTAATCTCCAAAATTTTTCCAACAAAACCCAAAGTTCAACGAGGACCATTCTTTAATCAATTTGTCCATAAAATTCTTCAATGTAAACCAATATAAGATTGAAACCAAAATATTTGAAGGATTTAGTCGCATAGTCTTCCAAGATAAATCGTAACATTTGTCTCCAAACAATATCAGTTGCTCCTAAAGTCTCGTATTGAAAAGTAATTAACCTAATCACATATCCTCCATGATAGGTTAATAATTTTCATAAATAACCCAAAATCATCTTACTCTTAATTCATAAAATCATATAACCAGAAAGAATCAGTCAAACTAACTAGGGACTTCACGTAGTCCAGTGGTAGGCGATAAATACCAGTCGCACATTGGTTGTGGGTTCGATTCCCGCAGCTTTGTCCGACGCGACGGGATGTCACACGGTCTGCGTGTTGTCCTTTTTACAAAACTATATAATTCTTAAAACATACCCCAAAATGAGATAAAATCTTCAAGAATAATCATAACATATTTTAACCTCAAGTTTATCTCATTCCTTTTATTTTCCATCATATCATAGAGTAACCCATAATTACCTAAAAATTAAGTATCATATAAACCCTAATGGTTACCTTAATAATTATTACCTGAGTTTCCACATCGAGTTGGCCATCTCGTACATGATGCATTAGAGAACTCACCAAGGTTAAAGTGGTTGATCATGACTCCTTGATATTTGGTTTAGAACAACCACGAGTTTCCTCATTGAATCCTCCATTTTATCTAGTATCTTAATCAGAGAACCACCACAGTTTCCTTCAAACTTGTTGTCTCTTTGGTGCCTGCTAGATCCATCCATTCACTAAAAATAGAAATGTCAGTGTGAGTATATCAACAAAACCATCATGTACTAATGAGGAAGGTAAACACTAAGATACACTTACTCATTCACTTTATCTAAAACTAGGACTCTTTCTGAAATCCTAACGATTATAGTAATGTCACTTATGCTTAAAGAATACCCTAACCTCTAAAGTTATCTAAACCGACCTTTGATACCAACTATAAGGCCCCAACCTTAAACCTTACTTAATATTGAATTAAATGAGTAATTCACATTGAGGATCTTTTCAGGTTTAGAGTTTTAGAGAATTAGGACATAACTATTACATCTCAAAAGATTACAAAGTAGTCACTTCTACTAAATTTCCATAAAATAAAAACTCTTTAAAAGAAACATGTATAGTTCTATGTTTTAGGTAGCATGACATTCCCTTGATCCCATCCTTGACCCTATTCCACGCTATGTCCTGTGAAAAACATTTCAAAAACTAGGGATGAGCATAAGAAGCTCAGTAAGGGATACACAAAGAATGAAAACTGTTAGTTTTCCAAAACAACAAGTAAATCATGAATACTTTATCAATGTAATACTTTTCAACTTCATGAAGTAGTAAAATCTTTTCACTGAAAAAAAAGTATCATTACTTACCTTTTTGTAACCAAAGGATTACCATAAAACCCATATAAAGAACACATAACATATATAAAGGTAACTTGGGACATAAAAATACTTAAGTGGAATAACCATACGGTAGACTTCCACACATATCACTTAATGGAATAGCCATACGGCCAATTTCCATACATACTTAATGGAATAGCCATACGGCCGACTTCCATACCCAATGCATTGGAGGTTATAACATAACCACCCGTCCTGGTATTCACGGCACCACCCGTCATATGGTTTATAACGTAACCACCCGTTAAAATGTCCAAGTACCAATATAAAATCATAAAACATAAAACCAATATAAAAGAATGATAACATTTCCACATCACAATATATCATAATAGAATCCTTTATCAAAACCATTTTCAAAACCATTTAAAACATTTAATAAAGAGATTTTTTGAATCAAAGTGTCCCATACCACCTTGAAGCTTAAAATTTTAAACCATTAATATCCATATAAATAAATCCTTAAAACAATTTTGAAAACATGGATATTAATAAGAACAAATAATTAAAACATTTAAAATGACATTTTGGTTAAAGGGGTTTTACCAAAATTAGAGACACTTGAATACAATAATTGAGGAATAACATTTAGTCAGAACTTTATAATATCATGAGAATAAATGGATTCATGAAATAATACTCCAAAGGACAGTATATACACCATATAAGAGTGAATTGGTGCATAACAACAATGAACCCTCAATAGAAATGTCAAATGTGATGAAATCACTTATAAAGAAGGTATCCTTAAATTAAGGAAAAATCAATCTCAAAAATATGTGTGACAAATATAAATACACCCAATATAAGTGGATATTAAGTGTAAAACAATAAAATGACATTCAAACATATTCAATGGATGACATATTCAATGACTACATGTTGAACTCAAAGAAATCAAAATTGGGTTAAAAAGTTCCCTTGACAGCCTAACGACATCACATCAAAATGAGTTGATGAGAGATAAAAAGTGCATCTCATCACTTGGACATAAAATTTACATCAATAAGGATATGTTAGAACATATCCCAACATAACAATATGTAAATTAAAAGACCCAACAAAAGAAGTCTTTTAAAAAAGAGGAGGATGAAAGGTTCCTTTACCGACTTGGGTATCTTTCAAAACATACACCCCATGAAAGAAGGACAATAGATCATTGATGTAAATACTCATAAATGAAAGTATATTACACAAAGAGTAGAATAATGGTCAGTACATACACCACTCAATGGAATTTGTGGAAAATGTATCATAAATCTCACGGGAATAAAAGTGAGATGAAAAATCCCTTACGAAAACTCGGCAGCCTAACGGCGCCACATAAAACTTCCGAATATGGATTGATGAGATCAAATAGGGTATCTCATCACATTACAATAAAATTTACAGCAAGAGGAATATAAAATAACATCCCCCAACATTACAAATAGGAGCTTAAAAGAAGTGACATAAAGGAGAGTACTTAAAAAGAAAGAGAGAGGTTAGATCTCTTACGAAAGTTCGGCAGCCTAACGGCACCACTCAAAACATCCAAAATGGATTGATGAGAGAGAATAGGGTCTCTCATCATATGAACATAAAAATTACAGTAAGTGTAATATACAAGATCATCCCAATAATAAGAAATATGAGCTTTAAAAGGAATTACATAAAAGTGTGTACTTAAAAAGAAAGAGAGGAGTAGGATCCCTTACCTCGGGTCCGACTTGACTCGATCGTTCTTTAATCTCCTGAATAATAAACTTGAGTTAATTTATACTTCCTTAAGAACATTTTTCAAGTTCATTATTCCTTTTATATCACTTATTACCATGTTATAAACATTATTTAATCATTTAAGTTAATCATGTTTGTTTTGTCGATATTTGGTTCTTAAGTCGAAAGTGGACTTCTTACAATTACATGTTGTTCGTGTGGTCAAAGGTTCTTTATATCCAGAATGACATTCCTGATTTGGATATCATATATATCATATATATCCAGCATATACATGTATTTATAATATTACATAATCATTTAGAGGTAAGAAATGAAATGCACCGTTCATGGAGACGGTAAGCCGTACGTACGCATGAACGCTACTTTCATTTCTTTGTCATATTAATGGAATTAAAACTAAATGAGAGGTATGTATATTTTAATTCCAGAATTATATTCATAATTTAGATATATCATTAATTATATATATCCATTATATACATGTACTTTTAATAGTACATTACATTTGGGGATAAGAAATGAAATGCACCGTTCATGGAGACGGTAAGCCGTACGTACGCATGAACACTACTTTCATTTCTATATCATACTTTAATGGAAATAAATAATAATGATATAGGGGTATATAATAATTCCAGTATAATATCATATATAATAACATTAAATCCATCCTTTATATATCCCACGTATGGCATTAACGAATCACATCACTTTGAGGGGGCGGTAGTCCGCACTTCCTAAAATGAAGATATCGCGTATACCCATAATGGAAGCCATAAAGGTAAGACACAAAATAAAAATACATAAGCATAAGTAAAACATAAACATATTATATATCATATATAAAAATAGTGACATCATAATGGCCACCTTTGAAGGTGTTAAATGAGTATTGAACAATCATCATTTCGGGAGGTAGAATTTTTCCATCCACGGAAACTGTATGTTCTTTAACCATTTGATGTGGTTGTGTGAGGGTGTAGCTCGAATAAATATTATAACAACATCCTAGTATATTGAAGATACTGGTGTTGTTATAAAATAAGTAAATAAAAAGAGTTTAGGGGGTTGGAGAAGCAAAATAAAACAAATGAACATGAGAGAATAAATTACCTTTAATAGTGTAACTCCTTTTGATTTGAGCCTAAAGGCTTCCTTTGAAAGGATTATGCCCAAATGGAATCCTCTAGGATGAGTAGAGGGATGTGGAGAGATTAAATGGGCAGGGGTTGTCCGAGCCAAAGGCTTGAGGAGTGTGTGTAAGGTGGTAGAGGTGGGGGCCTTTTATAAGAGGAGAGGAGGGGCACTTTTGGAAAGTAAAGAAATATTACTTTATTTGAAAATGTGTTTCGGTTTTAAAAGGTCCCACATTGATAAAATTCGTGGATAAGGTGATAAGTCTTTGAAATACACTCATCCAATAAGTTTTGGACATGTGTAGTTCATATATTTTACATTATCTTTCCATTTTATTTAAATCGTTAAATAATGAGGTCATCGCTGCATCATCATGATGTCATAAATAATTTAATTTATTTAGTTTCTGAAAATTATAAAAAAATACCATGATGTAGGAAATCTTTTTAGCTTTCCAATGACTATTTATAATCAAAAATATGACTTGTATAACCCCACTTAAAAATTGTTTTAGTAAAACATATCATGTTTGTGTCAATTTAATTTTAACATTAAATAAAAATATATTATTGTCATTTTCCAACTAAAGTGGCTACATGGGGTCCCCAAGTTGGCCCATAGCTTGTCTTGGTCGGCCATGACTCACCCAATAGGTGTAGGACAAGTGTCATGGTGTTTTCACATTCTTATAATATCATTTTTACCTTAAATTACACTAATTACCACTAATCGCGATTAAGAACTTAATAAGTTACTATTCACCAAAAAATTATTATAATCTCATTGAACCACATTTTACTTCTTAATGAAAACCATGTATGTAGGATTTTTGAAATTCAAAACACAATGATGGCAAAATTTCATTTAAACGGAAAATCAGTCTTTATAAGTACCACTTAGTGGTTTCACTATTCATCAAAAATTGAAGTTTTTCAGAAAATTACCAAAAATTCACCCTAAGCTATATTTGATATTACAAATTCAAAAATGATGTCTATTTTAAAAAATTCAAAACATATAAGTCACATTAATTAATTTAATAATTAATTCCCGCTGTCAGAGCAAATAGCGTGTTTTTATGAAACAATAAGTATCAAAAGATTGACACTGGTTTAAGACTGATTTCAAAGTGAAATTAATTCCAACGACCACTATTGGATTTAATGGTAAAAATATATTCTAATTTCACTTTAAAACCAATTAAAAATATAGTCTAATCATATAAATAAATTAGATTAAAAAGAGGTTTTGAATTAAAATACAACATTTTACACTATTCATTAAAAAAATGAACTTTATCAGAAAGATACCAAAAATTTACACAAAGTAAATTTTGATATCCCGATTCTTAATAAGAGTTTTATTTGGTCCAAAAGAATTTTTAAGAGTGAACAAAACAATATTTAATGATGGTTCAACATCAAAAGATGATAAGTGAACCTTTAGTGAAAACTAGGGCATATACGCCTAAAATTGAATTCTTTCCGTATTTTAAGCCACTATCCTCTATTGGATAAATGTAAAAACATTTAAAAACATATATAATCATATTTTAGTTATTTCTATCCATTCCCGCCAATACAACGGCTACATGTTAACTACCATTTAAAATAATATTATTTTATTATTAGAGTGCAACGTAAGATTCCCAAGAAACTCGTTGTTGCGTGTTGGGTACGCCGCCGAGCATAGCATCCCCTTTAAAGTCATATCAATATTTTATTCACAAATATGGATAAATATGAAAATGTCATATCCTTTATTTACTTGGGGTGTTACATCCTTCCCCCCTTTTAGGAATTGCGTCCTCACAATTTTTAAAATTGAGCATGGAAACATCCTTGAACGTCCCACATCGGAACAAGAGTCGGTAAAACAATCACATTAAAATAAAGAAAGATAAGTACAAAGGTCACATGAGTTAACCCATACTAGGATTCCAAGTATGAAAATATGGACATGGAGGAGAAAACAAAGGGTCATGTTCTGATGGAGATTGATAGAAAACATGTTTAGGAGAAAGTTAACCACGAGAAAATCACAAACTTGTGATGGGTTAAACGGTATTCGATTCCCCAGTAGGAAAAGTTAATAGACAACATTTTTGCTTTAAGTTAATTTTTATTGAGGAATTTATTCATAAGGAAACATAATCAATTATCATATTTACTTTCAACTTTTATTAGATTCCTTACACAAACTCATATTTTCTCCAAAAGACGAGTATTTAGGAAGACTTGTTCACATTAAGAGTACTATAATAAACTTCTATAGAATCACCTAATCCACAAAATAGAACTATATACTTCCCATGTCTTTAGACTTTAACAAAAACCAAAACCAAAAAGGCTAGTACAAGATCAAATAATCTAGAAAAGGATAACCCTTTATAAAAAGAAAATCTATTCTTAATCTCCAAAATTTGTCCAACAAAACCCAAAGTTCAACGAGGACAATTCTATAATCAATTTGTCCATAAAATTATTCAATGTAAACCAATATAAGATTGAAACCAAAATATTTGAAGGATTTACTCGCATAGTCTTCCAAGATAAATCGTAACATTTATCTCCAAACAATATCAGTTTCTCCTAAAGTCTCGTATTGAAAAGTAATTAACCTAATCACATATCCTCCATGATAGGTTAATCATTTTCATAAATAACCCAAAATCATCTTACTCTTAATTCATAAAATCATATAACCAGAAAGAATCAGTCAAACTAACCAGGGACTTCACATAGTCCAGTGGTAGGCGATAAATACCAGTCGCACATTGGTTGTGGGTTCGATTCCCGCAACTTTGTCCGACGCGACGGGATGTCACACGGTCTGCGTGTTGTCCTTTTTACAAAACCATATAATTCTTAAAACATACCCCAAAATGAGATAAAATCTTCAAGAATAATAATAACATATTTTAACCTCATGTTTATCTCATTCCTTTCATTTTCCATCATATCATAGAGTAACCCATAATTACCTAAAAATTAAGTATCATATAAACCCTAATGGTTACCTTAATAATTATTACCTGAGTTTCCACATCGAGTTGGCCATCTCGTACATGATGCATTAGAGAACTCACCAAGGTTGAATTGGTTGATCATGACTCCTTGATATTTGGTTTAGAACAACCACGAGTTTCCTCATTGAATCCTCCATTTTATCTAGTATCTTAATCAGAGAACCACCACAGTTTCCTTCAAACTTGTTGTCTCTTTGGTGCCTGCTAGATCCATCCATTCACTAAAAATAGAAATGTCAGTGTGAGTATATCAACAAAACCATCATGTACTAATGAGGAAGGTAAACACTAAGATACACTTACTCATTCACTTTATCTAAAACTAGGACTCTTTCTTAAATCCTAACCATTATGGTAATGTCACTTATGCTTAAAGAATACCCTAACCTCTAAATTTATCTAAACCGACCTTTGATACCAACTATAAGGCCCCAGCCTTAAACCTTACTTAATATTGAATTAAATGAGTAATTCACATTGAGGATCTTTTCAGGTTTAGAGTTTTAGAGAATTAGGACATAACTATTACATCTCAAAAGATTACAAAGTAGTCACTTCTACTAAATTTCCATAAAATAAAAACTCTTTAAAAGAAACATGTATAGTTCCATGTTTTAGGTAGCATGACATTCCCTTGATCCCATCCTTGACCCTATTCCACGCTATGTCCTGTGAAAAACATTTCAAAAACTTGGGATGAGCATAAGAAGCTCAGTAAGGGATACACAAAGAATGAAAACTGTTAGTTTTCCAAAACAACAAGTAAACCATGAATACTTTATCAATGTAATACTTTTCACCTTCATGAAGTAGTAAAATCTTTTCACTGAAAAAAAAAGTATCATTACTTACCTTTTTGTAACCAAAGGATTACCATAAAACCCATATAAAGAACACATAACATATATAAAGGTAACTTGGGACATAAACATACTTAAGTGGAATAACCATATGGTAGACTTCCACACATATCACTTAATGGAATAGCCATACGGCCAATTTCCATACATACTTAATGGAATAGCCATACGGACGACTTCCATACCCAATGCATTGGAGGTTATAACGTTACCACCCATCCTGGTATTCACGGCACCACCCGTCATATGGTTTATAACGTAACCACCCGTTAAAATGTCCAAGTACCAATATAAAATCATAAAACATAAAACCAATATAAAAGAATGATAACATTTCCACATCACAATATATCATAATAGAATCCTTTATCAAAAGCATTTTCAAAACCATTTAAAACATTTAATAAAGAGATTTTTTGAATCAAAGTGTCCCATACCACCTTGAAGCTTAAAATTTTAAACCATTAATATCCATATAAATAAATCCTTAAAACAATTTTGAAAACATGGATATTAATAAGAACAAATAATTAAAACATTTAAAATGACATTTTGGTTAAAGGGGTTTTACCAAAATTAGAGACACTTGAATATAATAATTGAGGAATAAAATTTAGTCAGAACTTTATAATATCATGAGAATAAATGGATTCATGAAATAATACTCCAAAGGACAGTATATACACCATATGAGAGTGAATTGGGGCATAACAACAATGAACCCTCAATAGAAATGTCAAATGTGATGAAATCCCTTATAAAGAAGGTATCCTTAAATTAAGGACAAATCAATCTCAAAAATATGTGTGACAAATATAAATACACCCAATATAAGTGGATATTAATTGTAAAACAATAAAAGGACATTCAAACATATTCAATGGATGACATATTCAATGACTACATGTTGAACCCAAAGAAATCGAAATTGGGTTAAAAAGTTCCCTTGACAGCCTAACGACATCACATCAAAATGAGTTGATGAGAGATAAAAAGTGTATCTCATCACTTGGACATAAAATTTACATCAATAAGGATATA
This sequence comes from Viscum album, assembly GCA_963277665.1. NCBI lineage: Eukaryota > Viridiplantae > Streptophyta > Magnoliopsida > Santalales > Viscaceae > Viscum > Viscum album. The sequence continues at coordinate 865,143,270 of OY728134.1, read as the reverse complement.
TTAGAACATATCCCAACATAACAATATGTAAATTAAAAGACCCAACAAAAGAAGTCTTTTAAAAAAGAGGAGGATGAAAGGTTCCTTTACCGACTTGGGTATCTTTCAAAACATACACCCCATGAAAGAAGGACAATAGATCATTGATGTAAATACTCATAAATGAAAGTATATTACACAAAGAGTAGAATAATGGGCAGTACATACACCACTAAATGGAATTTGTGGCAAATGTAGCATAAATCTCACGGGAATAAAAGTGAGATGAAAAATCCCTTACGAAAACTCGGCAGCCTAACGGCGCCACATAAAACTTCCAAATATGGATTGATGAGATAAAATAGGGTATCTCATCACATTACAATAAAATTTACAGCAAGAGGAATATAAAATAACATCCCCCAACATTACAAATAGGAGCTTAAAATAAGTGACATAAAGGAGAGTACTTAAAAAGAAAGAGAGAGGTTAGATCTCTTACGAAAGTTCGGCAGCCTAACGGCACCACTCAAAACCTCCAAAATGGATTGATGAGAGAGAATAGGGTCTCTCATCATATGAACATAAAAATTACAGTAAGTGTAATATACAAGATCATCCCAATAACAAGAAAGATGAGCTTTAAAAGGAATTACATAAAAGTGTGTACTTAAAAAGAAAGAGAGGAGTAGGATCCCTTACCTCGGGCCCGACTTGACTCGATCGTTCTTTAATCTCCTGAATAATAAACTTGAGTTAATTTATACATCCTTAAGAACCTTTTTCAAGTTCATTATTACTTTTATATCACTTATTACCATGTTATAAACATTATTTAATCATTTAAGTTAATCATGTTTGTTTTGTCGATATTTGGTTCTTAAGTCGAAAGTGGACTTCTTACAATTACATGTTGTTCGTGTGGTCAAAGGTTCTTTATATCCAGAATGAAATTCCTGATTTGGATATCATATATATCATATATATCATATATATCCAGCATATACATGTATTTATAATATTACATAACCATTTAGAGGTAAGAAATGAAATGCACCGTTCATGGAGACGGTAAGCCGTACGTACACATGAACGCTACTTTCATTTCTTTGTCATATTAATGGAATTAAAACTAAATGAGAGGTATGTATATTTTAATTCCAGAATTATATTCATCATTTAGATATATCATTAATTATATATATCCATTATATACATGTACTTTTAATAGTACATTACATTTGGGGATAAGAAATGAAATGCACCGTTCATGGAGACGGTAAGCCGTACGTACGCATGAACGCTACTTTCATTTCTATCTCATACTTTAATGGAAAGAAAAAATAATGATATAGGGGTATATAATAATTACAGTATAATATCATATATAATAACATTAAATCCATCCTTTATACATCCCACGTATGGCATTAACGAATCACATCACTTTGAGGGGGCGGTAGTCCGCACTTCCTAAAATGAAGATATCGCGTATACCCATAATGGAAGCCATAAAGGTAAGACACAAAAGAAAAATATATAAGCATAAGTAAAACATAAACATATTATATATCATATATAAAAATAGTGACATCATAATGGACACCTTTGAAGGTGTTAAATGAGTATTGAACAATCATCGTTTCGGGAGGTAGAATTTTGCCATCCACGGAAACCGTATATTCTTTAACCATTTGATGTGGTTGTGTGAGGGTGTAGCTCGAATAAATCTTATAACAACATCCTAGTATATTGAAGATACTGGTGTTGTTATAAAAGAAGTAAATAAAAAGAGTTTAGGGGGTTGGAGAAGCAAAATAAAACAAATGAACATGAGAGAATAAATTACCTTTAAAAGTGTAACTCCTTTTGATTTGAGCCTAAAGGCTTCCTTTGAAAGGATTATGCCCAAAGGGAATACTCTAGGATGAGTAGAGGGATGTGGAGAGAGTAAATGGGTAGGGGTTGGCCGAGCCAAAGGCTTGAGGAGTGTGTGTAAGGTGGTAGAGGTGGGGGCCTTTTATAAGAGGAGAGGAGGGGCACTTTTGGAAAGTAAAGAAATATTACATTATTTGAAAATGTGTTTCGGTTTTAAAAGGTCCCACATTGATAAAATTCGTGGATAAGGTGATAAGGCTTCGAAATCCACTCATCCAATAAGTTTTGGACATGTGTAGTTCATATATTTTACATTATCTTTCCATTTTATTTAAATCGTTAAATAATGAGGTCATCGCTGCATCATCATGATGTCATAAATAATTTAATTTATTTAGTGTCTGAAAATTATAAAACAAATACCATGATGTAGTAAATCTTTTTAGCTTTCTAATTACTATTTATAATCAAAAATATGATTTTTATAACCCCACTTAAAAATTGTTTTAGTAAAACATATCATGTTTGTGTCAATTTAATTTTAACATTAAATAAAAATATATTATTGTCATTTTCCAACTAAAGTGGCTCCATGGGGTCCCCAAGTTGGCCCATGGCTTTTATTGGTCGGACATGACTCACCAAATAGGTGTAGGACAAGTGTCATGGTGTTTTCACATTCTTATAATATCATTTTTACCTTAAATTACACTAATTACCACTAATCGCGATTAAGAACTTAATAAGTTACTATTCACCAAAAAATTATTATAATCTCATTGAACCAAATTTTACTTCTTAATGACAAACATGTATGTCGGATTTTTGAAATTCAAAACACAATGATGGAAAAATTTCATTTAAACGGAAAATCAGTCTTTATAAGTACCACTTAGTGGTTTCACTATTCATCAAAAATTGATGTTTTTCAGAAAATTACCAAAAATTCACCCTAAGCTATATTTGATATTACGAATTCAAAAATGAAGTCTATTTTACAAAATTCAAAACATATAAGTCACATTAATTAATTTAATAATTAATTCCCGCTGTCAGAGCAAATAGCGTGTTTTTATGAAACAATAAGTATCAAAAGATTGACACTGGTTTAAGACTGATTTCAAAGTGAAATTAATTCCAACGACCACTATTGGATTTAATGGTAAAAATATATTCTAATTTCACTTTAAAACCAATTAAAAATATAATCTAATCATATAAATAAATTAGATTAAAAAGAGGTTTTGAATTAAAATACAACATTTTACACTATTCATTAAAAAAATGAACTTTATCGGAAAGATACCAAAAATTTACACAAAGTAAATTTTGATATCCCAATTCTTAATAAGAGTTTTATTTGGTCCAAAAGAATGTTTAAGAGTGAACAAAACAATATTTAATGATGGTTCAACATAAAAAGGTGATAAGTGAACCTTTAGTGAAAACTAGGGCATATACGCCTAAAATTGAATTCTTTCCGTATTTTAAGCCTCTATCCTCTATTGGATAAATGTAAAAACATTTAAAAACATATATAATCATATTTTAGTTATTTCTATCCATTCCCACCAATACAACGGCTACATGTTAACTACCATTTAAAATAATATTATTTTATTATTAGAGTGCAACATAAGATTCCCAAGAAACTCGTTGTTGCATGTTGGGTACGCCGTCGAGCATAGCGTCCCCTTTAAAGTCATATCAATATTTTATTCACAAATATGGATAAATATGAAAATGTCATATCCTTTATTTACCTGGGGTGTTACAGTTACACTTCCTCATCACCCTTTGCGAAACCACATCCAATCTACTACTGCAACAAACCATGTCTATATGTCCAAACCGACTGCAAATAGAACAATAAGGCATCCAGGAATCAAATCTTACCTCTTGCTTCCACCAAAATTTCTTCCCATCAGTGATCCAAACCCACATTACAGGTGGCCGTGCAACATCGATCTCAACACAAATCCGTGGACATATGGGATGACATATAACCTCCATTCAATGATTAGAACACATATATCTACCTATCATGTTTCCAATCGCACACAGAATGGCAGGATTTTGAAATGACAGAGGAAGGCCAGGAAGACTCACCCACGTCGCCATCGTCGAGGGATCACGCCGCATGTGAAAATCGAAACTCCATCGAAACAGGAAAAATGAGTCTCTATTGCAATGTTGAGGGGTTATGGACCAGGCCGTAATCAAATCATCCTCCGTCTCAAACAGAATCATCAGATGTCGTCTATAAATTAAGATGACTACCGCACGCTCCTGAAGATCCCAAGAGTTGAAAACAAACCGGTCAAACTCACCAACCAAAGGACACTGATGTCTAAATCGAGCCACCAGCGTGAGATTTCAAAGATCCGAGGCATGATTGAGCTCCACTAGAGATAGGAGTTGTGCTGCTCCCTGGAAGAGGTCATGAACTTTCGGGGAAAGCTGGATCTTTGTGAAAGAAGGAAGATACTCAGTATTAGAGAACGGTAAGAACTGATTCCATCCATTAGGTTGATAATACAGATCTCCCCCCTCCGATTGAGAGGGGGGAGCAACGCTCTGCGACATAAGATTAGGTCATCACCACAAAGAGTCGCCACCCACGAGAAAAAGCGACACATTCATTCCTTATATAGATGTTTATATTTTTTAAAATAGAAATCAGTTTTTAGGGAAAATATGTATGTGTTCATAGTGCATACCTAAGGAATGTTACTGTATATATTTGTATGTTTGAGAAAGAATCACATTGTTATTTGAAATCATATCCTTCAACATAAAAAGTAACACTATGAATCATGAATCATTCTATCAATTTCCTTATTTTGAGTTATATATATTTAGTATAATTGATAGTGTTGTATAATTCACAAAACTATAATATATTTTAATTTATTCACATTTAATAAATTTCTCAAAAAAATCATATAATCTCTATGTTCATCATAAATCACCATATTAATTTCCTCAATAAAATTTATACCATATTATATAGTTGTAACAATATCAAATGACTCATATATTTTTTGTCATTTCACTTTCTAGATACATTTAAATGACACATATGTTTCATCCAATATTTATAGACTTTAAAAATTATATAATAGTTCAGGTGTTCATCCAATTCAGCTAGACAAATTCAATTTGAGTGATAAGAATGTAGACACAAACACAATATTTGATAAAGGGAATTCAAACAGGCTATTTAAAATTTGGTGAACTCTTTTACAACTTCCTAACATTCATTGGTAATATGATTAACATCCATTCCTTTTCGATTCATATCTATATTATTTCATTAAATAATTTATAATGTATATATACAATTATACATGATCATATGTATATATAACATATATTTATTTATAAGATTCCTAAAAAATATTCTATAAGTAATATATACATAAAAATAGTATAAATACACACAAAAACACACACACATATATATATAAGCAACATGATATACAATTTTAATATATATAACATATGTAAAAATATTATATATGAAATATATATTCATAAACACTATGGTCATATATATACATGCAATTAATAAAATATATATATATATACACACACAGAATATAGAACATACACAAACAAACACACACACACACACACACACACATATATATATGTATATATATCTTTATATATAAGCATAAATAAGTAGATAATATATATGAATATATTTGAAACAAAATATAAAATTATTAAATCATGCATGAATATATATATACACGCATTCATAACATATATAAACAAGTAAATACATAGAAAGATATATTTATATAAATATACCATAAGAAAAATATATATATTCATGCACATGCACACATATAAATATATATAAATATATATTTACTTGTTTTTATTTGTGTGTGCATATTTGAATATATTTTTGTATATGTAAAAATCATAATATGTGTGTGTTTATGTGAATGTTCACATGCATGCATGTAGGTATGTATCTGTAGTCAAAGGAAAACTAAGAAACTGCACGATTTTCATTACTAAACAAATCATTACCATAACTATAGAATTATAAATCACATTCCATAGATATAATATTTATTTGATGAAGGATATAAATGATCAATGAAGCACATATAATTGTTTATAAAAATAATATAATAATAACTGATGAATGAAGAAAAGGGGACATTATTTAGGTTAAATATATGGCTTCTTTATTAGCTCTATAAAAAAACAATGAGAATGAGAAATTTTTATTGTTTATATTTCCACTATACTAATATATATTTATATTTTTTTTATATTAAGGTGTTTGTGTATAAAATTTTATTTTTTTATATTTCTAATTAATTTTATTATATTTATATAGCACATTTTTAATTTTATTTTCCCTTACAAAATCATTTATATTCAAAATTTTTATTATTCTAATTTTCATTAGGAATTGAATTTTTTGGTATTGAACATTAGGCTTCCATGTTCTCTATAATGGGCTATTATATGTATGTTTTTTCATTTAGAATATTTATGTTATGTTGGGGATACTCCCAACCATCAATCATCTCGATCAAATAGCTATAAAGGTTGATATTTTTTTCATGCTATGTTTTATCATCCTCTAATTTTTCAGAATTATTTTAAACTGTATGATACCCAATTAGATAAAGACATATACTCAAATTATTATTACATATTTGGTGTTTCTTGAATGTCTCATTCAATCTTGGCCACCAATATATACCACCCTTTCCCAATCCCATCATGTCTCCATCCATTGGAATGATGACATATCTTTTCATTTACCTCAAATTAATTTATTTCTTATTCCAAATAGTGTGTTGAGTTGATTCATTCCATTGGTAGTGTGCCACTAGTTTTGTTGAGATAATTTTAGAGAGAAAACTAACGAGAAATTGGTTCTAGGATCGATCCATTGCAATATCACCATCCAAATCCTTGGTACTGAATCCATGGATTACCATTCTATTTGATATTGAAAGAGTTTATCACATGATTCATTCTGGATAATGATTCATAGTTCACATTAATTATGGTGTGAATGTTAAAATATCTACAATCCCATAATCTACTTCTTGGTTTTAAGACCATGATTTCATGTGTTTTTACCTAGTATTTGGTTTTTTCTATTGTAATATGATGCATTTTTTTATTCGAGTGTGTTATATAGGTTCATCTAGGAAGGAAGTAATGTTAACTATATATGACATATTTGATCAATGTGACCTGGATTGACAAGGACTCCACCTTGGATAGCTTCTACAGTCCTTTATCTGTATTTATATTTCTTGTATCCTATTTTTTTCTTTATACATAATTAAGATATCACTTAGGTAGTTTTATTTTAGTCCATGTATTTCCAATGTGATATAGAGAATGTGAATACATATATCATTTAATTTCTACTTTTATTTTTATAGCTTAAACATATTTATCCATATCATCTGTTTTATTTATGATTTAGTAAATAAAACAAGATCATCAATATGAATCATAAGTCACTATTATATGTTCTTCATTCCTTAATAATTACTATTGATTTAATGCATTGAGAAGAAGAATCCCACCATATCAATTGGTCTCAGATCCCTCTAAAATATAATAATGGAATCTATGAAAATTGATATAGATAATTTTGATGTTGAAAATGATTTTAACCTATGGAGGATAAAAATTTGTGATATTCATAATCATAATGGGTATCTATGTTCCCTATGTGTTTTCATAAGGAATATTACCATCCATACCCTTGTGGGAATGACATTTTACTCCTATATAAATATGTCTTCCAATTTTATTTATAAAACATATAGATTTATTTAGTCTTATTTAGGTAATAAAGTTCATTAAGAATTTGGTTATGTGTCTTATGTATCTTATATTTTGTTAAAGTTTAGATCCCTATATATTCCTAAGGATTTAAAAAATAATTAATTTTAGTATTTCCAGAGGCATCCTAGAATTATAAACAGGTCATATATTGATGAATTTAACAAAATATTATTATTATTTGTAAATATAGATGTTAGTATTAAGGGTAAAAACATGTGATAATTTTGTTAACATCACTAAAAAACTCATATCACTCTATTAAATATTACACAATTCATTTATAATATACCTTAAAATATAAGAGGTTAAATCTTCATTTTCATCTAATAATATTTAAAAATAAATCTTTAACATTGTTAAAGATTCTATGATGTAAGGGGGTTATCTCAGATTTCCAACCGTGGTAGAGGATATTACTTGTGACATTAATTGATGATTTTTTAATATAGTGTATATATTTATATACTAAAAAATATGCCTGATACATATGAAATACTTAAAACTTAAAAAACTAGTATTGAGAATCAACTATAAAAAATAAAAAAATAATGAATAAAAATGTTTGGAGTAGTTATCTAACAATTTTATCATTTAATATAATTATAAAAGATTTTATAAAAATTATATAATCACTGATCCCCCTAAAAAAATATTAACTAAAATATTGAATAAGACCATATTGGTGAGTGGTGAAATAATTCCCTCGCACTTTGATTTCCCCTATTTCTTCTAGGAAGATGATGTCACTAGGATAACATATATTAATTTAAGGCCTTTTATAACTACAAGTTTTAAAACATATTAAGTGATATTGGTATATAAAGAACATAGTTATAAACACTATAGAGTATTTTTTTATACAATTTATGATCATTTAAAAATTGTTAATCTCTAACCACATGAACTTAAATTATTTTTTGTGGTTTATCCTACATTTGTTTTTGTTTATAGGTTTGGAATAAATATAAATAGTTTCTTCAAATTAATTATAAGTCATGATTCATTGTTTCATGAGTTTCTATTACCTATAAATAAGTATTTTGTTTCTAAAAAGAATTGAACACCCAATAATGTGGGTGTTGAAATACATGTGGAAAACTAGAATAAGTTTGAACCTTGGAATTTCTCAAACAATCCTCCTCATCAGACACAACCAAAGTATTATTCTAATTATAAGTTAGATTATAAGGGAGAAAGGGACATTGGGAAATTCTAGTTTCCTTGAGACTGGGTCATGAGAACTATCTAAACCTCTATATGGTTTTACCATGCTGATGTCGGTTCCTATGAATTTAATATTACTCAAGATATTAATAGTGATAAACTTAAAAAAATTAAAAAATATTAAGATACCTATTGAATTGTTGAAGGTTTTTATTTGTTTTAAACCATGTATAAAGATATTTAAAACCCCTTTATAATGTTGTTGAGAATGGTTTAAAGGTTTTTTGAGATGATATATTAAGCTTATAAAAATGTTCTTGTAGTGACTGAATCTGATTTGAGTTGTTTGGAGATGTAATGTTTTGAATTCATGTGGTCTTGAGATAATCTAATGATATCTAAAATTATAAACTTTATACTTAAAATGGATAAGTATAATATCATATAAAAATTTTATATAATATTAATATTTCAAAGGATACTTTCATTTTTGTAAGAAAATTTTATTTTTCATAATATACTTAAGTACTACATAAGATATAATAAGAAGTATGTATAATAATCAGTATTCATATGATATTTTCCCCAATATGTATGAAATGATAGGAAGATTAGTTTGTTTGTTTTTTTGTAATGGAAAACATATTATATAGTTCAAAAAATACTTGGTGCTCACTTTGATGGTGTGTATGGTATTTATATTTCATATGATACATGATAATGCATAAGATCCATCAATCTTGTAAAATACTTGAAACATATAAGATATTGAGAGTTGTATTAGATATTCTGTTTCATAAGATATCTAAGCTATGTAAGACTCTCTGTTCTTCAACTATACATTTCATAAGAGAATTCATGTAATATACCTAGTTCTCATATGACATTTTACTTTTTAAAAATATGAGAATATGGGGACTTTTGAATGATTATATATATCAAATATGTTGATTCTCAAGTAAAAATTCATTAATTAAAATATCACAACATGATTTTTCTTCAAAAAGAATGGGGAATTTGAGTTCTTTAAATAATAGAGTATAGTGGGAATAATTGATAAAGGTGAAAATATGGAAGATAATTATTGAATAAAAGTGGGATGATATTGTGTTAATCTTCAGTTAATAAATTTAATGAAAATTATCATGTAATGATTCATTATGAGTTATGAAGTGTCAGAATTATCAAGTGACTGGTATATAAAGTATTGTTTTGCCAAAAAGAGATAGTTCATGCCCTAATATTTTTTTTAAAAGTTCAACTAAATCTGATATAGTGTATTGAGGATTTTTAGTCATCACTAAGACCTTTTTGAATTAACAAATAAATTTAATTTTTAGATTACATTAAATGGTGGTTTCCAGTGAATTTTTACTTAGTATTAATTTATTATCTGAAATGAAAAGAAATAAAATAATATTATTTATATAACTTTAATAAAGGTAGTAGTTAAATGAATAAGGGAATATTTAGTGATCATGGGAATTCTCCCAAGTAGAGATAATACTTAGGAAACAAATCAATTATTTATATGGTACAAGTATATATTGATAATTCTCTAACAGTTGAGTTGAAATTATTTCCCAAAATAAAAACTAATCCATGAATATTGACAATGTAAAAATAAGTGGAGTAGTCTAAGAGATATAATATATCACTAATAAGTAAGAAAATATTTAAATAATAGACCCTATAGTCTTATATTATAAGATAAAGAAAAAAACTTGAGATTATTGAGCTATTCAGTGATTTTAGATTGAGAAAAAAAATTGAGAACCTGGTCATCAAATGAATAAATATGATTTAGGTAAACCTAACTAATCTAAACATATCTTATGATATATGAGTTAAAATATTTTAAATAATATATCTTATATATTTTTATCATTTTAAAATTCTTGATGAAGGGGATATATAAATATTTCTAAAGCAACACATATATTCTTGTAATATTTCCTCCTCAAATTACTTTTTTTTCATTTTCAAATCCACTTTCAAGGGTTAAGTGTGAACTTGAACAAAAAACCATAAGACCAAAAAAAAATCAAACACTGTATTACATAATCAAACCATTATATAATAGTTTTAACCTATTATAATCATGCACCAATTTCAGTTTCCATTCAATAGAGAGGACCATCTTTGGTTCATCTTCAATAAGATCCTTGATGCAATAAGCCATATTGTCACAGGTCATGCTGAACTCTTCTAGGATAATCTCACCATCATTAAACCTATGAACTAAGGTGAAATGCTAATTATTGATTGAAATCATTTAACTCTCCTTACTATAAACCATTATAATTCTTTTAAACATTTTTCAAACATACTTTAGTGAGGTATTGATCTTCCCCATCAAAACTACCTTCTAATGATATTTCATAGGTATTTTTTTCACACTAAAATTAGAAGGATTTAATATAATATTATAGTGGGAAACTATAGAAAAATAAATTAATAGGATGATACCTCCATATTTATAATAATTTTTGGAATATAATATTGAAAAATATATGGACCGTGATTGCAACTAGATATAAAAATGAGTAGGTACCCATAATAGAACAAAACCTTTTAAAATTTTGCAACATCATAGTATTTTTCATTTCTATTTCATTAGATTAAGTCTAAGAAATATATTTTATAGGATTTATTCCTAATTGATATCATATTTTACTTTATAAGAGAAATAAATTATAAAAAAATAACACAACTGATTCCTCCCCCTTCTCATTATTGCACCAAGGGTCTCGTTGTTTTACACCAAATTTTTGTTTTCATTATATGAAGGTTAATGGAAAACCATAGCTTACCACACTAGAATTTATTTATGTGGATTCTAACGTATGTTTTTATATATCTAGTATCAAGTATTTATTTAAGAAAAATAGTAATTTTGGTAAATATATTGTTGGTTTTTTATTCTAATTATTTTTAAATGTTGTTACATAGGAATCAATAAAATGGTATGTTATCTTAGCATATTATGTTCCTATTACATGGAAATGAATCATGAAATATATTTTTACATTGTCTAATAATTTAGTGTAATATATATCCTTTACTAAATCAATAAAATAGGATATTAATTTAAATGTTTTTATAAATGAATTGACTTTATCTGGTGGTATTATTGAATTGTTTTGAGATAATTAGTCTACTATTAATTTATATAAAAATCACATTTCCCATGGTTAGCTAAAACATATACACATTAGTTTTAATTTTATTGGGGTTGTTATTAGTATAAGTATGGTTTGTGTCGAAAAGATGCACACTGCCAACAATTCAACTAATATATTGATTAAGGTCATTTATTTATTTTATTTGAGGAATTATTTAGGTTTATTAAATATTTTACCATTATGGAAAATTATTTTACAAGAATAACATCATATATAATAAGTTTTATTAAAATATTATAGATTTATGAATTATTATTTTAACATATTTTCTAATAATTAGCTTATATTTATGTTTCAATTATTCTATTTTTTCCCATAAAAATCAATTATATCTAAATTTATTTTTATTCTTATAATTTCTTAGAATTATATTTGGTGGGATTGAACTATAGGAATCAATTTTATTGTGATTTTTAAATTTTGTTTGGGATATTTTATCTTGAATCTATTCATTCCTCTAGGTCCATTCATAGTAATCAATCATATTAATCGAACAACTCTAAATATGGGAATTTATGTTCTTGTGTTGTGTTTTTTTATTATCACTTTCAGTTGGATATGTGTATAAAACATGATTACCTATCATAAAAACATACTTTTACACATGGTTTTTATATTTCCTTATTTTATAAAATATTGTATGTAATATAGGTCATCCATGAATACATCCCTTTCCTAATTCTATAATGTTTTCTACGACTTTATTCATGCTGCATCCATTCTATTTACTCCAAATAAATTTCAATTTTTTATCTATGATATGCTAAGGTAATTTATTACCCCATTTATTTTAAACTATTTTTTTGAGAGAATTTGAGAGATAAAGTCGAGGATAATCTAGTTTAAATAATGATCCATTGAGATATCTCCATCCCAATCCATGGTACTTAATCCCTGGAGTACCGTTTTGGAATTGATCAATGGAATTTAGAACATGATTCTCATTTGAGGATGATATAACACACAAGAAGAATGATTAGTGTAGAACATACACTATCTTTAAAAATACAAATAGGATTTTGGTATTTAAACATGAGTTAGTAAATGAGTATTAGCTCTTCATTGGAACAATTTGTTATAATTTGATGAATTATTTTACTCTGTGTATCAAGTATTATTTTCTAGAATTGTAGAAATGTTAAATATTTCTAGATAATTTGATCAACATAAATAGGTTAAAAATGCATTATCCTCTGATATCTTTTGTGGATATTTCTCCACATTTATCATTATTGTGTCCAATTTATATTTCTTTCTATAAAAAAAGAGATCTAAAAGGTAGTATTCCTTGCATGTATGTATGTCCAATGTTGGAATAATCATATAAGCACCTATTTCCTTCACTTATTACTTTTCTTATTTATGTTATAGAATCTTGATCTATATCATTATCTTTTGAATATATTTTCATAACGGAAATAAAATTATATATATGGATTTAACGTCACTTTTATAAGTCATTGACTCTTTGGATGTTCTTGTGGAAGAAATACCATGGGAATTAGTGAAATCCTAGAATAATATATATATATATATATATATATATATATATATATATAAGGGATAAATATTATTAGGATGATGTGCGAGAGATAAGAAATTTAGGGCTATGAGAACATGGATAGGTATGCAACTACAAGAAAGAGGCTTGTGGTAAAATATATTCATCAATAAAAAATGGGTGAGGGAATATTCCACAGAGGTTAACACTAGCGTGCCAAAAAAATGGACGTCTTGATTAAATTTGGGAAATCATGTGATTAATCTTGGTCAGACCCTGATTGAGCAAACTAGCATTTTATATTTGACTAACTAAGATACATGGTGTCTGGTGTGTGTTTGTGTGTGAACTAAAAAAACAATGGTTATTGGAGGTTTAAACTATTACCAAAAAGAAGACACAAGATAAATTTTGTTATAAAACCACCAATTGTTAATAAAAATAACTATTTGGTAATAAAATCAACACTGAATAAATAATTAGTTCCAATTTTTTGGAATTTATTTCTCTTCCTATAATTTTTAAAAAATGTGAGGTGAATAAAAAATTATATGATTTAACCCATTTAACTGATCAATAATTTTTTTGGACCTTTGCCTTTAATTTGATAATGAAAATTCTAAATAAATAGACTAATGAGAAAACATTCCCTAAATAAGAGTCAAACATACACAACTTTTAATTTGAAAAACATATATAAATAAAAATAGAATAATAATTACGGTCATTAAATGATATTTTTATCAAATAAAACAAAATAAAATGTTAATATAATAACCTTATACCTAATTATTCATTAGATATAACTTTATTTAATAAAGAAATATGAATTTGTTTTATTGATAAATTATTTTCAATAAATTGATTTTATAATAAAATAAAATTAATATTTGAAATATTCAATAGTGATGTAGTTATAATATTTTAAAAATATATTGATCTGTGGAATATATGGGTGAACACATTTTTAAGAAAAATAAAATATATTAATAAGAAATATTCTTAAGTAAAAGGTCATTTATAGAAATAAAAAAATATCCCATCAAATTGTGTGAAACATGAGAGGAACTAAAATTGATCCATGAATTATAAACTTTTATTCAAACTCTCTACTCAAAAGAAACATGAAAATAACAAAAAATAATTAAAAAAATAAAAAATATCAACATATAAAATTTCAATTGAGATTTGAAGCGGTTATCTATAAATCATCATATATATATTAATTATTTACAATCAATTTCAATAATAGATCATCTCCACTCAAGGGACCTTGAAAACATTAGGTCTTAATAATTTATAGTCACTATTTTGATACAAAAAAATTATTCATCCAGGTTTCCACCCTTTGAAAATACTTTTGTCACACCACACCAATACCCACACATTCACCAGATAAAAATGAAATATTAATATTAACCCAAGCAGGTTTGGATTTATTAATAAATTATTTTTAATAAAATTTTAATTTAATTAAATGAGAATAAATTTTTATAATGTTTAAAAATGGAATTACAAAACAATTTGAAAAACATGAGAACTCATGGATTGAAGGGGTGCAAACTTTTAAGTGTCTCAGTAAACTATTTAATTATTATTTGATAAATAACTTTACACTTCTATAAAAATGTTTTTTATTAATGTGAATTAGTGATCATTTTTCAAACACATGATAATATACAATTATTCTATATATTTTTTATTTAATTTAAAAAATACGATCATAATAGTATAACATTTACTATTACTTTTATTAAAGATGTTAATATATGATTAGGGTTAGTAATTATTTTTTAAAATTGATAAAAAAAATGTACTATTAATTATATTATTTTCATTTTTATATCATAATAATTCCCTAAAAAGAGTGACTAATCATCCTTGGACTCACCCTCACTAATAGTTATCAGGTTAAATAACCCTACTATTAAGAAATTTTTCCCCATTTCAAGTTCATCATCTCATAGTAGTAATTCATATTCCAATCCTAATGTCACCAATATAATCTATATAATATTTGATCACTTTTTTATTAATATCCCCTCTATAATTTATACATCTAGGTATCTGATCCATAAATTTATCGAATGATGAGTTATCTTATTTGAATGAAATTTTTTAATTTCACTTTTTTGAAAAAATATTCCCTTTATATTTTCACCCTCATGTTATTATGTTTCAAAAATAATTACTCCATAAGGTCACTATTTCCCATTTTCTTGAAAATGAAAAAGATCATACATTCATATTTTTTATTCATCTCATAATAAAATCATTCCTTGATTTCTCCCATTTATAGTGTTATACTAACACATTTACAAAACTAAACTAACTTTCCATAAAATTTCCTTTATATCTCATGGTATTTACTTTATATAACATTTATTAATATAAACCATATGAAAATTTTTATATATTTAAATGGTGAGTGCCTTCATGGGATTATTTTTCTCCTTCACACCACTTTTGGAATTTATTTTATATTTTTTCCATTTGCGGTGCATCATTTTCTTATTTTTATCTTTTAATCTATAAACATGTTTATTGTATCAAATTTTATTTTTTTAAGTATCTTCCTTGGTGTTTCATTTCTATCCAATTTATTGATGTTTATTATTTTTGTAATGATGTTTATGTTATTTATATTAAAGTCATTGTTTTATGTCTATTTTTATGTTTTGTGTGTTGAAGCTTATGGTTTTTGATGTTGATGTTTATGATTTATGTGTGGAAATTAGAATTCCTTGTGTTATGGTTTATGTTATTTGAGTTATGTGATGATGTTTATGTTACGAGGGATGATGTTTCTATTTTTTATACCAAATATCATGTTGTGTGTGAAAAATTCATTTGAATATGTATTAATTATACTGAATTTACTATTTATGTAATATTTGATTGTTTTTTGGCATAATTCATTAGGATATGCATCATTTATATAATAATAATTATCCTTTGATATTTGAATGTTATTTTATAGTAAAATATATTTTTTTAATTATATTAAAAATCATAGCTATTTAATTTAAATAATATAAACAATTATTGTTAACTAACACAAAAAACTATTTGTAAATATTTTAATAAATGGCTGCAACCATTTAAATAATAGATCCAATGTATGGTTATTATGAATTTGGAATATATACCTTCTTATATCACTCATTGTTTTGTCATTAAGATTCATATGGATCCCTATAATGTCAATTCCATGAGTATATTTTCAATCATGGAGTAAATTTACTATAATTATTAAAAATTCAACAAACACACTTCCAGTATAACACACCCAATATATTATATGAGCACCATTATAATTTTACCTTGACTTAATTACAACCAATAAAACATTGATCTATTTATTTTAGTTATTCTTTATTAACATAAAATTTATTTAATTCTTACAAGTTCAATGTTATATGAATTTTTGTATATTTGGAATCAACATTTTTTAGGGAACACACTTTTATTTCACACTTAAACTATTTTTCAATGATTGATAAGTACTGCATCAAATTTTATAAATAAATTTTCATACGATCCAATGAATAATTTATTATTCCCTCTAAAATATTGACAAAATTGAACCCCCAAGTGTGGATAGTATGTTATCTTTGTATCAACATTCACAAAAAACTTACCTACCATGTTGCAACCAACAAGAACTACCATAGGTAGAGAATATAAATACATTGTCTCTATAAAAAAAATTTAAAAAATGTCTACTAATAATCATAAGTAAATTTTAATTGATGATTTTACATGACCACTCTTTTCCATAGAAATAGATCAAACTCTATCTTCTTTTTTTTTTACACCGAATGAAAATAATTTTTATAGGTTATGGAGTCAGTCAGGTAGGGAGAAGATCATTGTAATATATCTATGGGGGTATTAAATCTTTAAAACTATCTTAAAATAATGATGATATCTTGATCAAATATAGTAATGATGTTACAATGATTCCATTAATGATGGTATTTTGGTACATGTTTCCTATACAAATTATTTTATCACGCAATTGGTATATGGTTTCAAAACCCATAACTAGTGTAACCCCAATTTCCCAGCTAACAATTTCACTTCATGACAACTGGTTTATCTAACCTTTAAATTCCTCTCACTATTAATTTATTATTTTTTTTCTTATAGTGACTTATGTTTGAAATTGTTATGGAATTTTATTTCCCATAACCTTATCTTTTCTATTATTCTTTTCTATTTATTTAAAAATAAATCCCAATACTAAAATAGTGACTTTGGGTATGATGTTTCATGAATTACATTGGTTTTTATATTTTTAATGTTTTTTATAATTATTTATGTATTTTATTATTTCTCTTGGTTGAATGACACTAGTAAATGTTGTTTTCAACATTTTTGGTAAGTGGTTATACATTAATCTATTGGTTTATATAACCAAAACTCATTGTATTAGTTTAATTATGATATTATTTTATATTATATTATATCCTTTTTATTTAATATGAAATTGTAATAGTAAAATATAATGTTATATTTTGGTATTAATGTGATAAATTTGGGAGTTTCCTAAAAAAATCCCCTATATAATGTTTCCAGTAACAGTAAAAACTGATTTTTGGGTGAAATGAAATTTTATAAGGAAATAATTTAGTTTGTTTCTATAAATTATGTATATAGTTTTATAAATAATTAATTTCAAGGTTTTGATAGTTTTTTTTGAAATATAAAGAATATTTTTGATTAATATCAATGTTAGGGGTGTTTATTAATATCAATAATTATTATGGTTTATTTATTAAAAAAAATTATATTTTTTGTTATCATATTTTTTAAATTAATATCAATGTTATAAGGTATTTTTTAAAAAAGTAAAAAATTATTTATGGGGTGTTATAAAAATTTAATTATTTTAAATTAATATCAAGAAGAGTTTTTGTTAATATAAAGAATTGTTTTTTAGGGAGTTTATTAATTTTACATGAATAGGGAATAGTTTTTTTTGAAATGTCAAAGAGGGGACTTATAATTTTTATTTTGGATGCAATATAAAATATATGACCTTTTATGTTTTGTGGAAATAATTTTCTTCCATAATAAATATTTTCCATGATAAAAATAAAAAGTAAGAGTTTACTGAAGATATGTAATAGTAGGTTGTCTCAATCCTTTGATTTTTATTTTATTCTTAATAATGATGATTTAAAATTCTTCATAAAGGTTATGGAATAACACCTATCAGAGTCCATATTGACTCAACAATTGTCAAATTCAATGGAAATTACATGATATGGATTCCATAACTAGAAAAATATTCTGATTAAACCTTAAAGCCATACCAAAACTAAAAAGATCATTCACATTAAATTTATAATTTATTTAAATCGATTGAAACAAAGAATACCTTGGTCTTGAGATCTTTAATAGAAGAACATTTTGATCATCTGAAACCATTTCGGTCTACCATCATTACACCTACATGATCCAAGTGTATAATCTATTTAGTGGTGTTCTGCATCTAGTCCTTTGATCTCTGAACAACATTGATGGATTTATAGGTGAAAAAATGATAGAAAAAGCATCTTACAGTCTTCACCATGATCACTATGATGATTCCTTTGGGCTTGAAGAATAGTCATTTCACTATATTTCTGGAGAATATAGAGGAGGGTGATGAATATCTCAACCTTGAGAGAAGATACTCTAAATCATTCATCAATATTTGGAGTGAACTATAGATTTATGTGTTCATAATGAATCTCCAAAAATAATCAACCCTAGAACAACTAACATAGTTATTTATTTATAGAGTTATGTTTACGGTTAAAATATTATTTAATTTCATAAAGGTCCTCAATAATATATTGAACCTTTATATGACCACATGACATGTAGTAATAATAATAATAATATTTTCTCATGTCATGATTTAACTGGTTCAATGATAAAAATTATGTTATCATATTACAAATTAATATTTATTATCGAACCTCATATAGGTCCTCTCTTCCTCCTCATCATTTAACGAATATCCAAATAAATATTTTTGTTAAATATTTATTCATTAAATAAATAAATAAATATATATATTATAACTCTACTTAATTAAACAATTACATTTTGAATAAATATTTATTTAATTTATGAGATCATAAAATCCTTAATAAAATTATTCCTTAGACTTGAGAATAATATGTATTCAGATAATTAAATTTAATTGAGATAAATTAAAAAACTTAATGTGTGAACCTCAAATATTCTTCATCATTTTCATGAGTTGGTCTTGCATGAAGTATAAGATTACTATATATCAATGGGTTATGGAACCCAAGAGGAATAATTTAATGTCACAATATCAACAACCATATACAAATGTGAACTATGTAATATAATCCCTTTGTCTTGATATCACATCCATAGATTACGTAGTTGTATCATTAACCTTATTAATTTATTTTTCATTCTTTGAATATTTAGAATGAAATTTTCAACATCACCATGTCTATTTAATTTATTTCCATAGTTCCATTATAATCAATGTGTCAAGATATCAACTTCCATTAATGTAAGGGAAAATCCTCCCTTGACTTATTCATTATTTACATACAAATCATAACATACCCAACAAAACCAACATAGTGTGTATTGGGTTTCATCAATAAATATAAGTACATGAGTCATTATATGTGTTAATAAAAATTTTAAAGTCTAAGGACCATTCTCCATGCTCATAGATAATAATTCCAATGACATGCCAACATTTGGAGTTCCTATTAGTGGGTATGTCCTCATAATCTACCATCTTTTATATTACCATGTGAAAACATCATGAATATAATGTTTCAATTGAGAATAAAGTATTTAAACACATCTTAAGAATCTATATTTTTTTTTCATTTATAATAATTAAAATTTCATCAACACATACTATTAGGGAAATGACTACACTACCACTAAACTATTTATAGATAAAATTCTATCAATTGTTTGTTATGAAACCAAACCCTATTATGGTCTCATAAAAACAAATGATCCATGACCTTGATTCCTTTTTTAATCCATAAATAGATCATTATAACTTTAATACTTTATTATAATTACCCGAAGTAACAAACCCTTTTGGTTGTTTCTTATATAAATCTTTCTAAATCTTTCTATTAGGGATGGTCATTTTTAAATCCATATACCAAATAATATATTCATGGTACGTTGTTATGGAAATTAGAATTCTAATGGATTTGTTCATGGTAGCTAGTGAAAATAATCTATAATAGTCAATTTCATTACACTTGTTATACTATTTTACAAACAGTCATGATTTATATCTACTTAATTAAAAATCAATGTAAAGTTTCTTCTTGAATACCCATTTAGAACCAATGAGATTAAAATCAACTAGAGGATCCACCAAAATATATAATAGGTTTTTTGTATATGGAATCTATTTCAAAATCCATTACTTCTTTCCATATAGAAACATTTGTTCCACTTATTGTATGCTTATAGGTTAGAGGATCATTATTATATTCCAATAATAAGTCACCATCCTCAGTGACTACAAAACCATATATTTTAGGTTCTCTAACCTCTCTTATACTTCTATAGAGTACATGTGACTCTGTAAAAGATTCCACCATTAGTCTTTATGGATATTTTTATTATATTAATTATTTTTTATCATAATATTATACTTCATTGATTCTTATCTCACTCCCACTATCTCTTTTAGATATGTTCTCACTCTCAAAGAACATGGAATGTCTTTCCACTACTAAATTTTTATTTGAGGGGTTGTATAGGTAATATCCCCTTCTTTCCCTGATGTATCCTATAATGAAACACTTTGTACCTAGGGGTGTAGGTTTATTTCCTGAAGTGACCCTAACATATGCTTCAAATCCCTACACATATAATTTTGACAACATGAGTTTCTTTCAACTCTATAATTTTTATGGAATTCCATATGTCACTTTAAATGGTACTTTTTTAGTGTGCACACTACTATATATAATGTATATCTCCAAAATAATAGTGGAAGGTTTCCATGACTCATCATTTACCTCACCATGTCTAACAGGGTGAGGTTACCTTTCACATACATTTTTCCACTACGGTTTATAAAAAGGAGTGATTTAGTATAAAATCCCCCACTCCCAAAAATATTTAGTGATTTTTTGATTGATATATTCTCTATAATAGTCTAGGAGGATTTTCTTCATCTTATTACCAAGATTTTTATCAACCCCATTCTTGAATTCATTGATTTTATCAATGGAATATGACTTGTAACTAATTAATTAGATATATATATATAACTACTAAAATAATCAGTAAAATTTATGATTTTAGAGTTCCCACTCCTTTATTCATTTGGGAATGGCCCACAAACATCAGTGTGAACCAACTATATAAGCTCTATCGGACTTTTAAACTTTTCTACTAAATATTCATTTGGTTATTTTACTTTATAAACAAGCTTGAAAAATACTACATGGTTTTAGTTTAAAGAATTACAATAACTATCTTGATTTAATTTAGTAAATTGTTTCTAATTTACCTTACCTAATCATTGATGCCACTACTGAGTGTGGTATAATTCAAGTAAACTATATTCTTTATCTATTTCCAAAACTTGGTTGTAATATTCTAATACATAAATACCATTATTTAAATTTTCCTCACCATATCATATGATTTGTTCATAAAATAATAAACATTCATTTATAAACTTTAAAATAAATACTTCCACATCTAATTTAGATATAAAAATATTATTTTTGGTAATTCTCAGTATGTATTAAAAATTATGAAAAAATAAGATCATTCTAATTAGTAATTTGAGGTTTTAGTTTTTAATGGTTGATGTAGCTGACTTAGATCTATTTTCTTCCTGTAAATCCACCTCACCCCACAAAACCTTTTAAAATCTACTAGTCTATTATATTTGTAAATAAATGTGAGAACCACAATTAGTATCCAATAACTAGTTCGTATAAATTGAAATATTAGAATCTATAACGATCATACCTAAAATATCACCATACTTCCTTCATATAGTGTAATTTTTATTCCAATTCCCCTTCTTGAAACATCAGAAATTGACAATATCATGTCCCTAACTTCCCCTTAGATATTTCTCTCCATGGTAGGGCTATGGTTAGAAGCCTTAGACTTGGACTTAGTCTTGTTTCTATTTTCCATTACTTTCCTCTTATTCCCCATAAGGACATAATACTTTTCAAGATTTAGTTTCTTATTAACCTATTTAATTAAGGTGAGGATATTTGAGAGTTAATTCTCAATATTATTCTGGTAAATGTTTATAATAAAGTTATAAAATCCCTGATTTAGGGATTTGATAATGAAATTAGTGCTCAAATCATTGAGTTTTTTAAACCATATAATTTATAGTTGCTCGATATAGCTAATCATTTTGAATTCGTGAGGTCAAGATAGTGCACCTTCTCTAATATTTCACATGAAGAGTTACTTGGGGATCTCAAATCACTCTTGTATTTATCTCTCTTAATAAATATCATGAATATTAAGAAGCATTTCATATACATCCAAAGTCTTATGTGAATTTTTTACTTTACTGGACATAGAACATACCATTATACTCTAGAAATATATCATATCATTAAAGTGTTACTCATAGAAATTTTACTCTTCCTAACTAACCTCTATAGTAGGTGGATAAATAACTAGGGACATAAAAACATATAACTTCAGCTTTGATCATAGAAAAATTCACAAGAACTTGTATTATTCCTCAAATTTTATGTCGGTAATGATATTTTATTTATCCAAGATAATTTGTATGGATATGGTTATGGTTATTAAACTTTCCATTTGATTCTACAATAATTTGTAGAAGATTAGTTGTACATTATATAACTATAAAATAGAGACAAAATAAATTTAATTATATGTGTCCCACTATTTTTATCATGTCTCAAAATCCACCACCATTGAACTAAGAATGTCTGCTCGTATGGAAATTCTAGTGGAAAGGATCTATATACCCCCTATAATAACCCAAGTGAGTTCCTAGAAAATTAATTAAAGATATAAAGATATTAAAATATATTCTAACCATGGGCTTGCAGCTCCTTGATCAATTTATTGGACTCCCCAATCTAGAAACCCTCACTCAAGTTTCCTCAATACTTTTCTCCATGTAAAATATAGTCTAGAGAGGGATAAATCTATTGTTTTTTACATGGATAAGTCGACTAAATACTATCATAAAAACTCTTAGGTAAAACCAAGTGTCCCAAAGTGGGTTGGACTATTACATATTTCTATGGTTTCATTCTGAATCATGTAATGTAAGGCTTAGTCTTACATAATTTTTAGTTATGGGATTTTGATTATTATGTGTAAATTTTCTTATTTTATACATTTTATGTATTTTAAATATTAAGTGGATTTTACTCAATATAATAACAATTAATAGATAAAAAATTTATGCATAATCCATTTATTTTCATTCTATCATTGAATATAAATTTATTTATATATGTGATCACGATCTTACATTTACTAAATAAACTACACATATGATAGAAATAAAAAATCATGTGATAATGAGAATATCTAATGGATGATTCATTTAGTGAATAATAAATCAAATTATAAAACTAAGGGAAAAATCCTTATGGAGGTCTTGAAATGAGTTTCAGAATCCCACTTGTCCACATATGTATCGCCTAGGTGGGTTTTTCCTCAATTCCCTCTTGAACTTCCCCACCTCAGTTCCACATTGAACTGACTCCATGAAACTTTAGAAAATAATTTTATTTAATTTCATTTATAAATCACATACACGTGAGGGGAAACCAAAGATTGGTTAGGATTAATTTAATAAAACAATCAAAGACACATAGATCCTATATAAAAAATGAGGGAGGAATGATATATAGGCGATCATAATTAATTCAATAACAATTTTTTTTTTCAAACTCATGGAATAAAATAAAATTAAATTAAAATAAAACATACATAGGTCTATTTAAACCTTATGATCAATCACACACATGAAATTACTATTCATCTAAAATAACTAGCTATCATTTATATTAAATTATTCTTCAATGAAATAAAACACACATGAATTAATTAGACTAATTATCATATTAATAAACTAATGCTCTTTAAATTATTCCATATAATATTCCTGGAGATTCTCATCCATTTTTATTTTAAATAAAAAAATTATTAATTTTTTTTAAATTAATAAAAATAAGTGTAATTCATTACACTTGGAAGCAATATGATGAGTACATATCTAAACCGCTAAGTATGATTCTCATTGTATAAAGTGCACTATCATGACATATTGTATACATGGAATGTGTCATAATTTTATGGAATGTACTATTATATTGATGATAGAAGAAACACATGAAAATTGTGTCGTACGTATAATTTAATGCATATCGATCCTTTAATATACATGAAAATATATGACTTATAGTTTATAATATTACATGAAATTGATTAATAATTTAATACAATATATAACCTAATCACTGTAATGTACTGTCAATTAAATGAATTTTTAAATTCAAGTCAATTAGTTTTAATTGATTACTTAATTAATTTTAATATTTCTATGTAAATAAGTAATTTACACAATATATACAGGCTGGACACATAGCGTGTACGGTGCTTCATTAGCTGTTAGTAGTACACACCTAGGGACTTGATGTGTACACCCACTAGACATTTATGAGGTACACTACTTGTATAAAGGAAACATGGTGTGTTATCTCATAGTTTCATAACTATAGGCCCATAAACATCATGTGTTAAATAACTACAATTTATTAATTAAACGACATGTATTGAATCCATGTTTTCTATCATAATAACATGTGTATTGAAAGGTTTTTATACAAGTTTCACAACATATTGTTTGGAAAAACCATGTTCCACCATGGATGGTCTACACATGGTTTTCATTTAATTAATGTGGAATATAGTCAATACATGACATCCCAACATCCACATGGGTGTCATGATTTAATGAACATGAATATAAAACCTGTGACATAGGATTATATTTTATGTAAGCTTGTGTTATCGAGTAAGAATTATTGAAAACCTTGAATGGGTCCTTAGGATGTATTCTTCATTAATTATTAACTTATCTAGTTTAGGTGAGTGTGAATTGAAGATGATGAAGAATGGATCTCAAAAAAAATTAAGAACAAACTAATAATTATAAAGAAATCAAACTCCTAAAATCACAAATGATCAACATTCATTAAATAATTGTAAATTTGATTGTGAACTCCCCAATACCACATGATGTTTTTCAAAAATTGTGGAAGCACTTATTGGGTCCTGTAATGAATTTGAAATTTTTATATTCAACTGATATTCCACGATGTACATGACATGAAATCTACAATTAGTGAATTTTTTTCTAAATAAACTTGGCATACATGCTAGAACCAAGAGGATCCTTCATGTCAAATTTCTAATTATTTTAAATTTATAGAAAGAAATAATACCTCGGACTGGAGATCATTATTTGAAGAATATTCTGATCATTTTAAACCCTTTTGTTCTACTAGGATTTATATTATAGGATCCAATTGTAGAATCCCTACAATAGTGATCCACACGCGTATCATTGTTCTCTAAACAACACCAATGGATTTTTAGGTGATAGCATGACAGAATGAACATATTGTGGTGTTTTCATTGATCACTATGATGATTCCTTTTAGATTTAAGAGTCATCCTTGCACTCTCATTCTTGGGAAGGTGGAGGATGCAAGATAATCATTCAGTATTGAACGAAGAA
The DNA here is from genome assembly GCA_963277665.1 of Viscum album. NCBI lineage: Eukaryota > Viridiplantae > Streptophyta > Magnoliopsida > Santalales > Viscaceae > Viscum > Viscum album. The sequence goes on along the minus strand of OY728134.1, from coordinate 865,116,920 downwards.
ACTCTATAGTGTTCTTCAGTCTTGAGAGAGATCTCCAGATTTCATTTTGTACAATAATTCTACAATAATCGATCAAAATAAGAACAAATTATATAGTTTTCTATTTTTAATGTTATGGTTAAGGTTAAAATATTATTTAATTAATAATAGTCCCTCAAAAATATATTAAAACTTTAAATGTCCTTATTAAATATAATAATATTTTTATTATCATTTTCTCAAGTTTTTTACTAACTAGTGTAACGATAAGTATTAATTTAGCATCTTTAAAATTAATATCTACCAATAGACCTCATCTCGCTCGATTTTCCTCCTTAGTATTTATAAAACACCTAAATAAATATTATTTTCAAATAATTATTCATTTAATAAATAAATAAATATTATATATCAATGTATTTAAATAATTAACATTAAAATTAAGATTTATATAATTTATGTGATCCATAAATCATCAATAAAATTATTCCTCAGACTTTAGAATAATATTTATTCAAATAAAAAAATTAAAATCAGATATAATTGAGATTAATAGAAACACTTAGTTTATGACCATATTGGATTCTTCCTCATTTTCATTAGGTGGGATTTCCCAAAGTCCAAGATTACTATCTAGAAACTGGTGAGGAACCTAATAGGAAGAAGATAATGTATCAATGTTGACAACCACATACAAGTGTGAACTATTTTATATTATCCATTTTTTCTCAATATATCACCAAGAAGGTTTCATACTCATGTCATCAACCTTAATTTTTGACTTTTCCTTCATTGATTTTCCATAATGAACTCGTATACATCACCATGTCCATGGAATTTATTTTAATGGTTTCATTATAATAAAATGGTTGAGATATCAAATTCTATAAATAGAAGGGACAAATCCTTCTTCAAATTATTCATTAATAACATAAATATTCTGATGCTCCCAACATATCTGACATAGTGTGAACATAGTTCATCCTGGGTGAGTCAAGAATTATATTAATAATAATATTAAATTCTAAGGACCATGAGACATGCTATTATAAAGGAATTATAATGACATAAAAACATATGGAATTTTTATTGATGAGCTTGTCATTATAATATCCGATCTTTGATATTACCACATGTGAAATTCATAAGTTGAAGCCTCATCCTCTTACAAGCACTCATACTTGATTGTAGATAAAATATTTTCCCTATCATAGTTTATCATCAAATTATAGGACAAAAATATTTAAGATATATTTTCATAGCATCTCAAGGATCTAATCATAGAAAGGAACTTCAATGACCTATTTTTATGTGACAGATACCCTAGGACATTGTAATATTAAATTTATCTATAATAATGATCAATATATGATAAGATATATTTAGCATTAAATTCTTTGAATACAAATGGTGATATAAAGTACAAACTAGTTGGTAATAAGACACCAACTCCAATATTCCATTAACTTTAACACTCTAATTCATCCTCCATTTATCCAATTCTTAATTTTATTTCCACTATAATCAAATTAAAGCCTAAATATTTATATTTTATTTTTTTAAATGATCATATCACTTGAGACTTAAATGCATAAATTGGTCAAACAATATTTTAATTTAGTTGTAAAATTATTTTTTCGTGATATGTATTCATTTTTTTATTCATTTTTTGATAATACCCCTTTTAAGGGTTGAAAGGGAACCTATACATGGCCCAAAGGATTCGTGAAATTACAGAACCTGAAGGTATTATAATAAATCCATCCCATACAATGACTAATTGAAACAGACCCTCCCCAACGTATATGTCATGATCAACACTCTGCCTTCACAATATTTGTCAACTAGCTATCCTGTGTAGGTATTCACAAGCCTGGTACCGATGTAAAATCCATACCCTCTCATTTTTCTAAGTTTAATTATATCTTCTTTGGTGAATGTGCATGCTATGAATTATTATATAGGGCATTGTTCATTGTAAGTCAGTCTGGTACATCTACAATTCATGTGGGCCGAAGGCCTTGAGGTGTCCCAAAGGTCTTGAGGTGGCCTGAAGTCCTTGAGGTGGCCTAAAAGCCTTACTGACCTGAAGGCCTTGGTGGCCCGATGGCTTTGAAGGACCTAAGGACCAAACCGGTGGCTCGAAGTCCCCAATAAGGGAATAGTTCTAGCTACTACAGTACTGAACAATACCTGCTATAGAAACCCATAAAAAATCATCCACTTGGATTTGATCTCAGGTCTCCTAGATACACTTAAGAAGTCCTTACCAATTAGGCTGAGGTTCATGTGCCGTGATATGCATTCAAAAGTTTCAATATTATCTTGAATTGTATAAATATAGTCTAGAATAGAGATTTTATAAAAAAAATTTATAATAGAATATATATAAGTTGGATGGATGATTTAAGTCTCCGATATTTTATAAAATATTTCCCATTAAATAAATTGTATGTATTTGAAACCTTTCTTGACATGCAATATCGATCATAAAATTAACCACAATACATTGTAACATACCCATTAAATTGAACAATATGAATAGAAGTAACCACACTATGAAATATATATATTAAACACTTTTAATTATTTAAAATAAATTTATTGATTCATAATTTATATGAACTCAATTTTTATTAAGTCATTTTATGTTTAAAAAATACGAGTTCTCTTCAAAAATGGTTTTTTAGAATTTCATGAAAAAAATATTACAATTAATATATGCCAAATTTATAGAATATATTTGAAAAAATGGATATAATATTTGGATTCCGAATATCAAATTTACATTTGGATGATTTTTTATTAAAAGATTGATTTTTCAATGAATACTAAAAATGCTCATTTTTGAAAAAAGTCACTTCTATTCAATGAAAAAATATGATAATACCTTGAATTTGAAATTAAATTAACATAATTATCCTATATTAATAAATAATGTATTTAATTATTTAGTAATCAACTTTATACATGATTTTGTTGTATGTTCCTTTTTGAGCTTCAAAAAACATTTTTCTAAAAAAAATGTTTTTATGCATGCAATGTGTTGTTATATTAGTTATTTAAATAAATAAGTATTTATTAATGATTTAAATTATATTTATATATTATATATTCAATAATATTTTTTACATTTATTTTACGGTTTTTATTGTGCATATAATAAGAATAAATCTGATTTATGCTTAAAAGTGCATTTTTCTCAAAACTATTTTTATTGTGTTTTGCATGTTTTTTAAATGATTTTATACCACTTAAAGAAATTTAATCTAATAAAATATATTCCATATTTTGAAACATAATCATTAAAATATTTTAATAAGTTCAATTTAATTTTTGGTCATTATGAATAGCAATAATGGTAAGATCTATCGCCTTGGTAAAATAGATAAAACTAGGTTAAAATTATGGGGTAAAACATTAAAATCTCTCTAATATATTCCATTATAATATTGTATGAGTTTTTTTCAACTAAATAAATTTTTAATAATTTGAATAATTAATTTTAAAACCAAATATTTTAATTAAGAAGCCAAAAATTTCATTTTGTGAAGAGAAATTATATTTTATTCAAATTAAAAACTATTTTTTGGTATTTTCCTTTAATGCCATGTTTGGAAGATTAAATTTGGTTTTAAATTTAAAAAAATGAATAAAAAAATTATTTATTTATTTTTTTAATAAAAATAATTTGTTTAAAATAACATATTAATTTATTTCATGTTTAACTGATTTTTTACTCTTAAATTAGTTTTTTCCTTAAAAATTTATTCCATGTGTTTTTTTTTCTTTTATAAAAATTAATTTATTCCACCTATAGAAATTGAAACTAATAAAATTGATTCCAAAATTTTAATCATAATTTCTATTTTTTAATTTCCCTTTTATTTTTGGTCATATAATTATGCGATCATGGTGAAAAGTTAAGTTATCATGGTAAATGCTAGAATGGGTTTAAAGTGGTTTCACTAGGAGATAAGGATTAAAATGTATCCAAAACTTGTCCAAATGTGATTGTTTGAGTTTATTTTAACCTTATAACATATTTTATTCAATTTTTTTTTAACTATTTATTCACTTTAACTGATTATGATATATATATATATATATTAGTTTATATTTTATGTAACACCAAGTGTGTAATTTCCATCATTTATAAATGGTAACCACCTATCCTACCTTATTTAAAAATTTTAAGCTTTCTATATTGTATAATAACTATTATAATACTTTATTATCTTTTTTAACGACATATTTTAGCTTATATTATTTCCAATAGACCAACCTTTCAAGGATTAATGTTCAAGACAAAAGTGGTTTATCAAAGAGGAGGTATAACTATAAACTGAGTACTTTCAATATTTTTTATTCTTCTACCTCATAAATATATATAATATCCTTTAAAAATTAATGAATTTAGTATCTCCAATTTATTGGGTTGTTATTATAATTATCTAATAACCATTATCCACCTCCATTCCATCCTATCAGAGAAGAAAACCTTGTCGTTCATACGTGTAGACTACCACCTTCATAAAGCGATGCATTGTTTATAAATATTTTAAATTGATGGCTATAATGAAGGATTTATGGAATATATATTATATTTATGAAATTATATTTTTTCTATAAAGTTAAATTATTATTTAATATTCTTTCATTACATCCATCAATAAGTGGAAACATCACTCATTTGTACATACAAATTACCATATCCATGAAGTGATGTAATTAATTTTTCATGACCACCTTATATAAATAGTTATAAAAGTATATATAATGAATAAGTATGATAACAATGACATTATTATAATTCTGGGGATGATGATATCATGATCAAAGTTTAAGTATAGGGACTTCTAAACCGAATCATTCATGTAAAACAAACCATTTATCACATGAAACAGTGATTTTAATAAATAATTGTTAATAAATGGGTGATAATATGTTATAAATAAATAATATATGGTATGATAAGATTATAGATTTTTAATAGTTTTATAATGAATCTAAATTTATTATATAGTTGGTTCTAACATGTATGATGCAAGATGAGACTTGAGGTAAGGGTTTCTCATCTCACTTTTATTTATTTAAGACATATTCAAAATTCAACACTTATTTATTTTGTATAGTGTATATACCTATGATGAATTTATTTTTTAATTATTATAATTAAAATTTTGGATATTAAAAAATCTATCTATGTTCTTCCCTTTCATAGGTTTTTGATTTAGAGATTACCAAAGTGGTAAGGGTTTATTATCTCAAATTATCTTCTTTGAGACATATGTTTTGTTATAAACCAATGAGGTGTATATACAATACCTTTGAAATTTTATATTATGAATATATTTATGTTCATGATATTTAAATATTGATTTGATTTTATTATTTCTTGGGGATTATGATTCAAAATTTACCAAAAGATAAGTAATTTATGTTTCAATGTCATTTTAATGAGGATTGATTTTGATTGAATTTCCATTTCAGAAAATTATATAATACTTATCTGATAAACCCCATTAATTTTCATTCTCCTCTATTTATTTCATTATTTTTTTGTATATTAGTTCCATTTTTCACTCGGTGGTATATAAAATGATCAAGAAAATGTTTTTACTGAAAATCCAACCTTATTTCATCGTTGGTTGATAAACTTTTTCTTTCATGTACATGCTCTTAAAAATTGTCTTAGAAAAGTTATTATATATACATGAAATGTTTTAAAAGGTATTTCCTATAAAATTTTAATTTATTCAAAAAAATTTCAGAAGATATATTTCGATTTTTTTTTCTAAATAAGTCATTTTTGACTTTTTAGATTAGTGTGAAAGGATTATTTTCCTCTAAATTATACAACATGAACAGATTTTCCCACTATCATGACTGTTATTTAATACAAGGATTAATTTATTGTTTTATATGGTTCATATCAAAGAAAATGTTTTCATTAATATTTTAATATTTTTTAGAATTTTACTATGTGATTTCAAAATGAAAAGGGTATGTTTCTTGAGAAATATTTGAATGATCTTTTATAAATAAAATTCATCATTACAAGTATCATTTAATGTTAAATATTATATACTACGGATATTATCCAATTATACCATCCACTTTATTTCTTTTTATGTATTATGATGATGGTTATTTAAGGATAATTCTATGAATCATATTTTTTCCAATGTTGTACTATGATAAATTGATGAAATGTGTATGAAACTCATTTACTTTCCATTGGTTATGGTAAAATTATATGATGAATGTTTTATGATCTTACTGCACACATATGTATGATTTCCATTACCTGATGGGTGAGACTATAATTATATATCCCTAAAATTCATTCCATAATGTTGGATATCTCATGAGATAGTAAGAACTGAAATGGAGAGTGATCTCAGTTTTGTAAAGGACTATGTCCACTATGATAGTCCTGAGAGTGAACCATGACTAAGGATATAATAGAATAGAGAGAGAACCTAGTTCTCTATGATAATCTTGTAAGTGATCCTTGATTGAGGAAATGATTTTCAATGCTTATGTGTATTTCAAGAACTTATGTCTTATGTTAATGATATGTTGTCATAGATCATTATTGGTTATTCATTATTGTGAACTCTCACAAATTATTTATATTTTATGACAAAGACTTATTCCATGATTTATTATTATTGGTCATTGACTGACTAGGAATGGTGTATTAAGTTATGATCATGTTCTCATACCCTTATGCTTATCTTCTTCTCACTTATGATAATTGATTGATCTATCTTATATTTACCATTACTAAGCATCTAATATCAACCTTTCTTATGTTTATTTTCCTTTGGTTATGAAGAATGGTTTTAAGTAGGGTATTTATAAGATTTTTTATATGTGTTAAGATATTTTTTGGATACATTGAAGATCATTGATGAAATAAGAGTATTTTTTTCTATTCTCTAAAGACACTCTACCTTTTTGGTTTTGTCTTGATTCATAATGTTATGTAATGGATATTCATTTAATAAGATTTAATATTTATGTATAAAAAGTATGGGTCTATACATATGATACTAATTGGATATAAAAATAGTTTCAAATTTAGTAATTTTTAGTTTTTTTATTTAATATTATTTCATATGGCTTAAATATATGCTCTCCTAGTAATAATTATATTTTAAGACCATAATATTTTTTAAATAAGTGATTTACCAAATAATAATTTATTTGTTAAACTAAATACTATTTTAGGTGTCATAATGGTGATAAAAAGAATTACTATATTGTTTATGATATGAATAAATGGAGGGGAATAGAGATTTATAAATTAAACTTGTTTATGTTTATTCATCATTATGAGAATTAATGTATGCTAATGAAAAATGAAAATAATATGAGTATACATAATGAAACTAATTAATATTATGATTTTAGAGGGTAAAAGTTTTATGGATAATGTGATAACTCATATATATTAGGCATGTGGTAAAATGGAAAATCTAGAGTGTTTTATGTGACTATATCATGAAAAACCACAAATAAAATTTCTAATATTGTTACAAATCATCTTCTTAAATATTTAACGTAATACTTCCCAATGATACATATATTCCTATAAATAATTATATGGAATGTTATAAAATTAATCATCTTGGATTTTTAACTAATGTAATTCATGATTTCTAGAATGATTGGTGATTTTTTAAGGAGGAAGTGGTGGGATTGATTAAATCTATAAAATGTGGTACATATCCATAGAATATAAGATAAATTATAAACCCATCTCATGTTCCTTATATTTTTCATTGATCTCAATACTTGAAAATATTTTCATGAGTGATAAAACATAAAAAAGTATGTGATGGATCTATGGAGGTCATGTCCACTCTTACACTACTCTGAATTCTGGGTCCATTGGTCCTTTCTAGTTCGATTGGGTGAGATGGTTTCCAATTAGGTTTTGGGATGCGTTTGTGTGAGTGGTAGGGTTTTCTATGAGGTATGGAATGTGGTGGCCTTCTCCCTATGCCTTTTTTAATTTTAAATTTGAATCTTTATAGGTGGTATGTGGATCCATTTTGAATTTTGAATTTTACCTAGTTCTGTTTTGTGGTTTCCATTTGGTTTGGGTCTTTTTGAGTGAGGCTTTGTGATTGTGAGGTTCTCACTTAACCAAAAAGTGGTTTATTTAGAAAATGAAAAATTGATTTGGAGTAATTGAGATATATAAGGTTAGGTTGAGTCAATCATGTGATGGTTTTAAATTGTTTAGTGAGATCCTTACTTTACACAACACATAACCAATTTTTATTAGAAATTAAATCCTTTCTCTATGGATGTTTATAAAAAAGTATTTACATTCAATAGTAAACTCATATATGGTCCTTATGTAAGTAATCCGTCCTTTTTAAAACACAACTTTTAACAAATTTCTTAAAAAATTCTACATTCACATGTTTGAAGGAAATTTTGAGTTCTAGTGACTTGGAAGTTAGGTATATAAAACATTAATTACATATAGAAAACATAAAAATAATCATTATTTAATATTTTTAAAAGACACATTTGTTAATTCTTACTAGTTCACCTAAGTACAAGTAATTTCTAGTGGACATACATCAATAAAAAAGGGTGATAATTAAGCATAGTAAGGGATAAAAAAAGACAATGGAATATGAATGATCATCCTAGATAATAAATAAGGAATAACATAAGAGAATAATCATAAATACAAGATAAATAATATGGAAATGTGGATACAACGTAAAATTTATACATTCATAAGAAGATCACCATGGTTTATCAACAAGGTGTCATCAATCATAATTACCAAGCTTATTTACCAAGGTATCATAAAAAATCATATCTAGAGATTAATTATTTACCCAATGTACTGGTTCACTATTCGGGGAAAACCTTCAAATTTTTTAATCATGTGCGAATCATTGGTCATAATAATATATTTCATCCATAACTATTGGAAAAGAAAAAATGGGTCTCATATAAAATCATTGAGTATATTAGAACTTAAAGAACTAAACATTACATCATTTTTATCCCATGGATAGGGAAATGGGGTGTCATACATTTAAATCCATGAATCAATAAATTATAATTATATCTAGGTGAATAACCATGGATAAGGAAGAGGTTTGGGGATTCAAAATATAAGAATATTTCTTATAAAAGAGTTAAATTGAAGAGATGAATTCGGTAGCGTGATAGTATAAAACATATATTGCGGAAAGGGTATAATGGAAGGGAATGAAGTTCCCCCATTAATAAAACACTATTTTATAAGAAATGGGATAATAAGTATGTTATGAAAATAAATAAATTAAACACATAGAAAACATATCAAAAAAATGGTTCTTGAATGGAAAAGAAGAGGTGAATTCCCTTACCTTAAATCCATCATTATTTTATTTCTTTTTTCCCTCTTAAATTTTGAACTGGGTTTCATAAAACAAGGAAGAAAAAGCATGTTATTTTTATTTTATTTTCACAATTTATCAACAATATCCATTGGAATATATTTATTAATTTCCAATATTATAGGTGAAACGTCTTGATATGACATTTTCCTTAAAATTTATTACCATTCATAGATTTAATAATATTGCTTAATTAATATTTATAAATTATTATATTTAAATCATGAAGAATATAAATGATTATACTTTTAATTTTTATATTAAAAATAATTTATTATAATCACCTGATAAGGTGGTGATAGGAAAGGAATTAGAAATGTTCCCATTGGCGGTTAACCGACCATTAACTGGACATTATCCAAAGTAAATTAAAGAGAATTATAAAATATAAATACTCCATAAATATAATTTTTATAGTAGTTTAACATCATTAATATAATGTTAAAATAATTACTAATTAATATAATATGATTCAATTTTCAAATGAATTGGTAAAAAATAAAGAGAAGAGGAAAATGAGAGAAGAGTTTATAAGAGCTTACTCTTTCATCTATGTTGCTTCTCTTATATGACACTAAAATCCATTGATTCTTGGAGTTGGTTTAGTACATAACAACCCTATTTATTCTATGGGTCTTGATATAGGATATTTGGGTAGATGTTTTCCTTTGGAAAGTGAGGGATGACCAAGGGGTGGAAGAGAGACTATTTATACTTGAGGAGAGGGGTATTTTTAGAATAAAATACTGAATACAATACTATATCCAAGGTAAAATTTATAATAGTGTTTTATGAAATTTTAAAATATATTTGAATTAAATAAAATTATTTTAATACTTTCAAACACCATATAATTCATATTTATTAGTTAAATAAAAAGGAAAGTGGAAAAAAATGAGAAATTGTTATTTTAATGAATGAGTTTTGACTTTAAACTTTTGAAAATGATTTTCTAGTTTGTAAATTTTGGTTAATGTATTTAAATGACCCATTAATCTTATTAAATTTATTTTGGTCTGAAATACCCAATTTAACATTTATTATGTCATTATTGCATCATCATTATGTCATAAAACATGCGGTATTCCAAAAATATTATTTTTATTATTCACGTAAGAATTTAAGTATTTTTAAAAGTTACCAAAAAATCACCCTTTGAAAATTTCTGTGTGATAATTCCAAATATGGAATTCATTTTATTAAAAAAATTTCTAACATAAGTAATTTTAATTTTATTTTAAAAATTATGATTTTTGTGAAATACATTAAAATACAGTTTATTAAAAAGGATAATTATATTTTCAATCATGATATTTATTTTATGGAATTATAATATTTATATTTTTTAAAATTACTCATGATCAATATTATATAAATCACATTTTATTATATTTTATAGAAATTACTATCCCAACGGTCAGGTTACTATTCCCAATGGTCATGTTACTATTATCAATGGCCAGGTTACTATTTAAATGCTCATATTATCACTTATAAATACCTCTTCATTATTTTATTAAACATTCACTAATATTCCTCCCAATGTTTATTATTTTCATTTTCATAGATGAAAATTGATTTATTAATATTCTGTTTGTTTTCTATTATAATGACCATATCCCTAGTAGCCAAGAGCTGATGTCCACCTTATTACGTTGCATAAGATACAAGGATCACATCCTAAAAGACTAAATAGTTTTGTAGTCATGGTAAAATAGATACATACTTGAGTCTTTCATTGCATTTAAAAACAAAAATTACAACATATTTTATTTAGAATATCATTATTCCCTCTAGAATATCATTTTATATCATTCATAGTACACTTCATGGAAAATTAGGAAAGGAAACAAAATAAGTGTGAGCTATAATTATTTTTAAGGGTGAAGTATAATGAAATATATCTTGAATAAATAAAGAATAATCAATTTTCAGGGTAAAAAACTGAACACAAATTCTATTTAATCAATAACATGGCTATCATAATTAGATAATAAATAATCAGTATGGAAAAGTAAATAACTGAAAACACATTTCTTTTAATCAATAACTTTTCTATCATAATAATATAAGGCATAATCAATATAGAAAGGTAAATAACTAAAACACAAGCCATTTAATTAATAAACTATGGAGAAAATACATCCAGAGATAACATCATTGAAAATATATCATAGATAAATATTACTAAATTATCGATGAAGGAAATGCTTAATTATTGTATGTCATGATCTCAAAAATTATGAAAACTCTACCATTGATATATTTTCTAAAGATGGATTAAAACCGATGGGTAGGCAAACTAGAAAATAATTTAACTAAGGCCAACCAACTGATTTTCATTATGAGACTACTGATGCATCGAGGTGCAATCAATAACCATTCCCCACACATGTTTGCTTGTCCAATGCATTCTTCAAATATCAAATGATATATTTAATTAATGAACCATGTGCCTTTTCATAAAATATCTGTATTGATTCAATAATAAAAATTTATCAATATTTCCCCAAATAAACAAGTAACTTTCAATATATAACACTATATTTATAAATGATTTATGGTTTAATCAGTAAAAATATCTATGATAAATAATATATATATTTAGGAAAACTTTAATTTCTAATGATCACAAGTAAGTGAATATTTCAAGGGAAAGCTAATGACTACACAAATAAATCAAGAAAGAGAATTTCAAAAAATATTCCTTCATAAAATAGATCATAAACCTTCTAATGAAATAATAAGGATAGTTTAAATCAATCATATACCCATTGTATAAATAATAAAAGTTTGTTGTTATTGATGAATAAAAATATCATAAAAATTTCTCTAAAAATATTCTTGAGAAAAATATATTTTCATTTTGAAAATAAAAGTTTAAAACTAAATTTTCACAAAAAAATTTAGAAATTCATTTCTTTAAAAATAATATTTCAAACTTATAAATTAATATTTACAACATTCTATGGTCATTATGGCAAGAAATTTGGTACATGTTGAGTACATTAAAAGAAAGATTCCAGTAATTTTTTCATAAAAATCTAAATGGATGTTGTTTTGAGAATGACTTGAATATTCCTTTAAAAACATTTTGTAAAAATTAAAAATTGGTAAAAATATATTTAATAAATTATTTGGAAAAGCTTAAAACTTTTTTTATAAAAAATTAAGAAAACATGGTTTTTGAAGGAATTTTTTTTGAGTGAAGATAAAAATGGAGTCATATTTTCTTAAAAACATTTTCTCAATTATTTTAAGTAATAAAGAGTTTAAAAGATGGTATTATTACCATTTAATGGGTATATAAGTATAAACAATCCCTATTAAAATGAGCTAGTTTAATATAATATTTGAAAGATCATAACATTTATGTGGGAATTAACCAATGGAATGATTATGTGTATTAAATGTAAATACACATAAAAAAGTGGATATACAACATAATGTAGTAAAAATTTAATACATTCATAATTATATAATATCAAAGACAATGAAGAATTAGTATAGCTCAATGAAAACAAATTGAGTTCTGAAATTCATTACCACTTATTAATTTTCAATCCAAATCCAATTAGTTTTAATAATCCTAGTTGAAACATAAAATAACATGAATAATGAATTATTCAAAATATTACATGTCAAAGGGAAATTATATACACCATTAAAATAAATTAGTTGTATAACATTACAATATGACTCAGTGAATGGAAATTGAGATGAAGTCCCTTACCTCACACATCCTTTTGGTTAAGCATTATTTAACCTTATATATAGAGGTTTTTAACATGTTATTAACTTATAAACAATCCGTATTAAAATTTATAATATCATATAAGGTCCTTTTATAACATATTATCACTTTTATGTTAATAATATTTCATTATTTTCATTATTTCAGGTGTTAATTTCCTTATTTTATCATTTGTACTTTGTCATGAAAGTTATGGTTCTTGTGTATATTATACTGTTTCATTATATCCACAATAATAATCAAGAAATAATTATCATATTCATAAATAAGTTATTCTTATATTACCAATAATGAAATATGGTTTCGAGAAATGATGTACATTACGATCATAGAGATAGTAGGTCGTACGCACGCATCAGTAACATTTCTATTTTTCAATGATCATTATGAAAAGGATGTATATAATATTTTATCTTTCAATAATGATAATAATATCATAAATAACATATTATTTCAATTAATGTACTTATATATATCTTCCATGTGGTGTGGTTATGAAAAGAACGCCACATTGCTTCGTGAAGGCAATAGTCCACATGTACAAGAACGACGTTATCATCCTTAAGTAATTGAAAAGGTAAGAACTAAAATGATATATTATATTTTTAGAATGATAAATATTTCATTAAGGTCATAATTATTTCATGTATATTACATATATTTATTAAAATTGTTCTTATTACTTTCAATGTAAAGTGTTATTGAGAAACACGAATCACATCGCTTCGTGGGGGTAGTAGTCTACCACACACATGAGTGATGTTGACGTATCCCAAGTTGAATGAAAAGTAAAAGGGTCCAAATGATATGATGATATAATAGATATAAATATTTTATAAATATCATATATATACTTTATATCCATCATCATACCCAACTATGATAGATGGTAATGGAAAAAACGAATGGCATCAGTTTGTAAGGCGGTTGTCCACAATACACACGAATAATGATTTTGTAACCCATTTGATGGAAGCGGGGATATTTTTAGTTCATAAACTTAACATAAAAACATATTATTATATTTAAGATACTTATTGTCATATATTATGTTGGTTTAATAAGAATTTGGGGTGGTGGATGAACAAAAAAACTAAAAACACTCGTTAAAGAATGCTACTTCTTCTTCAACTAACCTCTTTAGGTTTGCACCAAAAGAATTACTTGGATGTATTTATTCCCAAAATAATGATTATATTATGATATTTTTTTAAGTTTTTAGGTGATTTAGGTAAGTATGTGGCTCAAAAAAGAATGTGATTTTGTGAATAAGAGAGTAGAGGTGGTGTCCTTTTATAAGTGAGGTGTGTGGAACACTTATAATTTTTGGATGGAAAAAGTATTACCCAAGTTTTACACATGAAAAAGGGAAAAAATGGATTATTCTAGACCCTTATACATTATAGTGTAGAAATACTTCCAGAAAATGTATTTCAAATAATTATTTAGTCCATTTCAATTATTATAGTTTTAGTTTAATCCCTCGGTAAATCCATTTTTACCTTAACCACAACAAATAATTTTTACTATTTTTACTATAAATTGTGGTAAAAAATTAAATTAACATTATTATATAATATAAATTATTCTGATTAAAAATATTTAATCAATTTTTTCTAATTCCTTTCACAGAAGAGAAAAATTTTAATTTAAAATTAATCTCACAGACATGATAAGAAAGTGGGTTTTCAAAGAGAAAATGTTTACAATGTAATTATATCAAGAATCAATATGAAAATGAATCCAATGACCTAAATTGGATTAATATATATTTAATTTAACTAATTTTACTTAATAAGTAATTAAAAATATAATTTAACTTTATAAATAATTTAAATTAAAATGCATTTTTCTATAAAAAATCAGTATTTTTCACTATTAATAAAAAATAAATTATTTCAGAAAACCCCAAAAAATTCACCTTAATTTTATTTTTATATTATAATTTAAAAATTTAATTTAATTTTTTTAAATAATGTTTCTAAAATTTTTAAAATTTAATTTTAAATTGTTTATGCAAAGCATGACTAAACCGTCTTTTAGAAAAAAAATACAGTTTTCATAAAACATTTCATTTTATTATAAGTAATTATTATTTTATTTCTAATCAATATATAATCATAATATTCATAATTTAGTTATCAATATTCATACCAATAAATTTAACTACTATGTCATAACTGTATACTATAATACAATTCATTTAGACTCTGGGTTTCAGGTTTCATAAGTTATCAAAGAGATTAAATTTAAAGAAATATATTTCATGTATTGGATAAGATCAGTGATGCATGTATCATATGCTATCAAATACAATGTTATTATATTATAATTTCAAGATGTTTAATTCTCCCCTCAAATAAGTTTCATCCTTATAATTTAATCTTTATCTCAATAATCAAGGGTTTGGTATTTGAAAATTATTTTGTTGAAAATACACTTCCTAAAAAGTTTTAATAAAATATCCTCTTAATAAGAGGGAAATGTAAGTAAACGGTCACATAGAATAACACATAACTGGGTTTCCAAGTAGGAGGACATTGGTAGAAAGAAAATAAATACACATATAAGAATATTTTAAATAATTTTAGAGTGTGATAGTGGTCATTGGTCATAATAAAGTTAATGATAAATGGAATGTTAGGGACCAAAAAACCATAAAGATGTGATTATTTAAAAGACCATATGGCCCATCAGATATAAAATAAATAGGATAAAATGTTTGTTTCAAGATTTATTTTTCTAAAGTTGTAGAATTACCTTACTTTAAAATAATATAAAAAAATAAAATTGAAATATTCCTATTTAATAATAACAATTTCATAATTTGGAAATTCATACATTTCTCCAAGAAATTAATGTCAAAAAATTAAATTTTTTATGCCTGAAATGGTAAAATTCAATTTTTACAGATCTTAAGATCCATAAAATAGTGAAAAGTAATTCAATATGTCTTTAAGTATTTTCTAAAACCAATATAGTTTTCATAAGTTATATTATATAATACATTAATATCTTAACCAAGACATCACATAGTCTAGTGGTAGTCACAACACCCTTGGTGACCTTCAATTTTGGGTTCAAGCTCCATAGGCTTTCCGAATGTGACGGGTTTTCACTTGGCATGTAGGTTGTCCATTTATAAAATTATACTAACATAATTAATATAATATCCCCATAAAAGTTTAATGGGAATTCTTTAAATAAAACTAATTATTAAATAACCTTTTTAATAAGTTTTTCTATACAACATTATTTACAATGTATAATAATCTTATTTGAAAACTATTAAAATTTCCTCTAGGATCATATTAACCTTAAAGGTAATAAATACCTTTAAACTTATGTCTATAAAATGTAAAATAAATATTACTCAAATAATTTTTTTATAAAAACATATACAAAACCAATGGGTTGTATATCCATAAATATCCCCCAAAATATCCTTAATCTTAGTAGATTCCCTTCACATAAAATCTAAAAATAGGTGTTTAAGAATTTTATATTATGATCAATATTAAACTCATAAATAGTTTATGGTAACTATAACTCTTAATTTAATGAAGACACATATTATTCAAAAAAATTACATAATACTTCGATGTATCATAATTATAATAACAAAAATACCATTTGTAAAATACCTTAACAGTTTAATTCTTGAATCACAATACATAAATACTTCATCTATTTTATTGAAACATAGGTCCTTCCATGGTTTATGGGTTAACCTTTAGAAGATTTAATTGACTCAGATAATGTCTAGGATCCCCACATTTAAGGAAATGAACTATAAATGGATACCAAGAATGAAATATATTTCCTTCCATCATACTTTTCATTTTCCATTGAAAATTCTTTTCTTTATTCCCTTCTTTTCCACATATTAATAATTTTCTAGTTCCTTTCTGAAATAAGTATGGGTATCTCTTTTCACATTTATGACATGATGAAAATAAAACCTTATTTTTTCTATAGTCCCCACCACTTGATCACTTATCAAACTCCATCCTTCTCTTCATTGGTGAGTCCAAGAGTTGGTTAAGGTATATATTATTAATAATATTTCAGGAGAAATGATTAGCCATGATCATAATATATTTCACTCCTATCATTATCCCATTTGGTTTCTCATATTTAGCACATTCTCCTTCATATTCATTTTTAACATGATTCCTTCGGGTTCCATCCATTGACTAAATCCAAAAATCATAGTTTTAGAAAAAATAATCCTAGTGGGAAGACAATAGAATCATTTATAGGATTCATAAATCATGACACATTATTTTCAATATAAGAGACCTTAAGTTTAGCCTAGGGAATTAATTATTGTAATCTATTCAAAACCTTCTTAATGTTTTCTAAAGAAAATATGAATTACCCTAAGAATATCCACTCGGAGTGTCAAAACAAGTTTATAGTAAGGCCTTTTTTCATGAACCAAGTGATGATAAGGTGAACCCCAATGCACCCCTTTTGGTGTTATTACCCCTAGTAACATCTTTTTCAGACCCATGTCCACTTGTAGTATCAATAAAGGGATGCATTTCTTGGAAAAAAAAATTATCTCTACCTTATCAAAACTTTAGGACGTTCTTCTATACATATCCTCAAAGTCTATCATAGAATTATGTTCCCTAATCTACGGTTTTATAAATCTATCTCTATAATATTATATTAAACTTCCTATAATGAAAAATATAATGATCCTAACCTCAGTAGTAGTAGTTATGTCTTTTTTATTACATTTTAATAAGATAAAAGTAATTACATCCTAAAAGACTAAATAGTTTAGTTGTCTTGGTAAACTAGATACATACTCGAGTCTTGAATTACATTCAAAAACATTATTTATATCATATTTTTTTTCATGAATATTATTATTCCCTCCTTAATATCCTAACATATCATTCATTGTACACTTTTTGGATTCCTTTTAAGGAAAAAAAAATAAGTGTGATCTTAAACACTCAATAAGAATTTATGTATATTAGAAACTATCACCAAACAATTAATAATAATCAAATGGAATGGTAAATAATTGAACCCACATTTCATTTAATAAATAATGTGGCTATCACAATTAGATAATATATAATCAATATGTAAAGTAAAATAACTAAAAAAACATTCCATTTAATCAATAAATTCACTATAATAACTGGATAAGGAATAATAAATATATAAATCTAAATGACTGAAAACACATTCTATTTGATCAATGAACTATAATAAAAATTTATCCAAAGATAATATAATTGTGAAAAATATCATGGATAATAATAATTGAATTATCAATGAAGGAAATTATTAATTATTGGATGACATAATATCATGTATCATGATACCTCAAACATCAAGATATTTACTCATGATAGTTTAAAACTGATGGGTAGGTATAAACCAAAAACCCATTTAACTATGGATATCCAACTGATTCATAAAATGAGACTAATAATCCATATAGGGGATATCTATAACTAGGCCCACCCATTTTTCATGTCCAAATCATCCCTCATATATCGAATGATAAATTTAATTCACGAACAATGTGACTTATCATCAAATATACGCATTGAGTAAAGAATATGGATTTGTCAATATTTCTACAGATAAAATATAAATTTCAATTTAGTTTAATATATATAAATGAAATATGGTTAAAGAGGTAAACATATCCATGATAAATAATATGGATATTTAGGGAAAAATCAATTTCCAATGATCATAGGTAAGTGAATATTTTAAGAGAAAGTTAATGACTATAAAAATGAATAAAGGAAGTGAATTTCAACACTTTCATTTATAAAAATGATTAGAAACCATCCTTATAAATAATATGTATAGTATCAATACAATATATACCCATTGGAGTAATAATAAATGGTATTTTATGAATAGAAATACCATAAAATGTCTTTAAAAATATTCTTGAGGGAAATATAATTTTAATTTTGAAAATTATTTTTAAAAAATAAAAGTTCACTAAATATTTTGAAAATAATTTTCATCAAAAATAATCTTTGGTGGAAACATTAAAAAAATTAGTGTTAAAAATGGTAATAAATTATTTACATGCTGAGTATGTTAACCCAAATATTCCTTTAACAATTTAAAAAAAAAACGGGTCTTGTTTTGAAAACAAAATGATGATTCTTTATGATAAATTTTTAAAAAGTAAAAATGGGTTAAAATTTCATTAATAAATCATTTGTAAAATTTTAAAAACATTTTTATAATACAAGGTTTGGAAGAAAACAAATTTCCAATTGAAGAGTTAAATAAAGTCATATTTTACTACAAACATTTTTTCAATTATTTTAAGTAAAAAATATTGGAAAAAATATTACTATTACTTTAAATATTAATGAATAAATAGAGGAGAAAAAAATTAAAGTTTTTATTAAAAAATTTTAAAATAATATCCTTCAATAAAAAATCAAGTATAAACAATCTGGATTAAAATGAGATTGTGAAATAAAACCTTGTAAAGATCATAACATTGAAGTGTGAATTAACCACTAAATCGATTATGTAAAACAAATTTAAATCCAAATAATTTATGGATATAAAATATAATGTATTCAAATGTTAATAAACACATAATAATAGAATATAAAATACAATGAATATGTAATATAACCCAATAAAAAAATTGAATTATGAAATTCATTACCACTTGTAAAATTTCAAGTCAAATCCCATATGAATACATAATTAAAATTGAATCTTAAAATACCATGAATAATGATTTATTCATGATATTACATGTAAAATGGGTATTATATACACAATTAAAATAAATTAGGTGTATAAGATTATAATATCCCTCAATGAAGGGAAATTGATGCGAAGTCCCTTACCTCATGCATCCTTTGGGTTGAACATAATTTAACATCCTATAAAATCATTTAAACATGTTATTAACTTATAAAATAAAAATATTAATACTTATAATATTATATATGATTATTTTATGACATATTATAACATGTATGTAAATTGTCTTTCATTATTTTCATTTTTTATGGTGTTAATTGTCTTGTTTTCTCATTCATGTTTTGTCACTAAGGTTTTAGTTCTCATGAATATTTTATAATTTCATAATCTCAAGAATAATAATTATAAAATAATTATCATATTTATTCATAAATTAATTTTTTAAAACCATCAGGAAATATGGAATTGAGAAATGAAGTATGTTACAATCATGGAGATGATAGGTCATACAGACAAATGGGTAAAATTTCCATTTTTTAAATGATCATTATAGAAATGATTTAAGTAGTATTTTATATTAACATAATGATAATAATATCATAAATAACATATAATATCTATAAATATACTTATATGTATCATCCATGAGGCGTGGTGAAGAAAATAGAGTCACATGGCTTCGTGAAGGTGGTAGTCCACACATACAATAACAATGTTATCATCTTTAAGGGAGTTAAAATGTAAGAAATAAAAGACATATTTTATTTTAAAAATGATAAATATTTGATAAATATCATTATTATTTCATTTTTATCACATATATTTATTAACTTTATCCTTATTATCTTTCACGTAAACCATTATTGAAAAAAATGAATCACATCGCTTCGTGTGGCGATAGTCTTTCGTACACATGAGTGACGTTATATTATCCCTTATGGAATGGGAATTAAAAAGGTATATATATGATATAATTAATACATAGGTATAATTATGTTATAAATAATATATATATACTCTAGATACATCACCATTCCAAACAGTGAGAGGTGGTAATGAAAAAATGAATTACATCGGCTCATGAGGTGTTAGTCCACCATGCACATGAATGATGATTTCATAACACATTTAATAGAATATTGGATGATTTTTGGTCATAAAAAATATATCAGTACATGTAATATATTGAGTTTATTATATCATAATGGTTTAATAATAATTGAATGAGGTTGAAGAAGAAATAAAATAAAAACTCTCATTAAAGAACGTTACCTCTTCATCGGGTAACCACCTAGGTTTTCCTCAAAATACATAATAGGTTGGATTTATGAAAAAACTAAGGATTCTAGGATTATATTATGGGAGTTAGGAAATTATTTGGTTAGGTATTGGTAGAACCATAAGGATGATACTCTATTTTTAATCCATTTTTAATGTGGAAAAAGTGGTTACACCTTTTCCCATTCAAAAATTACATTTCTATCACTCAACTCAATTATAAAGGCCACCCATACTCTTATATTCTTCAAACCTTATTCCTTAGACATTATAATGTCTTAATAAGTCCATAAAATATATATTATAGATGTTTTTAGGAAATTTTAACCCTAATCATTTATGTTTAACCCATGGGTAAATCCATTTTTACCATTATCATGGTAAATATTTTTTACTATTAATTATGGTCAAAAATTAATTTTACCTTATTAGAATATATAAATTATTTTTTATCCAAATATGTAATCCATTTTTACAAATTCCATTCACAAAATTGGAAATTTTTAATTTAAAATTAATCCTACAGACGTGATTAGAAAGCTTGTTTTCAAAGAGAAAATGTTCAAAATATTACAACGTGTTTATATCAAAATTCAATATGAAAATCACTCCAATAAAATAAATTGGATTAATATATATATATAATTTAACTAATGTTACTTTAAACACAATTCATAATATAGTTTATCTTTAAAAATAATTTAAATTATAAGGCAACTTTCAATTAAAATTCAATATTTTCAATATTCATCAAAAAATGAAATATTTCATAAAAATATAAAAAATTCACCCGAAGATAAATTTTATATTCTGATTTAAAAAAATAAATTTATTTTTTCAAATATATTTTCTAAAATTTTTACAAATTAATTTTAAATTATGTTCACAAAGCACGACTAAACCGTCTTTTAGAAAAAATATTGTTTTCTAGAAAACATTTATTTTTCTTTTATAAGATTATTATTTTATTTCTAATCTATAGAAAAAAAATATTCTAAAAATTTAGTTAACACAATTCATACTTGTAAATTTAATGTATAGGTTATAATGGTATATTATATTACAGTTTATTTAGACACAAGGTTTCATGTTCTGAAATATATTAAAGAGATTAAATTTAATGAAATATTTTTTTTTGGGTGGTTTATGCTCAGTGTTTCATGTTACATATGCTATTGAATATAGTTTTCTCACTTTATAATATCAAGGTGTTAAATCTATAGTTTTTTTCATGGTTAAAATGACTCTAACTTATTCAAAAGATCAATGTGTTGCATTAGAATAATGAATATTATTATATTATAATATCAAGGTGTTGCATGTTTCATATTTTAAAATTATACTATTATTATTTTATGTTTATTGTCCCATTATAATGTTTAGAATTTTCATTGTTTTAGTTGTTGACTAATGTAACATTATTAATTATTGAAATAAAGAGTTTTTAGTTTTGATATGTTTTGTATGTGTCTAATACTATATAATATAATATTTCAAACATTTATTTAGGGAAAAAATATTACTAATAAAGTCTATATCATTAAATTCCCCCCCTAAAAAATCACATCCCTGAAATTGTAACTCATATTCTCAGTTGATAATAGATTAGGGAACTTTTTTCTCATTGTTTCCTCCAATACCCATGTATCCTTTACATATTTTTAGTTTCACCACAAAACATTGATCAGGTGAGTTCTTTTCTTACATGGAACTTTGTCTCTATGGTCTAAGATCTTCACCAACTTCTACTCATAAGAGATTCCATTCACTACTTTTACCACCTATGAATTTAGTATATATGAGGGATCAAGTATGTAATTCATAAATAGTTATATTTGGAACACATCACGAACTTGATAAATTTTTAGTGGAAGTGGTAACCGATAATCCACTTATTCTATATGATCAAGGATCTAAAAGGGGTTAATGTGAAGTTCCCAGTCAGGATCCAAGTATCACTGAGAGGAGGAGGGGGTGAATCAGTGATATCTTTTTTCTTTTTATGTTTCCCTTTTTTGAAACAACCTTCACCTCCTGTTAAAGAGTTTCTTCCCCGATGAACACACAAAACCACAGGAACACAAGATTTATAAGGTTCACTACTCATCAAGAGTAGCTACGTCCTTGGTAAGGTACGAAAACAATCCAGTACCACACAATCCACTAGAAAAATCCTTTGATGTGGAATACAACGAGTAGGATATACCCTTACACTCATGAAGCACTTTGAAAACAATCGAATAGTGCGTGTGCTAACTCTTAGCACAAATAGGGTAATACAATGGATCAATGCTTCTTAATGATCTTACAAAAATCAAATCTTTCAAATAAATGCTTCACTTTTCTACCTAGAAGATGGCAGGAACCCCTGGAGAAAAACAACTTGCACGCCCACTTCCACTTCCATGCCCTAGACTTGCGCGCCTACAACTTGCGCGACAACACTTGCACAACAGACTTGCACGAAAATACTTGCGCAGCAGACTTGCGCAGCAGACTTGCACGGCAGACTTGCGCGGCAGACTTGCGTGCCACCTTACTTGCTCGCCTTATAAATAACCCTCAGCTTGCGATCCACTTTCTACACTTGTGCGTTCAGCGGTAAAATTTTTCTCTTAATTGTTGATTATTAAAAAATGAGGAGGTGAGTCGTCTATTTATAGACATTTTTGTGACTAGTGCGCCCATACACTTGCGCTCCAAGACTTGCAAGCTAAGACTTGCGCACCAATACTTGTGTGACACTCTTGACTTGCATGAAACTTTCAAACTTTCACGCCACTTTATTTACTTTGTCATATTTTGATTGGATGATCTTTTAAATAGGACTTGCGCACCACTTACACTTGCGCGTCAATACTTGCGCGCCACCACTTGCACGCCACCACTAGCGCGTCACTACTTGTGCGCCACTTTCTTTCCTTTTCCATATTTCTGAAATAATGCTATTTGAAATATGACTTGTGTGCCTATACAACACTTGCGCGCTGACACTTGCATGCCATCACTTGAATACCGCCACTTGCACGCCTTCTTCTTGCCTTTGTCATTTTTGGATAGTATGATATTGAAATGTGTTTTCTAAAAACACTTATTTACTCTCTCTATCCTTTATACGGCTTACACCATAGGTTCTCCAAACTTGTGATGATTGTAAAATACAAATCAGCAAAGTATCGTCTGATTTATGGTCCTTTTACAAAGTGAATTGATTTATATTTTTTTGACAACAAAATATAACACTCTGCAAATGCTAACTCTTCAAACTTCCTTATCCATCCAACTTGGTCCCGAAAATCTCCCCCTTTGGATTTTCTTGTCAACCAAGATTCATAAATCACTGAACTTTGTAACTTTATGCAATGGATTACTTATCAAAAATTTTAAGCCTACGTGAACTAACTCTTTGCAGGAAACAAGAATTATTGACAGCCAAAACCATGCTGTCCAAAAGTAGTGACTATGAAATATCATGATCATATCTCCTCATCCTTCTTTAAAACATCATTCAAAAACAGAATTCAAGATTCTACTTTAGCATTCTTAACTTCGTCAACATTCCTGGAATACAAAAAAATTCCTACAACCACTCCAACAAACAGTTAGAATAGTTCACACACACACATGATGGATTCACAGCTTACCGACAACTCCCCCTTTATGAATGCATCTATAAAGATAGATTTATGAAATAATTCTCCCCCTTGACAACACTATCCAAAGTCAAGATGAGAGTGGGGATAGAAACATGTACCTTAACCTTGATGAGAAGGAGGTTGGACACCCATGTTCAACCTCAATTTTGAAAATGGTTCCTTTGGTAACGGTTTTGTGAATATATCAGCAACTTGTTCATATATAGGAACATACTCCAGCATTAATTCATTCTTCTCCACCTTCTCTTTGATGAAGTGGTACTTTATATCAATGTGTTTTGAAAGAGAATGTTATACTGGATTTATTGTAAGATTGATTGCACTCTGATTATCACAACTCAAGAGAAATGGTAGATTTACTTCAACAAGTAGATATTCTAACTGAGTCTTCATCCACATTAGTTGAGTTATATCTTTAGTAACAGCAACATACTCAGATTCAGCTATGCTAAGAGTTACTGAATTCTGTTTCTTGGTATGCCAACTAACATAACTTTTTGCCAGAAATAAAACTCCACCAGATGTGGATCTTCGATCATCAACATTTCCTGACCAATCAGCATCAGAATACCCAAATAGATCAATATTTCCAGAGCCATCATACCTGATTCAAATTTTTTTTTGTGCCTTTGATATATCTGAGAATTATTTTTCCAGCAATCAAATGTGATTCTTTAGGAGCACTCTAAAATCTTGAACATAAAGTGACATCATAGACAATGTTGGGTCTTGAGGCAGTCAAATACAACAGACTTCCAATCAGCTTTCGAAACTCTTTCTGATCAACTTCCTTGCCTTCTCCATATTTAGAAAACTTGGTTCCCACTAAAATCGGTGTGGAAACTGTTTTCAAATTTTCCATGCTAAAATTCTTCAGAATTTCCTTAGCATACTTTTCTTGAGACAGAAAAACGTGATTCTTCTTCTGTGAAATGTGTAGCCCAAGAAAGTACTTCATTTCTCCCAGCATGGACATCTCAAACAACTTCTTCATCTCCTCAACAAATTTTTCACATGATCTTTCATCATTTCCAGCAAATATAATATCATCGACATAAACAATAACGATTAGTGAAAACTCCTGACATTCCTTGATGTAGAGATTGCTATCAACTCTCCCTTTCTTAAATTAGTCTTCTTTAAGAAAGTATCTAATTTAGAATACCATGCTCTCAGAGCCTATTTTATCCTATATAAAGCCTTATTCAACCTACACAAATAACTTTCATCCTTTCCAATAACAAATCCACAATGTTGATCAATGTAAACTTCCTTGTAAAGGTCACCATTCAAGAATTCAGATTTTACATCCATTTGAAATATTTTGTAACCTTGTTGTGCAGAAATAGCAAGAAAGATTCTGATTGTTTCTAATATTTCCACCGAAGAAAAGGTTTCATCAAAATCAATTCCTTCAATCTGTGAATACCCTTTGCAAACCAATCTTGCTTTGTTTATTATTACTTTACCTTCTTCATTCAGCTTGTTCCGGAAAACACACTTTGTACCAATAATGTTCTTATTGTCTGGATTGGGTACAAGATCCCAAGTATCATTCTTCTCTATCTGATCAAGATCTTCATTCATAGCATGAACCCATTCCGGATTCTCAAATGCCTCATTCACATCATTCGGTTCAACTTTTGAATAAAGAGAAGTATGTGATATAGCATTTGTTGTTCATCTTGTTTGGACCCTCTAATTTTTATCTACAATAATGTTTTGAGCCTCCACTTTCTTCCTCAACCTAGGATGAGTTGTTTGAACTTCATCCTCATCACTTGATATCTCTGAGTCGGATTCCTCTTCTTGAGTAGGATTAGCACAGTCTGAAGCATTATCAGAATTTTTAACCAAATCTTCTTTATCCTGCTTGACTTCAACATCAACTGTAACGACCTGAATCTTTGGAAAAGGTAAGGATCGTTAGTTTTGCTTTCAAATCATTCCTTTAAGCTTGACTAATGTGTGTAACATTCTAAGGAAGTTTCAGGGAGTATCAGGGGTTGGTTCGGAGCCCGAGAGTTTGAGATTTGGAGTTGCAGACTAAGGCGCACAGTTTGCGCATGATATGAATAGTAAAGTCGCACAGTTTAGATAAACCATGCGGCCCTGCATTTTGGAGGTAGTGGGATGTGCACGGTTTGCGCATGGTTTGGTAAACCATGTGCATAAACCATGCAACCCTGATCTGGGTAAAAATTTACAATTTTTCCATTAATTATATTTAAGCCTAAAACCCATTCTTTCTTCTACCCGCAGACAGAACTAGAGGGGAGCCTCCTTTGAGCTCTAAAACCCCCTCCTCACTCATTCTCTTGCCGTTTCTTCCCCCGGTGTCCGTTCTTCAATCTGTAGAAGGCATTGGATCACCCTTGGTAAGGCTAACCTCACGCACCCCTTTATCCTCGGCAAATCTTTCCTACCGTTGTGTTATTTTGATGCAAGATCATATGCCCTATTTTCAGGGCTTTGGACTAAAACTTAGATCTCTTCCAACCTGTTTCAAATATGAGGTCGATATCAAGCGAGCCTACGTCTACAGCCCTAAGGTAGGTGGTCATGTGTTCTCATTTTTGGTTTTCCATCGCTTTGGGTTTATAACATCGTGCCGTGGGTTGTCTTTCCCCCAACCCCTTATTTATATTGACTGCTTAATATCTAAATGACCCTTGTGGGATGGGATTGATGAATATAATATTTTTAGGGAATTTAGAGGAGTTATGGACTGGGAGTGGCCAACCATAGGTGTTATGACTTGAGATTTTCCCTTTCTCAACCTTGAACCTAAATGATATGCATTGAAAGAGAATTTTCCATGTTAGGAAAATGAGATGACTTGGTTAGAGGTTGGATAGGATGAGATAGCCTGAACCCCTTGAATGAATTAAAATGTGTATATGCCATGCTTTTCTTATGTGACATTATAAGATGAAAATGATATGCTTTATTAATGTGATATGATATAATATGTAATGCCTTATATAATGTGATTCGAATGGTTATGCCTTGCTGTGTTGACATGCTTGGGATAATCCGTGGTTGGGAGGGAGGCATTCTTACCCCGTGCCAGATGAAACTCTGTGAAATAGGAAGAGAGGCATTTATACCTCATGCCTATATAACCTTTATTGGTGGGAAAATTTTTTACCCCATGCTAGCTACAACGATTATGGACGAGAGGCATTCTTACCTCGTGCCTATATAACCTTTATGGGTGGGAGGCATTTTTACCCCACACCAGCTACAACGATTATGGATGAGAGGCATGCTTACCTCATGCCCATATAACCTTTATGGGTGGGATGCATTTTTACCTCATGCCAGCTACAACGATTGAGGACGAGAGGCATTTATACCTCATGCCTATATAACCTTTATGGGTGGGAGGCATTTCTACCCCATGCCAGCTACAGTGCTTATGGACGAGAGGCATGCTTACCTCGTGCTAGTGATAACCTATATGTTTGTACTTATACTCTGGTGACTTGTTCAAATTTCCATCCTTGAGCTGAAGCAGGTAGACCCGCCAGGTTTCCTTCCAGAACCTGAGCGGGAGGGTTGTTTATGTAATTTGTTTTACTTAATTGCAGTATATTACTCATTGTTTCATGAGAACACCTATTAGGATTACATGTAGACACCGTTGGTGGTGGCCTACTGAGACTTGTCTCACACCCTACTCAGGTGGCCTCCTGGGCACCCATGTAGACTTTACTGCTGTAGGTACTAGTAGGGGAAAAGGACCAACATCCGGTTGTTGATACATGTATGTTCTAGATGGAGATCCAGAGCAGAGGATCGAGCTTGGCTAGAGATGTTTGTGGACTACTTTTGTTCTCTTTTTGTATTACTACCTAGAATGCTTGTCTTCTATTTCCATTGTATCAGCATGCCATGCATCCATTTGTATCAGAAACTACCTATATGGCTTTTGTAAACTTATCAGGGTTTTCCTTACTTCTGTTGTTTGGTTAGTATATTTTTCTATTTCTCCTGTTTATCCATTGGTTGTGCTTCCGCTATTTATATTACTTTGCTACTATACCGATGTGTGCTTTGACATGGTGGTACAGTCTCACCACTGACTTACCATTACACCCCCGCTGCTAGTCAGCAGCCCCTGGCCTACAGGGAGATGAGCCAGGGGTCATATGGCCAACCGGGCTCGGGGCTCAGGTTGATGGGCAGCTGGGTTCAGGATGTCACATCAACATATTACTGCTTTTCTTTCTCAGTATTTTCAACAACTTTTACATCTGAGGAATCAATAATTCATCCTGTTTCTTTATTGAGGCATCTATATCCTCTTCCTTCTAGAGCACAACCAAGAAAAATTCCATCATCTCGTCTTTTCTCAAACTTTCCCAGATTTCCACCTTTCTTCTTTATAATACATGGACTCCCAAAGACTCTCAAGTGTTTCAGACATGGAGTTTTTCCATAGAACATTTAATATGGAGTCATATATGAGTTTGGACTATAGAAACACCGGTTCTGAATATACACAGTAGTGCTCATGGCTTGCCTCCAATAATAATGAGAAAGACTATGTTCAAGTAACATAGTTCTCCCCATTTCCACCAGACATCGATTCTTTCTTTCAGCTACCCCATTTTTTTGAGGTGTGTATGGTGAACTTAACTCATGCCTAATTCCATGTTTATCAATATAACTTTCAAACTCTTCATTCTTATACTCACCACCATTATCATTTCTCAACTTTTTCACTGAATACTCACATTCCTTCTCTGCTTTCCTTCTGAAACTCTTAAACATTGTTAGAGCATCTGACTTATGTCTCATGTACATAACACAAGTAATGCGAGTAAAGTCATCAATGAAAGTAATGAAGTACTTATCTCCATTTGAAGATTGCTTTCTCATTGGTCCACATACATCTGAGTGTATGGGTTCCAAGGGTCTTTTTGAGTGAATTTCAACTCTCTTGTGAATAGAATTAGTAATCTTCCCTTTCTCACAAATAGTGCAGCACCAATCTCTTTCTCTTGATAAATTAGGAATATCCCGAACACTGTCTTGATTTGATAACTTGCACATATTTCTCTGACACATGTGCCCCATCCTTCTATGCCATAATTTATTTTCATCCACCACACTCATTTAACAAGAGTTCTGCACATCACCAACTTGGAATAGATTCCCTCTTGTACGTTGGCCTCTTGTAACTATATTTCCATCATTTTCACTTTTCACAAAAAATACATCTTTCTAAATATTACTTTGTTTCCCTCATCACAGAGTTGTGACACACTTAACAGGTTATATTTAAGCCCATCAACATATAGTGTTTTCCTGGATTTCATTTTTTCTTTTCCAATAATGGCCGATCCAACACCTTTGATCCTTAGAGATTCATCATTTTCAAATTTCACTATTCATTCTTTGAAGTCTTTCACATTATTTAGTATCTTTAAGTCTCCTGTCATATGAGAGGAACATCCACTATCAAGAATCCATGGTCATTCTCCTTTTGTAGCTTTCAAAGCAGTTTTGACAAGAAGAGCTTTTTGTTCTTACTTTTCCTTCAATTTCTATTGTGCTTCCTCCAATTTCCTATCCAAGTCAATGTGTTCTGGCCAGACAACCATGTACTCTTTATTTTCAGACTTATCAGACCTATCCATTTTAGCTTTTAAAAACTCTGGCTTTTGAGAATTGTTAAGAATCTTTTGTTGCTCTGGTAACACACTAAGGCAACCCTTGGCAAGATGTCCAGGTCGAACACATCTTTCACAAATAGTTTCCAGTGATTGGAACCTATTCTCAACTTTCACACCAGTCTTCTTAGATATATTTTGAAATTTATTTGGAGACTTTATATTTTGAACTAATTGAATCCCCCTCATTCTTTTTCTTTAAAAACTTGTTGAATAGTTGTAATGTTGTTGATTAAACCAACACATGTTTGCAGTGTGTCCAAATCCACCACAATACGAGCAGTAACCATAGAATGAATATTTTACTTTGAAACTTCTATACTAACTGGAGTTGTGAACATGCTTCTCAATATCCTTCTTAATAGAACTCTGCTGACCATCAACCTTTCTGTTTTCAATCGTAACTTTCTTTCTCAGCTTAGATTTCTGTTCAAACTTATCAGTACCAAAAGTAGTAGAAATATTTCTGGACACAGGATTTTTATGTTCTTCTGATGCATTACTGACTTTGGACACATACATAGCCTTTCCAACTTTGTTCCTATTAGAAAAAGTTCCAACTTTCCTCTCAACTATTGAAGGTAAATTCTTTGGACCTTTCATTGGTTCATTCTTACTGGAACATTCACCAACTTTTGAGATAGAATGTTTGAAACTGACATTAATTTCTTTAGATTTGGAGAGTTTCTGTTGGAACAGTTCAATCTCTTCTTCTTTTGCTTTCAACTTTACTTCAAGATGATCATTATGATTCTTTTCATTCTCAAGAGAATTATTTAGATCATCAATCTCTTTTTCCATATTTATTTTCACCTTAGGAAAACCTTGTTGATTGCTTAATGTGGAAATTTCATTTATCAACTTTTTGTTTTCCTTCTCAAGCCTTCTGATCTTCCTCAAACATTCTTTCAACTCTTATTTCAGATGATATTCAAGTTGAATTTACTATTCTTCAGAACTGTTGCTCCCGTATTCTTCATTATTCACTACTGTAATAAATGCATTCTCTCTTTCTTTCTAAGTAGATGATTTATCAGATTCAGCTTCACTATCTTCTTCTTCATCTCTAGATAAAAAGTTTCTTCTTTTTGATTTGAAGAATTTTTTATCCTTACCCTTTGAAAAATATTTATCTTTGTCAGTTGGTTTCTTCCATGACCTTCTTGGCCATCTCTCGTCATCATCACTGTCTTCTTCTTTATTCTTTTGAGGAGAGTTAGCCACAAAGTGACCAACAGCTCCACATTCAAAACATTTCAAGGGAAGTTTCCCTTTGTATTTCCCTGTACCACTTTTCACATTTTTAGAAAACAAGGACAAAATTTCATCAAAATTTTTACATACCTCATCTTTAGAATCGAATTCACTAGCATCATCTTCAATAAGAGTCTTCTTTGACTTCTATCGCTTTGAAGCCTTGAATGAAATTTCTTTATCTACTTTTGTTTTGGTCTTCATAGTCTTCTCCCTTCTCATATCATAAGTAATGAGAGTGCTATGAAAGTCATCCAGAGATAATGTCTCAGGGTCTCTATCTTCCAATGAAGACACTTTAGCATCAAATTTTTCTGGAAGAATTCTCAAGATCTTTTAGACAACTATAGAATCCTCCAAAGTTTCACCAAAACATCTGATTGTACTGAAAATGTCATAAATCATTGTAAAGAAGTCCCCAACAGATTCAGATTCTCCCATTTTCAAGTCTTCATACTTCAACCTCCAGATTTGTAGTTTTTCCTTATTCACTTTTGTATTTCCTTCATAGATGTTATTCAACTTATCCCAGATGCCTTTAGCTGTAGAAAATCCTTTCACTCTTAGAAATTCACTCTCAGAAAGAGATGAGATTAACACATTTTTAGATCTTCCATCATTCTCAAGGTTCTTCTTATCGACAGGAGTAAGCAGAACCTTGTCATCAATAGCAGGAAATCCATCTGTTGTAGTTTCAAGAACTTCATATCCAAGAGAAATAAGATAAGGCATCATTCTATCCTTCCATATGTGATAGTTCTTTCCATCAAAAATTGATATCCCCTTACTATTCATGCAATTTAGATTCTCCATCACAACTTCTCTTCAACCACTTCATCAAAGAAGAAACGAAGGGAACCTGTTGCTCTGATACCAATTGAAGTTCCCAGTCAGCACCCAAGTATCACTGAGAGGGGGAGGGGGTGAATCAGTGATATCTTTTTTTCTTTTTAAGTTTTCCTTTTTTGAAACAAACTTTGCCTCCTGTTAAAGAGTTTCTTCCCTACTGAACACACACAACCACATGAACACAATATTTACAAGGATCACTACTCAACAAGAGTAGCTATGTCCTTGGTATGGTACGAAAACAATCCAGAACCACACAATCCACTAGAAAAAAAATCCTTTGATGTGGAATACAACGAGTAGGATATACCCTTACACTCATGAAGCACTTTGAAAACAATCCAATAGTGTGTGTGCCCCCTCTTAGAACAAATAGGGTAATAAAATGGATCAATGCTTCTTAATGAGCTTACAAAAATCAAATCTTTCAATGAAATTCTTCACTTTCCTACCCAAAAGCTGGCAGGAACCCCTGGAGAAAAACAACTTGTGTGCCCACTTCCATTTGTGTTCCCTAGACTTGCACACCTACAACTTGCGCGACAGACTTTCGCAGAAACACTTGCATGACAGACTTGCACAAAAACACTTATGTGACAGACTTGCGTGGAAGACTTGCGGACCACCCTACTTGCGCGCCTTATAAATAACCCTCAGCTTGCGCACCACATCAGCTTGCGAGCCAATTTCTACAGTTGGCGTTCAGAGCTCAAAATTTTCTCTTAAGTGTTGAGCATTAAAAAATGAGGAGGCGAGTTGCCTATTTATAGGAATTTTGGTGACTTGCATGACCATACACTTGCGTGCCTAGACTTGCGTTCCAGGACTTGTGCACCAATACTTGCGCGACACTCTTGACTTGTGCGACACTTTCAAACTTGCGCACCACTTTATTTCCTTTGTCATATTTTGATTGGATGATATTTGAAATAAGACTTGCGCACCACTTTCACTTACGCGTCAATAATTGCACGCTACCACTTGCGCACCACCACTTGCAAGTCATTACTTGCGTTCCACTTTCTTTCCTTTTCCATATTTCTGAAATAATGCTATTTGAAATATGAATTGTGTGCCAATACAACACTTGAATGCCGACACTTGCACACCACCACTTGCACGCCGCCACTTGCGCGCCTTCTTCTTGCCTTTTTCATTTTTGGATAGTAAGATATTGAAATGTGTTTTTCAAAAAACACTTCTTTACTCTCTCTATCCTTCATACGACTTGCACCACAGGTTCTCCAAACTTCTGATGATTGTAAAATACAAATCAGCGAAGTATCGTATGATTTATGGTCCTTTTACAAATGAATTGATTTATATTTTTTTGACAACAAAATACAACACTCTGCAAAGGATAACTCTTCAAAGTTCCTTATCCATCCAACTTGGTCCCAACATAATGCACCTCAGGAAAATATTTTTTTTATTGTAAAAATCTGGGTTTGAGCCTGTATGAGATTAAAATTTTCTTGATGTTATTCTAGAGCAGGGTGTTTAGACGACATGTGATTCTGAAGCACAGTGTGGCCGAAATTAAATTTTAAGATCTTTCACACTGGAAACGCCAAATAATCAGAATAACTCCTAAACGGTTTCTCGGATGGAAAAACTAAGGGCACTGTTGAGTTCGGAATGTTCCGTTTACCCTAGGAGGGGTGTAACTTTAGCAGGTGCGACTCTTCTGTGGAAAACGCCACCAGGGGCGTTTTAGTAATTTAGCGGCCTCAGGCGTGAACTTTTCAACTTCTGAACGGAGGCTCAGATTAAAATTCCAAGACCTCCATTACGCTCAGAACATGGATTTTACCCTAGGTGTGTCTTAACCCCGACCCCATCGAAAGTTTGGGTACTGGGCCTACTGGGGGGGGGGGGGGTTAAGACTTAATTAATTTTAATTAAGTTTTTTTTATACTTAAAACCTTCTTCCCCTCCACCCTTATTCCCCTTATTTCTCCCTGGTAGAATCCACCTCCCTTCAATCTTCTCTCCTCCACCTCTCTAAGGCAGCGCGACGCTCCGACGGATCGTTCGTGAAGCTACGGGCTACGCCCAACGAGGTAGGAGGTTACATTTTCATTTTTGATTTTCTAATCTTCCTTAAACTAAATTAATTGCCTCAAAATTCTTTAAAATATTCAAATGAAGACCATATATGTGTAGGGATCAATCCGACCTTTCCAAATCCCTTTTCAGATCGAAATTTCGAGTTCCGGGGTGGCCCCAGGACGTTTTCCGGCCAAATTCTTCTTGTTTTTTCGGTGGTTCCAGGGGTTTCCGGCAGCGAACATGGCGGGCTTCAGGCGGTTCAGGACGGAGGCACGACGGTGGGATCCTCAGCAGTGGCGGCGGGCTCTTCAGCTATGGCAGTAGGCTTCCCCAACAGCAGCAGGCTCCCAGGTCGTCGGTGTGGCGCGTTGTGAGGGTCGCGGCACGTGGGAGACAGAGACCCACCGAAGGCGGGTCTCCGCACGAGGCAACGACTGGCCATGAGATCCGGTCGACGCGGGCCAGTCCAAACCTGCTGGACCAGCTGAACTGGGATGGTCCATCCCAAAGGGGTTCGTCCCCTTACTTCGGACACCTGTAACTTCCACTACGGGTGTCCGTTTTGCGTTCCGTCTATGGTAGTGAAATCCTCAGCTCGAGGCGAAAGTTTTGAGATGGTATCAGGGATTTTCAATTCCCATGATGGGGGTTCTATGGTGTAGCACGCTCGATAAGTACCACGCCGTGATTCTTCATTCGGATGGTGCGAACACATCCAGAGTCTGTTTAAGGCGCTGTCAGTGGCGTTGTGACCCTAGAGTCGAGACAATGTGGTCCAGGGTGGTTTCAGGTGTTGAAGATAGAGTTGAGGCATGAGCCCCAGAAGCCTTCTTTTAAGCTGTGAGCAGCGTTTTGCGACTTTTTTGTCAGACGTCCATTCGAGGCGAATGAGTAGTCATTTTTTCATGTTTTTCTGAGAGCATCGCAATGGCGTATTTCGCCTGACCTCTTCTGAGACCGAGGTGTGGGCCCCCCAAGACACCGTATGGGTGTAAAGTGGTGTTGAATAACTTTTTATTCAGGATTCCATTTCCAACGAGTAAGTAGTCTATCTCACGTGTTTTTCCATGAGGATTGCAACAGTCTAATCTGTTTGGGCATGCAGAGCCTCTTTCATGATATCATTAAACGTGGAAACAAGAAAGGGTGTTTGTCAGAGGTTAATTTGACGCACTCCGACCCAACACACAGTCGCGATGTTAGTGACACCTAGAGATGGTTTAGGTAGGGCAGAGTTATCGAACCTGTATCAAGGTTTACCCTCCAGCGGGGCTGAGCAGTGGGTCACCCGTTGACTTTAGGTTTTACCCTCCGGGTGGGCTGGGTAGTGGGTTACCTGTTTACCTTAGGGTTTACCCTATGGGTGGGTCGGGCAGTGGGTTACCCATTGACTTTAGGGTTTAACCTCTGGGTGGGCCGGGCAGTGGGTTACCCATCGACTTTAGGGTTTATCCTCCATCAGGGCTGGGCAGTGGGTCACCCGACGACCTTTTAGGGTTTACCCTCCAATGGGGTTGGGCAGTGGGTTACCCGATTACTTCTTTCAGATTCAGCCCTTTTCTATGAGGCTAGTCAGTGACTTCTCTCTGTGATTACTAGAGCGGGAATCTCGGTTTTACGGTTTAGCGATGAGAAAGCCTTGATGTGCGGGACAAACGAGCATCAATGATGGATATCCTTAGAACTGTTGGCGACTTTTCCTGGGACGACCTTAGAGATATAGATCCCCTTACGAATGTTTTCGGGTTTCTTGTTGAGAATATATATATATATACACCCTACTTTTGTTCCTACTCTTTGGGTGCAGTTACTCTCCTTCTAGGCGGGGTGAAGACACGCGAGGTATGCCATGTTCCTTCCATGTCTAGATACTCCTGGTTGGACGAGTCTACTCCCTTTCTTCTGTTGGGTTGAGTTGCACTCTATTTACTATACTCTTTAACTGTTCCCTGTTCTGTCTACAGATCACCATTTTGGTTGCTCCTTTGCTGCTCCCTTGAGCTTTCGGGGCATCCTATTGAGTATCCTCATACTCACCCCTACTTAGGCTTTGCCCACACTTGTTGTGCCCTTGCAGGCGACAGACAGATTGATCGAGACTACAGAGGAGCATAGAGGACACATGAGATTGGGCTGTGATCAGTGGTCACAGTAGGACTTTCAGGTGTGAGACTCCCTAGCTGTTTACTTTTTTTTACCTATTGCTGGGTTATGGCACCTTTTAGGTTGGGAACATGGTTTTCCCTTTTTCTGTTCAGTATCTATTAGTATTTTCTAGCACTTTACTTTTTCCTATTTAGAGGTTGATGCATGAATGTGGTTGGGTTATAGTTGTTTGTCCTTTGGTTTTCTTTTTACTCTAAACTTCTGAATTGAG
Organism: Viscum album; assembly: GCA_963277665.1. NCBI lineage: Eukaryota > Viridiplantae > Streptophyta > Magnoliopsida > Santalales > Viscaceae > Viscum > Viscum album. The sequence goes on along the minus strand of OY728134.1, from coordinate 865,079,898 downwards.
TGGGATATGTGTGTGTGTACAGGTACGTAGGCAAAGGCCTCCCTGAGATTGTTACAACTTCAGTGCTTGTCGCCAGCCCCTGTCCTATGGAGGCGGGCTTGGGGTAGTTGCGGCTCGAGATCGATAAGTTCGGGTTGAGACAAAGTGGTATCAGAGGTGGTTCATTCCTTGGGGAATTTTTTGGACATACCTAAAAAAGAATTGGTTGGGATTTAGGGAAATAGTTTCGACGTGTCCCGAGAGTGGCTCTCAGGCTATGGAGTCCAGTGATGGTACAAGCGGCCGACGTATCCATTCACCAGGACCTTGATAACCCGCTTGTCGACTCAACACGTTGAGACACTTGTTGTAGGTAACTTTGGAACATGAATCTAAGAGGATTGAGTCTTTGATTGTCCTTGTTGAGTTACATCCCCTTTGTTGTTACTGTTATATATATATATATATATATATATATATATATTCTCATATGATCATGGTAATCCTTGATAATTTTCAGGACGCCCCCACGACAGCAGCCAGCTAGGTTACCCTCTCCAGTTCGTGACGAAGACCTGGAGAGAGACGAGGCGTTAGTTCGGGGGCCCTAAGATGATCCCCTTCTTCCCAGTGCTTCAACAGTATCCCCTTCACTTGGGGAGTGGTAGTTAGTATCGGCAGAACACGCCAAGGTTGAGTGCAGGCTAAGTGTACTCTGAGACTTCCAGCATCAGCAGTCGCAGAAGTTCTGCAGGGACCTGGATCCCAAGGCAGCGGAAGACTAGCTAGAGTCCATGGAATGAATTTTCAGGCTGGTACGGACACCAGCAAACCAGATGGTAGCCCTAGCTGCTAGCCTTTTCCTCGAGACGACCGGGCGTTAGTGGGGGTTGGTTACGCAGACCCACGACGAGTCATCTCTCATGTGGGATAACTTCCAGTAGCTCTTCCAGGAGGACTACTCCCCCTATTGTTTATGCTCCATTCAGATTCAGGAGCTTCTGGAGATGAAGTAGGGGGGATGACCATGGCGCAGTACTCGGCCCGGTTTACCGATCTGACGCGCTACTCTCAGGATATGGTCCGCGATAGTTACTTCAGGGCGCAGATGTTTGAGCAGGGTCTTCGCAGGGAGATCCGTGCTAGTGTAGTACCCCTGTGTATCCCTACTTATTCCGGAGTGCTAGAGTGGGAACTTGTGACAGATTGCTTCTTGGATGAGGGAATCTAGCTGACAGGGCCTAGCGGTGGCCGCTCTAGAGGAGAGTCTTCAGTAACGGGCATGCGGCAGAGAGCATAGCCTCGGTCGAGGAGGCCCTTCCGTGAGAAGACATAGGGGTAGGTTCGTACACCGTAGTGGCGCCGTGGAGCACCGAGGTGGTCAGGAGAGAGCCGGTGCTATGCCTGTGATAGACGAGGTCACCTATCATTGGACTGCATGACCAGGCATACCGAGCAGTCGTGGTAGGCAGTGGGCGCACTGCAGCAGCAGAGGCAACGCCGTGACTAGGGATCCCCCAAGCGAGGACAGATTGGTCCTCATGAAGGCGGCGCAGGCGGAGCGGCAAGACCTGGAGGTCTGGGATGACATTTTGAGTTCCTTCCACCTCCACCATCGGGCATCCCACGCTAGGCTTAGGGATCTGGCTTTAGTGGTCATGGGTAGCTTTGGGCTATGGGTGTTCGTGACCCCCCAGCACACGAGATGGTTAAAGGTACGCTTTGTGTTTACTCTACACTTTCTTCTGTACTAGTAGAAACATGCATCAAACACTCCTTTATATCGCTGCTTTTTGTAAGGGAGTTAGATCTTCCAGTAGAGGCGCTGACACCTACACTTATCCTTGAGGTTCCTTCGAGAAGTGCCTTGTTGGTGACCTTTATCTACAGACAGTGTGAACTATCATTCACATGAGGGAGTTTCACATGGGACCTACTCGTCATCATGATGGAACCTTATGGCATCATCATGGGCATGGATTGGATTTCTATGGTTTATGCCTAGATTGACTGTTGTCACAGATGAGTCAGAGGCGTGTTTTCTGATGGGATGAGGTTCACCATCCTTGGTGAACGAGACCTCGTGGCAGAGTAGATGGGTACTCTGAGCAGGAGGCCATGACCTTTTTCTCATCAGTTGGTGAGAATGGCTCTTGGAGTAGCAGACGCGACAGGCACCTGGGTCCCTACCATTGTAGAGGACTACATGGATGTCTTTCCCGAGGATGTACCGGGACTACCTCTGAGGCGAGATATGGAGTTCTACATAGACTTGCAGTTGGGGAATACCCCCAATATCATGTGAGGCTTATCGGATGACACCCACAGAGCTTCGGGAGTTATGGATTCAGCTGGATGACCTTCATCAGAATGGATTCATTAGGCCCAGTGTGTCCCCCTGGGAAGATCCAGTTTTTTTTGTGAAAAAGGCAGATGGGAGTCTTCGGATTTGTGTGGATTATCATTGCCTAAATCAGGCCACAATAAAGAACAAGTAACCTTTTCCGAGGATCTATGACCTCTTCGACCTGTTGAGAGGTGCGAAGTGGTTCTCCAAGATTGATCTTCGATCCGGCTACCACCAATTGTGGTTTCATGAGGCTGATATCCTGAGGTTGGCTTTCCTTTGTCGATATGGGCATTACAAGTTTCTGGTGATGCCCTTTGGTGTGACGAATACCCCCACTGTTTTCATGGATTTGATGAACCAAATATTCCATACGTACTTGGACCGGTTTGTGGTTATCTTTATTGACGACATACTCATCTACTCTGGGACGTAGGAGGAGCATGCAGAGCATTTGAGGATGGTCCTAGACTTACTTTGGGATCACCAGCTGTATGGGAAAATCTCGAAGTGTCAGTTCTAGATTCATAAGGTTCACTTTCAGGGGCATTTCATTTCGGAGCAGGGATTGTCCATGGATCCCACAAAGATATAGGCTGTTATTTCTTGGGATCCACCCAAGAATACATCAGAGGTGCAAAGATTCCTTGGGTTTATAGGGTACTACATGAGGTTTGTGGAAGATTTCTCCAGGATTGCTGCCCCTTTGACCGCATTGACGCAGAAGGGACGACTGGTCACCTGGACTGATCAGTGACAGAAGGCCTTCGAGGAGTTGAGACAGAGGCTGACTAGTGCTCCATTGTTGAGGCTGCAAGAGGAGGGAGTTGAGTTCGTCGTGTATTGAGACGCTTCAGGAGCTGGTCTCAGGTGCGTACTGATGTAGAAGCGGGCGGTGATTGCATATGGGTCGAGGTAGTTGAGGCCCCATGAGCAGAATTATGCAACTCACGATTTGGAGCTGGCAGCGATGGTCTTCTCCTTGAGGTTATGTTGACACTACCTTTTGGGTGAGAATTTTTTGGTCTAATCAAACCGCCAGAGCCTCAAGTACATCTTCACTCAGAGAGACCTAAATCTGAGGTAGAGGCGCTGGCTGGAGTTTCTACTGGACTATGATTTTGAGATAGTCTATACTCCTAGGAAGGGAAACATAGTAGCAGATGCTATTAGTAGTAAGTCCCATGCTCATTTAGTGCAGGAAGCTTCAAAGTAGTTGGATTCTTTACAACTGAACTTGGTGGAGCGGAGGGTACGACATTTCTGCAGTCGATGGTGTTGACTCCTTCACTCCTTGAGCGTGTGAGAGAGTCACAGTTGGGGGATGTCGACAGAGAGGTACTGCGTGATCAGATATCCATGGGCGACGCACCCGATGGATATTCTGAAGGAGAGAATCACAAGATCCTATTCTAGGGGCGAGCTATAGTACCAGTGAAGATGCGGGAGGAGGTGATTCGGGAGTTCCACACTTCTCCCTTGGATATACATATTGGTGTGGGGAAAATATACAGAGACCTTCAACGATAGTTTTGGTGGTCTGTCATGAAGCGGAGCATAGCTGAGTTCATTTCTCAGTGTCTCACCTGTCAGCAGGTGAAGGTAGAGCATCCAGTCCCGGAAAGGTTGTTGCATCCCCTTGATATCCCGGAGTGGAAGTGGGATGGAATATCCATGGACTTCGTCACAGGGATTCCATGCACAAAAAGGGCCATGATTCCATTTGGGTGATAGTGGACCAACTCACGAAGTCGGCACACTTCCTTATCATTAGGGAGCAGAGCTCAGTGGAGAGTCTAGGGAAACAGTATGTTTGGGAGATCGTCCGCCTTCATGGAGTACCCTCGACGATCGTCTTTGACCATGACACATGGTTTACATTGTGTTTGTGGCGAGGCCTACAGGAGGAATTCGGGATTCGGCTACGGATGAGTACAGTTTTTCACCCCCAGATGGACGGGCAGACCGAGCGCACTATCCAAGTGTTGGAGGATATGCTCAGGGCGTACGTGTTAGACTTTGGTCTGAGCTGGGAGGATCACCTGCCCTTGGTAGAGTTCACATACAACAACAGTTACCACTCTACTATCGGCATGGAAACTTTTGAGGCCCTCTATGGGAGACAATGCAGGTCACCGTTGTGCTTGACGGAGGTTGGGGAGACCTCCCTCGTGGGCCCAAAGTTAGTTCATGTGTTGATGGAGAAGGTGTAGGTCATTCATGAGCAGATAAGGATGGCTCAGAGTAGACAAAAGTCCTATGCAGATCGTCGTCATAGGCCTTTGGAGTTCGAACAGGGGGAAGATATATTTTTGAGAGTATCTCTGTGGTGTGGGACACAGAGGTTCGTATGGGGAGGTAAGCTGTCCCCGAGGTTCATTGGGCTCTTTAAGATCGTGTACAGGGTCAGTGAGGTGGCCTACCGCCTTGCTCTATCCCTACAGCTGGAGAGGGTGCATGATGTCTTCCACGTGTCGCAGCTGAGGAAATACATGCACGACTCCATGAACCTTATCGACTAGGGAGAGCTGGACATCTAGGATGGTTCCACCTTTGCAGAGCACCCAATGGCGACTGAGGATACCCCGGAGCAGACACTGCGTGGACGGACCATTCCTTTGGTTCGTGTGCTGTGGCAGCACGGGAGGGTGCAGGAGAGCACCTGAGAACAGGATAGCCAGATGAGGGCTCAGTATCTCGAGTTGTTTTTTTAGTTTTGTTTTTCAGGGACGAAAAAATTGAAGGAGGGAATGATGTAAAAACCCGAGTTTTGAGCCTGTAAGACTTTGAAATTTTCTTGATGTTATTCCAGAGCAGGGCATTCAGATGGCATGTGATTCTGAGCCCTGGTGTGTCTAGAATTAAAATTTAAGAGCATTCACACTGGACACGCCAAATAAACAGAATAACTCCAAAACGATTTCTCGGATGAGAAAACTAAGGGCCCCGTTGAGTCTGGAATGTGCTGTTTACCCTAGGAGGGGAGTAACTTTCATGGGTGCGGTCCTTCTGTGGAAAACGTCACTAGGGGAATTTTCTTAATTTAGTGGCCTTGGACTTGAACTTTACAACTTTTGAACAAAGCCTTGAATTAAAATTCAGATACCACCATTGCGCTCAGAACGTGGATTTTACCCTAGGGGCGGCTTAACCCAGACCCCGTCGAAAGTTATGGTACGGGGCCTACTGGTGGGGTGGGGGGGGGGGGGTTTAAGACTTAATTAATTTTAATTATGTTTTTTCTACTTAAACCCTTCTTCCCATCCCCCCATTATTCCCCTCATTTCTCCCTGGCAGAATCCACCTCTCTTTAAGCTCCTCTCCTCCACCTCTCCAAGACGGCGCAATGCTCTGGAAAACCATTCATGAAGCTACGGGCTACGCCCAACAAGATAGGAGGTTAAATTTTAGTTTTTGATTTCTGAATCTTCCTTGAATTAAATTCATTTCATTAAAATTCTGTCCAATAGTGGAGAGAAGATCATAGATGTGTAGGTCTTGATCTAAGCTTTATGACACCCTTTTCGGATCGAATTTTCGAGTCCTGGGGTGTCTGGGGTGGCCCCGAGAAGTTCTCCGGCCAAATTCCTTTTTTTTTCTAGAGGTTCCAGAGGTTTCCGGTGGCCGGAGCGGTGGGATTCAGGCAGTTTGAGATAGCGGCGTGGTTGTGGGCTCCTCAGCGGTGGCGGCAGGCTTCCCTGGCGGCAGCGGGCTCCCAGGTCACCGGTGTGGCGCGCGATGAGGGTCACGGCGTGTGACACCGTACGAGAGACAGCGACCCACCGAAGGCTGGTCTCCGCGTGAGGTAGCGACCGTCCACGAGGGCCGGTCGGTGTGGTGGACTGCGGGTCAGCGGCCGGGCCACGCGGCTGGGCCAGCCGGCGCGGGCCGGCCTAGGCCAGCTGGACCGGGATGGTCCAACCCAAAGGGGTTCGTCCCCTGACTTCAGACACCCGTAACTTCCACTACAGGTGTCCGTTTTGCGTTCCGTCTATGGCAGTGAAATCCTTGGCTCAAGGAGAAGATTTTTAGATAGTATTGGGGATTTCCAATTCTCATGATGGTGGTTTGGTAGCGCGGCACGCTCGTTATGTACCACACCGAGATTCTTCCTTTGGATGGTGCAAACACCTCTGGAGTCCGTTTAAGGCACCGTGAGTGGAATTGTGACCATAGCATCGAGACAAAGTGGTCTAGGGTGGCTTCATGGATTGAAGACGGAGTTGAGGTGTGGTCCCCACAGTCTGTCTTTTAGACTGTGAGCTACGTTTTGCTACTTTTTTGTCAGACGTCTGTTCGGGGCGAATGAGTAGTCTTTTTGGCATGTTTTTCCAAGATCATCGCAATGGCGTAGTTTTCCCGTCCTCTTTCAAGACCGAGGTGTGGGACCCAAGAGATTTCGTATGGGGTAAAGCGGTGTTGAATAACTTTTTCATTGGGACTCCATTTCGAGCGAGTAAGTAGTCTATTTGGAATGTTTTTCCTCGAGGATTACAACGGTGTAATCTGTTTGGGTGTGCAGAGCCTCTTTAGAGATCTAATTAATTGTGGAAACATGAGAGGGCATTTTTTGGAGGTTACTTTGATGAACTCTTATCCAACGCACAATCGCGATGTTAGTGACACCCTGAGATGGTTCAGGAAGGGCAGAGTTATCGGACCTGTGTCAGGGTTTACCCTCCAGTGGGGATGGGCAGTGGGTCACCCATTGACTTTAGGGTTTACCCTCTGGGTGGTCCGAGAAGTGGGTTACCTATTGACCTTAGGGTTTACCCTCCAGGTGGGCTGAGAAATGGGTTTCCCGTTGACTTTAGGTTTTACCCTCTTGGTGGGCCGGGCAGTGGGTTACCTGTCTACTTTAGGGTTTACCCTCCAGTAGGGCTGGGCAGTGGGTCACCCGATGAACCTTTAGGGTTTACCCTCTAGTGGGGCTGGGTAGTGGGTTACCTATTTACTTATTTCAAAATCATCCCTTTTCTATGAGTCTAGTCAGTGACTTCTCTTTGTGATTACCAGAGCGGGACTCTTGGTTGTATGGTTTAGTGATGAGACAGCCTTGACGTGCGAGACTTATGGGAATCAATGATGGATATCCTTAGAACTGTTGGTGAATTTTCCTGGGATGATCTTGGAGATAGATATCCCCTTTCACACGTGTTCGGGTTTCATGTTGAGCATATATATATATATATAAACCCTAAATTTTTTCCCACTCCTTGGGTTCGGTTACTCTCCTTTTAGGAGGGGTGAAGACATGTGTGGTATGCCATGTGATTTTCGTGTCTAACTCCTCTTAGTTAGACGAGTCTACTCCCTTTCTTCTGTTGGGTTGAGCTGTACTCTATTTACTGTACTCTTTCACTGTTTCTTGTTCTCTCCACTGCTCACCGTTTTGGTTCCTCCTTTGTTTCTCCCTCGAGCTTTCAGGGCATCCTACTGAGCATCCTTATACTCACCCCTGCTTGGGCTTTACCCGCACTTGGTGTGCCCTTTCAGACGACAGACAGGTCGATCGAGACTACGAAGGAACATAGAGGGCACATGAGCTTGGGCTGCGATCAGTGGTCATAGTATAACTTTCATGTGTGAGACTCACCAACTATTTACTTTTGTTTACCTGTTGCCGGGTTGTGGCACCTTTCAGGTTGGGTTCATGTTTTTCCCTTTTTCCGTTCAGTATCTTTCAGTACTTTTCAGCACTTTACTTTTACCTATTTAGAGGTTGATGCATGACTATGGTTGGGTTATAATTTTTTGTCCTTTAGTTTTCTTTTTACTCTACAGTTCTGCATTGAGTGGACTGTGTGTGTGCGTACAGGTACATAGGAAAAGGTCTCCCTGAGACTGTTATGGCTTCAGAGCTTGTCGCCTGGCCCTGGCCTATGGAGGCAGGCTTGGGGTAGTTGTGACTCGATACCGGTAAGGTCGGGTCATGAAATTTATTTTGAAAAAATCACGAATCTCTTCCATGGGGACATTTGAAGGAAATATTTGTCTCCAAATTCAAACACAAAGTCCCTTCAACTATTTTAAATTTAACTATTCTTCTGACTTTGATCAGCTTTAATATATTGTTGGATGTCCTAATCTTTTTTGTCATATCTTACACAGGATCAGGTCCAAGTATCATTATTTAACCAAATTTATCCCTATAGGTAATAATTCTACATTTCTTCCCAAATAGTGTTTCAAATGGATCTATTCGAATAATCGAGTGGAAGCTGATAATATATGTGAACTCAACCAGTGGAAGATGTTGATCTCATCCACCTATAAATTCTTTTAGGCAGGACCTTAGAACACATTAGATTATGTAATGGTCCATTTAGATTGGCCATTAATTTTGTAGTGATAGGCCATACTAATATTCAAATCAGTATTAAAATAATGTAGAATAAGTCTCCAAACTTTTGAAGTAAATCTTGAATCATGATAAAAAAACATTGAAATTGATACCTCATGCATCCTAACCAGTTATATTATGTATATCTTTGAATGTTTTTTAATATATAAATATTCACAAATTGCTATGAAGTGGGTAGTATTGGTGAGTATATCCACTACAACCCATGTCACATTATTTCATCTAGGTGCCTTTGGATGAACAGTGAAAAGGTCTATGGCTATTTCCTCCCATTTTTATATGGGTATAGGCAATGATTAAATAATCCCCTTAGACTTATGTTTCTTTGATTTAACTTCCTGGTGTATCGAACATTTTTAGGTATACTTATAAATCTACTTATTCATTTTTCCCCACCAGAAGTTCTCTTTAAGGTCACAATACATCTCAGTACTTCAGAATGGATGGATAAGTATGATCTATGTGCAATTTCCAATATATCATTCATTATCCTAGGTGGTGAAATCATATAAATTCAATTTTCAAACCAAAATATTCTATATTCATTGGAGTGGAATTCATGAATCTTACACTCATTAAATTATATCACCTTTTTATGAAGCTCTAAATCATCTCTTTATGCCTCTCCAATCCTCACATTGATAGATGGTTGGAAATAATTTGGGAAATGTAGGATGTATTCCATGATAATACGATTTCAAGGTCTATACATTTCATATCCAAGAATATATTTTCATTCACAATATGTAACATAGATATAGTATAAGGTTATTGTTTGTTAAGTTCATTAACTTCCTTTTTTAACCTTCCAAGATGGTAGTGAATATACTAATCATAGAATTTGATTAGTTCTAACCATTTTCACTAACACGTATTAAGATCCTTCTGTGTGAATATATACTTCAAACTTTGTAAGTCTATTTATTTATCACATTTATCTACATAATGATAGTGTATTCATATCTTCATTGAAAAGTTGAATTCAACTAACCATAGGTCATGAGTAGGACAGTTCATTTCAAAGACTCATCAATATAGATGATAAATCCTTCCCCATTGGAGGGTAAAGTTTTAATAGGTTCACTGACTAACCTCTTCATTAATTCAAGGAAAAATTATTCACGCTCCTTCATCCATATAAACATAAATTCTCTTTCAAGTTAGCTTAGTTAGTGGATTAGAAAGCTTTAAAAAAGTAACAAAACTTTTATAGTATCTTGCTAGGCCAAGAAAACATGAATATCTATTACATTAGTAGTAAATTCCCACTCCTCCCAGACCTTTTTCTTTGAAGGATTAATTGTGACTTCTTCAGTAGTCATGATGTTCCCTAATAATGCAACTTGGTATAAACAGAACTCACATTTACTGAATTTACCAAATTACCTCTCTTTCCTCAGATAATGTAATATAACCCTTAAATGATCCTTATAATCCTTGATTTTTTAAATATATTATAATATCATCAATAAATTCCTCCGCAAATGTTTCATGGTAATCATTAAAGACTCCTCCAAATCTATTTTTTTGATATTTTCTAACAGCCACTTTAAGGATAAGTGGTAACCATACATCACAAGATTCAAAAGACTCCAACATAATAAAAAGACACACCACATTCCAATATCAAGAGAAAAACATGACGTCCCACTTCTTCAAAACCAAAGATCTGTGCCACAAACTTCAAATTCAAATTTCAGAGTCGTAAAACTGCTTTCAGACCATGTGCCAACCACATCATTTGGGTTGAACCAAGAGCCACCTCGAGCTGCGTAAATTGATCACCTACCTTGATTTGAGCCGACATAAATCCAATATCCAGTCACCTACATCATCACCGCTCCTCAGAAACACCACCTTCAACGACACCACTATCTTCACTGGAGTATCCTTCACCATCATCATCATCCACTACTAGAAAAACCATCCTCACGTCACCATCCAGGCTCTGTCACTATCTGTGTGTCAACACACCACCACCGAAGACTTCAATGTTCATGCCTCATCACCGCCGGCCACTCTGAACCAAACATCTACACCACCGAAAAAGGGTTCCAACGACGACGGGAACCCTGAATCAAGCCGCTCAAACTCATGACCCAAAGGACCATGGAGACCATCGCGCTACTCCACCTAGGAGAGCTTGGAGGTAACCTAGAACCAGAGTAGAGAAATGAGAGGGCAGGTAGGACGAAATGTTAGAGACACCACATATCAACGCCATCACTTCACCTTCACCAGTATCACATCCATTCGATCATCACCATCAAGTAGCTAAAATCAACAGCCCCAATACACCACCTGAGAAAACAATAGAAATGGCTTCGATCCACCCTCATCACCATCAACAGGGCAAAATCATAGTTTCATGACACATTGATCCTCCAAGAGGCCACACGCCTGATAATTAAGAAAGCCATATAAGCGCCTCAACAAGGACAAAAACCAAAAAAACCAATGAAAAACCATAAAACACTGTAAATCACATCGGGAGAGAGGAACTTCTATCCAATACCAATAGCAATGAAAATATAAAACTAAAAACAACCACATAAGGGGGAAAACTGAGGGCACATTCTGGGATACCTTGACCGAACAAACGCACCTCCCAAAGCTTACTTGCAACATGCGCAACAGACTGACTAGAAGAATAGTGAAAGGAGCATGAAGCCAGAGTAGCACAGGGTTTGGGAAAGGCTTCAACTAAGAAGAAACCGACAGAAAAACCCGCCTCCTAAAGCACCAATGAACATACCAACCACACTTCCCAAAACCTCTAAGAAAACAACACTGTTAACAAACTAGGAGATCCATGCTTAAGGCCATAGCAGCAGTTAAATCTGGACAGGAAACTAAAGGGAAATAACAACCATGACCGAACTGCCTACCCCTTCCAGCGAAGCCACCACCGAGAAGAATCCCCACTTTAAACTGAATCAAAGAAAATCCACAGACCAGAAGAAAAACCCAAATGAGGTAAGGACCGAGGAAAAAAGAGGGGAGAAGGAGGGGGGAGGTGAGGTCAAAGAGAAGCGCACTGACCTCCCCCACCGTAAAGCAACTGAGGAACCCTAGTGGCGAGGAAGCGAGGGAGAGATGCCACTCATAGGCTCTTTCTGTAATCATTAAAGAATCAAGCCATCAAATCCATAAATATGGAAAGATGAATAATTAATCTGGAGGGAATAACAAAAAACTCATAATTCCCATATCATGTTAATAAGGAAGTCATTAGGATATCTTCTTTATTTACCCTTAACTAACGATAAACTCATCAAAGGTAAATAATGAAAAATAATTGAGCACTATGAAGATATTAGAACAAATCATAAATCCTTGGAAGATGATATTTTTTCTTTATTGTGATCCCATTAAGTTATCTATAATCAATACATACCTGCATTTATCCTTCCTTCTTCTATACAAAGTGAATATGTTCTCCCTAAGGATACACACATGTCAAATAATACCCTTCCCCAAAATATCTTGAAGATTATTCTTTAACTCCACATTTTTTATTCTATATGGGGTCTTTGATATTGGATTAGATATAAGTATAAGTTTAATAGAGAAATATACCTCTCTTTCTAGGGGAGTTATCAGCAAATATTCAGGAAATACATCAATGTATTCCCAATCAATGCATTCATCTTCTATCATCATGCTTTCATTTTATTCTCCCTCTTCACCAATTTTTTCAATAAAGAGGGATATATGAGGTTCTTCTAGATAGATTCCAAGAAGTGATATCTCTTCTTTGAAGATAACTTAATGTTGTCTATTCAATACAACTAAAATTTAATTTATTCTATAGTTAATCCTATAATTATACATTGATAGCCATTCCATTACTTGTATAGTGTCAAATTTTACCATGGAAATGAATACAAGATTTTAAATGATATTATAATATCCAATGTTGATACTAGGGTTTATATACAACTTTGATTCTTAGATAATTACTCTAGGAGTTTTAACTAATAACTCTACTTCAAGATGTTCTAGGTATGATTCTAAATTCTTTATAAATATAGATGAAATGAAGTAATTCATTGAACTAGAATCAAACAAAGTACTCGCTATCTTTGAGATAAAAAATAGTGTACCTCCCACCACATCATTTGGATCATTTACTTTAACCACTGTGATTTCGATAGAACAACCTTTCCACCTTAGCTTGTGCTGAGATTGATAGAGGTTTCCCTCCATTATCTTCTATTTTGGACATTTATTTTCAAATTTTCCAAGATAATAAAATATTAATCATTGATCTCCAACTTGTAATTACACCATCAAACCTTTTTCATTTACATTGAGATGCTGAAGCTTCACATCACTATGATAGTTCTCAGATATATTCCCATATCTTCCATACATGTTTCACTTTCCACTCTAATTAAATCAGTTCTCTAAATGTTTATTCCCTCATTTGTTTCACTTGATAAGTCATAGTTTCATTCCTCCTCTTCCATGAATAAAATTACTTTTTGAGTTTGGCTCTGTTAACCTTTTCCTTTCATTCAGCCTATGTGACCACTTAAACTCTCCAAACTATATTTCAACCTTTAAATCAATCCAAACTATTTCCTTGTAGCTTTCATAGACTTTGTTTTCTAGATTACTCTATAGATAGGGTCTCATAACACTAAATAACCTATCGAACTTTCCCTTAGGATCCATAACAAAGATAACGGTTTATCAAGAAAGTATTATAAATCATATTTAGTTTCCTCTCACCAATTACTTTTCCTTCTTCTTTAGATCTAATAATTCCTTCTCCATTTTGTTCTCATTTAATGATGAAAATATTTTCTGAAAATTTTTCCCTTATACTCTTCCCTCTATGGAGAATTAATATCCTATCTGATTAATTTTCTTAATCAGTGCGCACCACTGATCAACTTTTCCTTCTTAGTGGTATACTTCAAAGGATACTTTCTCTAGCTCTAAATAGTGGATTATGTCTAATATATTTTCTATAGAGATAATACATTGTTTGAAAAATTAATGGATAAATATATCCACTAAAGGAAGGTGTTTGTTGGTTCATAAAGGAATAAAATACAAGTTATTCCATTTAATGTTAATTTGACTTCTCAAAAAGATTCAGGTTACTATTGAGAAACTAAGATAGTTGATTTATTATCCTCATGATGTTTTCCATTCCATCTCTAACATGTTAGGAAGGTTATTAGTGCATCATCCATTGCACTCATCATTTACATAGTTCCTTATATCTCCACCCATTTTTCTAAAATAAGAAAACTTTAGATTGAAACCTATTACTTTTAGTAATATTGTAATTCTAAATGGATTTATGCCCTAAATTTTTTTAAAGACGTTTTTATCTAATCACCTCTAATAAAAATTATATTTTCTACATTTCCTTCATAATGGTCCAAACAATTTCATGTTGTTAACCAAACATATCCCATGGGAGTGACAAACTAGGTGTTTAGTAAGGCCTATTGTCATACAGTAGTTGATGATAGGGTAAAATCCCAATTCACCCATTTCAGAGTTATTAACCCTATGTACAACTATACCAAAGCCACATCTAGTTGTAGAATCCAGACAGATATTTCATTGTTTGGAAAAAACTAGAAAAATACTTCACCAAAATTCAAGGATGATTAAAAATATTTAGATTTATCTATAATGTTATTAATAAATTTTTATAATCCTAATTTCTAATGTAACTAAACCTTACCTCTTATACAAAATATGGAATCTCACATATTTAATACATGACTTTTAACATAATTTATTAAAAAATATTAAATTAACAAATTCAAATTTACTTTTGAGGTCTAGTGTCTTGTAAACTAGGTACATAATACAATAATTACATAAGGAAATCATAAAAATAAATATTTTAAATTTTCGAAATAATTTTTTTTAATCCTTCCTAGGTCACCTCATAGAAAGTAATTTCCTAGGGTCATGTATCAATATAAAAGGGTGAGCCTAAATCCAAGTAAGGGATAAACAAAGGAAACGAAACATGAATGATATTCATGGATAATACACATGGAATAACATGATAGATTAATCATAATTACATGAAAAATAACATGGGAATTTGGTGACAACATAAAATTTAGTCATTCATAAGCATATCACCATGGTTTATCACCATGAATTGATAAATCATAATTATAATGTTAATTCAAAAAATTATCATAAAACAAGACATCTCAAGAGATTAACTCATTAGCCATTTAATTTGAGTTCTCTAAGGGAAAAAACTTCATATAAATTTATTCATGTGTTCCATATCTATAATAATAAAAAATTTCATCAATATCACATGGAAAATAAATAAAAGTTCTCCTATAAAATCATTGAGTATATAAATTCATAATGAACAAATCATTACATTATTTTTATCCAAAATAAATGGAATATAGTTTTCATACATGTAAATACATGAATAAATAAATTATCTTTACTTCTAGTTAATTACCCGTGGAAAAGGAAGTGGTTTGGGTATTCACAATATAAGAATATTTCTCATAATAGATGAAAATTAAAGATATGAATTCAATATCATAACGGTATACAACATGGATTAAGTAAAGGGTATAATGTGAGCGAAAAAATGCATGAAATTGATAAAATACTATTTTTTTAGTAATGGTATAATATAAAGGTATTAAAAAAATAAACTAGACACTTAGAAAACATACCACAAAATAGGTACTTGAATGGAAAAGAAGAAGAGGATAATCCCCTTACCATCAATTCCTTTTTATTTCAACTTTTTTACCTCATAAATAATATAAATAGGTTTATTAAAACATGGATCCATAAGTTATTTATGGTTACTTTTGTAACTATTTATCAATTATAAAAACTAGATTATATTTCTTAATTTCCATCGTTAATGGTGGAACATTTTGACATGATATTTTCCTAAAAATTTCCCAACTTTAATTGATTTAATGATGTTCTTTAATTTCAATTTATAAATTATTAAAATTAACTCCAGAAGAATATAAATACATACATTTATACATTTATTTAATTTAAATATTTTATTATAATCTTCCACTTGTGTGGTGATAATAAAGTAGTTGGAAATTTCCTTGATGGTGGCTAAAAAACTCTAAATAAGAGGATAGAGAAGTATAAAATATAAATACATCATAAATATAATTTTATTATAGGATAAAATATTTAATATATTTTTAACATGAATACTAATTAAAATTATATTAATTTTTTGAAGGGGATTGGGAAAAATAAAGAGAATAGGAAAATGAGAGAAGAGTTGATAAGAACTTACTCATTTCTCAATGTTGCTTCTTTTGTATGACACTAAACTCCCTTGATGATTGGAGTTGGTTTACCCCTAAACATCCCAATTTATTCAAAGGGGATTTAGAAAGGGGATTTTGGTACATATTTGGAATTGAAATGTGATAGAGGATTTGTTTTTGAAGGCAATGGAGAGGGGTATTTTTAGGATAAAATATTGAATAAAATACTATATCAAAGGTAAACCTTGTAATAGTATTTTTTTTGGAATTTTGAAAAATATATAAATTAAATAAGTTGATTTCAAAACATTAAAACACCTTATAATATTAATTTAATAGTTTAATAAAATGAAAATTATAAAAAAATAAAAATTAATATTTTAGTGAAATACTTTTGACTTTTGACTTTGGACATTTCTTTTTTGGGTTTATAAATTAAGTTTAATGTTTTTAAATGACCTATTTATCATATTAAATTGATTTTTGGAAAAAATAACCGGTTAAAAATTTAATAATTCTTTATTTCATCATCATTATGTCATAAAATATGAGATATTTCAAAAATAGTATTTTTTTCCATTCACATAAAAAATGATGTATTTAATAAAATTACAAAAATTCACACCTAGATAATTTCAGCAAGATAATTCCAAATTTGACATTAATTTTATAATTTCTTTTTCTGACATATGTAATTTTAATTTTTTATTTTAAAGATTATTATTTTGTGAAAAACATTACAATAGAGTTTATTAAAAATAATACTTATATTTTTAATTATGATGTTTTTTATGCAATTATAATATTTATTTTTCTTAAATTACTCATGATAGATATTTTTTATTATTATTTTTTATGTTCAATTACTATTCCAACAATCAAGTTACAATTCCCAACAGTCAGGTTACTATTCTTAATAGTCAGGTTCCTATTCTCAAAGCTTAAGTTACTATTCTAATAGACATATTACCTCTTATAAATACCTATTTATTTATTTATTAAACATTCACTACAATTCCTTCAGTCGTTCTATATTTTCATTTTCTCTGAGAGTAATTGGTTTACAAATATTATGATTCTTTTTTTATAGTTTTTTTCATGGGACCGATGAATATATAATATTTTAAAGCTCCATATTTTCCAATTATACTATTCGTATTTTATATTCCTTGTCCCATTGTAATGTTTAGAATTTTCATTGGATTATTTTTTGACTAATGTAACATTATTATTAATGAAATAAAATTTGTTTGGTTTCTCTATGTGTTTTATTTTATATTACTATAAAATATAATATGAAACACATTTATTTAAGAAACAAATGTTACTAATAAATATCGGGTCATTAAATTATGATCATGAAAATGATATATATGTGACCACGAAACCATTAAGAAAATATTTTAATTAAATTTTGAAATTGGGTGTGTCCGTATATGTCACGAACCGAATATGGTCGCCACTAATACTAGAACCAAATCCAACCCATGAAAAGTACCAAAGGGTGTTCCATATCCCCACGTGCTAGAACAAGTGCCCGAGTATCAATAAGTTTATTTTGGAAACAATTTACCCGAGTATGAAAGCATAAAACCTTAAAAATAATAAGTAATTAGAATATAATACTTCAATGCCAAAAAAACTTAACAAAAACCAGATATGAATAAATGGTTTTAAATAAAATACAATAGGTACAAAAATAAAAATAAAAATAGCAGGAAGTCAACCACCAAGACTCCACATGACAAGGGGTCTTTACCCCCGAGCCATCTCTACAACACCGCACTGTAGGAGGGGTCTAATAACCCGAATCGCCTTCACACGAGGCCTTGCCATTACCTGAGTCAAACATAACAAAGTCTAATTACACCCAAGGGGTTTATGTATAGTATGAGCCTAATAATAATAGGATAACACCCAAATATTCTAAAAATTATTCAATACAAGGTGAAAAATCAAGCATTTTTAATATTTGAAGAAAAACAGTGATAAATTCCAAGAAATTCAATTTTCAATTAAAAATAGTTTTCAGACTAAAACATTCAAAATGTTAACACATTTAAATACAATATGTTATCTACTTTAAATTACATCCAAACAGACCCTAATAAAAGGGTAAATACTACAAATCCAATGAGCACCAAATCCAGGAACACCCCTATGCAACTAGATAGTCTCAGGCCCTATGTACCTCGTACCTTGGTGTAAAGTAACCATCCCACAAATCCTTTCATGTGCATGATCCACTAGTAGGAAAAATACCCATAACCTATTGGTCCCCAAAAATCATCCATAAATTTTAGTAAGAGTTTTCTTTATCCATTTTCTCAGTGAAATAGGGACAACACCAATCTGGATCACTAGCCGTACTAGTACATATCCACCCACGTAGGTACTCAGGAATCCCATTTTGTGCTCAAACAATTTAAGCATGCTAAAAAAATTTATTTTCATATAAAAACACCACTAATGGTCACATAAAAACAATAAAGAATCTATAAACACTTTATACCACTTAAAACATGCAATAAAATATTTTGATTTTCAATAAAACAACTTCTCAAAATATCACATTGTTTTGCAGCCAAAACTCTTTGAAATATCAAAACTTCACACCAGGTTAACACTTTTAAGTCCCAAAAACAAAATTAAAGTTCAATAAACTTCAATTAAACCAAAAATTAAGTTATGGGGAAACCCCATGTGAACTAAGAAGCTATATCTTTTCAAAACCCCCCATTTTCACACAAACATGGCACTTAAAGTCCATTTGCTTCACAAACACCGTTTAAATTTTTTTTTTCAAAAACAAAAAAAGAGAATATACATTCAAAACATTGTTTTCAGCCCTAATAATGTTCAATATAGTCAACTAAGTAATTATAGGGCATCCCCAAATTAACCAATAAAGATTTATATGAAAAACCCATTATTTCACATAAATTTTCACTTAAACTTAACTTGGATTAAAAACACCACTAAAACCAATTTTGGTTGAAATAATCAAATGAAATAAACATGAAAATATCATAAACATAGTATCTAGGTTACAAGGATTGAATACACAATGGAATCACCTACCAAAGTAATTAAAACCTTTGAATCCTTTGTGCGAATACTCAAACGCACCACCGCCACACCTCAAAGAGGGTAGATCAAGCATACAAATAAAATATTGGACAAAGGAAACCCAATTTTAAACCCTAGGTTCTAAAACCTACTCTATTTTCATTTTTTACTTCAAGGATAAGGGAAGAAACCCTAAGAAAATTGAATGAAACCCTAAGAAAATTGAAATAGGAAGGAAGGATACCCACTTACTTTAGGGATCTTGAATAAATCTCCCAAAATACACTAGTAGATGAATTAAAAAACAGCCAAAAATTAAATTGAGTGTGGGATAAATAAGAGAAGGTTAATTGAAAACCGAAATGCGGGTAAAAGTTTGAATAATGAAGGACTTATGAAGGAATCAAACTACCTTTTCAAATATGGACAAATTGTGAAAGATTCAGATGTTTCAACCTATTCCGTGAATAAAATGAGATCCAAATAGGTATATAAGGGAATGGAGGTGGGACTAGGTTCAGTGGCCTTGGGTGAGAGGTGTAATAACAAAAAATAATTAAAATTGAATATGATATTGAATAAACATTTTTTTAAAAACTGGAAATGGGCTTCCGGGATGACCTAATTCCTTAAATAAAACCCAAATTAATCATGATTATGGATTCATAAAGGTTCCGAATTGACACAGTGGTGTTAATAGGTCAGGGGAGGCCAAGTAGGAATTTTAATGAATAAAAAATGTTTAAAAATGAAATATTTATAAAAGAAACAAAATTTATTTTTAAATCTGGAATTGGGCTCACCGTTTGGCCCAAATTTTGAAAACCCACCATTTCCACCAAAATTCATGGGAAACACCCAAAACAAAGAAATAATGGAAATTAAATGAAAAATACCTTTAAAATAATTCATTTATGTGACAATTTTTCCCACCATGAAAACATTCTATCCTGAAAAGTCATCCCAAAGCTTGATCGAAAGACATGAACAAATAATCTTCTTCAACCCATGAATTTTGATCCCATGTATCATGTATATCATATCCATGATGCCAAAGAACCCATAATATTGGGATAAACTTTCCCAAAGAAACTTTACTTGGAAGTCCACTATTCGAACCGGCCTCTCAAAAACATATAAATCAGGCTCTATATCCAACTCCTCCAAATTCATCACATGGGATGGATCCGAGTTGTATTTCTTCAACTGAGAGACATGGAAGACGTCATGGATGGATATAAATTGAGAAGGTAAGGCCAACATGTATGCAACCTTTCCAATACACTCGGTGATCTCAAAAGGTCTGACATACCGTGGCGTCAACTTCCCTTGCTTTCCCAATCGACGATGGGCCAAATGAGGGGCCACTTTCAAGAATACCATGTCACCCATAGAAAAATCTAAGTCTTGATGCCTCTGGTCAGAATATGATTTATGGAGACTCTGAGCTATCAATAAGAACTACCTTCTCAACTTGACCTTGTCAGACGTCTCCTGCACCAAACTCGGCCCCAGTAGTGAGGTCTCACTTACCTCATCCCAACATAGGGGTACTGACAAGGCTGGCTATAGAGAACCTCAAAAGGATCCATTCAAATCAAGGATTTGTAAATTTTATTATAAGAAAACTCAACCAATCCCAAATGGCTACTCAAGGAAACTCCTATGTCTAGAACACATTCACAGAGCATGTCCTCCAAAATATTATTCGCCCGCTTAGTCTGACCATCCATCTGATGGGGGTATGCCGTTCTCATCTTAATCTAAGACCCCAAGGCCTTCTAAATGCCTCCACAAAACCAAGAAGTGAAATGAGGGTCTCTATCTGAGACAACTAACGATGAAATGATATGGAGTCTCACCACCTCTTGAAGATACAAACGGCCCAACTCATCCACTTTAGCTATATCTCTGATCGGAATGAAGTTGGCTGATTTGGTCAGATGATCAATCACCCCCCAAATTACATTTTTACCCAATGGTATATGAGAAAAGACAACAATAAAGTCCATGGAAACCTTATCTCACTTCCAGGTAGGAATGGGTAATGGTTGGAGCAAACCGGAGGGCCTTTGATGCTCTATTTTCACCTATTGTCATGTGTAGCATCTCGACATGAAGTCCGCGATGTCTCGTCACATACCTAGACACCATAAATGTTTCCACACATCATAATACATCTTGATGGAACCCGGATGAACAACTCACTGAGACTGGTGGCTATCCTCCATCACCACCTTCTGTAGAGATAAAGACACTACTGAATGGACCTTGAAGCACAAGATTCCCTTGAGAGATGACGACCAATCAGAGGACGTCTTCCCACCATGAGGAAACTGCCTTGACCACTGACAAAGCTCACCACTATCCAATTCCTGCTGAATCAACTCCAAAAGAAGAGTCAAATGAACACTCTCAAACAATGCACCCCCATTTTTCTCCTTGGTCTCTACATGCATCCGACAAAAGAGCCCCATCAAAGTCCACTCATCACTGGACTTCCTCAAAGCCTGCACTGTAACTCTTCTTCTCAAGGCATTAACCACCATGTTACCTTTTTCTGGGATATAGACAATGTCAATGTATAACCTCTACAAGTACTCAATCTAGCGACACTGCCTCAAGTTGAGGTCCTTCTATGAGAAGATATTGGCCAAGATTTTGTGATCCGAGTAGACCACAAACTTCTCCCCAAAGAGATAGTGAAGCTAGGTTATCAAATCATGCATCACAACTACTAACTCCAAGTCATGGGTCGGGTAATTCTTTTCATGTGGTTGGAGTTGGCGAGAGCCATACGCCACCTTGTGATCATCCTGCATAAGCACACACCAAAGACCCATACCTGAATCCTCATAATACAACACATACCCCTTCCCAAACTTAGGTAAAATCTTCACGGGGGTGGTAGTTAACTTCCACATCATCTCCTCGAAGGATTCCTGACATTATAGGCCCCATAAAAACTTCACCCCTTTCTAGGTGAGTGTGATCATTGGTGAAGAAAACCAAGAGAATTCTTGAACGAATCGCTTGTAATAACTAGCCCGGCCAAGGAAACTTCTGATCTCAAAAACATTCTTCGACTTCTCCCATGCCATAACCACGATGATATTATCAGGGTCCACTAAAACCCCCTACTCTGAGATCACATTCCCATGAAAGTTCACCTCCATAATCCAGAAAGTGAACTTTGACAACTTTTCATAGAGGTGGTGATCCTAAAAGGTTCCCAAAATGATCCTCAAGTGATTTTTGTGTTCCTCCTCAGAGCCAGAGTATACTATAATGTCATCAATGAACACTATAATGAAGGAATTGAGATACTGGTGGAACACACTTTTCATGAGTTCCATAAATACCGCTGGAGCATTGGTCAATCCAAAGGGCATGACCAAATACTCAAAGTGGTCATACCTGCTTCAGAAGGTTTTCTTCAGGATATCTTCCTCTCTCACCTGAGTTGATGGTATCCTAAACACAATTCTATTATTTAGAACCACTTTTCCCCCTTCAACTAATCAAAAAAATCATCTATTACAGGAAAAGGGTATTAGTTCTTAATTGTTACCTTATCCATATTCTGGTAGTCAATACATAATCGAAGGGATCCGTCAGCCTTCTTCGCAAACAACATAGGAGCAGCCCAAGGAGAGATGCTCGAGTGAATGAATCATTTGGATTCTAAGTCATACAGCTGTATCTTTAATTGCCTCAGCTCGGTAGGGGACATGAAATATTAGGGAAGAGGTATCATCTGTGTTCCTGATTCCAGTTCAATCGAGAACTCCACATCCCGCTCTAAGGAAAAACCTAAAAAATCATTCAGGAATACCACCAAAAACTCATTCAATACATGAGGTAGTGGACCTTTAGGGGAAATACCATCATCCTCTAGCACGAGTGATGCTAACTATAAGAAAATACTTACCAACTATGGGAGTGGAGGTCCTGCGTGACCCAACTGAGGATCCCATTCTCCACGAAAAACCTGATGACTCCCATCAGGTGTCGTGAAACTCACTCACCGCCTATAGAAATATATGTGTGTCTGGAAGTTTAATATCCAATCCATGTTGAGAATTATGTAAAAAATTTCCATATCTAAGACCAAAAGGTCCCACTCCATCTCAATCCTTGACATGAAGAGCTCACTCGATGGTCACCTGAGACCATGATCCTTTTTCTTTCCCAACAACATCACCAACTCCGTTGAAAAAGACAACAACTCGGTTGGAAAATTTAGTGTATTCACAAAATGGGAAGGAACGAAGGAAACAAAGGAACCAGTATCAAAAAGAGCATCATCTATGGAAGATGCAATCAGAACAGTACCTTGAACTATCAACGTCCCACCTTTGATCCTGCTAGTGCCTGCTCCACTACATGGAGATGTCCGGTCTCTACCTGAGGATGACCACTAGTCTATGGCGGTGCCCTAAATTGGATCTACCCAAAATATGACCCAGACCTTCCACCAAAAATACCAAATCAAGATCCCCCATCCTCGACGGCTCAGACTGTGTTGGCACTCCTCCTGAAGCCACTGATCCTATCCCAATCAAAAGTGGATGTGCCACCTCAAAAAAGTACTACAAATGCCTCGTACCTCCACACCAGGAACAAGGATTCAGAGGATGCGAGCATACTGGTCGAATGTGCCCCGGATTTCCAGACTGGTGGCACATGACCGATCTCACATCAGAACCATAGAAGAAAACTACCTAGAGGAGTGTCCTGAACTACCACCTCCTTTTTTCACCTGTTCCTCCTACTTCCTTTTCTTCTCTGAAGAGCCACCACTGCCCACTATTGACACTGAACCTGAGAATCCAGCCCTACCTTTTCGGTCAATCTCCACTATACATGCCTAGTAAATAACCTCAACATAGGTCCTCATCTTGAATAAGAAAACCTGGGAGTATTTCTCTGGTTGCAAGCCTTTCTCAAACCTCTAAGCCTTTGATTACTCATTGGAGATGATTTCAGGGGCTTACCAAACCAACTCAGCGAAACGGTTGGTGTACTCCATCACATATAGATTCCCCTAAACAAGATCCATGAACTCTCGGGACCTGGAATATTCCAAGACCTCAGGGAAGTACTGCTCATTCAAGATAGCCATAAAATATCCCCAATGAATCTGATCATTCTTCCTAGTCGGAAGTACCGATTCCCACCACCTGTGGCTGGGAACCTCCAACAAAAAGGTGGCACATTTCACCTTGAGACCCTTAAGTGTATCTGGGAACTCAAACATGTGCTCGATATTCTCAAGACATTCCTCTGCTTCCTAGGGTTATATGTTACCTCATAAGGTGAGAGGATTATTTTTCAAAAACTCATGGGCCCTGTCCTTTCTAAGATCAGTCTCATACTCTCTAACAGGAGATAGAACAAGAGAAAATCCTTGTTCTAGATCTTGGACATCTTATACCACAACCTCAACTAGCCTCTGATCAATTTGTGTTGGAGAACTCTCTCCGGCATTCTCTCATGGACGCATGGGAGCGTTCCTGGGAGGCATGTTGCTTAAAAATGAAATAGTCACAAAACAACAGTCAATAACACAATTCTAAAAATTTTAATCAAATACATCTAACATAAATAATCTGAAAACATTACAGTAATAAAGGAAACAACTACTCCACCCCCACCCGATGTCCATGTGTGGTCTGCAGCCCACATATCTCACCTAAAAGTGAAGTCAATCAAACAATTACAACATCCCCTGGTGACTCAATGTCTTCCATGAGGGGTGTGGTCCAAAAACCCTACTCTCAACCAAAACCCTAATCCTCGACAGTCTTAGATCCTATCTATCCCGACTCATCCAACAATAATAATATAACCTAAAAACATTGGCCTCATCTGATACCATTTTGTCACAAAAAGAATCTGGTCACCACTAATACCGTCACAAAATTCAGCCCACGATAAGTACCCAAGGGTTTTTTCTATCCCCATGGGCTGGAAAAAGTGTTCGGGAATCAATAAGTTAGGTTTGGGAATTATTTACCTAAGTATGAAAGCATAAAACCTTAAAAACAATCAATAATAAGAATATGAAATTTCAATGCCAAACAAGACTTAACAAAAACCAGATCTGAATACATAGTTTTAAATAAAGTACAAGAGGTCCATATAAAAATAAAAATAGACGAAATTAAGCTACAAATACTCCACATGGAAAGGGGTCGTCACCCCTGAGCCGTCTCCACAAAATCGCACTGTAGGAGGGGTCTAACAACCCGAACCGCCTTCACCCAGGGCCTTGCCTTTACCTGAGTCAAACATAACCATGTATACTTACAAAAAATGGGTGTATGTAGGGTTTGAGACTAATACCAATAGGATACCAACCAAATATTAAAAAAATTATTCAATACAAGGTGAACAATCAAGCAGTTTTAATATGTAAAGAAAAAACAGTGATAAATTCCAAGAAATGCAATTTTCAATTGAAAATAGTTTTCAATATAAAACATTCAGAATGTAAAAACATTTAAATAATATATATTGGATACTTTAAAGTACAAAAAATCACACCCTAATACATGGTTAAATAACAAAAATCCAATGATCACCAAAATCAGGAACACCCCTAGGAAACTAGATAGTCTTGGGCCCTATGTACCTCATACCTCGGTGTAAAGTAACCATGTCACAAATTCTTTCCCGTTCATCATCCACTAGTAGGGAACATAACCATAACCTATTGGTCCCCAAAAATCATCTATATAGTTTATTTATAGTTGTCTTTATCCATTTTCTCATTGAAACAAGGACAACATCCATCCAGATCACTAGTCGTACTAGTATATATCCACCCACCTAGGTACCCGAGATTATCCTTTTGTGATTAAAAAATTTAATCATGCTAAAAACATAAATTTTTATATAAAAACACCACTAATATTCAAATAAAAACAATAAAATATCTTTACAAACTTTATACCACTTAAAACACACAACAAAACATTTTGATTTTCAATAAAACTATTTCTCAAAATCTCACATGGTTTTGCACCCAAAAATATTTGGAATATCCACTTTTCACACTAGGTTCACACTTGTAAGTCAAAAAAATAAAATGGAAGTTCAATACCCTTAAATGAAACAAAAAATTCAGTTATGGGGTTGCCCCATATAAACAAAGAAGTTATATCTTTTAAAAACCGCCATTTTCACACAAATATGGTACTTAAAGTCAATTTGTTTCACAAACACCATTTGAAAAAACTTTCATAGAAATAAAAAAATAGAATAAAAATTAAAAACATGATTTTAATCCCTAATACAGTTCAATAGAATCAAATAATTAATTTTAGAGTATCCCCAAATGAACCAATAAAAGATTTATATGAAAACCCCCAATTTCAAATAAAATTTGCAGTTAAAATTCACTTGCATTACAAACACCACTGAAACAAATTTTTATACAAATAATCAAATTAAATAAACATTAAAATATGATAAACATAGAATCTAGGTCACAAGTATTGCATACACAATGTAATCAGCTTCTAAAGTAATGAAAACCCTTGAATCCTTTTTGCGAAAACTCAAATGTACCACTATTGCACCTCAGGGAGGGTAGATCAAGACTAAAAATAGAAGATTGGACCAAGAAAACCCAAGGTTAAACCCTAAATTTTAAACCATTCCCTCTGGTCATTTGGGACTTCAAGGATAAGAGAAGAAACCTTAGGAAAATTGAATAGAACCCTAAGAAAATTGAAAGAGGAATGAAGGAGACCCACTTACTTGAGGGATCTTGAAAAAATGTACCCAAATAAACAAGTAAATGAATTTAAAAACTGCCAAAAATTCAATTGAGGTTGGGATAAGGAATATAAGGTTAATTAAAAATAGAAATGTGGGTAAAATACTGAATAATTAATGAGTTTTTAATGAATCAAATTACCTTTTTAAATATGAACGAATTTTGAGAGATTCTGATGTTTCAACCTAATACATGAAGAAAATGAGATCCGAAGAGGGTTAGAAGGGAATGGGGGAATGCCTAGGTTTAGTGGGCTAGGTTGAGAGATGAAATCACCAAAAAATAATTAAAATTGAATAAGATATTAAATAATCACTTTTTTTTAAAACTGGTAATGGGATTCCAGGTTAGCACAATTCATTAAATAAAAACCCAAATACACCATGATTATGGATTTATAAAGGGTAAAAATTGACATGGAGGTGTTAAAAGGTTAGGGGAGGCCAAGTATTAATTGTAATGGATAAGAAATGTTAAAAAATGAATGATTTATAAAAGAAACAAAATTTATTTTTAAATCTGGAATTGGGCTCATGGTTTGACCCAAATTTTGAAAACCCACAATTTCCATCAAAATTAATGGGAAACAAAAAATAAATAAATAATGGAAATTAAATGAAAAATACCTTTAAAATAAGTCATGTATGTGATAGTATATATTTCCTCTTCAAATGACACATTCTATATGCATGCTACTCTTTTATAGATGATAAATTATTTTTCTGAAATTTAATGTTGCATGGCTAGCGAATGAAGGGTAATGTATATTGTCCTAATTTTATGAAGAATAAGTTATCTATATGGATTAAATATCATAATTTTTTTACTTTATTAGGCCATCAATGATTTTTTATAATGAAACATCCATATAGGAATAATTATAAAATGTTTTGAAAATATTGTCTAAAATAATAAATAGACTAATTTTATGTTTGGAAATAACATACTTAATAAATTAATAAATTAATAAATTTAAAGTTTTCATTTAGGAAAGGTTTGATAAAATCATGAAATAGGATGAGTGTTTCTATTGAATACAATTAGAGGGAGAAATTATCTATATTGATTTGTCTTATTTATTGAAATAAATTTAATGTAATTGATTAGATATATTAAAAATTTTAAAAAATATATTTTAAATGTTTCTTTTAATCCTTAAAATAGTTAATTAGAAGACAAATATGATTTATGATCTTGATGTAATCATGTGTGTTGGGGTATTAATTCAGAACCACAACCTTTGTTTATCAATCATAATAACTAAAATGGCCATGAGTTTCTTATATGATGAAATATTTAGCGAAAAAATATGGAAGTAATAAAGAATGATAAGGTTCCAGATGGTTACTTATATAACATGCCAATGTGGGTGAATCTAAGAGTGGTGTAATTCAAATCTCGATATCTCATGACTGTTAGATCCTTCTTCATGAATTAACTCTAATAGAAATATGTCATTTACTATGCAATAATGTGAGGTTGAAGGTGATTCAATTATGACACATTTATACATATATGTTTTCAAAAAGGTTGTTGAAGTGTTTTGCTAAAAATATATTGGAATATACACTATTAATTTTTTGTGAGTTTGAGAAAATTTTCCATCCATATTTTTTTACTAACATGTTGCATCTAGTTTTATACCATAAAGAATAAATACATCTTTTGTTCCCAATTACATAACATTGAATGATTCCAATAAAAATAAATATTTGAAAAATGATTTATTATTTCAGGAACATGAATAATCCTGAAGGTTCCATTATGAAAGGATATTCAACATAAGAATTTAGTGAATTTTATTCAATGTATTTGGATGATATGAGCACTAGATATAACTAGATAATTATAAATTAAGATAGGAAACATCAAAAAATTGGGCCTTCACTTCAATAACTTCCCCAAACATTGATAATTTTAATATTACATAAATTATTTATATTGGGCCTTGAAGAGTGGGATACAGCTCATAAATCAATCATGTTTAACTTTTTCTTTTATGATAGCCACATCAAGTAAGAAATTTGAAAATGAAAATGTAATATTATCATATATAATTATACATATATCTTAAACTTTTATTATTTTATTATAAAGGGAACATAAAAATTATTATATGTAGGATTTATTATTCGTTACCATTAAGAAGGATAGAAAATTTTCATACTTTAGAGTTTCCTACATTGTTTAAATTGAATGTGAAACCATTAACTTTAAAAAAGAAACATTCTCTCTTAATTTAAATACATTTATATATTTCGAGCGTCAGGTTTATCAGTAGACATAATCTCTTAGAAAATTATATCACTGAAATTTCTTCCCAATTATGTTTTTTGTTAATTCCAATCCTTAATGATTAATAATTACAACCATTTTATAACTAATGATATAGTTCCTCAGTCCAGTGATATCATTGAAAGGGTGGGGGGGGGGGTGAATCTGTGATCCCATTTAATTTTATAATTTTTTTCCTTTTAATAAAATTTTGTGGCTAGTTAAATGACATTCCTATATAACTGTTATCTTTCAAAATTACATTATTAATCTAGTAAATAAAGGCTGTGGTAGAAGTATTTACAAGGTTTGGTCACAATGTGAGCCTTCTCCTTCCATCATACATGTGACTTTGATAATACACTATGAATCACATGAGTAAATGTAAAAGAAATCTCTTTTAAATATTGATGGATAATTTAAAATAATTATGGGAATAAAATATCTAAAAAATATAGTTTTCAAGTGATCATAACTTCTACAAAGTGATGGGTTCATTATTTGGGAATCCTTAAAGTTAAATTTATCCATTGAAAAGATTTAACCACCTCCGAGTAGGAAAATTATACTACCTTTTGATAGTTATTTTTTGGTCCTTCCAATATTATCCTAGAACTGGTCTTCATTCAATATTTTGACTTGATATAGTATGGGTGTTGTCCTTATTCTCCATCAAGTTCACACAAACAGATCCATACCTAATAGTGTATAGACCATTGGAATTTCCCACAGGATCTCATGAACATATTTTTATACCATAGTTTATTGGTAGGTATACCTAATTATAACTTTTTATTTTTCATTAAAAACATAGGATCTCATGGGTGCATCAAGTTCTCTCATTAAATATATAATTGATCTTCTTCTAAAGTTCAATGGTATCAGGGTATCTCAAAAATCATTCATTTTTACCAACTATTCATCTCATATATGCATATATATATGAAAGTATATGTTTATATATTCCTAGATAAATATTATGAATAATATATACTTACATAGAAGAAGGAAAACACCATGAAATGCATCAATATATTATCATATTTTAAACTCATTCAAATCAAAGTCAAGATATCCATTGAAATTTTGTTTTAACTCATGATAGTAATCCTATTGTGATATTCATATTATCATATATTCTTGTCCACAAAATACATACTATTTTAAAAAAATTAAATCTTTCTCCCAATATTTGTGAGGGCATGAAATTTTTTGTGTCACTTGAAATATACAGTGTGGAAATCCCTATGTTGAACTTCCAATGTCAGGGGAATCTCAAAATTTTTCATTAGTTATAGAAAATGAATTTTTTTAACTCACATTTTCTCATAGGTAATTATTTTTCCTGAAATAATTAGTGTTACGATGTGGTTATCCTCATATTAATTTCTATAATTTTTTTAGTGATAAACTCTCCCAAAATTTTCACCAAAAGAACCAAAAAATTATACCACGACCTAGTTGTCTTCATTTCAAAGTTCTTTATAATGTAGTCTATTTTTATTTGGAATGAAGTATCTTGGATCCAAGATTTTTCCCAGAATATAACTCCATATTCAATATATTTAATTATGACCATTAAATAAATCATAATAAATGTATACATGAATAAAATTGAAACACCAACATAAAATTTAACCCCAAAATTCTAATAATCTTAATTCCAGAAACTCAATTTTTCACCCTATAGACTCCCCATAATTCTAAAAGTGCAGAAAAACCCATGATCCATGTCATACTTTCTAATTAAGATTACATGTAGATAAAATGACCCTTATAATAGATTGGATAAACATTAGGTAGAGCATGAATGAACCTTATGCATGTCTTACTTTCCTAAATAATCATCAAAATGGGTAATAACTCATACGCTGGTATCTTAAACTCATACAAAATTATGTATAACACTTACGTTGAATCAAGTTAATCATACAAATGTTTTTTTCTCCAATCACACAATGGTTATTATTTTGAAATATTTTCATATTACCTTTGAGCTGAAAATATTGAGAATGGAAAATGACTCATACACACTAGATGTAAATAAATCATACAAACATTATACTTAGAAAAAAATTATATCACATCTGAAATTATTGATCACTTGAAATTAAATTAGAGGAACTTATGTATCATATTTGGGCTTCTCCATAAACTCCAAATCATATTCTATAATTTTTTATATAGTTTATGTTTCCCCAAAAACACTTTCAATTAATTCCTTTAAATATCATCTCAATAATTACCATAATAATGGTTACTTCCTAAAAAAAATTCAAGGCGAGGTCTTCAAGGATAGAAACTTATCATCCAATTTTCTTTTCCATGTAAAATGGAATTATATCCCTTATGTACAATACATAATGGAACCATATCATAACACTTGAGGCTTTCCTTGTTGATAAGAAATAAAATTAATGCATGGGAACAACAATATCCTCTTTATATTTGTTCTCAATAGAACTAATCCCCTTCATTATCAACATGTTTTCATCCCATTATTATAATTATTGATAATAAATGAAATTTTTGATGTAAGGGATCGAATCTAAAACTTTAACTCCTTATTAAACATGAGAAAATGGTATTAAAAATATCTTAGTACCTTTATTTAAATATAAATTTAGCCAAATGTTTTTGAAATAGAATGATAACACCATAAGAAACTAAGGCAAAATACTTTAATTAATCTACGGGTCTCCAGGGCCTTCGGGTCATCAAAGGCCTTCGGGCCACAGGGGCTTCGGGCCACATAGACCATGGAGTATCCCAGTTCCCATAGAACAGGCCCCAGAAGAGGAACATAGAAACACGAGTAGCAGACACCTGAAGTAGAGCTAATCGGATCGGAAGAATGAGAGGGTATGATAGCCGCCATCAGGACTAGGCACCGTGAAACTTTGTACGGGGAAATGCTATCCGATCTTGAATGCAAGATGTTATTTTAGGTGATCAATGACGTGAAACCTGGGGAGGGGTAGTTCAAGTGGGCTGGGCCTACGGGTCATGTATTGGGCATGGTTTGCCTCTGGGCCTTCAGGTCATGTATTGCAGGTCAGTCGGTCCTTGTTTCTTGGGCCTACGGGTCATGTACGGGTTCCCCTTAAACCCTTAAAAGGGGGATTATCCATAATAAAATAAAAAATAAGGCCTTAGGGCCATTTGGTCTATAGTACACATAAAATTAAAGGGAATAAAAATGGGAGATATCAAGATCCTTAATTAGATTAGTTGGGGTAAAAATTTCCTCACAACCACATTCCTTGATTCCATCTAGTTCCTATATTTGGAGGACTCTTTATTCCTCTTATTCTAATTTTGTCATTATTTTCTACTTAAAGTAGCATGGTTTTTCTTATTTTATATTATTACCTTATGTGGGATCTTATTCTCATTTTGATATAGAAAGGAACATTATTATATGGATTTCATCTTCATCCGCTATTTCAATTTAGCTTAAAATTAGTGGGAAAAGGGTTTTTAACATTTCATTCTTCACATTGGTAATTATAAACCCACATGATGAATGAGTTTTCACATGGGTTAATAATTAACAGACATTAAAAATGATTTTAAAAATCACATTTTTCATTTAATTTTATAATAAATGACTTGAAAAATGAGTTTTGAAATTAGTTAGTAATTAAAAACTATTAAATTTTATGTCATTTATAAAATAATTGATGTATGAAGAATATTTTATATTTCATTTATTTAGTAACTAAAATATTAATACTTTTTAAAAATTTTAAAGTGTTGAACTTTTTAATTTTTTGAGACACATATTCTATTTCACCCATGAAGGTCCCTGATTTTATTCCCAACCCTCCCTTGACTTTATTCTCCCTCATTATTCATCAACATCACCATTATCATAGTCTCCCTAAATACTCGCAGTCAACACCACCGTCACTATTGTTTCCACCTTCTCATCCAACTTATTCATTTTTCATCACCTGTATCTGATATTTCATCATTACTTGTATTCATAATTCCAATCTTTCATGCATTTAAAGTTCGTATAAATTGATAAATCTCTGTTTTTTGGATTTTTTTGATTCAATAATTATTAATTTTAAATATCTTTTATAAATCATTTAAATTTACTGATTAATGTGTTTCTAAGGTCTTTTAATAAGAATTTAATGCATTTCCAATTATTTTCCGAAAAAATATAATATATTTCTTATGGGTATTGATTTTTGGGGACTAGAATTAATGGGTTGGGTTTGATTATTCAGTTTCTTCTTTAATATATCTCTCAATGTTATTGATTATTCATGAATTTGGATTTATTATACAGGATTTTAAAATTACATTATATAAAATATAGGATTTAATTTAACATGTTTAAGTATTAAAGGATTTATTCTTATTGGTTTTTTAGCTCTATAAATTTGAAAATGTCATAGTAAATTGTTATTAGACAAGTGGCTCTTCTAACTTATAATAATTAGTTATTTTTTATATATTATTAATTAATTATAATATATTTATAACTTCATCAATTAAAATCATTGAAAATTATGTATATATTTAAAAATATGATTCTAGTATAATTGATTTTTGTGGAAAATGTGGGAGGTTTTATAACCATATATTTGGAATAAAATATAAAATTTTAAAAAATGATGTTCAATTGTGTGAATTGAATTTATATTAAATTTTAACAAAAGAGTCTTTCAATAAGTAAAAAACGGTGTGATTGTTTAATATTTAATCAAGGTTTTTAATATGGCATTATTCAGTTTATTTTGAAATAAAAAATAATTTTTTTCATATAGGAAATAATCTTTTGTAAATTAAACAAACTGAAAATTACTTTTTTTATTATTAAATCAATTTTGAGGAAAGAGTGAGAAACCATACATGACAAAGTGAGCAACCATAATTTTTTAAATTAAACTAATTATATAAAAAAATCAATTTTTTTAAATAACATACATTATTTAATTTGAATTGATTTAATTGTATTATATTGATTTAAACTTTTTTTTGATAAATCTTAACTAATGTGTGGAATATTTATTTGATGTTTACATTTAACAATTATAAAGGACAATGTAGAATTATTTCACATACTACATGACACTATTAGCATTCTTTTTTTGTATTTTATTATATTTTCTTTTATACATATTTTTTTTCTTCATAAAATTAAAAATATTAATTCTAAAAAATATGTAAATATTCCCAATGCATATTTTAAAATTGTACAAAATTTCTCGACATTAAAAAAATAATTTTCCACTTATATTATAATATTTCTTTGTGTGTATTTGTATTTATAAAAGTCAATTTGAAATTAAATTTAAATATATACTAACTTATATTCTATGTTTTCAATTTTTATTAGTTGATAATGAGTAATAGTTGGATTAATGCAAGGTGAACTAGTGATGAATATAAGGAAGGATTTTATTATTTTTGGAAATGTCAAAATAAAATTCCCCCAAGCATAACCTATTTTTCTGACAATGTTTTAAATGTTTAAATATGAAAAAATTTAATAGAAGGGAAATAAAATATCCTTTAAATTGTATTTTTTTAATTTAAGTTATAGTCATTGTATTTTTCATGGTTAAATTGTGTAAAATTAAAAATATATTGATGATGAATATTTTTAAGATGATAAATAAGATCAAATTAAAGAAATTATTTATGATATTATTGTAGAGGAAATTGATAATTAATCGATTATTTAGCATCTATATAGTGATGCTACAAAAAATAATATCTAGGTTTTAAAAAAATTATAACTTTATTAACTATGTGAGGATTTATTAACTTGAATAATTGAAATGGATGGAATGACAAGAATATTATAGATTTTCAATAACTCCTAAAAGTAATACAACCTGAAGAAAATGGTCTTCTAGATTAAAATTATAATGTATAGAAAATATTATGCCCAATGGTTATGGGTAAAATAAGATAAATTCCCTCTCTATATTATTGTGTGTTATTTAGAAAGGAATAAGAAAGTTTTTCAGGGATTCATAAATATAAGACATCATGATATATGTTTAAAGAACAATCATTTGTTAATTTAGAAATTTCCAACACTCCTACTAAGGAAATTTGGAATCTTCCTATAGTTCCTAATTCGAAGTGTTTATTATCCAATTCAAAAGATAATTTTTTTATATGGAATGAAAATGAGTGAATATGTGATGAAAAATTAATCTACCAATATGATTTTCCATAATGAAATAAAATTGATCAAAAATTTCCAACCTTTGGAAATTATATTAGATATTGTGCATAAATGAAATGAATCCACATCAGATCCTTAGTAAAAAATATATTTCATGGTCTATTTTATTTTTAATTTATAAATTATCACCCAAATTCTGTATGAAGTGTAAATATATCAGGTTGAGTTGAATGATTTCAGGACTAAAACAACTTGTAAATGATATTGATGTTTTTTATCAGCATTAATTTATCATTTAAAAAATTTATATGAGGTAGGTATCAGAGTGTATTATTCTTATAAAATGGAGAATTTTCAACCGTATGAAATAACTGTGTTTATAATAAATGATTTCTTAGAATATGGAATTTGGATATAGTGTGAAAGGGAATAAATATTTTCCAATTTATGATGATAGATATTCATATTATCAACTATAATTGTTGGTCTGAGATGATAATGAATAAGACACAAGAGGGGTGGTAAACTATGTCCTTTTAAAAATACTGAAAATTTTAAACATCCCTATTGAAATAAATTGATCATATCCTTCTCTATTAATATCAAGTAAGGTATTTGAAAATAAATAAAACAAATAGTTGGACATGGAGATTCATAGTGGATCATGACATAAAAATTTCCCAGTCCACCCCACCAACAATCTCTCTATGAGCTTAGTAATTTTAATTATTATTTTTTTTTCCAAATACCTCAAAAACTGAGTGCATGGAAGTGACACATTACAAAAAATATTTTGCAGTGTCTTTGGGTTATTTATAGAGAACCTCACAAACCACAAATTAGTATAAGAAGAAGAATATTAAGAAGAACACTGAAGTGATATAGGATATCAAGTATTTATTATGATTATAATTTACTCCACAACTGATAGAAGTATACAATATTATATATAACAAAACAGTAAAAGATATATATTTGAATATTGATCAAGATTCATTATTCATATTATTTCCACCAATATTATAAAAATAAATAGTAATGTCGCACATGATTCGATCTTCAAATAATAGTAGAAATAAGGTCTTTAAGATTATATAGAATATCTCATCCTATCTTCTTTTGAGAATATAGAAAATAATAATGTTCATATAATTCTACCACTATTAAAATCATTGAGTAATATTAAATTATAAGGGTATAATGTTACTTAACTTTAATGAATTTTCTAAAGTTTCATGTAACCCAATATTTTAAAACCCAGTAGGAAGATATGTATATATATAGGGAATAAAAATAATTTGTAAATTCAGAAGCTATACTTCCATCATAAATTAGAAATTCATTTATCAATTATGTTACATAAAATTATCTATGAAAATTATAGAACTTTTCATTTTTTTATTTAAAAAAAATTAAAAATAAACTTATTTATATAAATTATATTATTATAATGCTTTAGTACCATGGTTGAATAAACCTTATTCGAAATAGATATAATTTATTATTTAAATATTAATTTAAGTTAAATGAAATTATCACTAAAATATCACAACAATTTCAATAATAAAATCCAAATATTTAAACTTAAATAACCCGATGTCATCAGACTTCTCAAGAAAGTGATGATAAAATAATCTAATCATTTTTCTCTCTAAATTATAAAACAAAATCTTCGAAAATATATCGATCACTATCATTATATTTTATGAGTAATTATACAAATGATAAATCACTATGAATAATATAGAAAAAATTATAGATTATAACACCAAAAAATGTTGAAAATTGAGTATTGTATTCTACATCCATATTTTCATAATTTCCAATACTACTTATACTTTTTTCTCAAGATTCAAAAAAATATTCTCCTTATTATTAGAAATATAAGTGATCTAATTTATAAATAAACAATTAGAATCTGAATAAATGATTTAATGGTGAGATATATTCTACATTCAAGATTCCCTTTCTAGTTTAGCAATGTAGAAATATTCTCTGAATGACCTACCTAATATCTTCTAAAAACATCATTCAATGATGCAATATGAATACTTCATAAAATTTCATATAATAAAATCTATATATTGTGACCTCTAAAATTTTTATTCAAGGATATCTTATATGCATGAAATTTTATAATACACACAATGTTTCTATCATGTTTTATTTTTACCTCTATGTAGCTTATACATAGAAGGCGTGGTGAGAGTTTCTTTTAGCCTATATATAGTGTCAAGGATACTTTCATTCAGCCTCATTTTCTATATTTTTCATCAAGAAATCACATATGGAAATCCAATATTAAATGATATATCTTAAAAGTCCTTTTTTATATCAATCACATGTGAAGATATGATCTTGATTAAGTTCCTACAATCATCCGTTATAAGGTCTCCAGTTAGAGAAATATGTATTTTTTCATCACCCATGCTCTAAGATATAATTATATATATTATATCCTATAGAATTAATTGTGTGGATGATTAAAGGATTATCTCCTTCAACTATTATCAAAAGATACATTAAAAAACAAGCAGCTACATGTATTATTTTGAAAACTATAGTTGAAATTCCATATCATCTACATAGATATATGAGTTCTTTATAGGATGAGAAAAATTCAAGAATACTTATTCATATTTAATGTATAATATATTATATATTAATATCTATAGATCATGATTTTCATAGGTTAATGAATGTTAATACCAGCATGTGTACAACATTTTATTTGTAGCAGCATTCATCATCTTCATGCAATATGAGGTTCTTCTTCCAAACATAAGTATCAATCTTAACAAACATAGAGTATACCAATGTGGGGATCATAGAAACAATTTGAGGTTCATCTTTAAAAATTTGAGGATAAACTTATCCAACGTGAGGTTAAAATTCACAAATATGGGGATAAAAAATTTCTATTTGGGGAATATTAATATAGGGATGAATCCTAACATGGAGTTAAATCACTTTTGAAAATCTATTAAAGTCACCAATATAAATTTATATGAATTATTTTAGGATCTTAATATTAGATTCCATATATAACATAGAATAATTATACTTATATAATTATGATACATCTACAATGGTTCATGAAACACATCATTGATACTTCCATAGCTCAATATATCATCACAAATTAGAAGAAAAATATCATCTAAAAAACCCAATCTTTACAAAAATGTCATAGAACATTAGATAATTTATAAATAACCAAAAAAACCATCTAAGCCTCCCTTGTAAATTAATTAAATAAAGATAAATTTATTTTCAATCTATATTAAAATTTTTCATGAAATGTTGATATATTTAGCTCACAGTAACTTTGAAAAATTAAAGTCATCAAAATATAAAATCTATGAAATCCAAAAAAATGTTGGAGAAACTTCAGTGAATTTTTAGAGCACCAAATAGATCATTTAAAACTTCATCATATATGAATGAAATGTATAAAAATCTCTTACATATCTAATGTTATATGTTTTTTATAATTTCAAGCACTATATACAGACTTATCATTGAAAATTTAAATGTCATATATACTAAAAAAATGTATATTTACAAAAATAAAACATGTAACTTTGGAAAAAAAGTGAGAATATTGAAAGAGTAATTTAGTTTTCATTGTAGTTTAAGGAACCAAATATAATCCTCTTATATTTAAATCAAATTAGGAATCATAAGATTCTATGCACATTTTCTCAAAATATAGTAAAAATATATAAACCTGGTAAATATGAAAATTCCTTACAATATCAAACTAAAACATAAATTGTTATAATAAATAATAATAGAATAAATAAATATTGAAAATTTTAATTATAAAAAAAATAGAGTGGAAATGATACCCTCAACAGTAAAAAGGGATAAAAATAGTATATATGTTTCATCGATGTTTTTTGTCTCCCATTCATTCTTATTGTAGATTAAAAATTAATTAAATGGCTCACATGAATTTTATATTACAAAAAATACTTATTCAATTATTTATTATTTCAAGAGGTTTAAGAACATTTATGTCACATTTAAAAAGAAACAAAAATAATGCAATGAAAAAAAATATTTGGGAGAAATGATCAATAATTTTTGAGCTTCTATATTAGAGATATAACAAGTTTAAACTTAACATTGATGTCATACATGTGTCAATGAATTTATGGGATAGTTTTATTGGAACATTTTTAGATATTAATTGAAATACTATGTTTGGGATGAATGTAATATTATACTTTCAGTTAATTGGGATACATTTGGTTTCATATTGAACTCTTAATGGAAGATGAATATACCTATTTCTATATTGTCATAAATTATCCAAGAGGGAGAAAACTAGTTTTTTTATAATACCTTAATGGTATCAAATTATTGTAGATTTAGTTTTTTAATATAAAAAAAATTCTAAATGATTTGAAGTTAACATTCATGAAATATCATGTTTTCTATACCATTATGTATCAATTCTTACCAGTTGCAATGCATTGAATACTACCCATAAATTCTAGAATGATTATTAGGATGGCATTTAATTTTTTAAATTACATTTTTCAAAATATTATTGATCTGAATTCATTAAAAAATTTTGAGCATAATAAATTTTATAAACATTGTCAACTCTAAATGTACCTTCCACATATTTTTCTGATATCATGGTGTATTTAGTGGTTTATTGAGTGTGAGAAATGAATCTTTTTATACTAGAATATATAAATTGGATGTACACTTTGGGAAGTTATATGAAAATATTCAAGGGATGTGTTAAGAATCTATATATATCATGAGACTCTATTGTTGATAAGTATATATCTGAGGAGGTTTCATAGTTTTATACAAACTACTTGTTTATAGTAGATCACATCATTTTTCCTACACCTGTACAAGAGTTTTTCTATTTTGGGGGCAAGTGGATATGTGGAATGAAAGTAAAACTATTGAAAGGTGAACATATAATATATGAATATTTATACATTTTGAATAACATAGATTATTCTCATTCATATATATTATTTCATATTAATGTTTTAAACCAACATTATATAAAGAATAAATATATACAGATATAATACGATCACAATAAAACTTATCCCATGGTTTTAAGAGACTATGCAAGGTATATTAGATATATTAGAACACTGAGATAGTTAGAAGGAAATTCATGTTTAAATTTGATAAGATATTTTGAGAATGACATTAATAGATATAAATTTTCTATAAAGTGTCGGGATAAAAAAAGTGAAGTTCAAAATAGTAGTGTATTGGTGTTCACAAAAACAATAAAATTTTATGTTCAAAATAAAAAAACCAGTATTTGTGTCAAGGGTATGTTATAAAGTATTTAAAGAAATATGGGATATTGATTACATTAAATTTTTAGTTATAGTGTTTAATAATAAATGGTTTATCAATAACAATACTCACATGAAATATAAATTTGGTTTAATAGTAGTGAACTTGAATAGATTGGAATACACATCAATTAATTTTATCATGGAAACACATGCAGAAAATATTCATATGTTCTTGATCCATCAAATGCATAATGGTTTACTTTTTTCAAGGGATTTTTTTTTAGTGATGAAAAAAATAGTAACAATATTTATTTATTTGATATAAATACTTACATGGAAATATTATTAGATACTATTAAGGACCACATCATATAAATGGTATTTCCTATACAAAAAATATCACAAGTAAGGAATAATAAAAAATAATCCTTTAGTAATTTAAAAATATTCTAATTGATATATATTTATTTCTTGTTTATATTTTTAAATTTCATAAAATATTAGATATATTAGTTTCAATTGTTTTACATAAAACAAATATTTTAAAAAGTTTGATAATTTTTTTGAATTATTTTATTTTTGTTTGTAATTGTTTTAATTATTAAACTTTATAATTAACTGTAGTTTTTTTTAAAAAAAATTACTTCAAATTAATTTTCTTTTTTATATATAATTCAGTGATTCATAAATATTTCCATTATTATTTTAACATTTTAACTACTAAATAATAAGATAAAGAATTATTTTAGTATTCTTTTTAACATTATTGTTAAATAATTTATCAAATATGATGAAAATTGGTTTGTTTTTTATTTATCTATTTTGATTGTATTATTTCAAAAATTTTATTCAAATTTTTATATAACAGTCAAATTTTTATACTGTTTACTTATTTTACCCTCTAATTATTTAATTTCACCCATCACTACTATTTTCGGTATCTAATTTAATAAATATTCTTAAAATTTTTTTTAGTTTAGTTTATTTTTTTGGGATCATTTTTTATTTTTTATTAAATTTATATGTAACAGTTGGATTTATATATCAGTGTAATAATATTTATTGATTTGATTTGTAGGATAATTCCATATCAGACAACTGAGACATCTTGAAATTTTGGTGAAGACCATACACCTAATTCTATTAATGAGCCTCCACATCCTTATATATAGGATCCTTATATTTCCACAAAGAAGGATAATTCTTATAGGGTTGGTAAATGTGGAAGTACATGTTTTCCAAAATAATCAGTTTCCATAGCCAGGACCATATGATATATATTGAGTATGATGATAATGATAATCATAGAGATCTAAATTTAAAAAAAATTAATTCATTTTTTGTAATAAATTTTATTAAACCACAATATTTCACACATATTTCTTTTTAAATAAACTTGTAGTATTGTATATTTTCCTTACACGCATCTGTGAGTCCAAATAATCTGAAATAAAGTAATAATTTATAACCCAATAGTTAAATTGGAAGGTATGAATAATAATAGAAAAATTATGAAAAAAATATTTATATAGGTTTTGAATAATTCAAATGTCTATTATTTTATTATAAATAAGTACGCAATTTTCAGTAAAGTAGTTTCATGTTTCAAAAATATGTTTTCCTCAAAACTGGATTTAATTTAATTTTGTGCACAAATATTATAATTAATTAATAATATTTATAGAAAAAATTTGAAAATAATAATCATTTTTTAAATCCTAATTTATATATTATCTTAGGGCTAATTTTAATTTTTTTTCCAAAAATGATTATTTTTCAATAAATAGTGAAAAAATATTTTTTTTATAAAAACCGGTAGTTATTTTAACATAAAAGTACCATTAAGATTTGAATTTGATATTAAATTAAAATAATTATAAATTAATTAAAAAAATATAATTAATTACATAGGAATCATCATTATAATTTATTTGGTATAAGTTCATTTTTGTGCTTCAAAACACATTTTTCTAAAAACAGTTTTTATAGAAGCAATGTCTTTTTATACTATTAAATTAAATTAACATATATGGATTGATTTTTTTAGTGAAATTTATATATCATATATTAAATAATATATTTCAACCATAATATGATGTCTTTTACAATCAGGTAGTTGAAATTAAATTAATTTTTATTCTTAAAAAAGTATTTATCTAAAATGGGTTTTAATTACAGTTTTCATGCTTATTTAAAATTAAATTCTTCCAATTATAGAAATTTAATCTAGTAAAATTTATTCCAAATTAATAATAATAGTAATAATTATTATTATTCATTATTCTCAAATTAATATAAAAAAATAAAAAATTTCATTGCTACAATTGAGGTTAAAATGGGTTTACCGGGAGATAAACCCAAAAATAAAGGTAGGATTGCCACCTACATATGTCAAATTTTAATT
Source organism: Viscum album (assembly GCA_963277665.1). Classification (NCBI taxonomy): domain Eukaryota; kingdom Viridiplantae; phylum Streptophyta; class Magnoliopsida; order Santalales; family Viscaceae; genus Viscum; species Viscum album. Next base: position 865,036,968 of record OY728134.1, on the reverse strand, counting down.
TTTTGAAGATATTAAAACTTTATATTATAGATTCTAATAATTTTATTTTTGGGTCTGATTTTTTAGGAATGTGACCTTTTATCATTAAAATTATTTAAGAAATTCAATCTATCCTTCCCCTCACTTATAAAAGGGAACTTATTCTCTCACTTTATTCAAACTAGTTTTGCCTTATATATCAACCAATTACTAATAAAAACACCTTCCAAGTTTTCTTTTCTTCATCCTTGATATTCTAGAATTCTCATAATATAAATCATTCAAGGATTAATGTGTAATCCAAAGGAGATCTCTCAAAGAAAAGGTATAAATATTAACTGAGTTCTTTCTATTTTATTTCTTCCTATACCTCAAATAAACTTGTTTTATCAATAAAAAAATTATGAGTCCAATATAATAAATACAATTAGATATTATTATGATTTTTAAAATAAATTTCAAATATATTTTCCATCAAATGGGAGATGAAGGTATCACTTGTGCATCTGTGTGTACTACCACCTCCACGTAGCAATATGATTCCTTTTCCAAAAACATTATTCATGGCTGGTTATTATGATAGATTTAATTTATATATTATATTTATGATATAATAATGATTCTATGATTTATTTATTAATTTTCCTTTCTTTCATTCCATCCATCAAAAAATGGAAATATTACTCATGTGTATGTATAGACTACCGTCTCCACATAATGACATTATTATTATTTGTTATAATAGTATATTAATGGTTATAAATATGTATATAATTAATATATATGACATTATAATTATTATTTTTATTATGGATTTGAATTTATTAATTTTTAATGACCAGAACTACCAGTCCAAAACATACATGAAATATAAAGCAATTAACACCCGAAATGATGATGATAATGAAATATTGTTAATGAAAAGGCGATATTATGTTATAAGTAAACCATATATGGTATTATAGGTATCTATATAGATGTGTTATAGAATTATAATAAATTTAAATTTATTATAAAGTATTTTATAATACTTATAAGGGAATGTGTTCTTGAGGTAAGGTTTTTTAATCTCAATTTCTCTTCATTGACACATGTTGTAATGTTATGCACCAATTTTTTATCTCAGGGGTGTATATACTACCCAATAATGTATATTGGTATAATCCATGGATTAAATCATGGTATTTATAGATCCATATGATTTTCAAGCTTCTAATTACTTTTGATTCCATGATTACTAAAGTCATATGAGTTTTAAGTTACAATCTCAATTCTTTCGAGATTATTTATGATTTTTTAATGGTAAAATTATATGATATATATCCCATGAATCTTATGTATTTTCTTATACTATGTTTATTTATAGATACTAATTTTTTTTATTTCATTTTTCACTTTCTATGTACTCAATATACAAAAAGAATGTTTTAAGGAAAAATGACATTATTTCTCTATTTGGTCAGAAATATTTTTTTCTATGTCCATAGTTTAATTAAAATATTTTAAAGAATGTTTTTTATAATTATCCAAAAAAATATTAAATCCATTTATACCCATTTTTCAATTTTTATAAATATAATTAATGTAATCTTCTTGTACTTTTCCAAATAAGGTACATCTAAATTTTTACTAAAAATGTGAAAGGAATTTTTGTTTTAACATGCCCCACATGAATGGATTTACCTAACATCATAAATAATATTTTATTTGAACATTAATTTATAAGTTTAATTAATTTTATTCAATGAAAAAATTCATTAATTTTTTTTTATATTTTTATTTTTTAAATTAGTGATTTCAAAATGAAAAGGTTATTTTCATAAAGAGATGTTCTAGTGATATTTTAATGTTATTTTCATCGATAATGACATCCTTTGATATTTGTTGTGATTTAATTGGGATATAATCCAATGTTACCATATTTATTTCATAATTGGATGGTTTATGAATATGATTATGAAATATTTATGAACATGATATCATTTCCTTAGGTTATGTTATAATGATATGATGAATGTTATTTGATAATATGGAAAACATATGTATAGTTTTCATTATTTTCTGGTTGGGTCTATAATTATATATCCATCTAATGAATTTTTTAAATATAGATATCTCATGAGATAATAAGTACAATAATAGGGAGTAAACCTAGTTTAGTAAGATACTTTGTCCAATAAGATAGTGTTTTGAGAGAATATTGACTAAGGAATGATGAAATAGTGAGTGGTAGACAATTGGAGATCACAAATTTGGATTCAAAAGAGGCTGGGGGTTGGTAGGATTTGGATTGTACACTAATATTAATATTGTCCTGACTTTTAAGAATGAAAATTCAAAGTTTGGGGTTCGGTCAGTTCCCCTTGAACCAAAATTTGCTGATATTTTTCATAAATTGAATTTTGATCTTGGAGGGAGTTTTGTTATTGAGTCTATGAGCCCAAAATTTGAAATTGTAGAGGCACCTAATGGGGTTTCAATGGGAGTAGAAATTGATGAGGAAGATAATGGGATGGGTAAATATTTATCAAGGGAACCTACACATAAAGAAGGAGGTGCAGGATGGGTGAAGGCTACGTGTGGGGTAAAATTGGGAAGAATTGGTCCAAAGGTTATAGTTTTAAATCGATTCAAGCATCTCGAGGTTGATGAAATGCATCAGGAACCATAATAAGGTATTCCTAATATTAGGTAGGTCCCTTTGACTGGTTTAGTCTCCCAACCAACTACTGTTGATCACCTTTCTCTCCTATAGTCAGTTGAGGTGAAAAAACTCCACACTGTACATGTTGATGGTGAGATATCTCAAATGGGGTGAGGTTTGGGGGATTCTCCACAAGAGGGTGGCCTCACATCAAATGTTTAGCATACTAACTTGAAAAAATATATTGATGTCACAGTTCAAGACATTGAAGGCTACTTGGTTAGGGCCTACAAGGATGGAAGGAAGGGAATCCCTGAAAGGAAGGATTACTCATTATTGCCTCCTCCAATAAAGACCTGTTTAGTGAAGAAATATAAGAAGATGGATATCCAGGTAAAGTTAGGTGATATTCCTGATCAATTTATGGAATTTCTCATGAGCTAAAAAGATGAAGTGGAAGAATAAATTTTGTCTCTAAATGATATTGAAGAAGAAGCTGCTAAAATGATGGAGAGATCAATAGTGAAGACCCTAAATGAGGATAAATATATCTGGATCGACAAGAAGGACCTGATCTTGTACATCTAGTCCTAGGAAAAACTGGACTTTTGGTTTGAATATCATATAATCGATGAACCAGACACACAAGTAAACAATATTCCCTGGAAATTTTTTAGGGAGTTTAAATATGGAAGGATTAAATTGTCCTTTAATGATTTTATTATCTCTTTTTTTGGTTGAACTCATGTTTCACACTTTTTCCTTAAAAGTGTTTGATAAAGAAGAATTTAATTTTCAGCCAGTCAAGAATATGAGAAGAATCACCTTGGGAAATGTCTCAATGAAAGAATAATATATTTTATGTGTGGAATAAAAGGTCATAATGCAACTAATTTCTAATTAAAATGAAAAATTTAGTGGAGGGAAACAAATTTCACCATAGGTAACCATTGTTATTTCAATGTCTTGTGTTTGGGTAACTAAGGTAATATCTAAGTCGATACCCTTATCCAAGGGATAACTCTAAGGACATATAAGGGAATATTGTATGTTTATTACTGAAGTGGGGAATGATGGTTATGGAATGATTATCCTAAACTCTAATTTTGGGAATTTCATATTAATGTCTTTAAGAATGTGACTTATGAAAATATTATTATTATTCCTTTTATGGGAATTTATGTGTTTTTGAGCATTTATTATCTCTCTTTACATGGATACTTTTAAAATTTCTATAATATGAAAGTCTCATATGATATTCCAAACCAAAATTAGATAATTTATTGATGTTAGGGTAAAATTTTACTTATAAATGAAATTACATCAATTTCATGGGTCTTGATTCCTATTCAAATGGGTGTTTTTATCAGATGGTTGGGGATAAACTCAATATTGAAGATATGACTACTACACAAGAGTTTGTTGATGTCTTTTTTTTAGATCTTCCTAGACTCCCTCAAAATAGTGAAGTTTAGTTTTCAATAAAACTCATAATTAGTGATACACTAATGTTAAAGAATTCATATAGAATGGAACTGATTGAGTTATAAGAATTAAACAATCCACTTCGGGAGAGTCTGAATAAGGTATTAATTTATCCAAGTGTATCACCTTAGGTAGAACCTATTATTTTTATTAAAGATAAAGATGGTTCAATTCAGATATGTATGTATTATTAGGAACTTAACAATATCCCAATCAAGAATAATTTTCCCATGTCCCTTATTTTTGATTTTCTTGATCAATTACAAGGAGATACATACTTTTCCATGATTTATCTTTGATATGGATACTATGATTTGAGGGTAAAATGTGAATACATACCCAAGAAAGCCTTCCTTTATAGGTATCTGCACTATTAATTAATAGTAATTACATTTGGTCTTAACAATTTCCCCACTATCATTATAGATTTTTTGAATAGAGTCTTTATAGATTACCTTGATCAGTTTATGGTTGTGTTTATAGATGATATTATTATATAATCAAATATCAAGAAATATCCTGAAGATTACTTGAGGATTATACTATAGACACTAATTAAAGATAATTTCTATGAAAAATTTACTAATTGTGATTTTTTTATAGATAACTTCATTTTTAAGTAACAAAATATCAAGAGAGGGTATATTAATAGATCCATAAAATATGGAAGTTATTGAACATTATCCAAGATCAACCACTATGAATGAGATATATAGTTTTCATGGATTAGATGGATATTATTTTAAATTTTTTAAGTATTTAACATGGATATATAATACAAAAAACATGTTAAATAATAATAGAGTTAAGTTCCTTTGGACTAATGAATGTGAATAAAATTTCATGATACTAAAGGGAGGGTTGGTTAGTGCACATGTTCTTAAAATAATCTATAGCGGAGAAGGTTTTTTGATTTAAAGTGATGAATTAATGAAGGTATTGGGTTGTTTTTATATTCATAATGATATGGTGATATCCTATGCCTTAAAAAATTGAATGTTCAGGATAAAAATTACACAACTCATAATATTTAGATTATTGCAGTAATATTTTCATTAAAAATATGGAGGCATTATCTTTATAAATAAGGCTATTAATATATACTAATAATAAAATATTAAATTATAAATTCAACCAAATAGAGTTTAATATGTTCCAAATAATATTGTTGGAGTTGATTTAAGATTATTTTTGCACAATATATTACCACTGTGAGAAAGTGAACTAGGTGGATCATTCTTTGAGTCAAGCCAATCATGCTAGCTTATCAATGATGGGGGGGGTCACAAAAGATACAATATTAATATATTTTCAAATTATATAACTTAAAATATTTAATGAATGAGATAAATTTTATCATACTCAAATGAGTGTTCAATAATTTATCCATGTGAATATTAAAGAGTTAAAGAAGGAGGATGTGAAGCTGAGAAAGCAATGTGAGAAGTGTTCCGAAGTTCAAACTTGGTTGTGTTGGAATGATAAGGCTCAATAATTGAGTATTAATCTTTTCAATTTCATCATTGATGAAATATATATAGAAAGAATCTCATAGCTCACCATCCTTTATTCATCCTGAAGGTACGAAGATGTATAGAGGTTTGAAAAGGTATTTATGATACGAAGTCATGAAGAGTGATATTGTAGAGTATGTGCCTTAGTGGTTATTATTCCATCATCTTAAAGTTTATAGATACAATCTAAGGGGATGTTAAAAAAATTATCCATAACAGAATGAAAGTGTGAAACCATCACCCTTGATTTCATCATTGAACTCCCCAAAACATCTAAAGGCTATATTGTTATTTATGATATATTCAATCGTCTTATGAAGTAAGCGCACATTTTTTTATCAGAGTATATTTCTATCTTGATAAAATTTCTAGGATATACATTAATAAAGTGGTAAAGTTTCATGAAGTACCACATTATATTATATCTAATAGGTATCCAAGGTTTACCTCAATGTTATAGATAATCTTTCAGCAAGCTCTGGATATAGAGTTGTGTTTTATTACATCCTATCATACTTAGACATATGATCAGTCTGAAAAGACCATTAAAAACCTGTAGGATATGTTGAGATCCTAGTCTCATATTTTAAATTTGGTCAGGATCAAAACATTTTTCTAATTTAATTAACTTACAAAAATATATTTCACTCAAGTATTCAAATGGATATTTATAAATCCCTCTATTTAAATAAGTGAAAAAATATTACATGATGGATTGAAGTTACATAAATAAAACTATTGGGAGTTGATCTATATGAGTAAAGGGTAGTGATGGCTAGATCCATTCGACAACACATCAAAGTAGCTCAGATTCTACAGAAGAGTTATGATGACAATCATCGATTAGAGATGGAATTTGATGTTAGTGAGAAGGTATTGTTTTAAATTTATCTATGGAATAAGGTTATGAGATTTTTATAGAATAGAAATAGGAGATCTGTGTATATTGTTCTTTTCAATATTATTTTTCAAATTCATATGGTTTCTTATCACTTTTCACTCCCACTAAACCTCTATCATGTTCATGATGTGTTCCATGTATCTTTCATTAAGAAGTATATACCAGATGTTTCACCTATAAAAAACTCATATTATGTACTGATGAAGCCTAGTATTTATTATAATAAAAACCCTATTGAAATATTTAATCATAGAGATATATTTCAATAGAATAATAATAATATTCTAGTTAATGTTGTTTGGAAGAATCATAGATTCAAGGAAGCTACATAGGAACCCAAGGATTTGATGAAGTAGATATATCCACATTTTTTACATCAGATTAGTTTAATTGTAATGGAAAAATTTGATTTATGGGGGGGGGGGTTAATGTAACACAATAAGATTTTATATTTATTTATTTTTCAATAAACTTGAAGTATTTAATATCTTTCCTCACACGCAACCTTGAGTCTAAATGAACAATAATAAGTAATCATTTATAACCAAGATGGTAAATTTGTATATATATATATATAAATTAGATAGTTAGTAAAAAATATTTATAACAGTTTTAAAGGATTTAAATTTATTGATTCATGTATAATAAATAATTACTCAATTTTTAGTAAATTTATTTTATACTTTGAAAATTGTTTTCTTCAAAAATGGTTTTTATTTAATTTTATACAAAAAATTATAATTAACTACTAGAATTTTTATAAATTTCATTTTATTAAATGAATATAATTTTTTAAAACATCATTTTGATATTACATATGGGTGAATTTATAGTATTTTTCAAACAATATTTATTTTTCAGTTAATAGTGGGAAAATGATCTTTTTTGTAAAAATTTTACTTTCTTTTCAAGAAAAAGTCTTATTTTGTTTTGAAAGTGGTCTTAAATAAAAATAAAAATTATTTAATTATAAATTAACTAATTAATTACATTGGAATAACCATTACACTTTACTTATGTAAAAGTTCAATTTTGGGTTTAAAAACACATTTTTCTAAAAACTATTTTATACGTGTAATGTGTTTGTATCTAAATAAATTATATTAATGAATATTTATTAATGGATTTAATAAAATTTATAAATTATTTATTAAATAATTTATTTTAAAATTAATTTTATGGTTTTAATAATGTAGGGAAAGGAATTAAATTCCATATTATACTTAAAAATTCATTTATTTACAACATGTTTTCATTGAGATTTGCATCATTTTTTAAAATTAAATTTCACCACTTATAGAAATTGAATCTGGTAAAATGTATTAAATATTTTAAATCATTATAATTAATATAATTTAATATTGAAATTTATTTTGGGTCATAATGAGTAGTAAAATCAGTAAAATTTTGTTACTGCACTTAAGGATAAAACAAGTTTACCGTGGGGATCAAACAAAAAGATAAGGGTAGGTTTGCCACAAAAACTTGTAAATTTTTTATTTTTTAAAGATATTTAAACGTTATCTTATCCTATGTTTGAATACTTTCTCATATGGATTTACATACCCCTGAAGGTGAACTTATATCATTGACATATTTTAAGAAATTTCATATCTATCCCTCATTTAATTTATAAAAGGGCACCAATTATCCTCTCTTATTCACACCATTTGAGCCATCTAGATCAGCCAATACCTACTAAAAAACTTTACTATACTAATTAAATTCACACTAGAGGTATTTTTTCTTCTCCAAGTATAATAATTTAAGTCTTACAGTGTAATCCAAATAAATCCTCTCAAAGAAGAGGTATATATATTAATTGACCACTTTTGATTTTATTTCTTCTTCTAGTTCTAATAAAAGAAGTTTATCAATAAAAAACATGGTGAAGATATTATAATACATGAACCAATATATTATTATTATGATGTAACAAAAATTCACACATCTCTATCGAAGTAGAGATCAAAGTATCTCTCATGCATACATGTGGACTACAACCTCCATGTAGCGATACAATTCATTTTCCACCACTATATTTCATTGTTGGTTATTATGATATATTTAATGTATGTAAATAATAATTATAATATAAAAATTATAATTTTGGAATGTTGAATCATTATTTACCTTTATTTTATTCAATCCATTTAAAAATAAAAACATTACTCATGCGTACATACAGACTACCATCTTCATGTAGTGATAAAATTCATTTTTCATCACCACTTCATATGAATGGTTATAAATAAATAAATAAATAATAAATAGATATATAATTTTTATATTATTATTTACATTCTGGAGATGAATAAATCATGATCAAAGTGAATGTCCTATAATAACCGAACCAAAACAGACATGAAAAAACGATGCAGTCAACACCCAAAATAATGATGACATTGAAAGATTATTAATGAATGGGGGATAAGATGATATAAGAAAACCACTTATAGTGTTACAGATATTAATATAGTCATTTTATGAAATTTTTAAAAAATTAAATTTATTTTATAGGAATTTGGAGTGCATAGGAGGTAAGACAAACTTGATGGACGAGTTTTTCATCTCAATTTCTCTTCCTTGAGTCCAATTTTAATTTTTTGCGCTAGATTCTTATATTTATCATGTATATACTTTACAAGAATTTATTTTTTAATATTCTATAGTTTAATTCATGGGATTTATATATCTATTTGATTTTCAATCTTTCAATTACTTTTGATTTTAAGATTACTAAATTTGTAAGGGTTTTTTTGTTACAATATCACTTTTACCTTGATTATTTATGCTTAAATTTATGAAGATGAAATTATATGATAAATATCTCTAAAATAATTAGAATTTTATTATTACTAATTTATTTTGTCATATTATATTTTTTCCTTTAATTTTCCCATCTTTAAGTTGTCAAGAGACCAGAAGAACATTTTTAGTAAAAAATTAATTTATTTCTCTGTTCAGTCAGGAATATTTTTTTCCATGTACATATTTTATTTAAAAAAATTCCATGAATGTTTTTAATAATATAAAAATAATAATTATTAATTTATAACCATGTTTTACATTCTATTTAAATGTTTTAAATTAATATTTTTTCTATTTTCTGAATGAGGTACTTCTGCCATTTTACCGAAAATGTGAGATGAATTTTTGTGTTAATGTGCACCATAATAATGACCTTCCATGAATTCATGAATAAATGTTTTATTAAATATTACTTTATAGGGTTACTATTCTATTTTAAAATAAAATATTTTACCTTATATTTTTTGAAAATTTTATATTTTAAATAATAGATTTGAAAAAGAAAATGTATTTTCGTAAAGAGATGTTTTAGTAACCTTTTAAATATATATTCATCTATGAAAACATCCTTTGATGTTTCTTATTATTTACTAGGGATTTGATACAATAATACCATATTTATTTATTATTTGGATGGTTTATGAATATGATGATCAAATATTTATGAAACCCATTTCCTTTACATGGGTTAGGATATGATTATATGACGAGTCTTTTATGATCTTATAGAAAAATATATATGGTTTTAATTATGTGATAGTTGGATGATGAATTATATAAACCTAAAATACATTGAGTAAATATGGATATATCGTGATATAATAAGGACTAGAATAGAGTGTGAAACTAGTTTAGTAAGATACATGTACAACAAGACAGTATTGGGAGTGAACCTTAACTAAGGAATGATGGAATGTGGAGTAAACCCAATCCACTATGATAGTCCTAGAAAAGATACTTGGCTAAATAACTGATTTTATATACTTATGTACATACTAAAAACATATTACTTATTCTTAGGTTATGTTCTCATGAAACATTATTGATTATTGATTATTCCATACTCTTATGTATTATGAATTTTGTTATTACATAGCCTTTTGTGATGATTCATGATTAATGATCCTTGAATCTTTGGATATAACTTTTGTATATTATGATCATGTTATCATACCCATATGATTTTATTTGGATCATTTATTATCATGGATTGATACCTCTTATGTTTACCCTTACTGAACATCTAATCTCACCATTTCTTATGTTTCTTTTTCCCATGTTATGAAGAAATGTTTTTGATATATGTATCTCATGCATGAATTTTTATGGTGATTTAATATATTTATTTCAATATTTAAATGATTATTATTTAAAAATTTTGGATAGTTTTACTCATTTTTGGTGTTATTGAGGGATACAACAGATATTTGAAAAGGTATAAAAAAAGACACTGTGCATGACTAGCTTTGTTTGCGGTGTGAAATCAGATTTTTGAAGATGATCATGGAGGACTTCTAAGGCACAAAACTGAAGAAACAAGAAAAAACAAGGCTTCCAGAGATGAAAAATGAAATTACATGTCATGTAATAATTACACATCGTGTATGAGTTCATGTCATGAATATAAGGACATGAAGTAAAGTGAATAAAATCAATATTAAAATTTTCACGTGGTGTAATAATTTACAAGTCGTGTAAATTTGGAGGATGATATTTTAATGCCTAGATTTTACATATCTTAAACATTTAACAAAACCTTTGACATGGGACCCACCCAAGACCACCATTAATCCAATTCTTAATGACCTTCATTAATACTATATCCCATATTGATTCTATAAATGGAGGTATAGCCCGCTGTTGTTGAAGATATCTCGGAGAACAAAGCTTGGAGCATAAATATATGTTGTGCATGAACCTCCTTGAGTTTATATCCATTTTTATTATACAATATTTCTCTTTTATCCTTCCCTTTTATCCTATAATTACTATGATTATAGGGTAAACCCTTCTTTATGCTAGGGTTATATAATAAAATCAGGAAGGTGTCACTAGATTTATTTGATTTCCTTTATTCATGTATTTGGTTTGCGAGATTTATTTAATCAATTTCCAATCCATTTAATTTTATTTTATCATGACCATTGATATTTCAATATGAAAGGAACATTAAAATTGTGAAATTTAAAACCCTACATGATTTATAACCATTTTCAAATTTACTGGAAATTAGGTTTAAATATGGTATCTAGACAAACTTGATTTGGAAAAATCCTAAATTACCATACCAAGGGAAATAGGTTATTCTCATGTTGATGAGGGGATACTATAAGGTCTTAGCATTAAAATTTATATAGTCTGGTAAATTATTTTAGAATTCACTTTCTTTCACCCACAAAGATATTTTCATTTTAGAGTTTTATATAATCAGGACCTAATGCATACATATCAGCCCATAAGAATATAAAGTAGGTAATAATAAAATAGTATCCATTTATTCTATAATACAATTGTTTTTAATAAAACATGAAATATTTTCATGAACAATATTGAAAACATTCATCTTGGCCTCTTATTTTATCTTACCCATCCTTAAAACCTATGAAAAACATTTTAAAACATTTGATTATCACAAAAAGACCAGTTAGGGACATAAAAAGAAGGAATGAAACCATTATTCCATTAATAATTATAAACATATGAAATAATTTTCACAAATACAAACTTATCACCCATAAAGTATCATATAATTACATTGGGAAAACACGATATTTCCCTGAAAGATACAAAACATAAATAAAACCATAAAGGTAACATGATGAATTCCTTACTTAAGATTTTAACCCTTGTGGATACCATATGTTTTTTAATCCTTATGACTACCTTATAATGTAACCTTCATGTCTACCTTATGATGTAACCCTCATGTCTACCTTATGGTGTAACCATTGTAGTTTCACTTGGAAAAACCATTATGGTCAAATTCCAACATAATCATACCCAATGAATTAGAGGGATATATAGGTCCCACCCTTCATTATAAACAATTACCAAGAACTATAAAATAATCCTAAAACATCAATACTTTCATCATAAAAAAACATTCCTTGAGAAAAATCACATATTAAATGAATATTGCACACATACAAGGAAAACATTTTATTTGAAAATAAACATGTAATGTTATAATGAAAACATCAAAACATTATGGTGTCATAAAAAAGAGAAAATACACTAATTAATTATAAGTTAAAAATATTTTATCTTGAATTTTTTAAAAAGATACATTTAAGTGGATTTAAAAAAGGAAAGTCCATTATCTTGGGTTTGACTTCCTTCAAAAGTGTTCAAACATCCTCTTGAACCTCTTCTATTTGAGAACCTCCTTAAGGTACTTGGTTTTGGCCTTTTGGTAAGACCATAAGGTCTTGGATGTGGGGAATAGGTTTGGTAATTAAATTGGGTAGAAATTAAACAATATAAACGACTTTAGAGGTGTGAAGAGAAGAGGTGGTGATGGGTGATTTTATAGCGGAGGAGAGGGGTGTTTTTTGATTATTTTATTCATTAGTTTATTATTTTGGATCAATAATGTGAATAGTTTGAACCTTATCACTATATATACTAAAATATTGAAGGAAAAATTGATATTTTAGGCTCATATCAACCATACATCATCTATGAATCGAGAATTCATTAATTTTTAAAATAGCGTAAATTATCGTATTTCAACAAAAAAATCAACTATTTTAGAAAAATACAAAAAATTCACCGTAAACTTTTTTTGATATGTAGAATTTAAAAATGAAATCCATTTTATGAAAATAATTTTCCAAATATAAGAAAATCAATTTATAATTAAAATCTTTATTTTCTAAAAAAATATCGATTTTGAAATTATAACTGATTTTATGGAACTTTGAAAAAATAATTAAGGTCTTAAAAATATATATTTTAATTCTATACCACCAGTAATACTTCCAAAGGTCTTTTTACATCATATTTTTATTATTATAAACTAAAACTAGAGAATAATGAACTTCAGTTGATAATTATCTCTTTAGTTGGGAATTACAAGGGACACATAATCTCTTTCAAAATCTCAAGACACAATCTTTATCAACATTAAATTTAGGAATCTTATGTTCTTTAACAAATTCTACCTTTTTATGTATCTCACAGTCTTCCTTTTATTCTTACTTAATTATTTCTATGAGATATGACTTCACTCACACTGGAAACAAAAGAGAGGAATTTCCTGCACTAATAACTTCCAAGCCAAAATTCATGAAATCATAAATCAAGGGGTCATGATCCAAACATAAAATGGTTAATGATGTATTATTTTTTTAAATCAAGTCATCCACCACATTTTTTTCTTTTTTTAAGATGGTAATTGATCATGCAAACATAATCCTTTATCAGTTTAATCCATCTTCTCTGCTTCATGTTCAATTCCTTCTGAGTAAATATATACTTCAAACTTTTATGTTCAGTATATATTTCACATTTGGATCCATATAAATTATGTATCCAAAATTTTAAAGTGAAAACCACAACTGATAATTAATATATCATGCATGGGATAATTAAACTCATGAGTTTTCAATTGTCTTGAAGCATAATAAATTACCTGATCATTTTGCATCAAAACGCAACCAAGTAACTTCAATTAAGAATCATTGTAGATGAAAAACTCTCCATTTCTGGAAGGCAGAGCCCAAATTGGATCATTCACCAATATTATTTTGAATTCCTAAAAATAGGCATCACAATATTATTTCTATTTAAATTTAACCCCTTTTATTGTTACCTTAGTTAGCTGGCTAGATACTGATACAATGTTTTTATCAAACCATCAGTAATAACCTGTTAATCCATGAAAAATACAAATCACTATAACATTTTTAGGTCTTTTCCATTCATTAGACACTTTTTTGGTGGTATCAATTGTTATGCAATCTTTATTTATAATGATCCCAATAAAATAAATCTATTGCAACCAAAAATCACATTTTCTAAATTTCCCATATAACTTATTTTCTTTAAGTGTTTGTGAAAAAGTCCTTAGATGTTTTTCGTGATCCTCATAATTTTTTTAATAAATCAAAATACCATCAATAAAAACAAAAAAAAGAATCCAAATATTCATAGAAGATTCTATTCAGAAGATCCATAAATACAGTAGGGGATTTTTTTCAAGCCAAAGGGCACAAAAAAACTCATATTTCCCATATCTAGTTGGGAATGTTTTTTTTGGAATGTAATCCTTCTTAACCTTTAGCTGGTGGTACCCATATCCCAAGTCAATCAAGGGAAAATACTGAGCTCTCTAGAATTGTTCAAAAAATTCATCTATATGAGGAAATAGATACTTATTCAAAATAGTAATATTATTGAAATATCTATAATTAATTAAAAGTCTCATGGAACAATATTTATTTTTAATGAAAAAAATAATATAACCCCATGGGGAGGATTTGGGAAGAATGAATCCTTTATCAAGAAACTCTTGAAACTGCTTTTTCAATTCAATAAGTTCAACTTGAACAATTCGATAAGGGGTTTTGAAATTTTCCTAGCAGCAGGAACTAAATAAATTGTAAATTCAACTTCCCTATTAGGTATAACACTAAGAAACTCCTCAGAAAAAATATTAAGGTATTCATTTACCATCAACACATCATTGATTTTAACAATTACCTTGTTTTCAACAATATGTACAAGATAAATTTCATTTACATCTTTTAATAGTTTCTCAGTTTCCTGAAACGTTATTAATTATATGGGTTAATTATTTTATACAAAATAAAACTCATTCCTAAAACTAACAATTTTAACTATACAATAAATCATATAATTATAAACCAAAATCCAATCCGAACCCATAATAACATCAATATCTATTGAGGGAAAACAATAAGTTTTGTAGGTAATTTATTTCCACTGAAAAGAATAGGAAGATTCTTATAATTAATTTTTTCTTTAATATTTCCCCCTTATGTTTTAACCAAAAGTTATAGTTTGATTTGTTGTGGTGAAATTTATAATTTACAAAAACATTTCTTTGAAATAAAGGAATGTGTAGAATCTATATATAACAGGTCATTAAAAATATCTAATTAAACAAACTATGTACCTAATACCACTTCATTTTATGGCCCAATATCTTCCTATGTAGTCACAAAGGATTTTAATGCACCTTTATGCTTATAATTTGGATGATTTCAATCATTCAAATCTTTATTTGGGAAGGTATTTTCATAATTCCCCATCCCACCATATTTAAGAAACTTTACAATTTTATTATCATAATTACTTTTAAGATCATTTTCATTACACTCTAGGTCCATACGTCCAAACCTACCACATCGAAAAAAATTCAAGATTTGTTAAGGCACTCCACAAGGTGCTTTTTACTACACATCCCACAAAATAGAAACTATATTTTCTTACCTTTATATTTCTTTGATTGATTCTGTAATGGACCAGACCCTCCAGGCCCATTACTTTTCCAAAAGTGAGGCTCCACCAAAACAGTGGCACCTGTCACAGAGGAACCGTGATGGTGGCACCGGTCACGGTGGAACCGTGATGATGGCACCGTCAGGGTGACACCATGAGGGTGACACCGTGATGGTGACACCGTGAGGGTGACACCATGACGGTGCCACCATGTCCTCTTCATTCTTTTCCAGTTCCCGACCTTTCTACTACTGTAGTAAATTAATTCTTTTACCCTTATTAAATCCCATAATTAATACCTAAAAATCTCGAGAAATATCCCCAATGGAGGATATTAAATAACAACTTAATACAATCGTGTGTAACCTCCCAAACCACGTGGGAAACCACGATCCGAAATTGAAGGAATTCAAAATCCCCATATCCCATAACAACGTGATTTTATCTATATATATCGCAGAAGAAGTTCTTATTTCTCTTCTTCCTTTTGGCTGACTCCTCTTCTTCTCCCTGGTGCGCTTGGAGTTCCCCCCCATTCCCAAGACTTGTGGTGAGCCTGCGCTCAAGTTTTCTGCTCATCCTTGGAGTTCCCGACACCCCTCCCCTACAAATCGCGCATCCCCTGTTCTTGGCGTGCGAAAAAAAATGTTGATCCTTGATCAATCAGTTAGGAATTTTCTCCTTCGTCTCTCCTTTATGTGTATCATGCGGGGTGGCCATGCTGTTGTCTCTATGGAAATTGATCAAACCTAACTTAATGAAGATAATGAATAGACCTTTAAAGAATAAAAGCGGGGTGTGATCAATGTTCTTATATACTCTTTTATGTTGATATGTGATGTGAATTGTACGGGCCTATGCTCACTGGAAATCATGGACGTTGGTGGTCTTTCTTTGTACACTAATGAAACTCGGTGCTCTTGTATTTTTAAATAACCATAACATGGAATTGGTTAATTACATATAATCGGTTAAATAAATTTAACGCACTAGGATCAACCCTTTTCTGTGATAACCCCGGTTAAAGCCTAGTGGAATTGAAACCATGGAGTGTGTTAAATCTTTTATTTTCAAAAATACCTACATGAGCCTGCCTTGTGTTGGTGGTAGTGGTCTGGTTGTTTTCTTTCACGGTCTGATTGCGGGTGACTTTATGGTTTTCTTGTATGGGGGATTAGATTTCTGGGGTGATATGGGTGGGGATGGGATCCCCTGTTGTTATACTTTTGCTGGTTGTGAATCTAAGGGTGTGTGGTTACTCTGCTTATATCAAGAATTGGGGTGGAATCCTCTGTTGTTGAGAAACCATTGGCTCCTAGATTTTGGGGACATGGGGTTGTGTCTTGGGGTTTTCTTTGGTTCCATTACTTTGATGGATCTCACTTATCCCTTTGTTGTTGTGACATTATAAGAGAACCAGTTGTGAATGTTTAAGTCGCTGTTTGACTGTCTTCTTTCTCTGGCTTGTGGTTTGGCCTGTTAATTGCCTAGTAGTGTAGAATTCACCTAAATGGGGTTACTTGAACATGAAAACAGGAATAGTTTAAATGGGAATTGGTTTTGGGTATGAGTTGTGTCTTGGCCGTGAGTTCTGTGCTGTTCTTTCATGAATGAGTAGTAATGAGGGTGTTTGTTCTTAGGTTTTGGAACCCCTAGGTTGGGATGAGTGTTTGTTACCTATACATATATCTGTAGCTTTTTTGTTTCTTATTCGCACCCCACCCAAGTTGAGCACTTAGTGCCGAACACCCCATTTCATGGGGAGGGTGTTTTTACCAACACTCCTATGAGTGCCTAGTTATTATCTCTTTTTCCACTCCCTTTCATGAATAGCCCAAGACTCTTCGGGCAGGCTGTGATGGTCTGAAGTCCATTATCAGACCAAGAATCTTTGGGCAGGGTAGTTGTGGCAGTTGGCCCAGGTGTTTGTGGGTAGGTTGTTTCCCAAGTGTCTTCAGGATGAGGCCCAGGTGTCTTCGGGCGTGGTAGTAGTTGTTCTGACCCAGGTGTTTTCAGGTGTAGTTATTCATGGTGGTTGTGGCCCAGGTGTGTGCGGGAAGGTTTTGGGAGTGAGACTGCGGTGAGGTTATGGCCCAGGTGTGTGCGGATGGGGTTTGGTAGTGGGACTGCGGTAAGAATGGAGGGATTGGTTCAATGCGTAATATGTCGTCAATAACCAGTGGGAAAGTGGCGCGGGGTACCCAAATATCGATGTGCTATTACTATATGTTACTTGACTTGCGTTATTTTGGGAGCGTGCCTTGGTGAGGTTTGGGTGGATAGATTTTGCTTGTTGGGTGTTTGGTTATCTCTTTTTGCACAGGACATTAGAATATCTCCTTACTTGTACATGAGAGTCTTTGGTTTTCCCTACTGAGTATACTTGTATGCTCACCCCACGTATATAAAACTACTTTCAGGTTTCCAGGAGGACTTGCGGGATCATGCGGGACCGTACTAGCTCAGACCTTTGGGGTAGTTGATGTTTTTGATTTCATTTTCTTGGTATCTTTTTAATTTTGGAGTTTTGTGGCTTGTATATTTTACCTTTGAACATGCATATGGGAATGGTTTACTTTCACCCATACTTGCACTTTCAGTTTTGGTGTTGTGGGATTTACTATCTTATCTCCCGATCCTATTAAAAGAAAAAGGGTAATTCCTTCCATTTAGTGGGTGATTTTATACCCTTGGTGCTAGTCGCCACTCTGGGACCTATTGAAGGCGGGTCTCAGGGGTCATTATCTGTCCTTCAACTTGAAGAAGGAAGGGTCTGGCAATATGCTGTCCCTTCCCTCATCTTGGTGAAGGCGGGTCATGACAGAATGGTATCAGAGGTAGGAGGTTTGAGAGATAGGATGGAGTCTGGAGTTAGGCACAATGAGGATTGCATGGGATGGTAGGGAAACAGTGTTGGGTGACCTTGGTGCGTGAATTAAGCCAGGGAAGACCGGCTAGGACATGAGATTTTAGGGCCCCCCGTGATATGATGCAAGGACTATGGACCTACCAAACGACCAAGTGAGGCCACACTGATTGCAGGGTAGAGACCCTAGGAAAGGTACATGCATCATAATTACTTGTGTTCTTGTGTTTCATGGGTGTCTTGGGGATTCAAAATAAATGAAGAAGTCTAAGAAAATTTAAGAACAATATTCTACACTACTCAGGCTTAGGCATTCCTTGTTTACCTTGAAGATATGGCACCTGGGAGGAGACCACGAGTAGTATGGACGATCAAGGCCCATGAGGTTGACTTGGCCGATTGACAGAGGATCGACCGAGAGGAGGAGGATGACCAGTGGCAGAAGACACTTTGAGCCTTTCAGCGACAAACCCTTGGGAAGTAGGAGGGTAGCATCTCAGACGTGGAGATGGAGAGATGGATCGAGGAGCTAGTGATAACTTTCTGCTTGATTTGGGCTCCGAAGGAGTAATGGGTTCCTCTAGCCATCAACCAGATGCGGGGAGCAGTGCGTCAGTAGTGGGCACTTTATCTTGGAGAGAGGAGGGAAACTAAGGTTGCGTGGGATGAATTTGAGAAGGAGTTTCGGGCAGAATTCCTCTCTTCCATGATGAAGGCTGAGAAGAGACAGAAGCTACTCTCCCTCCAGTAGGGGAGTATTTCAGTGAGAGAGTTGGGGATCAAGTTCAAGGATCTCATTCGATTTGCTTCAGACCTCTTTCTGGATGAAGAGTCTCAGGCGAGACGTCTAGAGGAGGCACTCTGACCTTCTCTTCAGTATTGTGTTGTTCCCTTTTCCTTATCGACATACCTGGAGGTTAAGAAGAAGGATAAAGTGGTGGAGAGGATGCACATGCTGGGAGGTGTGTCACGAGAGGGGATCCAGTTGGGCCATCGAAGAGGAAGGCTATCAGCAGCAGGCCTCCGTCATCAGGACCCTCTAGGTTTCGATTGGCAGGAAGCAGGCCTCAGCAGTTCTAGTTCAAATCCTCCGGTCCTCACCCTTTTATTTTAGGCCCATGGCCGAGGTGCTTCGTCAGTGGGAGCCATGGAAATCTTCGGAATCAGTGCCCGGACAGAGTGCAGTACAGCGGGGTTGGACAGGTTCAGCGCCCACCTCAGCCATAGTAGTTTCCATCCAGACCCTTTCAGCAGAAGCAGCAGGGGCAGCAGGCTCCCACCCCTCTGAGGGCAGACGTTGCAGGAGGAGGCCGACCTCAGGGCACTCCTCAGGGAACTTGACCAGGGCATTGTCGGGGAGGTGGCCGATAGCAGAGAGGCAGAGGAGCTGGGCGTGGGCAGTTGCACACCGCAGAGGCAGCAGTTCCAGCAGGGCCAGAGGTCGTTCGAGGTACGATCAGCTTGTTTAGTACTCTTGCCTATTCCTTGTTTGATACTAGAGCTTCACACTCCTTTGTTACACTCGGTCTAGCCCGTGCTTTGGGTTTAGAAGTCGAGAGACTTTCAGCACCTTTTTTGCTGATCACACCAGTCAGAGGTCAGACCGACTTATCTTATGTTTTCCGAGGGTGTAAGCTGATGATAGGGCCACATCAGTCTACCAGGTATCTGCTATTTTTGTAGATACAACCATACGATGTCATCCTAGGCATTGACTGGCTGTTCTCTGTGTGTGCCGTCATTGACTGATTCTAAGGAAGGGTTGTTTTTCATATTTGGGCAGTCAACGTTTAACTTTCTTCACTGAGCGGGGTTGTTATAGAAGCAGCGGGAGAGAGGATCCCCTCTTTTCTTTGTTGGCAGAAATATCATTGGAATTAGTAGATGGAGAAATGGTGGAGGTCCCAGGAATCGTCAGTGATTTTATGGATGTATTTCCTGAGGAGGTGGAAACTCTACCCCCTCGAAGGGATGTTGAGTTCGGGATATACTTGAAACCTGGTGCCCGTCTGATTTCGATGGCTCCCTATCAGATGGAACCTTCTGAGCTGCGGGAGTTACGGATCCAGATTGACGATCTAATGAAGAAGGGTTTTGTTCAGCCAAGTGCGTCACCGTGGGGTGCTCCTGTTTTGTTTGTGAAGAAGGCGGATAGTGGTCTAAGGTTGTTCATACACTACAGGAGACTGAATCAGATGATAGTCAAGAATCGCTACCCTCTCCCGAGGATAGACGATCTCTTCGACCAGCTGAGGGGAGTGGCTTGGTTCTCAAATATCGATCTGCGGTCTGGATATCACCAAGTGAGGGTGAATAATGGTGACATATCGAAGACTGCCTTCAGGTGCAGATATGGAAACTTCGAGTTTGTATTAATGTCATTTGGCATTATGAACACACCAGCTGCGTTCATGGGGCTCATGAACTTTGTCTTTCGGGAATATCTGGACCGGTTCGTGGTCGTTTTTATTGAAGAAATTCTGATCTACTCAAGATCAAAGGGGGATCACGCTGAACACCTAAGGATGGTTTTATAGGTCCTTTGACGACACCAGATTTATGGGAAACTATCCAAGTGAAAGTTTTGGACGTGAGAAGTGCATTTTCTTGGGCACATGGTCTCTGAGTAGGGGATATCAGTGGACCCATCGAAGGTTGAGGCGGTTTTT
Organism: Viscum album; assembly: GCA_963277665.1. Classification (NCBI taxonomy): domain Eukaryota; kingdom Viridiplantae; phylum Streptophyta; class Magnoliopsida; order Santalales; family Viscaceae; genus Viscum; species Viscum album. The sequence continues at coordinate 865,015,634 of OY728134.1, read as the reverse complement.
TCTTGGGCAGCACCCAAGAACGTGGAAGAGGCTCATAGTTTCCTCAGGCTGGAAGGTTACTACTGGAGGTTTGTGCCCAACTTCTCCCGAGTTGCGGCACCTTTGACAGCCTTGACCAAGAAGGACCAGACTTTCATGTGGAACGAGCAGTGTGAGGAAACCTTCATCTATCTTATGGAGAAGTTGGTTAGTGCCCCAGTGCTGAGGTTTCAAGAAGAAGGGGTAGCATATGAGGTGTTCTGTGATGCTTCGAGGAAAGGCCTTAGATGTGTGTTGATTCAGTGGTAAGGGGTGATCTCTTATGGGTCTAGGCAGTTACATCCCCATGAGCGTAACTATGCCACCCATGATCTAGAGCTTGCGGCGGTCTTATTCGCACTAAAGTTGTGGTGGCACTACCTCGTTGGGGAGCGCTTCGTGGTCGTCACTGACCAAAAGAGCTTGATGTACGTCTTCTCTCAGCGGGACCTCAAGTTACGACAACAAAGGTGGTTGGAATTCCTTCAAGACTACGACTTTGAGATTTCCTACACCTCGGGAAATGGGAATGTGGTGGCTGATTATTTGAGCTGGAAGTCGCAGAAGGATGCAGTACAGGAGTAGGCAAATGCTTGGAAGGAAATGGAGGATTTAGCTGACCTACACCTAGATTCAAGGATGGAAGGTGGTAGAGGTTTCCTGTATCAGATGATAGTGCAATCTTATCTGTTGCGGCAGGTAGAGGAGTCCCAATGGGGAGACTCATAAAGTGAGGTGATGCGTGACCAGGTTAACCAAGGGGATACTCTGGAAGGGTGGACGGAGGATGGTCAGAATCAGGTGCTTTTCCGAAGAGATCTGTTTGTTCCATAGGCGAAGCATGAGAGTGTTCTTAGTGAGTTCCACAAATCACCTCTAGAATTTCACCTGTGAGTTTCCAAGATGTACCTGGTCTTGAGAGGTCAGTTCTGGTGGCCCGGGGTGAAGCGGGCGGTGGTTGAGTTCGTGGCCAAATGCTTGGTGTGTCAGCAGGTGAAGGCTGAACACCATGTTCCAGGCAGGTTGTTGTAGCCTCTGGATGTTCCCGAGTGGAAGTGGGATGACATCTCGATGGATTTCGTCATGGGACTACCTAAGGCTCAAGGAGGTTGCGACGTTATCTGGGTAGTGGTGGACCGGTTGACGAAGTCATCTCACTTTTTGGCGATCAAGGAGTCAGGTACAGTGGATGACTTAACACGAAGGTACACGGATGATGTGGTGCGGTTGCATGGGGTTCCGAGATCCATAGTCTCGGATAGGGATGCACGGTTTACCTCACGAGTCTGGAGAGGATTGCAGCATGCTTTTGGCACCTAGCTATGTCATAGAACTACTTTCCATCCCCAGACAGATGGACAGACAGAGTGCACCATCCAGACCTTGGAGGATATGCTGCGGGCTTGTGTTTTGGACTCAGGAGGATCGTGGGTGCGACACTTTCCACTGGTAAAGTTTTCTTACAATAATAGCTATCACTCTACCATTGGCATGGCTCCGTTTGAATCCCTATACGGAAGGATGTTTTGCTCACCGGTGTGCTGGACTGAGGTTTGGGAAATAAGATTTCTTGGCCCGGAGGTGGTTCAGAGCATGACAAAGAAGGTTCAGCTTATACAGGAAAGGATGAAGGCGAACCAGGACCGACAGAAGTCATATTCCGATAACAAGAGGAGGCCCTTGTAGTTTGAGGTTGGAGACCACATGTTCCTGAAGGTCTCCCCTCTGCATGGACAGCGGAGGTTCGATATAGGGAGTAAGCTTTCTCTCAGATTCATCAGACCCTTCGAAGTGTTTTGGCAGATCGGTGAAGTGGCTTACCAGCTAGCGCTACCACCACCACTACTGAGGATACATGATGTTTTACATGTGTCCCAACTCTGTCAATATCTACACGAAGATTCACACGTCCTCGACTGGGGAGATCTAGATATCGAGGACGACGTGACCATTGTGGAAAGACTAGTGAGGATCGAGGATCATGAAGAAAAGGTGCATCGTGGGAGAACCATTCCTTTAGTTTGAGTGTTGTGGAAGCATAGTGGGATTGAGGAGAGTACCTGGGAACGGGAAGCACAGATGCGCGCCTAGTACCCAGAGTTGTTTTGAGTTTTGTGCTGTTCTGTTTAAACATTTTTGTGATGGAACGCTTCACCTTGTTGAATGTGGAATGTGTGGTTTTTCTTTCTCTCTAAATGTGTGTGAAAAGTCCTGGCTATGGGGAGGGGAGGACCCAATCCCTAATCAAGACGCATTACGATGGATGCGATTAAACCCGTGTGGGTTAGTCAGTGCAGCCCAAAGCGGATAATATCTTGACATGGGGGAAGAGACTCCCCAACCCATAGGATTGGGTAGTTTGACCCTGGTATGTTGCTTGGTTCCTGAGATGGAGGTGTTTCTAGATAAAGATGAGGTTCACTCCTGAGAGGTATCTTTCGAGGTGGTTGTTTGGACCCTCTCTTCTCTTCTAGTTTGTTTTGATTCTCAAGGGTGAGAATAGTTTGAGAGTTATCTAATGTAATGGCCCAGACCCACCTGGCCCATTACTTTTCCAAAAGCGAGGCTCCACCAAAACAGTGGCACTGTGACGATAGCACCAGTCATGGTGGCATCGGTCATGGTGGAACCGTGATGGTGGCACCGGTCATAGTGGAACCGTGATGATGGCACCATGAGGGTGACACCATGACGGTGACACTGTGAGGGTGACACCATGACAGTGGCACCGTGTCCTCTTCGTTCTTTTCCAGTTCCCGACCTTTCCGCTCCCATAGTAAATTAAATCTTTTACCCTTATCAAATGCCATAATTAATACCTAAAAATACCGAGAAATATCCTCGATAGAGGATATTAAATAACAACTTAATACCATCATGAGTAACCACCCAAACCATATGGGAAACCACGATCCGACTTTGAAGGCGTTCAAAATCTCCATATCCCATAACAACGAGATTTTATCTATATATATCGCAGAAGAAGTTCTTCTTTCTCTTCTTCCTTTTGGCCAACTCCTCTCCTTCTCCCTGGTGTGCCTGGAGTTCCCCCCCATTCCTGAGACTTGTGGTTCACCTGCGCTCGAGTCGTCTGCTCGTCCTTGGAGTTCCCAACATCCCTCCCCTACAAATCGCACATCCCCTGTTCTTGGCACGTGAAAAAATACGTAGATCCCTGATCAATCAGGTAGGGATTTTCTCCTTCGTCTCTCATTTCTGTGTATCATGTGGGGTGGGAATGATTTTGACTCTGTGGAATTTGATGAAACCAAAATAAATGAAGGTAATGAACATAACTTTAAAGAATTAAAGGGGGTGTGATCGATGTTCTACTATACTCTTTTATGTTGATATGTGTTGTGAATTTTACGGGCCTATGCTCCCTGAAAATCATGGACGTTGGTGGTCTTTCTCTGCGCACTAATGAACCTTGGTGCTCTTGGATGTTTAAATAACCGTAACATGGAATTGGTTAATTATGTATACTCGGTTAAATAAATTGAAAGCACCAGGATCAACCCTTTTCTGTGATAAACCCAGTTAAAGCACAGTGGAATTGAAACTATGGAGTGTGTTAAATCTTTTAAATCTGAAAATACCTGCATGGGCCTACCTTGTGTTTGTGTTAGTGGTTTGGTTGTTTTCTTTCACGGGCTGATTGCAGGTGACTTTATGGTTTTCTTGGATGGGGGCTTAGATTGATGGGGTGATATGGGTGGGGCTGGGATCCGATGTTGTTATACTTTCGCTGGTTGTGAATATGAGGCTGTGTGGTTACTCTTCTTATATCACAAATTGGGGTGGAATCCTCTGTTGTTGAGAAACCATTGGCTCCTGGATTTTGGGGACATGGGGCTGTGTCTCAGGGTTTTCTTTGGTTCCAGTACTTTGAGGGATCTCACTTATCCATTTTTTGTTGTGACTATACAAGAGAACTAGGTGTGAATGTTTAAGTTTCTATTTGACTGTCTTCTTTATCTGGCTTTCGGTTTTTCCTGTTAATTTCCAAGTAGTGTAGAATTCACCTAAATGGGGTTACTTGAACTTGAAAACATGCCAGTTTAAATAGGAATTGGTTTTGGGAATGATTTGTGGCTTGGCCGTGAGTGCCGTGATGTTCTTTAATGAATGAGTAGTAACAAGGGTGTTTGTGCTTATGTTTTGGAACCCCTAGGTAGGGATGAGTGTTTGTTACCTATACATATATCTATAGATTTTAGGTTTCTTATTCACTCCCCACCCAAGTTGAGCACTTAGTGACGAACACCCCATTTCATGGGGATGGTGTTTTTGCCAACACTCCTATGAGTGGCTGGTTATTAGCTCCTTTTCTTCTCCCTTTCCCGAATATCGCAAGACTCTTCGGGCAGGTTGTGATGGCCTGAAGTCCATTGTCGGCCCAAAATCTTCGGGCAGGGCAGTTGTGGCGGTTGGCCCAGTTGTTTGTGGGCAGGTTGTTTCCCATGTGCCTTTGAGATGAGGCCTAGGTGTCTTTGGGCGTGGTAGTAGTTGTTCTGACCCATGTGTTTGCGGGTGTGGTTATTAATGGTAGTTGTGGCCCAAGTGTGTGCGGGCGAGGTTTGGCAGTGGGACTGCGGTGAGGTTATGGCCTAGGTGTGTGCGGGCGGGGTTTGCCAGTGGGACTGCGGTAAGAATGGCGGGATTGGTTCGATGCGTAGGATGCCTTCAATAACCAGTGGGAAAGTGGCGCGAGTTACCCAAATATCTATGTGATATTACTATACATTACTTGACTTGCGTTATTTGGGGAGCTTTCCTTGGTGAGGTTTGGGTGGATAGATTTTCCTTGTTGGGTGTTTGGTTATCTCTTTTTCCAGGGGAGATTAGAATTTATCCTCACTTGTAAATGAGAGTCTTTGGTTTTCTCTACTGAGTATACTTGTATGCTCAACCTACGTATATAAAACTGCTTTCAGGTTTCCAGGAGGACTTGCGGGATCGTGCGAGACTGTACTAGCTCGGACCTTTGGGGCAGTTGCTTTTTTTGATTTCATTTTCTTGGTATCATTTTACTTTTGGAGTTTTGTGGATTTTATCTCTTACCTTTGAACATGAATATGGGAATGGTTTACTTTCAGCTGTACTTGCACTTTCAGTTTTGGTGTTGTGGGATTTACTATCTTATCTCCCGATCCTATTAAAAGAAAAAGGGTAATGCCTTCCATTTAGTATGTGATTTTATACCCTTGGTTCTAGTCACCACTCCGGGACCTATTGAAGGCGGGTCCTGGGGGTCATTATCTCTTCTTCAACTTTAAGAAGGAAGGGTCTGGAAATCTGCTGTCCCTTCCCTCATCTTGGTGATGGTGGGTTGTGACAGATTCTTACCCATTGCCTACCATCTAGACCTTCTATTTTACTTGTTTTCAAACTACACGTGATCATCATCAAAATTCACTTCTACCCTCTCATCACAATAGACTTGTTTCTCATAAATTGTGAATTCAATATAGGCTAATTCTCTTTGATATATTGGATTCAATCTTGAATAAAATTGATAGATTTTACTATTAAAATCCTGAATAAGATTTGGTGCGTAACTTTCTAATCGAGTAAAGTTTTCTTCATACATAGCCACTAAATCTGTCTCCTTTTGTTTCAATTCCATGAATTTGTTTTCCTTACAATGTTAAACCACCTTAGGAAAATGTACCTCAAGGAATAGATTCTTAAATTCATCGCATTTCAAGGAATCAATCTCTTTTCCAACACTAATATTCTTGACCATTGACCAAAACTGGTATGCTTCACCTTCAAAATGATAAATTTCAAGTCTTATTTTTTTTATTATCTGAACACCTCATGACATCAAATATCTTTTCAATGGATTTAATCCACCCTTCATCCACCACTAGGTTAGAATATCTACTTAAAGAAAAAGGGGGCTGCCTCATAAAATATTCAACTATCATATTGTTCCTTCATGTTAGCTCATTTTGTTCCCTTTCATAGATTCCACCACCAATTATAATATGCGTAAACTAATACATTACTATCACAAACTTCTTGGTTCCAATTCTCATCATTCTAGGTTGGGGATTCTGAACGATATTATCCCCTCTTTAACTTTCTATGTTACCTTCCCTATTTCTTCAACGGAAATTCATTCTGAATAGACATATCTTAAATGAATGAACATGGTAATAATTAAATTCTATATCATTTCAACTTACACATATGTTAAAAATAATTTGTGGTAGTATATTAACATCATCATAACCCCTAAAGTTATATAATCAATGTGCTGATACAAACTATAAGGCCTCAACCTTAAATATTACATAATCTAGTAAATTCTTTTAGAATTCAATTTCTTACATTCAAAAATATTTTTTTTAATTTAGAGTTCTAGAGAATTAGGACATAATTCATACATATAAACCCACAAGCATAGAAAGTGGATACTACTAAAATAATATCCATTTTTTCAATAATACAAGATTTTTTTAACAACATATGAAATATTTTCATGAAAAATCTTTACAACATTCATATTGGATTCTTTTTTCCATTAACAATCCTTAAACCATGTGATAATCATTTTAAAACATGGGATGAGCACAAAAAAAATAGTAAGGGACATAAAAAGGAAATAAACCACTAGTCCATGAATACTTACAAGCATATTAAATCATTTCCACAAATATATACTTCTCACCCATAATATATCATATAGTTACTTTGTGAAAATGAGTGATTTCTATAAAACATAGAAAACTCAAATAAAACCATAAAGGTAACTTGGGGAATTACTTACTTAATATTGTAACCCTTATATATAATATATGATTTGTAACCCTCATGATTACCTTACAATGTAACCCTCATGACTACCTTAATATGTAACCCCCATGGATACCTTTTGGTTTTACCATCACAGTTAAACTTAGAATAACCATTATCGACAACTTCTAAAATAAACATACCCAATGCATTGGAGGGAGATATAGGTCACACAATTCATCATGAATTTTTCCAAGAATAGTAAAATAAAAATAAAACATGAATACTTTCATCATAAAATTCATTCCTTGATAAAAATCACATACTAAAGGAATACTACACACATACAAAGAAAAACATTTTATTTGGAACGAAACATGTAATATTTTGAAGAAAACATCAAAACATTAAGGCATCATGAAAGATAGAAAATTATCTCAATCTATATAAGTGATTTTTTAAATTTTTTTAAAAAGATACATTTAAGAGGATTTTAAAAAGGAAAGTATCTTACCTTGGGTTTTACTTCCTTTAAATGTGTTCAGAACTCCTCTAAAACTTCATCTCCTTGAGAAACTCCTTAAGTTACTTGTTTTTGGACTTTTGGTAAGAACATAATGTCTTGGACAAGGTTAAGAATATTGGGAAGTGAATTGGGTAGAAATTAAACAAGCTACAAATCATTATATGTGTGAGGAGAAGAGGTGGTGAGTTATGGTATTTATAGAGGAGAAGAGGGATGTTTTTTGATTATTTTATTCATTAGTTTATTATGTTGGCTCAATACTATTAATAGTTTGAAACTTATCTCTAAATATATTAAAATAATTAAGGAGAGTTTGATATTTTGTTCTCACATCATCCATACATCATCTATAACTCAATAATTCATGAATTTGTTAAATACCTTAAGTTATCATATTTCACTATTCACCAAAAATTAAACTATTTTAGAAAACTACAAAAAATTCTCCCTAAATATTTTTTGACAAGTATAATTCAAAAATGAAATAATTTTTATGAAAATTATTTTTTAAATATGATAAATTTTATTTTTATTAAAAAACCTCATTTATTATAAAAATACTAATCTTAGAATTATAACTCATTTTATGACACTTTGAAAAATTAAATAAGGTCTCATAAAATTATATTATAATAATAAGACAACAAATAATTAATTTTTGAATTTATTTTATGAAGATAAATTTCCTTTAAAATTACTATATTAATTATAAAATAGTAAAAAAAAATTTTTGTGTCACCAAAATATCAACACTTAATTTTTCATTTTCAAAAAATTTATTTACTTATTCCATGATATAAATATATCAGATTCTCATTCATAAGATACCTAAATTTTATTTATACTTTAATAGGTGAGGTTACTATTTTATTTGTATAGATTCCTTAATGTCTATAAAAACCACTTATTTCATTATATATTTATAATTAATTTAACTATTTAATTCCAGAATGAAAACAAATTATTTTATAATTACATAGGTTCTTACAGATGCCATGAGAATTGTATATTCCTAGTATTGAATCCAAAATAAATCTTCAATTAATCAACCTAGTTTCAAAAATCCAATTGCACCCGAACCCCAAAATTATAAATCCCTATCACACCTTTCAAATATGTTTACAAAACAACTAATCAATCCTCTTTGATTTCTTCATTGGTTATCTCAAAATGAAATCAAACCAATATTCTATCACTATTTTCACTAAATTAATAGAATCAAATATTTTGAAAATACAATCAAACTAATTTCACCATCTCTTTTGATCGATCATGACCTATTACTTAGTAATTCTTATTAATTAGTTGCATCTGTTGAGTTTTTATAAATTCTTGTTTTTATAGACCCATAGGTAATTAAGTACTCCCTTTGGTCCTATTAGTTTTATTTAGGGTATTTCTAAGAAGGGTTATAGTTGTGAATATCTTAGTGGGAGATAGTGTATGTTCTTTTAATTATTAGTTGTACATGTATCCATGTTTCCAAATACAATAATCTATTATAGTTTTGGTTGGGATCATATTGTTATGCATTGAATATTCATATAATAATATATAATATTTATTTATGTAATGAACATGTAACTATACATGCTCAGTTGAATGTTATCATTTTTATTTTTCCATAGATAAGTGTTGAAAAAGTGATAATATCTCATTTATGGGAGAAAACATTAGTAATATCATTTATCATTATTTAACTTATCATGATATTGTTTTTCTAATATATGTTTTTCCCTTCTTAACATATAAAGAATGATATACTTGATAGTAGAGAAGTAAGGAATAAATGTTTATATTTGGATGATAGGACTTGGAGGGATTTTAAATCAACGCTTAAATTAGATTTCATTTTTTTGGAAAGATAAAATAAATATCCATTTGATATATATCATTTTTCAAATGAATATAAATGAAAATTTCATGATGAATGTAGATGAAAATAAATATTTTGGATAAGTGAAATGATACCTTTTAGATATCATTTGTGTAATAACGATTATATTATTTTTTTAATCCTTAATTTACAACGGCTGAGAAGATATTATTAAGATATCCAATCAAAAAAACTCATGCCCACATACATTATCTCATGGAGGATATTACTTATTAGAAGAAAAAATTATAGTAAAAAAAATTCAAAAAAGAAGATACATGTCTTTAATATCTATAGAGGCCCCCTCCCTAAATATACATGAAAAATAGAAGAGTTCCTAAATGATAATAAAAGTAAAATAACTTAAAAAAGTGGTTAAGGTTATATCATGGGGGAGTTTAAGTAGTTTTTTATGTTTTTTATTTCATTTTATATCTTTATATATTATGATTCAAAAAATTTCACGAACCAACCTAGGTCGACCCTGAATCGGTCACCTGAGTTGGCCCACGACAAGGCCCGAGAGGCAATCCTGATCCTTCTAGGCTGTCCAAACGTGCCATGGGAATCAACAAAGTGACGATGGGAATGATTTCACCCAATAAAAATAAACAGAAGCGATGGAAAAATAATAAAGTATCCCAAACAAAATAAACTGAACAAAATAACTAAGAAAGAATGGAAAAGAAAAACTAACTGAAGCTAATGACCACTGAACTCCACATGACCCCGTGGGTCACTCTCAAGTCCCAAGACTCAAAATTTCCCAAGGAAATCAAGATCAAACTGAAACCTGCACCTGAGACTAAAAAAAAGAATGAAGTATAGGCATGAGTATTAAAACTTTGTAGGTGTGCCCAAGTAATCTATTCCCAATGCACTACCTTAAAATAAAGAAACATTAATTCTAGGTTTGAACTACAATATAGAAAAGTTTGTTTTTTACACACTTTCTACTAAAAGATAATAAATAACCATTGCCCTTCTTACTTTAAACTAGATTCTTTTCCAAGGATGAAACATTAAACTTTTTAAAGAAAGAGGGACAGATAAATGTAAAAAATTTTAAAAACCTTTTTTTCCACAAAATTTTAAATATCATTTTTATCCCCTTTAACAAAGAGATGAAACATACACGAAGGGAAAATCAATGATCACACAAGGGAAATGGAAAATAACAAGCAAGAATAACAAAACAAACAATGCACCTCAATCATCCGCCGCAGATAACTAAGTGCTGATATACATGGGAAAACCTAGGAGCTCATGAATAGTCTAGAACATACTATACATGTGACTCATCCCGAAGGCATTCCATACACAATGACTTTATAATTCTCAAATGTTCGGTGTTTCCCTACCCGGTATAACCGAGGGGCTCAATACCCTACATTAGTACAAAAAATGTTTTTTATGATGATTATTTTTTATTTTTTATGTTGGATTTTGGCCGATGTTATTACAAGGGACATTATAAACATTGTTTTTTTATGTCGGTTATTTTAAAACCGATGTAAAAAACAAAAATCTGAAGCATTTTTCATGTCGGTTGATCAAAAACCGACATGGAAAATGATTTGGAGTCGTGGTTTATTACATCGGTTACTAAATAACCAACATGATATATAATATTTCACATTGGTTATTATATAACTGACGTCATAAATCACTCCTCTGAAGCGTTTATCCCGTCGTTTATTTTCATAACCGATGTGATTAACCTGTCACCCAAGCAGCTTCCCACGTCGGTTAAATAATAACTGACATGAAAACATATCTACTACGTCAGTTATAAAATAAACAATGTAAAAAACTATTCATTTCAATTTATTACATCAGTTATTTCATAACCGATGTAAAAACCATTTCCCATGAATTTATTACATCAGTTTTCAAATAAATGAGGTTAAAACTAATCCCAATACATTTTTTACATTGGTTATAAAATAACAGACCTAAAAAACAGTTTTTTTAATAAAACCGATCAACCACTGCTATGACCTACCAAAAAACATGAAACAGACCAAAAACATACAAAAAATAGACCAAAACTGGACCAAAAACAGACCAGACCCCCCCACTGGAGAACCCCCCACCCCTGGACACCCCCACCCCACTAGACACCCCCAGACCAAAAACAAAAAAAAAACCAAAACAAAAAACATCCCCCACACCCCTTGACTGCCCCCATCCCCTGGACAACCCCCACACCCCTGGACAACCCACACCCTCCAAGACACCCCCACCCCCTGGACAACACTCCCACACCCTTGGAAATCCCTCCCACACCCCTAGAACCCCCCACCCTACTGGACACCCCCACACCCCTAGACACCCCTGGACATCCCCCCACTCACCTGGACATCCCTACCACCCTCGTGAACACCCTCCCACACCCTAGACTACCCCCACCCCCCATGGACACCCAGGAAACCCCCACCCCATTAGGCAGACCACCCACACACCACTGAAACCCCCCCCCCCTCACCCCACAGGACACCCCCACCCTCATGGACACCATGGACACCCCCCACACCCCTAGACAACCCTCACACCCTTATGGACACCCCACCCCCTGGACAACACTCCCAAACCCCTGGAAATCCATACCAAACCACTAGAACCCCCACCCCACTAGACACCCACACCCCTAGACACCCCCTGGACATCCCCCCCACTCGCCTGGACATCCCTTCCACCCTCCTGGACACCATCTCACCCCCTAGACTGCCCCCACCCCCATGGACACCCAGGACACCCCCACCCCACTGGGCAGCCCTCCCACACACTACTGGAAACCCCCTCACCCCAAAGGACACCCCACCCTCATGGACACCATGGAAACCCCAACACCCCTGGATAGCCGTCCCACACCCTTGGACAACCCTCCCACCCCCCGGACACCCCCACCCTCATGGACATAATGGACACCCCCACACCACTATATTTCCCTCCCACACCTCTGTACAACCCTCCCACACACCACTAGACACCACCAATAGGACACCCCCACCATCATGGACACCATGGACACCCCCACCCCTAGATAGCCCACCCACACCCCTAGACAGCCCACCCACCCACTGAACACCATGGAAACCCCCCACAACCCTAGACACCCCCACTCACCTAGACAACCCCTCCCACCCTCCTGGACACCCTCCCACCCACCCATGGAACCCCCCTCCCCACTGGACAGCCCCCACCACACCCTTAGACACACCCACCACACTAGACACCCCCAGACCAAAACGAAAAACAGACCAAAACATGAACAGAACCCCCAACAGACCAAAACCTAACCAAAACCAGACCAAAACCCTCCCCACCCCATTGGACACCCCCCACCACACCCCTGGACACCCCCACCCCACTGGACACCCCCAAACCAAAAAACAGACCAAACCCTGACCAAAATCAGACCTCCCACCCACCTGGAAATGCTCCCATCATCCTAGACACCCTCCCACACACCACTGGACCCCACCCCACTGAACATAACCCACCCCATTGGACAACCCCCACCCCACTAGATAGCCCTCCCACACCCCCATGGAAACCTCCCTCACCCTACAAGACCCACCCCCACACACACCTAGACACCCCCTGGACAGCCCCCACTCCACTGAACAACCCTCCCACCCTCTTGGAAACACTCCCACCCCCTTGGACTGCCCCCATCCCCATGGACACTCTAGGCACCCCCACCCCATTGGACAACCCTCCCACACCCCTGGAAACCCCCCTCACCCCACAGGACACCCCCACACCATAGGACACCCTTGGACATCCCCCCACTCCCCTGGACAGCCCTCCCACCCTCTTGGAACCGCTCCCACCCCCTGTACATCCCTTCTCCCACTCTCATGGACACCCAGGACACCCCCACCCCACTGGACAACCCTCCCACACCCCTGGATACCCCCACCACACTGGACACCCCCCACACCCTTGGAACCCCTCCCCCCAGTCCAGAATCCATACAAGAAAAACCATCATAATTAGACCAAAACAAGAAGTAGAGAAAAATTAAACATTCACATATATAATATTTAAAACTTACAATATCAACTAAAAAACTAAATCCAACCTAAAAGAATACCAAATACACAATTACAATGAAAATATTCAAAATTACATTTTACACTACAAATATCTAAAATTCAATCAAACATGTAAAATAATTTGACCATTCCACTTGTAAGTGTTTGACGTCATGAGAACTATAGGGTTGAGGGTCATAAAATATATACAAATTAAAAGGATAGTAGTTAACTTGTAAAATGAATAAATCAAATGAAATATTATGGAAACGTTTAAAAGGAAATCATACCAGGTCAATGTTCACAACTATTATAGCTATAATTATTTCATACATAAATCTTAACATATAATATCCACATTCGATGATTTCATGTTGTTCATGAAAATTCTGTTTGAATGATTGTAAATTAAATATATTATTTTTATGTAATAAATCAAAAAGTACAAATTATAAATGGATATTTACCTTTACATTTACATATTTGATCTTTTCACTCCTTTTCTTTATGGTTTTTCGAAATTAGACTCATCCACTGTTAGAAAATAATACAAATGGGATAAATTTAAAATTCATTATAACATATAAAACTACTAAGAAATTGAAACTTACTTTTCCAACATTTTCTAAAAACCTTCCCACACATCTCCATGAACTGAGCATATCCAATAAAGTGTTTTCTCCCTTGGAAAAAAAACACCTAACATCCAATGATCACTGATAAAAGAAAATTTATGGTTAAAGGTTTTTTTATGTTAAAAGATAATTAACTCTTTTCCAGAGATGTGTTTCATACCTCTCAAAAAAGGCATCATCCAACACTATGTGACTATATTCTGCTCAAATCTTTCAGAAATATAAAGAATTATTTGTTCATCATACAATGCATGCGATTCAGGGGAAATCAAATGCGGATTTATGAATCCATATACATATGTCTGCTCATTATTCTCATAGATATTATAAAGATACGTAATATAAAATAGACATAAGTATACATTTTTAATAAATATAATGCAGGGAAAAAGTGTTAAGACTTACATGGAAAAAAATTTCACCACGTTGATGCCCAACTTATCTCCAGTAATAAGCTCCATGATATCAGTTTTCACAATCCCCACAGTTATTTCACGTCCACAAACATGAGCTTCCATTGGAAACTCATAATTATCGGCCAACAAATTTGAATATCTTGACAATCTGTCAAGACTACTAGAATCTATATCTGATGTCATAGGTTTTTGTCTTTGTTGTTGTCTATAAAATATTTCTTTACCTTCGAAGTATTCTTGTAAAAAAATTATTAGTTTTAAAATGATAAAACAACTTTAATAAAAAAATAAAATAGAAGATATAACATACATACCTATATGGTAATGAGTCGCATAATTCTGGATGGCCAAATTAAAAAATGGCCGATACTATGTCCAACTGTCATCACCTCATCTGTAGGTAATGGTACTCAAGCTGATCTATCTATAATATCATGTACATCGACCCTATGATTCTCTACCTATAATTGTTGATGATGAACTATATCTTCTATACAATATAACAGCCCATATGCAACTATATGATGTTAAGGATCATCAACATACAACTAGCAATAAGTAGGAAGCTGCGGTGGAGGAGTAAGATAAAAAATGGGGTCTGCAAGCTGAGGTGGGTGAGTGGGAGCTACTGGCAGAGGTGGAGGATAAATAATGGGGTCTACAGGGGGAGGTGGAGGAGTGTGAGCTACAGTCTGAAATTTTATTTTTATGTTTGCAAACAAAGACTATACTGATGCTCTAATATTTTCCTCTATCGTCGCATTAATATTATGAAATTCATTCTCCAAGGATTCTATTTTTTTATAAACACCCTCAATGGAAGAAGTTGAAGAACGGGGAAATACTTTTCTTACTGATACACCTGTCGGATATCCTTGTACATGACCAGGATGTTCGGGCTTTTCCAATACTGCAGATAAAATATCTTACCTCCTAGCAGCTGTGAATACCCCATGTGAGCTATTCTACTCAAGATAATCCTGTATTAATTAATTGAAAATTTCAGTAATGATTGAAATTATATGAATAATATAGTTAAGTTAAATAAATAAAATAGATATCTTACAATCCTCTCAGCTATGATTTTCAAATCTTCCGAAAGCTATTTCCCTTTTTTCCCATATAAGGTCTCTTCCATTTTTCATGTCTAGATGGAGAGGATGGAGGGGCCACCTCTCTAGAGCTTGAAGACTCAGGTCTTAGTTTTTGTAATATTTCCACTGTCATTTGTTCTCCTAATAATATATACCCTCCCCGATATAAACTATGAGGATATTAAAATTTTGATTTGATCTCCTGATGATATTTCCTTGTTTTCTGTAAATTAGGAATAAGAAATCATTAACAAAACATTAATAAGATCATTTATATAAGAAATCTTATAAAATTTTACATTTCCCTTACCAAAAAACGAATATTTTATTACACTTTCAACAAACTGTCTTCATATGTCTTCATCTATGAAAGGATATATATGACATGGATTGTCATGACTCCTATTACCAAAAATGAAATTATATGAGAGGGTTGATTTGAAATCCCTCAATCTCCTAGCAGCCATCGATATTAATTTCTTCCTAACTCCTCTAGTGTTAGGAATATCAAATTTCATCTGATAAAGAAGAGGTTAAATTTATTATATATACTAGAAACATTAAAAGAATATGAAAACAATAGTAAAAGATCTTACCAAAATCGTCTCCCAAAACTGAGAGATTATCGCTTTTTCCACACTTCTCTAGTCATCATTCAAAATGCTTACATTTCTCTTACCCTAAGTTGATACAAAACTCTTAAAATATTTTTCATTTGGACCTCTAGGAATATCAGCCTCATCAAACTCAATGAGTATCCTCTAGTCCTGCATACGAGAAAGTGATAATTTTGGTAAACATGTACACCCATGTTTCCCAACTATTGAACTCTTTGTCGTAATGGGAGCACATGAGGAAGATTGGGGGACATCAAGAGAAGCATGTGAATGTTCCTCCCTAGAGGTATGACCAATATGCTCATCTCTAAAATCTTGTGGTTGATCAACTGATTGATCTGTCATTATCCTTCAAATCAAAAAAACAAACATTGGTTCAAAAATATACAAATTCATATATTTCAATACTAATGTAAACAGAAAACAGAAAATTTTACTAAGTTATGTAATAGTAAACATGGTTAATATGGTAAGCATGTTAAAAATGGTAAAGATGGTAAAGATGGTAAGCATGGTAAATATGGTAAACCTAGTAAACATGGTAAACATGGTAATGTAATTGTCATTGAGCAAAAAATAATAGATAATTTATGTAATGGTAAACATGATAAAGTAAACTAAATAGAATTAAAACAAACAAAAACTTATACTTATTTGTTTTAACACGTGTTTTAATAAAGAAAAAACTTACAATATCTAACATTTTATGAAAATAATAAATGTAAAAAAGAAATAAAAAAATGTTACCTGTAATTTTAGGAATGTAAAAATGGATTGTTTTTCCAAATTCCTTCATCGTGATCATTCCTTATGGCACAAACCATGTCTTCAACATGCTCATCATTACGTTTTGTTAATATTTCCATGGAAGTAGGGATATAACATAAATAAGAATCTTCATCAAGTTGATCCTCACCAACATATTATTTTTACCTTGTAAAACAACAACCCACTTCATATCTGATTGATCTACTACATAGAAAATTTGTTTTTCATGTTTTTCCATTATAAAAGAATCAGTTTTGTCTTCCAATCTATTCAGATTAACAACTGTCATTCCAAATTCATCGTGTTTGACACTGTTGTTAACGATAAACCATTTACAATTAAAAACATGAACTTTAATTTTAAATTAATCAACTTCCCATATTTCTTCAATCACTCTATAATATGCACTTGATGCAGAAATTGGGTTTTTTTCTTTAGCACTCGAAAAATGCACTGCTTCTGCAAACACTAATACACCACTATTATGAACTGCACTTGTGTGTTTTCTTGAGATTTCATATGAAATATATATCCATTAATTTCATAACCGGACCATGTTATCATATTTAAACAGGGAAAACCCACTACCCATTTTAATGTCTCTGATACTTCTAATCTACCAAGAAAGGTATTTTTAAACCATGACGAAAATGTTTTGTTGTGCTCATTAGAAATCCACATTTCTTTCTTCTTTGGATGGAATTTTTTCAACTCATTAATATGAAATGTGATATATGGTTGATCATCAACTATGTTATTCAAGATGTATAATTCTAACTTCTTCATCTGTTCATCTGAAAACGATTTGACTTTCAAGCCATGAATCCCCTTTCCCTCATTATTAACTCGTTCATGGAGAGATGGAGGCAAACCTATGTGCTGCACCACAACCAAGTAGCTCGTACAAAACTCTGTATCCTCCTCAGAAATATAATTTTCAATAATGGAGGCTTTAGGTTGATATGTATTCTTAACATACCCCTTTAATATTTTCATATACCTTTCAAAATGATAAATCCAAAAAAGATATATAGGTCCACAAAAATTTATTTCTCGAACCAAATGAATAATTAAATGCACCATTATGTTAAAAAAATATGGAGGAAAATACATTTTCAATTGACAAAGTATACAAATTGCATCCTTTTCCAAAATGTTCAAAACATTCACACCAATCTCCTTATTACAAATTGAATTGAAAAAATAACACAACTTCATTATAGTCTTTCTGACATGGATGGAAAATATTCCATGCAATGCAACTGGTAGAAGTTGTTGCATCATGACGCGGCAATTAAGAGATTTCTTACCTATCAACTTCAAATCCTTCAATGATACAAAATTTTTTACATTTGAAGAATAACGTTGAGGCACTTTGATATCATGAAGACACTGAAAAAGCTAATTTTCTCCCTCTTGGATAATGTATGACAATTCGGGGGAAGAAATGTTCATCTTCTATTAAGAGTGGGAGCTAACTCCAAACGTATTCCCATTGATAGTAAGTCTAATATTTAATTCAACATATCTTTTGTCATTACTTTAATGTCTAACAATGTTTCAATCAAACTGTCACAGATATTCTTCTCCATGTTCATGACATCAATATTATGTTTAACTTCATGATATCTTCAATATGGTAGCTCAAAAACTATTGACCTTTTCTTCCAAATATGTCTATCATTACCAGATTTCTGTGTCTTTCCCAATGTCACATTAAGGTTTTCCACCCTCTAAAAATACAGATTAGGGTATAAAGGTTTTGGAGAAACATATAATTATTTTGATACATTGAATGCCTTTTTTAGTATTATATAAGAGTGATCCATAGGCAAAAACTTACGATGACCCCATGTACACTATTTTCCTCCCATGATTCAATTGAAAATATGAAGTCTGTTGTTCGCAAATTGGACATTATTTATTCCCTTTACACTATATCCAGACAAATTTCTATATGCTGGGAAGTCATTTATAGTGAACATAAGCATTGCATGCAGTTGAAAATATTACATTTTAAAATAATCATACACCCTAATACCATGCTCCCATAAAAGTTTCAAATCATCAATCAATGGTGACAAGAAAACATCAATATCACTACCAGGTTGCTTTAGAACAGATATCATTATACTCAACATGAAATATTTGTGCTTCATACAAACTTCAAGAGCGAGGTTATAAATTACAAATAAAATAGGCCATGAACTATGTGTGCTACTGAGGGTTCGGTATAAATTCATTCCATATGTGCACAACCCTAGTCTGATATTTCTAATTTCATTTCCAAATTTAGGATAGTAAACATCAATTTTCTTCCATTGTGGACAATTAGCTAGATGATGTATTTTTCCATCACATATCCGCTCATCAGCATGCCATCTTATCCTTTTTTGCATCATGTGAATTTGAAAATAAACATTTCAAATGATGAATTATAGGAAGATACCAAAATAACTTGGAAGGGATCTTGGTAATCTCTACATCAGCCTATGATTTTTCTTTCACCTTATACCATGATTTCCCACATTTAGGAAACTCTAACAAAAATTCATATTTCTTCCTATATATCAAACATTCATTCATACATGCATGTATTTTCTTGTATCCCAATCCTGTTGGGCATAATATTTTCTTGGCCTTATAATGTGAATATGGAAGATCATTATCTTCTGTAAGAATGTCTTTCATCAATTGTAGCATCTCTGTAAAACTTGTGTCACTCTATCCATGTTTTTCCTTTAGGTTAATCAATCTTAACACCGTCAAAAAACTGTAAAATCTATAAAACCAGGATACAATGGGTTTTAAACATCACCATATAGATGCACAACTGTCAGTTCTATCTCAATTTGTTCTGCTGCAATATTGTGAATCATTTCTTCAATTCCATTAGAGTTACCATATTTCGAATCATCATCATCAGTAGATCTGACATTCCGTCCAGTTTCACCATGACAAATCCAAGGGTTATACCTCATATTAAAACCAAGACAAATCAGATGATCTTTAATATCTATACTCTTTCTACTTCTTCATATTCAAACATTTCAGGCATGGAAATAAAAAAAATGTCACTTCTTGGAACATTTCGTTTAGAAAATTTCAAAAAGGCATCAACACCTTCCTCATATTCATTACTCATTCGATGTGCCGTAATCCAACATCGAATCATTATTACCTATAAAAAAACATCAAAAGTATAAATCTTTTTAATATAATAAAAATATATATTTATATCAAAAATATTATAATTTGAATGTAAAACAATTTTGAAATATAAAACAAATCTATGCGTATTTAAAAAAAATATTCTTGAAAATGATTTTAAAAAGAAAATATAGTTAGATATAACATTTTTAAATTCATCATGGATCCTTTCTTCTTAAGGATCACAAAGAATACATCCTGGTGCAACTAGATACCAAATTAACCCTTACTTAAAAAAGACATATGGAGTATGAACATTAAAATATGTATACATTCACTACTGAAAATTACACAGATCCCAATGATTTGAAACCTCTAGAAATCCCCCCACCCCCTAGACACCACCCCACCCCTGGACACCACCCCCCACCCCCTGTACATCCCTACCCTCTTGGACAACACCCCCACCCCCTTGGACACCACCACACCCTTGGACAACCCCCACCCCTCTAGACAGCCCCCACCCCCTGGACACCACCCCCACCCCCTGGACACCACCCCCACCCCCTGGACACCCCTACCCCCTTGGACACCACACCCACCCCCTCCCCCCTGGACACCACCCCCCACCCCCTTAGACACCCCCTAACACCACCACCCCCTTGGACAACCCCCACCCCTTGGACACCACCCCACCCTTGGACACCCCCTAGACACCACCACCCCTTGGAAAACCTCCACTCCTCTGGAAAACCCCCCACCCTTGAACATACCCCACCCCTCTAGAGATCCCCAACCCCTCCTGGACACCACCCCCACCCCTAGCCCCTTGGACACCCCCTGGACACCCCCAACCCTCTAGAACCCCCCCCCCCCCCCCTGGACAGCCCCCCCAAACCCTCTGGAAAACCCCCACCCCTGGACACCACCCCCACCCCTCACACCACCCCACCCCCTGGATACCACCCCACCCCCTTAGACACCTCCTGGACACCACCACCACCTTGGACGGACCCCCCACCCCTCTAGAGCCCCCCACCCCCTGGACAACCGCCACCCCTATATACAACCCCCACCCCTTGGACACCCCCACCCCTCCTGGACACCACCCCACCCCTACCCCTTGGACACCCCTTGGACACCCCCAAACCTCTAGAAATCCCCCCCTGATAGCTCTCCAAACCCTCTGGATAGGCCCCACACCTTGGATAGTCCCCACCCCCTTAGACAGCCCCCACCCCTTTCGACACCCCCACCCCCTTGGACCCCCCCCCCAACACCCCTATACTGCCCCCACCCCCATGGACACCCTAGACACCCCCAACCCTCTGGACAACCCTCTGAACCCTCTGGACAGCCCCGCCCCTCTGGACAGCTCCCACCCTTGGATAGCCCCCACCACTCTAGACATCACCCTACCCCCTGGACACCCCCTACCCCCTTGGAAAACCCACTAACCTCCCTAGACACCACCCCCCACTCCTAGAAACCCCTATCCCCTTGGACAACCCCCTCAACTCGCTCACCCTCTAGACACCCCCACCCCTTGGACACCCCCAACCCCCTTGGACAACCCCTCTCCCCCTGGACACCACCTCCACCGCCTTTGACATCCCCCACACCCCCTTGGACACTCCCAACCACCTTGGATATCCCCGCACCCCTGGACACCACCCCCCAACCCCCTTTGACACCCCTAGGACACCCCCACCTCCTAGACACCCCCACCACTCCCTGGACACCACTCACCCACTTGGACAGCCCCTACCCCCTTGGACACCCCCTACACATGCACACACACAAACAAACAAAAATATTAAACTTGCATGATACCACCTCCATGGTTTCTTTCACCAGAAAAGAATTCATCATCGTATAAATGCACACTATGAAATATACCATGAAAGCAAGAACACAGATAGAAAAATAACATCTCAAAAAATTAGATTAGGGCATCATGAAAAATAATAACTGAAATTGAGCCGTGTGAGGTTTTCTTGAGTGTTGTGAGTCGACCTAAAAGATTTGGTGATAATAAAGATGATGAATGATGTTGGCAAAATGTGGCTGGAGGGAACGACCTTTGAATAATTCTTTCTAGGTTTTCCATGCAGGAGAGACGAGTCACAAGTTTCCCGATAGAAGAAAAAAATGACTGAATAAGGGGTGTGATAAATCATTTAAAGCTTTATATGTCAGTTATTTAATAACTAACAATATAATTTTTTATTGTTTGTAACATCAGTTATTTAATAACCGACGTAGAAAATTATTTATAACATTAGTTATAAAATTACATATGTTATCAATGGAGCTTTATCACGTCGATTTTTTTTATAACCAATGTGACAAAGTGCCGATCATTCCTTTATCACATCAGTTATTTTATAACCAATGTGATAAAGCATGCAATATTTGACTTTCACATTGGTTATAAAATAACCGACGTAAAAAAACTAATCTCAGTATTTTTTAGGTCGGTTATAAAATAACCGACGTAAAAAATGGATTCTGATCAATATATCACATATGCTATAAAACAACAGATGTGATATATCATTTTTTACAACTTTTCACATCAGTTATATAGAATCGATGTGAAAAATGCCGATGTGTTAAACATTTTTTCCACTACTGCTAGTAGATCAAAGTTCGTACTAAAGGCCACTAGCCAGTGCATAATCTAAACTAGTGCAGCAATCCTTCACCAAAAATTTTCTCGATATGCTAGGTTCCCATGTTAGGACTAAAGGGGGTGGGGGTGAGTCAGAAAATACCAACACATTCTTTTCATCTTACACCATACACACACACACACACTAAAATCACCCCGGAATCACTCCAAGGGATTTTCTCCCTCTTTCCTTAAACCATCAACACATGAGGGAAGCCCCATCCGAGGATCACCCATTTTTGTCAACATCTAACAGGGTAAGTGGTGCATCCCAAATAGGGGTTTCAATGTAATTAATTTTACAAAGTACCAAAAGGTTCTAAAGCAATCACTTAACACTAAATCATTTCCAAAAGAAGCAACACACACCATTACATAGAAAACTAGTAATTAACTTGGAAACCCAATTAAGAAACTCAATTCACCACTTTAAATCTAAATCACATTTATTAGGTCAAAAGGGGAAATTCATCAAACACTTAGTAAACACATTTAATAAAACAATTTCATGAAATTACAAAAGAAGGGTCTTAATTTATTTCACAACAAGTAATTATTATAAAATCCCAAAATTACTAACCAACATTAAATGAAAGATCAAAAAACAATAAATCAACAATTCTTTAATTTAAAGGCTAATGCATAGGAAACCTAACTCAAAAGGGATTGGACAAAGATGAACGACTCAGCAACCGATGCCTTTGATGAAGACTTCTCCACAATTGCGCACATATACACCCATATAATATACCCCTTAATCCAATACACATATTCCCCACGCCATGAGGGAATATGTTCAAGGTGGATTTATATATATATGTATATGTACCTATGTATGTGTGTTCAACCCTTCGAGAAGACACCGAACAATCTAATTAACCCAAAAGAGAATCGAAGATTACCAAAAACTCAAAATAAAATTGAGACAATAAAAATAGGTGGAAGAAATCAACCAAAACCATGGGCCAAGCCACTTTGTAAAACCTTATATAAAACAAGATAATTTTGATAACATGAATTTCACCATTAAAAACCATATACAATTGATATTGAAAAAAAAACAAATCACGTTCACGTGTAAAATATTTCATTTTACTTTAAAAACTCTTTCAAGAATTATCCTCACCTTAAGTTCCCATAAAACCCGGTTCACACCCACCAAACAAGCCTCAAAAACATTTTCATGAAACGCCACACCAACACACTCCCATAAAACATAGGAAACTGCCGATAAAACACCCAATCCCAATATAAGAGCATGTAAAACCAATAAAAAATGTATTTCACATCACTCAAAAAATATAATAAGAAATTTACACAATTTATTAAACCCTTTCAAGAGGAAAAATAGGATTCTACACCTAAAATACACACACAATTTCATGTAGAAAATCATTATCAACCCAATTGCTCATCAAATCCTCTCAAAAAAAAATTACACCACACTATTTAAGTATATAACAAGATAAAAATAATTCAATATGCAAATAAAATACAAAGAGGGTAAAAATATCAACCTCAAATGACGGTGGATGAACCAGAGTGGACCAAAGTGCTTTTCCTTCGGTGACAGACACCGAAACCCACATGAGGAAGAACCGGGAGACCCACCACACACCTTAAAAATGGAATAAATTATCAAAACCCGGTGAACCAATGACCTAGGGTTTGACTGAGACAAAAAATAAAAGAAAGAAAACCTATAAAAGGAGGTTTCGGCAAGGTCACGTAGGGAGAGGAGGCTTCCAGAGGTAGAGGCCGTAGAGAGGGATGTCCACCGAGAGGAGGGAGTGCGGTCAGATGTACGGGGAGGGGGACCGACGTCATGAGACTGGAGGAAGGGGGGACTCGACCATGTCATGAGGTGGGGGGGGGGGGGTGATGCCAAAAATTGGGGGGGGGGGGGTGATAGTTTAGGGTTTTCATTTTTTTCTTAATTAATCCTATTTTAATTTTAATTCAATTGATTTAATTTAAAAAAATTAGGAAACTCAAAAATGAATAAAATTTAATGGAATCTAAAAAAAAAATAAAATAATAATCAAGGGTCGGGTTGGGGTGTGACAATTCTCGCCACCATGACACTTTCTTCCCCCAGAAAGTCCCAAAAGATTCAATTGATCAAAACCAAAGAAAAGATGATTTACATTCAAGGAAAAACCCAAAAACTCAAAGACCAAAAGACCAACAATCACTTTCATTCAGAGCCTAGAACTATGGATTCCCAAAAAAAACTATGAGACCACCCTCAAAATAAGCAAACCTCCAAGGAAGACATCAAACAAGACCACAGAGCTCAAACAAACAACGAAAATATTACGAAGAAGAGACTCACTCTTCTCTAAACACAATACAACAAGGAACACCCTAACACCTAATACAAAAACCATTGAATAAAATAGTCATGGATTATTTGGGATCCCTACGAGCATTTATTACACAACCCACTATTATAGCCAACCAACTACTACGGTCAGGGTTGAGCGGAGAAAAAACAAGTAAATGCTCAGCAAAGAACACCTGTAAGATGGATTTAGAATGATATCATCTAGTGGGGGTCTCCCACCATATTAGGACTCTAGAAAAACATTAATTTCAAAAACTGGAATAATTATTAAATTCTATCGAAAGCCATGAAAACCCAAAGAAATGAAACAAGCGACAATAAACACCCCCATTCTACATCAGAAAAATTAAAAACACTACAATGACATTACCATTAAAACAAAGTTCCAAAAGTACCAATGTAACGGTCTGGAATTACTTCTAGTGGACTATAATTGACACCTATCAGGGCACTCCATGGGCAGCTACACCCCCTGGAGGGACACACCACCATCCCCAGTGGCATCTATTTCCTTATGAAGCCCTTGGGCAGAGAGCCATGCTTCGTCCAATGCTCACATGTGTGAGAGTTCCAAGGATCGGATACATTCCTACCTCCTTTGCCTCTGATACCAACTGTAACGACCCAAAGCTTGACGTACATGGACATTACATTACTTTTTCAGAATATATAATACATAACAAAAACAGACATACAAGGACCGTAATAGTTTAGTGTATTTGGAAACTCGGAACGTAATCTTCTAATCATGGTGAAAGATCTTCAACATCTCCCATAAAGATCTTCCCCTTTTGTTTTCTTACATAAAACCTTTCTTTATAACCTGGGGAAAAGAAAACATATAAAGGGTGAGCTCAAATTCTCTGTAAGGGTAAGCATGGATAAAATAAAACAAATCATAAACATTTGAACTTAAAAACATGAACATAATGTTTAAGAAACAAAATCTTGAGCAATGACATAAAACATGTAAGAACATAAGGCATAGACCATAAAGAAACATTAATCATGATAAAATAGCATGGGAATAAAACATGTGATTGTGGAAACCATTAATCACATGATATGATTTCCATAGTAGCCAAGGAATTTCTTCCAAGACCATCTTAGTGGACAAAGTCCCTTTCTGAGTCGAGCTCACTCCTCGTTCCAGTCCTGTATTACTAAACCAGATTAACTTACCGTTCCATCCATGTTTATCTCATGAGATATAAATATTTACCCAATGCATTGAAGGGAGATATAGGTCCCACCCATCTCATATTGAAATCATTCTTACTTGTGCCACAAAATAAACATAAAACATTCACCATAACCCAAAGAATAAAATGGGTTTCATAAACATCATCCCATCATTTCATAATCCATATAAAACAAATGGACATTTCATCATAATAAAAGTGAAACCATGTAAATAATAGAGACATTAAACTTGAATCATACATATATGAAATAATTTCATCTTAGACAGAAAATGGTTTTGATAAAACATTTGAAATGAATTCTTGAGGAAAATATCCTTTCTTCTTCAAAATAAATTTCTTTTCACAAAATGTCATTCAATTTTAAAAGAAAAGGATTTTATTGAAAATAGTCATGAAATATTTTGGAGGAATCTTCACGAAAATAATGCTTTATAAAACTGTAAAAATCCTTTCATGCCGTATAAGTTAAAAAAACATTCTTCTCATACTTTTGCTGGAAAAGCCAAAAAAGTACTTCGTAACGTAAAAAAAAGAAAGATTCCTTACATACCATGTAGTAAAAGGAAAAATGGGTAAAAAGGACTTTAAAAATACATGAAAAACCCTTTATAAAACATGGACATGGATGATATAAATAACCCCAGTAAATACTTATGAATAAGCAATCTCGGATAAAAATGAGATTTGCAAAATTATCCCTTACCTTAGGTCCGACATGCTTCGTACGTATCCGAACCTCCTGTATAATGATTTAAATAATGTCATTGACTTATTACAGAATCATATTA
The DNA here is from genome assembly GCA_963277665.1 of Viscum album. Lineage (NCBI taxonomy): Eukaryota > Viridiplantae > Streptophyta > Magnoliopsida > Santalales > Viscaceae > Viscum > Viscum album. Next base: position 864,988,733 of record OY728134.1, on the reverse strand, counting down.
ATTGTTATGATATCATATATGTTTCACTTATGGCTTTACATTACCCGTTCTTTTGTAAATTCCATGTTAAAGCAGCATTTTGGGTAAAATCATTTCATTTATCGTTTGTGTTTCGACTTGTCGTTCTTGATATTATTACTTATATCCTGATTTACAGAATTTCAGAATGTAAAACATGATTTATATATAATATATATTCATCATATACATATGTATATTATAGATTGAAAAAAGGAATGAAATACACCGTTCATGGAGACGGTAGGCCGTACATACGCATGAACGCTGTTTTCTTTTCCTTATTGAATTGAATGGAATTGATTATATGACATACATATATATATATATATATATATATAAATAAATCCTGTAGCATTATTATGTCATATATTTCATTATTATTTATTATATATACTTTATAATCATTCTTGAATGGTTAATCGTGGAAAATGAATCTCATCGCGTTCGTGGAGACGGTAGTCCGTACGTACGCACGAGCGATGATATCATTTCCATGATTGTGAAATTGTATTAGAGTGTATGTATACTGTTTAAAAATAAATATCACTTTACAATAATCATATATATATTTATTTACACCATTATACCATCTATGTAAGGTGGTGGTGAAAAAACAGATTACACCACAGCATGGAGACGATATTCCGTACATACGCACGCGTGGTGATTTCGTTTTCCATAGGATGGATAGATTGTGAAATAGGGATGTTTAATAATTATAATAACATATAAGTATATGAGTGATACTGATTTTATTACTTCATAATGAAACAACTAAAGAACAATAAGTGGAAGAAGAAATAAAGTTGAAAGAACCGGTAACGGACATTACCTCTTCTTTGAAGCGCCTTTTTAAAACCTCCTCTTAGGGAACTAATATTGGTCTTTTAAGAATACCAGAACCTATAGAATGTTTATAGGGAAGTTTAGAAGATAAATTGGCAGGGTTTGGATGAGCTTTAAGGCTCAAAGTGGTGTGAGGAAGAGAGGGAGGAGGTGCCCTTTTATAAGGGAGGAGAGGGTCACCTTTGAAAAAACTAAAAATATTATTTTATTATAAAGTCATATTAGGTCTTAAATAGCTAAAAATTGATTTATTTCGAAGCTAAGGTGAGTATGGGTCTAACTCCTCTCATACAATAGAATTTAGACAAGTTTAGGTTCCTATTTTAACCTTATTATTTAGATTTAACTTTAAGTTAGATAACTTTACTTTTACCATGTCTTTTTTTGTTCTTACACTATAAGGTTAATCAAATTACTATAACAAGCCAAAAGAACCCCAAGTTGTTTATAATTAATATATATAACCTTATCTAAGTCATTTGGCTGAACCTTATATTTTTAAGAATATAATAACAATTAATAATATAATATTTGTTTTAAAAACTATTTTATGTCAATTTTGACACTATTTGGTAATTGATTTTTTTGAAAATCATAACAGAATTATTAGTTCGCAAAAAGTTCATTAAATCAACACTAACATGTCATATTAACATATAAAGTTTTTGGAATTCATAAAAAGTCTCAAATTACATTTATTTTGGAATTTATAACATCAATTATGTCAATATTTCATTAATAAGATTATTACTGCATCATCATTGTGTCATAAATAAATTAACTTATTTAAAGTCTAAAAATTACAAATAAAATATCATTATGTAGGAAATATTTTTAGCTTTATAATGAATATTTATAGTCGAATTTATCTTAGGTATAACCCTATATTAAAAATGATTTACTTATTAAACATTGATTTTAACTATTTTAACCTATCTTTTAAAAAATTAATAACAAATGTCCTAATCTAATCCAAGTGGGCCTAAATAGTAATATTTTATTCCTAAGGTTGTTTTTGGTCGAATTACACTTATCCAATAGAATTAGGACATGTGTTAGGGTAATAATAATATAATTTTTACCCTAAATTACCCTATTTACTTTTAACCGTGGTAAATAAAAGTAAAAAGTTACTATTCACCAAAAATTATTTTCATCTAGTTGAACCACATTTTACTTACTGAAATCAACTGTGTATCTCGGATTTTTGAAATTCCACTCACAAAAGCGGTAAAATTAAGTTTTATGTAAATTTGTAAAATCTCCTTGGAGGTGGGTAAAAGACAGTCAAAAGTTCAATAAAATTTTTTATATATCTAAAATTATTATAAAATGACTCCAATGAATTACATTGAACTTATATAGGTATTATGTGTCAATTTTGACCTAAAATAAATTTAAATAAAATAAATAATTATTTAAATGAAAAGTCGGTTTTTAAATAGTAACCTAGTGTTTTCACTATTCATCAAAAATTGAAAGTTTTCAGAAAAATATCAAAATTTCACCATAGGCTAATTTCGATATTCCAAATCCAAAAATGAAGTCCATTTTGAAATATTAAATTTACAAAATTTAAAAAAGTGGTTATTACTATTCATAATGGCTAGTTTTAATAATATTTTAATAGCATATCATTGTTTAGTGAAACTCGGTATTGCATACAACACACGCTATCGAGGAAGGTTGCGATTGCGTGTAATGCAAGCCAAGTCAGGGATGCGTGTTGTGAAAGCTCCTTTCATTGTAGCATACAACACATGACATTAATGAAATTAAAAATAATATTTTTCATAAAATCTTGGGGTGTTACATTCTTCCCCCCTTAAAATGAATTTCGCCCTCGAAATTCGTCGGGGTTATAAATGGTTTACTACTCAAAAGTTTCTTTAATAGAAACCCACATCGTAAAAAGGAATACCAAAAATTGTCTTTAAAAAGTAACGTATGAAACGTAATGGTTACCCAAATTAACTAATCACTAGGTTTCCACATATGAGAACATAGGTGAAAATATGGATATGGAAGAGAAATCAAACCGTCATGTTCTGATGGAGAGTGGTAGAGAACATGGCATTGAAAAATCCAACAATCACAAAGACATAAATTTGTGATGATCTAGAGTACCATCTGATTCATCAGATATAAGGGCACTAGGACAAAATTTTTGGTTTTCAAGATCATTTCCCTAAAGTTGAAGAATTTGAATTAGAATAAATACTTACTTTATTTTGGTACAATATCACTATTGTTCGTGCTCTGAATAATTTCCACTTCATCTCTTAAAGAAATGAAGTTGAATTTGTTATTTTTGAAGTGTTAACAGATCATGTGATAGAATGATAGGTCATTCCATCTGTTTTAAACAAAAGGTTAGCAAAAGTTATCAAATATACATAAGTCCATCTATGGTGAGGTTAATCATATACAATTCCAAAAATGAACATATAATTTATATATCATATTGCGTAATGAAATAAAACTAGTTTCTACTAACCAGTGACTTCTTGTAGGCCAGTGGTAGGCGATAAAGGCCAGTCACACTTCGGTTGTGTGTTCGATTCCCATAACCTTGTCCGACAAGATGGGCTGTCACCCGTCCTACAGGTTGTACTTTTTCTAATACAACATTACTATAACATCCCATCAATAATATCGAAGAAACTTCTATCCTTAAACAATACTAACTTATGTCCAACATAATCCATTCCAATCTTTAGGCTTATCTAAAATACTTCGGCCCAAGATCATAGTATAAAGAAAATGATTACTTGAAATTTCACATAACAATCACATGAATTCCATCATTTATCCCCCATATATCATAAGATATATTTTGTTGGTCAAATTACAAACAGGTGAATACCTTAATCATATATTCTCTTGAAGAATGAATACCCATTTAACCTTAGTGAAAACATGAATGCAGTTAAAAGTTAACACTTTCCACGTACCAAAATCCTTAAAATTATATATACTCAAACCATGATATCACTTAGTCCTTATATCAATCATGAGCTCAAGAATAAAATCAAACATCTCATTATCTTCTTATTCCTTCATTATGCACATATCATCTACTTTCCAAAAATATCCGAATAACCTTCCATGGTTACTGGTACCATTCAACATATAGTTTCAAATACTTTAGGAAAAACAATAGTGTAAAAATCCTTAGATGATTCTTTATTCCATAGTACCCTTAATTATACAACAGAACTCTCGATAAACATACAATCCTTCCAATACCTTCTAAAACAACTGACTGAGCTTCAACACTTCTTTCATCTCATATATCATTTGTAGTCTCCTCATCATTATCCATATAAATACTACCCATATGAACATACTGATTCTCTTCATGAGATTTTCCCTTAGGGCATTGGTTTGCATAATGCCCGTACATTCCACATTTAAAACATCTAATCATTGTTGATGTCATAGCAATACCATTATCCTTGTCCATGGTGTTAACTAAAACTTTTCCTTTTCACTTACTGGATTTGTGTCCTTCTTTTACACACCCAAATCATCTTCCAGTTCTTTTGAAACAATCTCCCTGATGCCTCTTCCCACATGATTTACATGAGGGAAATTGAAATTTCTTTCCTCTATGATCATCATGAAACTCCATCTTTCTCTTATTATCTGAGTCTGGAAACTTACCAAAGTTGAGATTATTGATCATATTATGAGATTACTGATTAGGCATAATAACGATGTTTGGACTTCCAAATCCTGTTTCAATTGGTTGCTCATGAAGAATATCATTCCATTGTCTGTCATATCCTATATTATCCTGAATCTTCCTATTTCCATCCATTTTCTAAAACTCAAAAACAATAGTGTGAGAGGCAAAAATTATGCTAGGGAAACAAACATAGTAAAGGAAGAGTTACCTCAATATCTAACATCTTAAGCTAAATTCTAAGATCGTTACCGTAATTCTATTACTATATCCTATATGTATACTTATCCTTAGGGACATCCTTAGACATAACTTAGAAATATCTCTAGGGATCTCACTAACGTTTTCGCATCCCAGTTTCTAAAGGTTGACTAAACCTTTCCTCTGATACAATCTGTAACGATCTGGAATTACTTCCAGTGGACTATAATTGATACCTATCAGGGTACTCCATTGGAAGCTACACCCCCTGGGCAGGACACACCACCATCCCCAGTGGCAGACATTTCCTCATGAAGCCCTTGGGCGGAGAGCCATGCTTTGTCCAACGCTCACATGTGAGAGTTCCCAAGGATCAGATACATTCCTACCTACTTTTCCTCTGATACCAACTATAACGACCCAAATCTTGATGTACATGGACATTACATTACTTTTGTGGAATACTTAATACATAACAAAAAAATACACACAAGGACCGTAATAGTTTAGTGTCTTTGGAAACTCGGAACGTAATATTCTAATCGTTGTGAAAGATCTTCAACATCTCCCATAAAGATCTTCCCCTTTTGTTTTCTTACCTAAAACCTTTCTTTATAACCTAGGGAAAAGAAAACATATAAAGGGTGAGCTCAAATGCTGTAAGGGTAAGCGTGGATAAAATAAAACAAATCATAAACATTTGAACTTAAAAACATGAACATAATGTTTAAACAACAAAATCTTGAGCAATGACATAAAACATGGAAGAAAATAAGGAATAGATCATAAAGAAACATTAATCATGATAAAATATCATGGGAGTAAAAAATGTGATTGCGGCAACCATTAAGCACATAATATGATTTCCATAGTAGCCAAGGCATTGCTTCCAAGACCATCTTAGTGGACAAAGTCCCTTTCTGAATTGAGTTCAATCCTCGTTCCAGTCCTGTATTACTGAACCGGATTAACTTACCGTTCCAGCCATGTCTATCTTGTGAGATATAAATCTTTACCCAATGCATTGGAGGGAGATATAGGTCCCACCCATCTCATATTAAATCATTCTTACTTATGCCAAAAAATAAACTTAAAACATTCACCATAACCCAAAGAATAAAGTGGGTTTCATAAACATCATCGCATCATTTCATAATCCATATAAAACAGATGGACATTTCATCATAAGAAAAGTGAAACCATGTAAATCATAGATACATTAAACTTGAATCGTACACATATGAAATAATTTCATCTTAGACGGAAAATGGTTTTGATAAAACATTTGAAATGAATTCTTGAGGAAAATATCCTTTCTTCTTCAAAATCAATTTCTTTTCGCAAAACTTCATTCAATTTTAAAAGAAAAGTATTTTATTGAAAATAGTCATTAAATATTTTTGAGGAAGATTCACGAAAATAAGGCTTTATAAAACCGTAAATATCTTTTCATGCCGTATAAGTTAAAAAAAAAATTCTTCTCGTACTTTTGCCGGAAAAGTCAACAAAGTACCTCGTAACGTAAACAAAAGAATGATTCCTTACATACCATGTAGTAAAAGTAAAAAATGGGTAAAAAAGACTTTAAACATACATGAAAACACTTTTATAAAACATGGACATGGATGATATAAATAACCCCAGTAAATACTTATGAATAAGCAATCTCGGATAAAAATGAGATTTGAAAAATTAACCCATACCTTAGGTCCAATATGCTTCATACGTATCAGAACCTCCTGTACAATGATTTAAATAATGTCATTGACTTATTACAGAATCATATTAATTGTTATGATATCATATATGTTCCACTTATGACTTTATATTACCCGTTCTTTTGTAAATTCCATGTTAAAGCAGCATTTTGGGTAAAATCATTTCATTTATCGTATGTGTTTCGACTTTTCGTTCTTGATATTATTACTTATATCCTGATTTAAATAATTCCAGAATGTAAAACATGATTTATATATAATGTATATTCATCATATACATATGTATATTATATATCGATAAAAGGAATGAAATACACGGTTCATGGAGACGGTAGGCCGTACGTACGCATGAACGCTGTTTTCGTTTCTATATTGAATTGAATGGAATTGATTATATGAAATACATATATATATACATATATACACAAATCCAGTAGAATTATTATGTCATATATTTCATTATTATTCATTATATATACTTTATAATCATTCTTGAATGGTTAATCATGGAAAATGAATCTCATCGCGTTCGTGGAGACGGTAGCCCGTACGTACGCACGAGCGATGATATCATTCCCATGATTGTGAAATTGTATTGTAGTGTATGTATACTATTTAATAATAAATATCACTTTACAATAATCATATATATTTATTTATTTACACCATTATACCCATCCAGGTAAGGTGGTGGTGGAAAAACAGATTACACCACAGCGTGGAGACGGTATTTCGTACGTACGCACGCGTGGTGATTTTGTTTTCCGTAGGATGGATAGATGGTGAAATAGGGTTGTTTCATAATTATACTAACATATAAGTATATTAGTGATAATTATGTTATTACTTCATAATGAAACAACTAAAGAAGAAGAAGTGAAAGAAGAAATAAAGTTCAAAGAACCGGTAACGAACATTACCTCTTCTTTGAAGCGCCTTTTTGAAACCACCTCTTAGGGCACTAGTATGGGTATTTGAAGAAGACAATAACCTCTAGGATGTTTATAGGGATGTGGAAAAGATAAATTGGCAGTGTTTGGCCGAGATTTAAGGCTAAAAGGGGTGTGAGGAAGAGAGGGAGGAGGTGCCCTTTTATAAGGGAGGAGAGGGGCACCTTTGAAAAAACAAAAAATATTATTTTATTATAAAGTCATATTCGGTCTTAAATAGCTCCAAATTGATTCATTTCGAAGCTAAGGTGGGATGGGTCGGAATCCTCTCATCAAATAGAATTTATACAAGTTTAGGGTCCTATTTTAACCTTATCATTTAGTTTTAACTTTAAGTTAGATAATTTTACTTTTACCGTGTCTTTTTGTGTTCTTACACTATAAGGTTAATGAACTTACAATAACAAGACAAACAAACCAAAAGTTGTTTATAATTAATATATATAACCTTATCTAAGTAATTTGGCCGAAACTTAAATTTTTAGGAATATAATAACAATTAATAATATAATATTTGTTTTAAAAACTATTTTATGTAAATTTGGACACTATTTGGTAATTGATTTTTGTGAAAATCATAACAGAATGATTAGTTTGAAAAAAGTTAATTAAATCAACACTAACCTGTCATATTAACATATAATTTTTTTCAATTCATAAAAAGTCTCAAATTACATTTATTTTGGTATTTATAACATCAATTATGTCAATATTTCATTAATAAGATAATTACTGCATCATCATTGTGTCATAAATAAATTAAATTATTTAAAGTCTAAAAATTACAAATAAAATATAATTATGTAGTAAATCTTTTTAGATTTCTAATTAATATTTATAGTTGAATTTATCTTATGTATAACCCTATATTAAAAATGATTTACTTATTAAACTTTGATTTTAACTATTTTAACCCTTCTTTAAATAAATTAATAATAAATGTCCTAATCTAATCCAAGTGGGTATAAATGGTTATAGTTTATTACTAAGGTTATTTTTGGTCGAATTAAACTTATCCAATAGAATTAGGACATGTTTTAGGGTAATAATAATATCATTTTTACCCTTAATTACCCTATTTACTTTTAACCGTGGTAAATAAAAGTAAAAAGTTACTATTCACCAAAAATTATTTTCATCTCATTGAACCACATTTTACTTACTGAAATCAACCATGTCTCTCAGATTTTTGAAATTCCATTCACAAAAGTAGTAAAATTATGTTTTATGTAAATTTTCAAATTCTCCTAGGAGGTGGGTAAAATACGGTCAAAATTTTAATAAAATTTTTATATATCTAAAATTATAATAAAATGACTCCAATTAATTACATTGAAATTATATAGGTATTATGTGTCAATTATGACCTAAAATAAATTTAAATAAAATAAATAATTATTTAAATAAAAAGTCGGTTTTTAAATAGTAACCTAGTGTTTTCACTATTCATCAAAAATTGAAAGTTTTCAGAAAAATACCAAAATTTAACCCTAGGATAATTTCGAAATTCTGAATCCAAAAATGAAGTCCATTTTGAATGTTGAAATTTACAAAATTTCAAAAAGTGGTTATTACTATTCATAACAGTTGGTTTTAATAATATTTTAATAGCATATCGTTGTTTAGTGAAACTGGGTATTGCGTACAACACACGCTATCGAGGAAGGTCGCGATTACGTGTAATGCAAGCCATGTCAGGGATGCATGTTGTGCAAGCTCCGTTTGGTGTAGCATACAACACAAGACATTAATGAAATTAAAAAGAATATTTTTCGTAAAATCTTGGGGTGTTACATTCTAACCCCCTTAAAATGAATTTCGCCCTTGAAATTCGTCGGGGTTATAAATGGTTTACTACTCGAAAGTTTCTTTAATAGAAACCCACATCATAAAAAGGAATACCAAAACTTGGATTTAAAAACTAACTTATGAAACGTAATGGTTACCCAAATTAACTCATCACTGGGTTTCAACATAGGAGAACATATGTGAAAATATGGATATGGAAGAGAAATCTAACTGTCATGTTCTGATGGAGAGTGGTAGAGAACATGTCTATGAAAAATCCAACAATCACAAATCCATAAATTTGTGATGATCTAGGGTACCATCTGATTCATCGGATATAAGGGCACTTGGACAAAATTTTTGGTTTTCAAGATCATTTACCTAAAGTTGAAGAATTTGAATTAGAATAAATACTTACTTTATTTTGGTACAATATCACTATTATTCGTTCTTTGAACAATATCCACTTCATCACTTAAAGAAATGAAGTTGAATTTGTTATTCGTGAATTGTTAACAGATCATGTGATAGAATGATGGGTCATTCCATCTGTTTCAAACAAAAGGCTAGCAAAAGTTATCAAATATACATACGTCCATATATGGTGAGGTTAATCATATAAGATTCCAAAAATGAACTTATAATTTATATATCATACTGCGTAATAAAATAAAACTAGTTTCTACTAACCAGGGACTTCCTGTAGGCCATTGGTAGGCGATAAAGGCCAGTCGCACTTCGATTGTGGGTTCGATTCCCACAACCTTGTCCGACATGATGGGCTGTCACCCGTCCTGTAGGTTGTCCTTTTTCTAATACAACATTACTATAACAACCCATCAATAATATTGAAGAAACTTCTATCCTTAAACAATACTAACTTATGTCCAAAATAATACATTCCAATCTTTAGGCTTATCTAAAATACTTCGGTCCAAGCTCATAGTATAAAGAAAATGATTACTAGAAATTTCACATAAAAATCACGTGAATGCCATCATTTATCCCCCATATATCATAAGATATATCTTTTTGGTCAAATTAAAAACATGTGAATACCTTAATCATGTATTCTCTTGAAGAATGAATACCCATTGAACCTTAGTGAAAACATGAATGCAGTTAAAAGTTAACACTTTCCACATACCAAAATCCTCAAAATTCTATATACTCAAACCATGATATCACTTAGTCATTATATCAGTCATGAGGTCATGAATACAATCAAACATCTCATTATCTTATTATTCCTTCATTGTGCACATATCATCTACTTTCCAAAAATATCTGAATATCCTTCCATGGTTACTGGTACCATTCAACATATACTTTCAAATACTTTAGGAAAAAAAATAGTGTAACAATCCTTAGATGATTCTTTATTCCATAGTACCATTAACTATACAACACAACTCTCGATAAAATTACAATTATTCCACCACCTTCTAAAACAACTGACTGAGCTTCAATAATTCTTTCAGGTCATATATCATTTGTAGTCTCCTCATCATCATCCACCTAAATACTACCCATATGACCATGCTGATTCCCTTCATGATATTTTCCCTTAGGGAATTGGTTTGCATAATGCCCGTACATTCCACATTTAAAACATCTTATCATTGTTGATGTGGTAGAAATACCATTATCCTTGTCCATGGTGTTAACTGAACCTTTTCCTTTGCACTTACTGGCTTTGTGTCCTTCTTTTCCACACCCAAAGAATCTACCAGTTCCTTTGAAACAATTTCCCTGATGCCTCTTCCCACATGATTTACATGAGGGAAATTGAACTTTCTTTCCTCTATGATCATCATGAAACTCCATCTTTCTCTTATTATTTGAGTCTGGAAACTTACCAAAGTTGATATTATTGATCATATTATGAGATTTCTGATTAGACATAATAACGATGTTTGGACTTACAAATCCCATTTCATTTGGTTGCTCATGAAGAATATCATTCCATTGTCTATCATATCCTCCATTATCGTGAATCTTCCTATTTCCAGCCATTTTCTAAAACCCAAAAAGAATAGTGTGAGAGGAAAAAATCATGCTAGGGAAAACAACATAGTAAAGGGGGAGTTCCCTCAATATCTAACAGCTTAGGCTAAATTCTAAGATCGTTACCGTAGTTCTAGGACTATATCCTATATGTATACTTATCCTTAGGGACATCCCTAGACATACCTTAGAAATATCTCTAGGGATCTCACTAACGTTTTCACATCCTAGTTTCCAAAGGTTGACTAAACCTTCCCTAGGATACCAACTATAAAGGTCTGGAATTACTTCCCGTGGACTATAATTGATACCTATCAGGGCACTCCATGGGTGGCTACACCCCTTGGGTGGGACACACCACCATCCCCAGTGGCAGCAATTTCCTCATGAAGCCCTTGGGCGGAGAGCCATGCTTCGTCCAATGCTCACATGTGGGAGTTCCCAAGGACCAGATACATTCCTACCTCCTTTGCCTCTAATACCAACTATAACGACCCAAAGCTTGACGTTCATGGAAATTACATTACTTTTGCAGAATACTTAATACATAACAAAAACAAACACACAAGGACCGTAATAGTTTAGTGTCTTTGGAAACTCGGAACATAATCTTCTAATCGTGGTGAAAGATCTTCAACATCTCCCATAAAGATCTTCCCCTTTTGTTTTCTTACCTAAAACCTTTCTTTATAACCTGGGGAAAAGAAAACATATAAAGGGTGAGCTCAAATGCTCAGTAAGGGTAAGCATGGATGAAATAAAACAAATCATAAACATTTGAACTTAAAAACATGAACATAATGTTTAAACAACAAAATCTTGAGAAATGATATAAAACATGAAAAAACATAAGGCATAGATCATAAAGAAACATTAATCATGATAAACTAGCATGGGAATAAAACATGTGATTATGGCAACCATTAAGCACATGATATGATTTCCATAGTAGCCAAGGAATTGCTTCCAAGACCATCTTAGTGGACAAAGTCCCTTTCTGAATCGAGTTCACTCCTCGTTCCAGTCCTATATTACTAAACTCGATTAACTTACCATTTCGTCCATGTCTATATCATGAGATATAAATATTTACCCAATGCATTTGAGGGAGATATAGGTCCCACCCATCTCATATTTAAATAATTCTTACTTGTGCCACAAAATAAACTTAAAACATTCACAATAACCCAAAGAATAAAATGGGTTTCATAAACATCAACCCATCATTTCATAATCCATATAAAACAAATAGACATTTCATCATAAGAAAAGTGAAACCATGTAAATCATAGAGACATTAAACTTGAATCATACACATATGAAATAATTTCATCTTAGACGGAAAATGGTTTTGATAAAACATTTGAAATGAATTCTTGAGGAAAATATCCTTTCTTATTCAAAATTAATTTCTTTTCACAAAACATCATTCAATTTTAAATGAAAAGGATTTTATTGAAAATAGTAATGATATATTTTGGAGGAAGCTTCACGAAAATAAGGCTTTATAAAACCGTAAAAATCCTTTCATTCCGTATAAGTTAAAAAAAACATTCTTCTCGTACTTTTGTCGGAAAAGTCAAAAAAGTACCTCGTAACGTAAAAAAAAGAAAGATTCCATACATACCATGTAGTAAAAGTAAAAAATGGGTAAAAAGGAATTTAAACATACATGAAAACACTTTTATAAAACATGGACATGGATGATATAAATAACCCCAGTAAATACTTATGAATAAGCAATCTCGGATAAAAATGAGATTTGTAAAATTATCCCTTACCTTTGGTCCGATATGATTTTTACGTATCCGAACCTCCTGTATAATGATTTAAATAATTTTATTTACTTATTATAGAATCATATTAATTGTTATGATATCATATATGTTTCACTTATGACTTTATATTACCCGTTCTTTTGTAAATTTCATGTTAAAGCAGCATTTTGGGTAAAATCATTTCATTTATCGTATGTGTTTCGACTTGTCATTCTTGATATTATTACTTATATCCTAATTTACATAATTCCAGAATGTAAAACATGATTTATATATAATATATATTCATCATATACATATGTATATTATAGATCGATAAAAGGAATGAAATACACCGTTCATGGAGACGGTAGGCCGTACGTACGCATGAACGCTGTTTTCGTTTCCTTATTGAATTGAATGGAATTGATTATATGACATACATACATATATATATACATAAATACAGTAGCATTATTATGTCATATATTTAATTATTATTCATTATATATACTTTATAATCATTATTTAATGGTTAATCATGGAAAATGAATCTCATCGCGTTCGTGGAGACGGTAGTCCGTACGTACGCACGAGCGATGATATCATTCCCATGATTGTGGAATTGTATTTGAGTGTATTTATAATATTTCAGAATAAATATCACTTTAAAATAATCATATATATTTATTTATTTATACCATTATACTCATCCATGTAATGTGGTGGTGGAAAAACAGATTACACCACGGCGTGGAGACGATATTCCGTACGTACGCACGCGTGGTGATTTCATTTTCTGTAGGATGGATAGATGGTGAAATAAGGTTGTTTCATAATTATAATAACATATAATTATATTAGTGATACTGATGTTATTACTTCATAATGAAACAACTAAAGAAGAAGAAGTGGAAGAAGAAATAAAGTTGAAATAACCGGTAAGGGACATTACCTCTTCTTTGAAGCACCTTTTTGAAACCTCCTCTTAGGGCACTAATATTGGTCTTTGAAGAAGACCAGAACCTCTAGGTTTTTTATATGGAAGTGGAGAAGATAAATTGGCAGAGTTTGGCTGAGCTTTAAGGCTCAAAGTGGTGTGAGGAAGAGAGGGAGGAGGTGCCCTTTTATAAGGGAGGAGAGGGGCACCTTTGAAAAAACTAAAAATATTATTTTATTATAAAGTCATACTCGGTCTTAAATAGATCCAAATTGATTTATTTCAAAGATAAGGTGGTTATGGGTAGAAATACTCTCATAAAATAGAATTTAGAGAAATTTAGGTTCCTATTTTAACCTTATCATTTTGATTAAACTTTAAGTTAGATAATTTTACTTTTACAGTGTCTTTTTGTGTTCTTACACTATAAGGTTAATAAACTTACTATAACAAGCAAAACGAACCCAAAGTTGTTTATAATTAATATATATAACCTTATCTAAGTCATTTTTCCAAACCTTAGATTTTTAGGAATATAATAACAATTAATAATATAATATTTGTTTTAAAAACTATTTTATGTCAATTTTGACACTATTTGGTAATCGATTTTTGTGAAAATCATAACAGAATGATTAGTTCAAAAACAGTTAATTAAATTAACACTAACATTTCATATTAACAAATAAATGTTTTGGAATTCATAAAAAGTCTCAAATTACATTTAGTTTGGTATTTATAACATCAATTATTTCAATATTTTATTAATAAGATAATTATTGCATCATCATTGTGTCATAAATAAATTAAATTATTTAAAGTCTAAAAATTACAAATAAAATATAATTATGTTGGAAATCGTTTTATATTTCTAATGAATATTTATAGTTGAATTTATCTTATGTATAACCCTATATTAAAAATGATGTACTTATTAAACTTTGATTTTAACTATTTTAACCCTTCTTTAAATAAATTAATAATAAATGTCCTAATCTAATCCAAGTGGGCATAAATGGTTATATTTTATTCCTATGGTTGGTTTTGGCCGAATTAAACTTATCCAATATAATTAGGACATGTGTTATTGTAATAATAATATCATTTTTACCCTTAATTACCCTATTTACTTTTAACCGTGGTAAATAAAAGTAAAAAGTTACTATTCACCAAAAATTATTTTCATCTCATTGAACCACATTTTACTTACTGACATCAACGATGTATCTTGGATTTTTGAAATTCCATTCAAAAAAGTAGTAAAATTATGTTTTATGTAAATTTACAAATTCTCCTAGGAGGTGGGTAAAAGACGGTCAAAAGTTCAATAAAATTTTTATATATCTAAAATTATTATAAAATGACTGCAATGAATTACATTGAACTTATATAGGTATTTTGTGTCAATTTTGACCTAAAATAAATTTAATTAAAAAAATAATAATTATTTAAATAAAAAGTCGGTTTTAAATAGTAACCGAGTGTTTTCACTATTCATCAAAAATTGAAAGTTTTCAGAAAAATACCAAAATTTCACCATAGGCTAATTTTGATATTCCGAATCCAAAAATGAAGTCCATTTTGAAAGTTGAAATTTAAAAACTTTCAAAAAGTGGTTATTACTATTCATAACGGCTATTTTTAATAATATTTTAATAGCATATCGTTGTTTAGTGAAACTTGGTATTGCATACAACACATGCTATCAAGGAAGGTCGCGATTGCGTGTAATGTAAGCCAAGTCAGGGATGCGTGTTGTGCAGGATCCTTTTGGTGTAGCGTACAACACAAGACATTAATGAAATTAAAAAGAATATTTTTGGTAAAATCTTGGGGTGTTACAACCTACAACATCATTCTTCACACCCAAAATAAGACAACACCACAAATTACTTTAATTACAACAAAAAGGGCATTTGAAATGAAAGAAAATCTTCTGATTGGGCTTATGTCAGTGCTACGTTCATCCAACTGAGCTAAAAGGTTCTCCAAGGGAGTGGATCTGGCCCCATGTCACTTCCTAGAGCCTCCCTAGCAAAAACTTTGAAAATGACCTAAATAGCCACATGTATTAAAGATCCTATGTTCTTCGCGACATGAAATTTTTTTATGCCCTATCTTCCCACACTAAAAACACAACCATTACTTCCTCTCAGATGGATCTGGCGAGGAAGAAAACAATAGCCTTTTTGTGCCTCTTCTCAACTGGCTAGATGTTGCTAAATAGGCTTCGACTTGAACAACCCACCTCATGACATTTTCATAATCATCAAGGAATGAAGACACATTTGGAAGTAATTCTGATCAGAGACCCCATTCAAAGAATCATGATTTAAAAAATTCATCCCCAGTGAGGTTTGGGAGATACGAACCTAGATCGATGAAGTTCTTAACATACTCCAACACCATTGAATTTCCCTGCTCGAGAACATAAAATCTTGAACCCATCCATGTAATCACATCCTTGGGAAAGTATTATTGGATGAACAAGGCTTTAAACAATTTCCACAAAAAATTCTTATGTGGTTCATCCTGACGAATAGATTTACACTATTCCCGACATAACCCTTCCAACGTGGAGGTGTCAAGCTCCAGTTTGAGAGGTTTAGGATATTCATGCCAAACAAATATCTCCTCGATATTTCATAACCATTACTTAGCTTTCCATGGTTCTGACTCCCCATTAAAATGAGGAGGGTTTGAATCTCAAAACCTCTAGAATAACTCCTGATATTGAGAACCACCAGGATCCATATCCGAAATGGACAAACCAATTGTCTAAAGGAAGGATTGATCAACTGAAAGGCACATGGTAAAAAAATCACTCGCAAATGCTTCTCAAAATCCCTTAGAACTTAGTGGGGATGAAACCTAAAAACAGGGATCACAAAACCAAATCAAAACATATCATAAATCAAAATTCCATATCTAATTTTCAAATCTACAACCTAAAATCAAAACATGATTTCACTCACACCTACGACACACCAAAGACAAAGTCCAAAAAGGAAAACATAAAATAAAAAGGCAACATCACGCACTCACACCTTTTAAAACATTTAAATCCCCTTTTTAAAGATCATTTTAAAAAAACATAACAATCCTTACAAACCAATCACCCGTTATTGGTATTACCTTTAGCCTCACATATATACACTCTTATGATAGCTCAAGCACTCACTTATACATACCAATAACCATCCACTCACCACATTCATACATCTGTATACATATATGTGAGCACTCATAGGAATAACAAGAGTCAGATAAAAGAATTATTATCACTTTCAAAACAACATTAAAAATACCTCAAACAATTTTAATACCACACATCATCGTCAAAGATTTTTTTAAAGTCCACATTCATGATCCAATTTCACATTTCTCAAAACCCTTGAGAAACCTTGAAAACATTTTCCAATATAAATCCCATTTTCAAAACAACCCATTTTACTCTAAAAAAGATTCAAAGTTTTGGTTTTTGAAAATCTCATTTTTGACCAACCAATAATCATTTTGTCAAACCAAACATCATTTTAAAATTTAAAAAGACACCCCAAAACCATCATATTAAACATTAAGTACAAATGAAAGAAACCTACCATTCAATGGGTCAAAAATATCAAAAACTAAAAAGTACCCAAAACAACTCACTAGGGGAAACTAGTGTCAATGGGTGACTTGGCCATATGGATGTTGGCCATATTCCAATCAAACCACCATCACAGAGAGTCTTTCGGGACCATATCCCCAACTTCACATGGATTACTAAGCCCTGTAAGCTCACTGGGATAACCGTCCCAAATCTCATTTCATATCCCCATATACCAAGCAACCCACAAGAACCAAATGAACCAAGAAAACCCAACTTCCCATGGTAACTCGTGGTTCGGCCATGAAAGTGTTGGCCAGACACTCCCCAGAACCTACACCCCATGATCCGATAGTACTACTCCATCTAACTTGAGAAAAAAAATAATAAAGGGTTCTATGAAATCTAGGTCCTATAAAGAACTTATGCCTCTAATACCATTTTTTTCACGAACCAACATGGGTCGACCCTGAACTGGTCACCTAAGTCAGACCGTGACAAGGCCTGAGAGGTGTTCATGATCCTCCCAAACTAGAGAAAAGTCCCAAGGGCATAAAAAAAGTTATGATGGGAATGATTTTGACCAATATAAATAAACAGATTTAGTGGAAAAGTAATAAATAATCCAAAAAAATAAACTGAACAGAAAACTAAGTATAAATGGAAAAGCAAAACTAACCGAACCTGATGACCACTAAACTCCACGTGACCCTGTAGGTCACTCTTCAAAACAGGACTCAACATCTCCCAAAGATATCAAGATCAGACTACAACCTGCACCTGATATTAAAAACAATAATGGAGTATATGTGTGAGTATTAAAACTCATTAGTTGTGCCCAAGTAATCTATTCCCAATGCATTACCTTTAAATGAGGAAAAATTAATTCCAGGTTTAAACTAAAATATATTAAAGTAATTTTTTGACACATTTTTCCATTAAAAAAAATCAAGATCCATTGCCCTTCTTATTTTAAACTAGGTTCTTTTCTAAGGATGAAGATTTAACCTTTTTAAAGAAAGATGGATAGAAAAGTGTAAAACATTTTAAAAACCTTTTTTCCACAAAATTTTGAAGATAATTTTCATCCTATTTAACAAAGAAATGAAACATAAAAAAAGGGAAAATAAATTATCACAAAAGGGAAATGGAAAATAAAAATGAAGAATAACCAACCAAATAATACTCCTCAATCATCCGCCGCAGATGACTAAGTGCCGATATACATGGAAAAACCTAGAAGCTCATGAATAGTCTAGAAAATACTATACACATGACTCATCCCAAATGAATTCCCTACTCAATGATGTCATAATTCCCAAATGCTCGGTGTTGTCCTACCTGGCCTAACCGAGGGGCCCAATCCCCTAGCAGAGAAAAGTCCGTACTAAAGGCCACTAGCCTGTGCATAATCTAAACTAGTGCAACAATCGTTCATTGTAAATTCAGTCGCTATGATAGGTTACAATGTTTAGACTAAAGGGGGGGGGGGGTTGAGTCAACAAATATCAACCAAGCAATCCAAAACTTGCATTTTCATCTTACACCATCCACACACACATACACAAAAATCACCCCCGAATCACTCTATGGGATTTTCTCCCTCTTGCCTTCAACCATCAACACACGAGGGAAGTCCCATATGAGGACCACCCATTACTGTCAACATATAAGAAGGAAAGAGGTGCATCCAAAATAGGGTTTTCAAAGTAATTAATTTTACAAAGTACCGACAGGCCTCAAGCAATCACTTAACAATAAATCATTTCCAAAAGAATCATCACACGCCATTACTTTGAAAGCCAAAAATGCACTTGGAAACCCATTTTAAGAAACTCAATTCACCAACTTAAATATAAAGCACATTTATAAGGGCCAAATAAAAATTTAATCAAACACTTAGTAATCACATTTAATAAAATAGTTTTATGCAATTCCCATAGAATGGTCTTACTTTATTTTACAACAAGAAATTATTCTAAAATTACAAAATTACTAACTAGCATGAAATAAAAGTGAAAAAATAAATAAATCAATATTTCTTTAATTTAATGGATAATGTATAGTGAAACCTACCTAAAAATGGAGAAGACCAAAATGAACAACTCGTCACCTAACACCTTTGATGAAGATCTCCCCATAATTGCGCACACATAGAACCATATATATATATACCCCTTAATCCAATAAATATATTCCCCATGCCATGAGGGAATATGTGTAAGGAGGATATATATATATATATATATATATAGACATACATACCTATGTATGTGTGTACAACCCTTCGAGAAGACACTGAAAAATCTAATTAACCCAAAAGAGAATCGAAGATTACAAAAAACTCTAAATAAAATTGAAACAATAAAAATAGGAGGACGCAATCAAAAAAAGCCATGGGTCAAGCCCCCTTGTAAAAACTTACATAAACCAATATAATTTTAAAAACTCGACTTGTAACCTTCAAGACCATCTACAATTGATATTGAAAAAATAAAAAACAAGTTCACAAGTCAAATAACTCATTTCCATTCAAAAACTCCTTCCATAATCAACTGCACAATAGGTTCCCTTAAAACAAGATTTGAACCCTCCAAAAAACCCTCAAAAACATTTTCATAAAACACCACACCAATACACTACCATAAAACATAGCCAATTTCTGATACAAACCCGAACCCAATACATTAACATGTGAAACCCTTCAAAAATGTATTTTGGATCACTCAAACAATATAATAAGCCATTTACACAATTTATTAAACCCTTCAATGAAGAAAAAAAAATTTACACCTAAAATACACAAACAATTTCGTGTAGAAAATCATTCTCAACCCAATTGTTCATCAAATCCTCTCAAAACAACTTTTACACCACACTATTTTGGTATAGAACAAGAAAAAATTAATTAAATATGAAAATAAAATACAAAGAGGGTAAAATAAATAAACCTAAAACTATGGGGGATGAAACTAAGTGGACAGAAGTGATTTGCCTTTGGCAGAGGATTCCAAAACCCTATAAAAGGAAGACCCGAGAGACCCACCACACATCCTAAAAATGGATGAAATTATCAAAACCCAGTTAACCCATGACCTAGGGTTCGACCAAGACAATAATCAAAGAAATAAAAACCTGCCTAAGGAGGCGTCGATGAGGTCACGTAAGGAGAGGAGGCCGCCGGAGGTAGAGGCTGCATAAAGGGTGGTTTGATGGGAGGAGGGATCATGGTCGGATGTTTGGGGAGGGGGGCCAGTGTTGAACGACTGGAGGAAGGGGGTGTGTCAACCGCGTCGTGAGGCATGGTGGGGGGAAGGGGGAATGTGAATTTCCAAAGTGGGGGGGGGATATTTTAGCATTTTCATTTTTTTCTTAATTAATACTATTTTAGTTTTAATTGAATTGATTTAATTTAAGAAAAATATGAAACTTGAAAATGAATAAAATTTAATGGAAACTAAAAAATAAATAATATAACCGTGTGGTGTTGGGTCGGGGTGTGAAAAAAATTATATTTCCAAATATTACATACTATAATCTCTTAAGGAGAAAATTAAAAAGGACACCTTCATAAATGAGGGTATGAAGGATGTTTTTCTACTTAATTGGAAAATCTTGAACACCTAGGTAATGTATGAGAAGATGAGGTTGGTGTATCAGTAAAAAAGGGTTCATTATTGAGATTCTTTAAAGGAGGATGTATATAATGGGAAAATAGAATCTTTAGAATATAATGTTTAGGTGATGGGTTAAAACATGGAGGATAGGATTATATCTTCATTATATATGTTGTTTTTAGATATGAAAAGACTGTTTGATGTTGTAAATCCAACTTCTCCACCATCATCTACATATCCCAATCCTCCAAATTTTATAACATATCTAACTCTTATATATCCTCCTCTATAGCTTCCTATAAACTCTGAGTAATATTTTTAGGATCCTCATCATCATATTGTTACATATGAGATTATATATTACATCTGAGATACTGTTCATCATTAATATATTGAGATCAACCAACTTAAATTCATAGTGTATGATATTTTTGATATATCATCAAGAATACAGACTCTTATAGATAGGGTCACTACATTTGGAAAATATGTCCGAAATATTTTAGTTTTTTGATAAAGTGTTTTCAAAATAAAATACTTCCATGTTATGTATATATCATATCCTTCATTTCATATTGGTGTTAAATCTTTTATAACATTTTAATATTTAACTATTTAAATATATATTTTTACAAGAAAATTTTAATGTCAAAGACATACTTATTAGAAAAAAATATTTACCGTTCATTATGGACTTAGATAATATAACTTATAGAATTCATAAATTGTCAACATATTCATCTTTGTTGTTGGGGTTTAATTAGATTCCAATAGATGCTAACATTTATTTGCACAAAATAACTTTGATGATTTGAAAGTTATATACCATAATGATTGTAAGTGGAGTTTTTGGTCATCAATGTGAAGAAATTATTTTCCATGTATGTCGATTATCAAATATATTTCAAAATTTTTTATTTATTGAAACTTAATAATTATGTTTTTTTGAATTAGATATCATTATATACTTTTTATTGAGTATTATAAGGAATTGAGATATATATTTTCTAACCCACATTTTTTTACAAATAACATCGAAAATAAAAGATATATAATTTTTTTTATATTTCTAAAATATTTAAAATTAATTCAATTTAGTGTTAGATACTTCCATATCCTGATGGGTGCATAACTTATTTTTCTTAAAGTGTTATTTCTATTAGCTAAATAAAAAGACACATTATATTTTTATATATTATAGGTCTTTGTGTATTCTCTCTTTTTTTTGTCCAAAAGGGAAGAAAACCTATGGGCTATTCTCTATACATGGTAACGAGCATAAAAAAATCATGAAGTATTAGACACTTATGTTTGTCAATTTGAAAAAAATTATATTATAATGAAATTTTATTTTATTTCATACATATCAGGATTAAATAAGGCAAGGGATTAATTTATAGATATAATAGGAAATAGGAAATCATAGATCAAGTATGTGTGAATAGAGGCAACTTCTCTTTAATAATTACTACATTTTAGCTGTAAGTGCATAAAATGTTAGATTAAATTGAAACATTATTTTAAAACATAAATTTCATCATCATAATGAAGTAAATAAATATGGATATTATGTTATAAGATTTATATTTGAAATAAATTCAAATAAAATAGTCACAAAATTCCACACAATTAGATTTTTATATCATTTACTTTATTTTATCTTATAATTATATTGATAATAAATGTTAAAATAATTCCTTTTAATTTTTATATTTTTGATGACCTACATACTTACTCAAAAAAAGTGATAAATAAATTACAAGTAAAATGAGTGGATTATTTCACATGTTTTATTGGGTTTTAGTTTATTTATTGTATATATTTTAATGCTTAAATTTATAATTTTAAAGTTTAATTTTTTTAAACAAATTTGTGATATAATGTTTTGTTATAACACTATATATGTGTTTTTATTTTCTAGTTATGTTTATGTGGTTGTTATGTAGTACTGTGAAGTTTTATTTAAAAATAATTCTTTTTAGAAAAAAAAATCCATCAAGAATGAAAAAATATCTATTTTTTTACATCCTTCATGCAATAAATAATGTGATAATTGGTTTTTGATTTCAGTTATCCAATAACCAATGTGAAAATCCTTTCCAATAAGGAAATGATTTACTATGTTATTTGATGGTTTATATAATAATCAACACGAAATATTTTTATTTACATCGATTAATAATATAAAATGTGAAAACCTATCTATAACATCACTTATAATGACTTTTATTATTAATCTATGTTAAAAAATAATTTTGGAAAACCCTTTCATGATCTAGTGCAAGGTGAAATATCAAAAAAAAAAAACTTCTTAAGGTCAGTCCAATTTACTCATCCTTCAAACTTAGAATTGTATCTTATGATTTTCCATATATTTCTTCCACACCATTATTTTTTGGTGAATTTATTAAATTTTATAATTTAAAAGAACAACCATAACATATTTCGTTAGTTTTTCTCCACCTAGTTTGATTATTATTTATTTTAGTAGCCTATAAACTCTATCTTGTAGCCTTTTAAGCTTCAAACTTATATCTTCTATAGATGAATCTAATTATGATGGAATTGATTCTATTCTTCCCAGGTCCCCTCCCTCTCAATTTTTAATATATTCTTGGAATTTATTTGTTGTATAAATAGACACATACTTTGGTTATTGCGATTCCATATCACTATCTATATCCATTGAATCTTAATCTTTTACTATGTTGGTGATTATATTTGTATTTCATTATAAACATCATCTAATCGTTATTAGATATTTTTATTAGGGAGAATTTATTATTTTTTTAATTTAAATTCTCTTTGATTTTAGAGTAACTCTATTATATCTTCTATTAACCTAAATCCCTTCAAGTATGTCTTCAAAATCTACACTGACTATCAAAATAGATTTATTATCACTTGAAAAATTAGAAGTATTTTATTCCCTTCTCTTAGGATTTTTCTTCTCTATAGATTTATATTATTTAACTGAAATATCCATTGTATTTTCATAATCATATATTATATTATTCACTATTTTTTATCTTTAATTCATTTAGATAATGCATCGTTCAATTTTTTTTATTTTTAGTTAGTTTTTCATTATTATATTCCAGTACCTTTTCTTGTTCTTCAATCTTAAAATTTTATATTTTAATATCTTCTTCGAGATAATTTTTCCACATATTCACCTTTTTATCCTTCATAAAAATCATTATCTTCTATGAGATATTTATATTTTTCTTATGCTAATTCTTTAGTTATAACCTTATCATATAGTGTTTGAATCTTTCTTCTTACTCTTTATCGTTACATGAAATGTATTCTTGATTTTTAACCTTGGATATGAGGGGCATGTGATGTTTAGTGTGGTATAAATATCACTCACTTAAGGATGATGTGTCTTCATGCTCTTCTTTACATATTAAATTCCTCATGAATAATACACAAGGCTTTTTATCTTCATATGATCATGTTTTTAATTCGTATATGATTATTTATAGAATGATATTTATCTTCAACCTTACACTAAATTTCATCATATTCCTTCTTTTGGAAATTAATTGTAAAGTTCTAAACACCTCCACAATTAATTTATTTGTGAAGAATATTACCTTTATACTTGAAACTTCCACTTATTATGTTTTTTATAAATTTAAGATAGTATTATATTATATTTCCCATCATTAGTGTCTTTTTATTATAAGAGCATTTCATCTTTCATGTCATTCATCTTTATACATTTCATGGATTTAAATACCATTTCAACTTTAATATTATTCTTGAAAACTAGTTATTTTCTCATATTCATGTTATGAAGAGTGTTATAGACTCATTAATAGATATGCCATGAATCTATACCAAGGAATATATCATTCTATCAAATCTATCAGGGAAATTTATCATCATATTTTTCACAAAATTAGTCTTCTAATGTATCACCAAGTCATATAAGGTTACTAAATATTTCATTTACAAGGGTGAATTAATCATCAATATTCTCATCATCTTTTATATGATATCTTCATGATTCTCTATCCAAATATGAAGCTTGGATTCATTGATCTTTAAATTTTAGTAATAAATATTTTCATGTTTTTCCCACATCTCCGTGGTAGTTTAAAGCCCTATTACCATGGTGTAGACTTTTTTAGATAGGGATTACGGGATAAAATTCCTTGATTTTCCATATAATTCTAGGTTTCTTTTGTTTTCATTAGTCATGGTATAATCTCTTCCAAATAGATAAAATCCAACTATAAAATCATCACTTATTTCAAGGACATATGTTATTAGATATGAAAACATTTAGGTCTTCCAACAATAAAAGTTATTTTTATTAAATAAAGAAACACATCTACTACTGGATAAATTCAAAATCATAATAATTAATATTCATAATATTTTTTTAGAGGGAACCATGAGATTTGAAACCACATGTAGTTCCCAAGTCCAATTAGACCACTTAGAGGGAGTGTGGGTGAAAAAATGATCCCTATTATTTATTTGAATTCTTCCTTTATAATAAGAATCAATTTCTAGTTAAATCCAGATCATATATTAATTGTATATCTCAACCTTACATGAGTGTTTAATTATATAAAGGCAAGGACACAATCATTTAAAAAGTTAAGTCTCAATGTGAGCCTCTATTCCAGGTATGGGTGACCTAGAGTTTCCACAACGAATCACCTAATTACAATGTACATGTTATCATACTAAAATCATGATAAAAATTTCCCAAAATATACCATTGAAAATATACCAGAATATCTAGTATTATAGTGATCAAAACTACTACCTCATAATTGGTTCTTTATTTTAGAAACCATTTAGTTGAATCTATCATATGGAAATATTATAACAATATACTGATGGGATTTTTATAATTCTTCCTAATATTTATTTAGTAGACTTCACAAAATCTTCCTCAAATAGGTATTAAAATGTGATTATCACTTGATGTAGTATATATGTTGACCTGGTCTTACTTTAAGTCAATGCTTCTTGATCCTCACCTCATGGTGTTTGGATTATTGTTATTAATTATAGGATACACTAATGATATTATGATATAACTTGTAAAAGGAATGTATTCCTAATTCTCATTTTTTATTTATCCCCTGACATACATGATCCCCTATATGTGTTGGGTTCTCTACTTCAACACATAGTTTCTCTCATTATCTAGTTTAGTGGTATCAAGATCTATTATAGTTCTTTTAGTATTACCAACTATTTGTCTACTTCATATATATATATATATATACATATATAGAGGGATATATAATGAATAATATTTCCATATTTTGAATATGGAAGATTATCCTCATCTTTTAAAGTCTTTTAGATTTGAGTAAATGATTTTATTTAAATATATTTAAGACTCAAAAATTTCATCCTAATGTGATATTCCAATTATTTCATCTTATTCACCCTGAAATACATAATATCATAAAAATTTTAAATCTTCCACCATGTATTAATGATTGCATTCAATGCTATATAAAGCTTAAAATTTTCAGAATATTACTCTTTATGTTTTATGTAAAACATCAAGGTAGTATCAAAACAGACAATGATTATAGATCACAACATTTTTAACTCACCATTTATCAAAGGGAAAATTTTATCCTAAAACCCTTAACACTATAATGTTTTTCTCTTCATCTTCTCATTTTAAAATCCTTAAACAAGATAATAACCTAAGAAACTCACTAAATGGATATATAATTTATACCAATCCATGTTCATCTTCATTCAATACCTCCCTACGACATGGTATCCATTTATTCACATTGGAGAATCTCATAATCCATATTATTTCTTAATTAGAACAAAAAACTCAACAGTTTGAATTATTGTCATTTGATTGATCATGATATTTCTTTCCATGATAAAAATATCAATAGAATAATAATATTTTATCTCAAAATTATCATAATATTAAATGTAGATAGAATTGTTTTTCACTCATATGACTCCTAAAAATTATCTAAGTTAAGAACAAATCATTATCCTTATACAACTATCAAATTTCCTTTATGTTTAACTTGAAAGGTCCTTATTCAATATTGGATGACCCTTATATGGAGCATTAATTCTCCCTAAATTGATCTTCCTTTTTTAAATTTTTACTGAATTCTTGAATGGAAAATATAATTTTATGTTTGACTTATATATTTCTTTACATGACACTTACTCTAAATCTAATGACTCATAAACCATCCTAGTTTCACCCATATGCAGTTCATTAATTTTCCATATTTTCATGTTTCTAAAGAGATGAAACATACAAAGAGTAGAAAATTACTCATATATGGTGTCTCAAAATGACAAATATAAACTGTTAACTTATAAATTTTTTTATATATGATCTAAAATTCTAAATAACATGAAATTAATTTATAGTTACTTCTATATGATATCAAGAATTTTCTAACAACTCCAAATATTATTTTGAAATGTTATAGATATTGGTCCTTCATCCATATACACTTACATTAATCCCTTTAAAGATCTAATCTGTATTCATTGTAATAAATATTTCTTCTTCAAATCAATCCAAGAAAATTCCTTTAAGGGAATCCACTTATCTTCCCTATTTATTTTCCATGTATAATGATAGTATATCACTTATCTTTAAAAAATATTTAAACCTTATCATAATATTTTTATCATTTCTTTTTATCAAAAAATAAAATCCTTATATGGGAACAATAGTTGAGGAGTGATCAAGAGAACCAAATAAGATCATGTTGTGTTTACTAAAAAACCATATTTTATTCCAATGAATTGGGTAGATAGAATTGATATAAAAATGTGTCTTTGTGTAGTGTTTCTTTAGAAAATATGAATATTTGATAATTACTCCATTGGTTGATTTTCTATGGTGAATAGTAAGAGGTTTCATTTAATGAGTTAACATAGTATATTTTTTAATGAATTTTTATTTTGAGCTATTAAAATGATTCCCTTACTACAAATCATTGAGCCATATATTTTTTCATCAACGGTGAAACATTTTTGTACATGAAAGAACCACTAATTCGTAAATTTAGTATCATTACTTAAATTATCCCAAGATATTTTTTTTGATTATAGTAAGGGAGAAATTGATTCCAAAATTTCCCCTAACAATATTGACCAAAAAAGTTTATATGATGAATTAAATACATCATTTTTTAGAGTTGATTATAGACCTAAATTAGTGGTGGATAATTTATAGAGTCCGTAGATTGTGGTATCAACCCTAAAATTTAATTTCAATCTATTATTCTAGTGAACATAGATCAAATATTTGTTATTTAGATTTTCAAAAAAGGTTTTCGTGCATTTGAATTTTGTTGGATGTTTTCATTATATTTTTATAATGAAAAAAATAACATAATTATGATAGTTATAAGGATATATATCTTCAATGAATTTAAGTAAATAAATCATTAATATTATAGTTTCAACACTATATTTACATTGTGTTTGGGTCAAGATTTTAATATATAAATAAAAAGGTGGGTTTTCTCATATTAAAATGTTTTTAAATATTTTTGTTATCTTTCTAATATTATAATAATCACTCAATTTTCATTCATATAATTAAATATAATGTCACAAACCAAATGTAAACAATCCTTAAAATTGTGTTTTTCACCATAGAGTTGTAGTGACTCATGAATAACATTTTATTATTTAAAAATTAAAACCATAAATAGGTGTAGTTGAATGAATTTTATATATTATATATATTTTTATTAAATTAAAAAATTCATTCAGTTATAAAAGTTATAATTATATATATAAATAATAACCTAAAACAAAATAATTTTGAAAAATGTAATTTTGACCTAATAGTTCTTGTGAGTTCGAGTAAAATTATTAATATTTAAATTAAAAATCCCCTTTTTCATATATTTAAATGATTTGTTCATATTTATTTAGACTTTTAAATTAATAAGAGTAAATTAATTCATAGATATGTAACTACATATTTCATCAATAACCACATGACATCCAATATTGAAAACAAAAATTTCAACCAAGTATATGTAATGTGTTCAAGATAAATTTCTAAAATTCAAATTAAATAACCAGGTTTGAGTTTATTTGAATACTTTTTAGATATTTTAATTAGTTTTATAATGAAAATATATGGTTTTTCAGAATAAAAAAAGATCATATCATACTTATATAATTATATCCAACAAATATATCCAAAATGGTTTCAATCTATTGATATCATTTTTAAATCAATACAAGTTATTAAATTTAAATATCAACTCTATAGAAAAAAATGTTCAAAACTAGACCCCCACCCAAAACCATCCAAAAAATTCTTATTCCATTCCAATTAATATCAATCCATAAAATAAAATTGAATAAAATTAAATATTTAATTCAAATAACTTGGACTCAATAAATATAAATCACTTCAATGAACATGCCACACTAAACAAAACCATAATAACAAGTTCAAAATTTATAACACTAAATTATTTTTATTATATCTTTAAAAATCATTATCATCAAATTAAGAACCTATTAAAACAAATGATAACAATAATTAACAAAATTGAAACAAATTTATTAAAATGTGTACAATTTATTTCCAAAATAAAAAATTTCTCAAATAAATTTACCTTCTATATAAGAATTTTATAATTAAATGCAAGACACAAAAGTACATTTCCAAATACCAATGGTTCAAACACCCTAATGTGTACTCTTTTAAATAAATAAGAAAAATTAAATATGTTTTTTCAAACTAATAAATTTTTAAAATTTAATTTAACAACTTTAGGACATAAAAATGAAAATAATTTGTACAAAATTACAACATTATTAATAAAAAAATCTCAAAAATTATTAAAAATACAAAACACTCTTCAAATCAAAACATAACCCTCGTATAATTTAAACATTAATCAATACTCAAACCCCTTAATAAAATAATTCTATAGTTTGAAAAAATTAATTTTATAAAAATATATTGTATTAATAATTAAATCAAAACATTTTGAATAAAATCAATACAATTATGAACATACAACTTCTTAAAAGTTTGATGTATTCATGAAATTATAAAAATGGTTCAGTATTATAAGAAAATTAATATATATATATATATGTTTGTATATATATATATATATTAATTTTAATTTAAAAAATGATAATATGTATATATAGTGGAAATTGTCTTTTAAAATCCATTTTTAACACATTATAACAAACTCTTTGAGTTTTTCAATATTTAATGACTATTAATTTTTTTTGAATAAAAAAAGTTTAATCAAACACAATCAAAAAACTATAATGAAACATAAAAATCTCATCCATATAAATATTATTCAGTTTAAAACAATTTTGATTATTATTTTTAAAAGAATTTTGATTTTATTAGTATTATGACACATATTATGGACTGTTTAACATGTTAATTAGTATGTATTGATTATGTTATTCCAGAAATTATGGCTTCTTTTCCTTGTTAATATGTATACCTTTGTTGTGTTCTGTCACCTATTATCCAGTGTTTATAATTCTAATTGGCATTCCTTAATTATTTTATTCAATATCATAATTATTATTTAGATTCACCATTTGTTTTGTAATTTATAATAAAATATTCATTTTATTATCTTATGAATATTTTGAAAGATATTAAAGAGTTTGAAGGAATAGATTTTCCAAGAATGATTGATGAATGTGAGACATTGAAGTGAATACTATGTAGCCTATAATTAGTATAGTATTTGTAACATATATCAATTAAGAATTACAAAATGTTATTTTTTAATGAATTTTTAAAATTCATTGAGGAACAACCATCTAAGAGATAAATTTTCTCCACTTCGACTCTCGAATGAATTGATCAACATGACTGATCGAGTAGGGTGCTACTAATGTTAATAAGAGCACCCACAATACCTGATTGCGCCTAAACATTCCACCACATATCCCATATATTTCACCCCAATATCCTATAACTTCACTCATCGCATTGAGGATATTCAACCCTCTCATGGGTTTATAGTCATTTCAGATAAGATATTATTTGTAGATACCTTTTCTATATAATATGATGGGTCCTCATCCATTCTATACTTTTAATCATACTTATTCCACATCCATTTCCCACCTTTCCTATATCTCTAGGGATTTATGCTCATTTTCCAACAACTTAAACTCTGAATGTTTTTAATCATGCTATAGTATTATCAATATTTAGATTTTCTTATAAGTATATTTTTTTTAATTTATAAGTATTTTTAAGTGAAAATTTATTTATCTCTGAATAAAAATCACTTTTATTTATGTTTTTAAGGTGGTACAATAAGGTAAACCCTTTTTTCAAGGGTTTCATTCGGTTAAAGTCACTTTTTCATAATATGTGTATAGGTAAAAGTTTTTCTGTAAAATTATGTAAGGGTATGTTCTTAAATACATGAGTTGTCTTAGGGTAAACACACAATGCTTAAGGGTAATGGAATGAACATATGCTCTATGTAACGATACCAAGATTGTTTCATAAAGAAATCCAGAGATCAGGTAAGGGTACTGTATAAGGGTACCAGTGTGCTACGTAAGGGTAACCTACTTTCATAGGGGTATTATGTAAGGGTAACCATGTATTTCCAAAGGCCACATAAGGGTAAGTGAGCATTAAATGAAGGCAATATCCTGATTATATATGATACATAAGGGAAACCCATGGAGTTACATAAGGGTGACCAAGTTCTATGTAAGGGTAAGTAGGAGTTGTGTAGGGGTATCACTAATTTTATAGAGGTTACATATGGGTATGCTAAGAACTACATAAGGGTAACCCTAACATTCTAAAGGTTATTTAAGGGTAAAAACTAAATTATAATGGTTATATAATGGTAGTATCAAGATGCATAAGGTTATACCTTACATATCAAGGTTTTCTTATGGGTAAAATGTTTCCCTTATATGAATTTTGGGAGCTACGTAATGGTAAAACCATACAATCGTTATGTATGGCCCAATTTGGGAAATATAATTTTAAATCCTTGTTTTCTAATTTCTCCTTATCCAACCTGACCCTATAACCTATTGGATAGTTTTAAATTATAAAATAATGTAATTAAATTATATTAATTATATTTCCCTTATTTTAATAAAATTATAAATATTTGAATTCTCCTCCTTTAAGAAATAGTAAGGAGGAAAATTAAATTATGGATTCAATGTTACATACTTGTATGTGTATTATTATTTATAAAATATGCAAACCCTTTTGAATTTCTTTTTTAGTCACCCACTTGACTCTAAGAACCCAAATATTTTTACATGAGATATAAAATGTACTGTTCATGGAATTTGAGTTCTTATTCCATTTTCTAGGCTCAGAAAAACCACTCTCTCCTCTATTATTGAGACAAATGTTCTTTAATGAATAAATTAATAGTATTTTAAACTACATTTCTGAATCTATTTCTTCTTAATTTTCCAAAATTAATGATAATGAATTATAGAATTATCTCACAATAAAAAAATTGAAAAATGGAAGGGAAAAATTATCCTGAATTTATGTAAGATTATATTGGATAAAATTATCAGAAATTATAATGAATGATTTTAAAAGAAAATTCTAGACTATCCTAGAGAGTGCAATGATTTTTTTCAGATAGACATATATTTATTTTTGAAAAAATAGTAGAGTTGGTTATAAGAACCCTTGAAAAATGTTGAACGTTAACATGTCAAAAACTATGCTAATAAGTCCTAGGAGGAGGCCCTCTTGGTTGTATAGGTTTCGAGTATAGATTTTGAACCACATAGGGTGGTTTATCCTTAACGTTGACATCATAATATAAGGTAAATCATTCGTTTCCATGTTAAGGGAATGTTTTTGTTAGATATCATGATATTATGATGTGTATTGATGTGATTAGACTATGATGAGTTTTATCACAAGTGTTTATGTTGTATTTTTTTACACTCATGAAATTATATGTGTTCCTTGATATGATACAACCTTTTCTATATATTATATTTTGGTATATTCCATTTTGCATCTTCTATGAATGCTACCAATGTGAAAGGCGATCCCATAATGGCTCGATATCCTTAGAGGGGAACCATGTTATATTCAACATGTGATGTGATGATATAACTGAGATTGATAGTGGGGTATGATGGCCTAGTGTGGTTGGAACATGGAGTATGATAATCTTATGTAATTTCACCCATGTGTAAGTAGTGAGGAATGACGGTTTATGTGACCTGATCAAAGGGATTTTGATAGGGTATGGTGGCCTAGTGTAGTCTGACCTGTAAGCCTAGGGAGTGCGTGGTTATTAAGAATATTTGAGGGTATATCCTTCATATGTGATATATCCAGGACTCCTATGATATATTCTAGAATGGATCCAAAATACGTACCACTAGGGTATATGGTAGGTTGGTAGGCACAAAAATACTTGAAATGATTTATTTATTATGTGTACATTTATTTATAATAATTTCATACACTCATGTACGTGTGCACGTGTGATAAGGAAACCTTGGTGGTGTCATATTGATTTTGGTTGTCACAACCTACTTAGGCATTTTTGTGCGCCTGTAAATTACATGACTAGGGATCTAGTGAATGGAAAGGGAAATATAGCAAACAATTGATAAGGGGATAATATATATAGAGTCCATATCAGGTCAGAATCTATTGATTACTATAGTTTTATTTATTAATTAATTTACCTACCACACTTTTTTACTATGGTTCGGCTTATCACTTTGGGATTTTGTTTATTCACTATCGGACTTATGTACTCATTTGATTATTTAGTTTCTACATGATTACTCTGATGGTTTATTATACTGCTTATTATTTTTGTTTTCTCTTTTGAATTATACTTGGATTTTAGTATCCCCATTGATGGACTTAAACCCTCACTAATTGTCAAAATCCTCTTGTGTATAGGGAGGTGTGGATGATGTCATGTGGAACTCAAGCTCTGG
This sequence comes from Viscum album, assembly GCA_963277665.1. NCBI lineage: Eukaryota > Viridiplantae > Streptophyta > Magnoliopsida > Santalales > Viscaceae > Viscum > Viscum album. The sequence goes on along the minus strand of OY728134.1, from coordinate 864,954,642 downwards.
ACCAGTGGTTGGGGTCTAGATATGATAAAATGGTATTATATCACAGTTTTGTATTTTACTTTTTGACTAACCTAGGATATGGTATAAAGAATATTATTGTGTGGGATTTGAGTAAGGGAGTTTCAATGTGCATAAACAACACATGTGTAATGGACCTCTGATTTACCATTGAAGGGATTTGTGTTTCTATTATTTTGAGTTTTATGGTGTATTCATGCATCATGAATAGGAAAATATGATCCAATAATATATATATATATATATATATATATATATATTTGTGGTACATAATAGTTCTTTAATTAAATTCCTTGAATTAAGCTATCTATTCAGTATAGATTCTATTTTGTGTGAAACATTTTCCTTGCTATTATGTGATATATATATTTAAATTGATTAGTTGAACTAAGCATGTTGTTATGTTTTAGTATATATATGATGAATAAAACTAAGTTTCTAGGATAAGACGTTGGTAAGTGTTAGGAGGGTTATACCTTTTGTTAAGGGTAGACTCCAAGGTGAACATTATGTGATCCTATCTACTAATTAGGGTTTATCTTAGAGAATATATTTTCCTATGTTTTTCCATTGAGTTACATAAGATATATCCTCAAAAAATTCTTATTATACTTCATTTAAAGAAGGTATAGAATGAACCTTTATGGGAGGATATTTTTACTCTACATACGGATCTATAAGAGGGTGAAAATGAGAATGCCCTTGAACCTAATCAATACTTTAGGAAGCACATCTACTTCAGTGAGAAATAATTCAATTAGTTCATGTTCTTTGTATAAGAGTTTATAACTACGATTTAATATTTCATGAATTTCAAATCCAAAATTATTCATACTTATTGGTCATCGGAGGACCTCATGATACTGAGCAATGTGATGAAATTATTATAAAATATTTGATATAGTATAGAATTTGAATAATATAAATTTTAACATTGAGATAGAGCTCGTGCTGGGTTTGAATCCCATTTTGATGCCACCATATCATTTAGTTATAGATAATTTGAAGGAGGTTAAGAATCAACGTGATGACTTGGAGAATAAGGGCTTTATCGGGTTGATCACTTCACTCTCGGGTGAATCAATATAGTTTTCCAGTAAGGAAGATAGTAGTATTTGACTCGGTGTGCATTATAGGAAGTTAAAACAAGTGAGGGTGAAGAAAAGATATCCCTTTCCCAGAATCAATGATATTTTCAATGAGTTATGAGGAGACTAATCGTAATCCAATATTGGTCTTCATTTAGGAAACCAAAAGATATGGGTTGGATTGAAATACTTCTCAATGTTGAAATATTAGAGTATGTATGGGTTTTATGAGTACATGGTGATATTGTTCAGACTAAAAAACATGCCAGTAGTGTTTATGGATCTCATTAAAAAGATATTCCACCTATACCAAGACTCCTTAATCAAGGTGATTTTTAACTACAGTATCACATAGTCTTCAACATCATAATAACATTGAAGACATCATGAGGTAGTCATGAGTACGCTTTGAGAACACCATCGTTATTCCAAATTATTGAAGTATAACTTTTCATTTTCGGAGGTGAGGTTCTTAGGTCATGTGGTGTTTGAGACAGGTTGATCCTTTTAATTAAAGAATGTGGAGGTAGTAATATCTTAGAAACATTCCTATAATAAGTTTGAAAAAAAGATTTATCATCTTAGTTGGATATTACTGATGTTTTATCCAAGACTTACCCTGATTATCATCACCCATGACTATGCTGATGAAGAAGGGAGTAAAGATCTAGTGGTCATATTAATGTGAAGAATAATTTATTGATCTCAAGATATGGTTAAATATAGATATAGTGTTGACAATTCTTGAGCTAGGGGTTGGATATGCTGTATACTATGATGAATCAGGCATTGGACCAGGAGCGATGTTGATGTAGGGAGAGAATGTAATGGATTATTAGTCACATAATATTTGACCCCATGAGTGTAACTACCCTAATCATAACTTTTATATGGTATTCATGGTCCATTATCTAAATTTTTTGTGGCACTATCTCTTCAGATAAATATTTTTATTCTACACTAATCACTAGATCCCCCATTATATATTAACATATCAAGACCTGAATCTAAGGAAGAGGCTTTGGTTTGAGTACATATAGACATTTGAATATTAGTTTTCTTATACATTGGGTAAAGGAAATGTCATTACATATTATCTTAGTAATAAGATACAAGTTGAGAAAGATATTGGTGATAGGCCTTCTGAGGAGTAGTGACACATGATGAGATTGTTGGATGATTAGAGGATGGGTGTTTCTAAGGGTGTGGGATTGATGAATTTACCCGTTGGTTATCACATATTCTCTTATTGATTGGGTGAAGTCTAGATAATAAACTAATCTTGAGTGTTTTATAATTTAAAAGTGGCCATTTGGAACTGACCTGATACCCAGTTGATCATTGAGAGATAATGATATGATACTCATACATGGGGGAGTATTAGTACCTTCTTCCGTCAGAGAGGATTAGATGACTAAATATGATACTTATAGGATAGAGTTACATACCAGTGCGATAAAGATATACCATGACATCAGTTGGAAGTTATGGTGTTTAGGGAGGAAGAGGGACACTATTGGTTTTGTCTCTTTATTCCTTACCTTATATAGGATAATTTATGAGCATCAACATCTTGGTGGTCTTCTACAACCACTTAATGTTCCCATGTAGATGTGGGAGGATGTAATAATCAAAATTATGATGGGGTTTCCTGGAAACTAAAATACTAGGATGTTTTTTTCGGTGTTTTTTAATCGACTGATGGAGGTTTCTCTCTTATTACCAATATGATAGACTCAATTAGTGGGTGACATGGTAAATATATATGTCTATTAGATATTTTTATTACACTTAGTTCCCTTAAGAATTATATCTAATATAGATTTATGTTTTATATCTTGGTATTGTCAAGACTTAAAGAAATTCCAAGGGACATAGATGATATTGAGATTATAATACCTTCCTCAAATAGATGGATAGTCTTATTAGACAATATAAAAAATAGAGGATCTTATTAGACTTTGTGTTATAAACTTCATTGGAGACTCGGATGAGAAGCTATCCTTGTAAGAGTTTACTTATAATTATATAATCCATAATTATATATAGATGGAACTATTTGAGGATCTATATATATGGTCATATCTCTCACTGTTGTGTTAGAATTATATGGGTTATGTAGTGGTTTGTTTTCCTAGTATTTTCTAAGAGACCATCGAGTAGGTGTAATTGACCGAGAAGTGGATTTTGACTGCTCAAAGTAGGAAGTTATTGAATGAATATATGAGGAGATGACCTTTTAATTTCACTATTATAGGCCAAGTTTTCTTTTGACTGTCACCTTGGTTGGTGAATCATCATTTATAGAAGTAAGGGAAATAGAAAACATGGTTTATGAGACTTTTTTAGATCATTTACCATGTCAGGTTAGTGGTTTACCATCTATACCTTCATCATAATTATTGATACATGAAAAATGTAATCCATATTTTTTAGCTTTATTGGTACACGCTAGATCATACACTTATTTTAGACTGTGATGATGTTGAGTTGTATCCAGATGCTTGTTTTGAGGATCATCTAGTGTAGATTATAGAAGATGGTGAGAAAGTATTTTTGGGTAAGATTATATGACCTGTTAGGATCCTATAGTAGAATGGATAGATCCTGTAGGATACATGGGAGAAAGAGTTTGATGTTCAAGCTCTATAGATTGTGTTGTTTGATCCGGACCACTAGAGATACTTCTTAGGGATGAGATGTTTTTGGATAGGGATAATTATAATATTCTCAATTTTAAGATGATCTTAAAAACCACTTTTATTTTTATTTAAAATTATTTTTATGTGAAAATTTAATTTTTAAATAAAAACAACCTTTATTTATGGTTTTAAGGAGTTGTTTAAAGGTAACCCTTGTATTTCAGGATGTTATGTAATGGTAAAGTCCCTTTTGTGAAAAATAAATTAAAAACATTGTTTTCTTATTTATCCTTCCATAGATCAATCCTATAAGGTATTTGATATTTTTAAGTTCCAAAAATTGAGGAATTGAATTCAACCAATTCATTATCCCTTAACGAAAATTGACTATGAATATTTAAATTCTACACCTCTAAGAAATGTTTGGGAGAAAAAATAAATTTTTAATTTAATTATGGATTAAATACTATGACCCTTAATGCATATTCTTATTTAAAAAAATGACATACCATTGCAGCCTTCATTTTTAGTTTAACTCTTGATTATGACCACCAAAAGACCCTTTAAATGAGATCTAAATATTCCCCTCAGTGTGATCTGGGTTCTTCATACATTTTCCAGGCATGGATAAACCCCTCTCCTCTCTATTCTTGATAGGAATGTTATTTAAGGAGTAAATTCCATGAATTCTTTTATATGCATTGGTGAATTGTTTCATCCTAAGATTCTGAATATAAGAATATAGAATTTTGGAATGCTAATATTATGGATAAAAATATCGGAATAGTTAAGAGTATTTATCATGAATTTATCTAATATTATTCTTGATATAATTGTCAAGAATAATAAAGAATAGTTATTATAGAAAATCATAGACTATCAAGGAGAGATTAATGTTATTATCATTGGTATGTTTATATTTATTTTTTAAATAAAATGATAGAATTGTTTCTAGGAATACTTGATGAACTTTTAATGTTGGTGTGTCAAAAACTACAATAATAATTCCCATGAGTAGGAGCTCTTGGATGTAGATATTTCCTCTCCATCTTATAAACCAAATATGATGGTTTATCCTTGATGTGTTCATAATACTTTTAGGTATGAATTTATTTACCATATTGAGGAAATTCTTATGATTTCTAGCATGATATGATGATATGTGTTTATATTCTTATAATATAATTACTTCTATCACATGTGTGTATTTTTTATTTTTTCACACTCATGATATGATATGTGTGACTTGAAAGGATACCAATTTTTCTATGTTTTATATTTTGGTGTATGTTATGTTGTGTCTTCTATGCATGGTTACAAATTAACAGGTAAACCCTTCATGGATAAGTTTCCCTAGAGATGGATCATGTTAAATGATTCATGTGATGTTATTATAATATGAAGATGGATGATGGGGTATGATGGAATAGTGTATCTTAGAAATGGGGTTTTTCGATCATTTTTCATCAGACACATGAGGTATTAGTAGGGAATTATGAACTAAGCCACTTGGTTTGAGAGAAAGCGGAAAGGCATGATGTCCTAGTGTGGTCTTACCTAGGGGATTTGGTATTGTGAGACTATTGAGTAGCTTCAAGGCCAACACATTTATTTCTGATATATCTATGTCTATTCTGATATCTTCTGATAAGTTTCTAAATCAGGTACAAATAATTTTTGTAGTGGCTTGGTAAAGTCACGAATACTTTGTATGATTTATTTTTAATGTGTTAATTTTTTTTATCATGACATACATTTTTATTCATATTCACACATGTTAATGAATCCTTTATGGTGTCCCAATGAGTATTTCTCTCACAAATTACTCCAAAAAATTAGTGTGCTTATAGAATACATTATTAGGGATTCATAGGATAGAAAAGTCCTTATAGTGTATGGCTGAGATTAGGATCATAGATATGGAAAAAATACTGGGATTGACTCTGGGAATTTAAAAAAATTTATTTATTAACTTATTTACCTATATTACATTATTCTATGGTTCATCTTTCCACTTTGGGAGCCATTTTATTTCCTGTATGACATGTGTACTCATTTTATTATTTAGTTTCTATATGATTAATCTGATGGTTTACTATATTTTTATTATATTTTGTTGATCTATGAAATGATACTAAGGGTATAGTCTCCCCATTTATTGATAAAGACCCTTAATTCATGTATACATCCTCTTTCATATTAGAAGGTGCGCCTGAGGTCATGTGGAACTCTGACTCAAACTCAATGGAACTGATCAGGATGTTACAAATGAAGACTTTACATTAGAGCATGACCATCCTTTATAAGCTATTAGTACCCCATAACCTATATATTCATTAGATACCATTGATCATCCTAGACCATATATATGTTTACCAGTTTATTGAATATTTTAATAGTAATTGTATTTAATTTATAATTTGTATTAATGATATATATTTTTATATCTAGATATCTATATATATAAGTTTCATAAGAGTTCTCGTATATATGAAGTATTAAACCACAATAGACATGAAATGTAATTATATAATAAAGAAAAACCATTGATTGATAATCATAGTAGAGAATACATATGTTTTATTAAAATTTTGGGAAAATATTGTGATATAAATCCCTTGAAACCAATATACTATATACATGGTTATCAAATCATTGATAATGAAAAAAATAAGTAGGAAATTTTTTTTGTTAAATTAAAATTCATCTTAAAATTTTATTTATATTAATTAAAAATTCCCTTATTTATTTAATTTAATTGTCATGATGTTCAAGGTATAATGGATACATGGATGATAGAATTATTGAAATTTTAGAGAGAATATAAGAAAGAGTTATATATAGTCTGGAATAGTAAACATAGAAAAATGTTAAAGGGAATACCAACCCTCAATGATGGTTCGATCACAAAGTATGAGGTAATAAATAATATATCTATGTTATACAATTTTATTTCTCAAAAATTTTCTCAAAGAAACAAAAAAAAGGATGAAATAAAGTATGTGTATACTTTGGGATGGAAAATTATATAGGTATATGATATTAATGATATATTTTTCATTTATAATGGTTAATTAGGTTTTTTCAATGTTCATTTTAAAATAACACTGAACATTATGTTGCAAAAATAGTTAAATTTGATTATGTTTTATTAAGAAATTCAGTATTATTGAATATTGTTTTCATAAATCCATTATAATTTTTAGAGGGACCTTTCAAACATCTAAGGTCATGTACATTGATAAATATTATTTTTACCAAGTATAAACAATAAATGTGGGAGTAGTGTTAATACCGATAATCAAGAAAAGATAACAATTATTATTATTATAATTTAAAAATTAAAAAGTGTTTCATAAAAAAATATATAATTTATATTGTTTTAAATATTATCTAGATTCACATGATATGAAATAATTTTAAACCCCTAAAATTTTATATGTATTTTATTTGAAATAAAATGTAAGTATTAGATATCATGATTTACATGTAACCTCCTGTCTAAATAAACACATGATATAGTATGTTTCTATAACATGGTAGTTGAATTAGAGAGAATAAATAAAATTAACCACATTATTAAATATATATAGAAATGTTTTCTTGAATTCAAATTTATTATTTAATTCCTATGAAATAATGCATAAATTTTAATAAAATCATTTAATGATTAAAAGAAATTTTTCTTGAAGTAATGTATTTTTATACATGTTATATATTATTATCTAAAAATTTATATCGATCAGTATTTATAAGGGGATTTAATAAAATTTATGTTTTAATTTATGAATAACCATTAATACATTAGTTATCAAAAGGCCTAGAATAAACATAAATCATTTAAAAGTTAAAAGTGATATTTTTCATAAATTTATTTTAATGTGTGTAATGTATTTTTATCTTAATAAAATAAATAAACCATTATTAATTAATATATTTAATTAAACATAAATATTATATCAAATATTTTTACATTCATTCAATAGTTTTACTATGAATTGAATGGAAGTAAATTCAGTTTTATGCTTAAAAAATATTTGTGTTTCAAAAAATGGGTTTTCATTGTGTTATATGTATTTATTTTAAATTTAATTTCAATAATTTAATATAATTTAATTTTATAAAAAAATAAATATTTTAAATCATTATTTTCCAAAATTTTAATATGATCTTTTTTTAGTTTATAATGAACAGTAAAAATAATAAAAATTTGTTACCATGATTTAGGTTAAAATTTGATTACCAGGGGTTCAACCAAGACATGAGATTATTATTTCAAAATAATGTTTTATCAATATTATTTCATGGAGATATTTTGACCCTCTATTATCCTACCTTTAATTCCATTTTCATTTTTAATTATTTTCCTTGAGTAAGACATTAATATATTTCAATATTTTCCCTCACTTATAAAAGGAAACCACCTCTCCTCTCTTGATTACATTTTAAGAGAATATTATATTATAAAATACCTACCCAAATAAATTACTAACATACCTCCCTAAATCTTATATGTCTTTTTGTAGTCATAATACCATCCTTTAAAGGCTTGAGCTCTAACCCAAAGGAGGTTTCTCCATTAAGAGGTATAACTCTTAACCGAGTAATCTCAATTTTATTTCTTATTCTACCTCATCTAGATATATCATATCCATTATAAAATAATTACTTCAATATATTCTGTATTCATAATTTATAAAATGATTATCGCATAATCTTTTTCCAACTTCTTTCCACCAAATGGGAAATGAAAGAATCGCTCATGTGTACGTGTGGACTACCCCCTCTACATAGTTATATAATTCATTTTTCATCACCACCTCACATTGGTGGACATAATTTTTTATTTAATAATTATATATTATATTAACAATATAATTATTATTTCTAAATGAGAAAATATTATTTATCTTTATTTATTTATTTTCATTAGAAAATGAAAATATTGTTCATGCGTACATACAGACTACCATCTTCATGAATGGTGTAATTTATTTTTCTATATCTAACTTTCTGGATGGTTATAAATATGTATATAATGAATATATATTATATTCATATGATTATTTAAATTCTATATATGATGGTACCATGATCAGAGTAAAAGTATCAAAACTTCAGAATCGTAACTTTCATGAAAATAGAAACAATTAACACAAAGAAACAATGATCTTATTACATAATTATTAGTAAATGGGTGTTGAAAAATTATAATTGGAACATATATTAAATCATAATTATTTATATGATTCTATTATACAATTATAATAAATTTAAATTTATTATTTATGAGTTTATATTACTTATGAAGTAAGTTAAACATAAGGTAAGGGTTTTGTGTTATAATCTCATTTTTTCAGGATAATTTATGATTAATTTTTTATGATGAAATTATATGATATATATCTAAAAATATTATTTATTTTATTCTAATATATTTATTTAATGATATTTATTTTTTTTTCTTTTCATTTTTTCCTCCCTATATACTCAAAATTCTGAAAGAAGGTTTATATTGAAATCGAGCCTTGTTTTTCTCTTTAATCGATAATCATTTTCTCCAATACACATATTTTATTTAAAATATTTTTCATAATGATTTCAGTATTGTATAATTATAATTTAAATTCATTTTTACCCATTTTTAATCTCTATAAAAAAATTAAAAGGGAACTTCTCCTTATCTTTTGAATGAGGTACTTTTGACATTTTTTAAAAAATGGGAATGAATTTTTTTATTATCACATACTCCACAAGAATGGATTTTCCAATTAACATGAATCTTATTTACATTACAGAATAATTTAGAAGTTTATAAAGTTCTTTTTAAATAAATATATTACCTTAATATTTTAAAAAAATGATTTCAAAATGAAAAGTTTAATGTTCTAAAGAAACAAACAAGTTATATTTTTAAGGAATATTTTATATATCATAAAATCCTTTTATGTAACTTAGAAATAATTTGGAATATGGTTCTATGATACCTTATATATTCTATATATGGATGGTTTAAGGTTATGATGATGAATTATTAATGAAACCTATTTTCTTTTCCATGAGTTATGTTACAATGAATGATAAATGTTTTTAGGATCTTATGGCATACAAGTGGATTATGATTATATAATGTGTGGTATATTATATCCCTCTAATAAATTAGTTAAAGGTTAATATTTTATGATCATAAAGGGTATATGAAAGGTTTTCTCAAGCCCCAAAAGATGGTACGTTCGAGGTTCTATCAAGACTAAAAAGATTGTACATTGGAGGTTACCCCAACCCCAAAGCCAATAAATTGGTGGTTATACAAAAACTAACATGTGGTGAATGTATTTGTGGGTAATGTTGAAATAATATTTATATTATTTTGGTTATTTTACAATTTAATCAACAATTTTATGATATGATCTTATGTTAATGTTATTCTCTCATGGCTCATGTTCATTGATTTCTTTATGATTCATGTCTTAAAAACTTATAATAATTATGTAATGACTCATTATTATTATATATGAATTTCTAGGTGTGGGTTTCAAGTTTTAAGTTTTCATTATCACACCCTTATACTATTATTATGCTTAAATGGTCATTGATATCACTGTTTTTCCCTTAATATGAATCTTATCTCACACTTTATTATGTTTGCTTTTCCCCAAGATATGAAGAAAGGTTTTAAATATGATATGTCTAAGAATGGTGATTCATATGAAGAATTTTTTGGGAGATGATTTATATATCTTATATACCTATTATTTTTATATCCATGTTTCCAAATACACTAAACCTTTATGGTTTTTTGTCGATTGTAATGATATGAAATGAATATTACTCTAAAATGATGTAATATTTATATATGTAAAACTTGGGTAACCTCATTTGGTATAAACAAAGGTTTGGTTATTATTATAAACTAGGGTGAGAAAACATCAGTGAGAACACTTTGGATAATACAATGTATTGGAGAAAATACAATTTTTATTTAAAAAATGTAACATGCCAAGATTTTACGAAAAATATTCTTTTTAATTTCATTAATGTATTGTGTTATACGCTACACCAAAAGGAGCTTTCACAACACGCATACCTGACTTGGCTTAAATTACACGCAATCGCGACCGTCCTCGATAGCGTGTGTTGTATGCAATACCGAGTTTCACTAAACAACGATATGCTATAAAAATATTATTAAAACTAGCTGTCATGAATAGTAATAACCAATTTTTAAATTTTTTTAAATTTCATATTTCAAAATGGACTTCATTTTTGGATTGGGAATATCGAAATTAGCCTAGGGTGAAATTTTGGTATTTTTCTGAAAACATTCAATTTTTGATGAATAGTGAAAACAGTGGGTTACTATTTAAAAACCGACATTTTATTTAAATAATTATTTATTTTATTTAAATTTATTTTAGGTCAAAATTGACACATAATACCAATATAAGTTCAATGTAATTCATTGGAGTCATTTTATAATAATTTTAGATATATAAAAAGTTTATTGAACTTTTGACCATCTTTTACCCACCTCCAAGGAGAATTTGCAAATTTACATAAAACATAATTTTACCGCTTTTGTGAATGGAATTTCAAAAATCCGAGACACATGGTTGATGTCAGTAAGTAAAATGTGGTTCAATGAGATGAAAATAATTTTTGGTGAATAGTAACTTTTTACTTTTATTTACCACGGTTAAAAGTAAATAGGGTAATTAAGGGTAAAAATGCTATTATTATTACCCTAACACATGTCTTAATTCTATTGGATAAGTGTAATTCGACCAAAAACAACCTTAGGAATAAAATATAACAATTTAGGCCCACTTGGATTAGATTAGAACATTTATTATTAATTTATTTAAAAAAGGGTTAAAATAGTTAAAATCAAAGTTTAATAAGTAAATCATTTTTAATATAGGGTTATACATAAGATAAATTAGACTATAAATATTCATTGGAAATATAAAATTATTTCCTACATAATGATATTTTATTTGTAATTTTTATACTTTAAATAACTTAATTTATTTATGACACAATGATGATGCAGTAATTATCTTATTAATGAAATATTGACATAATTGATGTTATAAATACCAAAATAAATGTAATTTGAGACTTTTTATGAATTCAAAAAAATTTATATGTTAATATGACATGTTAGTGTTGATTGAATTAACTTCTTTCGAACTAATAATTCTGTTATGAGTTTCACAAAAATCAATTACCAAATAGTGTCAAAATTGACATAAAATAGTTTTCAAAAGAAATATTATATTATTAATTGTTATTATATTCCTAAAAATCTAAGGATCAGAAAAATGACTTATATAAGGTTATATATATTAATTATAAACAACTTGGGGTTTGTTTGACTTGTTATAGTAAGTTTATTAACCTTATAGTGTAAGAACACAAAAATACACGGTAAAAGTAAAATTATCTAACTTAAAGTTAAATCTAAATGATAAGGTTAAAATAGGAACCTAAACTTGTCTAAATTATATTTTATGATATTATTTCGACCCATACCCACATTATCTTCTAAATAAATCATTTTGGATCTGTTTAAGACCGAATATGAATTTATAATAAAATAATATTTTTAGTTTTTTCAAAGGTTCCCCTCTCGTCCCTTATAAAAGTGCACCTCCTACCTCTCTTCCTCACACCACTTTGATCCTTAAAGATCGGCCAAACCCTGCCAATTTATCTTCTCCACTTCTCTATAAAAATCCTAGATGTTATGGTATTCTTCAAAGACCAATATTAGTTCCCTAAGAGGAGGTTTAAAAAAGGCGCTTCAAAGAAGAGGTAATGTCCGTTACCGGTTCTTTCAACTTTATTTCTTCCACTTATTCTTATTTAGTTGTTTCATTATGAAGTAATAACATCAGTATCACTCATATAATGATATTTTATCATAATTATGAAACAAACCTATTTCACCATCTATCCATCCTACGGAAAATGAAATCACCACGCGTGCGTACGTACGGAATACCGTCTCCACACCGCGGTGTAATCTGTTTTTCCACCACCACCATACATGGATGGGTATAATGGTGTAAATAAATAAATATATATGATTATTGTAAAGTGATATTTATTCTGAAATAGTATACATACACTCTAATACAATTCTACAATCACGGGAATGATATCATCGCTCGTGCGTACGTACGGACTACCGTCTCCACAAACGCGATGGGATTCATTTTCCATGATTAACCATTCAAGAATGATTATAAAGTATATATAATGAATAATAATAAAATATATGACATAATAATGCTACTGGATTTCTGTATATATATATATGTATATGATATAATCAATTCAATTCAATTCAATAAGGAAACGAAAACAGCATTCATGCATACGTACGGCCTACCGTCTCCATGAACGGTGTATTTCATTCCTTTTATCGATCTATAATATACATATGTATATGACGAATATATATTATATATAAATCATGTTTTAAATTCTGGAATTATGTAAATCAAAATATAAGTAATAATATCAAGAACGACAAGTCGAAACACATACGATAAATGAAATGATTTTACCCAAAATGCTGCTTTAACATGGAATTTACAAAAGAACAGGTAATGTAAAGTCATAAGTGAAACATAAATGATATCATAAAAATTAATATGATTCTGTAATAAGTCAATGACATTATTTTAATCATTATATAGGAGGTTTAGATATGTATGAGGCATATCGGACCTAAGGTAAGGGATAATTTTGCAAATCTCATTTTTATCTGATATTTATTATTCATAAGTATTTACTGGGGTTATTTATATCATCCATGTCCATGTTTTATAAAAGTGTATTCATGTATTTTTAAAGTCCTTTTTACCCATTTTCTACTTTTACTACATGGTATGCAAGGAATATTTCTTTTGTTTACGTTACGAGGTACTTTTTTGACTTTTCCGGCAAAAGTACGAGAAGAATGTTTTTTTAACTTAGACGACATGAAAGGATTTTTACGGTTTTATAAAGCCTTATTTTTGTGAAGCTTCCTCGAAAATATTTCATGACTATTTTCAATAAAATCTTTTTCTTTTAAAATTGAATGACGTTTTATGAAAAGAAATTGATTTTGAAGAAGAAATGATATTTTCCTCAATAATTCATTTCAAATGTTTTATCAAAACCATTTTCCGTCTAAGACAAAATTATTTCATATGTGTATGATTCAAGTTTAATGTATCTATGATTTATATGGTTTCACTTTTCTTATGATGAAATTTCCATTTTTTTTATATGGATTATGAAATGATGGGATGATGTTTTTGAAACCCATTTTATTATTTGGGTTATGGTGAATGTTTTAAGTTTATTTTGTGGCACAAGTAAGAATGATTTTGATATGATATGGGTGGGACCTATATCTCCCTCCAATGCATTGGGTAAAGATTTATATCTCATGAGATAGACATGGCTGGAACGATAAGTTAATCCGATTCAGTAATACAGGACCGAAATGAGGAGTGAACTCGATTCAGAAAGGGACTTTGTCAACTAAGATGGTCTTGGCAGCAATGCCTTGGCTACTATGGAAATCATATCATGTGCTTAATGGTTGACACAATCACATGTTTTATTCCCATGCTATTTTATCATGATTAATGTTTCTTTATGATCTATGCCTTATGTTCTTCCATGTTTTATGTGATTGCTCAAGATTTTGTTGTTTAAACATTATGTTCATGTTTTTATGTTCAAATGTTTATGATTTGTTTTATTTTATCCATGCTTACCCTTACTGAGAATTTGAGATCACCCTTTATATGTTTTCTTTTCCCCAGGTTATAAAGAAAGGTTTTAGGTAAGAAAAAAAAGGGGAAGATCTTTATGGGAGATGTTGAAGATCTTTCACCACGATTATAAGATTACGTTCCGAGTTTACAAAGACACTAAACTATTACGGTCCTCGTGTGTCGGTTTTTGTTATATATTAAGTATTCGACAAAAGTAATGTAATGTCCATGTAAGTCATGCTTTGGGTCATTATAGTTGGTATCGGAGGAAAAGGAGGTAGGAATGTATCCGATCCTTGGGAACTCTCACATGTGAGAGTTAGACGAAGCATGGCTCTCCACCCAAGGGCTTCATGAGGAAATGGCTGCCACTGGGGATGGTGGTGTATCTCGCCCAAGGGGTGTAGCCGCCCATGGATTTCCCTGATAGGTATCAATTATAGTCCACTGGGAGTAATTCCAGACCGTTACAGTTGGTATCAAAGGAAAGGTTTAGTCAACCTTTGGAAACTAGGATGCGAAAACATTAGTGAGATCCTTAGAGATATTTCTAAGGTATGTCTAGGGATGTCCCTAAGGATAAGTATACATATAGGATATAGTCCTAGAACTACGGTAATGATCTTAGAATTTAACATGAGATGTTACATATTGAGGGAACTCCCCCTTTACTATGTTGTTTTCCCTAGCATGATTTTTGCGTCTCACACTATTCATTTTGGGTTTTAGAAAATGGCTAGAAATAGGAAGATTCACGATAATGGAGGATTTGGCAGAAAATGAAATGATATTCTTCATGGGAAACCAAATGAAATGGGTTTTGTAAGTCCAAACATAATTATTATGCCTAATCAGCAATCTCATAATATGATCAATAATCTCAACTTTGGTAAGTTTCCAGAGACAGATAATAAGAGAAAGATGGATTTTCATGATGATCATAGAGGAAAGAAAGTTCAATTTCCCTCATGTAAATCATGTGGGAAGAGGCATCAGGGAGATTGTTTCAAAGGAACTGGAAGATGCTTTGGGTGTGGAAAAGATGGACACAAAGCCAGTAAGTGCAAAGGAAAAGGTTCAGTTAACACCATGGACAAGGATAATGGTATTGCTACGACATCAACAATGATTAGATGTTTTAAATGTGGAATGTACGAGCATTATGCAAACCAATTCCCTATGGTTAAATCTCATGAAGAGAATCAGCATGGTCATATGTGTAGTATTTATGTGGATGCTGATGAGGAGACTACAAATGATATATGAGTTGAAAGAAGTGTTGAAGCTCAGTCAGTTGTTTTAGAAGGTAGTGGAATAATTGTATGTTTATTGAGAGTTATGTTGTATAGTTAATGGTACTATTGAATAAAGAATCATCTAAGGATTGTTACACTATTATTTTACTAAAGTATTAGAATGTATATGTTGAATGGTACCAGTTACCAAGGAAGGTTATTCAGATATTTTTGTAAAGTAGATGATATGCGCAGAATGAAGGAATAAGAAGATATTGAGATGTTTGATTGTATTCATTAGCTCATGATTGATATAAGGAATAAGTGATATCATGGTTTGAGTATATATAATTTTGAGGATTTTGGTATGTGGAAATTGTTAACGTTTAACTTCATTCATGTTTTCACTAAGGTTCAATGGGTATTCATTCTTCACGAGAATACATGATTATGATATTCACATGTTTGTAATTTGACCAACAAGATATATCTTATGATATATGGGGGATAAATGATGGCATTCACTTGATTGTTATGTGAAATTTCAAGTAATCATTTTCTTTATACTATGAGTTTGGACCGAAGTATTTTAGATAAGCCTAAAGATTGGAATTGATTATGTTGGACACAAGTTAGTATTGTTTAAGGATAGAAGTTTCTTCAATATTATTGATGAGATATTATAGTAATGTAGTTTTAGAAAAAGGACAACCTGCAGGATAGGCGACATCCATCGCATCAGACAAGGTTGTGGGAATCGAACTGACAACCGAAGTGCGATTGGCCTTTATCGCCTACCACCCGGCCCTACATGAAGTCCCTGGTTAGTAGAAAACTAGTTTTATTTTATTACACGGTATGATATATAAATTATAAGTTCATTTTTGGAATCGTATACGATTAACCTCACCATAGATGGACTTATGTATATTTGATAACTTTGCTAACCTTTTGTTTGAAACAGATGGAATGAACCATCATTCTATCACATGATCTGTTAACAATTCACGAATAAAAAATTGAACTTCATTTAATTAAGAAATGAAGTGGAAATTGTTCAAAGCATGAACAATAGCGATATTGTACCAAAATAAAGTAAGTATTTATTCTAATTCAAATTCTTCAACTTTAGGGAAATGATCTTGAAAAACAAAAATGTTGTCACAGTGCCCTTATATCTGATGAATCAGATGGTACCCTAGATTATCACAAATTTATGGCTTTGTGATTGTTGGATTTTTCATAGCCATGTTCTCTACCACTCTCCATCAGAACACGACGGTTAGATTTCTCTTCCATATCCATATTTTCACCTATGTTCTCCTATGTGGAAACCCAGTGATTGGTTAATTTGGGTAACTGTTACGTTTCATACGTTAGTTTTAAATCCAAGTTTTGGTATTCCTTTTTATGATGTGGGTTTCTATTAAAGAAACTTTTGAGTAGTAAAACATTTATAACCTCGATGAATTTCGAGGGAAAAATTCATTTTAAGGAGGGTAGAATGTAACACCCCAAGATTTTACGAAAAATATTCTTTTTAATTTCATTAATGTCTTGTGTTGTACGCTACACCAAAAGGATCTTGCACAACATGAATCCCTGACTTGGCTTGCGTTACACGCAATCACGACCTTCCTTGATAGCGTGTGTTGTACGCAATACCGAGTTTCACTAAACAACGATATGCTATTAAAATATTATTAAAACTAGCCGTTATGAATAGTAATAACAACTTTTTGATTTTTTTTTAAATTTGATCTATCAAAATGGACTTCATTTTTGGATTCGGAATATCGAAATTAGCCTAGGGTGAAATTTTGGTATTTTTCTGAAATCTTTTAATTTTTTGATGAATAATGAAAACACTGGGTTACTATTTAAAAACCGACATTTTATTTAAATAATTATTTATTTTATTTAAATTTATTTTAGGTAAAAATTGACACATAATACCTATATAAGTTCAATGTAATTCATTGGAGTCATTTTATAATAATTTTAGATATATAAAAAGTTTATTGAACTTTTGTCCATACTTTTACCCACCTCCAAGGAGAATTTGCAAATTTACATAAAACATAATTTTACCGCTTTTGTGAATGGAATTTCAAAAATCCGAGACACATGGTTGATGTTATTAAGTAAAATGTGGTTCAATGAGATGAAAATAATTTTTGGTGAATAGTAACTTTTTACTTTTATTTACCACAGTTAAAAGTAAATAGGGTAATTAAGGGTAAAAATGGTATTATTATTACCCTAACACATGTCTTAATTCTATTGGATAAGTGTAATTCGACCAAAAACAACCTTAGGAATAAAATATAACCATTTAGGCCCACTTGGATTAGATTAGGACATTTATTATTAATTTATTTAAAAAAGGGTAAAAATAGTTAAAATCAAAGTTTAATAAGTAAATCATTTTTTAATATAGGGTTATACATAAGATAAATTAGACTATAAATATTAATTGGAAATATAAAATTATTTCCTACATAATTATATTTTATTTTTAATTTTTAGACTTTAAATAACTTAATTTATTTATGACATAATGATGATGCAGTAATTATCTTATTAATGAAATATTGACATAATTGATGTTATAAATACCAAAATAAATGTAATTTGAGACTTTTTATGAATTCCAAAAAATTTATTTGTTAATATGACATGTTAGTGTTGATTGAATTAACTTCTTTCGAACTAATCATTCTGTTATGATTTTCACAAAAATCAATTACCAAATAGTGTCAAAATTGACATAAAATAGTTTTCAAAAGAAATATTATATTATTAATTGTTATTATATTCCTAAAAATCTAAGGTTCAGAAAAATGACTTATATAAGGTTATATATATTAATTATAAACAACTTGGGGTTCGTTTGACTTTTTATAGTAAGTTTATTAACCTTATAGTGTAAGAACACAAAAATACATGGTAAAAGTAAAATTATCTAACTTAAAGTTAAATCTAAATGATAAGGTTAAAATAGGAACCTAAACTTGTCTAAATTCTATTTTATGATATTCTTTCTACCCATACCCACATTATCTTCTAAATAAATCAATTTGGATCTGTTTAAGACCGAATATGAATTTATAATAAAATAATATTTTTAGTTTTTTCAAAGGTGCCCCTCTCGTCCCTTATAAAAGGGAACCTCCTACCTCTCTTCCTCACACCACTTTGAGCCTTAAAGATCGGCCAAACCCTGCCAATTTATCTTCTCCACTTCTCTATAAATATCCTAGATGTTATGGTATTCTTCAAAGACCAATATTAGTTCCCTAAGAGGAGGTTTAAAAAAGGCGCTTCAAAGAAGAGGTAATGTCCGTTACCGGTTCTTTCAACTTTATTTCTTCTTCCACTTATTCTTATTTAGTTGTTTCATTATGAAGTAATAACATCAGTATCACTCATATAATGATATTTTATTATAATTATGAAACAACCATATTTCACCATCTATCCATCCTACGGAAAATGAAATCACCACGCGTGCGTACGTACGGAATACCGTCTCCACACCGCGGTGTAATCTGTTTTTCCACCACCACCATACATGGATGGGTATAATGGTGTAAATAAATAAATATATATGATTATTGTAAAGTGATATTTATTCTGAAATAGTATACATACACTCTAATACAATTCTACAATCATGGGAATGATATCATCGCTCGTGCGTACGTACGGACTACCGTCTCCACAAACGCGATGGGATTCATTTTCCATGATTAACCATTCAAGAATGATTATAAAGTATATATAATGAATAATAATAAAATATATGACATAATAATGCTACTGGATTTATGTATATATATATATGTATATGATATAATCAATTCAATTCAATTCAATAAGGAAACGAAAACAGCATTCATGCATATGTACGGCCTACCGGCTCCATGAACGGTGTATTTCATTCCTTTTATCGATCTATAATATACATATGTATATGACGAATATATATTATATATAAATCATGTTTTAAATTCTGGAATTATGTAAATCAAAATATAAGTAATAATATCAAGAACGACAAGTCGAAACACATATGATAAATGAAATGATTTTACCCAAAATGCTGCTTTAACATGGAATTTACAAAAGAACAGGTAATGTAAAGTCATAAGTGAAACATAAATGATATCATAAAAATTAATATGATTCTTTAATAAGTCAATGACATTATTTAAATCATTATATAGGAGGTTTAGATATGTATGAGGCATATCGGACCTAAGGTAAGGGATAATTTTTCAAATCTCATTTTTATCTGATATTGCTTATTCATAAGTATTTACTGGGGTTATTTATATCATCCATGTCCATGTTTTATAAAAGTGTATTCATGTATTTTTAAAGTCCTTTTTACCCATTTTCCACTTTTACTACATGGTATGCAAGGAATATTTCTTTTGTTTACGTTACGAGGTACTTTTTTGACTTTTCCGGCAAAAGTACGAGAAGAATGTTTTTTTTAACTTAGACGACATGAAAGGATTTTTATGGTTTTATAAAGCCTTATTTTCAGGAAGCTTCCTCGAAAATATTTCATGACTATTTTCAATAAAATCATTTTCTTTTAAAATTGAATGACGTTTTATGAAAAGAAATTGATTTTGAAGAAGAAAGGATATTTTCCTCAATAATTCATTTCAAATGTTTTATCAAAACCATTTTCCGTCTAAGACGAAATTATTTCATATGTGTATGATTCAAGTTTAACGTATCTATGATTTATATGGTTTCACTTTTCTTATGATGAAATTTCCATTTTTTTTATGTGGATTATGAAATGATGGGATGATGTTTTTGAAACCCATTTTATTCTTTGGGTTATGGTGAATGTTTTAAGTTTATTTTGTGGCACAAGTAAGAATGATTTTGATATGAGATGGGTGGGACCTATATCTCCCTCCAATTCATTGGGTAAAGATTTATATCTCATGAGATAGACATGGCTGGAACGGTAAGTTAATCCGATTCAGTAATACAGGACCGAAACGAGGAGTGAACTCGATTCAGAAAGGGACTTTGTCAACTAAGATGGTCTTGGCAGCAATGCCTTGGCTACTATGGAAATCATATCATGTGCTTAATGGTTGACACAATCACATGTTTTATTCCCATGCTATTTTATCATGATTAATGTTTCTTTATGATCTATGCCTTATGTTCTTCCATGTTTTATGTCATTGCTCAAGATTTTGTTGTTTAAACATTATGTTCATGTTTTTATGTTCATATGTTTATGATTTGTTTTATTTTATCCATGCTTACCCTTACTGAAAATTTGAGATCACCCTTTATATGTTTTCTTTTCCCTAGGTTATAAAGAAAGGTTTTAGGTAAGAAAACAAAAGGGGAAGATCTTTATGGGAGATGTTGAAGATCTTTCACCACGATTATAAGATTACGTTCCGAGTTTACAAAGACACTAAACTATTACGGTCCTTGTGTGTCGGTTTTTGTTATATATTAAGTATTCGACAAAAGTAATGTAATGTCCATGTAAGTCATTCTTTGGGTCATTGTAGTTGGTATCAGAGGAAAAGGAGGTAGGAATGTTTCCGATCCTTGGGAACTCTCACATGTGAGAGTTGGACGAAGCATGGATCTCCGCCCAAGGGCTTCATGAGGAAATGGATGCCACTGGGGATGGTGGTGTATCTCGCCCAAGGGGTGTAGCCGCCCATGGATTTCCCTGATAGGTATCAATTATAGTCCACTGGGAGTAATTCCAGACCGTTACAGTTGGTATCAGAGGAAAGGTTTAGTCAACCTTTGGAAACTAGGATGCGAAAACGTTAGTGAGATCCCTAGAGATATTTCGAAGGTATGTCTAGGGATGTCCCTAAGGATAAGTATACATATAGGATATAGTCCTAGAACTACGGTAATGATCTTAGAATTTAACCTGAGATGTTACATATTGAGGGAACTCCCCCTTTACTATGTTGTTTTCCCTTGCATGATTTTTTCCTCTCACACTATTCTTTTTGGGTTTTAGAAAATGGCTAGAAATAGGAAGATTCATGATAATGGAGGATATGGCAGAAAATGAAATGATATTCTTCATGGGAAACCAAATGAAATGGGTTTTGTAAGTCCAAACATAATTATTATGCCTAATCAGCAATCTCATAATATGATCAATAATCTCAACTTTGGTAAGTTTCCAGAGTCAGATAATAAGAGAAAGATGGATTTTCATGATGATTATAGAGGAAAGAAAGTTCAATTTCCCTCATGTAAATCATGTGGGAAGAGGCATCAGGGAGATTGTTTCAAAGGAACTGGAAGATGATTTGGGTGTGGAAAAGATGGACACAAAGCCAGTAAGTGCAAAGGAAAAGGTTCAGTTAACACCATGGACAAGGATAATGGTATTGCTACGACATCAACAATGATTAGATGTTTTAAATGTGGAATGTACGAGCATTATGCAAACCAATTCCCTATGGTTAAATCTCATGAAGAGAATCAGCATGTTCATATGTGTAGTATTTATGTGGATGCTGATGAGGAGACTACAAATGATATATGAGTTGAAAGAAGTGTTGAAGCTCAGTCAGTTGTTTTAGAAGGTAGTGGAATAATTGTATGTTTATTGAGAGTTATGTTGTATAGTTAATGGTACTATTGAATAAAGAATCATCTAAGGATTGTTACACTATTATTTTACTAAAGTATTATAATGTATATGTTGAATGGTACCAGTTACCAAGGAAGGTTATTCAGATATTTTTGGAAAGTAGATGATATGCGCAGAATGAAGGAATAAGAAGATATTGAGATGTTTGATTGTATTCATGAGCTCATGATTGATATAAGGACTAAGTGATATCATGGTTTGAGTATATAGAATTTTGAGGATTTTGGTATGTGGAAATTGTTGACGTTTAACTACATTCATGTTTTCACTAAGGTTCAATGGGTATTCATTCTTCACGAGAATACATGATTATGATATTCACATGTTTGTAATTTGACCAACAAGATATATCTTATGATATATGGGGGATAAATGATGGCATTCACGTGATTGTTATGTGAAATTTCAAGTAATCATTTTCTTTATACTATGAGTTTGGACCGAAGTATTTTAGATAAGCCTAAAGATTGGAATTGATTATGTTGGACATAAGTTAGTATTGTTTAAGGATAGAAGTTTCTTCAATATTATTGATGAGATATTATAGTAATGTAGTTTTAGAAAAAGGACAACCTGCAGGATAGGCGACATCCCATCGCATCGGACAAGGTTGTGGGAATCGAACTGACAACCGAAGTGCGACTGGCCTTTATCGCCTACCACCGGCCTACATGAAGTCCCTGGTTAGTAGAAACTAGTTTTAATTTATTACGCGGTATGATATATAAATTATAAGTTCATTTTTGGAATCGTATACGATTAACCTCACCATAGATGGACTTATGTATATTTGATAACTTTTGCTAACCTTTTGTTTGAAACAGATGGAATGACCCATCATTCTATCACATGATCTGTTAACACTTCACGAATAAAAAATTGAACTTCATTTAATTAAGAAATGAAGTGGAAATTGTTCAAAGCATGAAACATAGCGATATTGTACCAAAATAAAGTAAGTATTTATTCTAATTCAAATTCTTCAACTTTAGGGAAATGATCTTGAAAACCAAAAATGTTGTCACAGTGCCCTTATATCTGATGAATCAGATGGTACCCTAGATTATCACAAATTTATGGCTTTGTGATTGTTGGATTTTTCATAGCCATGTTCTCTACCACTCTCCATCAGAACACGACGGTTAGATTTCTCTTCTATATCCATATTTTCACCTATGTTCTCCTATGTGGAAACCCAGTGATTAGTTAATTTGGGTAACCGTTACGTTTTATACGTTAGTTTTTAAAGCCAAGTTTTGGTATTCCTTTTTATGATGTGGGTTTATATTAAAGAAACTTTTGAGTAGTAAAACATTTATAACCTCAATGAATTTCGAGGGCAAAATTCATTTTATGGAGGGTAGAATGTAACACCCCAAGATTTTACGAAAAATATTCTTTTTAATTTCATTAATTTCTTGTGTTGTACGCTACACTAAAAGGAGCTTGCACAACATGCATCCCTGACTTGGCTTGCGTTACACGCAATCACGACCTTCCTTGATAGCATGTGTTGTACGCAATACCGAGTTTCACTAAACAACGATATGCTATTAAAATATTATTAAAACTAGCCGTTATGAATAGTAATAACAACTTTTTGATTTTTTTTTAAATTTCATCTTTCAAAATGGAATTCATTTTTGGATTCGGAATATCGAAATTAGCCTAGGGTGAAATTTTGGTATTTTTCTGAAAACTTTCAATTTTTGATGAATAGTGAAAACATTAGGTTACTATTTAAAAACTGACTTTTTATTTAAATAATTATTTATTTTATTTAAATTTATATTAGGAAAAATTTTACACATAATACCTATATAAGTTCAATGTAATTCATTGGATTCATTTTATAATAATTTTAGACATATAATTTTTTTTTGAACTTTCGACCGTCTTTTACCCACCTCCTAGGAGAATTTGCAAATTTACATAAAACATAATTTGATTGCTTTTGTTAATGGAATTTCAAAAATCCGAGAGACACATTTTATTTCAGTAAGTAAAATGTGGTTCAATGAGATGAAAATAATTTTTGGTGAATAGTAACTTTTTACTTTTATTTACCACGATTAAAAGTAAATAGGGTAATTAAGGGTAAAAATGATATTATTATTATCCTAACACATGTACTAATTATATTGGATAAGTGTAATTCGACCAAAAACAACCTTAGGATTAAAATATAACCATTTAGGCCCACTTGGATTAGATTAGGACATTTATTATTAATTTATTTACAGAAGGGTTAAAATAGTTAAAATCAAAGGTTAATAAGTAAATCATTTTTAATATATGGTTATACATAAGATAAATTCAACTATAAATATTAATTAGAAAGCTAAATATATTTCTTACATAATGATATTTTATTATTAATTTTTAGACTTTAGATAATTTAATTTATTTGTGACACAATGATGATGCAGTAATTATCTTATTAATGAAATATTGACATAATTGATGTTATAAATACCAAAATAAATGTAATTTGAGAATTTTTATGAATTACAAAAATTTTCTATGTTAATATGACATGTTAGGGTTTATTAAATTAACTTTTTTAGAACTAATCATTCTGTTATGATTTTCACAAAAATCAATTACCAAATAGTGTCAAAATTGACATAAAATAGTTTTTAAAACACATATTATATTATTAATTGTTAAAATATTACTAAAAATCTAAAGTTCGGCCAAATAACTTAGATACGGTTATATATATTAATTATAAATAACTAGGGGTTCGTTTGGCTTGTTATAGTAAGTTTATTAACCTTATAGTGTAAGAAAACCAAAAGACACGGTAAAAGTAAAATTATCTAACTTAAAGTTAAATCTAAATGATAAGGTTAAAATAGGAACATAAACTTGTCTAAATTATATTTTATGAGAGGATTTCGACCCATCCCCACATTAGATTCTAAATAAATCAATTTGGAGCTATTTAAGACTGAATATGACTTTATAATAAAATAATATTTTTAGTTTTTTCAAAGGTGCCCCTCTCCTGCCTTATAAAAGGGCACCTCCTCCCTCTCTTCCTCACCCCACTTTGAGCCTTAAAGTTCGGCCAAACCCTGCCAATTTATCTTCTCCACTTCCCTATAAACATCCTAGAGGTTCTTGTCTTCTTCAAACACCAATATTAGTTCCCTAAGAGGAGGTTTCAAAAAGGCGCTTCAAAGAAGAGGTAATGTCCGTTACCGGTTCTTTCCACTTTATTTCTTCGTGAACTTCTTCTTCTTTAGTTGTTTCATTATGAAGTAATAACATCAGTATAACTCATATAATAATATGTTATTATAATTATGAAACAACCATATTTCACCATCTATCCATCCTACGGAAAACAAAATCACCACGCGTGCGTACGTACGGAATACCGTCTCCACGCCATGGTGTAATATGTTTTTCCACCACCACCTTACATGGATGGGTATAATGGTGTAAATAAATAAATAAATATGATTATTGTAAAGTGATATTTATTCTGAAATAGTATACATACACTCCAATATAATTTCACAATCATGGGAATGATATCATCGCTCGTGCGTACGTACGGACTACCATCTCCATGAACACGATGAGATTAATTTTCCATGATTAACCATTAAAGAATGATAATAAAGTATATATAACGAATAATAATGAAATATATGACATAATAATGATACTTGATTTATGTATATATATATATATATGTATGTCATACAATCAATTCCATTTAATTCAATAAGGAAACTAAAACAGCGTTCATGCGTACGTACGACCTACCGTCTCCATGAACGACGTATTTCATTACTTTTATCGATCTATAATATACATATGTATATGATGAATATATATTATATATAAATCATGTTTTAAATTTGGGAATTATGTAAATCAGGATATAAGTAATAATATCAAGAACGACAAGTCGAAACACATACGATAAATGAAATGATTTTACCCAAAATGCTCCTTTAACATGGAATTTACAAAAGAACGGGTAATATAAAGACACAAGTGAAACATATATGATATCATAACAATTAATATGATTCTGTAACAAGTCAATGACATTATTTAAATCATTATACAGGAGGTTTGGATACGTACGAGGCATATCATACCTAAGGTAAGGGATAATTTTGCAAATCTCATTTTTAACCGAGATTGCTTATTCATAAGTATTTACTGTGGTTATTTATATCATCCATGTACATGTTTTATAAAAGTGTTTTCATGTATTTTTAAAGTCCTTTTTACCCATTTTGACTTTTACTACATGGTATGTAAGGAATATTTCTTTTGTTTATGTTAAGAGGTACTTTTTTGACTTTTCCGGGAAAAGTACGAGAAGAATGTTTTTTTAACTTATACGACATGAAAGGATTTTTACAGTTTTATAAATCCTTATTTTCATGAAGCTTCTTCCAAAATATTTCACGACTATTTTCAATAAAATCCTTTTCTTTTAAAATTGAATGACTTTTTTTGAAAAAAAATTTATTTTGAAGAAGAAAAGATATTTTCCTCAAGAATTCATTTCAAATGTTTTATCAAAACCATTTTCCGTCTAAGATGAAATTATTTCATATATGTATGATTCAAGTTTAATGTCTCTATTATTTAAATGGTTTCAATTTTCTTATTATGAAATGTCCATTTGTTTTATATGGTTTATGAAATTATGGGATGATGTTTATGAAACTCATTTTATTCTTTGGGTTATGGTGAATGTTTTAAGTTTATTTTGTGGCACAAGTAAGAATGATTTCAATATGAGATGGGTGGTACCTATATCTCCCTCCAATGAATTGGGTAAAGATTTATATCTCATGATATAGACATGGATGGAACGGTATGTTAATCCGGTTCAGTAATACAGGACTGGAACGAGGAGTGAACTCGATTCAGAAAGGGACTTTGTCCACTAAGATGGTCTTGGCAGCAATGCCTTGGCTACTATGGAAATCATATCATGTTCTTAATGGTTTCCACAATCACATGTTTTATTTCCATGCTATTTTATCATGATTATAGTTTCTGTACGATCTATGCCTTATGTTCTTCCGTGTTTTATGTCATTGCTCAAGATTTTGTTTTTTAAACATTATGTTCATGTTTTTAAGTTTAAATGTTTATGATTGGTTTTATTTTATCCATGCTTACCCTTACTGAGAATTTGAGCTCACCCTTTATATGTTTTCTTTTCCCCAGGTTATAAAGAAAGGTTTTAGGTAAGAAAACAAAAGGGGAATATCTTTATGGGAGATGTTGAAGATCTATCACCACGATTAGAAGATTATGTTACGAGTTTCCAAAGACACTAAACTATTACGGTCCTTGTGTGTATGTTTTTGTTATGTATTAAGTATTCCGCAAAAGTAATGTAATGTCCATGTACGTCAAGATTTGGGTCATTATAGTTGGTATCAGAGGAAAAGGAGGTAGGAATGTATCCGATCCTTGGTAACTCTCACATGTGAGCGTTGTACGAAGCATGGCTCTCCGCCCAAGGGTTTCATGAGGAAATGGCTGCCACTGGGGATGGTGGTGTGTCCCGCCCAGGGGGTGTAGCCGCCCATGGAGTGACTTGATAGGTATCAATTATAGTCCACTGGAAGTAATTCCAAACCGTTACAAAAAAGGAGTGTGGTTTTCCTAGGAAATACATTAATGTAAGGATACTAGCTATTGAATATGGCCGTGGAACAGATGCGCCAAGGGGTAATAACTTTAAATATAGTGAATTAAGTATTAACTCAGTCATCATTAGTTCTTAGTGAGTGGTACTAATATAAATCACCTGTATAGAAACTCCCAAGGGGAATGATTAGGTTAATTTAATATTTATTTATGAACCATAATAAAGTATTTGAATATTTGATGACCATAGATGACCTAGGTTAAACCTAAGGGATGATATATTAAAAATAAGGCATTATGATTTATACATCTGATAAAATATTTTCATGATTATATGGTATCTCACTATGATTATAATTTCTCATACTATTCCTTTGGTTTTAGTAAATGGATAGAAGCAAAATGAATCATTTTATCTTTTAGGGTGATGAAAAATGAAATGATTATACTCCGGAGAAATTTAACGATATTGGAGTTGGAATGAAAAATTTCTTTGTTCTTATTACAAAAAATTAAATAAGTTGTGAATATTGTTTAGATTACAAATGTGGAAAGGATGGAAAAACATTATATTAAATCTTTTATGAGGAAACATCTACCTTATTTATATAGTTCTATTGATCCTATAATTGTTGAGAGAAGGATAAGTACCACTGAAAATATATTTTCCATCTATATTGTTTGAATAATGATATGCTATTTTTTGTTATTTTTAATTAAGAAGTAAAATAATGTCAATTATGGAATCTTATTAAGAACAGGTGGAAATATATAGAAATTGAATCTGTTCATTGGAATGTGTTTAAAAGGTTTTTAAAAAAAAGTACATTATTTATATTATTCATATGAAAATACAGAAATAATTCCTTGAGGTTAGGCATAAGGATGATGAATCCATTAGTTACTATGAGTAAAATTTTAAAATACTTGTGAGGTATACTTGTGGAATTATTTTCCACCATAAAAGAAAGTTTTATTGATTCTACAATGGATTAAAAACAAGCCTTTTATGGGTGTTATCTATAATATACTTTAATAGCTATAAAGAAATCATTTAATGTGCTCTCATGGTAGAAATAGAGATTAGAGTTACCCATAAATATCATGTTTTTTATAAGAAAATAAATATGGAATTGAAATGAAATTAAAATAAAAAAACCATGGGGAGAAGATGATAAGAATTCCTTTATGT
Source organism: Viscum album (assembly GCA_963277665.1). Taxonomy (NCBI): domain Eukaryota; kingdom Viridiplantae; phylum Streptophyta; class Magnoliopsida; order Santalales; family Viscaceae; genus Viscum; species Viscum album. The sequence continues at coordinate 864,925,367 of OY728134.1, read as the reverse complement.
CATAAGTGTGAAAACAACCATGGAGTAAATTGCCTTAAGTGGACTAGTAAATGATTTAAGTGTGGGAATAAAGGTCATAGAGTAATATAATTATTAAGTGATTGGAAAACATTGGTAATGATTTTGATTGAGAAAACTTTCCAAGGAATGCATAACCCATACTATAGTGTTTCAAATGAAAGGAGTATAGGAATTAAGCTAACCAATTCTCTAATATGAGGGTTAATGATGATGATCAATGTCCATAACCTCTTAATCCTAGAGATAATGGGAAATAACATGTGAATTCTATTGATGATGTGGGGTATGCTAATGAAGTGGTGAAAGGTACACTTATTATATACTCTAGAACTACTAATGTCTTATTTGATTATAGATATACCCACACTTTTATATTTAGAGAATTTGATAACGGTATCACATTACCACCTCAAAAATTAGATGTTGAATTATCTATGAAATTTTTTGATGGTATGATGATCACATCTGAAATATATGATTCCTAACATTTTGAAATTTTTGGGAATATGTTTCCTATAATACTCTTTATTTCTACTCTAGTTAAATTTGATTTTATTTTGTGCATAGACTAACTTTATTTATATAAATCCCATATTTATTTCTAAGTAAATCAAGTCATGTTTGATATTTAGAACCAACATACAATCGTATATAAATGAGATAATAAATATGAAATTCTAATGAAAATCATATCCATTATATGGGTCTTAAGTCTTATTTAAAGGGGTTATTTTTCTCATATGGTTTGAGAGAAACTCAACATAGAAGATATGCATATTAATCGAGATTTTTTAATGAGTTTTCAATTAGGTTTTTGAGTCTTCCCCGGAATATTAAAGTTGAGGTTCCAATAGAAATCATAACTAGTGATACAACTACTTAAATGTATCCATATATACTAGAATTGATTGAGTTACAAAAAAATAAGAAGAAAGTTAAGGAGAATATTGATAAGGAAATAATTCATCTGAGTGAGTCAATATGTGGTGCACCTATTATTTTTGTTAAAAATAAATACAGATCAATGAAACTATGAATTAATTATTGGGAATATAATAAGATCACAATCAAGAATAAGTATCATATTCCCTATATTGATGGTTTGTTTGGTCAATTTATAAGATGTCAATACTACCCAAATATTGACCCTAATTATGGATATTATCAATTGAGGGTCAAAAGTGAATACATACCTAATGCAACCTTATTTATACGGTATACACCCTTTTAATTTATAGTTATATCATTTGGTCTTACTAATGAATCAACTCACTTCATGGATTTAATGAATAGAGTCTTTATATATTACCTTGATTAGTTTTTAGTAATATTTATAAAAGATATTATTATATATTCATAGATAAAGGAATTGCATGAATATCACTTAAGGATTTTACTGAAGACCCTATGGAAGGATAAGTTTCATGAAAAAATTTCAGAGTGTGAATTTTGGATATGAAAATATTCATTTTTAGGTTATATAATATCACAAAAGGGTATATCAGTAAATCTATAAAAGATATAAGTTATTAGATGATACCATAGACCAACTAATCTAATTGAGATCCATATTTTCCTTTTAATTGATAAATATTTCCAAGTCTTTGTGCTTAATTTCTCATGGATATCTATTCTAATAACCATGTTAACTCAGGAGGGAGTTATGATCCTTAAGAAATATTAATGTGAGTAAAATTTCAAGGAGTAGAAAAGAAGGTTGTTTGGGACACCTGTACTCATAGTACCTTATAGTGGATAAGGGTTTGTGATCTATATAGATGAATAAAGAAGGTTTTGTAATGAGTTATTACGTGGAATGATATTGTGATAGATTATGACTCATTTTAGTTAACGATTCATGAGAAAAATTACCTGAATCAAGATTTGGAGTTAAATATATGAAATCATTATATTTATGGACATTGGTGATGCCTATATATTTATCATAAATGTTTAAAGTATAAATTAACACACAATGAGTTGAATATGTTCCAAAAAGGATAGTTGGTGTTTATTTTAGAATATGAATTCTCAAAACAATACCACACCAGAAAAAAAAACAAGGTGGTTGATGGTTTGAGTCCAACACCCCATGCTAAATTATCTATGATGAGGATAAAAAAGGATCCTATATTTATGTATTTACAATCTATATACCTTTAAATCATGGAGTAAGGGGATAAATCATATATTTATCAAATGAGTGTTCAAACATCCATCCCTATGAATCTTAAAGAGTAGTAGAAGAATGTTATAGGGTTATAATAGAAGGTAATAAATTATAGATACCCAAAAATCTCATAATTAAATATTACATCCTAACAGGTTAGTATTCATTAAATAACATAATTATCAACACCAAAACCATTTAGGTCTAGTGCCTTTGGAAACTTGGACACACAAATAACCTCTCAATAAGTTATCTACATCATCTCCCACTATGTTATTCATAAAAAACTCCCTTTATAGACATATCATACATAATTACTTTCATCCTAACATGGGGAAATGAAACATAAAAAAGGGTGAGATAAGATTCTCAGTAAGGGTAAAAAAGGGATATATTATTATATCATTAGTACAATGGCATGATAAAATTTGATAACATTTGAAAATCCATACCCAACATATCATTGATCGAAAACACGAGTCATGGAATAAATCACGACAGTTCATAAGACATGAATCATAAAGAAATAAAAAAAATAATCCATAAGAGAATAACATTGGAATAAGATGTGGAATTGTGGAACACACATAAAAATAATAAAATAATTTAGTTATTAGTCAAGTCACACTATCAAGGCTATCATATCGGAATGGGTTCACTCCTCAAACCATCATAGTATTCATGGTTCACTCCTAATACTGTCATAGTGGTCAATGTCCCTTACTGAATTGGGTTCACTCATCATTCCAATCCTATTTATATCATGAGATATCAATATTTAACAAATTCATTAGATGTAGATATAAGTCCCACCCATCACATAATTCAAATCCTAAAAATGTGTGCCACAAAAGAATAAGAAATTAACTATATTAAAACTGATGAAAAGAAATGGGTTTCATAAAATTATTATCATAATATAACATATGGAAAAGACATAGGTTTCATAATCATTTTATTATTTCATAAAATCATAACATTTTGAAAATGAAATTGGTTTCACAAGAATATTTTCATCATCAATATAAACCATTAATAGAAATAATAAGAATGGTATCCTTAGTGAATATCACCAATAAAAGGTTAATAACATCAAAGGATGCCATTTTAGATTGGAAATTATTTAAAAAGATCACTTGGAACATTTATTGATAAAAATTACATTTCCACTATGAAAAAAACTTTTTAAAACACAAACAATTTTCAAAATACTTTCCCATGAAAAAAACCTTGTAAATTTATAAATTAATGTTTAAAAATAATTTTATATATTTTTTGAGTAAAATATCCTTTGGAAATTGATTTTTTAAAAAAACATAAAACACTTTAAAAATTCATTTTAATTGAAAATAAAAATTGAAAATTATAATTTAATATTTATGAAATTTATTGGTTATGATGATGATAAATTATGTACATGTCATACATGTTAATATAGTGATTTCTTTTATATTTTTGGTAAAATAAAAATTTTCCATGTTTCAAAAACAACATGAAGATTCCATTCAATTTTTTTTATAAAAATTAAAACATGGGTAAAAATTTCTTTAATAAATCATTTGTGGAATTATAAAAAACATTTTAGAAAAGATTTTTAGAAATCATAATTTAGAAAGGAAAATGATTTTCAGCAAAATATATAAATAACATCAATTTTTTATGAAAAAAATTATTTTTGAGTCTTGAGGACATAAAGAGAGTGAAATGAGAGAAAATAATATATAATTATGACATAGACAAATTATAAAATAATTAATGGGTTTCTTGAGATATTAATCCAAATATTTTATCATCATACACATAATCATAAACAATCTCGATAAATAATTATATTGAAACATCAAACATCAACCACTTTGATATCATTTGAATTGTAAGTCCTAATTAAGAATAAAATTGAATAAAAATTTTAATATCATGAAAAGAAGGAGGTACATGATATAACATATCAAAGGAGAAGTATATACACCTCCCGGAAGAAGACAGGTGTGTAACATAACGTATCTCCCTTGTTAAAATCACGTTTTGGGTAACAATTGCATTGTTTCCCCTGAATGTTTTGTTTTTTTATTTTTAGTAACATTACATTGATAATGGTTCCATAATATCCATAATTTTTAACATGATATAAATATAATATAAATTAATTATATTTTTATTTATAGTAATCTAAAAAAGTTACAGATAGAAAATGAAATGCACCGTTTATGGGGGATGATAGGTTGTATGTACACAAGAAATATGTTTCCATTTTCTCAAAAAACGAATCAAATGAAATTAAAATAATATAATACATTTATATATTCATTTTTATTCTACATATATCACATATATTCATTAAATTCACCCTTATTACCATCCTAACAAATTATTATTGAACAATGAATCACATCGTTTCACGAGCCGGTAGTCTATCGTACAAATGAACAATATTATCGTATCCACCCTGGAATGAAAGCTAAAAATTCATTTTTTATTTAATAATTAAATAAGTATAATTATTTTAAAAATATAATATATATTCAGTTAATCTATCTGTATTACCAACCAATTATAAAAGAAATGAAAAACACAACACAATGATTCCCGAGGCGGTAGTCTGCTGTACACACGAGTAACATTATTATTTTCCCACGGTTTTGGGTTTAAGAAGTTAGATTTGGAATTAATTTTATATAGGTATAATAATATCATAAATATAATATATAAACATTAAATATATCAATATCTATAACTATTAGAGGTGGTGATGGAAAACAAGTAACATTGGTTCGCGAGGCGGTAGTTCGCCATACACTTGAATGATGATTTCATATCATATTTTATGGGATAGGAAATATATTTAGGTTATAAAATTAATATAATATAATATAAATATATTACATATCATGGTTTTATTATATTATAAATTTTTTAAAATATTAAAGTGGGTTAAATAAGAATGAAAATAGAAAATCATGTTTAAGAATTTTACCTCTTCCTCAGAGAGCCTCATCGGGTTTACACATAAAGAATTATTATGAAGGCTTTTTAACTAAAAAAAGGCCTCTAAGATGAGGTGAAGGATTAAAAGAAATAATTTGGGTAGTTATTTTATGATAAACATTACTTTATGGTGTGAAGATGAGAGGAGAATGGTGGCTTTTTATAAGTTAGGTGAGTGGCACACTTGTAATATTTGAAAAGAAAAAGGTTTAACCACATTTTTTACATTAAATATTGATCAAATATGGGTCATAATTTAAACTCAGGTGTGATAGTATAGATATATATCCATAAAAGTTATTTTTGACTAGTTTTTAGGACATTTTATAACTTATTGTTTTTATTCAACCCCTCGATAAACCCATTTGACCTTTACTGTGGTAACTAATTCTAACTACATTTACCATTCATAATGGTAAAAATTTTAGTTAAAATTATTATAAAATATAAATTATATTAATTAATTATATTTAGTCAATTTTTTAAAATTATTTTCACACAACCGTTAAATTTTCATTTAAAATTAACTCCACAGATATGATGAAAAAGTGGGTTTCCAAAGAGAAAAGCTTCAATAGTTTACAAAGTTGTTATATTAAAATTCAATATGAAATTGATTCAAATAACCTAAATTGAGAAAATAGATATATTATTTAACTAATTTTACTATTAAAACCATATTAAAATGATTTTATATTTTATATTTCTTAAAAAATTCACAATTCTTAATAAAACCCATTATTTTCACTATTCAATGAAAAATTTATCATTTTAAAAAATTATATACAATTAAATCCAATTTTTTTTTGAAATGATGATTTAAAAAATTAATTTTATTTTTTAAAATAAATTTTCTAAAACTAAAAAAAATAATTTTAAAATAAGTGTGCAAAATTAAAAAAAACTGATTTTAAGAAAAATATAGTTTTAAGTATAAAATTGGATCAATTATTTTATCTTGTATAGAAATAACATAAAACTAATTTTAAAATTTTTACTAAATATATAATTTATAAATATTATTAAATCAATTTACTAAAAGTGTTTTTTAATTTTATTGAGTTAAAACGTGTTTGTGTGTATAAAATTATTTTTCCAAGAAAAAAAATATTTTTTATTTTCAAATAGTTTTTTATTTTCATTTCTACTTAATTAGTCACTAAAAAATTAATTTTATAAATATATGTAAACCATATATTTTCATAATTTAGTTAATATTATTCAAATAATTCATTCATATGGCTAGGTGATAACAAGCATATTAAATAATAATAATTTAATAGTATGTCATGTTTCATTTTAAATCGATGTTGTGAATAAAATAAGTTAAAATAAGCGTTTCTTGTAACAGAAAATACCAAAAACATTAAATATATTTTAAAAAAAATTAAAAAAACCTTGGGGCTATTACATAAATTTTACCAAGTTTTACCATGATTGTTATGGACCTATAAGTCTTAGGAACTGTGTATATTTTGTAACATCCTGACTCAAACCACTAGGTCTGAACCAAAAGGTCACATGACCTCATGTTTACCTACTCATATGTAAGAGGTTTTCGAATAATATCAAAAGTTTAAATCATCCAATGTGGATACTATACACTCTGTATCATGCATTAGGATCAATAAAAATAGTAAATAATATAATAAAACATGAGAGTAATCATGAAAAAGTAAAAAAATGGCATACATGTCATTAAAATTAAAAACCTCTTGATGTTTCAAAATTTTCTAGAGTAATAATATATATATAAACTAATAAATAAACTATGGTCCACTGGAGTCATCTCTCACCCACTACTTTCTCCATCCTCATCCACTCAATGATCCTCCATATGTCATTTTCCCTTTACCAAATCTCTCATTGAATCTTCAAGTGTATCGAAATTCCTGAGTTGGGTTAGATTAAAAGACTCAGTAGGACACCAATAATGATTCCTTTTCTTATTTTATCAAGTATAATAAGTGTATGATAACAATTATAATAAATGTGATAAATTTATAATTACACAATACAAAATTGGGCACTCGTGCAATGACCAAGCCTCCAAAACACACCTGTTGTAATTGCTTCGACTCCATGATGAAATATGTATAATATGTTATTAAGAGATCATAACTAGACACAATTATATTGGGGTGTCTCTAAGAAATCCACAATTCATTGAGTGAATAACCTTCCCAAAATCTGTAAGACACAGGGTAATACTCAAAAATCCACAAGGGATCCAGTATCTGTAACCCACCCATAATACCTGATTCATATGGCAACACTTAGAAATAATCAATGCATCATTTTTGGAAATCTACTTATAAATAAAAAAGTCACTGAGTAGATACAATGTTAAATGGATATCAGGAATCACCATTATCATTGCTGTAACTCCATGCGTGTACCCAACAAGAAGTAATTTTACCTCAATGGTCACCCATTGTGGATACACATACCAATCCACTAAAGGAAAATATGAAAAGTTATAGAATTATAAAAACCATATAATGCATCATGAGAAATATATCATCATCATATACATCAATATGTGAGTCAAACATCATCATGTAATCTTAATATCCATCAATCACATGGAACCAAGTCATACAATATCATGGGCTACAAACACACACACATGTAATCCCTTGTAAAAAATAAAAATCAATATTCCAACACAATTTTCTTACCATGATAACAATGTGTAACAAGATCCCAATAAGGTAAGTAATTTTCTACATAAAAGTCATTAACATAAATGGTAAGTATAAACCACCTTGCATGTTTTAAAAGATAGAGTGGAAGCCTTAAAAGTCACGAACACCTCATCACTGGCATTATTATCATAGTTGTCAATATTCCAACACTCACTATTTTTCAAGGAATCCAAGAACAAAAAACTGTTAATTTATTTAAAAAATAAATACATTTTTAAATATGGTGATCCTTTCTCTCTCTAATATAATTTTCAAATTGTCATTCTAGGCCAATTCATGCACTCAGAATATTTACTTTAAGAATAATTATCTTTTTATAATTTCTTATAAATTATCCTTTTATGAAATTACCCATTGATAATTATAAAATTATACTTTGACAATTTGAAGTAATCATTTCATGATATTTTTTTGATAATTATCCTTTGATAATTTTTTATATTTACCTTTTGATAATTATTATTTTTATATTTTGATAAAATTTAACAATAATTCTTTATATTTATCTTCTTATATTTACTTTTTTAATAATTCTATGCATTATTATTCCCCTATAATTTCATTTAATTACACCATTGATAATTTTTAAAAAATAATCCTTAATTAATCTAGTGCGATTACTTTTTTTTATTTTGATGGAATTATATTTAATAATTATTGGTTTTAATATTATTTACTTCATATAAAATTAAAAACATTTCCTCAAAATAAAGTCTGAGGAAAAAAATAAATAACAAAAAACAATACAAACATTCCCATAAGGCACAGTGCCGAGAAGATTACTGACAGCTCGCACCAGACCAGATGATCAAACCGGAATCGGGTCATCCAATTACTTGCATGGATGATCTGAGGTATCTCAAACTTGATGAAAACAACCAACGAAAAATGGGGTTATTTGGTAATTTCAAACCCAAAAATCATGGAATTAAAGACCCTAAATTTAAATATCTGATTTAATCTATGATTCAACCAAAAATTCACTATAGAGTAATTAATTTATCCTCATTAAAGTATTGCAATTGAAATTGGTCGAATTGATGTTAGATTCAAATATTTGGGATCTTCATCTACATGAAAATGGTAGAGACCTATGTGGGAGAAGATAGATAAATTTAAAAATGCACTTAACTAATTAAAATTATAATAATATAATAAATAATTAAATAATTTATACCCACGTGTGATGTTACCAAACATCCAATGAATAGAAATATAATATCTCACCTAGTGTAAAACATGAATTTCAAACCTAATGAAAGTATAATATTTCTCATAATGTATGAAATTTAGGAGATATTGGATTATTTTCCAAAAACTGTATAATAAACATATTAAATAAAATACTCTCATGTGTGATTCGACAAAACTCTTAATGTGAAAAATGTTAGGTTGTGTCTATGATAACCCCTATATCTCTAACCTGATAGTGGTCTTGGATTTATTATACAATACATCATTATGGAGGTATTTCAATTTTCGGAAAAATCATGCACACGTAATATAATATATATAATATTTTTATTCACTCTAGGTTGAGGCTATACAAGACATGTAATGTCACACCAACTCAGCACCTACCTCCAAAAATATTTCATAGAATATTCTAAAGTGTCAATAGAGTTTTTACCTTCGTATAAAGACATTAAATCAATTATGAAGTGATTTTTATTCAAAAATATAAATTCTAAAATAAAAATACTCATAAATTATTAACAAAGTGGGTTTTATTATCATAAAAAATTGATGATATTATAATTATACCCCTTTTTCGACTTATCATCCCAAAAAAGTATCCCTATCGATTTTTCTTGAACATATCAGGCCATTAAGCTTAAATGTCAAGATCACCCACCCATGTATCCTCCTGGATCTTTCCAAGATTTCATTGAATATGGATAAGTGATATTGACTTCTCTCATGGTAATTTCTCACTCTAATCTAAAATCTACACCCGATTCTCCTCATATAATGAATCAATATCCATTTTATTATCCTTGAAGTCCATTACATGTGAAATATCAGGTACTTGCCTCAAGATCTGAGAAAAATGAAACATTTTGTTCATATCTCAATGATTTGGAGAAATGTTTAAATAGCATTCCAATATCTGAAAATATCCAGTGTTTATGATATTATTGAAAAATCGTGGTGTTAGGTTTCCTTTCTCCCTAGGACATAGGTGTTCAAATGAAGAAGTCACACTCAAGAAAACTTGATCACCAACATTGAACTCCAAAGGCCTCATCTTATAGTCAACATATAATCTCTACCTAATTTTAGTAGTGATCAACCTCTTATGAATCATATACATTCTCTCATAGGTCTCCTAAAACAAATCGGGATCACAACAACGGCCTCACCTACCTCATTTTTACAAAGTGGTGATCGACATGCTCTCTCCTAACTATAATAGTTAGGTGTCATAAAAATCAAATTTTAGTGTCTTTTTTTGTATGTTAAATCAACCAAAACTATATTATCATTACATTATTGACTAAAGTCTTTAATTAAATCTCATAGAACATCCTTTAATATGTGTATAGTTTTCTTAGACCGTCCGCCTATCTGGGGATGGTATGTTGCGCACAACCTCAAATGAGTCCCTAAGGCCTTCTTCAAGACCTTCCAAAACAATGATGTAAAATTTGAATCTCTATGTAAAAAATGATCGAGTTAATTCCATGAATTTGTAATATATCACAAATATAGAGCTTTCCATGCTCCTCTAATGAGTGTCTCTCTAATCAATAAAAAAAGTGGGAAACATTGATCAACCGATTGAAAACCCTCCAAACTACATCATGAATCCTTGAGGTCCTTAGTAACCATATAATAAATCCATTTTGGCATCCCCCACTTCTCTATGGTCACTATATTTGGATAGAGAAACCGTCCAGGTCACCACTGCTCAAACTTTACCCTATAATAGGTAAGACATTGAGAGATGAACCCTACAATGTATCTCTTTATCCTTGGCCACCAAAACTGTCACTTAATGTTGTGGTTTGTCTTTGCTTCTCTAGGATAAACTTCCTATCTAGAGGAATTGTAATTCCTCATCATTTCATTTATGATGGAAGTAGGGACAACTACTCTACCACAAACCATTAGCACATCATCATCGCATCATGAACCACCCAAGTATTGAATCACCTCCAGGTAGTTGTCCCCTGATCACAAAAGGAAATATAAGTATGATTCATTTATATCTTTTACTTTAACCATAATAGAATATGTGTATACCAAGGGAGAATAATTCATAGAAACTTGTTCCTTTGAAGAATCTATCCTCCAATCTTCCAATAATCTCATCAAGCGTCACTACTCCTCAGAGGGCCTCTCACCAATCTCTTTCTCATCATATGTTTTATAACTGGGAACATCTACAACTAAATTACCTTTCATAGATGCATACACCATCTCAAAATTTAATTTCTATAGATACTCAACCCAAAATTTTTTTCTTAGGTTTAGGTCTTTCTATGTGAAGATATAACGAAGGCTCATGGGTTTTGTGTAAACAACAAATCTGTCACTGAAGAGATAATGTCTCCAACACTTTTGAGTATGAAACATGGATTCCAAATACATGTCACTAGAAGGTTAGTTATGATAATATAATCATATCTAACATGAGACATAAGCTACTACCTACTCTTGGTTCACCAACATTTCTCCTAGACCAACACATGATGCAGCATAGTACACTGTATATCGAATCCCCTACTGAGGGAGTGTTAGTGATAGGTTTTTTTGTAAAAATTTATTCATATTAATGAAATATTATTCACAGAGGCAATTACATGATAATTTCACTCCCTTATTTATTAATGTTACCATGGGTGTTGATATTTGCATAAATCATGGATAACCCATCGATAATATCCTTCCAATTCTAGGAAGTTTCTAATCTTGAACACATTTTAGGGATATTTCCATGACATAAATGCCTCATCTTTCTATGTGTGTAGGTATATACCCATGTCATACACCATTTTCCCTAGTAATATCTCTTCTTGAATATAAAAATCACAATTTAATAGCTTAGTATAAATCATATGTGCTAGAAGTGTACTTAGGATAATCTCAATGTCCCCAACACATTGTTTAGGCATTCGTGAGTAGATGAGGATGTCAGCGATGAACACTATGAAAAAATATTCCATGTAGTGGTGGAAGATCTTATTCATAATATCCAGGAACATTGTCAGTGTGTTCATTATATTGAATGGAATCACTAAATACTCAAGCATTCCATAAATACTTTGAAACACCATCTTCATAATTTCCTCCACTCTAACATGAAACTGGTGATATCCAGATCAAAGATAAATATTGGGGAAATATTAGTCTCCCTATAACTGATTAAAAATATCATCGATCCTAGGCAAGGGATATATATTCTTCACTATCACTTGGTTCAACTTTCAATAATCAATACAAAGCCAAAGGCTACCATCCACATTCTTTGTGAAAAATATAAGAGTTCCCCATGGTTTATTACTTGGAATAATTAATCCCTTTCATTTATAGTCATCAAGCTGAGATTTGAGCTCCTATATCTCGATTGGTACTATAAGATATATGGGTATTGAAATCATTGTACACCCTATAAGATATCAATCCCAACTTAATCCCTCTGATCAGGGTAGGCACTAAGAGAAATACTTATGATTAAATTAAACCCACTTCCCAAACCAAATAGAATGTGTGGGATAAAGCTTGAGGGAATTCTCCTATACACCAAATGGTAAAATAGAGACATCTACCCTTGTATGAGTATTCCATCATACTTCCCAAGTATTCCCATAAACTACACTTTGGTGATATCTTCTATAAAATGATGGAAATTTATCCAAAAAATCGAGTTATTAGGATAAACCCTAATAAGTCCATGTGAGCACACCAGGTTTTGTATTAACCAGTCAATGAGATCACATAAGGTTCTCCTAGACATCTACCTTTAACCCAAGGTATACCCCTACTAAAACTAATCCTTGCTTCTATCCCATCATGTTATTCATAGTCATCATATATATACTCACACAAAATCCTTCTTAGTTAATCTAATTAATTCCAATAAAGATTTATCACAATAGTATGGAAGTAGATATATCACACAAAGATAAACTATATCGATCAGATAGAAAAAATCTAGACATTTAATTAAGAACTACAATGAAGTAAAATAACAAGTATATTTTTGGCATGTGACCCTACATTCCTAATCAAGATTGAATAATGCACCATAAATCTCATAAATCACATATAAATATCAAATGTATCACCCAAGGATATTTTAATCAACATTAAATAAAAAACATAAATCCCCCACTTTATGATAAATCATAGGTCCACTATGTTGTGTTAGATAGGAACTAGCATAGTTCTTCAGACTAAGAACCAACCGTCCTCTATCGAGTATACCCTATCCAAAATCAAGGAAATGGGAAAAGACAAGTTAGTGAATCCTGATTCATTGTTACCATTTTAACATGTCCCAAATCAACAGTTTTGAGATGGAAGGTCACATGTCCTCATGTGTTCCAACCCATATAAAAGTGGTTGTCGATTAGCAGTGAGTTCCTATGTCTTCCAATGGGAAGACTATACCCTATGTATCATTTTATAGGATCAATTAAAAAAATAAATAATATTATAAAACATTATATTATTCATGTGGAATTAGATAAATGGAATAATATTATATAAATAAAACATCTGAAAATTTGGAAATCATATCTAGTTTAATAATAGAGACAAATAAAACAATAAATAAACTACATGAAACTAGAGTCTTCTCTTTCCCATTTCCAGCTCCAACCTTTCCTTCTTTTCAATCCACCATAAGGTACTTACATTTTTTATATCTACCTTGAAATATATAAGCCCATGGAAATGTTTGAGTAGGGTGTGAGTACAAAACTCAACAAGACACAACCAACTAATCCTTCCCTGATGTGCCCAAGTATAAATATTTTAGGCCAATAATGATAATAAATGCGAAAATGACATAAACGAACAATAAAAAACTGGACAACCATGCATTGAACAAACTACCACAAACCCCTGATCACACCTTCATTGAATCCATTCTAGAATATGCACAATGTGAGATAAAGAGATCAAAACCATCAACAATGATGCAACTACAAGGTTTTTGGAGTGTCTCTCAAAAATCCAAAAGTCATTGAGTGTCGATATCTACTAAAAAATACACAAGTCATCGATTATAGTATAAGTTACAATGCTATCATGCTCCACCACCATCATCAGTGTAACACTACGTGGGTACCAAATAAGGAGTAATCATACCTTTATGGTCACCTTTTATGGTACACATACTAATCCTCTTAAATAACACATGAAAAGTAATAGCATGATAACAACCATAACACACATCATGAGAAATTTAGCATTATCACATACATCATCATGTGAATCAAACAACATCATGGAATCAAGATATCACATCAATATCATGGAATAAAGTCATAACATATCATGGGATACACACACACTTGTGATCAGAAGTCAACAATGAATATCAATATTCCAACACAATCATCATACTAAGACAACAATGTGTAATGAGATCCTAAGAAAGTAGTAACTTCCTACCTCAAAGTCATTGACATTAATGGTAAGGATAAAAAAACTTTGCATGGTTCAAAATATTGAGTGGAAACCTCAATATTAACAAATACCTCATCATGATCTTTTATATCATTGGTGTTTACATGTCAATTATCATGTATTTTCAAGGGATCCTAGAAAAATAGGTTAATTTAATTCAGAAACAAAAAATTATTACATGAAATGACCATTTCTCTCTCTTATATAATTTCCAAATTATTTTTCTTATCCAAGGCTTGTGCTCACAATGTTATCCTTAAGAATTATTATCTTTTGGTAATTTATTATAATTTATTATTTTTTGAAATTATAATTTAATAATTTTAATTAATTATCCATTGATAATTTGATGAAATAATCATTTGATAATTAATGATTATTAGACTTTAATAATTTCAAATATTTATAGTTTCAAAATTATTTATTTTTATCTTTCGATAATCTTGTTAAATTATCCTTTGATACTTTTTTAATAACTATCATTGATAATTTTAGATAATTATAATATGGTAATTACATTAAATTATCAAAAAATAATTGTTAAAAAAATTATCAAAGGATAATTACACATGATTATTGAAAGATTAAAATAAATAATTATGATGAGATAAATGTGTGAAGCTATTAAAATATAATTTTAAAAAATTATCAAAAGATAATAACATAAAATTATCAAGGATGATTTATTGAAATTATTAAATGATAATCTAAAAGGATAATTGGTAAGAAATTATCAAATAATTATTATTTTTATGTAAAATATTATGAGTAGAAGGACAGGCCAGGAATTATAATTTTGAAATAATTTTTGGGAGAGAAAGGGCTATCATATGTAATAATTTATATATTTTTGAAATAAATGTACTAGTTTTTGTTATAGGTTCTTTTGAAAAACATTAAACATTAACATTTCATAAACTATGATAATAAGGCTCATGATTATGAGTTCGTGACTATTGGGGTTTCCACTCCAACTTTTTAAATACACAAGGTGGGTTATCCTTACTATTGACATCAATGAAAATATGTTAAGAAGATCCTTACCTTCTTGGTCTCTGATTACAAATTCTTTTCATGATATGATTTATATTGTTTGAATATTCAAATTCAAAATTTACTTATGATCACATGTGTATGGTTGTGTAGCCCATGATATGGTGTGACTTGATTCCATGATATTGATGTAATAACAAGATTCCATTATGATGTTTGATTCAAATGTTGATGCTATATTTCTCATGATGCCTGTTACGGTTTTTTATCATTCTATGAATTTTCATTTTTTCCTTTGGAGGATTTGGATGTGTATCCATGGTAGGTAACCATCATGTTTTTATTAATCATTATCAAGTACAAGTGTGGAGTTGTGGTGATGATGATGGTGGTTAATGATAACCTTGTAACCTAGCCTCTACTCGATGCCTTTTGATTTACAAGTAGATTTAAACCTTGATGTCTTGTATATTTATGAGTGTTATCCAATTCCTTTTGGATTTTGGGTTGGTTACACAAACTTGATACCTTGGGGATATCTGATTTTTATCCAATCCCTTGTAGATTCTAGGTAGGTTAGTCACTCTATGCCTTATGGGTTTTTGGGTGACACACCAATAGCATTGTGGTTGGATCCTTATGGCTAATTATGATCTCTTACCAAAACACTGAACATATTATGACATACAGGTGAAGCATGTACGGTTGGGTTCTTTTGGCAGATTGGTCAGTGCATGAATTCTTAGTTTTGTATTGGGTGTTTATGCCCTTTTCACATTTATTATAATTATTGAAATATTATTGTTATACTTGAGAACATCAGTTAAAGAAACATTGATTGTTTCTTATATAGTCTTTTACTCACACCCTACTCGATCATTTTGGTGAAATAAATATTTCATGATAGATCCAGAAAAGGAAAAGGAACCTATGGTGGATAGCTGAGTAGATGCAGATGTATATGGCAGTGGGCGATAGATGAATCTAGCGGTGTGTAGTTTATTTATTATTTTATTTATCTACATTATTACTCTGGTATGGATTTCTATATTGGGAGTAGTTTTATTTTTATGACATGTATGAGATTTATTTACTTTTTTATGATAAATTTTATGTTTTATTATATTATTTAATATTATTATTGATCTTATGAAATGATATAGAGGGTATAATCTACCCATTGGTATACTTAACCCCTCACTGCTAGTTAGCAGCCTCTTGCACACAAGGAGTCATATATGAGGTCAAGTGACCTTTTGTCTCTGTCCTAATGGTTTAGGTTAAGAATTAACTTGTTTCCCATCAATACAATACTTAAAGATATAGCTATTGGAAGAATATCATACATCATCATTCTATATTATTCTAGGAAGTATGAGTATGTTTTGTGTTCTAAAGGATTATTTATGATGATACAACATGAAGAGAGATATTTTAGAGTTTGTATCTTAGTTCTTAGTATATTGGAAAGTTAATGATGATAGATATAATTATAAGGATATTTTATAACCATTAACCATACTATAATGAAAATGGGGAAACATCCCCATTTATTTCATAGCCATAATCCCCAAAATATTTTAAAGGATATAATTCTATCTGGGTTGAAATTGATTACAATACAAAGTCATCACAATTAATTTCTATCAAATAATGGTTTTCTATTGATCAAAATTATAGGATATACATTAAGGAAGTTATAAAGGTTATTGGGGTTCAATATTATATTATATCATATCGATATCTATGGGTTATCTCAAAGTTCTAGTGATATCTTTTGTAAGCTCTATATATGAATTTGTGTATCAATACTTCTTGTATAACGTAAATAGTTTCTCAATCTGAGAGAATATATGAGACATTAGATGATAAATTAATATCATTTTCTCTATATTCCAAAGGTTTTTAGGATCAACACCTTCATCCTGTCTTATTCTATTATAAAAATAGATTACACTTGAACATTTAGATGGATCCTTATGAATCTATCTATAAAAGGAAGTATATAACTTGAATGTAATGTGATAAAGTTAAATAAAAAAACCTATTGGCACATAATATTGTTGAAAAAATATCATAAAAGGTTAGATCTTTTTTTCATTACATGGAGGTATCTCAGAGATGAAAAAATTGTCCTACTAACAATCACTAATGAGATCTGGAATTTGAAGTTGGTGTGAAAGAATTCCTAAGAATTTATCCATAGAAGAAGGTTATGATATTTGAAATGTTTGGAAAGATAATCCCTAGATATATTGGTCCTTTTAGTATTCTTGATCGAGTAATTAAAATAAATTATTTCTCGGTAATTCCACTAACTATCTCTCAAGTGTTTGATGTGTTTCATGTATCTATCACGAGGAAGTACATACAAGATCCTTCACATGTACAAAAATCCAAGGTCCTACCATTGGATCATGATCTTTCCAATTTATAATACCCATTACAAGTCTTAGATCAAAGAGATAAATTGATATAGAATGGGACTAATCACCTAGTAAAATTTATATAGAGGAATCATAAATTCAAGGAAGTTGTATGAGAACTTGAGAATATGATAAATCATATATTTATTCATTTTATATTGGAGTGATTTATTTTTTAAGGGAAAAAATAACTTTAAGTTGGGTAGAATATAACACCCCAAGATTTTATAAGTATTTATTTTAAAATAAAATTGATCTATTTGATATCTTAATTAACACACAACCCTAAGTCTAAATGAGCCCATGATATAGTATACCATTGTAACCTAGTTATTGAATTAGTGGGTATGAATATGATTAACCACTTTATGACACACACACACACACACACATTCCTAAAATAATTTTTTTAATTAATTCCAAATAAATAATCATTAAAATTTATAATAAATTAATTATATGATCAATTGATATATTTTTCAAAGAAATATTTGTTTCGACATGTTATATATTATTATCCAAACAAGTATATTGATCAATATTAAAAATTTATTTTTTAAATGTATTTATAATGTATGATTAAGAAACCATACATTAGTTATCTAAAGGATTGGAATGAAGATAAAATAATTTAAATATAAAATGAGTTATTTTATATAAAAATATTTTTATGTGTGAAATGTTTTTTATCATAATAAATTAAATAAATAATTATTTATTTAATGTTTCCTTATCAATGTTCTATCACTGAATGGGGGGTGGGGGGTTAATCAATGATCACATTATTTTATGAATTCTTCTTGTAAACTCAAACATTAGAACTTTATAGAGTTGTGACCCACTCAAAGGAATCCTTCAACCTCTCTTCTTATGTATTAATATAATGTGAGTGATCATCACATGATATTTACAATGTTAGATATAAATACATACTCCTTTTCATGTTAGTTATCCCCCCGACATGGATTATTTCAATAACTTCATTTGGGGATACTAAGGCACATTAAAAAACTAGTTCTGAACCCTAATAATTGTTACTATAAAAAACCTTTGTTTTACACCCTAGAAATCAAGATTTCTGCCACAATTAGTTATTCTACCCAATTTCCATTATTGAATCTAATTAATTTATATTTGGTTATATTCCCCAACCAAATTCCTTTTCAAAAACTCATTTTAAACCCCATCTAAAATAAATTATTTCTTATTTTCTGATCCACTGTTAAACAACTTCTTCTTCTGATGTTATTTCTCTATAAAATAGTTAGATCGACTAATCCAATGTAAAATACTCAAGCTCATCAAAAAATAGTTGGAAATTTTATCGGCCTCCAAACTTATTTCTATTTATAGAAGGATATGGATAACTCAATATCACCTTAGAGAACCTTTTCTAGAAGTTTACCTTAGCTAAATGTCATCTAATTGTTCTTTATCTATTATACCCTCCATTCGAGGGGTCAAAATAACCTTATAGTATATATCCTTATGGTACTCCACAAATAAATTCACTTCAACCAGTGTGGTCTATCCAATATACCTTCTTCAAATTCTCCTCTATCTAGTGATTTTCTATCTGATGATGAAATCTAGGAAAGAGAATCCTCCTTGTCCAACCAGTGAAGCTTGTCTTGATGAATCTTCTTTCAATGAGTAAGAAATCATTCAAAAATTCTCACTATGATTCTTCTTCAACCAATGAAACTTGTTTTAATTATACTTCCATAAATTTTCTTTAGTTCAGTGATCCTCCTTCAATTTTTTTTAACCTTGGTGGAATAATAATAACATAAATTATTCAGTACTTCCACTACTCTATGTATGAATAGTATTCCATGCTCTTACTATTCCACAAACCTTTTTGTAGGTGTTTTTCTTAGGTAAATAGGTAGGAAATATAAAGTATTTCCCCACTCAAGTAAAACTAAAATTTTAGACTTCCAGTATATTTCAATTTTGTTAAGTTCCTTTATAACCATTTGGAATATTCTTGAATCTATTTACAAAATCGTCATTCTTCAAACATACTTAACATGGTTAGATGAAAAAAATTGAACAAAAAAATTTTCATTGTCATCATAAATTACATAAAAATGTTTTTATAATGCTTCAAATATCTTAGTTCAATATGTATGTCTGATTTACTTTATAAGAAATCATCTCCATCCAATGGAATCATGTTCCAAATATCTATCCAATATATATTCACCTAGTTTCTCTCTATTATGAACCCTATATCCTTTGGGATCAACATATCTATATCCAATAAAAATCAACTCCATCTCAAAATTATTAGTGCCTTTTAATCCTAGATCACCTCCTTCTGATGAAATCACAATTCTCAATCCGATTCATTATAATACTCCATCTATTAGATATTTCTAATACCTTTATGATGAACCTTTATCTTATGAAAACTCATATATTTCTATGTTTGGTGATTTTTAGTGGTTATCTTTTTCTGATAACATTTTCATACTGTCCTCTATCTGATACATATTTCAACTTTGTACCTTAGAATTTTTATAAACATCATAGCATCAACCTTGTAACATAAACTTTGAAAAAACTATCTCTCTATTGGAAATCCATTGATTCATGAGCTCTCTTTGTCAATTATTCTTCCATATCATATTAATTTCTTCATGTTTATACAATTATCTTTATAAAACTCTCTAACCAATCAAATACATTGGGTTCCTTAATTTGATAATTCATCATCAGAATATAATAACTTCAGTAATCAAACCTTGTATTGTTGAAACTTAATTTATCAAACAAAATTCAACCACATCTTTAATCTTTGTAACTAAGAATATATACAAATCTATATGTTCACTTTCAAAATGATAATCTGATAACATTTTCAACTTCATATATCTTTTACCTCAATATTTCTCTAGAGACCAACTTCTCATCCATTATACAAACTTCATAGAATCACCAAATTTTTTTACAACTCTTTATCTTGTAAAATAATCCATGTTCCATATAGAAAAATCATATTGGATCAAATTTTGCACCTTTTCCCTCTGTATGAATGCATAGAAACACAAATTTAATCAAGATTATATTCATGATGTTTGGAACTTAAATATCATAAAAGCATCATCTGACTTAGTAAACAAACAATTGTAACCATCATAAGGAAACTCTCATAACCTACATAAGGAAAGTGTCATACATATATTATCACAAACTTCTCCAAATTTCATAGGTAAATTTATCTACAAACATATATTCATATATTGATAATAAATGAAACCAAACTCACTTTGGAATAGTAATCTCTCCCGTAGTGTTTTTTTAATATCCACATAAAACATAAAACATCTTCAAAGTAAATATGTGTTCTCAATAATTTCTACTCATAAGATGTTTTTATTTTTTTGATACCCCTATATTATTTATCCCCCATATTGATAATCAAATGAAAATGTTAAAAAAGGGTCATCTCATATCATCTTCCATCATATTATAAATTTGAAAACTTTTCTCCATAGAAAAGTAATATCGCATGAGTTTCTCAATAAATAGCTGTTAACTAAAAAAATATAATTCCACATGGGATAAATCAATGTAGAAGATAAGATTGTATAATAATGGTGATAAATATTTTCCAAAAAAAATATTTTATGTAATAAATTCATCACGTTTCTTCCAAAACACTATGTTAATGTAAATATGAGTAAATATTTTAAGATAAAAACCTCTACCCATCTTAGAAAACTTATCTGAGTAGTCCAAGTATATAAAATCAACATCCCCAATATCTCATCTCTCTTAACATAATTACCTATTATTTTAGAAATGTGTGATACTCATAGCTCAAATTTGGATTTTCTCCCCATTAAGGGTATTCATCTATTCCACACCAATGTAGGAAAATATTCAATGATTGGTGTCTCTTCTTGTTGTAAGACTAATAAAACACTCAATTAGTTTCTCTATATATTATCCTTTAATATTATACAAGTTAGTAAAAAAAGTATGTATATTGGGAATAATGATTAACCTCAATGTTATTTATATGTAATGTTCATATTGAGATTACTATACCAATCTAGATTTCTTGTTTTTATTATATTTATCCTAGGATGAACTTTAGTACTTATAATTAGCCTTCACATATTTTGTGGATTTACTTTTATCCCTAAATATTTTGATAAATCAACCACATTCTGTTCAACATTCAATAATTAATTTTTACATTTAGTTCATAACATCCTCAAAATTCTTTTCTTGTGGTCTAGTTAGATAGTCATATAAATTTTTGTAACATTCCTATCTATCTTACATATCTTTCACTTTTTTTAAATATTCAAACCACTATCTATTAAAAAATTATTATCAATGATGTTATTGTATTCTTAATCCTATTTGTTAACATTTTATTTAGAAAAAGTTTATGTTTTCTCCACATAGTCATTTCCATTTGATCTAGACAAATAACTTAGCACTCATTAATACCTTTCTAAACTTTATTGAGATTTTCAATTTTAGTTTTAACTAGCTTATCCTTCTAAACTTCATTTTCTTCCTTATGTAACATTTATGAAAAAATTATTCTTATCTTATCATTGTATCTACCTCTAGATTCATACATTTATCCAGGTAAAGTCATATTATACCAGCATGAATATGATTTGTTCCCGAATACTCCTCAAAACCTGCAGAAAACACTGAACTTTGATATTTTATATAGATAATATATATCTATAAAGTTTAATACTATTTTTAAATCATAAACTATGGATGCATTGTTTTAGTGAGATATTTTTGATGAATTACACTTTTTATTAGTATGGGATGAGTTCTCACAAATATTAACATCTCAACCCACATTGTTAGTAGAAGTATATGTACATAAATATTTTTTTAGGAAAAGGAAAAAACTCAATTCTGTAAACCTATCTTTTCATCATCTTGAGAAGGTTCACATTTAACCTCAACTGCTTTGGTAAAATCTTCTTTAAACGTTCATAGTAGAAATAATTCTAATCAATGTCCATCTAGTATTCCCTTCAACTAATAGGTAATAATATTAATCTGGTACAACTAAAATAAATTTGTTTGAATATGATGTGATTTGTATAATGCACCTCCAACTGATCATTCTCTACCTAATGCTTCTATGTATGATAAATAAGAATTTTTAAGATTTACCACCTTGTTCATCTAATGAAATTCAACCTAGTAAATATCCATCCACTTAGTGGAAACTCCATCAGTAATTCTCAGTGGTCATTTTCTTTAACTAATGAAACTCATCTCAGTGAACCTTATTTGAATATCCTTAGTCTGACTTCTCATTCAAACAATTTAATCCTTTGTTGAATTATCATAGAAAAAATTATTTTCAACTTCCTATACTCTATGTATGAACATTGTTACACACCTGTACCATTTCACCCACCCTTATAGGTTCACTTCTCATGTGAATAGGTGGGAACTATACATTATTTTATTAGTCAAATGAAACTTAAATTTAAGACTTACTACAAATTTCAATTTTTTTGGACTCATCTAGAACATTCTATAATATCCATGGAGCTACTTAAAAAATCAATATTCTTTAAACTTACTTAACGTGTATAGATAAAATACATTTAAGAAAAAACTTTCTATCATTATTATTAAGGACCCTATAATGTTTATGTAAAAATTATTTGAACTTCATTAGATATGTCTATCTGATGTACTTTGTAAGAAATCTTATATATAATGGTAAAATTTCAGCATTATATGTCTGATAGACCCACAAGATAAATCTTGTTCTGATATATATTCTCTTGGTTCCACTTTATTAGGAACACTCTGTCCATTGGGATTATCATATCTATATTTTATAAACTTGAATTCACATCAATTTTCCCCTTATCTACCATAAGCACCTCCATCCGATGGCATCAAAATACTCAATTTGATTTCATCATAATACTCCATCTATTTGATCTTTCTAGTATCTTTGCGAGGGACCTTCACTAATGGAAACCTCATAGATTTCTCTATCAGATGATCTAAACTGGTTATCTCTATCTAACAGAATTGGTGGGTTATCCTCCATCTGATACATTTTGAACATTATATCTTATACCTTGTACAAACTTTGAAAATCCAACTTATAACATGATATTCTTATGAACTATCCATCCATTGGAACTCTATTGATTCAACATATCTCTTATCTAGTTTAATTTTCTTTGGTATGACTATGTTCATGTTTATCTAGTAAGCCACACACTTCTCTCCAACTGATGCACTACATGTTATACTCCATCGAATTATTCTTAATCTGAAAAAATAACATCAGTGGTTAAACATTATATAGTTGAAATTTCATTAATCAAACTCCATAAAAACACATCATCAAACCTTTTAACTTGTACAATATACAACTTCATCTATTTACATTGATTTTGTTCGTCTGATAACATAATTCAAATTTTTATAGCCTATACCTAAAACATTCTTTAGAAACCAAATTCTCTCCCTTTATAAAAACTACATAGAAACACCATCTTCTTATAACTCTCCATTTAGTAACACCATCCATGTTTTATCAAGTAACATAGTATTGTGTTAAATTTCGTACTTATATCCCTTTGTATGAATGTGTAAAAACACAGTTTTAATCCTTAATATGTTCATGATGTTAAGGGATTTTAGATCAACATAGAATCATCTAAATTATTTAAGAAACATTCATAAAATTGATAAGAAAACCTTTATAACCATTATAAGGAAATATTTATACACCACTTCTCACAAAATTCTTTAGCTTTCTTAATTAACTTTATCTAAGAACACATATTGATATATTAAAAAGAAATGAAACCAAAATAATTTTTGAATAACATGAATATTGGTTTTAATGAAATTTATAGAATATAAATTCTTTCAAATATTTGGAAATTAATTTGAAAGTTTTTACTAGGAAATTAAAGAAAGTAAATTCTATTTTATTCTTAAAATGCATTTATCAAAAAATAGTTATTCATTGAATTTTTTATATTTAATTTAAAATAAATGTTTTCCATTTATAGATATTTATTTTTTTTTAAAATTTTATTATTTGGAATCATCATGTTAAAATTTTATAATAAGTTCACTTTCATTTTTTGTCATAATTAATAATAAAAACAAAAAAATATATATTACCATAGTTGTGGTAAAAACTAGTTTACCAGGGTAAATAAATTAAGACATAAGTGTAATAATGCTTGATAAAATTATCTATTTCTTATTTTTTGGATATATTAATACCATAAATCATCCTACCTTTGAATCCTAGTCTATTTTGAATAATTCAGATTGAGTGAGGCATTAATATATTATAATTTATTGAGAAATTCAACATGTGTCCTCTTCCTCACTTATAAAAGGAAATCACCTCTTCTCTCTCCACAAAATTCAATTGAATAATATCATAGAAAATAACTACACAAATACATTCTTATAATTTTTAACATGTCATATACGTCATTTTTATCAGAATATCATCCTTTAAAGGCATAAGGTGTAAACCAAAGGAGGTTTGTCAACAAAGAGGTATAACTCATAACTGAGAAATTTAAATTATATTTATTCTTTTAATAGTATATATACATGGAATAAATTATAATGTAATGAATTAATTATATTAAATATACATAATTTCCATTGTGATTATTTAAAAACCATTTCCCATCACCTTTCTATCATGTGGGAAATGAATGTATCGCTCATTCGTACGTATGGACTACCACTTCCACATAATGGTATGATTTATTTTACATAAATTCCTCACATTGATGTATATAATAAAGATTTTAATAAATATATATTATATATATAATATAATTATTATTCTCTAATGATAAAATATTACAAGTTTTCCATTAATATTTTTTGTTAGAAAATGAAAACAATGTTCTTGAGTATGTACGGACTACCATCTTCATAAAAAGAATAATTCATTTTACTATTATTAAATTTTATGGATTATTATAAATATATTAATATATATTATATTTATATAAAGATTAATATTATAGATATTATGGATCCATGATGGATATTTCAAACTAAAATATTTATGAAAAATGAAAAAAATTAACACCAAGAAATAATTATTATTTAAAATAATTATTAATAAATGGGTGTTTTAATATTATAATTGGATCATATATGATTTTATAAGTATGTATATGATTCTATTATATAATTATAATAAATTTAAATTTTTTATATTTAATTTTAGATAAGTTATAAAGCAATTTGAACTTGAGGTAAAGGTTTTGTTTTATAATTTCTTTTTTAACAGTATTGTTTATGATTAAACTTACAATGATGAAATTACTTATTATATATATCTAAAATCATATGTATATTATTATCCAATTATTGGTTTTGAATATTTCATGTTTATTTTCATTTTATTCTCTAGGAGTACTGAAATGACTGAAAGAATGTTTTTAAGGAAAACCAGCCTTATTTTTATATTTAGTTGAGAATATTTATCTTCATTATCAATATTTTATTTAAAATATTTTACAGAATGTTTATAATATTCTCTAATGATAAATTAGAGAAATATTTATCCTTTTATGAAATTATATAAAAAAATTAAAAATAATATTATTTTCATTTTTTGAATGAAATATTTTTTATTTTTTACCAAAAATATGAAATAAATATGTTGTTTTAAAATATACTACCTCGATGCCTTTTCTCACCATCATGAATTCTCTTTTATTTAAATATTAAATTAAAATTTTCTATATTTCTCTTCAAATAAAAATTTTTCCTTAATATTTTTAAAAAAAAATATTTTAAATAAGTGATTTAAAAATGAAAAGGGTATTCTATTTAAGAAATATTCTTGGGATTTTTAAAGGCATTTTCCATCTGTGATAAAATAATTTGATTTTACTTATGAGTCAAAAGTGATATTATTTTATGATACCATGATTGATATTTTATAGTATTTTTTATTGTTCTGATGATGAAATGTTAGTGAAACTCATTTTTTGTTTCATGGGTCAAGTTCTGACAAATAATAAATGTTTTCATGATCTTATAACATACATATGAATAGATTTTGATTATGTGATGTGTGGTCATGTTAAAGACCTCCAATTAATTTTATAAAGATTAATATGTTATGAGATTAAACTGTACATTTGAGGTTATCTCAATACTAAAAAAGGATACATTGGGGGTTATCCTAAGCCCAAAAGGATGGTATTTGGGAGGTTATCCCAATCATGAAGTAGGTATATTGGCAGTTATCCCAATATTGACCTATAATGAATGTGTTAGTAGGTATATTTAGAATAATATTTCTATGATTATGATTATTCCATAGATTATTCCATGATTTTATTCAATGATCTTATGCAAATTTAATTAATTTATTGTTCAAGTACTTTGATTCCTCTACGATTCAAGTCTTATGCACTACCAATATTTATTCCATGACTCATGATTATGATCTATGA
The DNA here is from genome assembly GCA_963277665.1 of Viscum album. Classification (NCBI taxonomy): domain Eukaryota; kingdom Viridiplantae; phylum Streptophyta; class Magnoliopsida; order Santalales; family Viscaceae; genus Viscum; species Viscum album. The sequence continues at coordinate 864,897,943 of OY728134.1, read as the reverse complement.
AAATTTGGGTATGTTTTTAAAATGTTAATATCATTTTATCATATCCTTATGATCATGTTATGCTTAAATGATCTTTAATACCTCCCTATATTACCCTTACTAAGCATCTGATATCACCCTCTATTATGTTTCCTTTTCCTTTGGATATGAATAAAGGTTTTAAGTACAATTTTTATAAGAATAGTTCAAGATGTGATGAACTTAGTTGGAGATTATATAGATCTATTATATACCAGTTGTTTATGTATCTATTCTTCCAAAGGAACTAAATATTTATAGTTCTGACATGGATCCTAATGATATATAATGAATATTTATCTAAAATTATGTAATATTTATGTATATAAAGATTTGTTCACCTAAAATAAAGTGAACATTTTGTGGGGGAAATCATTTTCATAGACTATTAAGTGACGATAACCATTGGAGGGTCTATTTTTGAAGTAGGAATATGTCATTACAACTAGGTATTAGCCCAATTTATATAGTTAAATCACCTCTACTTGATCCATAATCCAAGTGACTTTTTGCGCAAGTAATATAGAAAAAAATTGAAATGCAAGAGAAAACAAGTGGTCAAAAGGTCAATGAGATGTTCATAAAAGATATGATAACTTTGTATCCATCACTTTCACCAGATACTTCTATAATTTTTTATAAAAATATTTAAAAAATTCAATCTTTACACAATTCTATAGGTGATAGTGATGGTTTTTTTGTTGTTAGTCCTGAAGAGGAACTTCATAAGGGTGAAATTGATGAAGTTGTTGAAGATGAGGATTCTAGGGATGAATTTTTTTATCATGGTGCTGGTAGTGATGATCAGGATGGTAGTTGTGATCATGACTATGATTTTTTGGAGTAAGATATTAATCAAATGTACTTCTACTTTTATTTTTATAAAAAAAATTATATTTCAACAAACATATTATAATTTTAACTTATTATATATGCAATCATTTAAATTTAATGTTATTATTTGAATGTATAATATATATTATTTTTCTAGTTTTAATTTTTTTTGGCTAGGACTAAATAATTTATTTTCTTCTTCACTAATTGTTTAATTATAAGAGGTATAGATAAGATATAATATAGTAGATCTCTTTTACCAACAGTTCAAAAAATCTTTAGTACACATCAAAAAAAAAAAAATTTAGGAAACCATTGGTATATTTGTATACCAATTATTTATAGCCTTCATGATCTCCTATTATACTAATGGTTTTCTAAAATAGCTTTTATAGACAAGAAACATTGATAACAAAAAATTGTGTATAAAACCATTGGAATATGATATACCAATGAATCTATAACTGATAACAATGATTCAAAACCATTGTAATAGATAATATTTCTATTAGTGAAAATTATATCACTAGTTGGGCATTAGTAATGATCCATAAGACCCTTAAAATAAGAACATCACTAGAATTCATATTTGGAGATCGTAATGATGTAGGACAAGTTCCACATGAGAATCACATATACTCTCTATACAATTTATTTTTTTATGATTTTGTTTTAATTATTTAATATGATATTATCTAATATGTTTTTTCACCCCTACTAAACCTTCATAATTAATAATAATTCATTGAAAAAAACAACCACCATGCTAATAAAAAGAGAGTCCTTCTAATCCTACTTTATATCCAATAAAAATTTTATTTTCATTGGTGATTAAAATAACCTCCTCTTAATCAAAAATTAGTGACCAATATAGTTGTGGGTACCTTTCATTAAGATTCATAGTTTCAGGTTGAATCAAAGTAGAAGAAATATAAGAATTGGTCTCTTTTCATTATAATGAAATTATTATTTCGGTGTTTTAAAATCATTTATTAGTAGTGTAATAATAATTTAGGTATCCGGTTTTATGCGGTTCTTAGATCTTTAAAATAATATAATCTACTAATTATAATTAATGTGATATGTATTTATTTTTTATAACAAATTTCAATATTAGTTGAAATCAAATTTGAATGCTCCTCATTATGGTATATAATTTCTTATTCCATTTTGGAATGGGGTTCGTGATAACATAAAATGATTGGTTTTCAATCCCTTTTATCTATCATGATAATATTAAAAAATCTGCATAGTATGTTTTTATTTTAGTTTCTTTAATTTTTTTTGAATTTAAAACAAATCATAGGATCTCAAAGGTTCATTAAATTATTTTTATTTCAGGTATATTACTTTGAGATTGAATATCACAATGTTTTATGAATAATAATTAAATATTATCTAGCTATTTCATTATTTATACCAGTAAATGTTCAAAATATGATTACAATTTCATTATTTTTAATTAAATTGTATATGTGATGTTTGAAAAAAAAACTAACCAAACTATAGTAGAGTAAATGTTTTACCTTCTAATATTTGACTGTAAAACAAAATTTATGTGTTTAAAAATAAAAATAGAATTAAAAAATATCAAAAAACGACATGAGATAAATAATTGAATGGATATATAACTGAAATATTTTGTTTGATGAATAACATCATGGTGGGAAAATATTTTCAAATTCTCAATGCTCAATATTTGAAAACCCCTATACTTTAATATTTTATCTTCCTAATTTACCTTATAATTCAGGTTAATTTTATTAACTTATTCCTTGTAAATTGGTTATGATTCATAAATAAGTAAAATAATGTTTTTGAATTTTTATTTGAAAAAATATAATTAGGACTCGAGGAATTTTTAAGTTGATTTAGAACACTATTTCATGAAGTTGTGTGACTGATAATTATATGTGTTTCTATTATTTACTAATATTTACCATTAAAGTGCATCACTTAAATAGAGATCAACAAACAGGTTGAAAACCTCTTACTCATAGTAGAACCCATAGTTATATCATATACTTAGACATCCAAATTCCTTGCAACATGTGAAAATAGAATCATCACATTACATTCTCGTGTTGTCGCCATCCACAAAGAATCTCATATGACATATAATATCCAACCCGGTTTGTTGGAAAATGATGTAACTAGTTTAATTATTTTACTCATGATAGGATTTTCTATAAGGATGAATAATCCATATATTCTAAGGTATATATGATTTATTCCCCCTATATCATTATGGATAAAGGTCAACATTGATGACACATCTTCAGGTGCACCCCATCCCTCGGAAAGTAGTGGTGTATTTATCACAAACCATATATTTTTAAAGATTTATTTTGTTATTTCATTGTAAATGGATATGAATATATGGATGGACAATGGTCAATGATAAAGGGAGATAATTTTGTGGTTCAATATGGGTTGAATCACCTATGGGTCGAATCGGTCTTGACGTTAGTGGTTGAGGATTTGATAAAAAAATATAGATGTGTGCCATGGAAAATTCATCCTCATTAGATTTAATGTCTCAAAGTCTCTCAAGATCACTTTTTGAATGTAACACATTCCTACAGAGATGTGAACAAGGTGGATGATGCGCTCTTAAAAAAATTATTTCTAGAAAGGAGATCAATGTGGTCGTTTATTAACCAACACTTTTGTGCACCCTTAGTGGAATTGGATATGAGGGGTAAAATCCACACCTATGTTTGTAAAACTTCCTTTTAATGATTTTCTTCAACTTTTTAATTCATGTTTGGAGGACTGAGCGTGCAAGGTACTAGACCTATCTGATACTAATATTTACAAAAGGTTCCATATGATTTATCAGTTTTAATAGGAAAATTTATATTTAAATAACATTGATATTAGAAATATAAAATTGGTTCGTAATATAATTATTGGGATTAACCATTGAAAAAAACTCTAGAGTGGAATTTGTTTTTAGTGAGATAACATTTTTTGTTAAAATTTTGGTTTTTTATAGAACATGTATTTTTTTAAGAACACTCAATAGAACTAGATTGATACAGGTTCACCTTCACAAATGATTTCCAAGTTCAAGTTACTTACAAGAACAAAAATTATATGAATGTTTGGGAGTATGGATTGATGAACATTTAAATACCTAAAATTTTGGATGAAACATATTCTAAAGGAAGAGTGACATATAAGGAATAAACAATCTAAATGTGTCACATAATTTTCAAAGAATTTTGAGGAGTTGAAAATAACTAATTCTAGAAAATAGAGTTTAAAAGATAACATCATATATTAATTACTCAAATATACCCACATAAGGCAACCTTTTGTTTTATAATGGATACATCAAAATCATAAGGAGGTTATGTGTTCAGATATTTAACTATTCATTTAATGTTTGAGTTGAGAAAATGATTCTCAATATTTTACCTTGAAAAAATAAAGAGAAGTGGGTGATGTTCAGAAGGTGGTGTAATTGGGATGACATATTGGACACTACATATCTCACGATAAAAACGGTGGTATGAGTACACATAGTATTTTTATTGTGGAAGTTAAGAAATGTTACAATGTTTTGATTATAAAATCAAGGAATTCATGGTCGATAATTACAGTGGAATAAAAATAAGAGTAGAGAAGGGGAGACCACTCATGTGGGGGATTTCTCTATATAGAACTTACGGAAGAAAACTTCTAAGGGAAGAATTTATAAGGGGTTTTTATTGTGGATCTTGGTATGGTTCTACAACTTAGGTTCCATTATTACTCAAATGTTTCACCTTAATTAAAATATGAAATGTGGTCTTTATTGGACTAGGACTATATTCTAAAACATTTAATCATTTTTATCCAATTTTTTATCATATAATTGTTCTTTAGTACTGGTTATCTTTATATGTAAGATCTTTTTTTCATAATCATAGGAACTTAAAACTGATGGAAGAAGATTTGTGTGGTGTCCAGATGGGATATCTTATTTGTTATGAATGTTTATTCCATTGGGTTTCATGGATCTAAGAACTTATAGGTTCCCCTATTCTATATTTGAAGTCCAAAATCACCCCTCAACAATTCCTACAATGGAATATTCATTGTGTAAGTAATTCCTAGAGAGATCCACCCATGGGAATAGTCAAAACACATATTCTCTTCCTTCTCATCCACTACCCCTCTAGAGTATGAACTCATATTCCTTATCATTAAGAACAAATCACATTAGTACTATACCATAACACATATAATATGATTCACCACCCCGTAATTTTAAATATGATCTCTACAAATGTCAGATAATCATTCTGATTTCACCACCTTCATTACATAATGGATAACACACAGTGCATTCAAGGATATTGAGTGAGTATCACAAGATCAACAAGAATTTATAATGAACAATATAAGATCTTCTCATATAGTCACCTGCTAATTTCTACATATCCTTTTCAAATCATGAAGGAATCCTTATGTGATTCCATCAATGTGAGATCTTACTTTAGGCTTTATCTTTAGGAATTAGTTTCTAGCGACTCCTTCACGAAATTAAAAACTACCGTGATGTATTAATAATTTCCCTTATGTTTATGTCAATATTTTACTATAATGTGTTTAATCCCTAAGTATAAGTTTTTATACAAACCTCTTTCCCCATTCCCACACTTGGTTATTGGTTCTTATATTTCTATTGATTAGAATATTGACACATATAATAAAGGTGCACATGCCTCAATTAGATTTTTCTAAGTGTATATCAAAAAAGATAATATCAATAAAAATCTAAAAATTAATTTTAAATCATTATCAAACCAAAACATAACAATATATCTATCAATAATTATTTTCATAGGTTAACTTAATGAAAATTCTCAAGGATTTCACCAAATTTCAACTAATCAATTTCCAAAAAATACTTTCCATTATTAATTTTCTAGATTCTATATAGTAATCTATCACAATTTTTATCATCCAATACCCATTTATACATAAAAGATCAATTAAATATGAACCATGATCTCCTATTCCATTTTCATTAAATCTCTAGAATTCCACCATGGAATTTCTCCAAAGATAAAAAATACAAGATCAATATGGATTTATATAAATCCCACCAACAAGATCTTATATGTACCATATTAATAGCCCAATTACTTAAAAAATACTATGATTACAAAACTCTACCATTGATTTTCGATGATATGAGAACGTTCTAGAACATCAAACTCTATCGAGACCATCAGAATAGACCACTATAGAAAATGCTTCTCCAAAGAATTATAATTACATTGAACTGAAAAAATCCATCTAAAACAACCATAGAATGGAATTATATTTCTAAATTAAAAAAGGAAATTTTTTTACTTTTCTCCCACAACATCTCATATAGGTTAAAATACTTATAGAACCCCCACTTCCATCATAGATGTCATTTTAGAACCCAAATAAATTTCATAAGGTATTTCAATAATGTTTTAATCCCTAATATTTGTATACCTACTCCTTTATAAATAAATAAAACTAAGTATTGGGGTTTTCTAATTCTATAATTTAAATGGTCATGTAAAAATTTCCAATAAATTTAGAGGATAGGGAATAAATAAACAATTGTGCTTTAAGACAAGGAGTACCTATGAATGATCCTACCCCGAATGAACATCATCAATGAATCTCCATTTTTCAACCATCTAAAGATATAAAAAAGTCAAAAAATTGATATTCTAAAAAAAATATGCATTAAAACTCTTATCCTTCTAACCATCATACTGTCCCATTAATTATTCCCTGGTTCTTATAACAACCCTATTTTTTATTACATACTTAAACCTGATTTATTACATAAAATATTCACTTGATACAACATAGATGATCGAGAGGTATAGTGTCTTTGGGGATTATGAATATTACATAACATCTTAGAACATAAAACACACAACATATTTATTGAAAACTTCCTTTACATGACCATTACATTCCCTCGTACTTAGCATTGCATGGGATAACCTAAGGACATGAATAAGAAAAGGGTGAGCTATAAAGCCCAGTAAGGGAATAAACATGGAATAAAATGAGGAATACAATACATGTTAGACAATCGGCATATCAATAGAGCACAAGAGAAACATGAACATAAATTCATGATAAATAATGATAATCATAACATGGAAATGTGGAAACAACACTTATCATGGAATTAGCATAAGCCAATGCTCATTGCACATGAAGCATGAGTAAACTCTAATTGCACATGAAGGATGATTAAAACCTCGTTGCACTTGAATTATCATTAGTAAAAAACCATCGAACATGACATATCATGATACTAAACTTTACCTAATGCATTGGAGTGCTATTAGGTTGCACCCTTCCAAAACATTTCATTTCATGCATAAGTGTGCCACATGGATCATGGAATCAATCAACATCATAAGTTATTCCAAGATTAATTAATGTGGAATAAACAAATTAAAGTACCATTCAATATTTATATGTTTATAATGGTGAATACCCTTGATAGAGACATGGGTATGGTATTCACTACACAATGATCTTGGCTTGAAAAAACGCGATGCAATTTCGGCAACATAACATCTTGAAATAAGGATTCATGAAAATGGTTGCTGAGAGAGAAAATGGTGTATCATCACATATATATGAAATGTAAAGTAAGGGGGTCATATAGATACATGTCCCAACAAACATAATGTAATTTAGATTTTTAATATAAAATAATTACTTGGATGTAAAAGATAAGAGAGAAATCCCTTAAGGAACTTTGGCATGGTAATGAGTGTACATGGGATGAATTAATGGGAGAGAAAGGAGTCTCCCATAACCCAAAAAAAAATAGGGCAGTATGGGGGAGGTGAAAAATCATACCCCAACATTTGTAATTGAAAAAATGGCATATCAACTTAAAGAAAATTGGACAAAAATGAGAAAGGAAGAAATCCCTTACTTGGAAGTGTGATCGCAAAGTCTTGGGAGAGGCTTGGGAGAGGATTATTGGGAGCTTGGGGAACCTTGGGAGGATTATAGAGAGAGGAGGGAATGGGATGGTCAAACTACAAAGTATTTTAATGAATAAGAAGTTGAATCTTGCGTGGATTTGTATAAGAAAGGAGAGGGAATTTTTTATTATTTAGGTTTGGGACACCTCACATTAAAATAATCAAACCACAAACCTACCCATGGTTTTTCCGATGGTTTTTTCCCAAGGGGACTGTAAAATAATATTGTATTAGGCCAATTTCCTAACTTCCTAAAATAATAGGGTTGCTTGTGTGGAGGTGAGTCACACTCTCAAGGAAAACAATTTAAAAAGACAAAATGTTTTATAAGCCTCGAAGGGTCCACTAATGCTTTGTAAAATAAATCAAAAAAACCCAAAATCACATTATTTTAATGGAAAAACATATATTTTCCGAACATAATGTTCATAGAATTTTATTACATCACTATTGGGTCATTATGATATCATAAAACACATTATATTTTTAAAGGATATTTAATTTTTACCCAAAAATTCGCCTGTCTCAGAAAATTATGAAAAATTAACTGTCAGATAATTTCGATGTCATGATTCTAAAAATAATATTAATTCTATCTATATAATTTTATAAATATTTTAATTTATAATTTTAATATAAAAATTGACATTTATCGAAAATTCATGGGTTTTGACAAAAAACAGCTTTCAAACCTTAATAAAAATTACAAATGCATAAAATTATATGATCATTTATATTTAATAAAAATAAATTTAATAATAATAATATTTTATTAAAATATTATTTAATTCAAAAATCCATTAATTCATGAAAATATATTTCTTAGTTGAATATTAACTAAAAAAACTATTTGTACATTAAAAACTATTTACAAAGTAACAATAATAAAATGAATGCACATTCTTAATACAATAATAATGTACATAGTAATAGTGTGGGGGTATTATTAAATAACCCCTTATAAAACCCACATAAGACTGAAGGGTAAGGTGTGCGATGGTGACAAACTCTTGGGGTGGATCAGATAACATCACTCGGGTTGTAGTCTCTATTAACATTCACTTCTCCTATAGTCGGTTCCACTCAAGCTTAACATGTTCAAGCTCAACTTGGGCTTGGTCAAGAGCGAATCCCAATGGTGCTACCTACTTTCTAGGTTCCAACAAAAGGGCTTCGTACGGGGAAATTCTATTAGATGAGGTCATCGCTTCCTTTGTCCGAGTAAATTGGATTTGTTAATGCCGTATATTTATAAAAATCATGTGATCACTGTTCAATAGCTATATTAGCAACGGTAAGAATTAATAATGGTATTTAAAAACCCAAAAACATAAAACCAATGAAGTTCACATTTTATATAACCATAATAAACATTTAATTAGATCTTTAGGAATTTCCATTAATGAAAGTTTGGGTCGTTACAGTTCTTCTTGATGATGTTTTCAAAACACATTAGACATTTTCTTGATGAAAAAAAGTCATTCTCTCATTACATATCATCAATATGGTAAAATATATTATTGATATATGAGAAAAACTATAAATAGACCTGTTTTAAAATTCCAATTCCTTATGCTTCCAAGATAAGAGAATTTTTTACTAATTTAAATACATCACTACCCACAAGTTGAAAAATACCTACATATATCTTCTAGAATGTCTTAATGAAACTAGGGTTTCCACACTCTTATCACATATTTATAGTCATAATGCATATTCCATGGATCCAAATTTTGTGCCTTCCTCTCTAGAATGCATGCTTCGTCCAAGAAACCTCTAGGACACAAGCATATATCTTCCCACAATTTTCCACAAACATTAATACCCAACCACTTTATTCCTATTCCATACTCAATCTTAAATATAAAAAACATCAGTTCTGCTCACCAATAAACAAACATTCTATAAACTGTGACTATGAGGCACTCCATTCATCTATTTTAAAAAGGCATGAAACCACATCTCCTCTAAAAAACTTGAGAACTCCTCTAATTGAATGCTCATGAAAACAAAAACCATGCTATATTCCTTATATTTTAGACATGAATCCTTTAATACAACAAGCAATATTCATGTGGGATAGTGAACACTTAGTCAAAAAACATCAACCCATCTTCTATAAGTATATTTTGCTTCATCTAAGAATGTTATAAATTCCACCCCAATAATAAAACTTGCATTAAAACCCACAACATTTTAGAAGCATTTTATTTAACTATAAAACTCTCACATCAACACTATCTTACCAATGAAATTATTCTAGACATATAAAACTACACAAAAAGAACCACAATATACTTATTTAACCAAATATATTAGATAAATAATTTCGGATATTTAGTTTTACCACCATATAGAACTCATATATTACTCACCAAAATAGGATGTAATAGAACCAAGGAACCTATAATTTGAATTTTCTTTATGACCTAAAATGAGGAACAAGGATGCCCAAAAGATATGAACACTATGAAATCCCATGGACTAAGCATCTGAAACTGGGAATACATAACACATTAACCATCACATTAATCCTTTAACCTCCAATTATAGTTATATATATTTACATAGGAAATAAGGTCCATTCAAATATAATAAAGTGGAAATAAAAAGTGAAAAATACAACAATCACAACACACTTATAGAACCTAGTTCAAACTTTAGTCCCACTTCATGGGGGAATAAACTATTTATTTAGATTAAGGAGAAAAATATGAGTTAAAAGTGAAACTATATTACTAAATTATACCCCAATACAAAGGAAAACCTCCTAGTAATGCCTCTAGTATAATATTTCTTCTTTAAGAAAATTATGGACAAGTCCCCCCATGATAATTATTAACACTTTTATTACTTTCCTTTTATTCCACTAAACTTCATGAATATAAATTTCAATACTTCTATATAAAGTCTCTAACAATTAATTTCACTTTCATTTCATAATGAAAATGTTTCCTCATCCCACATTTTTAAATATGATATTTATAGTAGTTAACAGGTCACCATAGTTCAACCTCATTCAAAACATCATTGATCCTACTATTTTTTCAATGGTGATTGGGTGAGAATAATCACCCTAACTAGAACATGTTTTGAATAATTAAATCTCTCATCAGACTAAATCCTAATGATTCTAATAATAAATTTTCAAAACCCTAAGTAAACAGTATGTTATCCCATTAGAGTGACGTTTTAGTGATATCTTCTTCTATAATCCCATGAACAGGAATAATTTTCTTTTAACTCATCTATATCCTCCAAAAAATTAATTAATCTCCATGACCACAATTCTTTATCAAGAAGAATTCATTATAAAGGAATTTTCTCCACAAATTCATGCATATGAACATTTCACCTTCCACATTCCCATAATGTTTTACAAATTCCTCTATTATCACTAACATGAATCTTGAAACTCATAGTGAAGGTTAACATGTATACATATAGTTATACTCATTGTAATTTCAGGAAGATGAGTTTTAGAAAAAACTAAATCATGACCAAAAAAAGTTCCCATGACATAACTATGAATATATATATTACAGGTAAATAATTTCTTTATGTATAATGACTTTACTAAGAATTAATTATTAGGGTTCAATATTATTAATTTATTTTACCATCATTATAATTAATTAAATATTCTATAATAGGTTAATCATCGATATTTTTATTCATCTAAGTATCACACTGTTCTTCATCTAATATAATCTGATAAAGGAAAATTCATTACAACATGAACATCTAAAGTAGTGTCACCCCTACCAAGAAGAAACATAATAAAATGAAAATGGAATCCTATATCATGAACAAGAATCACCTACACCACTCATGTAATTAAAATATTAATGAGGAGGGATTAAATTATATATAAGTTTTTATCCATAAAAATATGTTAAAGTATTTTAGAAATATGGAACACCTTTATCTTTTCCAAAATTTGAAGAAATATGAAGACTATAGGATACAGTTTTGGGACCATAAGATAATTTTGTGGTGCTTAAATATGATTTCATTGTGTTTATAAATTCAATCATTTGGTTTTCCTTAAATGAAAAATAAACCAAATCATATTATTTTCCTTGATGATAATTTTTTTCAACATCCGTATTTTATTTTTCATGAGTATTTGTTCTGTGAATCACACATTCAAATAGAGAATCACCAACTTCCCATTCTATTTTTTCCATAAATCCAAAAATATCATTGATCATAGCATATGGACCACTATATTCATATAGTTTTTGTCATGATTTTAAAAATTATGATAATATATTTATTGAGTGCATTTGAAATTAAAATTAGGGTACAATAAATTTTATTTAACTATACAAATAAAGAAATATTATAATCATGTAACTGAATAACCATAATACTAAATGATTATAGAATGTAATGGGAAACCCCAATAACCGAACTCACATGACTGATTTAGGCTTGATGAAGCACCAGAATAATAAAGACACATAATGAATTGAATGGTAATATTGATCTCAACCAAGCTATAGTGAAGTTTTTCTCCCCTGAGAGTCAAACTTATAAATTACCAAGACACATATTTCCATTAATATTTATACCATTAAACCATTATTTAGTGTTTATATGCATTCAAATATTGTCACCTAATGGTTTTCCACTACATAACTTCCCAGAAAACATAACTTTTTGAATATATAAAGCCACCATTGAACACAAAAAATATGACTACAAATAAAAAATATCATTAACCAAACATGGGGTAAAATATTTAATGGGAACCTACATAGAATCATGTACCCCCTCTAGTAATGTAAGAAGTGCCTCGACCAACCCATGAGAGATGAATGAAATACCAACACATTATATTTTTAGTTATAAATTAAAATGTTATTTTAATAAATAAGTTATTTTTGGTCTTTTCTTTGAATCAGGTATTTTCAAGGTAAGATTCGTTGTTAGATTTCTAGGAGCACCTCATAGATTTTATTTTATTTAAAATAAACTAAATATTTCATGGGAATTTTTAATTTTAATAATATGTCTTTCACATAAATTTTAATCATAAAAACATACTATTTCTATAAACTTTTTACATGTCACTTGCGCTAATCCAAAAATTAACTTTCAAAAACCATAGATGTTTTATTTGATAAAAGGATATAAATAAATTAAAGTAATATGGTTCAAATTAATTAGAGGTATAAATGTTAATTTTTTCAATAATATTAATTTCTAAGGTTAAAATTTAATTACTAATGCTTATGCAAATTTGGGAAAAAGATAAAAAAGTTAAAATAAAAAGACATAATACGCTCAAATTTGTCCCCAAAATTAGTTTTTAGGCTATTTTTGAACCAAAATCACTTTTCCCTCCCCTTTGTTCTATTTTGGTTCCATTAAACTTGGAATAGTAATATGATATTATTGAAAATGTTAAGGGTGCTTCTAAATATTCCCTTATCTTTGCTGATAAAAAGGTATCACTTCCTTCACATCAAGACCCTACTTACTTTTGAATTTATCACTAAAGCTCTGTAAAATTTATCCTATTATAACCCTATCCCATGTAAAAAACCTTTGGTCTATATTAGTTATAATAAGGCCTTCATTTAAATGTAGAATTAGTAGAGAAAATTCAAGTCCCCGATGTGATTATCCACTTCTTGTTAGTGTTTACTTAATATTTTTTATTATCCTAACCTTATATAGCCTTATTCATATAATGAAATACAAATAATTAGTATAAAAATTTAATTATATTAATTAAACCAAAATTATTCATTCAATTCCCTCAACTGAGAAAAAACAAAACATCAATCGTGCATGCTTGTAGACAACAGCCTCCATGATGCGATGTAGTTCATTTTTCAATAGCACCTAATAAATACGGTATGGAGGATGTATTTTTTCAATAAATATGAAGAATGTTTTACAAAAAAAAATCATAAAAAATCATTTTTCGTATATTATAATTTTTTCCATTCACTAATAAATGAAATTGTTTTTCATGCATACATGTGGACTACCGCCACCATGAGTAATGAGAAACATTTTTCATCACCAGAAATCATTGATGGTTTATATAATGGATTTAATGAATGAATATGATTTTTAAGAAAACATTAATATGTTGTTATAATTGTTTTTTAAATAGAATCAATGATATGATAAATAAACTATAATCATTAATTCAATCATTTAAAATAATAATGCTAAGAGGAAAATCTTTTTTTTTCAAATTATGTAGTATTTTCATATCGATTAATTATTATTATATATAATTTCTATTCTAATATATCAAAATAATAAAAAATAAATAATATAATTATTCTTATGTTATAATGAAATTACCACAAATCAACCTTATAATAATTTATTAAATTGCATTATGTTCTTGTTTTGGGATAGTTTGACAACCCAATTGTACAATACCCTGAATTGATATAATGAATGGATATGGGAACATAATTACTTGAATAATATTACATAAATATTAAAATAATGAATTGTTTTTTATTTTGGAGATATTATCTTAATACTTAACTCATCAATTAAGAAAACACCCCAAGATAGTCAAGAACCACCAAAAAATTCTTGTTATTTACTTCATTTTCAAATATAAATACTAAATAACTCATGAAAGGAATTTCAAAAAAATATCATTATAAAAAATACCTAAAAGTAATTTTAATGATTAAGAAATGATAAGCTTTGTAAGAATAATGAATACGAATACCGCTATTATAAAAATAATACAAATGAACAAAACTATAAACACTCGATGTGGAAAATAGGTAGAATTCATATAGAGAATGACTATTAAAAAGAGTATAAATGAAAATGATTATGAGTAAGGTTATGAATTAAGTTATTAAGATGGATATTCTTTTGATACAGGATATTAATGTATGTTCATGGAAGTGAGGAATATTGGAAAGGGGTTTTATCTCAAATTCATCACTCTGATACATGTTTGGTATTATGACCCTAATTTCATTTATGGGGTGTATATACTAGATATATGAGATATCATGTCATTAATTATATTTTAATCATGGTATTTTATGTTCATTTACAAGCCCTCTCTTTGAATGAGTTTCCATTTAAATGTTTCAAAATCCGTAATGGTTTTCTGGGTCATAATTTTGATCAGTTGAGTCATAATATATTTTATACACCATGTTTTATATTAATGTTGTATTCATTTTCTACATATGTATTTGTAACATAATATTTGTATTTAATGTTATTTAATATACAAAGCATGGTTCATTATTCAAGTGTATATTGATTAGGTTGTTTCCATTGTAGTAAATTTTTTTTGAAAATCAACTTTCATTCATTTTGTTGGGATTTTCCTCTTGAACATATTTCATATATGTTGGGTACATTATTCCTTTTGATTATATCATGTAGTATTATCTCATTTTTTTGGGGATATTCATTCCTACCACATAAACCCTCTGAATTTTTTTTCTCACCACTTGGGTTATGTTTTTTCAAACATCCTCTTTCTTTCTTCAGATGGGTTATGATAATGTTATCCTAGTTATTGAAATGGGGAAAATTATTGGAATTATTGATAATTATTGAATTCTAATGTAGTTTAGTCATGTATTGATATTATATATTCTTCATTATATGTATAACTATGGTTTTATTTAGCTATTGGTTCCTTAATGAATGATATGAAAGGTCCTATTGACTCTTATAAAAAATGCATTAGACTTAATCAGGTTACAGGTGGGGCCTAGAATTATATAGCCCATCAGTGTATCGATAGGTCTAAAGAGTCAAAACATGTTGGGTTTTTGGGTATTCATCTTCCCATAAATGAATAATGTACTGCAACAGGGCCTTGAAAGCATGTTTTTAATGTCCAACATTATTAATTCCATCAAAATGAGATTAGTGTTATTAATATATAAGTTTTAATTTATTTTCATAGATATACCATACTCCCAATATCAGTTTATTATAGCTTTAGGTAGTTTATGTATTCATACCATAATATTTATTCCATGTTTATGTCATAACAATCTTAGTTGTACATTTTCATTTAATAAGAATTTGGGTTCACCCCATCTTATGTTCCCATTACCCGGGTTATGAAGAAAAATAGTACATGTGACATGTTTAGAAGGGAAACACCAATCAAAGAATTTCATGGGAGTCTTTGAACCCCATTATGGACTGTTTAGTTTCATATATAATAAAAAAATATTTACTCATGAGAAATAGATGGGATTTTTATTTTATATTTTTTATTATTTCTCTAAAGATATAATAATAAAATTTCCTTTGAGTGAATATAATGAATTATTTTATTTTTTCTTTTTAATTTATGAGATAGTTATATCTAGGCTTTTATAGATGTTATCAAAGTGAGTATGTAATGTATGTGTTTATAAAACTAGATAAAAGAGTATAGGTTTGGTGTATCATGGTTGGTATAAGAGGAGGGCTTGGATACCTTTGGATATTAGTATATTTATTGAAGATAATTTAAGAATTAATAGGTTAAGGTTGATCATAATTTCAAAGGTACAGATTAATCTTTAAGATAAATATATGATTTAATATTTTTGTAATAATAGACCTTTTATTTTTCGATTAGGGTTAGAGTGTTGGAATTGGTGCCCTAGAACCACCTTCTGTGTACTTTATGGTAACCTGTGTTCAAAGTTTTTAATATTAAAGAACTTATTATCACATCAAGATTTTTCTTCTACGTAACATAGTATATGATAATGTCTTAATAGTAGTTGTCGTACTAAAAGGTTATAGTAGTTCCCTGATATGATGAGAACCCAAAAGTGCTATGAAACTATTCTTAAATATATGATCTATAGTCATGTGATATCATTTAATGGATATAAATGCTAAAGGCTATTAGGGGTGGAGACTCATAGGACTTTGAGGAACCTTCTGATGGTATAAGACCTTGGTATTATCGAGTAGGATATTCTGAGAACGAAACCCTCTAGTAAGTAATCAACATTTATATGTGTCATTGGATGTTCCTATCTAGAGACATGTGTATTGGTAATTATACTTCAAGATTATTATTAATGAGTATTATGATTCATGTAATTTAATTTATTAATAAAAATCAACATGAAAAATATTCATGATGAGGTAAGATATGTTGGGTGAATCATTAGTAATATTAAATTAATGAATAATGTGAGAAAGGATTTGTCTTTTCTATTCTTTAGAATAAGTAGATATCTTATTCCCTTTGATGGAAATTATATAGCCCAAATAAATCCATACCCATGGTGTACAATAGTCAAGTTCAATTTCCTGGAATTTAAATAAAGAGACATCGAGCACATAGGTTAATGGCACTAGCATGCAACCTACTTGATTTGAGATATCATGATAAAGGGATTATATTGAATAATAAGTTTTTATATGTGGTATCATGTCATTTTGGAATTAACTTATTTCTTTAGGAATTTCGTGGTGTGTTTCTTGACACAAACCTTGGACTTCAGGCTACTTCACCTAATTCTACTAAGAAAGAGGCTTCGAAGGTCACATACTAAGTGTATCCATAATTTCAGTTAAATAATATAGTATTATTTTTTATTTAACAAGTTGAATAAATATTATTACCATATGTGGTTTAATAATTATTTATGAATTCTTCATCGAATATAAATATTAATTTTTTATTTAGTGAATATAATATTTATATATTTAAAGGTGAATAATGAAATAATATTTATTTAATAAATAAATAGTCATTATTCATGGCTTGATAAATATTATGGAGGATTGAGTTTAATAGTTTGGTGAGAAATGAAAAATATTGAATATTATTTGATTAAATACCATTTAATTTAATTCACAAGTTAAGAACAAATCAGGAAATAATAATAATAATAATATTATTTGACATGGGGTTTCACATGGATTAAATAAATAATAAATGGAACTAGTGAAATTATTTTATTTTAACCCTAGTGATATATAAATTGAATTATATTATTTTCTCAATAATACAATTCATTTATTTGGTTTTGAACAATGTATTTTGAGAATTTTCTCAAGGCCTAGAGAACTCTATTCTCCAAGGGAACTCCCAATAACGAAGAGTAATCTTCCTCCACCTCCCACTCTCGAGTCAAGAAGAGATCCATTAGAATTCTTGGGAAGTGGTTCTAGAGGGGACCAATGGTGGACAATGAATGTTCTAGGATCTATTGTGCTAACACTCATAGACTCTTATAACTACATTTTCAGATTTTTGGAAAATTTGTATATCACTACTATAGGGAATATAATTTTTTACCTACAATAGAATGATGAAACAACATAGATCTTTTGTTATATCCATCAACAAAGAAATAATTCTATCAAGGTAATTATTTATTTAACTATATTAAATAAAAATAATATGTGATGCTCCTCTCTTTTGGTTCTGGAATTCTATCCCTTGTATATATTATTTTATTCAATTCTGTATATCATGAATTTTATCATTATGTAAATCTCTTATTGATCATCGATCAAGGAAAAAATCAAAGTTGGCTATGACCCAGTGTACACTTCTGTTATGCCTGGAACCTATGTAGAGAACCTTAGTGAAAACCCTGTAGATGAGTTTATATATATGATAATATTATGAAATATTGGTAATGACTTGAGTAGATGGTTTTTCGATCAAAACATCCATGTCTGGATTCTAGAAAGTGGATGTGATTATGGTACAAATTCACTTAGGGGTAGTCACCTCAAAAATGGTTGCTTGAGTATTCTCTCGATAATCAATCAGATTCATGATGAGTGGGCCAAATATTGTACACCTATATAGACACTCCCAATGGATATTATTTTTGTTTATTATATGTTATTTAAAAACAACTATGAAGGATTGATTCCCTAGTTACTTTAATGGATTTGGTTAAGAAATTCAAGAGAACATATATTAAAGAAAATTATATTACACTCAAATTATCAAAGTATAAAGTGAAAGTGTCATAAAAGAATACATATTAAGATTGATTTTTTATTCAAATGATCATTTACTCTGATTTTATATATTTCCACTTTAGTTTTTAGTATTTCTTTGAAATATGTTCAAGTAAATGATGATTGAATCAGTATGTATATAGAAACCCCTATTTCTTATAATCGAATAAGGCTGTATACTTAAATCATTAAGAATCATGATATGTACATGTTATAATAAAAAATACGAGTTTCTTTATCTTACCTAATGAAGTGAGGTTGATATTTTAATAAAAACTTAATATTTATACTCTTAGCTAGTTTTATTAGTGATTGATATATATCGGTCTTATTCTAGTATATTATAAATGTTATGAGGATTGTGTGAATAATATATGAAATTTTCTATAGTAGTTTTATTTAAAGGTATAAAAGCATATATTAAATGGCATCAATAACCTTTAAATTTAAATTTATGATAAGGTTATATTTTTTTGGAGATAACTATTTAATAACATGTGAATGAGGGATGGATACCTATTAAGTTTAACAAAATCTTTATGTTTAGTTATTAAAGGGTTGATTGATTTTGAGAAAAGTGATTTAGATACTATTGTTAGCCTTGAAATTGATTTTTATTTAATAAAAATGTGATCCATAATATTTTTGGTGAATTTTATCTAATTTTTAGGATTGAGATATATATTGAAGAGTGTATGAACTTATGAATTGGTGGATAATATCATTAGAGGGTCCGATATATTGTTAATTTTTTGGAATAATATATAGTTTCTCTATAATTTAATGTCTTAGAGATTCAGATGGTTTTGGGAAATTCAATTTGTTTTAGAATTCATATACATGCATGACATGATTTTATAAAAGATTAATGTTTTTAGAGAATATAACTAACTTTATATAGATTAAGAGAGTAAGTTATATTCCATATTAAAAGATATATCCGAAATGATGGATATGATAAGAATACACTCACCTACTTCCTTCAATGAGTGATAATTAAAATTGAGAGGACACAATTTATTAAATGGTAAGAATGTAACTTATGAGATTTACATATATAAAATATCTTAAATAAATCAATGTGTTAGATAATCTTCTTTGCAAGCAACATTGACCTTAGAAAAAACTTTGACTTATTTAGATAAAATTATAATTATTTACAATGAAAATTAAAACAAAGTATTTGAATTAATGGGAATAAATAAGAGTAACAAAATTATGAAATATATGTATTAATAAAATAAAGTTTTCATTTAATATTAATTATATTCAATTAGTTTTCCTAAAATGACTAATGAGATCATTTATTTTTTAGAAAAATTATTTTTAAAAAAAATGTTTTTTATGTGATCTGAACTTATATTTAGAGAAATATATTATCAATGATGATAAATAATGTTTTATATTAATTATTTATTTACAATAATTTATTTTATAAATGATATGAAATAAGAATAATAATAGTTAGTATTTATAATTTTATCTTTCTAATAAATATGTTTTTTCATTATATTTTATGATTTTTTTTCCAAAATTGAATTTAGATTTTTTTTATTTTAATTTGAAAATTTGGAAATAATTTTTTATTTATTATAAAAGTATTGGATTAATATTATTTTTTGGGGTTTCATATATAAATATTTATTATTAGTTGAAAAATATGGTTTTTTAAAAAATTATAATTTTTATGATTTTATAATTATGTAGTCATATAGTAAAGGATTAAAAAATCATTAAAGTAATAAAATATAAATTTATTGAATAAAATTATTCATTTTAATATTGTATTTGAGCTTATAAATCCTTTTCTAACATTTTTATAATAAAATTAAAATTATAGTTTAACAAATGAAATTGTTTTCAGTTATTTCTTTAAATCAGTGTTTTCAAGGTGAGATTAATTTTTGGATTTACATAAAAGCCCCATACCTTTTATTTTATTTTAAATAGAACAATTATGTCATTAGTGTTGATCATTTTAATTAATATGGAATATGAAAATATTTTAAGTAGAAAAACACACTTTTTTGAAATATTGTTTTTTATAAGTTATGTGTGTTAATCTTAAAAATAACTGTTCAAAACCATAGAAATTTTATTTGATAAGTTAAACACATTATTCCTTAAGTCATCGCTGATGTAAGAACCATTGGTTCGAAATAAAATGCACCAATTTCAATATTTAGTCACAATAATCATCACTATTTCTTGTCTTGTGCCAAAATGATAAAATAAGGAATAAAATATTCAAAAAACACCCCTCTCCTCCACTATAAATATAACATATCACTACCCATTCTCCTCACACTTAAAAATCCTTTAATATTACATATATTCTTAAAAATTATCCTCCCAAACCTCTCCTCCATGATGTAGTATTTCTGGTCTCACCAAAATACCATTTCAAAGTCCCTTAAAGAGGTTCTCAAGGAGAAGAATTCAAAAGGTAAATCCTTTTTTGTTCTCTTTCAATTTATATTAATTTCTTTTCTTCTTATTCTACCCTTACCTATTTTTTCCCAAACATAAATGATAACTCCATTATCTTATATATACTATTTTTTATGATAATTTAATATTCATCATCAAAACCATTCTGCTCTCCCTTTTATTCTAAAAATGAAAACATCATCCGTGAGGTGCCGATTTACTACAATCATGGATGACGAGTTTTTTGTTTTTCAATAACACCTTCAAGGATGGTAATAAAACACGTTTTATGGTTAAAACAGAATATAATATATTTATTACAACTTATTTAAGATTCTGGAATTAGTATTGTCACAACCACCTCCCCACAAAGTGTACCCCTCTTGGGCCGACAATGTGAGAAGAGAGATAATGACCCCTGAGTCCCGCCTCCAGTAGGCCCCGGGTTGGCGACTAGCACTGAGTGTATAATAAACATACGAATGGGAGGCATTACCCTCTAAGAGAACACATGCAGAAGAGAGAGATATAATAGACTCCAATCAACTCCAACTCAGAACTGAAATATAAAAGAAATCCAAGTACATATATGAAATGTCATGCAAAAGTACTACAAATGAAAGGAAAAACTAAAAGTACCCAAAAGAATGTAAAACGACAGCGACCACATGCCCGAACAGCTCATCCTCCAACCACAAGCTAGTAGTAACCAACTTGATCCCCAACCTGCTCCAAGTGACCTGAAAAAAAGTTTATATATACATAGGGTGAGTATAAAAGTATACTCAGTAGGATCCTCCCCAAGCCTCTCTTGTAAAAGTAAAGAAAGCATGCTAAAGCCCAGTGAACAACAAGTGAAACTAACTCGTCAGATAAAAAGGTATACTAAGTTCCCAACCTCACAATGGATACTCTCACCAAGTAACGCATACAAGAATATAACATATAATAAAGAATATCAAGGGAACCCCGCTACTACTTCCCCACTGGTTTGCTGCTTTGCCCCAACGAAATACGTCCTGTGCATCTCTTTCCAATGCTTTCCCGCAGACACTTGGGCTAAGCTCCACAATCTGCACCTCGTGCACCACAAAGGCTTGCCCGCAGACACCTGGGCGAAGCACCACACCGTCCTCACAACCAAAAGTAACTAGGTAGTTTCTGGGAGCCACCACAACTCGCATAACGTGTATCATATGTCGGGTATAATACCTCAATCCATTACAACCCATACTCCGAGTAAGGATCCTCAAGCCATCATAGACTATACATGTTACACCTATAGTAGTCCATAGGATACTATATCCAGAATATATGTGTGTGAATAACCACAAGCCATTACAACCATCTACACAGATATATGGGGTAACTAACCGCTGTTCCTCATGGCACAAGTATCTACCAATAGAAGAGAGCGGGGCCAAAGGGGGTAGTCATCCATTCGACCTCCCATCAGAATGTTGGGGAAAACACCCCCCAGGGCTCAGAATCCCCGGGGTGTCAGTTTCCCTTACCGACAGGGTGGAGTAGTGTATAGAAACACAAAAAGTACAGAATATATATATAACTCACATCCACACCATGGGCATTACCTAGTCTTAGATACAACTGCAACTAACGTCTCTCAGACTCCAGGCTTCTACTTCTAAGACTAGGTGTCCTATAAGCACACAACCATTTGAGGATCTTTATTAGATTACTCCATTCTCATTTTATCAGTTCCACTATACATTAATTAATTCTTTAAACATTAATTAACCATGAAAAATTACAAATTAAACTGAATTGGAATCACATTCAAAATCAACTGCTCCTTTTTAAGATTCACATCACCTTTTAAATTCTAGTATCTCCATCCCCATGGATTTTCATCATTTAATCAAACATTCATTACAGAATTACTTTTCCATATTCCCAGGCATTCTAGAAAAGCATCTTATACTTCTAAACACAAAGGAGGCTCAACACGGTGAGTAGATATACTACCCGTCGAGTCTTTAACTCCTATAGAAAGAGAATAGACCCATTCTCCCTTGAGAGGATAAACACGGAAATCACGTGGCATACCCCGCGCGTATTCACCTCCTTCGGAAGAAGGGTAGCAAGACTAGCTACCTTGAGAAGTGGAAAAAAGCAAAACAGATTAACATTCAAAGAAAACCAAAAGCATCCAGCAACCACATACATCCCATTCTATCACCCCTGGTGTCCTCCCCGACACCCACATGCATAAACTGATGCATCTCGCCACTCTAGGCGTCATCTGCTGCCACAACCACAAGGCCTCCATGCCTCCACATATCACAATAGCCACCCAAGCTCACATCACAGCACAAACAGCAGGAAAACAATAGTCACAACCATGGGCTCTTGACCTTTTAACAAATAAGAGGGTAAATCAGAACCCTTTTATAAATTCCACACAATCTATTCTTTAATCCATATTGAATTAGAAGATTTGTTATGTAGGTTCCAATTACAGGATACCTAATCAGTAAGCTATCACAATTAAATAACCATTCTTACTTCCCTAATTTGATTATCCTCAAATTAGAACAACTGCAACAACGGAAAAAACCAGATTAATTTACATGCCTCATTATATTTATCCAATTAATTAACAATTAATTTTGGCTTTACATTCATTATAAATTTCTATCATGAACGAACAACAAATCAAAGAAATCATAGATATCACTCTATCTAGAAAAACATGAGGCAAACTGTTATCACGGTATAAAGCAACAACATGCGATCAACCAATTCTTTTAATCCGGTTCAAGTATTTAATTAGGTCAATTTCATTGTCATCCAAAGGAATAAATCATGCTAATTCTATGATTGAACATATAAAATTAGAGAAGCCATGAATCCCCTACCTGGAAGAGTTCTTGACGTCCTTTTATCCACACAACGGGTCAAAATCCTCCTCTCATGACAAATGCATCTACTAGAGTATGCCACGGTACGACAGTACCAACCAACCCCAAGAAAAACCCATTAGAATCTTGGAAATTACATGGTATAATAAGGAAGGGAGAAACAAGAGAAGATGATCCCCAAAGGAACGACGATGAAACATACCTTATTGGGAAGATTGACCGACAAAGTTCGATTGCATCCAAAAAAGAGCAGAACCAATCCTAGGAGTAAAGATTGATTGTGCAACTCCTACGAGAATGATTTAAAGGTTCTAGCGTCTCTTAGCTGAGAAAAAAGGGAAAGAACAAGGGAGAATGATATCTTGTCCCTTTTTAAGATTTAATGGGGCGAAGGTCTAAGATCCGGTTAATTCTCCATTAAAAAAGGACCACATTAACCCATGTGGTTTGACCAAGTAAACACATCCCGACCTTATGAATAATTAATATAGGATTTATGGCATTTGAAACGGCCTTAAGAGCCCTTAAAATAAGGCTTTAAATGTATTTTACGTCAAAGGAAACATCAAAAGGGGAAAAACTGTAGGATTCTGGAAACACTGTTCACCCACCGTTACTGTACATGAAACCGATCTGTGAAACCGATCTGTGAGACCGATCTGTGAAACCGATCTGTCAGAACGATCTGTGAAACTGATCTGTGAAACCGATCTGTGAAACCGATCTGTGACACTGATCTGTGAAACCGATCTGTTAGGCCGATCTGTGAAACCGATCTGTAAAACCGATCTGTGAAACCAATCTGTGAAACCGATCTGTGAAACCGATCTGTGAAACTGATCTGTCAGACCGATCTGTGAAACTGATCTGTCAGACCGATCTGTGAAACCGATATGTGAAACCGATATGTGAAACCGATCTGTGAAACCGATATGTGAAACCGATCTGTGAAACAGATCTATGAAACCGATCTGTAAAACCAATCTGTCAGACCGATCTGTGAAACTGATCTGTCAGACCGATATGTGAAACCGATCTGTTAAACCGATCTGTGAAACCGATCTTTGAAACTGATCTGTGAAACCGATCTGTGTAACTGATCTATCAGACTGATCTGTGAAACCGATCTGTGAAACCGATCTGTGACCGCGTTGTCATGACATGTCAAATTTATTATATTTTTAAGGTTGATTTATAGTCTAGGGTAAACCCTAGGTCATCTCTCAAGGAGCGTTGGTAGGTTTAGAGTGTGTATTTTTAATAAAAATGACTAAGAGAGGGGGTGGTTTTGAAAATAGTTTAAAACAATGACTTAGTTGAAATAGCTTAAAGGACGAGTGACCAAGTGGATTTTGAGAAATATACGATAAAAGGGTCGATGTGATTTCACTACACACATATCAAGTTCATTGTTCATAGAGATCCATCTTGGTTTTAGAGAAATTCTTTGGTTGGAGTTAATTGGAATTCCGATTAATTCCTAAGCTTTTATTTCAATTCTTTAAGGACCAAACCTTGACGTAACAATCGTATTGTCAAGGTCCAGTAATTATGCATGGAATAAGAGCTTCCAAATCATATTGAAATCTAAATAAGGTTGGTATGAAAAGGATTCTTGTGATGTCCAATCGGAACAACACAAGTCACGCACTCAAAACCTCACACCGATCGGTTAGAAATTAAGAGCAGAACACTCACATGCATCAAATCAAGCATTCAAATCTAAAATAAAATAAGATACGTGGAATGAAATGTTTAAACACCCAAATTACTCTAAACTAGTAGCTAATTTATGCATCGGAACTCCCTTGACATGTGTGTAGATCCCTCACAACGAAATCCCAACTTTTAGCTCGACATCGGGAGGAGGACGAAGCTCGGGTGGAACTCCTTCTTCATGCTTGATTCCCCTATGAGGATATGGGCCTCCAGAACCTCCAAGTTTATTAGGAGACTCCTTTGGGACTCCAAATTGGCAGCACTTCACTCCTTGGCCAAACTTACAAATGAGGAGCCCAAGGTGCCCTTTTATATGAAATGTGGAAGGTGGTTTTGGGCACACAGAATTCATCAATCCACTTGCACAATGCATTTCGGCCTTTCGAAAGTCTTATCTCGCTTTCGAGAAAATAGAAAAGTTGTATCCCTACCTCTTTAATGTCTCCACAGAAGGTTTGGAACTGTTTGGACAACTACAGCTCAAGTTATTAATAAAATACAGAACACCTCATTTGACTTGGTCCAAATTCGGTGGCTTCGACAGACCAGTTCGGTTGGGCCTCTTAATGGCCGAAGTTCTCTTGGGTTATTAAATGAAACTTGTAGACCAATGCGTTTTGGATAGGAGCACAAAATTTCAGCCCATTTGGATTCACGGTTTAGTATCAGCATGTATTTTAGTCCACTAAACTTATTGGATCCTGCGCAGTTTGGCCCATTTTTCAAGGACTTCATCATGGACCCTCCAAATCACCTCCACCTACATTGTAATTTTCAAAACAAGTATCATTGCCCTATTTAACAGTGATAAACACAAAATTATTGAATCAAACATGAATCACAATTTGATAATATTTTTATAATTTTTAATACAAAATATGTTTAGCACACCGGTGTAAGGGTGAAAATGAAACAGTGAATCGTGGTACGATCACACCCCCACACCTAAACATTTGCACTCCTGGGAAAAGTCATATATCAAAATACATTGATGCATATATATATATATATTTCCAATATCCTGAAGATTTATCATTTGAGGAAATTTTATTTATCGATGCACAGATCACACCAAGGAGTTCTTCCTAGTGAAAATAGAAAAAGCTGTCTCATAAATCATATCATAGAGAAATTAAAAAAGATTCATGATACCCAATTGAGAAAGGAATTCATAAGTAAACCATGAAACTAAATCTCCATGTGTGTGTGTGAAAACCATTCCATGCTATTCTTTCCACTTACTATCCAATAAATATATGTTATTTTAACATTTTTCATCTTAAATGATTTTTTCACCAAACCTGTCCTACATCCTTTGCAATCATATTTCTAGACCCACTCATTTAAGCATTCCTAGAAGTCAAACCATAAGCTCCCAACCTAGATATCCCCATATGTTGCACATTTCATCACTCCCCTCATTTATTATTTTTTTTGAAGTTGCAATTGGAACAAATCTCACACTCATCTGTCAACCCTTGTTTGATCTCCTCACGACACTAATTGCTATAGTTATAACAAGATCAAAGGTTGAGGAGGAGTGGTTTTTGACCTTCCCAATACACAACAATTTTTATTTAGGGCGTACAACAGTCGGACATTAGGTACACACACATAGGTCAATCTGGTACAGTAATGAAACAGATCGGATAAGGAACGAACGTATGGAAATATCATTTAAAGCTGAAAAATATTAACCCAACATATATTTACCTTATATTAAGTAATAAATAATCACACTTTGTGGTTTGGTGAATTTTTTTTGGATATATTAGTGACACAGTTTTCCCAAAATCTACTCACACAATGGGCATCAATCATCTCAAAGGATTCACATAGATACGACCATTTATATCACTGACAAAAAACCAATTCACTAAAAATCACTCCCTGATGTTAAATTCATACAAATATTCTTTTTAGCCTTCGTTATGGTATTTTTACTTTCCCCACATTATGGTCGCCAAATCATGGAACTTCGAAATTGTTGATGGGGAAAAATGAAAATACCATAAAGAAGTCCAAAAAGATAAAACAAAAGGAGAAAACAATGAAAAATCCTAACTAACCCAGGAATGTATCCCCCCCCCACACCTAGAGAATGAAGTGTCCTCACTATAATAAAAGAGACTGTGGGAAGGAAGGATAAAACCTGGTGAGTGTTATTCATAGACTGCTTCTTGAACAAGGAGTTCCTCCATTGGGGACTCCGGAATGGCTTCATGGAAGTGCTTCAGCCGCAACCCATTGATAGTGAAGGTTTGCTTGGTGTATTCATTTTGAACTTGGACAACACCAAATGGAGAGACATTAGTAACAATGTAAGGTCCAAACCAATGGGAACGAAGCTTACCAGGGTGCAACTTCAGCCTTGCATTGTAGAGGAGGACCTTCTGCCCGATGTGGAATTGACGATGAAGGATGAGACGGTCGTGGGAAGCCTTGGTTCGCTCCTTATAAATTCGGGAGTTCTCATATGAATCTCTTCACATTTCCTCCAACTCCTAAATCTGCAACTTCCTTTGAATACCTGCACAAGAAAGATTAGAATTTCAATGTTTAATAGTCCAGTAGTCCCGATGCTCTACCTTAATAGGGAGGTGACAAATCTTCCCAAAAACTAGCCGATATGGTGACATGAAAATTGGAGTTTTGAATGCAGTACGGTAATCCCATAATGAATCATCAAGTCTAAGACTCCAGTCTTTTCTGTTTGGCTGAATCGTTTTCTCAAGAATCTGTTTTACCTCTCTATTTGATACTTCGGCTTGACCATTTGTTTGTGGGTGATAAGCAGTAGACACTCGATGCCCAACCCCATACCTGTGCAAAAGAGATTGCCCTGTGCGGTTGCAGAAATGAGAACCCTGATCACTGATGATAAACCTAGGTAATCTAAACCTACAGAATATTTGGGTTCTCAAAAATTCCACAACTGTCTTGGAATCATCTATCCTCGTGGCTCGTGCCTCTACCCACTTTGAAACATAATCCACTGCCAGAAGAATGAAAATGTTCCCAAATGAATTAGGGAATGGTCCCACAATGTCAATGCCCCAAACATAAAAAATGTCATGGAAGAGAAAGGTTTGTTGAGGCATCTCATTTTTTAGAGACATTCCCTATTCTTTGACAGTGAGGACAAGATTTACAGAATTCATGGGAATCCCTAAACAATGTGGGCCAAAAGAAACCAGAATCTAAGACCTTGAGAGCAGTCCGTTGGGGACCAAAGTGGCCCCCACAAGCAAGTGTGTGGCAGAACCTAAGGAAGGACTGAAACTCACTATCGGGAACACAACGCCTAATAACTTGATCACTACATGTGCTCCAGAGGTAGGGGTCATCCCAAATGTACCAATGGGACTCATGTTTTAGACGGTTGGCCTGGTTTTTGGTGAAATCAGCAGGAATGCAAGACGCTACCAAATAATTTACAATTTCAGCATACCAAGGAATAAAATCTTGCACTTGGTACAATTGCTCATCAGGAAACAATTCATTTATGGGAATACAGGGGGATGAGTCAATGTCCGAGGATGGGAGAATCCTACTGATATAATCAGCAACTACATTCTCTGCTCCTTTTTTATCCTGAATTTCTAGATCAAATTCCTGAAGGAGGAGCATCCAACGAATGATACGTGGTTTGGCTTCCTGTTTCTTAAGGAGATACCAGAGGGCTGCATGGTCTGAGAACACATTGACTTTGGACCATAAAAGGTATGACCTGAATTTATTCAAGGCAAACACAATTGAAAGAAATTATTTTTCAGTTGTGCTGTAGTTTTCTTGGGCAGGGTCCAAAGTACGTGAGACATAGGCAATGACATCTAGAGCTCGATCGACCCTTTGTGACAAGACTGCCCCAACTGCATAGTTAGAGGCGTCACACATGAGCTGAAATGGTAAATCCCACCGAGGTGGTTGGATTACCGGGGGTGACGTGAGACTCCATTTTAACTTATTGAAAGCTTCCTCACATTTTTTTATCAAAATCAAATTCTTTTTCTTTTTGGAGTAATCGGGAGAGGGGGAGTGCAATTTTACTAAAGTCACGAATGAAACGACAATAAAATCTAGCATGACCCAGGAAAGACCACACATCCCGAACATTTATAGGGAATGGTAGGGATGAAATTATATCTACTTTTGATTTGTCCACTTGGATACCTTCCCCAGAAATGACATGTCCCAAGACTATGCCTTGTCGCACCATGAAATGACATTTCTCATAATTTAATACAAGATTCTTTTCAATTCAGCGATGTAGGACAGAAGCAAGACTACTCAAACATTCATCAAAAGAGGATCCATAAATAGTAAAATCATCCATAAAAACCTCCATCCAATTATCCAGGTAATCCGAAAAAATACTAACCATACATCGTTGGAAAGTACCTAGAGCATTGCACAGACCAAATGGCATCCTTCTATAAGCAAATGTACCAAAGGGGCACGTAAAGGTTGTATTTTCCTGATCTTCATGGGAAATATGGATCTGAAAGTATCCAGAATACCCATCAAGGAAATAGTAATGGGACTTCCCTACTAGCCTCTCTAGCATCTGGCCAATGAATGGCAATGGGAAATGGTCCTTCCTAGTGTGTTAGTTTAGTCGGCGATAGTCTATACAGACACACCAACTATTCTGCACAGGAGTTGGAACCAATTCATTGTTTTCATTTTTAACTACAGTAAGGCCAGTTTTTTTAGGAACTACTTGAACGGGACTGACCCATTGGATGTCAGAGATAGGGTAAATGATTCCAGCAGCCAACAATTTTGTTACTTCTTTTTTAACAACATCAAGTAGGTTTTGGTTCAGTCGACGTTGTGACTGCCTCACTGGTTTAGCCTCGTCATTTAATAAAATATGATGTGTACAAATTGATGGGATAATTCCAGGAATGTCAGCAAGTGTCCATCCCAAAGCTTGTTTATACTCCCTCAAAAGATCAACCAGTCGCAATTCATGCTCAAGAGGGAGTGAACTAGCAATGATGATAGGCAACTTGTTTCCATTCTCAAGATATGAGTATTTTAAATCTTGAGGCAGTTGTTTCAGTTCCAATTCTGGGGGATTTTGGATTGACAGAAGTGTGTGTGATAGTGAGAAGTCACTGATCTCATCTAACTGCTCAATGGTAACATCCTCAGATGAGGAATGAGCTTTTACAAGCTTAGCAGTATCATAGATGGTCATGTGATCCTCTATGTTCAAGAAATAATCAATTAACAAACATGCATGAAATTTCTCTCGACCTCTACAACAATCAATGCATGATTCATTACCTAACATTTCAATCAATGAAGAAAACTCAGAAAGGGGATCAGGTGAATGAAAATAAGTTGTTTCAGGGGAAGGGAGAACATCAATTGAATTGAAAGAGAGAGAGGAGTGTTATTCTAAGGGGTGCTTCATGGAATCAAGGATATTGAAGTGGACAATATTACCACCAAACTCCATAGATAATGTACCATTATGGACATTAATTATGGTTTTGGCAGTTTTCAAGAAAGGTCTCCCCAATATAATTGGGGCATGTCCATTCATCCTATCATCTTCCATTTTAAGCATGTAAAAATCAACAGGAAAAATTAAATTTTGCACCCTCACAAGAACATCCTATAGCACACCAGAGGGGTGTGCTGTACTCCGATTTGCTAGCTGAACGACAATACCAGTGGACTTTAGTTCACCAACCTTCAATGAAGATTAAATAGAGTGAGTCATCACATTAATAGAAGAACCCAAATCAAGCATAGCATTGGAACATGAATACTCCCCTATGGTGCACGGAATCGAGAATGTCCCGGGATCATTGCACTTAGTGGGATGTGATGGATCTATCAATGCTGAAACATTCCTCCCCAAGCTCACCTTCTCATCACCTCTATGTCTCCTTCGGTGGGTACACATATCCTTTAGAGACTTTGCATATCTTGGAATTTGCTTGACGGCATCAATCAAAGGAATGTTAACCTGTACTTTCATGTAAGTTTCCAAGATTTCTTTATCAAGTTCATTTTCATTTTGTTTCCTTGGTTGTGTGGCTCTTTGGGGAAATGGAAGAGGAATGGTTGGGATAGGTGGCTCATCAATAGCCACACTCTTTCCTTTGGTAGGACCTCTCTCAAGACAAGGTTCCATCTCATTTGAACCTTTTTCAATGGTTGGGATGGTGGTTTCCTTAGGGGAGGATGACTCTAATGGAGGGTTCATTTGGCTTTTAAGTTGAGTTCCACTCCTAAGTGTGATGGAACTAACATTTCCCTTATCCCTAGGGTTGAAAAGTGGTTGAGAGGGTAGTTTACCAGACCCATGGCTTTGGATTTCACCCACTGAGTTAGCTAGTTCTACTAATTGGGTTTTGAGGTCTTGTACGGCTTCTTGGGTGGTTTGTTGGAATTGGATATTATTGGCATCCATTTGTTTCATCATATCTTCTAGGCTAGGCTCTGTTTTTGGAGGGGGTGGTTGGAATGGCCTTTGGGGTGGTTGAGGATTTCTGGGTGGTGGTGGATGACTACTCTGACCCTGTTGGTTCCATTGCTGTTGAGGTTGGTTTGAATACCCCCCTTGCCTATAGGATTGGTTGTCCTTCCACCCTTGGTTGGATTGATAGTATGGTTCATCCCTAAAGGGTTGGTGAAAGGGGCGTCCTGGAAATATTGCCTCACAACTCTCAGAAGTTTCTCTCAATTGAGGACATTGGTCAGAATAATGGGTTTCAGAAGAGCAGATTCCACAATGGATGGGAGGAGGAGATTGAGATTTCCCTTGGCAGAGAGCAAGTTGTCATAGAAGGGTACTTACCTCTTCAAACTTCATGTCCACCTTCTTCTCAAACTCAGTACTTTGCACCTCATGGACACCTCGAATGGGAACACTGGACCGTGTACCGAATTGTTGAGTGTTCTGTGCCATGTTCTCAATGAGGGTTCTTACAGCAATTGGGGTTTTATCTACCAATGCACCACCTGCAGCAGCATCAATCATATTTCGATCAATAGGAATCAAAATATCATAAAAATATTGAATTAAAAGTTGATCACTTATTTGGTGGTGTGGGAAACTTGAACATAGCCTTTTAAATCTTTCCCAATATTCATGAAGTGTTTCCCCTTGATATTGTCTTATACCACATATTTCTTTCCTTATAGTTGCAGTTCGAGAGGCTAGGAAGTATTTTTCAAGAAAAAGTCGTTTCATGTTCGCCGAACCTTTAATAGGTGAATTAACATAATACAACCAATCTTTAGCCGTGTCTTCTAATGAAAATATAAATTCCCTAAGTTTTACTTGTTCTTCATCGACATTAGAAGGTTTTAATGTTGAACACACAGTATGAAATTCTTTTAAATGCTTATGTGGATCTTCTCCAGGCAGTCCATGAAATCTTGGTAATAAATGAATTAAACCAGGATTTTAGTTCAAAATTGGGTGCCTCAACTTGTAATTGAAGGTAAGTTGGTTGGATATAAACATCAGGTGAGGTTAGTTCTTTTAGTTTTCTATTATTTTCAGCCATGTTATACAAGTTATGTTCAATTTTAACTTTGGTTTCAGAAGAAGAAGAAGGATCAAGAAGAATTTTAAGATTTGATGTCTCCTCCTTCAAAGTGTGGTCTTGTGTTTCTCGGTTTCGTTGATGTAGGATCCTCTCCGGTTCGGGTTCGAAAGTTTGTAGGTCTCCCGGAGTATAACAGGTCATACAAAGAACATACACAATAAATATATTATAACACAAAAACAAATGCAAAGGTAGAATATAAAACAAACAAATATTCACAAAAATTACAAAAATTTTATCAAAAACACGCACAAAAAACCAAAGCGCTCACCGGCAACGGCGCCAAAATTTGACTGCGTTGTCATGACACGTCAAATTGATTATATTTTTAAGGTTGATTTATAGTCTAGGGTAAACCCTAGGTCGTCTCTCAAGGATCATTGGTAGGTTTAGAGTGTGTATTTTTAATACAAATGACTAAGAGAGGGGGTGGTTTTGAAAATAGTTTAAAACAATGACTTAGTTGAAATAGATTAAAGGATGAGTGACCAAGTGGATTTTGAGAAATATGTGATAAAAGGGTCGATGTGATTTCACTACACACATATCAAGTTCATTGTTCATAGATATTCATCTTGGTTTTAGAGCAATTCTTTGGTTGGAGTTAATTGGAATCCCGATTAATTCCTAAGATTTTATTTCAATGCTTTAAGGACCAAACCTTGACGTAACAATCATATTATCAAGGTCCAGTACTTATGAATGGAATAAGAGCTTCCAAAGCATATTGAAATCTCAATAAGGTTGGTATGAAAAGAATTATTGTGATGTCCAATCGAAACAACACAAGTCACGCACTCAAAACCTCACACCGATCGGTTAGAAATTAAGAGCATAACACTGACATGCATCAAATCAAGCATTCAAATCTGAAATAAGATAAGATACATGGAATTAAATGTTTAAACACCCAAATAAATCTAAACCAGTAGATAATTTATGCATCGGAACTCCCTTGACATGTGTGTAGATCCCTCACAACGAACGCCCAACTTTTAGCTCGACATCGGGAGGAGGAGGAAGCTCGGGTGGAACTCCTTCTTCATCCTTGATTCCCCTATGAGGATAGGGGCCTCCAGAACCTCCAAGGTGATTAGGAGACTCCTATAGGACTCCAAATTGTCAGAAATTCACTCCTTGGCCGAACTTACAAATGAGGCGCCCAGGGTTCCCTTTTATATTAAATGTGGAAGGTGGTTTTGGGCACACAGATTTCATCAATCCACTTGAACGACGCGTTTAGGCCTTCAGATAGTCTTATCTCGCTTTGGAGAAAATATAAAAGTTGTATCCCTACCTCTTGACTGTCTCCACCGAAGGTTTGGCACCGTTTAGACAAATACAACTCATGTTATTAAAACAATACAGAACACCGCATTTGACTTGGTCCAAATTCGGTGGCTTGGATAGATCAGTTCGGTTTGGCCCCTTAACTACCGAACTTCTCTTGGTTTATTAGATGAAAGTTGTAGCCCATTCCGTTTTGGATAAGGCCACAAAATATCATCCCATTTGGATGCACGGTTTAGTAACAGTATGAATTTTAGTCCACTGAACTTCTTGGATCCTGCGCAGTTTGGTCCATTTTTCAAGGACTTTATCATGGGCCCTCCAAATCACCTCCACCTACATCGTAATTTTCAAAACAAGTATCATTTCCCTATTTAACAGTGATAAAGACAAAATTATTTAATCAAACATGAATCACAATTTGATAATATTTTTATAATTTTTAATACAAAATATGTTTAGCATAGCGGTGTAAGGGTGAAAATGAAACAGTGAATCGTGGTACGATCACACCCCCACACCTAAACATTTGCACTCATGGGAAAATTCATATATCCAAATACATTGATGCATATATATATATATATATACATTTCCAATATCCTGAAGATTTATCATTTGAGGAAATTTTATTTATCGATGCACAGATCACACCAAGGAGTTCTTCCTAGTGAAAATAGAAAAGGTTGTCTCATAAATCATATCATAGCGAAATTCAAAAAGATTCATGATACCAAATTGAGAAAGGAATTCATAAGTAAACCATGACACTAACTATCCATGTGTATGTGTGAAAACCATTCCATGCTATTCTTTCCACTTGCTATCCAATAAATATATGTTATTTTAACATTTTTCAGCTTAAATGATTTTGTCACCGAACCTATCCTACATCCTTTGCCATCATATTTCAAGACCCACTCATTTAAGCATTCCCAGAAGTCAAACCATAAGCTCCCGACCTAGATATCCCCATATGTTGCACATTTCATCACTTCCCTCATTTTTTTGAAGTTGCAATTGGAACAAATCTCACACTCATCTCTCAACCCTTGTTTGATCTCCTCATGACACTAATTGCAATAGTTATAACAAGATCAAAGGTTGAGGAGGAGTGGTTTTTGACCTTCCCAAGACACAACAATTTTTTTGAGGGATTACAACAGTCGTACATTAGGTAAAAACGCATAGGTCAATCTGGTACAGTAATGAAACATATCGGATAAGGAACGGATGTATAGAAATATCATTTAAAGCTGAAAAATATTAACCCAAAATATATTTACCGTATATTAAGTAATAAATAATCACACTTTGTGGTTTGGTGCAAATTGTTTTGGAGATATTAGTGACACAATTTTCCCAAAAACTACTCACACTATGAACATCAATCATCTCAAAGGTTTCACATAGATACGACCATTTATATCATTGAAAAAAAAAACAAATTCACTAAAAATCACTCCCTGATGTTAAATTCATACATATATTCTTTTTAGCCTTCGTTATGGTATTTTTACTTTCCCCACATTATGGTCGCCAAATCATGGAACTTCAAAATTGTTGATGGGGAAAAATGAAAATACCATAAAGAAGGCCAAAAAGATAAAACAAAAGGAGAAAACAATGAAAAATCCTAACTAACCCAGGAATGTATCCACCCCCCCACACCTAGAGAATGCAGTGTCCTCACTGTAATAAAAGAGACTGTGGGAAGGAAGGATAAAACCTGGTGAGTGTTATTCATAGACCGCTTCTTGAACATGGAGTTCCTCCATTGGGGACTCCGGAATGGCTTCATGGAAGTGCTTCAGCCGCTGCCCATTGACAGTGAAGGTTTGCTTGGTGTCTTCATTTTGAACCTGGACAACACCAAATGGAGAGACATTAGTAACAATGTAAGGTCCAAACCAACAGGAACGAAGCTTACCAGGGTGCAACTTCAGCCTTGCATTGTAGAGGAGGACCTTCTGCCCGATGTGGAATTGACGATGAAGAATGAGATGGTCGTGGGCAGCCTTGGTTCGCTCCCTATAAATTCGGGAGTTCTCATATGAATCTCTTCGCATTTCCTCAAACTCCTGAATCTGCAACTTCCTTTGAATACCTGCACTAGAAACATTAGAATTGCATTGTTTAATAGCCCAGTAGGCCCGGTGCTCTACCTCAACAGGGAGGTGACAACTCTTCCCAAAAACTAGCCGATATGGTGACATTCCAATTGGAGTTTTTCATTCATTACTGTAAGCCCCCATAATGAATCATCGAGTCTAAGACTCCAGTCTTTTCTGTTTGGATGAACCGTTTTCTCAAGAATCTATTTTACCTCTCTATTTGATACTTCGTCTTGACCATTTTTTTGTGGGTGATAAGCAGTAGACACTCGATGCCCAACCCCATACCTGCGCAAAAGAGATTGCATTGTGCGGTTGCAGAATTGAGAACCCTGATCACTGATGATAAACCTAGGTAATCCAAACCTACAGAATATTTGGGTTCTCAAAAATTCCACAACTTTCATGGAATCATCTGTCCTCGTGGCTCGTGCCTCTACCCACTTTGAAACATAATCCACTGCGAAAAGAATGTAAAGGTTCCCAAATGAATTGGGGAATTGTCCCATAAAGTCTATGCCCCAAACATAAAAAATGTCATGGAAGAGCAAGGGTTGTTTAAGCATATCATTTCTTTTAGAGACATTCCCTATTCTTTGACAGCGAGGACAAGATTTACAGAATTCATGGGCATCCCTAAACAATGTGGGCCAAAAGAGACCAGAATCTAAGACCTTGCGAGCAGTCCGTTGGGGACCAAAGTGGCCCCCACAAGCAAGTGTGTGGAAGAACCTAAGGACAGACTGAAACTCACTATCGGGAACACAACGCCTAATAACTTGATCACTACATGTGCGCCAGAGGTAGGGGTCATCCCAAATGTACCAACGAGACTCATGTTTTAGATGATTGGCGTAGTTTTTGGTGAAATCAGCAGGAATGCAAGACGCTACCAAATAATTTACAATTTCAGCATACTAAGGAATAACATCTTGCACTCGGTACAATTTTTCATCAGGAAACAATTCATTTATGGGAATACAGGGGGATGAGTCAATGTCCAAGGATGGGAGAATCCTACTGATATGGTCAGCAACTATATTCTCTGCTCATTTTTATCCCGAATTTCTAGATCAAATTTCTGAAGGAGGAGCATCCAACGAATGAGGCGTGGTTTGGATTCCGATTTCTTAAGGAGATACCGGAGGGCTGCATGGTCTGAGAACAGAATGTCTTTAGGCCCTAAAAGGTATAACCTGAATTTATCCAAGGCAAACACAATGGAAAGAAATTCTTTTTCAGTTGTGCTGTAGTTTTCTTGGGCAGGGTCCAAAGTACATGAGGCATAGGAAATGACATGTGGAGCTCGATCAACCCTTTGTGACAAGACTGCCCCAACTGCATAGTTAGAGGCGTCACACATGAGATCAAATGGTAAATCCCACCGAGGTGGTTGGATTACCGGGGGTGACGTGAGACTCCATTTTAACTTATTGAAAGCTTCCTCACATTTTTTATCAAAATCAAATTCTTTTTCTTTTTGGAGTAATTGGGAGAGGGGGAGTGCAATTTTACTAAAGTCACGAATGAAACGACAATAAAATCCATCATGACCCAAGAAATACCGCACATCCCAAACATTTTTAGGGAATGGTAGGGAGGAAATGATATCTACTTTTGATTTGTCCACTTGGATACCTTCCCCAGAAATGACATGTCCCATGACTATGCTTTGTCGCACCATGAAATGGCATTTCTCATTATTTAATACAAGATTATTTTCAATACAGCGACGTAGGACAGAAGCAAGACTACTCA
Source organism: Viscum album (assembly GCA_963277665.1). Classification (NCBI taxonomy): domain Eukaryota; kingdom Viridiplantae; phylum Streptophyta; class Magnoliopsida; order Santalales; family Viscaceae; genus Viscum; species Viscum album. Next base: position 864,859,367 of record OY728134.1, on the reverse strand, counting down.
AACATTCATCAAAAGAGGATCCATAAACAGTAAAATCATCCATAAAAACCTCCATGCAATTCTCCATGTAATCCGAAAAAATACTAACCATACATCGTTGGAAAGTACCTGGAGCATTGCACAGACCAAATGGCATCCTTCTATAAGAAAATGTAACAAAGGGGAAAGCAAAGGTTGTATTTTCCTTATCCTCAGGGGAAATATGGATCTGGAAGTATCCAGAATACCCATCAAGGAAACAGTAATGGGAATTCCCTGCTAGCCTCTCTAGCATCTAGTCATGGAATGGCAATGGGAAATGGTCCTTCCTAGTGTGTTGGTTTAGTCGGCGATAGTCTATACAGACACGCCAACTATTCTGCACATGAGTTGGAACCAATTCATTGTTTTCATTTTTAACTACAGTAAGGCCAGTTTTTTTAGGAACTACTTGAACGGGACTGACCCATTGGCCATCAGAGATAGGGTAAATGATTCAAGCAGCCAACAATTTTGTTACTTCTTTTTAACAACATCAAGTAGGTTTGGGTTCAGTCAACGTTGTGACTTCCTCACTGGTTTAGCCTCGTCATTTAATAAAATATGATGTGTATAAATTGATGGGCTAATTCCAGGAATGTCAGCAAGTGTCCATCCCAAAGCTTGTTTATACTCCCTCAAAAGATCAAGCAGTCGCAATTCATGCTCAGGAGGGAGTGAACTAGCAATGATGACGGGAAACTTGTTTCCATTCTCAAGATATGAGTATTTTAAATCTTGAGTCAGTTTTTTCAGTTCCAATTCTAGTGGATTTTGGATTGACAGAAGTGTGTGTGACAGTGAGAAGTCACTGATCTCATCTAACTGCACAATGGTAACATCCTCAGATGAGTAATGAGCTTTTACAAGCTTAGCAGTATCATCGATGGTCAGGTGATCCTCTGTGTTCAAGAAATCATCAATTAAAAAACATTCATGAAATTTCTCTAGACCTCTACAAAAATCAATGCATGATTCATTACCTAACATTTAAATCAATGAAGAAAACTCAGAAAGGGGATCAGGTGAATGAAAATAAGTTGTTTCAGGGGAAGGGAGAACATCAATTGAATTGACAGAGAGAGAGGAGTGTTCTTCTGAGGGGTGCTTCATGGCATCAAGGATATTGAAGTGGACAATATTACCACCAAACTCCATAGATAATGTACCATTATGGACATTAATTATGGTTTTGGTGGTTTTCAAGAAAGGTCTCCCAAATATTATTGGGGCATGTCCATTCATCCTATCATCTTCCATTTTAAGCACGTAAAAATCGGCAGGAAAAATTAAATTTTGCACCCTCACAAGAACATCCTCTAGCACACCAGAGGGGTGTGCTGTACTCCGATTTGCTATCTAAACGACAATACCAGTGGGATTTAGTTCACCGACCTGCAATGAAGAGTAAATAGAGTGAGGTATCACATTAATAGAAGCACCCAAATCAAGCATAGCATTGGAACATGAATACTCTCCTATGGTGCACGAAATCGAGAATGTCCCAGGATCATTGCACTTAGTGGGAAGTGATGGATCTATCAATGCTGAAACATTCCCCCCCAAGCTCACCTTCTCATCACCTCTAAGTCGCCTTCGGTGGGTACACATCTCCTTCAGAAACTTTGCATATCTTGGAATTTGCTTGACGACATCAATCAAAGGAATGTTAACCTGTACTTTCTTGAACGTTTCCAAGATTTCTTTATCAAGTTCGGTTTCATTTTGTTTCCATGGTTGTGTGGCTCTTTGGGGAAATGGAAGAGGAATGGTTGGGATATGTGGGTCATCAACAGCCACACTCTTTCCTTTGGTAGGACTTCTCTCAAGACAAGGTTCCATCTCATTTGAACCTTTTTAAGTGGTTGGGATGGTGGTTTCCTTAGGAGTGGATGACTCTAAGGGAGGGTTCATTTGGTTTTTAAGTTGAGTTCCACTCCTAAGTGTGATGGAACTAACATTTCCCTTATCCCTAGGGTTGACAAGTGGTTGAGAGGGTAGTTTACCAGACCCATGGCTTTGGATTTCACCCACTGAGTTAGATAGTTTTCTTAATTGGGTTTTGAGGTCTTGTATGGCTTCTTGGGTGGTTTGTTGGAAGTGGAGATTATTGTCAGCCATTTGTTTCATCATATCTTCTAGGCTAGGCTCGGTTTTTGGAGGGGGTGGTTGGAATGGCCTTTGGGGTGGTTGAGGATTTCTGGGTGGTGGTGGATGACTACTCTGACCCTGTTGGTTCCATTGCTGTTGAGGTTGGTTTGAATACCCCCCTTTCCTATAGGATTGGTTGTCCTTCCACCCTTGGTTGGATGGATAGTATGGTTCTTGCCTAAAGGTTTGGTTAAAGGGGCGTCCTGGAAATATTGCCTCAAAACTCTCAGAAGTTTCTCTCAATTGAGGACATTGGTCAGAATAGTGGGTGTCAGAAGAGCAGATTCCACAATGGATGGGAGGAGGAGATTGAGATTTCCCTTGGGAGAGAGAAAGTTGTCGTAGAAGGGTACTTACCTCTTTAAACTTCATGTCCACCTTCTTCTCAAACTCAGTACTTTGCACCTCATGGACACCTTGAATGGTAACACTGGACCGTGTACCGAATTTTTGAGTGTTCTGTGCCATGTTCTCAATGAGGGTTCTTGCAGAAATTGGGGTTTTATCTACCAATTCACCACCTGAAGTAGCATCAATCATATTTCGATCAATAGGAATCAAACCTTCATAAAAATATTAAATTAAAAGTTGATCACTTATTTGGTGGTGTGGAAAACTTGAACATAGCCTTTTAAATCTTTCCCAATATTCATGAAGTGTTTCCCCTTGAGATTTTCTTATACCACATATTTATTTTTTTTATAGTTGTAGTTCGAGAGGCTGGGAAGTATTTTTCAAGAAAAAGTCGTTTCATGTCCGCCCAACCTTTAATAGGTGAATTAACATAATACAACCAATCTTTAGCCGTGTCTTCTAATGAAAATGGGAATTCCCTAAGTTTTACTTGTTCTTCATCCACATTAGCAGGTTTTAATGTTGAAAACACAATATGAAATTCTTTTAAATGCTTATGTGGATCTTCTCCAGGCAGTCCATGAAATCTTGGTAATAAATGAATTAAACCATATTTTAGTTCAAAATTGGGTGCCTCGCCTTGTAATTGAAGGTAAGTGGGTTGGATATCAACATCAGGTGAGGTTAGTTCTTTTAGTGTTATATTATTTTCAGCCATGTTATACAAGTTATGTTCAATTTTAACTATGGTTTCAGAAGAAGAAGAAGGATCAAGAAGAATTTTAAGATTTGATGTCTCATCCTTCAAAGTGTGGTCTTGTGTGTCTCGGTTTCGTTGATGTAGGATCCCCTCCGGTTCGGGTTTGAAAGTTTGTAGGTATCCTGGAGTAGAACGCGTCATACAAATAACCTACACAATAAATAAATTATAACAAAAAAACAAATTCAAAGTTAGAAGATAAAACAATCAAACATTCACAAAAATTACAAAAATTTTATCAAAAACACGCTCAAAAAAACAAAGCGCTCCCCGACAAAATTTGACCGCGTTGTCATGACACGTCAAATTGATTATATTTTTAAGGCTGATTTATAGTCTAGGGTAAACCCTAGGTCGTCTCTCAAGGAGCGATGTTAGGTTTAGAGTGTGTATTTTTAATAAAAATGACTAAGAGAGGGGGTGGTTTTGAAAATAGTTTAAAACAATGACTTAGTTGAAATAGCTTAAAGGATGAGTGAACAAGTAGATTTTGAGAAATATGCGATAAAAGGGTCGATGTGATTTCACTACACACATATCAAGTTCATTGTTCATAGAGATTCATCTTGGTTTTAGAGCAATTCTTTGGTTGGAGTTAATTGGAATCCCGATTAATTTCTAAGCTTTTATTTCAAAGCTTTAAGGACCAAACCTTGACGTAACAATCATATTGTCAAGGTCAAGTACTTATGCATAGAATAAGATCATCCAAATCATATGGAAATATCAATAAGGTTGGTATGAAAAGGATTCTTGTGATGTCCAATCGGAACAACACAAGTCACGCACTCAAAACCTCACACCGATCAGTTAGAAATTAAGAGCATAACACTCACATGCATCAAATCAAGCATTAAAATCTGAAATAAAATAAGATACATGGAATGAAATGTTTAAACACCCAAATTAATCCAAACCAGTAGATAATGTATGCATCGGAACTCCCTTGACATGTGTGCAGATCCCTCACAATGAACGCCCAACTTTTAGCTCGACATCGGGAGGAGGAGGAAGCTCGGGTGGAACTCCTTCTTCATCCTTGATTAACCTATGAGGATTGGGGCCTCCAGAACCTCCAAGGTGATTAGGAGACTCCTCTAGGACTCCAAATTGGCAGAACTTCACTCCTTGGCCGAACATACAAATGAGGAGCCCAAGGTGCCCTTTTATAGGAAATGTGGAATGTGGTTTTGGGCACACAGATTTCATCAATCCACTTGCACGACGCATTTTGGCCTTCCGACAGTCTTATCTCGCTTTGGAGAAAATAGAACAGTTGTATCCCTACCTCTTGAATGTCTCCACCGAAAGTGTGGAACCGTCTGGACAACTACAGATCATGTTATTAATAAAATACAGAACACCACATTTGACTTGGTCCAAATTCGATGGCTTGGACAGATCAATTCGGGTGGGCCCCTTAATGGCAGAATTTCTCTTGGGTTATTAAATGAAAGTTGTATCCCAATGTGTTCTGGATAAGCCCAAACAATTTCAGCCCATTTGGATGCACGGTTTAGTATCAGTATGAATTTTAGTCCACTGAAATTCTTGGATCCTGCGCTGTTTGGCCCATTTTTCAAGGACTTCATCATGGGCCCTCCAAATCACCTCCACCTACATTGTAATTTTCAAAACAAGTATCATTTCCCTATTTAATAGTGATAAACACAAAATTATTGAATCAAACATGAATCAAAATTTGATAATATTTTTATAATTTTTAATACAAAATATGTTTAGCACAACGGTGTAAGGGTGAAAATGAAACAGTGAATCGTGGTACGATCAATCTGTCAGACCGATCTGTGAAACCGATTTGTCAGACTGATCTGTGAAACCGATCTGTCAGACGGATCTGTGAAACCGATCTGTCAGAACGATCTGTGAAACCGATCTGTGAGACCGATCTGTGAAATTGATCTGTGACACCGATCTGTGAAACCGATAAGTGAAACCGATATGTGAAACTGATCTTTGAAACCGATCTGTCAGACCGATCTGTGAAACCGATCTGTCAGACTGATCTGTGAAACCGATCTGTCAGACCGATCGGTGAAACCGATCTGTGAGACTGATCTGTGAAATCGATCTATCAGACCGATCTATGAAACCGATCTGTCAGACCGATCTGTGAAACCGATCTGTGAGACCGATCTGTGAGACCGATCTGTGAGACCGATCTGTTGCTGTTCATAAAACTGGAAACACTGTTCACAGAACTGGAAAATTGGCAAAGTGTTGGGGTAAGTCCCCTTGACCTATCGGAACACCTCCAACACCAAAATTTCACAAAGTAATGGACCAGAGAGGTCCGGAACATTACAAGTATATATATAAAATATGAATTCATAAGACAAACCAATTTCGTGAAGATCGAAAAAAATCCAAATTAATCTAAACAGTTATAATTATCATTTTTTTTATTGATTCATCCTCATAACGTATAAAAAATGAAATATATAACCATTAAATATTATTTATGTTCATTAGTAACATATAATTTCAATTATAGATAAATATTATCATTTTATATTATTTTACATACATGTATACAAGTAAACGAATCATGAAAACAATGGAAATGAAATCTCCCAAACGAAAACATTATACCATATAATTCATCAAAAAGGACATAAATAGACTTAATAAAATTATAATAAATCAAATACATCTATAAAAGGTTATTAATTAATTAATTAATTGGTTTAATCTGATTATACTTGATATTAAGATCAAGTGCAGAATACATTCAGACATAAGGTCTGGGGTTTCTCATCTCACTTTTTTCCCATGAGATTTCCATTATTTGCCACTAATTTTTGTTTATTTTGTGTATGTATACTACCATTTGATATAATACATCAAAAGTCTCTTTATCTACATGTTATTAAAATATACATTTTATGATTATTGATTTTTGGTCATTTGAATCGATTGATTACAAAGTGGTAAGGGATTCTACCAGAACCTACATTCTTCATCTTGGTTACTCTTTATCTCTCTTTACCCCAATGTAATTATTATTTATTATTGTGTAATTATTATAAGTTCTATGTATATGTTCTAAAATCATGTATCTAGATCATATAATCATTTTTTAATGTGGAAATATATGTTTTAAAAAGGTTCCCTTATTAATAATTTTATAATGAGAAACTATCTTGGTTAATTTTTAATTTTATACAAAGATTTATGCCTGTTATATTTTAAGTAATTATTAATATTTTCCATCAAACCGCAAAAATTGACCCATTTTCAAAGTTTCTTAAAAACTCTTTTTACATGTTCTCACTTAAGTTGTACATCATCTATGACTCAAACATAATTTCATTATCTATAAATTTTCATTTCTAGGATATACATGTTTTCAATCTGATATTTATGATAAATATAAATCCATTTCTAAAAGTACCCTTCCTTCCAAAGTAAATGGGTATTTATCTCAAAATTTTATCAATGATTTTAGTAGATTATTTTATTCTATGATTAAAATTAAAATATTTAAAAGTGGTATGATACACATTTATTCAAAGATAAATTTTTATATATGAATAATTTTTAGACATACAGTGATGGGTGGGGCCTATTATAGCCCCTCGATGCAATGATAGGTCTAATGAGACAAAACAGTTGAAAACACACCCTTTGTGATTATTTCAAAAAAATAATAAGATGGGTATCTATCTATATACTTAAACCTTCTTGACAGTATTATGGTTCATGTGTAAGATACACGGTGTCCAATAATTAATAATTTTCTTCATTCAATATTCAGTTATCATTATACATAGTATTTTCACAATGAAAAAATATATGTATGCATTTTCATTATTACTGTATTGATGGAGTGTGTTTTTCAGTTATCCACCATGAAATTTTGATTATGTATAATTGATTATAATTATTTTTTTTATTGATTTATGTTTCCACTACATGTAACCCCTATCGATCATTTTAACTCACCGTTGTATTTGTTTTCCTTCCCCAGGTTTTAGTGAATAAATCTTAGAATAAGTGATAAAAAAGCAGTTTATTTTCCTTTTTTATGTTCCTTGTTTGTTTTTTCAATGTAATAATAGAACCATGTATGTATCGAGATTCTTCAAGACGACCAAACTGATTGATCCATGGTGTTGTGATCTCTTGTATCTATGTCATTCTATTAAAACAACCACCAACTCTAGGCTACTGGAATCAGGGTTTAAGAATTTTTATTAGAGTAAGTTTATTATAAATCATAATAACTATATTTAGAAAAATAGTTTAGGGAACATAACCATAATATATTCTTTGAGGATAAGCATATAATAACATACTAAAATTTTGTTAAGTATAGAGTATGTGTTTATCAAGAAAATACATCCCTTTATTGATACTAAAAATTAATGTGGTTTTGGCATAGATGTAAATAGGGATAAAAACTATGACAAGGTGTCCTGGGCTAGACTCGGGGTAACCTGGTACATGAAAATGGTCCTTACTATACACCTGGTATGACACTCTTGAGGGATATTCTATGGATAATTTACATTCTATTTACAAACCATTATGAAGAGTTTAAAAGTAAATATGTCCCCAAAGAAACCATGTTTATGATTATGAGATTAGCAATGTATAAATTTTCAATTTATTTTTACTGATTTTTTAGTTTGAAATACTTCATTATGATTTGTGATTTTTTTGAGATAATCCAGTATATGCCATTATTCAGAAATGTCACTCAGATAGATGTCTGGTAAGAATATATTGAATTTTATCAGTATATTCTTTTAGTAAAACCTTTATTCCTTAATTTGTTTTGTCATTTTAGTTATAACCTCAAAATAGAAGGAGAAAGATCGTAAAAAACTGTTCTCTCTCTTCTAGAGGATTTAATTTCCAAGATAATACAGAAATCATGCTCTTATTATTTTGATACCATTATCAACATCCGAGCTTCCTGTAAGAAACTGTATGAGGAATCTCACTCCTCTACTATTCTCCATTTATTCCAAGTATCATAGTTTTTAAATAAAAAAAACCTGTATTTTCATCTTTCATACTATTCCTAGCATGGAATGTATTACCATGGTATTTTTGAATTCTCCACCCTTACTAAACCATATAAAGCACTCATCAATTTCAAAAGAGTTCAAGAAGAGGGAAACCTTAGAGAATCTTATATGTAACAAATTTTAATTTTTTTTTATTTGGAACTATCAAGGTTAATTTTGATACCTTTTAGGACAACATAATAAGATTATTTTAAAAAATTCAGGTTCACATAGATGTTCAAAATTTGTATACTGAAAATAAAACCATTATAATTACATATCAACATCCTCTCAATTTCCATACAAACTACACAAGATGAATTTGAAAAGGGAAGATAGAGGATTTGGAGGATTCAATGAGGTACCAATGGAATTAATGGGACCTTTGTATTCATGAGAGACCCCAACACTGAATACTTAGATGAAGGTATGAGTTTTTTTGACTAAATGTTTCTATTTTTTAGTGATCTAAATAAAATTATTTTGTGGAAATTAATAACTTCCATGTTTCGAGCATGGAAATCAATAACTAAAGTCTAAGATAATTTCTAGGGTAAGTAAAAGTTTTCCAATTTACAATGCTTAAACTATAAGGATATAGGACACTATGAAAATTAATTTACCTAGTGTCAAGGGAATATAGCTTAGAAGAAGAAAAAGGATCATGATAAAGCTTGTGATACTACTATAGATGAAGAGTAATTATTAATATGATTATTTTTGGATTTAAGAATTATATTAATTGAATATTTCGACCATAATTATTTGGTTATATAAATCCTGAGATATATAAGGATTGTACTATAGTACTTCTTCTTTATGTAATTTGAAGCATGTGATGATTACCACCAGTAATTAGGAGAAGTTATTCTATTGTAGTTTGATCTTATTAAAAACAAAAGAATTGGGAAAGATAATCCTAAATATGTTATTAATGTTGAGATAATAACAAATAGATGGTAATGGGATAGTATTGGTTACCATGAATGTGGTTAGTGATATGATGGTTTATGTTATGCTGGAATTATTAAATGTTTGGATTTAACGAATATATCCAACAACCTGCGATTTACTATTAGAAGCATTAATGTCTCATAAAGGTTTAAATGAGATTAACTATTCATATTTTTGGTATGTAAGATACATTATTTTAGGAATCTTATGTTATGTTGATTTTGGAAATTTATTGATATTCCTTCTAGATTTATGGTCATTAAATCTGGATAGATATGTTTTAGATGAGTATTAAGATTAACAACATATGAAATGGATCAATTTAATCTTTGGAAATTATTGTTTCTTAATAAAATATGTTAACATTATTTGTTCTACTACACATTTAATGGTATAAATAATTAATTAAAGTACCTATGATTTATTATAAGTGCTTAAAGAATGAAAAAATATAATCGTGAGCATTAATTTCTAGGTGCAAGGGATGAATTGAAAATAGATAGAAGAATAATAGAAGGATGATATTATGACTATGAAATGGAAATTAATAAAGTATGTATAGTTTATCAAGTGTTTATATAAATATTAAAATAATACCTCCACTATAGAAAAATATTTTCGAACAAAAAATGTTATCTTTTTTCTTTTCTTTCTGAGAAATCAATGGTCTTTTAACCGATAAAGAAATTGTGGTTTTTTATGGTTACCTTTCTAATGAACATGTTCTCTATAACTCTTCATCAGAACATGATAAATTGAATGTTCTTCCATGTACATAATTTCAATTTCACAAAGGTTGTAATATTTTAATTCCGAGTATTTGTGTGACCTCTACAATTTCCATTCCTTATTATTAAGAGGATATTTTATTAATCATATTTCCGATATGGGTTTCCCACAAAGGAATTTTTGATGTATCAACCTTTCATTTTATAAGTAAAAGTTCAATTTTTTCGGATGAAATTTACTTAAGGATGGGAGAATGTAACACCCTATGATTTTATGGTATGTATCTTTTTAAATTATATCCTAGCCATTAAATTATAAATAATTAATAGTATTAATTAAATTTATATATTATATTTTTTCTAAAAAAATTCAACATTCATCAAAACTATTTTATTGGCCTAAGAAAAAAATGAATTCAATGTTACGCATTAAAAGGATATATTTTTCTAAATGCCGTTTTACCACCTTTTAATGGAGATCATCATTTAAAACTAAATTTCGACACCTTTATAAATTATATATTACAAAATAATCTTTATTTTTTAAAGCGTAATATCATAATTTACTTTGTCTAAATTTTTGGTATTTAATGGTAACTTTTATTTTTGATGAATAGTAATGGGACCATTGCAATAATACTGAGAAAATTTGAAATAGTAATATGACTAATAGAATAGTAAATTCACCAATTAAAGTTTAAATTAATTTTATTTACCTTATAAATTAAAATATGACATATTTATATCAAATAAAAAGAAAATAAATGATTTAAAAATGATAAATTAAGTGTTGGTATATTTGTGATACATAAATGTTTATTTACAATTTTATATTTAATATAATGATTTAATATTAAATTTATTTTCATAAAATATAATCAAAAATTAATATTTTGTTTTTATTATAATATAATTTTTTGAGACCTTAATTAAAATTTCAAAGTGCCCCCAAAACAGTTATAATATTAAAATTGATATTTTTTTGCATAAATGATGATTTTAATTACAAATTAAATAGATCATATTTATATTTTTTATAAAATAGATTTAATTTTTTAATTCTATACATAAAAAAATGGTTAAGGTAATTTTTTGGTATTTTTTTAAAATAGTTGAATTTTTGGTGAAATGTAAAATACGGTAATTTACAGTATATATACATTATATGTTAAATACACTATTTTTTGTGTCATGGATGATGTAAAAACCATTATTTAAAACTAAAATTCTCCAATTACTATATTTAGTCACAATAATCATTACTATTTCTTTTCTTTATCCAAAATAATAAAATAACGAATATTACATTCAAACAACACCCCTCTCCTCTACTATAAATATCACCCCACACCACCCCTTCTCCTAACACTTCCAAAGCATTTAAGATTTCTCATATTCTACCAATTTACTATATAAAACCTCTCCCTTAATTTTTGGTCTTTAGTTTTTCACCAAAATATCATTTCCAAGTCCCTTAAAAAGGTTCTCATGGTGAAGAATTCCATAGGTAAATGCTTTTTGTGTTCTCATTCAATATCTTTTAATATATTTTATTATTATTATATCCTTACCTATTATATCCAAATATACATGATAACTATATTATATTATATATAATTTTTTTATGATAATAGAATATTCATCATTAAATCCAATCTTCTATCCCTTTTATTCTAAAAATGAAAACATCATATGTGTGGTGCCGATTTACCGCCTTTATAGATGATGAGTTTTTTGTTTTCTGATAATGCATTTGAGACTGGTCATAAAACCATTTTTAGGGTTAAAATAAACAATAATATTTTTATTAAAACTTATTTCATATTTTTTATCTAATATATATACATAATATGAATTTATAAGACAAAACTTGTTTGTAAAGATCGAAAAAATGCCAAAATAAACTAAATGATAATCACTGGCATTTTATCCGATGATTCATCATCATATAATATAAAAAAATTAAATATATATAAATTTAATATTATTTAATATTATTAGTAACATATAATTTCAATTGTAGGAAAATATTATCATTTTACGTGATTTTCCATACATATATTCAGGTAAACCGATCATAAAAACAAAGGAAACGAAAGACCTTGAACAATGAAATTGTACGATATAACTCATCAAAATGACCAAAAATGAACTTAATAAAATTATAATAAATAAATTAAATATAGGAAAGGTTCGAAATTAATTAATTAATAGATTTAATCTTATTATAAATGACATTATGATCAATTTTAGGACACATTATGACATAAGGTATGGGGTCTCTCATCTCACTTTTATTTCTATGAGATTTTTAATATTCCGCACTTATTTTTTGTATTTAGTGTATGTATAATTAGATTTTAATTATAATATCATTAATATTTTTGTCGTAATTTTATTCAATTATTAATTTTATGATTATTAATTTTTATTCATATGATTTGATTGATTACAATGTGGTGTGGGATTCTACCCAACCCTCCATTTTTCCTTAGGGTTACACTTTATCTCACTTTACCCCAATTTAATGCTTCATTATTTTTGTTTAATTATTATATATTATGTTTATATTTTCCAAAATAATTTATCTATATCATATTATACTCTTTTAAGTTGGAAATATGTGTTTTATAAAGGTTCTCTTCTCAATTCTTCCCAAAAAGTAAGCCTGGTCAAAGGGAACTTCTTGTTTTCTTTCCCATTTTTTAGTGCACTCCATTATATGTTTTAAGAAAACATTATTTTTATAAAAACAACCATTTTATAATTAAAAATATCTTGGTTCATTTTTGGTTTTATAGAAACATTTATTCCTTTTGGGTTTTAAATAATCACCAAAATGTTCCCATAAACTGCACTAAAGTGACCCATTTCTAATGTTTCTTAAAAACTCTTTTTTCATGTTATCACTTATGTGGTATATCATTTATTCCTAGAATATTATTTCATTTTATATAACCTTTCATTTCAAGGATATACATGTCTTCAATCTGATTTTTATTATGAATAGAAATGATTTTTGAAAAGTACTCTTATTAACAAAGTAAAAGGGTATTTCTCTCAATAAAATTTCAATGATTTTTTTGTGTTTTTTAATATGTGATTATGATTCAAATACTTCAATATGGTATGAGAAAATGTTATTTAAATATACCATTTATATATAGATAATTATTTGGACTTTTAGTGATGGGTGATGCCTGTTATATCCCCTCGATGCATCGACAAGTCTCATGAGACAAAATAGTTACCGACAAACACTTCATGTTTATTTCCAAAACATAATCAGATGGGAATCTACCCATATAAATAAACATTGTTGAATTTATGATGGTTCTTGTGAAAGATTCATGATATCCAATAATTAATAATTTTATTCATTCAGTATTTAGGTGTCATTATCCGTAGGATTTTAACTACAAAAAAAATCTATGGATGTATTTTAATTCTTAGTGTATTATGGCATGTGATTTTTAGTTTTTCACCATACCATTTTGATTATGCATAACTGATTATGATTCACTTATTATTGATTTATGTTTCCATTATATGTAAACCTTATTGATAATTTGAGCATACCCTTGTATTTGTTTTCCATCCCTAGGTTTTGAAGATGAAATATTTGAATAAGTGACAAGGGAAAAGTTTAATTTACTTTATTATGTTCTATTTTTTTTTTCAATCTAATACCTAAATTATGTATGTATCCAGTTTCTTAAAAAACTACTAAACTGATATATCCTTGGTGATGTTATCTCTTGTATCTATTCCATTGTAATAAAAAGACCACTAAATCTAGGATACTGGAATCAAGGTTACAACCCACCACAACTATTAGTCAACTCCTCATCCGTTGTTGGCCTCTATTCCAAGATATAATAGAATAAATTTATCAAATAGAAAAATGCCTCGAAAATAGGGAATATGATTTGGAACCAAAATAACTCAATAGATAAGAAGAATAATGATTAAATGATCAAGTAGAATAGATAAATCACTTGTGGATATCCAATGATACTGATGGAATCTTGATCAGAGTCCAAATGGGAGAGTTCCTTCAATTTATTGATTTATGGATAAGAAACCTAAAAGAGATAGAAGAGACAATTTTTATGGGAGAGAAAGGAATAAGTAGGGTTAATTTATAAATATTCTGGGGTCAAAACATCATTTCACCGAATCTTTAAAAGTAACACATTTGGCCAAACTATGAACCAATCATGTGCACCACACAATGCAGGGAGCATACCCTGCACAACCTATAGTGCATAGTTAGGAAAACTATATGAAGACCATGTGCATATTATATCTCAAACTATCATGTAAAAAACCTTTTTCATGGTTTATAAATACCATATAGCAACCATACTATTCAACATTATTTGAGGTGCACAATTAGTACTAACTGTGTGCTAACCATGTGCCTCTTCTTTCTCCTAAACAATTCAGTTTTCTAGGATTCAAACAAGCTCTGGATTCACTTGTACCCTTCATTAAACCATGGGGAACATCTATAATGATAAAAATAACATTTTTAATCCCAATTTTAAAAGGATACATACCTTATAGAAAGAATAGATTCTTACAAAAAACCAATTGAGGAGACTTTAGAATCACATACATAAATGTTAAATTATTTTAGATGAATATTCAATAAAACATCCTAATAATACACACCCAATAACCATAAGTTTTAATGTATTTAAATACTACATATACAATAAACTTATTTCTTTAATGATCTTCAAAATCTACAATAATTTTCTTCTCACATAGCACCCTTCTCAAACATACCCTATTTAAATAGTTTCTTTGTACCTTGGGGAAATGAAAACAAAAGAAAGCATGAGCTTAGATGCTCAAAAAGTGTAACATAACAGATATAAATTCATGATAATTAGTGAGAATAAAATAATCATAATGGTATGATAAACTTATCATAACTTAAAAAATTCATACCCAACCAGTAAAATATCATTAATTATAATGCCCTAAACTAAACTGTTGGGTCTAAACCAAAGTGTAACATGACCTCATGTATGCCTCCCCACACTGAAGTGACTATTGAATAAGAGTGAGGGTATAATTATGTTAATGGATATACTACAACCTCAATAAAAATTCATTTAGAAAATAATAATGATAATCAAAATAATAAAAAATCAGAGGAAACATATAGAAACTCATAGCCATCATACATATCCTCCAATGATAAATGGGCTCCCAAAGTTAAAATCCCACTATAGTAATAAGTAGTAAGTTAATAAAAAATATCCTAGGGAGTCCCCAAGAGTTCTTCCTAATCAACCACTAGATCCATGATCCACTATAGGGCTTCCAACGATGCACCCTTTCCCATACTTAGGTCCCTATAAAAGAAGTTTACATGTGCATAATGATACCCATGAAGGGTGTGAGTAATAAACCGGTTAGTAAAACACTAATGTTTCCATAACTTATCTTCTCACATAAATAAGTGTATAACATAAATAAAAACTAATTCACAATAAATACTAAAATCCAAAATCCTAGCACCCATGTTTTAACCAAGTCACCATGAGCCCTAACTATACTTACTTCATCTCATGCGTGAAGGAATTTTAAGATATAAAAAGTAATCAAGAACTATCCTTGAGGATAATAGTCACTATTCTTGATATCATGTGAAAATACTAGTCAATATACACTAGGATTCAAGTTATTCATGTTCTCATCATCCAGCGAGAAACGAGTGATCTTTCTACTCAACATCCATCGATCCTTGAGTAAATCACTCTTTGGAACTTGCTAGGCATCGATTGTGTCATATAGCATCCATGATGAATAATTTTATCCCTAACATGTTCTTAGGTATTTTATCTACATTATTTCAAATTTTTAACACTCCACCTCTAAGGGATAAACATCTCTTGGTTTCCCACCTACTTTGAACACCAAGAACAATACCTACAAAGGCACACATAATAGTGTAGAACCCATAATAAAACATATCATATCATCATGAAAATATAGTAACAACATAAAATACATATGATCATTATCTAACATGAGAAAAAACTAACTTACTCATGTAAACTAGTATCACACAAGGTTCTCATAAGCTAATCACTCACCCACATGTGAACATAATTAAGAGCAATTACAATGTATGCCAACACAAGTGTTATAACATTGGATAAATTTTAAAAAATAGAAAAAAAATGTAAGTAGATTCCTAGCTTATTTTTTATTATATAAATTTCAAGTATATACAATGTTGTGTTTTTTGAATGATTTAGTGGAAACCTCAATAACCAAAAACAACTCTTCTTAATACTTATTATTGTATTTGTTAATAGGTTTACATTAAAGGTTTATCGGGGATTCTTAGGATAAATTATATTATTTTATTTCAAAAATAAATGGAAAATTACATGTAATATTACATTTCTCTCTCCTAAATAATCCAAAATTCTCTATAATAATTATTCTTTTTTATTGTTGATTATTCTCTCTATAATAATCCAAGATAAATTCATAATGATTATCATTTATTGTTTTGATAATTTTAGGTGATTTAACACTTATTAATTACTCTAACCTTCTTTCTAGAAATATTGGAAGTCCAAAAACACATATGATAATCATTCCTCTATGCAGAATAAACATAGTATTCCTAAGATAAAAATATTTTTATATCCATATGAAAATTTAATTTTTTTTTCATTTTAGAATTTTTTATCCTTAATTTTAGAAACTTTGAAATAACTGATAAAAGAATACCTATAATTTACTCCTTGAAGAACATTTCTCTCAATAAAAAAGTTATATATAGTTTTATATACAACTATAAAAAGTAATAATAACTTGGTTTGTTTGAATACAACTTCTTTAATCTAACATAAAAGGATTTTTGGGCAGCTCAGATGCTAGAGGATAGGAAAAAATGAAGGGCATCAATGGTTGAATATTTTTAAGAAAGAAGTCATGTATGGATTCTTATAATAAAAACCCCTAACTAATTTAATAATTAATTTTCTCTCCTAACCATATCATAAAGTTATAGTGTTTAAATATTAAAAATCAATTTGCATTAATGGAAAATAAAATAAAAATATTTAATTATATGATTTTTTTCATTTAATGCTATTAAAATTGAATTAGAAGCATTATAGGAAAAAATTGATTAAAAACATGTTTAAAACAATTTCCCTTAATAGGGGCACTACATAAGGGTAACATAGTTTACCCTTACACAACACATAGATATTTCATATTGGTAAGGATTTATACACATATGTTATGGTTAAATCCTCTTATACCCTTACACATCCTTTTGATCCCAGAATATACCCTTATGTTGCTCAACCTTTACCCTTATTCTTCATTTTTAAACTAAGGATTTCCCTTACATAGTAGAGGGTTACCCTTACATAGACTTTATAAATCATAGTCTACCCTAACACAATTCTAAGGGAACCCTAACACAGCCATTGGAAACCATGGGATACCATTAAAAAAGTCCTTGGTAACCCATACATTGCCTTGAGAAATCTAGGAGGACCGTACCGCAATACCATTATGAAAGATGTAACACTGACGCAAGCCGATGGTTACCCTTACATAGTGTATTGGTACCCTTATGTAGACCATGGTAGCAGGGTATTACCATCATGAAATTCATAGGATAGGATCTATACCCTTATGTAACCCTTATAAAAAATGGATTTACCCTTATTCAAGGTATTTAGAACCCATTTTTCTTTTAGATAACACCATAAAATATCCATAAGGGTGAATTTTATTAAAAATAAATGACTTTCATATAAAAATAACTATAAATTATATTCAAAATAATGTTTCAATAAAAAATAAAAACTAAGAATTTTACAATTCTACCCCAATAAGGATTTATCATCCATGAGAACTATATCTGGAAGTATTTCCCGATCAACTTAGGCCATTGATCTTGAATATCAGACTCCCTCTCCCACAAATCCTCCTACATCTTCCCATGCTTCTATAAGATCTGAAAAAGTTATGTCATCATTCTTGAAATGACTTCATCAATCTAGTCCAAAATTTACATTGAATTCTTCTTAAAAGACACATCTAGATCCAAATCAATATCCTTGTAGTCTAAAACATACGTTGGATGAGGCATTTATATATGAAGTTTAGAAACATATAACACATCATGCATGACTTTTTAACATGGAGGAAGCTCTAGATTGTGTGTGGTTGTCCCACCCCATTTAGTGATATCAAAGGGTCCAACAAAATGTGGGGCTAGTTTGGATTTCTTCCTCAGATGTCAATGTCCTAAAAAAGGAGTCACTCTCATGAAATCTGTATTTCCCACATCGAACTCCAAATATATCATTCTTTTTCTATCTTGTAATCTATATCTCATTTGAGATGTAATAAACCGATTAAAAATCGGTTTCACCATTATAGAGGTCTCCTAAACCAATCTAGGCCACATAACTATGACCTCACTAACCTCATTCTAATAAAGTGTTGAATGACATGGTCTCTCATAAAGAGAATTTTTAGTTTCCATCCTGTTCAAAAAAAGGTTTATATTGTTTTATGAAAACTCAAAAAATTATCGGTGAACATCCCAAGAACCAAAAAAGTCTAGCACATAAGCTCAAATCATACCCTCAAGCAAGGTAATTATCCTCTTAGACTATCTATCTAACAAAGGATGGTATATAGTGCTCAATCTCATCTAAGTCCCTATGATATTATGCCAGCCCTTCCAAAATCATGATGTAAAAAGTGAATCTATATTATAAATGATACTCACGGGAACTCTATGTAATAATATTGTCACATGGACATATATATTTCCCCACTCATCTACTGAGTGAGTCTCTCAGATTGGTAAGATGTGGGAAACATTCATCTGTGGATCAATAATCACCCATATAGCACCATGAGTCCACGAGATCAGAGGTAACCCTATTAAAAATTCCATAATTTAATTATATAACTTCCACATTGGAAATATAAGTGGATGAATAAAAGAATCAAGATGCTAGTTTTTAGTATTTAACCTCTATATAGAAAGTCATTGAGACACAAACCCAATGATGTCCCACTTTATCCATGGACACCAGAACACTCACCTAAAGTTATAGTAAATCTTTGTCACACAAAGATGTACCACCCATCTAGAGGAATAGAAGACTCTAATCAGATCCTCTCTAATAGAAACATATACTACTACAATCCTATACATAAGGATTATATTATTTTCAAATAATGACCAATCGGGTTTTGGGTCACCTCCAGCTAACTGTTCCCGCATTATAGAACACTCTGAGTCAATCTCATGTCCATACTTTACCTGTTCCACCCTAGAATATGTGACTTACAAGGGAGAATAAGTCATCAATACTTGATCCTAATAATCACCCATACTATAGTCATCTAACCAACACATCAAGCACCACTGCTCCTTTGATGGCTACTCACCAAGCTCCCGGGAAACCTGCATCATATGTCTATGATCATCTATAATGAAGTTACCATTACCTAGTGAATAATTCATCACGTTGTTAAATATCTAAGGATAATTAACCTTAATCCTATTCCTCAGGTTCAATTCGCACTTTTTTATTATATAACAGATGTTACTAGGGTCATTTTAGATAATAAATCTCTTGAGGAAGAGATAGTATCACGAAAACATTAGATCATTGACCATATCATTTAAATCCATGTTGTAATTCGAATAGTTATTTTCATGGATCCATGTATTTCATGACCCATAAGCAACTACTTTCTCTTTATGCATCATTACCACTCACAAACTAGCACCTAATGCATTGTAGTATACAACATATCTGATCCCAAGATTTAGAAGTATCTTTATTGGAGCTGTAGTCAACCTCCAATATATGTTATGAAATTTCACTCCACATTGGTCCAACCACTATAAAAAATACATCACACTTTATCAGTGCACAAATATTTGTTAATAATTAGGAGATTTCCTAAGTAAAAATTCCACAATATTCCACTAAACCCAAAAATATCTATACTTCAAACACATTCTAATGAAATGTATAGAAAAAAACTACCTCTACTTTATTTAGGTATGTGGATATACTTGTATCAGACACCACATACCCAAATAAATTCACCTCATGAATCCACAATTTACACTTCAAAAATGAGGAATAAAACTAATGTGATCTAATCACAATTAAGACTATCTCAAGATGTTTTTCATACTTCTCTAGTGTCATCATGTATGGGAGTATTTCATTAATGAAATACTTAATGAATGAGTCCAAGTATGGGTGAATGATCTTGTTAATGAGTGATATTAACCATACCAGTGAAATGATCAAACAAAAAAGCATCAACACATACTCATAAAAACTATTAATTATTTGAAATTCTATCTTTATAATGTCCTCCACTCTAACCCATACCTGGTTATAGATTGACTATAGATTAATGTTACATAACCATCAGGCTCTATGTAACTGAACAAATGGTCATCAATCCTGGGAAAAGGGATATCTTTTCTTCACCTTTACCTTGTTCATCATTCAATAATCAATAAAAATACAAACAATACTATCCTTTTTTCATGGAGTAAAACACATATTCACCCAATGGTGATGTACTAAACCTAATAAATCCCATCTTTTCAATGTTATCAAACATCACATTGAACTCCTTCAGCATTTCTAGAACCATATGATAAATTGTGTATCAGAATGGGTTACACACCTAGTACAATCTATATATCAAATAAAATGACTATGTTAGAAGTAATTCAAGTGAATTAATTTTTAAATAAATACTGATAGAGATCCATGATTTTTGGAAAAGTTGAGGGTGCTATCATAGATCCTTCCAGAAAGGCTAAGCCTTCCATCTGCATTGTGATCATCCCAATCTTACTCAAGTCTATGAAGGTTTTCATATCTAGAATCAGGAAGTACCACATATATCCATATCTAGGGATGACTATAGGATATAATGGGAATCACTGGAGATGGTATAATTTCCTACCCAATAGTGTATCAAGGGAGACCAACTCAGAGGATAACTTGACTCATAAGTCAAGTTGAGAAACTACTTTTGTAGATATGAAATAATGTGGAGAACAATTATTGAAAAAGTAGGTATATAAAGTATATGTGATCGTGATAATACCTCATATAATATATGGTATATCACTTCCATCCACTAGAGTCTGGGAAACATTGATCAAATGACCTGCTTTAGCTCTGCAGCACTATGTGTTACTTGAATGAGTCCACCTCATCGTGGTCTACTACTGAGTACCCTATCTAGATCCATAATCCTTGTACTATATCTACCATTAAACTATATATAATTCTAACATAATATATATAGATAAAAACTTATATATAAAAACTATTAACCCTTACTCTGAGGCACTGATCAAGCCCTACAATTGTGATTGGTCTTCCTATAATTGAAGAATTTTGGTTCACCTCCTGAAGGATTTATAAAAAATAAACTCTATTTAACCTATAAACAATAGATTAGCTACACATCCATGGTCTTCATCTCCTTACTTATAGAAAATGTATTTCTTACCGTAATAGGAGTTCCAACTGTCTGAGCACTGGAGGGTATAAAATAACCAATCACTCAACCCTCTTATGAGATCATCTCGGTGGTCAACAAAATCTATAAAACCTCTAAGTATAAACCTTTTTCAAATCTCCTAAACTCTTATTTTTATTTAAAGAAATGGTTTAATCTAGAACTTCTTGGAATTCTGAGCCTTATTCCCATCCATAAGTGATGTAAAGATAAGAATCTCATTAAAATGAGTAAAATAAGTAGACACTATCACAAAGCCCTGCTATAGTTACATGAATTCTTGTACTCAGTCAATATTCATTGTACAAGGGAAGAACTCTATGGATAATAGGTCCTTGAAGGCCTCCCATGTGAGACCGTCATGTCAAACAACATGTCCCTTAAATCCCCACCAATTCTTAGTGGGTCCTTGTAGTATGAACACTTTCATTTTTACCTTCATGTATGTTAGTTTCTCGAAGAAGTCAAAAATTCCCTACATAATTATCACTTAGTCCTCGATTTCTTATGTCCCTATAATTCTCTAAAATCTTATTGTATACTATATATGATAATCCCTATAATAGTCAACAATGGAATTTTATGGAAGTAATCGAGGATGGTTTAGGCCTATTTCCAGCAACACTAGAACAGGTATGGGAGCATACTCTATGGGACCCTCCTGCTCAGCTAGAAGTCCCACCAAATGTCTATGAGGTTTCATATTCTATAATACAATGGAACATTCGGAATATAAATAATTTTAAACCAATATAATGTATCACCCAAAGGTTTCTCTTAGAGAAAACCCGTATCTAATGGTATTACCCTCCTAGTACTATCCCAAGTCTCGTACCTACATGTTAGTAACAATCATCATATATATACTAAAACATAACATAATTTTTAATTCAACTAATTAAGTCAAACATATATATATATCATAACAATATGATAACTGTTACATATCACAATAGAGAAACTATATTGAATACATAACATAATTAATGAATTAAATCAAATAAATAACATACAGAACAAAACCATATATATATATATATGTGTGTGTGTGTGTGGAATGTGGATATTTGTTCATATTCATGATCATGAAATCAATCAAAATTTCATAAAAATTGTTGCATCAATCCTATACATGGTAACTTGTAGGTCGATTACACGTGTGTTAGACCGAATCAGGAAAAATCCCCTAACTGAGTCCCACTACCATATCCCAAGTTAGTTCAAAAAATAAAAGAATAAAATCAGAGATCTTATACCATTTTTTAATTTCACAACCTAAACCACCAGGTCCAAAATGAAGTTTAACATGAATTCCTATGTGCCTCTCTATATACAAGATCTTGTCAACTTGTAGCAAAGGTCTAATTCTTTCCGTAGTGAGATTATACCCTTATGGTCATGTCATTTAAAAGAAAACAGTAATAAACATAATAATAAACAATCAGAGTAAACATTCATAAACTAATAGATGGAATATAAGTCACACAATATTTAAAAAGATCCTAAATTAGAAATACAAATAGAGTAATATGTAACTAGTAAATAAAAGAAACCATGGAGTTAGTCATGGTCTTCCACTTTTTTAATGCTCCACCACTCAGTTATTATCCATAGGTCCATTTCCCTTAATTAGGACCCTATACATGATTGTTTTAGGTACATTAGGATTCTCAGGTTGGAAGTGAATAATAAACCCATTATTACACCACCAATGTGTCCTTAACTGATGAGCTATTGTAAAAAATGTGTATTCCATAAATAAAAAAAGTACAAGTAGTACAATAATCTAAAATTGAAGCACCATTTTACTAAAAAAAACCTCTAGAATCCCTGGTCAAACCTACTATAGCTTTTGTTTGATGGAATTTCATGACATGAGAAGTAATCAAGAACAATCCATGATGGTAATAATCATGTTTCTCAGCATCATGTGAATATACTACTCATTATTCATGGGTCATCAATTGTGCCGTATTCTCATCATACAATAGGAATTGAGTGACGTTCTACTCAAAATCCAATAGGCCCTAAATAAAATGCTCCTTGGAATCCACTATGCATCAAGTTCATCACATAACATCCATGATAAATCATATTATCCCTACCATATGCTTAGGTCCATTATCGCAAGGCATGTTAACTCCCCCTCTAATGGATAAAAATTTCATGAAGGTCCACTTACTTTTGGAACCAAGAACAATACCTCTAAAGGAAATATAAAAGGATAGAACACAAAATTAATCTTAACATATCATCAATAGAATACAGTATTAGCATATAACACATGTGATCATTATCTAATATGAACAAATAAGATACTAGAATACTCATTCCAACTAGTATCCTGCAATGTTATCATGAGATATATACACACCCTCTTGTGAGAATAATCAAGATTAACTTATTCTAATTGAAGTGTTAAAACATTACAACAAATTTAAAAAATATCTTAAAAAATTCAAGGAACATCCAACCTCATCATTATTGATGTCAACATTAACGATAAACCACCCATTATAGTATAAAAGCTGGAGTGAAAACCTCTACATCCAAGAAAACATCCTCTTAGGACTTATTATAATAGTTACTAACATATATACCATCAAGGATTATTAATGGTTCATATAACCAATTCAATTTTTTTTTTCAAAAATAAAAAAAACTTGCATACAATATTATTATTCTCTCTATTTCATAATCCCAAAAACTATATAATAATTATTCTTTATCATTATTTATTATTATCCCTAGAATAATCCAAGATAAATTCATAATAATTATCCTTTATCATTCTAATAATTTTGAGTGATTTCACACTTAAGAATAACTCTAACATTTTTTATAAAACATGGAAGGCTAAAAACATGTACAATAGTCATTCCTCTCTATAAAATTAAATAATAAATCCTAAGATAATAATATATTATAAACTATATGATAATTTCATAGTTATTATCATTTAATAATTTGTTCTTATTAATTATAGAAACTTGTAAAGAGTAGATAAAACAATACATGGATTCTATTCCCCTAAGAACACATGTCTCAATAATAGAGGGGAGAGAGAGGACTATCCACACTTATAAAATGGAAGAATAACCAGATTTGTTCAATAATAAAATATTAGATTTCATGTAGATAAATTTATAGGTAGCTCAAATTCCAATAGATATCAAAAAACAAAGAGCATATTGGGTTGGATATTTTTAATAAAACAATAGCCTACAAAGCTGTATCATTAAATCCACCAATTAGACTACCAATATAATTTCTATCATAGCCATATCATAAAGTTGGAGAGTTTAAATCATAAAAATTAATTTTTATTAAGTAAAAAATAATAAAAATTAGACAATTACATGATTTTGGCATTTAAAACTGTTGAAATGAGTTACATAATCATTCTAGGGAAGAGGGAGAAGAAAAAAATAGGTTTAAAAACATTTCACTTAAAAGGGGAACTTCATAAGGGTTATATGGTTTATTCTTACATAGACTATATCTATTGTGTAAGGGTAAGGATTTATACCCTTATACTATGGTTTAATCCTATTCTAACCTTACCCATCTTTTAGAACCGAAGATCTACCCTTACATAGCTCACCCTTTACCCTTACATAGCCTTTAAAAACAAAGGCTTACCCTTGTTGAGGGTTACCCTTACAGGGCTATTAGATATCATGGTAAATCTATACATAAGTCCAAGGTTATCATTATTAAGTTATTAGAAACCATGGTATAACATTAAGTTAGTCCAAGTCTACCCTTATGTAGCCTTTACAAATATTGGTAAACCCTTATGCAACACCGTTACATGAGCTGATACCCATACGCAAGTCACTAGTTACCCATATGTAGTATATTGGTAACCTCATGGAGTGCATGTTAATAGGTTATTACCCTTAAACAAGTCATATAAAAGGGAATATACCATAACATAAACCTTATTAAAATGGTGTTACCATTAAGCAATGTCTTAGAAACCCATTTTAGCTTTACAAAACACCATAAAACATCTATTAGGGCATTTTTATTAAAAATAATAAAATTTAACATAAGTAGACATATAAATTATATTTTAATTTGGTTTTTAAGGTAAAATAAAAATTAATAATATTACATTAATCAAGATTCATGGAATAAGGATTTTTCATAGAAATACATAAGTGAGGTGGGTGGAAAACATGTAAATACTAGAAAATTTATTATATAATATATGTATCACTCTAGTCATGTGGCTCAAAAATTCTGAATATCTAAAGAAAATATGTGTATTTATGAAATAAATCCATCCAATTAAATTAAATAATGTTTTTATGAATATTTTAAACCTTATATCTAAAGTAAACACCTTTTTGTCCCTTTTAACCTTTATTGTATTAACAAGATTTTTAGCATGAAAAATATTCATGATAGATAAAATTTAATTTGACTATATAAACTTATTTTTTTTTGTTTATTCAAAATATTGAAAAATATTTAAAAGATCTAGTTTTTATATGTGAAAAAAATTAATTATAATATCAGTATAAAAACATTTTTAGAGAAAATGAATTTATAGATTAAAAATGAATGTATTCTTATTCATTTCCTAGTAAAAAAATCTATATTAATGAAAAAAATAATTGATTAAATATATTATAAAATATATTAATTAAAATAATTCATCATTAGTGATTAATTCAACTTATTATAATAAAATTTATTATGCAGAAAAATAGTTTTCTGAAAAATAAATCTTTTTACCATGAAATGAATTTATCTACGCTTCTAACCATATAATAATAGAATTGTAAATTATTATTCATTTTTTTAAATTTAAATAACTTTTTATTTCATCTAAATAATATTTTATTAGTGATATATATTAATATTATATATAAAAATACAGTAGTTTGAAAAAATTAATCTTTTAACATAAAATTGTATTATTTTTTAACATTTAAAAATTGAGTACTTCTTTCCTAGGAATTAATCAAAAAAATCATTAAAGAAAATTATTATAAATATTTCACATAATTTATTTAGTCTTTTTCAAACCCCCCATCCAATGGTTAAACAATAGTAGTCAAATTTAATAAGAATATTTCAATAGAATATCATGATTCGTTGAAAACTCAAGGTTACGTATAAAGCATGCTATCGAACACATTGAAATAAATAAAGATAAATTTATATATATATATATATATATATATTATAAATACATGTGGTGTTATAAAATATATAAATATGGATACAATTTATATGAATAGTAAATATAAATTTAATAAATAAGGGGTTGGAGAGGGCTCATCAAAGTTGTAATCAAAGGTAGTGGTTTTTATTTAAAATTCTTCTCTATTTAGGCATATTTTATATTATAGACCTAATTTATTTTACATGGTGTATATGTTACTCCACTTAAAAATTATATAATTAATTAATCTTTTTTGATGATAATTTTTTTTATTACCTAATCATTTTATACATATATATTACATCATTTTTTATGCATATCTAATACATATCATAATTATAAACACCCCCGAACCCATTAAGTCTTATTTTCTTTGAATACTAGATACATAATAATATTATTTCATAATATATATTCAAAATATTCCTAAAAAATCTTATCACATAGTACACTTCTTAGACATACCCTACTTAAAACCTTTTTTCTTAACCTGGGGAAAGAAAACAAAAGAATGTGTATATTCAGATGCTCAATAGGGGTGGACAAAATATATATCAATAAATGATCATAAGTGAGCATAATATAAACATAAATGTAGAAGAACATGATCATAACTTACAATAATCATACCCAATTAGTCAAAGACCATTAATCATAAATCATGGAAGAAGGATTTTTAATAAGATATAATTAATAAGTGTGTGGAATCATCAAAAATCAACCATGATTCATGAGAACATATTATAATCATAATACATAATGTCATGGAGTATATATAAGAATAGAAACTAATTTCCATAATCAAGGATCACTTTCAGAAATAACATAATGGATATGGTTCACTCCTTTTTCCATTATTTTCATTTTCAAGGTTTTCTCTTAGGACAATATCATTGGACAGAGTCCCTTAATGAACTTGGTTAACTCATCATTGTAGTCCTTATTATCTCATGTGATATCCATATCCACCCAATACATTGGAGGGATATATAATTATGGGCACACCCATAACATTATGAAAACCATACATATGAGTGAAACAATATCATAAACCATTCATCATATCATCATATCATCATATATAGAAATGAAAAAGGTTTCATAAACAATTAATCACTTAATTATAGTAAAACCGATGTAAAATAAATGGGATTAATAAAGGTTTCATTAAAAATTATTTAACCCATGGGCAATAAACAGGTTTCATAGACTCATTCTAAAATTATTATCATTATAATCCATCTAGAAAAATAAATTCGTTGATATTATAAGATCATATCCCCAGTGAAGAATATCAATCCTTAAAATATGTTGACAAAGATGAATAATAAATTTAAAAGAGAAATTGAACCAATCTTTAACAACATAATAAAAATTTAATTTTTTCTAATTACATTTTAATTAAAAATTCCCGAAATTTTGATAAGATAATTTTCATTGAAAATAAGCCTAGAAACCTTTAGTGGAAGCCTCAAAACAAATAACATTCAGAAAGGCGGTATAATATTTTCATACCGTATACATTAAAATTGAACATTATTTTCAAACTTTTATAAAACACTAAAAAAGAATTTTTTATAAAAAATTCATTACAAATATTCCTCCTAATTTTTTAAATAAATTAAAATGTAATTAAAATTAAATTAAAAAAAAATCATGTATAGGTAAAAATCTCTATAAAATGATTTTGAGAAGCATAGATTAAGAAGAAAACATTCAACGATAGAGGAAATAAGGTTGAATTTTATTTAAAAACTTTTTCTCAATTATTTTATGTTCGAAAGGGAGGAAAATGGTACAAATATATAATAATTTTAGGAACAAACATAGGAGAAAAAATATATGGGTTTTGAATTTTAATATCCTTATAATGTATCTCAACAGAAATTTAGCACAGACAATCATGAAAGAAATGAGATCTTAAGCCCAATTTTTATTTGTATGCATTCAAATATTATATATAATAAATATATATTTATTATAAATATATTATAGAACTATATTAATACATAAAATATTATGTATCATTCCATTATAATTTCTAATTATCCTTTTATTTACTACTTCTTCTTTAAAATGATCATTCAGTTGAAAACTGGTCTTTTTTCCCATGCGTATTTTGATTCGATGGTTATGGTAGTTACACCATAGTCATGGTTTCATCATAAATAGAATATTAATCACAAAATAATTATCATATTTATTCATCATATACACTTTTATAACTATTCATATAAAGTGGTGGTGAAAATAAAATCGCATTTCTTCATGGAGGTGGCATCCCACACATACACACGAGCAATGTTGTCATTTTACAACAGATGAAGAAGTAAGAATATAGATAATAATAATAAGAACATATAAATATAATTATTATTATTTTTAATTATGTTATTATTTAGGAAATATATTTATGGTATGTATAATAATATTGATACTTGAAAATGATTGGTAAGAACATATACCACTTTTTTGAGAAACACCCATCGAATTTCATCTTAAGGTCCCTTGGGATGATATTTTAATAAGATAATAGCATTTATTAAATTTATAGTTAAGTTATAATTATATTTTGGTAGGTTTTTGTATATATAAATATCTTAATTAGTGTGGAGAAGATTTGATACGGGGTTCCCTTAAATAAGTGAAGGGAGTGTTACACTTGTAATTATTAAAAATATTAAAATATAATAAAGTCACTGTAGAGACATGAATCTTGACATACATGGACAATAAATAACTTTTTTGGAATACTTAATACATAACAAAAACATACACACAAGGACCGTAATAGTTTAGTGTCTTTGGAAACTCGGAATAAAATCTTCTAATCGTGGTGAAAGATCTTCAACAACTCCCATAACGATCTTCCCCTTTTTGTTTCCTTACATAAAACCTTTTTTTACTTCCTGGGGAAAATAAAACATAAAAAGGGTGAGCTCAAATGCTCAGTAAGGGCAAACATAGATAACATCAAACAATCCATAAACATTTGGATGCAAAAACTTGAACATGAAATTTAAACATCAAAATCTTGAGCAAAGACATAAATCGTGGAAGTACGTAAGGTATTTATCATAATAGAACATCAGCCATGATAAAATGGGAATAAAACATGTAATTGTGGCAACCATTCAACACATTTCATGATTTCAATAGTAGCCAAGGCATTGCTGCCAGGACCATCTTAGTGGACAAAGTCCCTTTCTGAATCGAGTCCACTCCTCGTTTCAGTCCTGTAACACTGAACCGAATTAACTTACCATTCCAGCCATGTCTATCTCATGAGATATAAATATTTACCCAATGCATTGGTGGGAGACATATGTCCCACCCATCTCATAATGAAATCATTCTTTTGTGTTCCACATAATCATAAATCATACATCATAGCATAACCCATGTAATAAAATGGGATTCTTAAACATCATTCCATCATAACATAATCCATAAAATTTTGATATCATTTCATCATAAGAAAATTTAAACCATTTAAATCATAGAGGCATATTACTTGAAACATACACATATGAAATAATGTCATCTTATATGGAAAATAGTTTTGGCAAAACACTTGAAATGAATTCTTGAGAAAAATAACCTTTCTTCTTTAAAATCATTTTCTTTTCACAAAATTTCATGCAATTTTAAAAGAAAAGGGTTTTGTTGAAAATAATCATGCAATCTTGTAGAAGAAGTTTCATGAAAATGAGGCGTTATGAAACCATAAAAATCCATCCACGCCATATAAGTTAAAAATAACATTTTCCTTGTACTTTTGTCGGAAAAGTCAAAAAGTACCTTGTATGGTAACCAAAGGAAAGATTCAATTCATACAATGTGGTAAAAAGTCAATAAAGGGTAAAAATGACTTTAAAAATTCATGGAAGAATAGTAAAAATTTTATGAAAACATTTTTAGAAAACATGGTCATGGATGATAAACATAATCCCAGTAAATACTTACGTATAAGCAATCTCAGATAAAAATGAGATTGAAAATTTATCCCTTACCTTATGTCCGATTTGCTTCGTATGTATCTGAACCTCCTGTATAATGATTTAAATAATGTCATTGACTTATTACAGAATCATATTCATTTTTATGATATCATATATGGTTCACTTATGACTTTATATTACCCATTCTTTTTTAAATTCCATGTTAAAGAGTATTTTGGGTAAAATCGTTTCAATTATCGTATGTGTTTTGACTCGTCGTTCTTGATATTATTACTTATATCTTGATTTAAATAATTCCAGAATGTAAAACATGATTTATATATAATATATATTCATTATATACATATATATTATAGATTGATAAAAGGAATGAAATACATCGTTCATGGAGATGGTAGGCCGTACGTACGCATGAACGCTCTTTTTGTTTCCTTATTGAATTGAATGGAATTGAGTATATGACATACATATATATATATATACATAAATCCAGTAGCATTATTATGTCATATATTTCATTATTATTCATTATATATACTTTATAATTATTCTTTAATGGTTAATCATGGAAAATGAATCTCATCACGTTCGTGGAGACGGTAGTCCGTACGTACGCACGAGCGATGATATCATTCCCATGATTGTGGAATTGTATTGGAGTGTATGTATACTATTTAAGAATAAATATCTCTTTTCAATAAACATTTATTTACACCATTATACCCATCCATGTAAGGTTCTGGTGGAAAAATAGATTACACCACGGCGTGGAGACGGTATTCCGTACGTACGCACGCGTGGTGATTTTGTTTTCCATAGGATGGATAGATGGTGAAATAAGGATGTTTCATAATTATAATAAAATATCAGTATATGAGTGATACTGATGTTGTTACTTCATAATGAAACAACTAAAGAAGAAGAGGTGGAAGAAGAAATAAAGTTGAAAGAATCGGTTACGGGCATTACCTCTTCTTTGAAGCACCTTTTTGAAACCTCCTCTTAGGGCACTAATATTGGTATTTGAAGAAGACCAGAACCTCTAGGATGTTTCTAGGGAAGTGGAGAAGAGAAATTGGAAGGGTTTTTCCGAGATTTAATGTAACGGTCGGGAATTACTTCCATTGGACTATAATTGATACCTATTAGGGCACTCCATGGGAGGCTACACCCCCTGGGCGGGACACACCACCATCCCCAGTGGCAACCATTTCCTCATGAAGCCCATGGGCAGAGAGCCATGCTTCGTCCAATGCTCACATGAGAGAGTTCCCAAGGATCAGATACATTCCAACCTCTATTACCTATGATACCAACTATAACGACCTAATGCTTGACGTACATGGACTTTACATTACTTTTGTTGAATACTTAATACATAACAAAAACAGACACACAAGGACTGTAATAGTTTAGTGTCTTTGGAAACTCGGAACGTAATCTTCTAATCATTGTGAAATATCTTCAACATCTCCCATAAAGATCTTCCCCTTTTGTTTTCATACCTAAAACCTTTATTTATAACTCGGGGAAAATAAAACATATAAAGGGTGAGCTAAAATGATCAGTAAGGGTAAGCATGGATAAAATAAAACAAATCATAAACATTTGAACTTAAAAACATGAATATAATGTTTAAACAACAAAATCCTGAGCAATGACATAAAAAATGGAAGAACATAAGGCATAGATCATAAAGAAACATTAATCATGATAAAATAGAATGGGAATAAAACATGTGATTGTGGAAACCATTAAGCACATGATATGATTTCCATAGTAGCCAAGGCATTGCTGCCAAGACCATCTTACTGGACAAAGTCCCTTTCTGAATCGAGTTCAATCCTCGTTCCGGTACTGTATTACTGAACTGGATTAACATACCATTCCATCCATGTATATCTCATGAGATATAAATCTTTACCCAATGCATTGGAGGGAGATATAGGTCCCACCCATCTCATATTGAAATCATTCTTACTTGTGCCACAAAATAAACTTAAAACATTCACCATAACCCAAAGAATTAATTGGGTTCCATAAACATCATCCCATCATTTCATAATCCATATAAAACAAATGGAAATTTCATCATAACAAAAGTGAAACCATGTAAATCATAGAGACATTAATCTTTAATCATACACATATGAAATAATTTCATCTTATATGGAAAACGGTTTTGATAACACATTTGAAATGAATTCTTGAGGAAAATATCCATTCTTATTCAAAATAAATTTCTTTTCACAAAACATCATTAAATTTTAAAAGAAAAGGTTTTTATTGAAAATAGTCATTAAATCTTTTAGAGGAATCTTCACGAAAATAAGGCTTTATAAAACCATAAAAATCCTTTCATGCAGTATAAGTTAAAAAAACATTCTTCTCGTACTTTTGCCGGAAAAGTCAAAAAAGTACCTCGTAACGTAAAAAAATATATTCCTTACATAACATGTAGTAAAATTCAAAAATGGGTAAAAAGGAATTTAAAAATTCATGAAAACACTTTTATAAAACATGGACATGGATGATATAAATAACCCCAGTAAATACTTATGAATAAGCAATCTCGGATAAAAATGAGATTTGCAAAATTATCCCTTACCTTAGGTACGATATGCTTCGTACGTATCCAAACCTCCTGTATAATGATTTAAATAATGTCATTGACTTATTAAAGAGTCATATCAATTGTTATGATATCATATATTTTTCACTTATGACTTTATATTACCCGTTCTTTTGTAAATTCCATGTTAAAGCATCATTTTGGGTAAAATCATTTCATTTATCGTATGTGTTTTGACTTGTTGTTCTTGATATTATTACTTATATCCTGATTTACATAATTCCAGAATGTAAAAAATGATTTATATATAATATATATTCATCATATACATATATATATTATAGATCGATAAAAGGAATGAAATACACTGTTCATGGAGACGGTAGGCCGTATGTACGCATGAACGCGGTTTTCATTTCCTTATTGAATTGAATGGAATTGATTATATGACATATATATATATATAAATAAATCCAGTAGCACTATTATGTCATGTATTTCATTATTATTCATTATATATACTTTATAATCATTCTTGAATGGTTAATCATGGAAAATGAATCTCATCGCGTTCGTGGAGACGGTAGTCCGTACGTACGCACGAGCGATGATATCATTCCCATGATGGTGGAATTGTATTGGAGTGTATGTATACTATTTTAGAATAAATATCACTTTAAAATAATTATAAATATTTATTTATTTAAACCATTATACCCATCCATGTAAGGTGGTGGTGGAAAAACAGATTACACCACGGCGTGGAGATGGTATTCCGTACGTACGCACGCGTGGTGATTTCGTTTTCCATAGGATGGATAGATGGTGAAATAGGGTTTTTTCATAATTTTAATAACATATCAGTATATGAGTGATACTAATGTTATTAATTCATAATGAAACAACTAAAGAAGAAGAAGTGGAAGAAGAAATAATGTTGAAAGAACCGGTAACAGACATTACCTCTTCTTTGATGCACCTTTTTGAAACCTCCTCTTAGGTCACTAATATTGGTCTTTGAAGAAGACCAGAACCTATAGGATGTTTATAGGGAACTGGAGAAGATAAATTTGTAGGGGTTGGCCGAGATTTAAGGCTCAAAGTGGTATGAGGAAGAGAGGGAGGAGGTTCCCTTTTATAAGGGAGGATAGGGGCACCTTTGAAAAAACTAAAAATATTATTTTATTATAAAGTCATATTCGGTCTTAAATAGCTCCAAATTGATTTATTTCGAAGCTAAGGTGTGGATGGGTCTAAATACTCTCATAAAATAGAATTTAGACAAGTTTAGGTTCCTATTTTTACCTTATAATTTAGATTTAACGTTAAGTTAGATAATTTTACTTTTACCGTGTATTTTTGTGTTCTTACACTATAAGGTTAATAATCTTAGTATAAAAAGACAAAATAACACCAAGTTGTTTATAATTAATATATATAACCTTATCTAAGCCATTTTGCCGAAACTTAGATTTTTAGGAATATAATAACAATTAATAATATAATATTTGTTTTAAAAACTATTTTATGTCAATTTTGACACTATTTGGTAATTGATTTTTGTGAAAATCATAAAAGAATGATTAGTTAGAAAACAGTTAATTAAATCAACACTAACATGTCATATTAACATAGAAAAGTTTTGGAATTCAGTAAAAGTCTCAAATTACATTTATTTTGGTGTTTATAACATCAATTATGTTAATATTTCATTAATAAGATAATTACCACATCATCATTGTGTCATAAATAAATTAAATTATTTAAAGTCTAAAAATTAAAAATAAAATATCATTATTTAGGAAATATTTTTTTCTTTCTAATGAATATTCATAGTCGAATTTATCTTATGTATAACCCTATATTAAAAATGATTGTCTTATTAAACATTGATTTTAAATATTTTAACCCTTTTTTAAATAAATTAATAATAAATATCATAATCTAATCCAAGTGGGCCCAAATGGTTATATTTTATTCCTAAGGTTGTTTGTGGTCGAATTAAACTTATACAATAGAATTAGGACATGTGTTAGGGTAATAATAATATCATTTTTACCCTTAATTACCCTACTTACTTTTAACCGTGGTAAATAAAAGTAAAAAAGTTACTATTCACCAAAAATTATTTTCATCTCATTGAACCACATTTTACTTACTGAAATCAACCATGTCTCTCGAATTTTTGAAATTCCATTCACAAAAGCGGTAAAATTAAGTTTTATGTAAATTTGCAAATTTTTCTAGGTGGTGGGTAAAAGATGGTCAAAAGTTCAATAAAATTTTTATATATCCAAAATTATTATAAAATGACTCCAATGAATTAAATTGAACTTATATAGGTATTATGTTTCAATTTTGACCTAAAATAAATTTAAATAAAATATATAATTATTTAAATAAAAAGTCAGTTTTTAAATAGTAACCCAGTGTTTTCACTATTCATCAAAAATTGAAAGGTTTCAGAAAAATACCAAAATTTCACCCTAGGCAAATTACGATATTCCGAATCAAAAAATGAAGTCCATTTTGAAAGATGAAATTTAAAAAATTTCAAAAATTGGTTATTACTATTCATAATGGCTAGTTTTAATAATATTTTAATAGCATATCGTTGTTTAGTGAAACTCGGTATTGCATACAACACACGCTATCGAGGAATGTCGCGATTGCGTGTAATGAAAGACAAGTCAGGGATTCATGTTTTGCAATCTCCTTTTGGTGTAGCGTACAACACAAGACATTAATGCAATTAAAAATAATATTTTTCGTAAAATATTGGGGTGTTACATTCTACCCCCCTTAAAATGAATTTCACCCTCGAAATTCATCGGGGTTATAAATGGTTTACTACTTGAGAGTTTCTTTAATAGAAACCCACATCATAAAAAGGAATACCAAAACATGGCTTTAAAAACTAACGTATGAAACGTAATGGTTACCCAAATTAACTAATCACTGGGTTTCCACATAGGAGAACATAGGTGAAAATATGGATATGGAAGAGAAATCTAACCATCATGTTCTGATGGAGAGTGGTAGAGAACATGGATATGAAAAATCCAACAATCACAAAGCCATAAATTTGTGATGATCTAGGGTACCATCCGATTCATCCAATATAAGGGCACTAGGACAACTTTTTTGGTTTTCAAGATCATTTCCCTAAATTTGAAGAATATGAATTTGAATAAATACTCACTTTATTTTGGTACAATATCACTATTGTTCGTGATTTGAAAAATTTACACTTCATATCTTAAAGAAATGAAGTTGAATTTGTTATTCATGAAGTGTTAACAGATCATGTGATAGAATGATGGGTCATTCCATCTGTTTCAAACAAAAGGTTAGAAAAAGTTATCAAATATACATAAGTCCATCTATGGTGAGGTTAATCATATACGATTCCAAAAATGAACATATAATTTATATATCATATCGCGTAATAAAATAAAACTAGTTTCTAATAACCAGGGACTTCCTGTAGGCCAGTGGTTGGTGATAAAGGCCAGTCACACTTCAGTTGTGGGTTCGATTCCCACAACCTTGTCCGACGCGATGGGCTATCGCCCGTCCTCAAGGTTGTCCTTTTTCCAAAACTACATTACTATTACATCCCATAAATAATATTGAAGAAACTTATATCCTTAAACAATACTAACTTATGTCCAACATAATCCATTCCAATCTTTAGGCTTATCAAAAATACTTCGATCCATGCTCATAGTATAAAAAAATGATTACTTGAAATTTCACATAACAATCACGTGAATTCCATCATTTATCCCCCATATATCATAAGATATATCTTGTTGGTTAAATTACAAACATGTGAATACCTTAATCATGCATTCTTTTGAAGAATGAATACCCATTGAACATTAGTGAAAATATGAATGAAGTTAAAAGTTAACACTTTCCACATAACAAAATCCTTAAAATTCTATATACTCAAACCATGATAGCACTTAGTCCTTATATCAATCATGAGCTCATGAATACAATCAAACATCTCATTATCCTCTTATTCCTTCATTATAAGCATATCATCTACTTTCCAAAAATATCTGAATAACCTTCAATGGTTACTGGTACCATTCAACATATACTTTTAAATACTTTAGAAAAAACTATAGTGTAAAAATCCTTAGATGATTCTTTATTCCGTAATACCATTAACTATACAACATAACTCTCGATAAACATACAATCATTCCACTACATTCTAAAACAACTAACTGAGCTTCAACACTTCTTTCAGATCATATATCATTTGTAGTCTCCTCATCATCATCCACATAAATACTACCCATATGACCATGCTGATTCTCTTCATGAGATTTTCCCTTAGGGAATTGGTTTTCATAATTCCCGTACATTCCACATTTAAAACATCTAATCATTGTTGATGTCGTAGCAATACCATTATCTTTGTCCATGGTGTTAACTGAACCTTTTCCTTTGTACTTACTGGATTTGTGTCCTTATTTTCCACACCCAAAGCATCTTACAGTTCCTTTGAATCAATCTCCCTGATGCCTCTTCCCACATGATTTACATGAGGGAAATTTGACTTTCTTTCCTCTATGATCATCATGAAACTCCATATTTCTTTTATTATCTGAGTCTGGAAACTTACTAAAGATGAGATTATTGATCATATTATGAGATTGCTGATTTGGCATAATAACGATGTTTGGAATTACAAATCCCGTTTCATTTGGTTTCTCATGAAGAATATCATTCCATTGTCTGTCATATCCTCCATTATTTTGAATCTTCCTATTTCCATCCATTTTCTAAAACCCAAAAAAATAGTGTGAGAGGCAAAAATCATGTGAGGGAAAACAACATAGTAAAGGGGGAGTTCCCTCAATATCTAACATCTTAGGTTAAATTCCAAGATCGTTACCGTAGTTCTAAGACTATATCCTATATGTATACTTATCCTTAGGGACATCCCTAGACATACCTTAGAAATATCTCTGGGGATCTCACTAACGTTTTCGCATCCTAGTTTCTAAAGGTTGACGAAAGCTTTCCTCTGATACCAACTGTAACGGTTTGGAATTAATTCCAGTGGAATATAATTGATACCTATCAGGGCACTCCATGGGCGGATACACCCCCTGGGCGGGACACACCACCATCCCCAGTGGCATCCATTTCTTCATGAATCCCTTGGGCGGAGAGCCATGCTTCGTCCAACGCTCACAAGTGAGAGTTCCCCAGGATCTGATACATTCCTACCTCCTTTTCCTCTGATACCAACTATAACGACCCAAGTCTTGAAGTACATGGACATTAAATTACTTTTACAGAATACTTAATACATAAAAAAAACAGACAAACAATGACCGTGATAGTTTAGTGTCTTTGGAAACTCGGAACGTATTCTTCTAATCGTGGTGAAAGATCTTCAAAATCTCCCATAAAGATCTTCCCCTTTTGTTTTCTTACCTAAAACCTTTCTTTATAACCTTGGGAAAATAAAATATATAAAGGGTGAGCTCAAATGATCAGTAAGGGTAAGCATGGATAAAATAAAACAAATCATAAACATTTGAACTTAAAAACATGAATATAATGTTTAAACAACAAAATCTTGAGCAATGACATAAAACATGGAAGAACATATGGCATAGATCATAAAGAAACATTAATCATGAAAAAATAGCAAGGGAATAAAACATGTGATTGTGGAAACCATTAAGCACATGATATGATTTCCATAGTAGCCAAGGCATTGCCGCCAAGACCATCTTAGTAGACAAAGTCCCTTTCTGAATCGAGTTCACTTTTCGTTCCAGTCTTGTATTACTGAACCAGATTAACTTACCATTCCAACCATGTCTATCTCATGAGATATAAATCTTTACCCAATGCATTAGAGGGAGATATAGGTCCCACCCATCTCATACTGAAATCATTCTTACTTGTGCCACAAAATAAACTTAAAACATTCACCATAACCCAACGAATAAAATGGGTTTCATAAACATCATCCCATCATTTCATAATCCATATAAAACAAATGGACATTTCACCATAAGAAAAGTGAAAAAATGTAAATCATAGAGACATTAAACATGAATCGTACATATATGAAATAATTTCATCTTAGATGGAAAATGGTTTTGATAAAACATTTGAAATTAATTCTTGAGGAAAATATCCTTTCTTCTTTAAAATCAATTTATTTTCACAAAACGTCATTCAATTTTAAAATAAAAAGATTTTATTGAAAATAGTCACGAAATATTTTGGAGGAAGCTTCACAAAAATAAGGCTTTATAAAACTGTAAAAATCCTTTCATGCTGTATAAGTTAAAAAAAAATTCTTCTTGTACTTTTGCCGGAAAAGTCAAAAAAGTACCTCGTAACGTAAACAAAAGAAAGATTCCTTACATACCATGTAGTAAAAGTCAAAAATCGGTAAAAATGACTTTAAAAATACATGAAAACACTTTTATAAAACATGGACATGGATGATATAAATAACCCTAGTAAATACTTATGAATAAGCAATCTCTGATAAAAATGAGATTTTCAAAATTATCCCTCACCTTAGGTCCGATATGCTTCGTACGTATCCTAACCTCCTGTATAATGATTTAAATAATTTCATTGAATTATTACAGAATCATATTAATTGTCATGATATCATATATATTTCACTTATGACTTTATATTACCCGTTCATTTGTAAATTCCATGTTAAAGCAGCATTTTGGGTAAAATCATTACATTTATCGTATGTGTTTCGACTTTTCGTTCTTGATATTATTAATTATATCCTGATTTAAATAATTCCAGAATGTAAAACATGATTTATATATAATATATATTCATCATATACATATGTATATTATAGATCGATAAAAGGAATGAAATACACCGATCATGGAGACGGTAGGCCGTACGTACGCATGAACACTGTTTTCGTTTCCTTATTTAATTGAATGGAATTGATTATATGACATACATATATATATATATATACATAACTCTAGTAGCATTATTATGTCATATATTTCATTATTATTCATTATATATACTTTATAATCATTCTTGAATGGTTAGTCATGGAAAATGAATCTCATCGCGTTCGTGGAGACGGTAGTCCGTACGTACACACGAGCGATGATATCATTCCCATGATTGTGGAATTGTATTGGAGTGTATGTATACTATTTCAGAATAAATATCAATTTACAATAATCATATATATTTATTTTTTTACACCCTTATACCCATCCATGTAAGGTAGTGATGGAAAAACAGATTACACCACGGCGTGGAGACGGTATTCCGTGGGTACGCACGCGTGGTGATTTCATTTTTCGTAGGATGGATAGATGGTGAAATATGGTTGTTTCATAATTATAATAACATATCAGTATATGAGTGATACTTATGTTGTTACTATATAATGAAACAAATAAAGAATAATAAATGGAAGAAGAAATAAAGTTGAAAGAACCGGTAACGGACATTACCTCTTCTTTGAAGCACCTTTTTGTAACCTCCTCTTAGGGCACTAATATTGGTCATTGAAGAAGACCAGAACCTCTAGGATGTTTATAGGGAAGTGGAGAAGATAAATTTTCCGGGTTTGGATGAGCTTTAAGGCTCAACGTGGTGTGAGGAAGAGAGGGAGGAGGTGCCCTTTTATAAGGGAGGAGAGGGGCACCTTTGAAAAAACTAAAAATATTATTTTATTATAAAGTCATAATCATTTCTAAATAGCTCAAAATTGATTTATTTCTAATATAAGGTGGGGATGGGTCGAAATACCCTCATCCAATAGAATTTAGACAAGTTTAGGTTTCTATTTTAACGTTATCATTTAGATTTAACTTTAAGTTAGATAATTTTACGTTTGCTGTGTCTTTTTGTGTTCTTACACTATAAGGTTAATAAACTTAATATAACAAGCCAAAAGAACCCCAAGTTATTTATAATTAATATATATAATCTTATCTAAGACATTTGGATAAACCTTATATTTTTAGGAATATAATAACAATTAATAATATAATATTTTTTTTAAAAACTATTTTATGTCAATTTTGACACTATTTGGTAATTGATTTTTGTGAAAATCATAACAGAATTATTAGTTCAAAAAAAGTTAATTAAATCATCCCTAACATGTCATATTAAAATAGAAAATTTTGGAATTCATAAAAAGTCTCAAATTACATTTATTTTGGTATTTATAACATCAATTATCTCAATATTTCATTAATAAGATAATTACTGCATCATCATTCTGTCATAAATAAATTAAATTATTTAAAGTCTAAAAATTACAAATAAAATATCATTATGTAGGAAATTTTTTTAGCTTTCTAATGAATTTTTATAGTCTAATTTATCTTATGTATATCCCTATATTAAAAATGATTTACTTATTAAACTTTGATTTTAATTATTTTAACCCTTCTTTAAATAAATTAATAATAAATGTCCTAATCTAATCCAAGTGGGCCTAAATGGTTATATTTTATTCCTAAGGTTTTTTTGGTCGAATTACACTTATTCAATAGAATTAGGACATGTGTTAGGGTAATAATAATGTCATTTTTACCCTTAATTACCCTATTTACTTTTAACCGTGGTAAATAAAAGTAAAAAGTTACTATTCACCAAAAAATTATTTTTATCTCATTGAACAAAATTTTACTTACTGAAATCAACCTTGTCTCTCGGATTTTTGAAATTCCATTCACAAAAGCGGTAAAATTAAGTTTTATGTAAATTTGCAAATTCTCCTAGGAGGTGGGTAAAAGACGGTCAAAAGTTCAATAAAATTTTTATATATCTACAATTATTATAAAATGACTCCAATGAATTACATTGAACTTATATAGGTATTATGTGTCAATTTTGACCTAAAATAAATTTAAATAAAATAAATAATTATTTAAATAAAAAAGTCCGGTTTTAAATAGTAACACAATGTTTTCACTGTTAATCAAAAATTGAATGTTTTCAGAAAAATACCAAAATTTCTCCCTAGGATAATTTTGATATTCCGAATCCAAAAATGAAGTCCATTTTGAAAGTTGAAATTTATAAAATTTTAAAAAGTGGTTATTACTATTCATAACGGCTAGTTTTAATAATATTTTAATAGCATATCGTTGTTTAGTGAAACTCGGTATTGCGTACAACACACGCTATCGAGGAAGGTCGCGATTGCGTGTAATGCAAGCCAAGTCAGGGATGCGTGTTGTGAAATATCCTTTTGGTGTAGTGTACAACACAAGACATTAATTAAATTAAAAAGAATATTTTTCGTAAAATCTTGGGGTGTTACATTTAAGGCTCAAAGTGGTGTGAGGAAGAGAGGGATGAGGTGCCCTTTTATAAGGGAGGAGAGGGGCACCTTTGGAATAACTAAAAATACTATTTTATTATAAAGTCATATTCGGTTTTTAATAGCTTAAAATTGAGTTATTTCTAATCTAAGGTGGGGATGGGTCTAAATCCTCTCATCCAATAAAATTTAGACAAGTTTATGTTCCTATTTTAACCTTATCATTTAGATTTAACTTTAAGTTAGATAATTTTACTTTTACCGTGTCTTTTTGTGTTCTTACACTATAAGGTTAATAAACTTACTATAACAAGCCAAACGAACCCCAAGTTGTTTATGATTAATATATATAACCCTATCTAAGTCATTTTACCGAACCATAGATTTGTAGGAATATAATAACAATTAATAATATAATATTTTTTTAAAAACTATTTTATGTCAATTTTGACACTATTTGGTAATTGATTTTTGTGAAAAACATAACAGAATGATTAGTTAGAAAAAAGTTAATTAAATCAACACTAACATGTCATATTAACATAGAAAATTATTGTAA
This sequence comes from Viscum album, assembly GCA_963277665.1. Lineage (NCBI taxonomy): Eukaryota > Viridiplantae > Streptophyta > Magnoliopsida > Santalales > Viscaceae > Viscum > Viscum album. Next base: position 864,816,186 of record OY728134.1, on the reverse strand, counting down.
TTCATAAAAAGTCTCAAATTACATTTATTTGGGTATTTATAACATCAATTATGTCAATATTTCATTAATAAGATAATTACTGCATCATCATTGTGTCATAAATAAATTAAATTATATAAAGTATAAAAATTACAAATAAAAAATAATTATGTAGGAAATAATTTTCTCTTTCTAATGAATATTTATAGTTGAATTTATCTTATGTATAACCCTATATTAAAAATAATTTACTTATTAAACTTTGATTTTAACTATTTTAACCCTTCTTTAAATAAATTAATAATAAATGTACTAATCTAATCCAAGTGGGCATAAATGGTCATATTTTATTCCTAATGTTGTTTTTGGTCGAATTATACTTATCCAATAGAATTAGGACATGTGTTAGGGTAATAATAATATCATTTTTACCCTTAATTACCCTATTTACTTTTAACCGTGGTAAATAAAAGTAAAACGTTACTATTCACAAAAAATTATTTTCATCTCATTGAACCAAATTTTACATACTGACATCAACCGTGTCTCTATGATTTTTGAAATTCCACTCACAGAAGCGGTAAAATTAAGTTTTATGTAAATTTGCAAATTTTCATAGGAGGTGGGAAAAAGACGGTCAAAAGTTCAATAAAATTTTTATATATCTAAAATTATTACAAAATGAATCCAATGAATTACATTGAACATAGATAGGTATTATGTATAAATTTTGACCTAAAATAAATTTAAATAAAATAAATAATTATTTAAATAAAAAGTCGATTTTTAAATAGTAACCCAGCATTTTCACAATTCATCAAAAATTGAATATTTTTAGAAAAATATCAAAATTTCATCCTAGGATAATTTCGATATTCCGAATCCAAAAATGAAGTCCATTTTGAAAGATTAAATTTTCAAATTTTATAAAAGGGGTTATTACTATTCATAACGACTAGTTTTAATAATATTTTAACAACATATCGTTGTTTAGTGAAACTCGGTATTGCGTACAACACATGCTATCGAGGAATGCCGTGATTGTGTGTAATGCAGCCAAGTTAGGGTTGCGTGTTGTGCAAGACTCCTTTGCTATAGAGTACAACACAATACATCAATAAAATTAAAAATAATATTTTTTTTGAAATCTCGGGGTGTTACATTCTACCCCCCTTAAGATGAATTTCTCCCTCGAAATACGTCGAGGTTATAAATGGTTTACTACTTGAATGTTTCTTTAATAGAAACCCACATTGTAAAAAGGAATATCAAAACCAATCTTTAAAAACTAAAGTATGAAACATAATGGTTACCCAAATTAACTAATCACTAGGTTTCCACATAGGAGAACATAGGTGAAAATATGGATATGGAAGAGAAACCTAACCATCATGTTCTGATATAGATTGGTAGAGAACGTGGCTATGAAAATGCCAACAATCACAAAGCCATAGATTTGTGATGATCTAAGGTACCATCTGATTCATCGGATATAAGGGAACTAGGACAACATTTTTGGTTTTCAAGATCATTTCCCTAAAGTTGAAGAATTTGAAATAGAATAAATACTTACTTTATTTTGGTACAATCTCACTATTGTTCGTTCTTTGAACAATTTCCACTTAATCTCTTAACGAAATGATGTTGAATTTGTTATTCGTGAAGTGTTAACAGATCATGTGATATAATGATGGGTTATTCTATCTGTTTCAAACAAAAGGTTAGAAAAAGTTATAAAATATACATAAGTCCATCTATGGTGAGGTTAATCGTATAAGATTCCAAAAATGAACTTATAATTCATATATCATATCGCGTAATAAAATAAAACTAGTTTCTACTAACCAGGGACTTCTTGTAGGTCAGTGGTAGGCGATAAAGGCCAGTCGCACTTCAGTTGTGGGTTCGAGTCCCACAGCCTTGTCCGACGCGATGGGCTGTCTCCTGTCCTGCAGGTTTTCCTTTTTCTAAAACTGTATTACTATAAAATCCCATCAATAATATCGAAAAAAGTTCTATCCTTAAACAATACTAACTTATGTACAACATAATTAATTCCAATCTTTAGGATTATTTAAATAATTCGGTCCAAGATCATTGTATAAAGAAAATGATTACTTGAAATGTCACATAACAATCATGAGAATGCCATCATTTATCCCCCATATATAATAAGATATATCTTGTTGGTCAAATTACAAACATGTGAATACCTTAATCATGTATTCTATTGAAGAATTAATACCCATTGAACCTTAGTGAAAACATGAATGCAGTTAAAAGTTAACACTTTCCACATACCAAAATCATCAAAATTCTTTATACTCAAACCATGATACAACTTATTCCTTATATCAATCATGAGCTCATGAATAAAATCAAACATCTCATTATCTTCTTATCCCTACATTATGCGCATATCATCTGCTTACCAAAATTTCTCGATCACTTTCCATTGTTACTGGTACCATAAAATTATTGAAAACTACAATTGGCCAATACATAAATATTCCAATATTCCACGATACTATATAAAACATTATTTTGGAATCCCATTACATAAACACTTAATCATTCCACCACATCTGTGTCATATTCAACATTGCCAATAGTGATCGCATGTGACTTCCCTTTGTCCTTTTCCTTATGTGGTTTCTCATGTCGATCATCATTAACCCTTGGATTAGGGAATTGATTAACATAATGCCCCATTTCATTGAACTTGAAGCATTGAAGTGTTGTTGGTGTGTTCTCTGGAGTCTTTTCTTTATTCACACCATTAGAAACCCTTTTTCCATTACTTCGACACTCAGCTTCTCGATGACCTTCTTTTCCACACTTAAAACATTTTCTAGTCCCTTTAATACAATCTCCACCATTCTTCTTTCCATACTTTGAGCATAAGGAAACATTCATCTTCTTTTCACCATTTTTCTGAGATTTCTCCTTGAACTCCATCTTTCGTTTCTTGTCAAAACCATGAGATGGATATGTAACACCAACTTCCATTTCTACCTTGATAGCACAACGCACAATTTCTTCATAGCTACTGAAGTCTCTTATAGCTAATGCCCTTCGAAGATTTGGTTTTAATCCACTAAAGAATCGATCAATTTTACTTTCAGGTTGGATGATAAAGCCAGATGCATACCTTGCAAGCCTTGTAAAATTTGCTTCGTATATACCAACAGATTCATCATCCTTTTGCTTTAGTTCAAGAAACTCCTTATCCATCTTTGTTTGAAGAATACGAGGGAAGTACTTATTGAAAAATAAGTTCTTGAACTCGTCCCATTCCATGGACTCAATTTCATCTCTTGGCCTCGTATTCTTGATAAGATTCCATCATTGATCAGCTTCACCTACCAAACAATATACTGCTAAGATGACTTTATCATGTTCAGAACATTGAAGAACTAAAAATATCATTTTAGTGGTACTGATCCATTGTTCAGCAACAAGTGGATCAGAAGACCCACTGAAAGAAGGTGGACGTTGCCTCATGAAGGACTCAATAGAATATTGTTCCCTTATCTGCTCATTTGGAAGTCCAGAATGATTCATCGCTTCTGTAAGTATAGCAATAAGATTTTTTACTCCATCTACCATAACATTTGTTTGTTCAGGAGTACAATCATTTCATTTTCCATTACATTGATCAACACGGTTCCTTCGGGTTCCATCCATCGTCTAAAACCCAAAAAGAATAGTGTGAGAGGAAAAAATCATGCTAGGGAAAAAACACAATAAAGGGGGAGTACCTTCAATATCTAACATCTTAGGTTAAATTCTTAGATCTTTACCATAGTTCTAGGACTATATCCTATATGTATACTTATCCTTAAGGACATCCCTCGACATACCTTAGAAATATCTCTAGTGATCTCACTAACGTCTTCGCATCCTAGTTTCCAAAGGTTGACTAAACCTTTCCTCTGATACCAACTGTATAGACCCGAAGCTTGACTTACATGGACAATACATTACTTTTGCGGAATACTTAATACATAACAAAAACATACACATAAGGACCGTAATAGTTTAGTTTCTTTGGAAGCTTGGAATAAAATCTTCTAATCGTGGTGAAAGATCTTCAAAAACTCCCATAACGATCTTCCCCTTCTTGTTTCCTAACCTAAAAACTTTCTTTATGTCATGGGGCATATAAATCATAAAAAGGGTGAGCTCAAATGCTCAGTAAGGGAAAACATAGATAACATAAAACAATCCATAAACATTTGGAAGCAAAAACTTGAACTTGAAATTTAAACATCAAAATCTTGAGCAAAGACATAAACCTTGGAAGTACGTAAGGCATATATCATAACATAACATCAACCATGATAAAATGGGAATAAAATATGTAATTGTGGCAACCATTCAGCACATGTCATGATTTCCATAGTAGCCAAGGCATTGCTGCCAAGACCATCTTAGTGGACAAAGTCCCTTTCTGAATCGAGTTCACTCCTCGTTTCAGTCCTGTAACACTGAACCAGATTAACATACCGTTCCAGCCATGTCTATATCATGAGATATAAATCTTTACCCAATGCATTGGAGGGAGATATAGGTCCCACACATCTCATAATGAAATCATTCTTTCATGTGCCATAAAATCATAAATCATACATCATAGCATAACCCATGTAATAAAATGGGATTCTTAAACATCATTCCATCATAACATAATACATAAAAGTTTGATATCATTTCATCACAAGAAAATTGAAACCATTTAAATCATAGAGACATATTACTTGAAACATACACATAGGAAATAATGTCATCTTAGATGGAAAATATTTTTGGCAAAACACTTGAAATGAATTCTTTAAGAAAACATCCTTTCTTCTTTAAAATCATTTTCTTTTCACAAAATTCCATGAAAATTTAAAAGAAAAGGGTTTTGTTGAAAATAATCATGCAATATTTTAGGGGAAGCCTCTTGAAAATGAGGTGTTATGAAACCGTAAAAATCTGTTCGCGCCGTATAAGTTAAAAATAACATTCTCCTCGTACTTTTGTCGGAAAAGTCAAAATGTACCTTATATGGTAACCAAAGGAAAGATTCCATTTATATAATGTGGTAAAAAGTCAATAACGGGTAAAAATGACTTTAACAATTCATGGAAGAATATTAAACATTTTATGAAAACATTTTTAGAAAACATGGTCATGGATGATAAACATAACCCCAATAAATACTTACGTATAAGCAATCTTAGATAAAAATGAGATTGAAAATTTATCCCTTACCTTATGTCCGATATGCTTCGTATGTATCCAAAACTACTGTATAATGATTTAAATAATGTCATTGACTTATTATAGAATCATATTCATTTTTATGATAACATATATGGTTTACTTATGACTTTATATTACCCGTTGTTTTGTAAATTCCATGTTAAAGAGCGTTTTGGGTAAAATCGTTTCATTTATCGTATGTGTTTCAACTCGTTGTTCTTGATATTATTACTTATATCCTAATTTAAGTAATTCTATAATGTAAAACATGATTTATATATAATATATATTCATTATATACATATATATTATAGATCGAAAAATGAATGAAATACACCGTTCATGGAGACGGTAGGCCGTACGTACGCATGAACGCTGTTTTCGTTTCCTTATTGAATTGAATGGAATTGAGTATATGACAAACATATATATATAAATAAATACAGTAGAATTATTATGTCATATATTTCATTAGTATTCATTATATATACTTTATAATCATTCTTGAATGGTTAATCGTGGAAAATGAATCTCATCGCGTTCGTGGAGACGGTAGTCCGTCCGTACGCACGAGCGATGATATCATTCCCATGATTGTTGAATTGTATTGGATTGTATGTATACTATTTCATAATAAATATCACTTTTCAATAATCATTTATTTACACCATTATACCCATCCATGTAAGGTGGTGGTGGAAAAACAGATTACACCGCGACGTGGAGACGGTATTCCGTACGTACGCACGCGTGGTGATTTCGTTTTCCGTAGGATGGATAGATGGTGAAATAGGGTTGTTTCATAATTATAATGACATATAAGTATATGAGTGATACTTATGTTATTACTTCATAATGAAACAACTAAAGAAGAAGAAGTGGAAGAAGAAATAAATTTGAAAGAATCGGTAACGGGCATTACCTCTTCTTTGAAGCGCCTTTTTGAAACCTCCTCTTAGGGAACTAATATTAGTCTTTGAAGAAGAAATTATCCTCTAGGATGTTTCTAGGGAAGTGAAGAAGAGAAATTGGCAGGGTTTGGCCGAGCTTTAAGGCTCAAAGTGGTGTGAGGAAGAGAGGGAGGATGTTCCCTTTTATAAGGGAGGAGAGGTGCACCTTTGGAATAACTAAAAATATTATTTTATTATAAAGTCATATTCGGTTTTTAATAGCATAAAATTGGGTTATTTAGAAGCTAAGGTAGGGATGGGTCGAAATCCTCTCATACAATAAAATTTAGACAAGTTTAGGTTCCTATTATAACCTTATCATTTAGATTTAACTTTAAGTTAGATAATTTTACTTTTACCGTGTCTTTTTGTGTTCTTACACTATAAGGTTAATAAACATACTATAACAAGACAAAAGAACCCCAAGTAGTTTATTATTAATATATATAACCCTATATAAGTCATTTGGCCGAAACGTAGATTTTTAGGAATATAATAACAATTAATAATATAATATTCTTTTAAAAACTATTTTATGTCAATTTTTACACTATTTGGTAATTGATTTTTGTGAAAATAATAAAAGAATAATTAGTTCGAAAAACGTTAATCAAATCAACACTAACATGTCATATTAACATAGAAAATTATTGTAATTCATAAAAAGTCTCAAATTACATTTATTTGGGTATTTATAACATCAATTATGTCAATATTTCATTTATAAGATAATTACTGCATCATCATTATGTCAAAAATAAATTAAATTATTTAAAGTATAAAAATTAAAAATAAATAATAATTATGTAGGAAATATTTTTATATTTCTAAATAATATTTATAGTCGAATTTATCTTATGTATAACCCTATATTAAAAATAATTTACTTATTAAACTTTGATTTTAACAATTTTAACCCTTCTTTAAATAAATTAATAATAAATGTCCTAATCTAATCCAAGTGGGCCTAAATGGTCATATTTTATTCCTAAGGTTGTTTTTGGTCTAATTAAACTTATCCAATAGAATTAGGACATGTGTTAAGGTAAGAATAATATCATTTTTACCCTTACTTACCCTATTTACTTTTAACCGTGGTAAATAAAAGTAAAAAGATACTATTCACCAAAAATTATTTTCAACTAATTGAACCACATTTTACGTACTGAAGTCAACCGTGTCTCTCGGATTTTTGAAATTCCATTCACAAAAGCGGTAAAATTATGTTTTATGGAAATTTGAAAATTCTCCTAGGAGGTGGGTAAAAGACGGTCAAAAGTTCAATAAAATTTTTATATATCTAAAATTATTAAAAAATGACTCCAATGAATTACATTGAACTTATATAGGTATTATGTTTCAATTTTGACCTAAAATAAATTTAAATAAAATAAATAATTATTTAAATAAAAATTCGGTTTTTAAATAGTAACTTAGTGTTTTCACAATTCATCAAAAATTGAAAGTTTTCAGAAAAATACCAAACTTTCACCCTTGGATAATTTTGATATTCCGAATCCAAAAATGATGTCCATTTTTAAAGATGAAAATTTCAAAATTTCAAAAAGTGGTTATTACTATTAATAACGGATAGTTTTAATAATATTTTAACATCATCTCGTTGTTTAGTGAAACTCGGTATTGCGTACAACACACGCAATCGAGGAAGGTCGCGATTGTGTGTAATGTAGCCAAGTTAGGGTCGCGTGTTGTGCAAAACTCTTTTTTTGTAGCACATAACACAAGACATTAATAAAATTAAAAATAATATTTTTCATAAAATCTCTGGGTGTTACAGTCACTTTCATGGGAATATGGTTCCAAATTGAATTATGTTCATATATATGAATATATAGAAATAAAATTTATTCATACAATAGGATTTAGATAATTTTAGGTAATTTTAACCCCTATCTATTTTGTTTAACCCCTTGTGGACCCCTTTTAACATTTACCTTCGTAAAGAATTTTTAACTTAGTTATTATTAAAAATGACCAAAAAATAAGTTGAACTTGTTAAATAATATTAATTATTAGAATAATAAATATTTACTCCATTTTATAATATTTAATATCAATAATTGGTAGAAATTAGTTTTAAAAGTAGAGCACAAAAGGAAATAAACCCAATTTTAGTAAAATGCATTTTTAAGAAACAAACTGAGTTTACCTTCATTACTTTCCATTTAAACAATATTAGATGAATGTTAAAATATTTTATTGAATATATAATATAAAACTTTATTTAAAATCAACCATCAATATATATTAATTTAATTTATTTACATTAAAACACATTGTGAACATAAAAACAATATTTTTAGAAAACCTCTTTTATTATGATAAAATACAATTATTTTAATTTATAACCAATTGAATAGTAATTAATTGATTATATATATAATAATTTTTCATAATTTAGGTTTTCATGTTCATACCCTCCATTCCAATGTCTTGGAGATCAATAGCAAGTTAAAGGATAATAATTCATTAGTATATCTTAGTATATTTAAACTCAGTGTTACGTGTAATGAAAGAAATAAAATAAATAAAATTTATTTAAAGACAAATATATCATTAAATATTGAGGTGTTCAATTATATCCCCCTTATAATAATTTCTTCTAGAAGATTTTATCACTCTGATATAAATAACTAAAGATACTACTACCTCATCACATCTTCAGGTTCACACATTGCTTTCTAAATGTAATGTTATTTCCAAAAAACATTAAAAAAGTGAGTAATCTTGTTTCATAGCACTTTATATATTTTATCATTAATCTCCCCTATTTTATATTCATAAGTGAGTTCTTTCTCTAGTGTTATGACCTATGAGTTTAGTACATGTGAATGATCTGGTATATAATTCCTCAATAGACATATGTTAAACACATTGTTAACTTGAGATACATTTTGTAGAAGTTCCAATAGATATAAAACCTTTCCAATAAGATCAATAATTTTAAATGGGTTGAAATATCTTGGTATCTACTTTCCCTTATTTCGAAATCTTATAACCTTCTTCCATGGTGATGCGCATAGGAATACCTTATCACCAATATCAAGCTGTAGATCTCATTGATGATTGTCTATATAAATTTTATGTGGACTCTATGAAACCCTGATGTGCTACGAAATGATTATAACCTTCTAAACCATTTATTCAACTAGCTCAGCACCCAATATCTTTCTTTCTCTAACTTCATCCCATTACATTGGAGTTTTCACTTCCTTCTATAGGGGGATTTATAAGGATCCATCTAAATGATCAAGTGAATATTATAGTAGTAAGAATAATCTTCCAAACTAAGATGTTTCTCCCAATAAATTTTGAAATCTAGATAAAAGAATCTCATCATATCCTCTAGGGTTTGAATGTTCCTCTCAATCTAAGTATCTATTTAATGATGATATGCAGTGCTACAATTCGTCCCTATATTTAATTCTTCTTGAAGACTTCTCCACAATTTCATAGTAAACATAAAATACTAATCAAATACAATAGAATATGGCATTATGTAAAACATTACCACTTATTTAATGTGTATCCTGGAAAGTGGATCAATAGATAAATCTTCTCTAATTGTAATGAAATTTTATTGTTTCATTAGGTGATCAACTGTAACCCAAATATAATTATGCACATTAATTTTTGAGGAGTATGATGATGAAATATATTATAATGTTTTCCTATTTTCATTCTGGTGTGTGAAATAGTTACAACATCCCCTAAGACTTTGGTCTTTCAGACTTAACTTTCTATCATACCATGAATCAAGATAAATACTCTAAAATAATCCTTTTCATGTTATCCCATTATATTTATCATTCATGTCTATATACATATTCATAATTCAAGGATGAATTGAGAATGATGAATAATGATCTTTATCCAAGATATCCTTCTACATGTCTGTTACTGATAGGAAACATACTCAGTTCTTAAACCTTATAATTATATCCCAATCACGGTTTAACCTAGGAATATATCCCACATTCTTTTATAGTTTAGAATCCTCCTTATTAACCTCTTTAATCCTCACATGTATGGATGGTTAAAAATTAATTTTAGAAGTCTATTATCTATCCCATATTCAAATTATATCAAGTCCATATTCTTAATATCCATAAATATTATATCTCTATTAATCCTTGTTGTAGAAAAAATAGAATGGTCATTCTGACTCAGAGCATCATCCAATATGTTTTCCTCCCATAGTGGCACTGTATTATGTTGTTAAAATCAATAATAATTCCAACAATCTCATTTGGAACATATTCATCACTTTCTAAATGAATATATACTATAATATTTTATTATAATTATATATATCAAATTATTTTCCATAAATATAATTCCTCTATACTTCTAATGAAAAAATTACTACTAAAAATTCCAAATAATTTATCATGTAATTTTTCTCAGGAATTTTAAATTAGCTTGAGGAATAAGCTATCACCATATCATTATTAATGAACATTCACCCTAATTTCTTCTTCAATGCATAACTAATGATCACAAATACTTATCTACAACACGGTAGTGTTAGTATAGGTGTGCTGGACAAACTTCTTTTCAGCTCTATTAAATTTTCATCACATTTATCTGTCAAGTGGAACTTGGATCCCTTCCAAGTTAACTAAGATATGGTTTTATATATCCATGAGAAATAATTCAAAAAACATCAGTAGTACCTATACAACCCAAAAAAACTATGGATCTCAGTTAACATGGTTAGTCTGGTCCATTACTCAAGAACTTGTGTCTTTTAAAGATCTACTGATATACCCTCGCTTGAGATTATATGAACCAAGAATGAATCTTTGTGTATCTAGAATTCAAACCTCCTAAATATTCTAAATTCAATTTATCCTTTCTCAAGGTCAGAAATACAATCCTCAAATAATCTCTATGCTCTAATTTTCTCTTGTAATATTTAATAATATCATCTATAAATACTACCACAGACTGACCTATGTAATCTCTAATTTTTTTTCATTAAATACATGAATATATGAAGGGAATTGGTTAGTCCAAATGGGGTCACTATAAATTCATACTGACATTACCTCATACAAAATGTTGTCTTTGGTTTAAAATGAAGGCCATTCTTGGAAAAGTATTGATCTCTACAAAGTTGATCAAATGAGTCATCAATATGGCATAGAGGATTATTTTTCATGATAAGGATCTTTTCAAGTTATTGATAATCAATTAAAAGAGGCATTGAACCATATTCCTTTATAAAAAATAGAATAGGTGAACCATGTAGTGAAGCATTATGACTTATTAATCCCTTATAAATATTCTCATGGATTTTCTTCTTCCATTCCTAAAACTCTTTCAGGGTCATTCGAATAGAGTCATTAAAATGGGTTTATCTCAAGGTACGAGCTCTATTAATAACACAAATTCATGATTTAGGGGAATACTAGGAATTATTCAATATATACATAATCATAATCCCTATCAATATCCATATATTTTATGTTAAGTTTCTTAAAAACCATTTGAGAAAAATATCCCTCATGAATATGTAATAAGACCTATACAAAAAATGAACCTTCCATTGGATGTTCATATTAATCCTTGCACCGATTGATGATCACAGGTTTATTATAAATATAAAATGGAAATTACCTTCAATTATAATTGATATGGGATATATATAGAGAGATTATATCCTTTCATAAAATTAAATCATATTCAACTTGATGTATAATCACAAGAATTTTAGGAAGCACATTCCCAAAAGCTTTTATTGGAGATGGTCTATAGACCCGAGATGTGATCATAATACCATTAAGAGTTTTTACTTCTAACTCAACATATAATCATTAAGGTGTTGATGTGATACCCTTATAAAATTCTTATGATATAAAATATTGTATAGATATAAAATCACAAAAATATTTATATTTAAAAAGTGGATGGTAAATATACATTTCACCACTTCATTTTCATGACCCACTTTAGTATTAATGATCACATAATCATTACCATTATCTCTAGTCTTAAGAGGTTGTTGATGCTGGTTTTAATCATTAAAACTCAAATTCATTTACTAATTTTTATAATGTCCAAAATCCTTTCAATTATATCATTAAATTATGGGTGATACATTTTATTGATCTTTTCACACTTCCTTTCATTGACTGGCCCCTTCACAACACTTTAGTATTCTTTTAAACTTAAAATTTTTATTAAACCCCATATGGAAATTACCCGTTTTCTTCATTTCACAATTATAACATGAGTTAATATTAATTTTCTTTCCTCTAAGGGTTTTATTATTATAATTATCTCAATATTACATCTTTCAAATTTTCCCCAAAACCATAAGATTATTTTGTGTCTCTAATTTCAATTTCCAATATGGGAGTACATAGAATGATTTCTTCATAGATATCAAAGTATCTTATTGATAATTACTTTTAGAGAAAAAATCTTAATCAAAAAATAATCAATCATCTTTTCTTTTAAGATCAATTATTAAACTGGAAGTATACCATGAATTTTTTGTTTTCCTCATAGGTACTAAAATATTTTTCATCCTTATTATTTAGCTATAGTAATTTAATTTATATTTTTGTGTGCATGGTTTAGGGAAAATAATTTTTTTTAAATAACTTTTTATACTATTACCATGTCACATATTCAATTTCCACATTTTTCTTTATATTCTTCATAAGAGTCTTCAATTGACTATCATCACTTTAAAAATGATAAATGACCAAAATAACTTTCTCATTGTCCATGGATTTGAAAATGAATAATATATTTTCTATAGTATTGATCCATTTCTCATAAATAAGAGAATAATTTGAACCACTTAAATAAGGTTTAAATTTTTATATAAAATAATAAATAGTGATTTGTTGCTTCCTTTATCTATTTGGAAGTTCAATATGATTCATGTTACTATTTATAGATTGGTAAAGTTAGGTGAGAATTACAATAAGATTTAACATCACAAAAACCATTTCATTTGGTTTATTTTGAGAATGATCATTGAATTATTTTTCATATTCAACATTAGTATGATTCATCCAGGGACTATCTATTAACTAATACCATAAATAATAGTGTGAAAAAAATAATCATAGTGAATAATAATGTAACAATGAAATATCATTAATTGGATTTCTAAATCATGACACATTATTTTCAATATATAAAACCTTATGATTAAGGTTTTTCAAATCACTGTCATCATCTATTTAAATCCATTATAATGGTTCATAAATAAAATGTTAATTAACCTAATCATATCCTTATGGAGTGTCAAGTCAGGTGTATAGTATAAATCTAACTCATCATTCACCTGTGACGATCAAGTTAATACTGAATCTGCCCCTTTAATAGTTATTACCCCTAGGTTCATATTTTCCAAAACCACATCCACTTGTTGGTATCTATAAAACGAAATATTTTCTAATAAAACAAAACTATATCTACTTTAACAAAGAATTAAGATGTAACACTATACATAAACTAACCCCCATGGTATTCAGTAATGTTATCGAAAACTATTCTCTAAAAATAACTAGAACCCGATCCGATACCAGTTAAGGTAACTTGATCATTTCATACATATATATTACATAATTTTAGATGAATATTGAATTCATCTCATAACAATAAATTCCATAGAACTATAATGTTTTAGGGTATTTGGAGACTAGATACATAATCATCTTATTCCATGAAATATCTTTAATATATACCACAATTTATTATCACATAGTACACTTATTAGACATAGCCAAATTAGAACATTTATTCATAACATGGGGAAAGAAAAAATAAGAAATTGCGAGCTTAGATGATCAGTGTGGGTAAACATAATATATTTCAATTGGTGATTGTAAATGATAATAATATAAGCATAAGAGTATGTGAAAATGATCATAAATTCCAAAAATTATACTCAATAGGTCAAAGATCATTAATCATCAATCCTGGAATAAATTGTTTCATAAAAAAATAAGTAATAAGTTTTTGGAATCTTCAATTATCAACCATGATCTATGAGAACATATTATAATCATAAGACAAAAGTTTTTTTTCATACTCATACGCATAAAAAATCATTTTCAAAGATAATGATCATTACTAAGACTTTAATTATGGATTGGGTTCAATCCTCATTCAATCATTTCATTGGTTAAGGTTCACCCCCAAGACAATATTATTGGAAAAATTCTTATACTAAAATGGGATCACTCTATATTCCAATCCATATTATCTTAGGAGATATCCATCTTTACCCATTTAATTAAAGGGATATATAATTCTGATCCCACCCATCACTTAAGGAAAACCATGCATATGTGTGCCACATTATCAAAAAAAATCATCATATCATCACATCATATCCTATGGAATGTAAATTAGATTCTTAAACATTTCATATTTTCATCATAGCATACCCATGGAAAATAAATGAGTTTCATAGACATTTTATAATATCTTAGATAGCCCTTGAGAAAGAAATATGTTTCATATAATAATCTAAAAATCATAATAATCATAATACAACTAGGTAAATAATGTGGATAGTATCATGAAATCATTTATATAGAGAAGAATAACAATAGTTAAAGTGTGTTTATGTAGATGAAAAATATATTTAAAAGAATATCTAAACATTTATTTGAAGAGAGATGAAAAATATAATTTTCTTTTGATAACATTTTTACTCAAATTTCCAAAAAACATTGAGATAATTTGTTAGATTGAAAATAAACATGGAAACCTATAAAGTTAGTTTTGAAGTAGAGAACATCCTTGACACCAAGAAAATCTGTTTATACAATTTACGTTAAAGGAGAAATTTTTTTCACACTTTTAAAATAAGTCAAAAACTACTTGTTTAGAAAACATATCTCTAAAAGGTTTATTTTAAACCCTTTAATATAAAGTAATAGTCCATGAAAATTAACTTTTTAAAAAATTTCAATTATAGGTAAAAACTTCTAAAAATTAATTTTGAAGAGCATAGATATGGAAGAAAAAGATCAATGGCCAAAGAGGAAAAAAGGTTGAATTTTCTTAAAAAAATCTTGATCATTTTAAGTAACAAAGAGAGGAAAAAGGTTCTACTAAATAAAAATTATATAAATAACTAAAGGATAATAAAATATATTTGTTTTAAAATATAAGATTTATATAATTTGTCATAATATAATTTTATCATAGGCAATCTTGAAAGAAAAGGGATTGTAATATAAAACCTTTAATCAAGTCTTTTATTTATTCATACACGTTCAAATCTCATTTATAATATATATATATATAATATACAGATATTATAGAATTATATTAATAAATATCATATTTTATATCATTCATTTATAATTTCCAATTATCCTTGTATTAATAAGTTCTTTATTAAAATTAAGTTTTAGGTGAATAATGGTATGTTTTTCTTGCATGTTTTGGTTATATGGTTCTAATAATTGAGAATTGATTATTTCTTCATGGCCTATATAATCATAATAAATACATATTTATCATATTTATTCATCATATACTCTTGTATAATTATTCATATAAAGTCACGATGAAAAATTAATCACTTTGATTTGTGGATGTGGTAGTCTATTTGTATATATGAATATCTTATTTGGAAGTTCCAAGGAACCCATATGGAATTTCCAAGTATCATGAATGGATAACATAAGACTACATGGAATGTTCTCCCATTTTATACAGTGTATCCTTTATCATTTCATCGTGATGCCTATGTGGATTTTGGGTCATCTTGTAATAAGTACCCTTCGTGTGAAATAAATTCACCACATGTAGATTGAACAATGTGACACACGACTTTGACAGAGTACACTACATATAGCTTTACTACACACCATGTAGTTCATTCCTTTTTATGATAAAAAATATGAGGTAAAATAATGTCGTGTAATTAATGAACCACATATATTTAATACACTATTCTTATAGACTGGAAACCATGTTACTAGAAGTACATGTTGAGTCCCTAGAAGTGTACTAAGGATATTCAAAAAAGATAAGTTCAGACTGTGTAGTTGGCTTGTACACAACGTTTACTTTTACTATTTATATTGAAATATTAAAACAAATCAATTTCATCTTAAATCTTATTAACTAGAGTTTCATGGGTCATTAAGTTGACAATAAAAATTGGTCATTTGGTTTCATATTATATTAAATATTTAATTAAATTTATGTAATAATTGAAACAATGAATCATGTATAGTTATTTTATATTAAAGACTCAATGCATTAAATTGTACAAACTAAATAATTTACTTGTGTTCCATGGGTTATTAACATCACAATAAACTATATGAAATTATAATACATGTCATGTGCACAATATTCTATACAAGTTCAATGTTTACAATTAAACAATATTAGGTTATTATGATAGGTAATAACTGGGTTACTTCCACATACGATGTTATGCCTTATTTTATATATTTGTTTAAAAAATATTTTTTTTATTTAAAATAACGGTGGATGGGAATATGAGGATTATTGGATAAAATAAGATAAAATGAATTAATTCACTAACAAGATAATTAAATGGATTAATTCATTCATGTTTTATCTTATTAAAAACAAACTGAAATTGATGCTAGTTAATTATTTTAAATGTATAATCATTTTATGTATACGATCGATCAAGAGATTTACCTGACTTGTTTATGATTTTTAATTATTTAATTTAATTTATTGAATGGTTTTTTCAATTTTAATTATTAAATTAAATTTTATGGACTATGATTCATCCCTCCCTCCATTATTATGTAGGACCTAAGTATCTAAGGTTATTTATATAATTTACCCTTTAATGAGTCATTTAGTTCCCCGTTATTGTTAGTGAGTTATAAATACTTGTAATAAATGGAGTATGCTATGGTTAATGGGTGGTTTTCAAGATTAATCCAATACATTACATACCCATGAGGTACATAGGTGGAAATGTGGAATGTTTCAACTCATTTCAAGACCCACATAAAGAGTTATTCCCCTAGGTTATAGTTTGATTTATTTTTCTCTCAATAAATAAACCGTTTGATAAAACCATGATTGGGTCATTTATTTATTTATTTATTTACTTCTATGAATTATTTGTATTATGGATACAAAACCATGATCAAATAAATAAATGAATTAATATGAAAGGATGGAATTTAAATAAATGGATTCTGTATAAATATTTTATCCAATATGGTTAATTAATTAAGTAAAGTAAACATAATATTAGAAATTATGTGTAAAGATAAAATTTATGCATTATAAAATAAAATATACCTCAAATATATATTATGTAAGACCTGGACTAAAATTACATGTTTAGGAATGAAAACCATAGACCTATTTGTATGACCAATTCTTATTGGGGAATTTACTATTAATGTGGATTTATTATGATGGTTATAGGTTAAATTAACCATATTACATAAAGAGAAGTATCCCTCTCTAGAATTTATATAACTTAGAGACATATATTGAGTAAATCCAAGTTAAGATTTCAGGATTGGGGATTCCACTCAATGGATAAAGGAGACACACGCCCACATCTTGAAAATAACTTCCTCCTTAAATATAATCAAGTATCTCTAACAACCCTTATTAGGGTCATGAAAAGGGGAATATAAATCCTCCACACAATATTGTCCTAGAAACTAGAAATTCTGAGTTTATTGGTGAGGACTATTGGGACTTGATTAAATAGAGGAAGTTTTAATAAAATTAATTAATTAATTATTTATCACAAAATTTGTAATTAAGAAAATAACTAATAATGTTATATTTTATAATTTTAGAAAATGGAAAATTCATTATCCATACTAACCCTACGTTCTGTTTTGTTGAAAGACTATCTCCTCACTAACAGTAACTTCTAGGTGTCGTTTGAACAACTTAGATTTGTGTATAACCATGAATGGAAATCTTATATGCTAGAATCATCAATGCCTAATCTTCATACTAACAAGACAATAGATGAAGAGTTAATTTTCTATGAAAAATATTTGAGATACACAGTCGACATTCAATGTTTTTTGTTATCATTTATTTCCAGTGAACTCATGAAGTCTCATAAAGACATTTATTTGTATAGCATGCTCATGCATCTCAATGATCTATATCAAGGTATAGATAGAATGGAGTGGTTTTGGTTATCCAAGTCTCTTTTTAGATAATTATTTCAGAGGTTTTCCTTATTGGTCTTTACGTAGACAATATCACTAGCTAAATTGAGTGTTAGGAGGTTCTAGGGTTTAATCTCCCTGATCAACTGGGCACCAATCTCATTCTTGCATCACTCCCTTAGAGCTTCACTTTCATTGTTGTAAATTTTGATATAAAAAAACTTAGAAGTCTATCCTAAACCTATTTACTCTTCATCTATATGTATATAAGTATATGAATTACTAAATAATTTCATACTTATAGTGAACATATTTGAAAGTCTGAGAGGATATATCTAAGACCAAAGCTTCTTTGCAACACCCTTGCAAGAAGAGGAAGATTAAGGATAAATCTGGGGAATTCGATGGTATTTTTCTTCATGTAGAATGAAAAAAAACTAGAAGAAAATTACACCCATCCAAAAAAGAAAAGGGGAAGCTTAATGTGCCATTTTTATCAAGGGAAATTTATCTATTTCTACCAATTGAGTATTAGATACAACTTTTAGTTCTCATATATGTATTTCAAAACAGGAACCAAGAAGATTTAAAATAATTTACTGAGGGGATATAGACTTACGAGAAGATAATGGAGCTAAACATACTATTGTGGATATTGGGGACAACCACATCACATTTCTAATAGGAATGATCTTGGTTCGAAAGGATTGTTATTTTGTGTCATCTATTACCAAAAACATCATTTCTATATCTATAGATGACACAAATGGTTTTATTTTTAATTTTGTAAATATTTTTTTCTACTTTTATAAAGATAGAAGTTTTTATTATAAGGAATATTTAAATAATGTCCTTTATGTGTTGGAGTACACAAACCAAGTAATGTCAATAGATAGTGAAACTACTTCACATGAATCATACTAATCCCATCATTTTCAACACATGCTAGGTCATGTAAATGAGAAATATTTCACTAAATTACAAAAAGATAGATATTTAGATTCTTTTAAACTAAAACTACTTTATGTATGTCATGCATGTTTATAATGAAAAATGTCCAAGAAACATTTATTACAAAAGGTGAAAGGTCCAAAGAGATTCTTTAAATAGTTCCTAATGATGTGTGTGGATCATCTCCTATTATAATAAGGGGTGGGTACTCATACATCATAACTTTTACTAATTATTAGTAGAAGTGGATATGATTTCATGATGCAGAATAAGTCAGATTATTTTTAAAGATTTAGGGAATAAAATAATAAAGTTGGGAACCATCTTGGTAAGAAGATTAAGAAACTCAACTCGGATCATGGTAGAGAATATCTTAACCAATAATTCATTTATTATTTATAAGATTTTGGAACTCAATATCAACTGACTCATCCTTATAAACCTCAATGGAATAATAATAACACAGATTTCCATGCACAACTTTCCATAAATCATATTTCAGTCACTCTTCTCTAGAAAACTATCCACATCCATCCGTAGTAACAACACATCATCAGACGCACCTCCCATGCGCCTGCCACTCGATCCCATCTTCCCTATGGATAATAGAACCACATAATATCTACTATAACCTATGTTATTCATCAATTTGTCTATAAAACATTAATCCATGGGTTTTTTGTATTACCTCAATGAATCTTGAGGTGAAATCATGCTCTAACTCACCTCAAAAAATTCAAACCGTGGCCCGATAGGTCAATAGTGAAGAAAGAAATAAATAGAAAATGAAAAAATATGATAAAAAAGTAAAACAATCACTTTCCAAACATTAATTTACAAAGATTAAAAATCGGTATTTCTATCCGTTATATCATGGAAAAAAGAAATCATAAATTGATTTAACAATTTAATTTCATCAATGGGATCATGAGAAGTATGTGAAATTGCAAAAAAGGGATAATTAGATCAAATTTATGCTTTAAATTTTTAATAAAGTGTGTGAAAACCATAATTGATGAGTCCAGCCTCAATAATATATCAATTATTAGTAAATAATGCGTTCTCCGACAATGAGGATAATCTACTATGTTCTCTACCTACCGATTCACCTCGATCTGATCACCGTTCGACATCCGATCTTGATCCGCCAACATTAGAGCTCCTCTTAAAAACCTCTTAGTGATATATGACTAATCATAGATAAATTTAATAATGAAATACATATAGATAATTATATTTAGATCATCTTAATTGAAATAAATAAATGAATCATTTATTTCAATTTAAACACAACCAAAAACTGATATCTCATTTGAACATCCGACACTGACCAAATTCAAGTCATACCTAGGGTAAACCCGGTGTTATATATTTAACTGTGGTCTCAAATTTCCAATCTGAGACTCTTCTCCGAATATATTCCAATATTTCTGAAAAAATGTTCATGTGTGATATAAAATATATTTAGTATATTTATATAATTAATTTTGTTCTCACCCATCCTCAAAATCACGTGCTTTCTCATCAACTGGCTCTAAAAATATTTCCTAATATATTTTAAAATCTTATAAGGGGAAAATAGAGTTTCTATATTATTCTCTAATTTAATTATTTTCATCCCATAAAATTAAAAACTAAAAAAACATTTGGGGATACTAAGCAATCAACTGGGTCATCCACTTCCACAATCACCCCCATTGGTTTCCTGTACTACCAAAAAACATGCCCCAATGGAAAAAAATTCCATGAAGGTTATTTCTCTTCCAGTTCTCAAAACTATTGGTTCCTTGAAAAAGGAAACTGCACTCTAAAAACCCAGCTTACCTATGTCAATATTTTACAGTGAGTCAGGCACATACCTCCTCAAATATGACGTGTGAAGAACACAGGATATCAAAAATATTGTGGTTATGATGTTAAGTATCACACCAACTCATTAATTCGAAACAGTGGTCAGAAAAAGACCCACAACCCTTATAGATAACATTACATCTTGGACAAATCTCTAAGATCCTTGAAATTACATGATATCTCAAAATAGATGATCTCATCATTGAACTCCAAAGTCCACCATCATCAGACCACAGAGGACTCTTGATATTTTTTTGGGTAGTCTTCATCCACCACTATTTAAAAAACATCCCTTTCACAAACCTCACTATCACCAACCTCTTGTGTCTCACATGTTCCAACTCTAATTCTATGTACATGAGTATACCATCGAAAAATACTACTATTAACTTACCCAATAATGGTTAAGGATCAATCTCATGAGTATTTTGAACTCTAATGGGGTGTTTAACACGCCAAAGAGTATCACCAAGAACTCAAAGCAACTGAAGTTGCTCTAGGAAGCCATACTTGGTACATCCACATCACAAACTTAGATTTGGTGATAACCTATACTATGGTCAAACTTTGATAATCACTTCACCCCAAACCATTGGTCCAAGAACTTAATGATTTTAGAGAGTGGATACTGTTCCTCATGTCACCTAGTTCATGTAAAACCAATTCACACCAAATCTCTAACACTCATTTTCCTCTCAGGTGAAAAACCCTAGTCTACCCAAGTGAACACATTGGGTCTTAAAAACCCATTTCTCTAAAATATATCGACTACACCTTCAACTTAAAAACCTCAATGGGTTCCATCTGATATGTTTTTGAAAAAAAAATCAAGGGCGATCCTGGGTTCCATTCCTTGAAAAATTCTAATTTTTGTTGCGGAGATTAACCCAAAATGTCCTTAGGAAATACATCCACATAATACACCACCACTACATGAAGAAAAGCTCATATCATTCACTTCTGCATAGGTATTACTATCCATGTGATAATAAGTCAATCATAACCTCATTCACTTGAGCTCATCCAACTCTTCCCAGGACCACTCCTTATCAAAGGTTGAAAGCTTCATCCCAACAAGATTAAAACACATCCACATTCACTTATATATGTGTGAATGGTAGATAAACAACCTATAATGAGGAAAACATTATGGGGTCTCACTGCCACTATGAAGAGATTTCACACAAGGCTCTATCTCGCCTCCCAAAGTTAGGTCACACTATCATTAAAAGCATGTGATAACTGTTCCTCCCTATAAGAGACTCAAACACAATTTTTGAAAAAAGGATCCAACGGTATCATTAGGTATTAAATAGTGGATTTGATTAGGGGTAAAGGGGATTATGGATCTGAGTGAAAAAGTAATTGGGGAAGTGAAGACACATATCATACCAAAAAGTACGCTTGAATCTATTGAGATCTCCAACTTCTTGGAACTTATTCTTACCCATGCATTTCTATTTACCACAACCAATGATTTATCTAATACCTTAGAATAATAAACAACCTAAAACACACAATTCCGTGGAACTCATCCACCACACCCCTAAACTATCCACATTGGACAAAACTGACTCACCCACATAGATTTAAGATCATATATCTAGAAACCGTCTTAGTGGGGGGATTATCCCACTTCCTTGCTTGTAAAAAATCATTCTAAACATCACTAACATGGATCTATACTAGGGCCATACAACTCCATATAAAAGACTCAAACATATGAGGAAAAAGACTGGATGGTATATATTTCTAATAGTACTATAAAAAGGCAGAAGTAAAAAAATCATACCTCAAAACACTCTTGAAGCCTATAGGTAAAGAACCACCAGTTCCTACTGTTGTTGAAGATTTTGAACACTGATCCTAGAGTATTACACCTGGGGGTGGTGTTGGTAGCATCAAACCCAAGCACTAGCCACCTCTTACTACTCCCCAACTCCTCCATCACATTTACCACCCCATGAACCTCATTACTCTAGTCGTTTACTCTACCTTTGTGGTTTGTTGACCACCTCTATGACTAAATCACAATGAGAATGAAAATCATGTGTGATATGTCTATACCCATCATAAGAAAAGAAAAGCCTCAGCCTTATAGAACTAATCTTTCCTTGAGGTCTCTAATGAACACTCCTATTTCATGACTTTCATTGCACACTTGCTATCAGTAGGTCCTACTGAACATGCACCCCTAGAAATCCCTAACTCAGAAAGTCATGATACACACTCAAACCCTGTGTATCATAGACTAACACCAAAAGATTCATCCATGAGTTAGTCTGAAATGTTATGTCCCCTATGAACCATTGGAGTTGGGTATATAAACTAATAAATAGGCGAAATCACCACCTATTGACCATTCTAAAAAAATACCTCCTCATGACTAAGCCCCTTTTAAGGATTGCTCGTGACTCATTGGGTTATACTCTCAACTCTACTATGAAAACCTCATTGGATATAATCATTGAAAAATCATACTAGGGAGAGGTCATACCATGGTAAATGAGAATATATATATATATGTGAATCCGACTTAAGAAAAATAGTCAAATGAATCAATCCTATATGATACATATACTATTGTTTCTTACAACAAATGTCTCAACATGCCAAGTTGAAAATTAGGTAGTTAGAGACACGGTGAATGAATACGTCGGACACGACATCAATACTAGGTTCCCTGGGTTGAAATCCACACTAAAGACACATTAACACAATTGCCCAAAATTATTAACCAAACATCAAAATAGAATAAAAAACTCCAAACACTATCCTAATGTTAAACTACCTTTGATACCAATATGTCATGACCCAACCCACCGGGGCCGCTTGGTTGGTAGATGGCCAAGACAAAACAACCCCATGCCAGCCTCTAAAGGCATGGGGCTATGGAAAAGTGTCGTTAAGGTATAACTAATATGGGATATTTTTACTAATATACATGTATGCACACAACCAACCATATTTATATAGAAGTGTAGTGGAATAATGATAAAATACATTGACATGTAAGGTTAAAACCATGCATGTAATAACCTCTTGAAAATAAAAATGAGCAAAAAATAGTTATCTAAAAAGTAAAAACCATGCATCAAATCACATATAATGAACAACTAATGTGGGATGAATCTTTATAATTTACATGTACACACACCCAACCATCTCCATGAAAACGTATTTGGTAATAATAATAAAAGATAGTAACATCAAGAGTAAGAATCATGCATGTAATAACCTACAAGGAATACACCAGTGTACTAAAGAGTAATTTAAAAAGTAAAGGTAAAAATACCCACCCAACTAGAAAATATGTCCCAACATGACATTAACTAGAAAATATAGAAAGATGAGAGAACCTGACTCTTGATCTCCAATCCTTGATAACTGTACGGGGTCAAATTCACCCAATTATCCCTAAGCTCTACCAATTCCACCGTTGAACTTCCCAAAAGCTTCATATGACATGACACATGTGGGAAAATCCCTTGTAGGAGTGTGTATATACTTACCCAGAATGAAACCCCAAAAGATAAAGAGGGAGTAATGGGAGATATGAAAGAGTACTCAGCTCAACCCAATTAAAGAGAGAAATCTAACCCAACAACAATGATATGAGCTCAAATAATAAACCCATATGAGAGAGAAAGGGTATCTCTATCTCATATCCTATCCAAGGATGTTGAGACATTCTATATCTCTAATTCATCATCATCTATGTTTAGAATCTCATGTTTCTTTCTAAAGAATTCAGGAAGATGACTTGTACTTCTTCACTACTCCATATCCCGATGGAGCATAATATCCAAAAGATAGAGGACCCACACCCTGGTATGATAAATAAGTACCGTCTCAACAATGATGCACAAAATATAGAGGAATATTTCTCTAGTGTGATAGGGGAGTATCATCTCCACGGATTGAGGACCCACACCATAGTGTGACATGGTAGTGCTACCTCTTTATATATACAATGAGTATGGAGGAACCACACCCTGGTGTGACAGGGGAGTACTATCTCCATGGATAGATAATTTACACCCAGGGGTGACAGGAGATTGAAAAAATTGTATTTGTATAGTGAGTATAGAGAAACCACACCCTAGTGTGATTGGATAATACTGTCTCTATTAATAGAGGATCCACACCTCAGTGTAATAGGGGAGTGCCACCTTTGTATCCATTTAATGAGTATAGAGGACCCGCACCCTGGTGTGATAGAGGAGTACCATCTATATGGATAGAGGACCTAGGACCTGGTGTTATAGGGAAGTTTCACATATATATATATATATATATAAAGATTATAAGGTATATACACCCTAGTGTGATAGGGGAGTACCTTCTACATGGATATAGGACCCGATCCCCAGTGCGATAGGGGAGTGGAACCTATAAATCTGTACAGTGAGTGAGGACCAATTCCCTAGTGTGTCATAGGAGTATCGTCTCCATGGATAGAGGACCCTCACCATAGTACAATAGAGTAGTTATGAATACATATATGTACAAAAAGAGTAGATTAAATATACCCTGATGTGACATGGTAGAATTGTATCCATGGATAAAGGACCCATACTCGGGTGTGACAATGTCGTTCTACATATATCTTAACTTTCTGATGATCCCACCAGATCAATTCCACCATCGAAGATCACCTAAATAAGATTCACACTCTAAACATCTCACATCATAACTCAAAATCCATATAGTAGGCTAATATTGTGTTCTAATTGGGATAACACTCTGGACAGACTACTCATGGGCCAAAATATGATTCTGGAGAAAATTCTAATAAGCGCATACGGATCATCATGAGTCCATCAGACTAAACCATAAAACCACCAATATTTCACCACAAACAATCCAGAATTTACAAACATATCACATAATTCTGATCCTCTTAGAAAAACACATGGGATAGGCTATTCACCTTCCTAAGTCAGAAACTCAATTAAAAAAATTCATTTTACCATAACTAACATATATGTTGCTTCAAGGTCCAAAGCCACAAGTATGAAAAATGTGCCTAACATTATTCTTGAAACATCATCATAAATTCCAGGGTCATGATTCCTCATAAGGTTCTTCAATATTATGTCATATAAAGAAGATATATCAGATACTAAATTATTTAATAATAAAATTATTATTATTATTATTATTATTGGGTACCCTTTGGACCTGATATGAATGTTCGAATTAACTATCCATCACTGGTCTTGAGTCATCTATCTAAATACCATGATTATGATGTTGGAGATGGATCGCCAATCCGACATCACACAACAAAGTTACTGCCAAATATAGATTTAATAATAATAATAATAATATATTATTATTATTATTATTATTATTTTTTATTGTTATTTTATACCATGTTCAATGGGGGTGATCCATGATCAAACAGCTACCCAAATTAAAATTACCATATTCTTCCTTCCATATTTAATAAATACAAAATATATTTATAATAATATTTCTAATAATATCATTATTATTAATATAAAATATATCTATATATGTTTGCATGGGAATTCATACACATCTCCCTAACTCCCCTAAAATATATTTATAATATAATATAATAATAATATTATTATATATCTAACATATTTTTTATATGCGTAGGGGGTTCCACAACCTCCCCTCAATATAGTCTCTACCAGCCCCATTTACTTCATTTATTCTGCTATCTTTTTTTTTTCAATTATTATTATCATCAATAATAATAAAAAATAAAGAAAATCTCTACCCATTCATGTGTCTGGTGGGACATCACACCCAAGACAAAATAATTAATCAATAATAATAATAATAATAATAAAACTTCAACATTAATATTATAATTAATAATTAATATTAAATGTTATTATTATTAAAAATAATTATAACACACATCACTATACACAACAAGACAAAAATTTGATTCCAACCATTCCTAACTTGAAAATAATCCACATCTATCTGTAGAAAGTACACGTCCCCAAACGCACCTCTCATATGCCTTCCACTTGATACTGTTGCCCCTACAGATCCTAGATCCATGGAGTATCACTTGTAACCTACTTCCTTCATCAATCTATCTACAATCCATTGATCCTCATGTTTCTCATGCCACCTCAATGAATCTGGGGGTTTGATCATGATCAAAATCGCCCCTAAAAATTCAAACCACACCCATATAGTCCACTGTTGAAGAATAAGACAAACATAGAGGATAAAATCACAAGAACAAATTAAAACCACCATTTATCAAGCGTTCTTGTCAAAATATTACAAACAGGGATTTCCAATGGTTATATCATGTAAAATGAAATCATAAATTGATTTAGTAGTTTAGTTTTATCAACAAGCTCAAGTGAAGGGAGTATAATCACAGAAAAAAGATAATCAGATCAAATTAATGAATTAAAAATTTAATCAAGAGGGTGGATGATACAAATAATGAGACCTATATCAATATTGGGATAATTTTTGGTGAATAACACATTTTTCTGTGATGAGTATGATCTGATGCGTCTGCTACCTTTCAATTCTACTTGATCTGATCACCGATCGTTTTCCAACCTCGATTCACCAATGAAGGTAATTAGAGATCCCCTCAAGAAACTCCTCGATTTATGAGACTAATCCTAGAAAAAATTCATAATAAAATATTTATAGAGGGTTAGATATAGTTCATTTAAATTAAAATAAATAAATAAATAATTTATTTTAATTTAAACACACACTCCAACGACTGCCTCCTCTGAACATCTGGAACTAGATGACATTATGTGTTGTCTAGGGTAAAACCCACATTTTGGATTCAACCATGGTCTCAAGTTTCTGATCTGATACTCCATTACGGGGATATTCCAATATTTTTGAAAAAAACATGTATGAGTGATATCAAGTATTTTTAATATCTTTATAAAATTTATTTTGGGATCATCGGTCCTCAGAATCAAGTGTCATCTCAGTACATGGATATAAAAATGTATCTTAATATATTTCTAAGCCTTAAAAAGAAATAAATGAGTCTCTATATATTGTGTTTGAGAAATAATGGTGAATTTGAGGGTCATGGTACACAATAATTGACATTGGAAAATATTCCACAAAGCCTCGTGGAAGAAGAAGTTATCCTAGAGACATAAGTAGTGTATAGTAGTACAAGGGAGATTGGAGAACCATAACACTATTTTATTCTAGTAAATAATAATGGTGACTAATTATTAAATGATAATAATGATCCTCTATCCTATAAAAAAGTAGTTAGTGGAATAGATGATACCAAGTCGTAAGAATCCATTAAATTTGAAATGGATTCCAAATACAAAATATAAGTATCATTTTTTGTAGATCCTCCAGTGGATGTAAAGACTATTTGTTTCAAATGGGTATTCAAGAAGAAATTGGACATGAAAGGAACAAAAAATACCTATATTAAATGACTGGTTGCAAAATTGTTTAAACAGTATCAAGGCATTAAATATGAAGAAAATTTTTCACCAGTTACAATTATTAAATACATAATTATTATTCTATCCATTATGTCCCTCCTTGGCTATGAGATTTGGAAAATGGATTTTAAAACATCCTGTCTTAATGGGAACCTTAAAAAGGATTCCTATGTTTCACAACATGAATGGTATGATTCTCCAAAGGGTGTCCACAAGATATAAAAATTGAAATAATCATTTATGGATTAAATCAAGAATCTAGATCATAGAACAATTGATTTGATAAAGCTATAATTGATTTTTTTTATAATTAATGAATGTCATCCTTGTTTCTGTAAGAAGTGTAGTGGGAGTTTTTTTATTTTCTTAATAGTATATATTGATGACATATTACTTCTTGGAAAATAGAAACTAGTCTTACAGTCTGTTATGGTTTGGTTGACTAAATGCATTTCCAAAATGGACTTAAGAGAGGCAAAATATATTCATGGGATCAAAATACATCATGATAGATCCAGGATGCAACATGTCCTAAGTCAAAGTATATATATTAATAAGATATTGAAGTTGTTTAGTAAGGAACAATCTAATAGGTTATTGTTTTTTGTGTCACATGGAATACATCTTTCTAATAAAATGTGTCCCTAAACACATGAGGAAAGACAAAGAATAGAAATTATTCCATATGCATCAGTGATTGGTTATTTCATGTTTTCTATGGTATATACTAGTATATATTTCACTTACGCATTAATTGTGGATGGTATATATCAGAACTACCTGGGTGATCACCATTGGATGCCAGTCAAGACTATCTTTAAGTAACAAAGGAATAATAAGAAGATGTTTTAGGTATATGGAGGAGATGAGTAACTATTTATTAGATTATATTCATATTATAGTTTCAAAATAGATCAAGATGATAGTAAATCACAAACTTGAGAAATATTCACGTTTAATGGAGGTGTTGTGATACAGAAGATCTCAAAGAAGGTTGTGCTCATGGATTCTGTAATAGAGTCTGAGTATATTTTGGATTCTGAAGTGAAAAAATAAGTAGTATAGATTTGTAGATTTGTCCATGAGAATGAAATAATAACTATCATTAAATATCCTATCACACTCTATTGTGATAATACTATAGTGGTGTCCCTTTCCAAGTATCCAATACCACATCAAGGGATGAAGCATATACATTGGAATTATTATACCTTGATGTATTTTTTAGTTAGGTTGGGGTGAAGTGAGAAGTATTTCAATGGAACCAAAACTAGTGTGCCCCTTAATTAAATCCTTGACTCAACAAAAACATTATTATCATTTGAGTTCTAGTGGACTAAAATTTATAGGAATTTAGGTCTAGTCTAAGTGGGAGTTTTTTGTAGTTGGTTTCCAAGGACCAGATGGTTGTGATTTGAATACATAAAAATTAAATGATTGAAAGAATTATAAAAATATATTATTACATATTTTTCATTATTCTACATGAATATGATGTAATAATGTCATAGAGTATCTATTGCATTGATAATATCATATTAGTTCCCCACTATGATGAGAACCTTGAAATTACATGAATACATTCTAAAATATATTTCTATAGTTACATAAAGTCATATGATGGGACACATAGAATGTTACTATCAGGTGTAAGTACTCATAAGTGGGAGAGGCTTCTTCAAATGATGTTTTCACTTGGTAGTCTCCAATATTTGAGATTATGAGAACAGACCCACCAGTAGAAATTCCACATGTTTTATTATCATCAGATATTTCTGTCTACGAGAAATTTTAATGGTCCTTTGACTTTAAGATTATCATTGATTTATATTTTTTTAGAACACATAGATTTAATGATGAAAACATTCATGCCATATGTTGGTGGGAAGTAGGGAACATTCGGTGCTTCACGGATGGAATTTTATTAATGGATAAGTCGAGGAAGGATTTTCCCTTCCATATTTATAGAATTTATTATCTTATTCCTCTAATTGGAATATAACTGTCAAATTAAATTCCATGTCCATGAAAGAATAGAGTGTTTATTTCAAATATTCAAAGAATAAATCATTGATTATATAGTTTGGTAACAAATATTTGAAATTTTCTTGATGAGATATTGTGATAAAGGTGTTATATTACAGAGTGAGTGTTTGTATGCAGTTTTCATCACTGAGGCATTAAGTTCATTATCTTGTGTTCCCTGAACCATTGTTGGATAGTAATATTGGTCTTTGAGAATTCCCATTTAATGTTAATGAGAATTAATTCTAGAGGGTCACACACTACGTCTTTCTATTGATCTCAATTAAATTATATTGTAATTTAATTAATGGAATAAATAGTATTCTTAGGATAGAGGAATAAATTTATTTACATTTTATCAATAAAAAAATTATTATGAATAAAATATTTAATCTAAAAATTTATTTAGGTATTCAAAAAAAATTAGTGTAGTTATAACATAATAATAGCATGTTTAGTGAATAATATTATTTTATTAGATGATTAAATTATAATTTTTATTGCACCATTTTCCACTCATTTCATATAACATTATTATAATTATTATTTTGGAATGGGGGTTAATAATGGATATTATATTATTTTAGAGTCATCTAGAAATTAAATAATATTTTAACCTAAGACCTATCTCCATAAATAGATACTTTTTTCTATTGTGTAGGGTTTATCGAGAAATATAAAATTATTATGTTAAATGAATTCTCCATAAAATTCCCTTTTCTCTCTCTCTAAAGAATAATTAATGCAATAGAGATTTTTTATAAGATCTAAGGACGAGAAATAGACATGAATAACTCAAGATAGTTGATTCAAAATGATATCATCCTAAAAGAAATCGGCATTTCTCATACATAAAATGATCATGCGTGGATCATTCCTAGAGTGATTATTCACTTGGATCCTTAAAGTGCAACTAAGGTGATCTTTAAAGGGTTTCTAAATTATCAAAATATACACTAAAGAGTGGATCCTAATATAAGGTAAATAATATTTCAAATTTAATAAAATATTCATAAATTTAATTTGTAAGATCTTCTATGGGTTATGGGTTTTAATTTGTCAATATATGATTGGAAAAATTCCATTGGTCATGGATTTCATATCACATAAAATCATTCGAGTGATCCATCAGGTTGAAAAAATATATTTTTTGATTTTCCACCTTTCCTGGAACTTATTCTACCACTGGAACCTTTATGTTGTATCAGATAGGTCACATTAAAAATTTATAATTATTTATTGTTGTTCATTTAAAAGTTAAGACTCATTTCATGTTTTAATTCATTTTGATATATCATATAAATATTTTCATCCTCTTCTTCATTAATTTTAAATATTACCAAAATCAGTTAATAATTAATGAATTTTATGTATGAAGATCCCATATGGATGTTCCAAGGATCCAAGATGGATAACATAAAATACTATATGGAGTTTAATCTCATGTTACATGTCATGTATCCTTGTTCATTGCACATGGATTCCCGTATGGATTATGGGTCATAGTGTAATAATTAAACACTTCATGAAATAACTACACCACATGTAGACTATCAAGGGTGGAACATGGATTTTCCATAGTACTCACTATTTAGTTTTACTAGATATCATGTTTTCTACACATTTTCATGAATAAAAATGATGTTTCAAACTTTGTCATGTAATTAAAGCACCACATTTATTTAATACATGACGCGTATAAACTAGAAACTGTGTAACAAGAAGTACATGTTTTGTATCCTCTGTACATGTTGTGTACTTCATAAATGTTCACGACAAGTACACACTAAGTCCCTAGATGTGTACTATGCATATTCGGTAGAGATAAGTACACTCCATGTAAATGGATTGTACAGACTATGAACATTACCATTTTATGTAGAAATATTAAAATTATTTAATTAATCCTTAAACCGTATTGACTCTTGTTTCAATGCTAATTAATTTTATAGTGTGTTCAAGTGGTTTGGTTTTATATTATATTAAAATTATAATTAATTTAGCATAATATTCGAGACTGTTAGTCATATATGGTTATTGTATATTAAGATAAAACACATTAAATTGTACAAGCTACATAACATTCCAATGTTATGTGGGTCATTAAGTTGATAGTTTATTCCCTGAAATTATGACACATTCAATGTCAACAATATTTTGTATGACTTAATTATTGATAATTAATCCATGCTGAGTAGTTCAAATAGGTAATGGCTGTGATTCTTCCAATTACATAGTGGTGTATTGTTTAATTGATTTTTAAATAAAATAAAATAATTTATTTTATTTAAACTCATATTAGATAGAAATATTATAATGATTGTATAAAATAGGATAAAATGAACTAATTCATTAATAAGATAATTAATTAGATTAATGCATTAATATTTTATCTTATTAAAAGATAAAATTGGAATCAATGATAGATATATTTTCTAAATGCACAATCATTTCATGTGTATGATTGATCATGACCTTGGATAGACCTCTGTATGAGTTTTAATTATTAAATTTAATTTGTTTCATAGTTTTGATATTTGAATTACTAAATTAAATTTGATGGTATGAAAGTCATCCCTCCCATCATTATTATGTAGGAACTATGTGTCTAATGTTATTTATGTGATTCCCATTTAACTAATCCTTTAGTTACCCAAACCTATATGAAATTTATAAATACTTATAATAAATAGAGTCTCCCAAGGTGGCTTATAGAGGTAGTTCAAGACGGAACTAAGGTATTTACAACCTAGAAGATACACAGATGGACATGTGGATTGCTACCACTCATGCCATGAATAGTACAAGGAGTTATTACACTAGGTCATAGGTTGGTTTATTGTTTTCTCAATAAATCATTCATTACATAATATCACTATTAGGTAATTTATTTTATATTTCTATGAAATATTTATTTTATGGTTGTAATACTACAATCACATAAATAAATAAATTAATTTGAAAAGATGGAATTTAGAACATGAGCATCAACCTGGTTAGTGAGGAATCTTAAGTGCATCCGGGAGACCCAGGATCAAATCTAGGTGGAGGCACAATTTCCAGGTACTATATAAGTAATGTAGCAGACACTATAGTGTAACTGTAGCAGGTACTGTAGTGGAAACTATAACTGGCACTGTTTGGCATTGTAGCGGCTGGGTATTTTCCCCCGTTTAGGCCTTCGGGCCACCGATTTGGTTCCCAAGTCCTTTAAGGCCTTCGGGCCACCCAACCTTCAGGCCAGTAAGGCCTACATGCCACCTCAAGGCCTTAGGGCCACTTTAAGTGTAGATGCAATCCTGACAACCAATAATGAACAAGCTTTGAACGAGGATGAGCAAGGAGAATTCACCACTTTAGAAGCTACACAGATTACAAGAATGAGAGGGCATGACACCTACCATCGGGACAATCCTGTAAGTGCATGGGATAACCTATCCAAATTTCCATGCGAATATGGAGAGCTTATTTCACGATGTAGATGCTTGGGAGGAGAAGTTCCACGTGGTTAGTTTGGGTTGTATGTAATGTTTAAATCCTATGAGAAATGAATTCCTATAAGGCCTATGGGCCATGTAATACTTACGCTTACGGGCATTTTAAGGGTTCCACCTCACCCCTTCATAGGTGGATTATCAAAATCAATAAAAAAAGAAGGCATTCGGGCCATTGGATGGAAAGATAGAATTTAAATAAATGGTTTATGTGTAAATGTTTTATCAAACATGGTTAATTAATTTAGTTAAATTCACCTAAAATTTAACAAGACATGTAATGGATAAAACATGATAAAATTTATGCATAATAAATATAAAAATCCATAAATATATATTATATATAATTTGGCCACCCATTAATTTATTAGGAATGAAATCCTTAGAACTAAGTGTTTGACCAATGCTCGATGGGACACTTACTTTTAACATGGGTTTATTATGAAGGTTATGGTTTGACATAACCATATTACATTAAGAGAAGTTTTTATTTCTAGAATTTATGTAACTTGGATGCAAGTGTTTAGTAAATCCTTGACAGGATTTCAGGATTGGGGAGTCTTCTCAACATATCAAGAAGTTTCATTCCCATAGTTTTAAAATAAATTCCTACAAAAACACCTTCAAATAGCATGAAAAAACCTCAATGGGGATATTCAAAGGGGTATATGGGTACTTTCCACTATAATTCCCTGAAAACTAGACATTCATAGTTCAATAGTGTGGGATATTGGTACATGATAAAATAGGAGGAGATTTAATAAAATCAATTAATTTATTGTTTCTCACTTGTTTGTAATCAAGAAAAGTATTAATAAAATGCTATTTTATAATTTAAAAAAAAGTAAAGTTCATCATTCACACTATCCTAAAGATCTATATTGAATAAATATCATCTCCTCACAGGTAGTAACATCTGTGAGTGTTTCAGATAGCTTCGGGTCATGTTTTTCCATGAAATGAAATCTTAAATTCTAGAATCTTGAATGCTTGATCCATTTACTATGGAGGTGAGTGATGAAGGGTTCCTTATCTATGAAAAACATTTGAGTGACATGGTTGATTTTCAATGTTTGATGTTATCATCTATGTCTAGTAAAATTCATGAAGACTCATAAAAACATGGTTGCTTATAACATGCTCAAGTATCACTAATATCAATATCTAGAGAGAGATAAATAGGAGTATTTTGATATCTACAAGGCTATTTTTCTGATAAATCATGGAGTGGGTTTCCCATCTATACCTCATATATTCAATCTCATTGACTACATTGAGTTTCTAGATGTTCTAGGGTGTCAAATCCATAAATAACTAGGTATCAATCTCATTCATTCATCACTACTTCAGTTCTAATCCATCTTTGTTGTTAATTTTATTATGAAAATCATTAATAAGACTCTCCCATATCTTAGTAATCTTCTTTTCTAGGTTAGTAAGGATACAAATAGTGGACATCCTTTCATCATTATGGTGAATAAATGAAAATTTCAATAGAATATCTCTAAGGAAAAACCTTCTTCAAAACACCATTCTAATTATAGGAAGGTTAATGTGAAATATAGGGAGTATGATGTTG
Source organism: Viscum album (assembly GCA_963277665.1). NCBI lineage: Eukaryota > Viridiplantae > Streptophyta > Magnoliopsida > Santalales > Viscaceae > Viscum > Viscum album. The sequence continues at coordinate 864,780,513 of OY728134.1, read as the reverse complement.
TTTATTTAGAATATAGAAGGAAGGGACACTAAAAAAAATACACCCACAAAAATAATCAAGGGGAAGATTCCTGTTCATTTGTTATCTAGTAAAATTTATCTATTTCCACTAATTGTGTATTTGATAAATCTAGTGGTTCTCACATATATATTCAAATACATGAACCAAGTAAATTATAGAGAATTGATTGAAGGGTGGTAGACATATGATCATCTAATGGATCTTAAAATTCTATTGTGTCTATGATGGACTACCACCTCATGTTTCCAACTTGAATGATATTGGTTTTTAATAAATGTTATTTTTTCTCAATATATTACCAAAAACATTATTTTGGTATCCATACATGATATGGATTGTTTAATTTTCACGTTTTGAAATAAATGTTTCTAATTTTATAAATATATCATTTTTATGTTATGTAATAACGATCTTTATTTGTTGGGTCACAAAAACCAAGTAATAGCAATCGATAATGAAACTACTTCCCATGACTCATACAACACCGAATTTAGGAATCAATATCTATGTAATGTAAATGATAAAAATTTGACAAAATTACATATAGATGGGTATTTAAATTATTAATAATTAAAACCACTTGGTGTATTTCATGAATTTTTACAAGGTTAAATAACAAAACCCCTATTTAGTGGAAAAGGTGAAAGATCCAAAGATCTTCTTTAATTAGTTCAAACTGATGTGTGTGGACTATTTTTGTTGAAGTAATGGTTGGGTACTCATGCTTCATAAATTTTACAAATTATTTTAGTAGATATGGATATGTCTACTTGATGAGGTATAAGTCAGATTCCATTGAGAGATTATAAGAATACAAGAATGATTCTGAGAAGCACCTTGGTAAGAATATTAAGAAACTATATTCAGACCATGTATAATATCATAATTAAGACTTAATTGATTATTTATTAGAGTTCATGACATTATCTCGAATCAGTCTTCTTTACACACCTCAGTGTAATAGAGTATGTGAAAGGAGGAACCATGCATTATTAAATGTGGCGAGATCAATGATGATTCATGAGATTATATATTATCCTTTTGGAGATACACATTATAAAAAGTGTCAAAAATACTAAACCATGTGTAAACCAAGGTACATGTTGGTATTCCATAACAATTGTGAAATATGAATAAACTAATGTTTTCATAAATAAATGTTTGGGGTTTTAAAGTGTTTTTTATACCTATTTAGGTAACAAGCTTTCACCGAGAAACACAAAGTGTACCTTTATAGGATACCTCTAATAAATATGGGTTATTACCTATACAACCTCTCAGACCAGATGTTAATAGTGTAAATATAGTTCATATTTCTTAAGAGGTATCACATATCAAAAAGGGAATGTGGGAGAAATATATAATTTTATTACTTTGGGGATTATGGTATTTAAGAGTGGACACATCAAAGGATTCCACAAATCCTCATGGAGGAAGATGTTATTCCATAGGCATAAGTACTATATAGGAGTAAAATATTGGTTAATGAACCAGAATGGTATGATTTTTTAGTCACCTAGGATGTTGAATAATTATTAGTTGATGATAATTATCCTTCAACCTACAAATAAGTAGTAAGTGGTGCATAAGTTTACATGTGGAAAGAATCCATTAAATTTCAAATGGATTCCATGTACCAAAACCAAGAATTAATTTTGGTGGATTCTCCAATGGATGTAAATCATATTGATTATAAATGGGTATTCAAGAAGGAACTAGAAATGGAAGGAAAATTTAATACCTATAAAGAATGACTAGTTAAAAAGGGTTTAAACGGTTTCAAGGCATTGAATACAGAAAAACCTTTTCACCACAATCAATATTGAAATACATAAGAATTATACATAACATTGTGTCCTTCCATGACTATGGGATTTTTAAAATATATTTTAAAAAATTAGTTAATGAAAACCATCAAGAATATGTATATATTACAAAACCCAGATGGTTTCTGACCCTAAATAATTTTAATAAGATATGTAAATTACAAAAAACCATTTATAAATTAATGAAAGCTTATATGACATCGAACATTTTATTTGATGATTCCATAATAGAATTTTTTTTCCATAAAGAATGATTGTGACACTTGTGTCTATATGTGGTTTAGTGGGAGTGTTTTCATTTTCTTAATTGTATATGTTGATGACATATTACTTATCGGAAATGAGACATCGACGTTATAGTCTGTTAAGGCTTGGTTGAATAAATGTTTTTACAAGAAGGAATTAGGTGAGGTTGTATATATTAATATGGTCAAGATCTATTTTGATAGATCTAAGAGGATTATCTACATAATCCAAAGTATATATATTAACATGATATGAAAGTGTCCCAGTATTGAACAAAACATCGCTTATGTATTAAGTGAATTAAGCAGATATCGAGAAGACCCTGGTCATGACCATTGATGGTAGTCAAGACCATCCATAAGTACTTTAGGCATACTAAGGATATGTTCCTAACCTATAGAGGAGATTAGAAAATAATCATCATAGGATAGGCATATACTAGTTTTCATACAGATCAATATGACATGAATTCAAAAACAGGATACAACTTTACTTTGAATGGAGGTTTTGGGAGCTAGAATAGCTCAAAGTGGGTTGTAGTCACAAATTCTACTACAGAGTCTGAATATATTAAAACTTCTGAGATAGATAAATAAAAATTATAGATATGAAACATCATTTAATATCTTTATGTCATACCTAGTAGTAATTATCCCATCACACTCAATTAAGATAATACTATAGTGGTGTCCCCTACCAAGGAGCCAAGGTCAAATCGGAAGATAAAGCATATGCTTCAGAATTATCATATATATAGATATTTTTCTCATATATTTTAGGGTAAAGTGAGTACTACTTACATGGAATACAATCTAGTGGGACCCTTGAATAAATCCTTAACTCAATATAATCAATATTTTCATCTATGGTCTAGCAGATTGGAATTTGAATGCAGTTGGATCTAGTCCCAGTGGGATTTTGCTTAATTTGGATTGCTTATACGAACTATTTATAATTTTATTATGTGAATATTATATGATTTAAATATTAATAAAATACATTATTACATATTTTTCATGACATTAATTTAATAAATACATAGAATAAATGTTACATTATTAATCTTGTAGTAGTTCCCTACTATGATGTTAACCATGAAATCCCATAATGATATCCTTTAATATAGTTATATATTCAAATAAAGTTCCATTCTGAGACACATATAACATGACTATCATGTGAAAGTCATCATAAAAATAAGATCCTTCTTCTTATGAAGTACTCACATGGTAATCTCCAAGATGGGAGATTATGAGAGCAAACCTATCAGTAGGAATTATGTATGTTTTGATGTCATCAAATATTCCTATATGTGTGAATTTATAATGGACCTTATATTTTAAGATATTAATTGATGCATTTCATGACTTTCATACTTAGATTTACTGATGACAAACATCATTCCTTGTTTTGGTGGGAAGTAGGAAATGTTGGGTGCATAAAAAATGACTTTTTATTAAGGGATACATGAAGGATGTATTTTTCCCATCTATCTTTATAGAAGTTTATATCTCATCCCTTTCATTGGAATATAACTATCACGTTAAATTCCATGTACATGGTGTAAGTATGTGTTTATATCAGATAGTCCAAGAAAGACACATCGACCATATAGGTTGGTGACACAGATGTTCAACATTCATTATGATATATTATAATAAAGGTATAATATTATAGAGTGATTATTTTTATATGTTTTTCATCATTGCAACATTAATTTATTTCTATAGGGTCCCTTGACCCATTGCTAGATAGTAATGTTTGACTTTAGGTAAGATTGACTAATTACAATGAGAAAGAATGATAGAGGGTCACACACTAATTGTTTCTGTTGATCTCGACTAAATTATATTTGAATATAATTAAATGAATTAATATTATTCAAATGTCTGATGAATATTTTTATTTACATTTTATTGATAGTAATATTTATTGATTACAAAAATATTTAATATAAATATTTAATAGGGAAATCAACAAATACTATAGGAGTTTGAACAGACCAAGACTATATCTGTTGATATATATTAATTTAAAATATGATTAAATTAAAATTTTTATTTCACAAGTTAACATGCATTCCGTAAAATAATAGTATTATTATTATTATTATTATTTTTTCATTGGCTTTAATAAAGTTTATTATATTATTTAAGGTTAATAATGTAATTGAATAATATTTTAACCTAAATGATATCTTTATAAATATATGGTTATATATATTTTGTATGGTTAATAAAGAAACATATAATTGTTTCACAAAACAAATTCTATCTCTAAATCATTTTTCTCTCTCCATCTTAAGAATAAGAAACTCAAGAGATATTCCTTCATGATCGAAGGATGAGAAGTCAACATAAGCAACATAATAAAATTTATTCACTATTCTAAAACCTAAAAATCAATTGGAATTTCTTAGATATCAAAGGATCACATGTGGATCACCACTAGAGGGAACATACACTTGGATATTTATAGTGAAACAATGGTAATTTGGAAAAGGGTTTTCATATGATCAATATCTATATCAAATAAAGGATCCTAAGTCGAGGTAAATCATTTCTTCATATCTTAATAAATTAATTAGAAATTTAACATTAATGATCCTCTTTGGGTTATGGGTTTTCTTTAGTTAATATCCCATTAGAATGATATCATTGGTTATGGTGTTCATGTCATTGAAAATATTATAAATGATCCATCAAATCAACAATATTTGTTTTTGAAACATCACCCTATAAGGTACTTCAGTTGCTCCTAGAACCATCATGTTTATTGGATTTAGTGTGCTAGGAACAAATTTTTATACCTTTATTACATTTATATTCTATGATTTTAATATTAATAAAATATATTATTACATATTTTTCATTGTTCTTTATGAATTTAATTTTTTAATTACCCAGGGTCTCTGACACATTGATTAGGTAGTAGTAGTTCCCTGCTATGATAAGAATCTTGAAATTTCATGATGATATTCTTAAATATAGTTATATGCTCTGATAAAATTCTGTGATGGGAAACATAGAATGTGACCGTGAGGTGTGCGTACTCATAAGAGAATGAGGCTTCTTCTCATGAATTTTTCACATGGAAATCTATAAGATGGGAGACTGTGAGAACAAACACACCAATAATAATTTTTTATGTTTTAGTGTCATCAAATAATCCTATCTATGAGAGTGTTTAATGTTCCATAGACATTAATATTATCATTGATACATGTTAGGGACCATACACTTAAATTAACTTATGAAAATCTCCATTACATATATCAGTGAGAGTTATGGTTTGTTAAGTGCATTATGAATGAGATTATATTAATAGGTAATTTGAGGGAGTATTTTTCCCATCCATATTTAGAGACGTTGATATGTGATCCACTTGATTATAATAGAACCATCCCATTAAATTCCTTGGTCTTGGTGTAATGACATTTTTATTTTGTATTTTCATTAAAAGATGTGTCGATCACATAGGTTGGTGACATAGATGTGGAACATGATTGATTAGATATTGTGATTATTTTACACAATGGGTGTTCATATTTGGTCATCATCATTATGAAATTAAGTACTTTCTCTTGGGTTCCTTGATCCATTACTAGATAGAAATCATGGACATTAGGTACACCCTCTAAATTCCCACAATAAATAATCTTCTAAGGTCACACACAAAGTTCTTCCATTGATCATGATTAAATTAAATTTTGATTTGATTAATGGAATAAATATCATTCTCAAGACTGAAAAATAATTTTATTTATGTTTTATCAGTCACAAATATTTATTAATGAATAAAATATTAAATTTAAATATTCATTATAAACTTCATTAAATTCTAGTGGAGTTCCAATGAACCAAAATAATTTATGGTGAAAAATGTTAATTTAGAAGATTGTTAAATTATATTTGTTGTTATGAAAGTTAATGTGCACATCGTAACATAATAATAATAATAATAATATTTTTAAATGGGGTTTATTAAAGGATATTATATAACTTAAGGTTCATCATGAAATTAAATGATATTTTAACTTAAACCCTAGATACATATATAGATGGTTATGTCTATTATGTAGGGTTAATCAAGAAATATAGAATATTTATGCACAACGAATTCAATCTTAAATTCCATTTTATATCTCCCTCTCTAAAATTAGAAATGAAAGAGAGATTTCTTCAATATCTAAAGATGAATGATCAACATGAACGATTCTTGACAATTGATTTGTTGCACTTGAACCTGGAAATAAATTGGGATTCCACAGAGATCAATGGAGCACTTGAAAATTACCACTAGAGGGATACCTCACTTGGATCCTTAAAATGCAATGAAGTTAATTCAGAAAAGAATTTTTGGATGATCAACATTTACATTAATTAAATGATCATAATAAAAGATAAATAATTTCTATAAATCTAAATAAATTAATTATAAATTTAATGTGCAAGATCCTCTCTATGTTATAGGATTTCTATAGTCAATATATAATTGGAAAGTAGTCATTGGTTATATTTTTCACATCATTGAAAATATGACAAATGATTCCTCTTATCGATTTTTTTATTTATTTCCTTTCTCAGCACTTCCACTATGTCCAGAACCTACAAGTGGTATCAGAGTGGTCAGGTTTAAAATTTATAATTATTTATTTTATTATTGATTACTATGAATTTAAAAATTGAGATTCATTACAAGTTTTAATATTTTTTCTTGATGTATCATATAAATCACTTTTTACTCTTATTTGTTTCTAAAAAATGTTACCATGAACGGTTAATGATTAATAAACTTGACATATATAGATCTCATCTAGAAGTTCAAAAGTTCCTAGTTGTACAACATGAGACTTAGTCTGATTGGTGAGGTCTTGGAAGGTGAATCCAAGACACTCGGGATCAAATCCGGGTGGAGGTGTATTCCTGGGTATTGTGTCAGTACTATAGGAAGAACTGTTCGGTACTGTTGTAGACAAAACTATTCATCTATCTAGACCGTAGGGAAAATAGTTTGGGCCTAGGGTATTACAAGGATTTTGGGCCTCCCAAGACCTTAGAGCCAGTTGTTTCTCAAGGCCTTTGGTCCACCTTAAGGTCTTAGGGCCACACCAAGGCATTAGGTCCACATGAATAAAGATGTACTAGTCAGACTAAAAGGGATAAGGCTTCAGATGAAGATTCAAGGGAGAAACATTCACTAGAAAATATCTAAAATGAATTTGAATAATGAGAGGGTATGGCTTTGCCATCGGTACCGGGCCTATGCAAATTTTCATAGGACAGCTAGCCGACCATCCCAGTAAAGTTGGAGGGCTGATATCATGACATATACTAGGAAGGAGAAGTTCCAAGATGTATTGTCTAGGTGATTCACTTTAAGACCTATGGGTCATGTAATTGTCTCTAAGCCTTCGGGCCTTGTAAGGGTTCCACCTAACCCCATAAAAGGTGGATTAACAAAATAATAAAAAAATTGAAGCCCTTCAGGCCATTCCAACTGAGAAACATAAGACTACATGGCGTGTACTCCCATGTTACATGTTGTGTACTCATGTTCATTTAATAGGGATGCCAGTGTAGATTTTGGGTCTTCCTATAATAAGAACATACTACAACCAATAAATGAACCATGTGTATACCATCTAGGGTGGAACATATCTTTTACGAAGTATATACAATGTAGTTTGACAAGACACTATGTAGTCTATGAATTTTCAAGATAGAAATCACATGGTTAAATTGTGTCACGTAATTAATGCATTGCACATATTTAATACACTACACATATAGGCTAGCAACTATTTAACTTGAAATATACATTGTGTATCCCTTATATACCCCATGTATTTCATAATTTTTTGGAGAAGTACACACCGATTCCCTAAGAATTTCATATATTATATTTTCCAGAGATAAGTACACCTTGTGTAGCCAGATTGTACACATCATGTATTTAACCAATTTATGTGGAAATATTAAAATTAATAAATTACTCCATAAACCTTATTGATGCAAGTTACATGGGTCATTAAGTTGACAGTACACACCAGTCGTTAGGTTTTATACTATATTAAATATTTAATTAATTTTGCATAATATTTACAATAATGAATCATGTATGGTTATTGTATATTAAATAATAAATGCATTAAATTATATAGGATACATAATTTTCAGGTGTTCCATGGGTCATTAAGTTGAAAGTACAAACTGTAAAATTATGACACATGTCATGTACACAATATTTCAATTGAGTACATTGTTTAAAATTAAACCATATTGAGTAGTTTGGATGGGAAATCACTAGGTTGCTTCAAAATACCAAGTTGTGTAATTTTTTATTGGGTTTTAAATAAAATAAAATAATTTATTTTATTTAAAATCCCAACCAATGGGAATATGAGGATGATTGGAAAATATAAGATAAAATCAATTTGTTGATTAGTAATATAATTAATCTTATTAATTCATTTTTGTTTTGTCTTATTAAAATAATAAATTGAAATGAAAGATAGTAAAATATCTTAAATGGATAATCCTTTCATTTATACAAATGATCATGAGCTTGACCATACATGTGTATGATTTGGCATTATTTAATTTAATTTATTGAATGGTTTTGTAATTTTAATTATTAAATTAAATTTGATGGTTTGTGAGCCATCTCTCCCTGTACTATTATATAGGACATATGTGTCATAGGTTATTTATATAATTCCCTTATAACCAATACTTTGGTTCCCCATACCTATGTGTGAAATATAAATACTTCTAATAAATAGGGTATGTAGAGGCACATTGAAGTAGTTCAAGATGGAACCAAGATATTACCAACCCACTGATAAACAGGTGGGCATGTGGAATTCTATAAATCATCCCAAGACCATCATAAGAAGTTATTCTCTTAGTTCATAGGTTGAGTTATTGTCCTCTGAATAAATCAACTATTAGATAAGATCATGATTGTTTCATTTATTTATTAATTTAGTTAAATGCATTATTTATTTTATGGATGAAAGAACATGTTCATGTAAATAAATGATTTAATGTGAATATATGGAATTCAAATAAATAGTTTATGTGTAAATTGTTTATCCAACATTGTTATTTAATTATGTAAAATACACATAATTGTTAACAAGAAAGGTAAAGGATAAAGAAAAATAAAATTTATGAATAGTAAATTTAAAAATAATCCCTTAAATATATATTAAGTCAATCTTAGCCTTCCATCACATCATTAGGAATGAATGCCTTAGAACTAAGTGTTTGAACAACCCTTTTTGGGACACTTATTTTAACATGGAGCTCTTACAAAGTTTATGTTTTTACATAACCATATTACATCAATAGAAGTATCCATTTTTAGATGTAATGTAACATGGAGGAATGTGTTGATTAAATCCAAGTGAAAATTTCAGTATTGGGGAGTCCAATCAACATATCAATGAGCTATAAGCCTAAATTTAGCAAAGAAATGCCCACCTATATACCTTCAAATAGCTTGAAAAACCCTTAGTAGGTTTATTGAAAGTGGAATATGGATCCTTTCCACTAGAATTTCATAGCAACTAGATTTTCCATGATCAATGGTGAGTGTTATTGGGACTTCATAAAATAGTGAGAAATTTAATAAAATCAATTAATTTATTATTTATCAAATAATTTTCAATTAAAAAATTATAATAATATTTTATTTTATATTTCTTGAAAATAAAAAGTTTGTATTCTATACTATAACTGTGATCTATATCTATGAAAAACCATATCATTACTGGCAGAAACATCAAAGAGTTTTTTAAATTCCATTAGGTCATGTTGCGCCAAGAATGGAAATCTTACATTCTAGAATCCTCAATGTACAATCCACTAGATAAGGAGTAAAGGTATTAAGAGATCATTTCCTATGAAAAACATTTGATTGATTTAGTCAACATTCAATATTTTATATTTTCATATATTTCTAGTGAACTCAATACTTCACATGAAAACATGGGAACTTATTACGTGATCTAGAATCTCAGTTGTCTATATTAGGAGATCGATAAACAAGAGTGGTTTGAGATATCCAAGTAACGTTTTGGATAAAACATGGATAGAGATACCCATAGGGGCATGAAATTGTCAAGATAATTAGATATATTGATCATTTAGATGTTCAAGGGTTTAAACTCCACGAAGAACCGGGAACTAATATCATTCTTGCATCACTTCCTCAGATCTTCTCCTACTATTTTGTTAATTTTAATATTAAAAAATTGTGAAGTCTCCCCTAGACCCCCTTACTCTTATTATATAATTAGATAATAAGAAAAAGTTAAAAAATACTTCTAAACTTATGGTGATCAAACAAAATTTCAATGAGAAGAACACTAAGCCTACAGATTCTTCACAACAACCTTCCAAGAATTGTAAGATCAAGGGGAGATATAGTGAGCATGATATTGTTTTTTTACATGTGTAGATAAGGGATAGTTCAAGAAAAACTATAACCATACATATAAGAAATTGTAAGTGTAATGTTATACTTTTTTCTGTTTAAGTATTTGGAATATTTTTAATAATATTTCCAGATACAAGTACTGATATAGAATAAGATTATGAAGCCCAGTGTTCCCAAAAATAATTTTTGAAATATATTGAATATCATGTGTGTATTTTTTCCTTAAAAAGTTGAATAAATCTTAAATGTTGGATTAGATAAAAAATCTAAGAGCACTATTGATTTCAAATCATGGGTTTTACCCTAGTCATTACATAACATTTTTCAGCGTTACTTGTTAATAAAAAAGTTATTGTGGGAGTAAAATGAATAAATTAAATAAATTAAATAAATTAAATAAATTAAATAAATTAAATTAAATTATTTTGGAATTATTCAATGACCTAATGAAATTTTATAAATTCACTCTTATTTAAAATTTTAAAGGTTATCCACATAAACCTATGAATCTTTGAGATTCATCAGACCGTATTGGAGGAAATCCTTTGGTAGATGACAACCAGATCGAGGTTCCATGATTGTTGTGTGACAAAATCATAGGGTCTCTCCAATGAAAATGAAATTTATTAATTATTCTATATTGATCTATCCAAATATATATAGGAAGTTTTCTTTGTTGAATTATCTTCATTTCTTATCCCCCAATGAACACAAATCGATCGAATAACCTATTTATCTACGAATTGATTATTCTTATGGGTATAGGTTATTTGAGGTATTTGGGGATAATAATTTAATTAAACATTAATTGATTTATATCCATACCTTTTGATCTTCCCTATAATAATGGATTGATTCCAACATGAAAAAGGGTTGAGGTTTGTTCCTCACATTTATGTTTAAAGCTTTTCTCTCCCTGTTCTACAAGTTTTCATCATTGGATTTTAATTTTATCCAGTGATAGGATGAATAAAAAGTGGATTATCATTGTGAAATAGATATTTGACATAATGGATTTTGACCATAGGTCATGGATATAGATTTGATAATGTGATTTCAGCATATGACTATAGTAGCAGATCCATGGGAAGATTGGGACACATTATTCAAGACTATGGCGTACAGATTCATGTGGTGTGACGAAAAGTTTTCTCATGCACCAAATACAGCTAGATTATAGCCATTAGAAAAAAGGAGGTCTAGTAAACCTTAGATATAGGACCTGTAGTGTGATTTAGGGTGGAATATGTGGTTGTAGGGTTACAGATGAAGAAGAGTGAAGCTTTTCGTAGGGACTCTAAAAAACCATACTACACAACATGTAGTCCTATGAACATGCGTCATGTAGCCTCTTTTATATAGTTATGGTGTTTCATAATAAAGATAAATATCACACGCCTTGTTACCAACATCATAGATTATTTAACCCTTAGTCGAGTAGCTCGTTGTCTACAGGGAGTACATGCCGAGGAGGCTGGGAGGAGTTTCTAGTCTTGTGGTCCATAATACACACCATGTATATCTTTGATGGCAGATTGGTGTGTACAATGAGTACAAAAACAGTAATCATGTGGGTACAATACATCATGTATGGAAACCCCCATGTTGTTTACTTGGGAAATTAAACAAGAATGAGCAATATGGCATGTCATGTTTCGAGATGACTCATATATGTCGTTTACCATTAGGATGCATCATGTATTGAGGAAAAATAAATGTTTTGTGAGTATATATTGGATTATTTCATGGTAGTCATTATCGGTGGAATTCATGTGTCCTTTATATTAGTGATGGAGCTTGAAATAAATAGGTGTATGGTGTTAGACATGCTCTGGGAGGTTTAGTTGCATGGTAGCTCTCGTGGAGCTAGTAATATATTTAAAGGTACACTTATTGGGATATGTATTATCATATATAGGATTTATAGTTCACCCTACATATTTTGAGATATTATGATCTTGAGGGCCACCCAGGTCATTGTTGTTGTAGAAGATTCTCACAAGGATGTTTTCTTTATGTAATTGTCAAGCGAGGTGATGGAATAACTAACCTCTTTACAAATGGACTCTTTACAATTGAACCTTTTTTGGGGTGAGGATATTGTAGTGTACCACCTAGATATGGTTGACATAAATTCTTTCCTTCATCATGTTAGGGAGGAATGAGTTGGGAATACTGACTGTGATATCTTACGTGACCAGGTATCCACTAGATACATTCCTGATGCTGATTCATTGAAGGAGGGAATCATGTTATCATTTTTCTTGGAATGGATGGTTATTCTGGTCAGAATGAGTGAAGAGGTTATAAAGAGGTTTTTTACCATAGTAGTACATCTATTGGAGGTGAATATGTACTAGGATCTCTTGGAATTGTTTGGGCATCTAAGGGAGTTACAGTGAGTTTTTTATTTAAACTCTTTTTGTTTCATCCATCTATGGGTGATGACCAATTGATCTTTGTGGAGATTTGGAACACTTTTCATGCAGAATCTAGTCTATCATTATGGTAATTCACTCAACTATCTTCGTTTAATGCGATTCTTATTTCATGGAATGTTTAGGGAGGGCATGTGCGAATCCTTTAGGGTCTCACTTGTAGTTTGGAATAGTGTTTTACCCCATCCAGTTTTCCAAGTTGAATGGACTGTTCTAGTTTTGGTGAACATGCTTCAGGTTTGAATGGCAGTTTTGATCCATAGATGGGAGGATAATCTACCATGGGTGGGGTTTGTGTATCATGATGATTACAACTCTACCATTTGAGTAGTACATTTTCAAGGCCATGTATGAGGGACCTTATAGGACACTATTATACTAGTCAGAGCATGTGGGTAACAGTGCTTGGATCCTAGTTTTGGTTTAATTTTTGGTTTTAAAAGGGTGAAATTTATCAAACAAGGGATGAGGACTATCCATAAAATGTTAGGATTCCTCATTAGACTAATGATAGAGGCCTTTGGAGTTGGAGAGTTGTGGAGATTTATCCATGCTCGTAGGTTATCTCTGAGAATCATAGGATTTTTCTTTTCATACTGTTATGTTGGTTTAGTGAAGTAGTGTGCCATTTAACCCCAAATCCTATAGTAATTTTGGGTTTTCGAATAATTCTCTATATGTCATTGGTGAGGGTGTATGTGCATGAATTGTTATATGATACTAACCTGGGTGAGCTAGACCATGGGAGTGGGAGACCTAGTTGAGAGTTCATTATCCCCACCTTTTGATTAGTTGTGGAATTTGGGGAAAAAATACTTGAAGGTGGGAATAAAATAATGTCCCATTTTTTCTATGTATGTATTTTGAATATTTCTATGAATATTTATAGAGCAAGGAACTAAGAGGATGTGAGATTCTGAGGCTTAGCATGCCCAAAATTAATTTTTGAAATATATTAAATATATTAAATATCAATCACATGAAGTTTCCTGAAGAAGTAGAATAAATCTTAAAAAATTTCATGGATCAGAAATGTAAGGTCACCATTGAGTTTAGAGCATGGGTTTTATAGTCTATGTGACATAACCATTGTCGATGTGGATTTTGTTTGTGAAAAAAACATCATGGGTCTAAATAAAATAAAATAATTTATTTTTAAATAATGTTGAGACCTAATCCTCTTCTTTACGTACATGCTTATGGAAAATTTCTTAGGTTAGTTTCATATCCTTATGAATCATTTGGATTCATTGGAGAGAGTTGGAGGAACTCTGTTTGTAGAATACAACCGTATTGAGGATTCATGATCAGTTTGTGGAGGAATGAGAGAATGTCACCAATGACAATGATGTGGCTTCATTATTCATCAACGATTGATCCAAATCAATGTAGGATGTTTTATTGGTAGGTTTATCTCCATTTATTATCCATGATGAATGTAAATCAATCAAAAAATGAATTGATCCTCATATTGACTATTCTTACAGGTATATGTTGTTTTTAGGATTTGGGGAAAATTAATTATTTGTTTTTTTGTTTATTTCTATCCCTCTTGGTTTATCTTCCCAACAAAAATGGAACATGGACAAAAAAACAAAGGATTATGTTCATTCCTCACATTTATGTTTTAGGATTTTCTCTACCCATTTTATGTTCATTCATTATTGGCGCTTAATTTTGGCCTATGATTCGATGGATACATGGTGAAAAATCATTATTGATTTGATCTTTGGCATAATAGATCATTACTATGGGTCAGAAATGAATATTAGGAAATGTTATTGAGGGATACGACAATGGTAGTGAGTCTACAGGAGGATTAATACACATTCATTGTGATTATTCCATATAACTCCAGGAGGTGCGGTGGAAGGTGTTCCTCAGAATCAGATACAGATGGATTCTAGACATCAGCAACAAGGAGGTCTGGTCAACTATAGATCCGTGACCTACAATAGGATTCAGGGTGGAATCGGTGGTTGTGGTGTCATTGATGAAGACACATGAATCATTCCATGGGTTCTATGAAAAACCGTAATACATAGCGTGAAGTACAATAAACAATTGTTGTGTGTCATATTTTGTGTAGTGCCAAGGTTTCAATGTGGAGATTGACATCACACGTTGTGTGACCCGCTTCACACGTCATGCGACCCTTATACGAGTAGTTCTACACATACAAGGAGTGCACACCCATGAGCCTGGGAGTAGTTGAACATTGTGTGGCCCATGATACACATTGTGTACACCATGGATGGAATCTCAGTGTGTACATTGAGTACAAGACTAGGAGATCATGGGGGTCCTACATTCCATTTATGGTGATCCACATGTTGTGTGCTTGGGAATGTACATGGGCATATGAAAGAAGGCACGCTGAGTTCCAGGATTACTCCTACACGTGCTGTTCCATTAGGTAACAATATATATTGAGGAAAAATATATTCCATGTGAGTGAGAGGCATGGTCAATTATAGGATAACTGATACACTCTATGTACCCCAAGAGAAACTCCATGTAGTATTTTTAGGATAGGTTGGATTCCTATTTCTACTTAACTTAGCCTCACTATTAGCTTCTGTGAGCTTCCTTAGACTATTATTGGTTGAGTGTGTTCCCTTGGTCTATTCCTATGACAGTTAGGTTTTTAATCACGTTCCTATCATATAGGTTCATCCCACTCCAGCTTCCTATGATTAATATAGTGTGGGTGAGTTCCCTTATTCTGGAGTGAGTTGACTTGGGCATCTTTGACTACTGGATCAATGGATTTGAGCATATATCCCTATAAGATATCCAAGGTGATCTTCATTTTCCTTCATGTAACCTTATATGGGGTTGTTGTAATTGGAAGGAAAAATATTTACATGGGCACCCATCCCCTATGTTGAAGTATGTTTCCAGCAGGGTCTGGTGTCCCCCGAGTCAGCCCTGGTAATTGACCCCTATCTCTGTATCGAGATCTAATCTTTTCTATGAGTAGTATTCCAATCTATTTTGTATCTTGGTTGAACCCCCTCATATTTACTCTATTTCTAGTCCTAACAGGAGTGACCTCTAGGA
This sequence comes from Viscum album, assembly GCA_963277665.1. NCBI lineage: Eukaryota > Viridiplantae > Streptophyta > Magnoliopsida > Santalales > Viscaceae > Viscum > Viscum album. The sequence goes on along the minus strand of OY728134.1, from coordinate 864,764,474 downwards.
TGATTTTCATCAGTGGAAGTATAGCTCGTGGAGTGTGTAATCCTTGACGAGCGTTATGTGAAACCTTCAAGAAAGAATCCTATGATGGATTTATACCTGTGATATTTACCTTGAGACTATGTGTTTATGTTCATTATATCTGTATAATCATGTTATATGTGCTGTAGAAATATACCTGTCTAGATCTGACTATTTCTCATGTTGCTTTATGCTTAGTGATTTTAGTGTTTCCTATTGGGTTTTGTTATACTCACCCTTTCATGGGATCTACTCACATGTTTCATGTCTTATAAAAATGATGAAATTTTTTTCAGAGTCCTTGGTGGACTAGGAGTAGGTGGAGTTACTTTGGGCTAGAGAGAATGAGGTGTATACTAGTGTTGTTCTTGACACTAGTCCCCTCATTCTGAACAGGTCAGACTTTACTTTCCAACTTTTTTTGGGATTGTATTTGGCCCCTTTTTATACTTTCCATTACTTTTTTATGTACTATACTTGTGTGATTATATATGTATACATTAATTTTCATATTTTTATTAATTATATAGGCTTGGATATGTGTGAGTGAAAATAGTTACTTAAGGATAATGTCTCCCATGTGTGTGATATGCCTTCTTAGTGTCATTCACCCACCCTTGGCTTATTGGAGGTGGGATTGGGGTAGTTTAATCTCATAACCATTCAGTTCAAGTCCTGAAAGGAAGTCTCGCATTCCTTATTATTGAGTAAAATTTATCTATTTCTAAAAATCAAGTATTAGATATAGCTTTTGGTGCTCACACGTGTATTAAAATATAGGAACTAAGTAGATTCAAAAGAATTTACCAAGTTGAGGTATACTTATGTATATATTATAGATCTAAAATTTCTATTACAGATATTAGGGACTTCCACATCATGTTTCCAACAAAAATGATCTTCGTTCTGAAGGATTTTTATTTTTGTGACATCATTTACCAAAAATGTTATTTTTGTATCCAAGCTTGATACAAGTGGTTTTATTTTAATTTTCAAAAACAAATGTTGCTACTTTTGTAAATATATCTATTTTTATATAAGACACATTAAAATAATGGGCATTATATGTAATATTACACAATGCAAGTAAATTCAATCAACAGTGAAACTACTTCACAGGACTAATACCACACTCGATATTGGCATCACCAACTAGGTTATGTAAATGAAAAATATTTGACCATATTACAAAAATATGGATATTTATATTCTTTTAAAGTAAAACCACTTGGTGTATTTCATGCATGTTTACAAAGAAAAATTTACAAAGCACCATTTAGTGGAAAATTTTAAAGGTCTAGAGGGCTTATTGAATTATATCATACCGATGTATTTGGACCATTTTATGATGAAGTTGTGGGTGGTTAATCATACTTCATAAATTTTACTAATGATTTTATTAGATATGGATATTTATAATTGATGTGGTATAACTTGAATTATTTTGAGATATTCAAGGAATACATAAATAAAGTTAAGAACCATCTTACTAAGAATATTATGGAACTAATCTCATACCATGGTAGAGAATATCACAATCAAGACTTAATTGGTTATTTATGATATTTTGGAACTCTATATCAACTCACTCATCCTTATACACCTCAGTGGAATGATGTATGTTAAATGAAGAACTATACCTTATTATACATGGTGATATAAATGATGATTCATGCATATCTTCAATTATGATTTTGGGGATACGCATAAAAAATAGTGGCACAAATACTAAAACAAGTTCCCAATAAGGCATCACATGATATACTACATCAATTGTCAAATAGAATGAAACTTTGGGAGTATGAAATCTTGATGGATTTTTTAGAGAGGTTAGGATATACTGAATAGTATCTCTATGGAAGAAAATGGGGAAGAACCCTTAATTAAATCCTAGACTCAAGAGTAACCTGATTATCATGTGTGGTCTAGTGGATTAAAAATTGTAGGCATATGATTTTAGTCCAAGTGGGAGTTTTTTGGATTTGGTTTCCTAGTATCAACTTTTTTTACTTTGATAATGAATATTCAATGATTTGAATATTAGTGAAAGACTTATTATATATTGTTCATTGTTTTTCATGACTTTAACGAAATAATTACTTAGAGTATCTATCACATTTATAATGTTGTAGTGATTCCCCAATATGATGAGAACAAAGAAATTATAGGAAAATATTATTAAATATCGTTCTAAAATCAAACAACATTATATCATGGGAAACATAAAATATGAATTTTTGGTGAGAGTACTCGTAAGGGGATGGGGATTCCTCTCATGAAGTTTATACGTGATAATCTTCGATATGGTAGATAATGAGAATAGACCCACTAGTAAAAATTATGTATGTTTTGGTATCATCATATATTCTTATCTAACAGTATTTATAAGGGCCCTTAGGCATTATTATTATCATTTATTCATTTCATGAATCATGAAATTAGATTTACTGATGAATACCATCACACTATATGTTGGTAGGAAGTAGGGTGTGTTGGGTGTGTCATTAATAACATGTTATTAATAGATATATTGAGAAAGGATTTTTCCCTTCCATATTTATGGAATTTTTTATATCATCCCATTTACTGTGATAGAAATTTCATATTAAATTCTATAGACATGGTGTCACGACATGTTTATTTCTGATAGTCAAAAAAGATGCATTAGGAATATAGGTTGACGACTCGTATCAGAAACCTTCATGATGAGATATTATGATAAATGGAATATATTACATAGTGAGAGTTCAGATGTGGTTATCATCATTGAAACATTAAGTTATTTCTATTAGGTTCCTTATACAATTTCTGGATAGTAATCTTTGAATTTAAGAAAGATCACCTGATTTCGATTAGAATGAATCCAGGAGGGTGACATGAAAAGTGTTTCCATTGATCACGATTAAATTCTATATGAATTAAATAAATAGAATAAATATTATTTTCAAGATCATGGAATAATTTTATTTATGTTTTATCGATTGAAAATATTTATTGATGAACAAAAAATTTAATCTAAATATTTATCTGGGAAATTAATAAATGATATAGGACTTAGAGTAGACCAATACCATGTTCGGTGAAAAATATTAATTTACTAGTTGATTATAATATATTTTATTATTACACAACATGGCTTGGGTTCCATAAAATAAAAAATATATTATTATTATTTTAGAATGGTGTTTAATAAAGGATATTATTTTATTTATTTTACTTCATCTAATTAAATATAATTTTATCCAAAACCCTATATATATAAATATATTTTTATATCTGTTATGTAGGTTTAATTTAAATTTTTTTAATTATTCCACACAAATAATTCCCTATGAAATTCACTCTTCTCTATATCTCTCTCCCTCAAGAAAGATTAATTATAGATAAGTTCCTTTAAAATAAAAGGATGAGTGATCAACACGAACAATAGAAGATAATTAATTCAATATGCTAGCACTCAGAAATCAATTGGAATTTCTCAGATTTTAAAAAAGCATGTGTGGATCACCGCAAGATGGATTATACTCTTGGATCCTTATGGTGTAATAAAGTTAATCTAGAAAAGTATTTTCATATAATAAATATCTACATAAAATAATGGATAATTTGATAAGGTAAATCATTTCTTCATATATAAATAAATTAATTATAAATTTAATGTATAGGATTATCTATAGGTTTCAGTTTTTCTTTAGTCAATATCGAATTGGAAAATTTTCATTTGTTGTGGAGTTCACGTCACTGACAATATTGCAAATGATCCATAAGATTAAAAAAATATTTTTTGATTTCATTCTTAATAGAACATCAACTATGCCTAAAACCTTCAGGAATTATTAGAGTGGTCACATTTAAAATTTATAATTATTTATTTCATCGTTGATTGGTGCACAATTAAAAGTTAAGATCTGTTTCGAGTTTTAATTAATTATTTATATATCATCTAAATATATTCATACTCTAATTTTTTTCTCACAAATAATAATAATATTTGTTAATAATTAATGACTTTTATTTATAAATATCCCATATAGAATTTCTACGGATACTGAATATAAAATAAAAGAATACACAGTGTTTACTCAAATTTTACACATCATGTATCCATGTTCATTGCATAGAGATTACCATGTGGATTCATTGTGATCATATAATAAGTACATGACATGTGAAATAAAAAAATCTTGTATGGACCATCTAGGTTGGAATGCAACTTTGCTGGAGTACATTCCATATAGTTTTACTTCACATTGTGAAGTCCACACATTTTGAAGATTGAAAACATGGGGTCAAACTGTATTTGTAATTAATACACTTCTTGTATTTAGAACATGATTCAGAATGATTGGTATCCATTTTACAAGAATAAAATTATGTGTATCCACTATACATTATTTTAGTTCATAAATGTTCATGATTAGTACACATTGAGTCCCTAGGTGTGTACTGTGGATATTCAGTGGAGACAAATTGACATCATGTAGTTGGATTTTACATTCCGTGTACTTTACCTATTTATGAGAAATATTAAAATTAATTAATCACTCCTTAAACTATATCAACTCATGTTCTTTGGGTCAATAAGTTGACAACACACACTATTCATTGGGTTTTATGTTATATTAAATGTTTAATTAATTCCACATAATATCCAAAACTATGAATCATGTATGGTTATTTCATATTAAGACTAGACTCACTAAATTATAGAGGATACATAATTTTCATGTGCTCCAGGGGTCATTAATTTGATAGTACACACTGTGAAATTATGACACATTCCTTGTGCACATTATTTTCTATGAGTTCATTATTTATAATTAAACCATTCTCAGTAGTTTGGATAGGTGATCCCTATGCTACTTCCAAGTAGAAAGATATGTAATCTTTTATTGATCTTTTAAAAAAATATTATTTAATTTTTTAAAACAAAAAAAAATTGAATATGAGGAGGATTTCATAAAATAGGATAAAATGAATTATTTAAATAACAAAATAATCAATCAGAATAATTTGTGTGTGTCTTGTCTTATTAAAAGAAAAAATTGATTTGAATGCTAACTAATTATTTTAAATGTGTAATCTTTTCATGTGTATGAACAATCAAAATATTGACCAAACCTATGTATGATTTTTCATTATTTATTTTAATTTATCACATTATTTTACAATTTTAATTATTAAAATAAATTTTATGGCCAATTTGCCATCCCGCCCTCTATTATTATATAGGACCCTCATGTTAAAGGTTACTTATGTAATTTACCTTTAACCAATCATTTGGTTCCCCATTCCTTCGGGTGAGTTATAAATAATTATAATTAATGGAGTGTCCCAAGGTGCATGGAAGTAGATCAACATAAAACCAAGATGTCACCAACCCAAGAGAAACACAATTGGACATGTGGAATGCTACGACTCGTTCCAATACCAGCATAAGGAGTTATTCTAAGAGGTCATGGGTTGATTTATTGTCTTCTAAATAAATCAACAATAATATAATCCCATGATTGGGTCATTTATTTATTTATTTCTGTGAATTATTTATTTTATTGATGCAAGACCGACATCAAATAAATAAATGAATTAATGTACAGAGATGAAATTTAAATAAATGGCATATGTGTAAATGTTATCTCCAACATATAGACTTAATTAATTAAAATCCACTTAATATTTAACAAGACATTTAAAAGTTAATAAAATATAAATAATGAGTTAAAAAATCTCTCAAATGTATATTAATTCATACTTGGGCTTCCATTACTTGATTAGGAATTAAAGCCTTAGAACTAAGTGTTTGACTAACCATCATTGGGACACTTAATTTTAACATGGATTTTTTATGAAGCTTATGGATTGGGTTAACCATATTACATAAATATAAGCATCCCTCATTAGACATGATGTAACTTAGTGTTAAGGGTTGAGGAAATCCAAGTTAGGATTTTAGGATTGGGGAGTCCACTCAATGGATCAAGGAGTTGTAAACCTGTAGTTGGAAAAGATATGCCTGCCTAAATACCTTCAAATTGTCTGAACAACCTTCATTGGGTTAATTATAAGGTAAATATGGGTCTTTTACACAATAATTTCTTACCCACTATACATTTTAAGTTCAATGGAGAGGGCTATTAGGACTTAATAAAATAGTGTGAGATTTAATGAGATCAATTAATTGATTATTTCTTACATAATATTTAATTAAGAAAAGTACTAACAATCAATTCATTTATAATTGTATAAAATAGAAAGTTCATCACACACATTATTCATGTGATCTATAGTAGATAATGATTATCTCCTCACTAATATTAACTTCCAAGAGAGGTTTATATACAATCAGGTCGTGATGCACCATGAATGGAAATATTACATACTAGAATCCTCAATGTTTGATATGTCTTCTAAGGAGGTGAGTGATGAAGATTTATTTTTCTATGAATAAAATTTGGTCAATGTGGTCGACATTAAATGTATAATTTTATCATCTATTTTTAGTGAACTCTTGAAGTATTAGAAAAACATGGATACCTATATAATGTTTTTGGATCTTCATGGTATATATCAAAAGAGAGATAGACATGAGTGATTTGAGATATCTGAATATATTTTTCAAATATTTCTTGGGGATAGTGCCTCATCTAGGCCTCATGCATTCAAACACATTGGATAAATTTAGTGTCTAATAGGTTCTAAGATTTAAAATCCCTAGATAACTAGGCACTTATCACATTATTTATTCACACCCTTAGATATTATCCATATTTTTCATTAATATTAATATGAAATGCATTGAAAATTGTCTCCCAATCTTATTTCTATTATTTATCAACTATAAAAGGATTTAAATCATCAAAATAATTCCATCTTTATGGTGAATAAATTGAAATTATAAGTGAATAGCTCCAAGCCTAAATATTTTTTACAATTCCCTTCTAATAAGAGGAAGATCAAGGGGGAGTTGGGGAGTAGAATGTGGTTTGTTTCACATATGATATGATTGGCCACGAGAAGGAAAACCGAACCCAACCAAATAAGAAAGGTAGAGATTCTGGTGAATTTATTTATCGAGTGAAATTTATAATTATCTACAAATTAGGTAATAGATACTGATTTTGAGGCTTACGTATATATTTAAATAAAGGAACCACGTAGAGTCAGAAGAATTAACCATGGGGAGATAAAATTATGTGCAATTAATAGAGATAAACTTACCATTGTGGCTATCAGGGAATACCACAACAAATTTCCGAACAGAATCATCTTGTTACTAAAGGATTGTTATTTTTTTCCATCGATTACCAAAAACATTATTTTTTTATTTAGAATTGATATGGTTTCTTTTATTTTATTTCTTAGAAATAAATGTCACTAGTTTTATAAAGTTTTAATTTTTTATAGTAAGACACATTTCAATAATAGTATTTATGTTTTGGATTTCCCAAACCAAGTAATGCAAATTAATAATGAAAATAATTTACATTTCTTATTCCACACCCAAATTTCACATCACTATCTAGGTCATATAAATAAAAAACACTTGAATAAATTATACATAGATATATGTTTATATTCTTCTGAACTAAAAAAACTTTGCGTATGTGATGCATGTTTACAAGGAAAAATGACAAAATAAAAATTTACTTGAAAAGGTTAAAGGTCAAATATTTTCTTGAAGTATTTCATACCAATGTGTGTAGAATATTTCACATTTTAGAAAGGTGTGGGTGGTCATACTTCAAAAATTTTAATAATGTTCCTAGAAGATATTGATATGTAAACTTGATGAGGTATAAGTAAGATTCATTTAATATATTCAAGGAATTCAAGAATTAATTTGAGAATAAACTTGGTAAGAAGATTAAGAAACACCTCTCAAACCATGGTGGAGAATATCTTAATCAAAACTCAATTGATTATTTTCAAGAGTTCAGAATTCTATCTCAACTCACTCCTCCTTATACACCTCAGGGGAATGGTGTAAGTGAAAGGATAAACCACACACTATTAGACATGGTGAGATGAATTAGGAGTCATTTGAGTCTTCCATTATTTTTTTAGGGATACAGGTTACAAATAATGGAACAAATACAAGAATATGTTTTAATTGAGGTGGTATGTGGTATACCATACCATATCGTGGAATGGAAATAAACTCATTTTGTTATACTTAAATGTGTGGATTATCATATGTGGAGTTAAAAGGTGTTATTTAATGCATCTTTAGGTAATCAACTATCACCACGAAGCAAAAAGTGTACCTTTATAGGATAACCCAAATAAACAAGGGGTTATCAACTATACAAACACATAAAAAATGGTAATAGTGGAATGAAACAACATATTCCTTGAGAGGGAGAACATCTAAAAAGTGATAGTAGGAGTGGGATACACTTTGAAAAAGTTGAGGCTCAAGTTACATAAGATTTGAAAAAGGAATAGATTCAAAAAATCCCCAAGGAAGAAGATGTTGTTTGAGAGATAGAATTACTTCGTAGGAATAAAAGAGAGGTTGGAGAACTAGAATGGTAGAGTTTTCTAGTCATTGAGATTGGTGACCCGTTATTAGATGATAACAATAACCATATAAACTATAAATAAGTAGTAAGTGGAATACATGATTCCAATTGGAAAGAAGCCATGAAATATGAAATGGATTCCATGTTCCAAAACCAAGTAGGGATGTTGGTATATCCTCTAGTATATATAAAGACTATTTGTTTTAAATGGGTATTGAAGAAGAAACTGGATATGGAAGGAAACTTCAGTACCGATAAGGCATGACTAGTTGAAAAAAGGTTTAAACAACAACAAGGTGTTGACTTTAATGAAACCTTATCATCGGTTTCAAGGTTGAAATCCATCATAATTCTACAAATCATTATGGTCTTACATGACTGTGATATTTGGAAAATGGATTTCAAAATAATATTCCTTAATAGTAACCTTTTTGAAGATTCCCATATAGAAAAACCTTAATGATTTGTGATTCTAAGGGGTTCCAAAAATATATAAAAATTTCAATAATACATTTATGGATTACAAAAAGAATCTAGTTCAGGGAACATTTGATTTAATTAATCTATAAAATAATTTCATTTCATAAAGAACAAATGTGATTCTAATGTATATAAGAGGTTTAGTGGGGCTGTTGTTGTTGTTTGAAAAGAATTTTTTAAAATAATATTACTTATTTGAAATGAGGTATCGGTCTTAAAGTCTATTAAGATCTAGTTTAATAAATGATTCTCCATGAATAAAATATGTGAGGTGGAACATATTCTTAGGATCAAGATCCATCATGATATATCTAGGAGGTTTCTCAGCCTATATCAAAGTACATATATTGAAAGGATTCTAAAGAGGTTTGGTATAGAACAATCCAAGAGGAGATTGTTACCAGTGTCACTTGAAATTCATATTTCTTGGAAAATGTGTCCTCACACACATGAGTAAATACAAATATTGTCAAGGATTCCATATGAATTGTTGATAGGTTCATTCATTTATTTTATGATATATACTAGGATAAACTTCACTTACACGTTAAGTTTGGTAGGTCGATATCAATCATATCCCGGTGATCATCATTGGATGGAAGTCAATACGATCCTTACGTAATTGAGGCATACTAAGTATATGTTTCTATTCTATCGAAGACATAGGCCACATGTCATCATAAGATATGTATATTCTACTTTCCAAACATACCAAGATGATATGAAATCCGAAATGGGATACATATTCACTTTGAAAAGTGGTTTTGTTAGATAGAAGTGCTTAAAGAAGGTAGTGTTCATAGATTCTATTGAAAATCTAGAGTATATTATGGAACCAGAGGAAACTAAAGAATTGGTATGGATATGAAAATTCATCCAAGATATTGACATGGTACCCATTTGTAAAGCTCCTATCATACCCTTTTGTGATTATACTACACTATTGACCATTTATAAAGAGCTAAGGTGACATCAACATATGAATATTATACATCATAATTATCAACAATTGAAGGGTTTTTCATTGAGAGGTGAGTTTTGAGTGAGTATAATTCACACCAAAGTCAACATGTCAGACACCTTGACTAAATCATTAACTCATTAGAAACAATATTATCATGTGAGTTCTAGCAAACTGAAAGTCGTAGGCAATTGGCACTAGTCTAAGTGGGAGTTTATTAAAATTTGATTCTTAAGACCAACTATTTATACTTTGATTTCATGAATATTTAATGATTTTAATATTAATAAAATACCTTATTTATTATTTTTCATTTTCTACATGAATTTAATGTAATAATGTCCCGGTGTATCTACAACATTGATAAGGTCATTGGTGTTCCCCACTATAATGAGAAACTTGAAATTCCACGATGATATTCTAAAATATAGTTATATGTTCAGAAAACATTCTATGATAGGACACATCAAATGAGAATTTAGAGTGTGAGTACTCATGAATGGATGAGGCTTCTTCTCATAAAGTTTATATTTGGTAGTCTCTAAGATGGAGATTATGAGAAGAGAATCAACATTTGGAATTCTGTATGTTTTTGGGTCATTGTATATTTTTATTTGTGAACATGTGTAATGATCCATAGACTTTACTATTATCAATGATGCATATAATGAATCATGTGCATAGTTTTACTGATGAAAATATGCACACCATATGTTGACAAGAAGTTGGGAAAGTTGAGTGTGTCCTGAATGACATGTTATTAATGGATAAATCAAGGAAGGATTTATCCCTTCCATCTTTATAGAAGTTAAAATATCAACCCTTTGATATGAATTGTACTATCACATTAAATCCCATTTTCATGGCGTAATGAATTTTTTATTTTATATAGTCAATCAAAGACCCATCAAGAATATAGGCTGGTGACACAATTCTGAAACCTACTTAATGAGATATTGTGATAAATGATTATATTACATAGTAATCATTTGTATGTGGTTGTTATCATTGTGAGATTATTTTCTTTCTATTGGATTAATTAACCCATTACTAGATTTAAATATTGGACTTTAGGTAAGACCACCTAATACAAATGAGAAATAGTCCTAAATGGTCATACAATAAGTATTTCTATTGATCAGGATTAAATTCAATTTGAAGTTAATTAATGGGAGAAATATTATTCTAAATACTGAGAAATAATTTTATTGAAATCTTATCAATCACAAATATTTTTTAATGAATGGAATATTTAATCTAAAAATTTATCTGAAAATTCAATAAATGTTATAGGAGTTCGAATATACCAAGATAATTTCTGGTGAAAAATATTATTTTTCAAGTCAGTTAAAGTACATTTGTTATTACAGAAGTTAATGCACACACTATAAAATAATAATAATAATATTATTCTTATTTTTATAGGGTTTAATAAATGATATTATTTTATTTAATAGTCATTATGAAATTAAATAATATTTTATCTAAAATCATATATCTATTAATATATAGTTTTTCCTATTTTGTATGGTTAATCAAGAAACATAGAATTATTAAACAATGAATTATCTCTAAAATTAATTTTTATCTATCTTTCTCTTGAGAGATAAATTCAAGAGTGATTCCTTAAAGGTCAAATGACAAGTGATTAACATTAATGATGCAATAAAATTGAATAATCCAACTAGCAATCAAAAATCAATTGGAATTCCCTGAAGATAAAAGTATCACACACAAATTACCACCATAGGTATTATACATTTGGAAACTTAAAATTTTTAAATGGTAATCCAGATAAGGTTTTTCAGATGGTCAATATCTACATCAAAGAAAGGATCCTAAGTCAAGGTAAATCATTTATTTATATCTAAATTAATTAATTATAAATTTAATATGAAACATCCTCTATGGGATTTGGGTTTTATTTAGTCAATATACCATATTAATGATTTAGTTTTTAATGGAGTTCACTTTACTAAAAATGTTATGAATTTTCCATCAGATATAAAAAATTCCTTTTTTGATTTATTACCATGTTCAGAACTTCTGTTGCACCGAAAACCTTCATGTTTTTTGGAGTTGGTGTTCTAGTATCAAATGTATGCACTTTTATTACAAGTATATTTGATTATTTGAATATTATTAAAATATATTATTACATATTTTTAATTTTATTGCATGAATTTAAAGTAATAATTTCACAGAGTGTCTTTCTCATTGATAAGATCATAGAAATTACCCACTATGATGAGAACCATGAAATTACATGAAGATATTCTTAGATATATTTTACATCCTAATAACGTTCTATGATGGAAAAAATAGAATGTGAAAATTAGGTGTAAGTAGTCATAAGAGTATGAGGTTTCTTCTCTTGAATTTCACACTTGGTAATCTCTAATGTCAGTGATTATGAGAATAAACCCTCTAGTAGTATTTTTTCATGTTTCAGTGTCATCAGATATTCCTATCTACGAGTGTGTGTATTGGTCCTTAGACTTTAAGATTATCATTTTCATGACTCACACACTTAAAATTACTCATGAAAACCACAATGCCATATGTTGGAAAGAAACATGGTATATTGGGTGTGTCATGAATGACATAATGTAAATGGATAAACTAAGGAAGGATTTTTCTTTTCCATCCTTATAGAAGATGATACCACAACTATTTGATTGGAATAGAACCATCATATTAAATTCCATATCCATGGTGTATCGATGTGTTTATTTTAGATAGTCAATGAAAGGAATATCGACCATATGGTTTGGTGACATAGATGTGAAACCTTTTTAATGACATATTATGATAAAGGGATTATATTACATAGTGATTGCTTGTATTTGGTTTTCATCATTGAGACACTAAGTTCTTTCTCATGGGTTCCTTGACCCATTACTAGACGTTAGTCTTGGAAATTAGGGAATCTTCCTAATTCTAGTGAGAAAGATTTATAGAGGGTCACACACTAAGTGTTTTCATTAATCTTGAATAAATTCTACTTGAATTTAATTAATGTAATATATATTATTCAGGATACCAATGAATAAATTTATTTACATTTTATCGATCAAAAATATTTATTATTGATTAATATATTTAAAAAAAATATTTTTTTAGGTGTCCATTAAATACTAGGGGATTTTGAACAAACCAATACTGTGTACAGTGAAAAATATTAATTTACAAGATTGTTAAATTATATTTATTATTGTGCAAGTTAACACGTGTTCCATAAAATAATAATAATATTTTTATTTTTACATAGGTATTAATAAAGGATATTATATTATTTAAGGTCCATCATGCAATTAAATAATATTTTAACATTTACACAATCTCTATAAATAGAAATTTGTGTCTATTTTATAGGGTTAATTGAGAAATAAAGTATTTTTGCACGTGAAAAATTACCTCTAAAATTCCTTTTTATATCGCACTATCTAGAAATGAAAGAGAGATTCCTTCAATATTGAAGCATGAGAGATAATTGTGAATTGCACAAGATAATTTATTATCCATTCTAGCGCCTCATAAATAAATTGGCATTTCTTGAAGTTCAAAAGATCATATGTGTATCACCACTAGAGAGAATCTATACATGGATCCTTATAGTGTAACGAATGTAATTTGAAAAATGGGTTTTGGAAGATCAATGTATAAATTGAATAAAATATTCTAAGACAAGGTAAATCATTACTTCACAAATAAATAAATTAATTATAAATTTAATGTACAAGAAACTCTAGGGGTTATATATTTTCATTATCCAATATCCAACTGAAAAAATGGTCATAGTGTTCATGTCATTAAACATATTGAAAATGCTCCATCAGATAAAAAAATCCCTTTTGATTTATCATTCTTTCAAGTGCATCTACTATACTCGAAACCTATAAGTGGTATCATAGTTTCACATTTCAAATTTATAATTATTTATTTTATTTTTTACCTTTACACATTTAAAAGTTAATATTCATTTCATGTTTAAATTATCTCACGATATATTATCTAAATCTGTACTTTTACTTCTTCATTTCTCACAAATAAAACCATGATTGGTTAATTATTAGAAAATTTTACATATAAAGATCCCATCTGTAAGTGCCAAGGATCTTGTATGGATAACACAAGACTTCACAGTGTGTTCTCCCATGTTACACATTGTGCATCTCTATTCATTTTACATGGACGCCTGTGTGGATTTCGGGTCACCGTGTAAAAAATATATGTCGAGTGTAATAAATGAAAAATGCGTCGACAAGAAAGGGTGGAACATGGATTTTTCAGAGTACACTCTCTGTAGTTTTTCTACACACTATATAGTTTGACTACAATCCATGTATACCATGCATTTTCAAGATTGAAAACACGGGGTCAAACCATGTCATGTAATTAATGAACCATATGTATTTAATACATGACACATATAGACTGGAAACCATTTAACTATATGTACACACCATATATCCTATTACATGTTGTTTACTTCATATATATTTTCAAGAAGTACACGAAAAGTTCCTAGGTGTTTACTGTGGATATTCGATAGATATAAGTATAAATCATGTAGTTGGCTTGTACATACTGTAAACATTTCCTATTTGTGAAGAAATTTTAAAATTAATTAATTACTCTGTAAAACCTTATCTACTCATGTTTTGTGGTTAATTAAGTTAACAATACACATTGATCATTAGGTTTTATTTTATATTAAATGTTTAATTAGTTTTGCAAAATATTTGAGATTATGAATCGTGAATAGTTATTGTATATTGAAGAGTAAATATGTTATATATAATAGGATAGATAATTTTCATTTGTTACATGGGTCATTAAGTTGATAGTACGCACCATGAAATTATAGCACATTTCATGTACAAAATAGGTTTTATGATTTCATTGTTTACAATTGAACAATAAAGAGTAATTCATACATGTAATGGTTGGGTTTCTCCCAAGTACAAAGTTTTGTACTCTTTTATTGATGTTTAAATAAAATGAAATTATTTATTTTAGTTGAATTCAAAGTTGATGGGAATTTAAGGAATATTTGATAAAATAATATAAAATGAATAAATTTTTTAACAAGATAATTAATTACATTAATTTGTGCGTGTTTTAACTTACTACAATAATGAATTGAAATGAATTCTAAAAATTGTTGTAAATGAGTAATCATTACATGTTTATAAGAGATCATATGCTTTAAAATACCTATGTATGAGTTGGAATCGTTTAATTTAATTTATTCCATTGGTTTTCATTTTTAATTATTAATAAAATTTTATGGTTTATGAGTCATCCTTCCCTTAAATTATTATATAGGACCTGCATGTCCAATGTTATTTATGTAATTCCCCTTTAACCAATCCTGTAGTTCCCCTCACCTATGTGTGACTTATACCTAATTATAATAAATGAAGTATTTCAAGGTACTTTGAGATGGTTGAAGAAAGAACAAAGAAATTACAAACATAGAAGATACACAGGTGGGAATGTAGAATGTTACAACTCGTACCAATACCTACACAAGGAGTTATCTCCTAGGTCATAGGTTGATTTATTTCCCACTCAATAAATCAAAAATTAAATATTTTCTTGATCAGTTTATTATTATTTTTATTTATCTATGCCTATGAATTAATTATTTTATGGATGTAGGACCGATGTCACATTAATTAATGAATTTATATGCTATGACAAAATTTAATTAAATGGTTTATATAAAAATGATTTATCTAACATGGTTAATTTATTAAGTAAAATCCACTTTATATTTAACAATACATGTAAAAGATAAAACAATATAAAATTTATTCATAATATTTTATTTAAAAAATACCCTCATGTATATATTAAGTTAAACATTGCCTTTAATTACTTGATTATTAATTAAAGACTTAGGACTAAGTGTTTGACCCACCCTCATTGGGACACATACATTAAATGTGGAGTTATTTTGAAGGTTATGGGTTTCCTTAACCATATTATATAAAGAGAAGTATCCATATTTATACTTTACAAAACATGGAGGAAAGTGTTGAAGAAATACATGTTAGGATTTTAGGATTGGGGAGTCCACTTAATAATTCAATGAGTTACATGCCCATAGTTGGAAAAGACTTTCCTTCCTAAATAACTTCAAATATCTTGACCAATCCTAATAGGGGTAATTCAAAGGGGCATATGGATCCTTAGCACTAGAATTTCCTTGAAACAATAAATTTTGAGTTCAATAGTGGGGGTATTGGGGATTAATAAAACATATGGGTATTTAATTAAATTAATTAATTATTTATCACAAACTTTTAAATCAAGAAAAGTACTAATAATTTGATCTTTTATAATTTCAGAAAATTGAAATTTCATCATCTACACTATCCCTAAAACCTATATTGGAGAAAATACATATCCTCATTGGATGTAACATCCAATAGTGGTTTAGACGCCATTGAGTTGTGATATTCTATGAACATAAATATTACGTGCTAGAATGATCAATGCCCGATCATCTTACCAGGAAGGTGACTGATAAATATTTCGTTGCCTATGAAAAAATTAGATACTCGGTCAACATTCAATGTTTGTTATTATCATCTATTTATACTAAATTCATGATGTCTCACAAAAACATAGATTCTTATGGCTTACTCGATCATCTCAGTGGTATATATTTATAGAGAGCTTGATATAAGAAGTTTGAGAACTCCAAGGCTCCATTTCAATGAAATATTAGATGGGGTTCCACAAATAGTCCACATATAGTGAATCACATTGGTCATATTGATCATCTTGAGGTTTTAGGTATTAAACACCATAATGAACAAGAAACTAATCTCATTCTTACATCACTCCCTTAGAGCTTGTCAATCTTTGTAATTAATTCTAGTAAGAACAACATTGATAAGTCTTTTCCATGTTTTTTACACTTCTTCCCCAAGTACATAAGTATATAAAGTGTAAAAATACATTCATCCTTATTGTGAATAAATGGAATTTCCAAGTGAAGAGATATAAATCCAAATCTTCTTCAAAATTACCTATAAGTAAAAGGAAGATCAATGGGAAAGCTATGGAAAAGGATGTTGTTTGTTACACATGTGGCAAGAAGGGACACTAGAAGAAAATCATCACATTGCCAAAGAATCAAGGGGAATCTTCATGTGTATTTGATATCGATTGAAATTTATATGTTTTTAGAAATTGGTTATTAGATAAAGCTTGTGGTGCACACATATGTATTCAAATATAGAAACCAATTATATTTAATATAATTTACTAAGGGGGTAGAATTTTTCTATCTATTAAAAAAGTCATTATTTTGGTCTACAAAAATGATGTGTATGGTTTTATTTAAAATTTCAGAATTAATTCGTTGTACAATTGTAAGGATATAATTTGTTAATGCATGGAACATTTAAATAATGGTATTTATTTTTTGGAATACACAAACCAAGTAATGAAAATAAATAGTGAAACTACATTATAAGAATCATACCATTTCCTACCCTTGTAATCACCAGGTAGGTTATCTAAACACAAAAAATGACTAAAGTAGAATATTTGGATATTTATATTATTTTCAACTAAAAACACTTGGTTTATGTCATGCATGTTTACAAGGTAAAATTAACAAGGCACCATTTAGTGAAAAAGGTGAAAGAGACAAATAGATTCTTGAATTAGTTCATACTGTTTTGTGTGGACCATTTCTTATTGAAGAAAGGGGTAGGAACTCATGTTTCATAACTTTTACTGATGAATTTAGTAAATATGGATATGTATAATTGATGCGTTATAAGTTGGATTCCTTTGATATATTCAAGGAATACAAGAATGATGTTTATAAACATCTTGGTAAGTAGATTAAAAAACTCTTCTCAGACTATGGTGGAGGAAATATTAATAAATACTTCATTGATTGTTTATGAGTGTTTATGATTATATCACAACAAATTCTTCCTTATACCCCATAGTGTAAGGGTGTAATTAAAAGGAGGAATTGAACATTATTATACATGGTGAGATCAATGATGAGTCCTGAAATTCTTCCATTATCTATTTGAGGATGTGTATTATAAAAAACTAGTAAAAATACTAAATCAAGTTCCAACTAAGGTGGAAGAAGTATACCATACCAATTTTATATTGTAAAGAAGTATATGTTTTTTAATCACTTGTTTTAGGGTTTTGAATCCTTTTTAAGGTCTATTCAGGTAAAACACTTTCACCCTAAAGCACATAGTGTACCTTTATAGGATACCCCAAAGAAACAATGAGCTATTACCTATATGAACCCTTAAAAAAACGTAATTGTGGAAAGAATCGCCATATTCCTTGAGCGGGAGATTTTTTTTTTAAAATAGATAGTGGGAGAGAGATAGAAATTGATGATGTTAAGGAATAAGGTACACAAGATTTGGAACAGGTACTGATTCTAAAAAGTCCCATGGAAGAAGAAGTTGTTCCAAAGACACAAGTATTATATTGGAGCACAAGAGAGGTTATAGGACGTGAATGGTATGGGTTTCTAGTCACCAAGGATGATGACTTTTTATTAGTTGATAATAATGATACTCTAACCTACAAGGAAGTAATACGCATCTTAGAAGTTTCCATCTAGCAATAATCCATGAAATCTAAAATGGATTCTATGTACCAAAACCAATTATAGATTTTTGTAGATCCTTCGGTGGATGTAAATAATGTTGGATGTAATTGATTATTCAAGAAGAAACTAGGAATGGAAGGAAAAGTCAATACCTATATGGAATGAATGGTTGAAAATGGACATAAAAAAGGTCAAGGAATTGACTATAATGAAAAATGTTCACCAGTTTCAATGCTAAAATCCAATAGAAGTCTAATTTCTATCTTGACCTTCCATGACTATGATATTTTTCAAAAGGATGTCCAAACATCCTTTTATAATGGGGCCCATCAAGAATATTTCTATATAATATAACATGAATTTTTTTATACCTCTGTACATTCCAAGAAGATATGAAAATTTAAAAAATCCATTGATGTATTAAATCAGGTATATAGGTTCATGGAACATTTGATTTGATGAAGTCATAATGAATCCATAACGGAATTTGGTTTCCTAAATAATTAATGTGATCCTTGAGTCTACTAGTGGTTTAATGGGAGTTATTTACTTTTAGGATTTGTATATATTGATGACATATTTCTTTTTGGAAATGAGATACTAGTGTTATATTATGTTATTTACTGGTTGAATAAATGATTCTTTATAAAGGAATTAGGTGAGGTAGCATATATTTTTGGGTTCAAGATCTATCATGATAGATCCAAGAGGTTTCTTGACCATAGTCAAAGTATATATATTGAAAATATAATGAAGTTATTTAGTTTGGAACAATACAAGAAGGTATTATTTCTAATGTCACATGGAATTTAGCTTTCGAGTAAAATATGTCCCCAAACACATGATAAACGAAAAATGGAAAGTATTTCATACACATCGATAAATAGGTCATTCATATATGTTATATTTTGTGTCATGATAGATGTTGCTTAAGCATCAGGTTTGGAAGGAAGATATCAATCAGACCTAGGCTATCTCCATTGGATGGTGTTTCAGAAACATCAGGAGTCATGGTGAAATAAGTTTGAAAATAAAGATAATACAAGAGAAAAACCCCTATGATGATGAACAAAAACATAGTGATTTACATGTTACGAGAAAAAACCCTACATCCCTAGAGTAGTAGAATAACTTTCCTAATTTGGGAGCACAATTACCGAGATAGAAAAAAGTCTCAAGAAGATGATAATCCTATCTCGAATGATATCATAAAGGAAGATGTTGGATTTATGCTGGAAACCGCATAGAAAGTCTTCACTGTTATAGTTCCATAGCCACCCAAGTACAAAATGCTACTGTTTTGGGGAAAATAATTACATAGAGATACAATGACCGATGATCGTAAATTAGAAGAGATTTATTGGCATGTCAAATTCTACTATAGTAAGTCGACACCACAATAGTGCCCTATCGGTGCTTCTGGTATGCTCTACTATAGTGGGTCAGCACTTCTACAGTTTCCCAAAATTTGTGTCGGGGGCCTTTGGCTCCCGGATCCCAAAATCAATAATTAATTTCCCCTGAAACCCCAATTACCACACTATGGAGGTCGAACCGAGGATTTATAATATGGTTTATAGTTTGGGCAATCATCATTTAGCCCAATGTCCATCCAAACGAATTGGGATACACTATTCAAAAAGATAACAATCAACACTATCCTTGGGTTCCTAAGGAAGACTAAGGATATGATCTTATTCTATTCAAGATATGTCATTATTCTATGTAGGATATGAAGAACTAGTAATCATAGGATATACAGATGCATGTTTCCAAAAAAATAAAAAATGATATGAAATCTAAAAAAGGATACATCTTCACTTTGAATGGAGGTGTTGTGAGCTGTAAGAGCTTAAAAAAGGTTGTGGTCATAGATTCTATAGCAGTATCAAAGAATATTTCATATTTTGAGGTAGATAATGATGCGGTATGGATATACAAATCCATCTATTATTTTGATGTGGTACCTAGCTAGAAAAATTATATCACTCTATATCATGATAATATCGGAATAGTGGTCCTTATTAAAGAGTTAAGGGCACATTAGCAGAATAAGCGTATATACTATAATTATTATCTCTTTAGGTAATTTTCTTAGAGATATGATAGTTCAATGAGTATTATTTCCACATAATACAATGTAGTGAATCTCGTAGATAAAGGAATGACTCTTCAAAATTTTGATTATCATTTGAGGTCTAGAAGATCAAGAGTTGTAGGTAGTTGGGTCTAGTTTAAGATGGAGTTTGATGGATTTGGAGTCCTAAGACCAAATATTTTTACATTAATTACATGTATATTCAATGATTTAAATATTAATAAGACATATTAATAGATATTTTTTAGTATTATGCAAGGATTTAATGTAATAATATCCTAGAGTATCTGTCACGTTGATAAGGTAGTTGCAGTTCCCCACCATGATGAGAAACATGAAATACCATGATTTTATTATTAAATATAGTTCTACATTAAGATAAGGTTATATTATGTGACACATAGAACATGATTTTCAGGTGTGAGTACTCGTAAGTGGATGAGGCTTTATCTTCTGAAATTTTCACTTGGTAATCTTCAAGATTGGAGATTATGAGAAAAGACCCACCATAAATTATTCCTTATGTTTTTGTGCCATCATATTTTCTTATATGTGAGAGTGTGTAATGGACTTTAGAAATTAATATTATCTTTGATTCATTTTATGAATCACACACTTGGATTTTCTGATGTAAATTTCCACGCCATATTTTGGTGAGAAGTAGGGTATATTGGGTGCAACACGAATGATATCTGATTAATAGGTTTGTCAAGAAATAATTTTTCCCTTCCATATTTATGGAAGTTGATATCTCTTCCCTTTGACTCGAATATAACTATCCATTAAATTCCATGTACAAGGTGTAATAATGTGTTTATTTTAGATAGTCAATGAAATACGCATCGATCATATAGGTTGGTTACATGGATGTGTAACTTTCTTGACGAGATATTGTGATAAAGGTAATATATTATGAAGTAACCATTCTTATGTGGTTTTCATCATTGTGACATTAAGTCTTTATCTTGGTTAAAGTGGCCCATTTCTAGATAGTAATCTTGGACATTAGGAAATCCTGCCAAATTCCAATGATAAATAATCCTACAGGGTTACACACTTAGTGTTTTCATTGATCTAAATTAAATTCTATTTGAATTTATTTATTGGAATACATATTATTCTAAAGAATAGGTAATAATTTTAGTTATGTTTTATTGATTTCAAATATTTATTAATGAATAAAATATTTAATATAAATATTTATATGATAATTCAATAAATTAGAGAGTAGTTTGAACAGATCAAGACCGTATATAATGAAAAATATTAATTTACAAGTTGGTTAAATTATTATTTTATGGAATAAGATAACATGAATGATATAAAATAATAATATTGTTTTTATTATTTTTGAATGGGGTTTAATAAAGGATATTATGTTATTTTAGGGCCTTCATGAAATTAAATAATATTTTATCCAACATCCTATCTCTATAAATATAAGGTTTTGCCTATTATGTGGGGATAATTGAGAAATAGAGAATTGTTTCACAAAATGATTTCTCCCTTGAATTCCTTTTTCTCTCTCACTCTCAATATTGTAAAATTCAAGAAAGATTTCCTCTAGATAAAAGGATGACTAATAAACACAATTGAGGAAAGACTATATATTCATTGTGCTACCACCTAGAATAAAATTGGCATTTATTAGAGATCAACCAAGAATGTTTGGATCATCGCAAGAGGAATTCCACACTTGGATACTTACTATGAAATGAAGTTAATCCAGAAAAATGTTTCTAGATAATCAATATATAAATAAAAGAATGGATCAGAAGACAAGGTAAGTCATTTCATGAGATCTAAATAAAGTAATTATAAATTTAACATGAAATATCCTGTATAACATTCATGTCTTATTTAATTAATATACAATTAGAAAACTTTCTTTTTTCATGGAGTTCCAGTAACAAACAATATAATGAATGATCCATCAAATAAAGAAAGAATTTATCATTTATTTTCCTGTATGACACTTACATTATACTCAATTCCTATAATTTATACATTAAATACATTATAATAACTAACCATGAATGATGGTGATGGAAAATGAATCATATATCTACGGGGAGGTAGTAGTCAAAAAGTATGCATAAGATATAGTTTCATTTCTCATTTGATGGAAATGTGGTGGATTTGTTTTATAATATTCATAATAAAATCTCCATATATTTATGATATTATATTCATTATGTTATGATGGATACAATTTACTTAGAGGAAATATATGAAGAATAAAACATGAATCATTATATTGTATCCATCTGATATTAGAAAACCCATTTAACCCACATATTTAGTCAACAAAAAAATTGATTAATTATTATTGGATCACTATCCTTGGTCTAAATGATTAATCTTGAATCATTAGATATAATATTTAATATATGTACATCTATAATAATATAAATTTCCTAATGTTTTAATGTTGAGATTCATATAGTAATTAATAGTACATCCAATAAGTCAAAATGTATTTTATTTTCATATAGAACATCACTACCACATATTGTGCTACATGCAATGCTGATCATTAATAGTGTAAGAAAAAAAGTGCTGACAAAGGGGAAAATATTATCATCACTCATAAAAAGTGCTGATAATGTCATATTTTATCATTTCTAATAAAGGAACTTATAAAAGGGTTCCCTTTATCATCACTTTTTTATAGTACTGAAAAACTTTCCCCATTTATCAGTATTTTTTAGCATTGATAAAGGTTACACCATCATCGATTCATTTTTATAGTGCTGATAAAGGGTTTACTGAGTAATTTAATTAATATATATATATATATATATTTAAATAAAATTTATTTTATAGTAAGTATATATTTGTAAATAATTTATATATATATGATTTATATAAATTTTAATAAAAAATGAATATTATTTTCATAATTTGATAATAAAAAATTATCAAATTTGTATTATTCAAAATGTTTAACCGTTTATTTATATATATTAATTATAAAATTTGAATATAATGAAAATAAATATAATATACTAATAATTTGTTTAAATAAGTATATAATATAAAAATAATATATTTATTTAAGAATATATTTATATTGATATTAAATAATTTAAAATATACATACATGTATAACTACAGGTATGTATGTGTATGTGTGTATATATATGTATGTTTGCTTGTGTGTAGATGTGTATGTGTACATATGTATGTTTATTAGGTGTACATGTAAATGTTTGCACAATTCTATTTATTGATTTAATATTATTTATTCTTTTGTAAAATCTCTCCATTTTTCGTATTTTTTTGTATTTATTCAATTTTAATATTTATTATATTTCAATATAAATTTATTTTAATCTATTAATCATGAATATATATGATTGTGTGTTTAATTTAATTTGACTTAATTTGATTTAATTTTGTTATTAATATTTTTTTAGAGTTAATATAATTTATTTTTAGTAATTTTGTTATTTATATAATTTATATAATCTATTTATTCATTTTTCTTCATTTTTTAATTGTTTGTAATTCTTGTATATGATATGAATTCACTTTTTAATATTTTTTCAAATTTATTTAATTTTATTTATTCATTTATTATTATAAATTCATTAATAATGTAAATATTATATTTATTAATTTTTAATATTTATTTATACATATATTTATTTACTATCCATGTAATATTTTCAATATGTTTATAATTTATATGAATACAATTAATTAGTTATGGCATTCATGCCGGTCGGCGATGTTCACTATTAGCGTGAGATGTGTGGAGGTAACCTCCTTTTGTTGGCCAATGATGCTGGGTCTTGGTGCGATGATCTGTGGTTCAGCGAGCAGAGAGGGTCCTATGGGACAAGCAGGTGAGGACCTCAGTGTGGGTTGAGACAAACACATGATGACCTCTGGACCTAGGGAGTGCATACCTTGGGAGATAGAGTAGTTGTCGGGTTTAACCTCAGGATGAATATTCGGAGGAAGTTGGTTACAAGATGGCATGTGCTGGAATTTCTTTTCTGGAATTGAAATGACTGGGGTTGGGTTGTGGGTGTGGTGGTCGATATCAGACTCATCCTTTATTGTCTTTATCACTTTACACCATTTTTGGCCTTTTGTCTTGATAGGATGATTAATGTTGATGGCTACTGGGAAACTTACATTGGTATGGGACACTATCAGGTGGTATGTCTTAAGGTACCACAGGTTTTTAGTGGTATGGGATGCCGACGGTGAGAAACTCCCACTGATGGTGTGCTGACTGACACTTCTGGTGATTGACATTAGGGGTAACCATGATTATTTGATTAATGACATTGAAGGAGACAACGACTTCCTCAAGAGAAAGTTCAGCTTATGATCTCCTCAGGTGGAGTTTGGTTGGAGAACCTCATTGTAGTGGTCAGGTGCGTGAGGACTTC
The DNA here is from genome assembly GCA_963277665.1 of Viscum album. NCBI lineage: Eukaryota > Viridiplantae > Streptophyta > Magnoliopsida > Santalales > Viscaceae > Viscum > Viscum album. The sequence goes on along the minus strand of OY728134.1, from coordinate 864,739,372 downwards.
ATGGTTTGCATCTGTCAGCCAACATCATGGTTGTTTCATCTGGTGCAGGTCTTTATGGGACTTTGAGACTTTTTATGTGGGCCTTTTCACCTTTCATAATGTGGGCCAATGGGGCATGTAGTATGGATCTTTGGGTCAAAATGTTGTGCTTTTGGGTGGTTTTTTTGCAACATTCTTGGTTTGGCGGTGCTTTTGTTCAGGTCTCTTAATGATTTCTTGTATTTGCATTTTATTTTCATTAATAATTTTTAAGACCAATTACGCTCAGTACCTAAACATTCTGTATAAATATATATGATTAGATAAATATAATAATAATTATAAATATATATATTTAAATATATTTATTGAAAATTATAATTATAAACATATATATCTTTAAATAATTATAAAATTATAATAAATACATTTAAATAATAATAAAATTATTATTTTTATAATTATATATATTTATATATCCATAAAAATATATATAATTATATAATTATATATAATTATATATATATAATTATATATATATATATATAATTATCTAATTATATACAATTATAAAAATAAATTTATAATAATTTAAAAATATTCGTAAAAATATTTATTTATAATTATAATTATAAATAAATATATATATACATCTAAACAATTATAAAATTATAATAAATATATTTAAATAATAAATATATTTATTATATTTAAAATGGATCTTTATCATTGATTATTTAGCACCGATAAAGACTTATTTTTATTGGTGCTAAAAAATGATAATAAAACATATTTTATCAGCACTAGAATTTTTGTGCTAATAATGATTTGTTTAATCATCGCATTTTTAGAAATTATAATGAACTTTTTTATCAGCGGTAACTATTTTATAACTAACCAAAACCATTATTTAACAATTTTTTTGAATGTGTTGATAAAAGTCTTTTCGATATTTTATATTGAACTCTAATGGGGTTTTTCTCGTTTGGGTAATTCAACATCTCGTAGAACCGAATTGTTGTCACATCTATCCCTCCCTTGTCGTCACTCTCACTCCCTCACTACCAGGAGCCCTCACCATCGTTATCCCTCCCCATCATCAAGTGATGTCACCTCTACCCTACCACCCTACTGCCATCACCACCACACATCATCTCCATTATTCTCCCTCTAATCCATTGTCACCGCAGCTCCCCCTACCAACCATCATCTTCACCGTTCTCTTTCACAACCATCATGCATGATGCCCCCTACCTCACTACCATGTGCTCTCCCTCACTCTCCCTCACCCTCTCACAGATGAATTGACATCCATTGTTAATGGTTTTACGGATTTATTTAGGTTTTTTTGAATTCATTGAAGGGATTTTAACACTGCATCACCTCCCTCGCACATTTGGAATGAGTGTGAATGTCCAGTGACTGATACTTTTCATATGTGAAATTTCTCCACCAATAATCCTTCTCCCAAATTTTCTCACTCCTTATACAACAATGTTGTTAACATCTACTGTGACCTAGGTTTTAATATATAATTTTATATATCTTTTAATTTTCTTTCATTAAATAAATAATATAAATGTTATACTTAAAACTAGTTTTACAATATTTAATATTATATTTTAATAATATTAGTATTTATAAGATAATAAGTTATTAATAATATAACATTTCTCTCCATACTTTATATTGGATAGGTGTATATATTGATTAAGATAATTATACTAAAACATTAATAATTTGAAAAGATATTATTACGAATATAATTATATTTAATATCTTTGAAAAAAAAAATTATTTCTTTGATAACATTTCAGTAAAATTTTCACTCTTAATAAAATGAAACTATTTTAAAAATACCAATGAATAATAGTGTATTAATTATATCATATTAAATAAATTTTTTAATTTAAATAGACAAATAAATTATAATATAAATATAACTTAAATTTATTAATTAATATATATAAGATAATGATAAAAGAATGAAAAACTATAAAAAATGATAATTATATAATTTAATAATAAAATATTATTTATTTAGGTAAACAAAAGTTACAGTATGTTTCAAATAAATTTATAATAATAATAAGACTATTAAACTAAAAAGAAGTAAATTATTAGTAAATTAAGGTATGAATATATAAATATATGTATACAAACATATATACATACATATATATACATAAATTAATACATATATATAGGTACGCATATATATATATGTATGTATATAAGATATCAGTATTATAATTAAATCTAGAAAAGTTTAAAAAAATGGTTTGTGCTTTATATTGATGTCCAATTATTATAAATAATTAATACATATAATTATTATATATAATAATTTTCATAGTGATAATAATAAAAATTGAAAATATAAAACTATAAATATAAATAAATAATAGAAAAAGGCAATGACATTGTATATCTTCTTATTCCAATGGGTATAACACAAATTAAAAATTTCCAAAGAATTTCTCACACAGAAGCATCCAAATTTATAATCGAAGAGGGGAAGAATGTGTAAATTATACTCTCAAGAATCTAGTCTCCAAAACACTACCTGAACCACCTTTTTCCAAGTGAAAACATTAATAAACATCAACTCCTCCCTCATGTTGTACTCACACCTAACAAAGTTATAGAAATCGTCCTTGACCTTAGTGTTATTCAATAGATGAAAATTTAATTTTATTATTTCTAAATTTTTATATCACACATTCCATTCCTTCAATGATTTTTACCACTATAAAAAAATTACAATATATATCATTCGTCTATTATTATCGTAGAACAATAACTTCAAGTAGCTTAAATTATTCATTAAGAATTACCCTTTATGGGTTTCAGGCTCATAAATTTTTGTGTATTTATTTATTTTTTTAAATGTGATTATTATTGAATAAAATAGGATGGATATGAATAAAAAAGTATGGATTTTAATCATATGAAAAAAGAGTATGAGGATGGGGTGAAAGGGTGTATCATGTTTGAAAAAGATCACACAGATAACCCTTCTCTAGTCCTTTGTCTATATTTACACTGTTTTTATTCAAGACTAATTAGTCCAACAGAGTTGGAAGAATACTTGATATATCAAAAAATAGACCGAAGTTATAAATGTTGGACTAAACATGGGGAAAATTGAATATAGCTAGTGACTGGGATAAAAATACCTTTTATGGATCATCTGATATGATTACATGTGTGGATAATAATAAATACTATATCAAGGATGTGATTACATATGTGAATGATGATAAAGATAGTATTGAGGAAACTATAATGAGAGTTGATGATGAACTTCATGACTATCCAAAATTGTTTGAAAAGTTGAATATTTACTTAAATACACTATTGTATGATGGTTGTACTAAATATTCATCATTTTTAGCTATATTGAAGCTGTATAATTTAAATTCTAGAAATAGATAGAGTAGTGCTTGTTTTACTAAACTACTTCCTATCTTGAATTATATGCTCCCTGAAGATAATGGTCTTCTCTACCAAACATATGATGCTAAATAAATTCTTGGTTCAATGGGTACGATATCTAAAAGAATACATTTTTGTCCAAAATACTATATACTATTTTACAAGGACTACAAATCACTTAAAAATTTTTATGCATGAAATGAGAATACATTATTTTACAAGGACAAAAAATCATCTTACACTATCTACAAATAGAGTAAATTCTTTTAGTTTTCAATGCAGCACTCACAATACATGGCTGGTTATGTTGGTTAATTATAACTTTCCACCATGGTTATGTATGAAATGAAAATACATTATTTTATCTCTAATTATATCTAGACCAAAAGAAATGGGTAATGATATTGAATTTTATTTGGCTCTGTGCAATTCAGTTGTTACATATCATGATTCTTATAGAAATGAACATTTCACATTGAGTTCCAAGTTGTATAGGACAATAAGATAATTTCCTGCTTATAAAAATTTTCAAGATATAGATTTAAAGGAACTCAAGGGTGTTCCATTTTTCAATAAAAGTGCACCATAAATTTTGTTGAAACATTCAGTGAATAAAATGTTTCTAGGAAATCATAGATTTCTACCCTGATGATATAAGTACTAATCTTGGATAATCTTATTTAATGGGATTTTATAAGAACATGTAGCACTATCTTCAATAACAGATGATCAAATGTTTGAGAAATTAAAATATATAGACACTAATTTTGGTAAACTATTTAAAAAAACATAAAAAAATGATTGGAAAAAGTGGTTGTTCTTTTGAATTACCATAATAGAATTGTTTGTATGTAAAGAATTGTCATAATTCATTTCCTTTTGAAAATAATGTATGTGATAATGGAATAGGAACGTTAAAAATGAACATAGAAAAACAAAGGATGGTATTAAAGAAAGTTTGTATATGATTGACATGTGAATAAAGGAAGAGTTAAAGCCAATGAAGCCTGAAAAATGATCTTTTCTTATTCCTTCTTCTTACACTCTTTATAGACATGAGAGATATTAGTTTTGCGACTACTTGAATAATGAAAAGGTTCTAGAGGGTTATTTATCAAATATAAATAATATAATTTCAATGGCTTATTTAAAGTTAAAGGTTCTGAAATCACGTGATTATCATGTTTTAATACAAGATCTAATGTTTATAGATTTATGTTACATTTTTCCATGAATTACCATCACAGATTAACCAAAATCTATTTCCTTTTCAAATTTATATTTAGAAATGTTATAGATCTGGGGGATTTTTAAATATTGAAAAGAAAAATTGTTTTCATATTATGTTAATTGTATATGTTCTTCCCACCATCATTATTTTATATAATAGTTCAATTTATGGTTCATTTTATAAGAGAGATTCAAATATGGGGACTTGTAAATTATAGATGGATGTACCCCATTGAATGTTATATGAAGATTTTGAATGGGTATGTCAAAAATCAAAGTCATATCGAAGGTTTTATTATGGAGTGATATGTTGTTGAAGAATCCATTGAATTATTTTTCAACTACCTATCTGATGTGGAAAGCAGTGGTCAACTGAAATCTCATCACACCAGGTAGCTTGTGGGTGATGAAATATTTAGAATAGATGTAGTCACAATTACTTTTATATATTAGAAGTAGGGACACCACTATTTTTTAAATAATAGTTTATAGGTTTCCACATATGTTGAAACCCATAATTTAATTATTAGTTATTTCAATCCATCAAGGTATGAAATATGAATATCAAATACACTTAATAAATAGTTTATATGACAGCTTTAAGAACATTTTTTGAGGATTCAACTAAAAATTTGGATTCAATTTCAGAATGAATTTTAGGGATATCTAGAGGACCAAGTGATCATGTTTGATTTTATAATGGATATTAAGTTAATTTTTATATGTTCTATAAAATTAACCTGATGAATGAAATAGAATGAAAAATAGTTGATTTACACTTGTGGTTGAAGTGACGTTTGTATTAGGTACCGAAGACTAAAATTTAATTTATGAAAATATGTCATACATTGAAATCATCAAAAAAATGGAAGGTAGAATATACAATATTAAAAGGGATGAGTTTTTAATGAAAGTAGATTTATAATAGTATTTTTATTAAAATAGATGAATTTGGTTTCTTGAAAGTGAATTTCAGTAAGGAAGGGTACAACTATAAACTTTTTATAATGCCATCACAAGAAGTAAAAGTATTTTCTATTCCAGATCCCACAAAATGAAAGTGGACAATTATTTTTTTTATAAAAAACCACTAAAGGGTTATATATCAATCAATTAATTATGACCCTTTCATTAATAATTCACAATCATTTTAGCATTCATAATTTAGATGGATTCTGTTATGATAGAGGATACCATAATAAAGGGATTTAGATACTCGATAGAGCGGTCAAATCCCTTCCAACATTCAAAAAAAGTGTTAAATAATCCGGTCATATATTTCTTAAAAAATACTTTGAATTACCTCATAAAATTATCTATTCACTACCACATTTATGTAACATAAATTAAATATTCAACCACTTCTATAAATAATTACTTTTGCACATGTCGATGCCCTAAATATTGAGGAACAACAGGTTTCTTAACATGTTGGTGCACCCAATGCTATAGAACAAAAACCTTCTACACAAGTAGTTGATACCAATCCATACTAACAACATATTGATGATGTTAAATCCAATAAAATTATTTATTGTAAATAACCTATTTCCCAAAAAAATAGGAGTGTCATAGTGTGATGGTGTTAGAAAAAATTATTATTGTTAGAACAAAGGCATCAAGTTTGAGATTGGATGGAATGCATGCAACCAACCTATTATCCCCAACAAGGATATGTTCGGTAGTTACATTGGGCTCACCACTCACATGCGCATGTTGATTGATGAGAGGGACAACCAAACCCTAGTCTGAGACTCCTGTCTCTCTCAATACCCTCAATGATGACTTTAGAACTTATTATGATAAACATGAATGCCTTAATTCCAAACAAGGCCTGTCAATTTCGATGATGATATCTCCTCCTATACCAGATCATAAGAAACATTTCAATGGTCTCGAGCAGATTGGGTTAGATGAGGATAATGGAAGATTGAAGAAGTTCAGACACAAAAAGAAAAAAAATACCTATCATACTAATGGAGAATTAAATGAGTGGGATCAGATGGGTCCCCATGAAGAGGTTTGTGTACCTCCTTCCGAGGCTAGAATTAGTGATGATAATTCTTCTAGGAAGTCATATTCTTTTGAATAGGAATTCTTTAGTGAGGAACTCAATCACTGAGGGTGTAAAAAAGTAATGAATATAGGGAAGAAGGTTAAAAGGCATAAATAAAATTATTTTTTACCTAATCCTATGTAGACAAGATCCTTATGTAAAATGAGGTAATTTAAGAGGAGTGTTCAGAAGGCCCCTCATCCTAGATATTCATTAATCGAACTAGGAAATATGAACATTAAATAGGGGTCTAGGGAAGCATTCAATGATATTGATCAACGTTTAGATGTTTTTTAAGGTTTGAGGTATAGATGACACATGTCCTACTCCCTCAAAGGAGGAGAGGATGAAAGAATTTTTGGAGTTTTCTACTTCCAGAGAGGCCCATGACTCTTCTTTGGATTCTGTTTTAGATTTGTTAATATACTCTAATAAAGATGAGATGGTTGATATGGGGAAGATCAATGCCTCACTAGAGGATGTTGTCAAAATGTTTAAAATAATTGTATAAGTTGATACTAATGGGAGTAAAAAAATTTGGATAAAAAATTAGTATATCACCTTAGTTCATGGGTTCAATTATGATAAGATTATCTTGGAAGAGTTTAGCATAACCTCAGAGAAGAAGGATTATTGCATCAAGGATCTTATTAAAGATGATCCAAAGATGGTTCTTTCTATAGAGTGGAAATTGAAAAGGGTGGAAGACTCTAATAAGTTAAAAACAATTCTTGAATGGTTTGGTAATGTCATATGTTTAACTTTTTCTTAGCTTATGGTTGTATTTTTGGGTTCACACTAAACACGTAAAAGTGGATTTGAAAATGAAAAAAAGAAATTTGGGGATAAATTATTTTACTATATTTTTTATCCAACTTGGACACAAAAATTATAATTAGCTATATATGATGAATAACTACTATCAGTGGCCTTGAAGCAGCCAAAACAATATGGCTATCTTAGAGGTGCAGGTTTGGGTGTGACACTCCAAACATATTTTGAGAAAAGAAATAAACAAGGGGACCAAGATAATAAAATGGAAGGATTGTAGTTATAGTTAGTTTTTATTGAATAAAAAATTAATTGGTATTCATAGTTTTTAGAAAATTTTATGCTTATGAGTCAAAGGGAATAAAATACTACAAATAACCACTATATTATGATCCCCCACCACCATTATCTTTTAGGAGATCCATTACCCCCAAAGAGCTATCTTGGAATAGGTAATTAGTATTTTCATAATTATTTATGTGAAATGTAAATCAAGAAGACACTGATACCTAACAGGTATTGATATTTTACATGGTGAACATGATTATGATTTATATCTATCAACATCCACCCATCACCTTGTCTCAAGGTGTACTGTTTATAATATCAAAGGAGATATTCGACATAATAAACAACTTCTAATAGGTCATGTGTGAGTGAAGATTAAAGTAGCTCCAGAAAAGAGTTTTGAGCTACTTTTTCCTCTTGATGATGCATGTATTCATATGGTTGAAAAATATATTATAAATTTTTTATCATGGATGTTAGATCTTGTAAAAAAACATATCGACAAGGAGGTATTCATTTACAATTTCATTTCCATAGAAAACATTTTACAATTAATGAAAAAAGGTGTGAACCAATGAATGATATTATATACGAACAAATGAAAGGGGTGAAATAGAAGGAAAAATAAAAACAATCTAAAGGATCAACCAAAAAATCATAAATATCTTCACAAAGTACATTTACCCATCCCATTTAACATCCTCATTTACGAACATTGAAGGTTCTTATAGATACAACATTAGAAAGTTGTGATAAAACCACAATTTATTTTAGGAATAAATGTAAAGAAAATCCATTACATACTATTTTTCTCTAGATTATGTAAATGAAATCCTCACACATGAATGGATAGGAGTGTCAGTTGTAAATGTACACATGAGGTGTGTTTTCATGATTTTTTTGTCCAATACCTAATGTAATATTTTAATTATTATTGAATATTATTCATAATTTTTACAGGTGTATATATAAATACTATTTTAAGGGAAACCCCTATGAATCGAAATTGGGATTAATTATTCCTCACATAAATTCTACAAAACTATTCTCATTGGAAATAAAGCATATTAAGGAATAGTGGAAAAAATAGCCACAATTTCGGAAAGAAATCTTACCGAAGACATACTATTCTTAATACGCATGATGAAGGGGTAAAACTCTACAATTTAATTATAAAAAGCATATTTTTATTCATTTCAATTATTATTATTTTTATTGGTATCATTTGTTACTCATTTCAGTCAATTTAGATACTCCAAATATTTATTTTCTAGATTTAATGAATGGATACCCAATAAACTGACTACACATGTTGATGTTAATAAATTTGAATAATACTACATGTAACGTTTTAAAACTAAGCTTGAAGTTATATATTTTATATTGTGTTTTAATGAAAATTATATTACGATAGGGTGGTGTTTAAATGACATCAAAATCATGGCATGATAGTAGTCCATGAATACAAGAATCCAATAGAATTCTATAAGTGGATAAGTATTAGGGAATATATAATAATATTCCACTATTAAAATATATATCAAAATAAATTATTTAATCTTCTAAATGTTTCTGTAGTGTTCAAAAAAACCAATAGAAAATATTGTGGTTATTATGTTTGTATATTTATGAAATATATCATATACAATCAAAAAACTAGAATCCATGAATATGCATTTTTCAAGATAATTAAAATTTCAAATAAAATATTTACTAATCCTTTGTTTATTTATATTTTTCCAATACTACCATGACTTTTGGTAGTCCCCATAATCACAAGTGGAATAATATTTGTTTAGAAATGAATGGTAAGTATACCTGGTGTCAGAATGCATAAAGATATCATGAAACAGTGAATTTTTACTACTTATTTAGTTGATTTTTTAGTCATTTTACCTACGTTTTCAGTTAATTTACTTATTTTGTTTTATTTTACACTTTTTGAAAAAACATCCACAATTAATTTTTGACATGTAAGAATCAACCAAACCTCAATATGATATATGGTGTGTTTGATATGTCTCAAAATGTGAATTTTCAGTTTAAAATTGTTATTTTAGTGAAAAACACATGTCACACAATCAAAATTTAGAAAAACCATTATGATTGTTTTGATACTTTAGTAAAATTATCCATGAGCCATTCTTGATGTGTAGGAATCAGTCACACATCAATCTGAGGCACAATTTTCATGGTATGATAAAAATTTTATGTTTTTAGTTTAAAATGGAAAATTTAGTTAAAATGTTGTTCCATTCACAAAAAACAAAGAAAATGAACTTTTATTATCTTGATACATTTATAAAATGACTCATAAGACAGTTTTTTACATATAGTAATTAGTATCACATTAAACTGAAATAGGATGTGATCAATATGACTCAGAGTGTGTGTTTTCAGTATAAATTGGTATTTTAGTAAAATAGAAACATGAGAAACTGAAATCTAATAAAACAAATTAAAATTTTCGTGATAATTTAAGGAAATGATCCATACATATTTTTTGGTGTCCAGGAATCAACTCTATCCCAATATGTTGCATGGTGTGACCAGTATGACTCAAATTGCATGTTTTTTAGTTTAAAATTTCATTTTAGTAAAAAACATAAGTGAAATACTCAAAACCAAGAAGATTCATTAGAGTTATTTTGATACTTTTAAAAAATAATCTATAAGTCATTTTTGATGTGTAGTAATCAGTCACATCTGAATCTGATGCACAGTGTGACTGGTATGAATCTAAGTGTGTATTTTTATTTAAAATTGAAAATTTAGTAAAATAAAAAAGTAGTATACTAAAATCTGATAAAATGAATTAAAATTATATTTGCAATTTAGGAAAATGGTCCATAAGTCATTTTTCAGGTGTAGGAATCATCTAAACCTAAATCGGATACATCGTGTGCCTGGTATGACTCAAAGTATCTGTTATTAGTATAAATTTGACCTTTTAGTTAAAAGCATGTGTCACTCCATAAAAATCATGAAAACTCACTTAGATTGTCTTGGTAATTTTTTAAAATGATTCATATGTCATTTCTTATTTGTAGGAATCAATCTCACTTCAATCTAACACATGATGTGTCTGGAATGAATCGGAGTGCATGTTTTCATTTTAAAATGACATTATAGTAAAAAAACAAGTGACATAATCAAAATTGACCAAACATATTCATATTTTTTTATACTTCATGGAAATGATCCATAAGTCAATTTTGACCTATAATAATCAACTACACATCTATATAATGCATGATGTGACCGTAATGACTCCAAGTGTTTCTTATTATTTAAAATGGGAATATTTGTAAAAAAAGACAAGTTATATACTCAAAACCAAGAAAACACATTTTTATTATTTTTACACTTTATAAAAATATCCATAAGTCATTTTTTATGTATAGGAATTCCCCATGCCTTAATCCAATACATGGTCTGCCAGGAATGACTCAAAGTGTCTGTTATCAATTTAAAATTGATAATTTATTTCAAAAAATGTGTCACTCACTGAAAAATGAGAAAATTCACTCAAATTGTCTTTATAATATTGGAAAAAGATTCATTTTTAATTTTAAATGTATTGGAATCAGTCTAATATCATACCAACACATGATGTTACCATTTTGAATCAAATTATTTGTCTTGAGTTTAAAAAGAAATTTTATTAAAAATAAATCGACATACTCAAAACCATGAAAATGTATTTAGACTATTTTGATACTTTAAGACAACAATCTGTAAGTCCTTTTTTAAAATTATGAATAATTAGTACCTAAATCCAATGCACGATGTGATTAGTATTACTACATGTGTGTCTTTTTATTTAAAATTGAAATTTTTGTAAAAAATACAAGTGATATACTCAAAACTAGGAAATCACATTTGGATTGTTTTAATAATTTATAAAAAACTATCCATTATTTATTTTTGATGTGTAGGAATTAGTTTCACCTCAATATGATACATTGTGTGCCCAAAATGACTCAAACTATCTGTTATTAGTTTGAAATTAACATTTTAGTTCAAATCATGTTTCACTCATTGAAAACTAAGAAGACTCACCCATATTTTATTGATAATTTAGGACAATAATTCATAATTCGTTTTTGATGTGTAAGAATCAATCTCATCTAAAACTGCCACATGATATGATCAGTATGACTCAAAGTTCATTTCATTAGTTTAAAATGATGCTTTTAGGAAAAAATGGCAAACTGAAAACTGAGAAAACAAATTCAGATTGTTTAGATACTTTAGGAAATGAATCTCAAAGTCATTTATGACCAGTAGGAATCATCATCACCTCATTCTTAGGAATTTTTTCAATGGTATGGCTCCAAATGTGTCTTTTTATTTAAAATTAACTTTTTAGTAAAAAAGACCAGTGACATACTCAAAACTGATCAAATGAATTATTGTTGTTTTGATACTTCATTAAAAAGTCCCATAATCCTTTTTTGATGTGTAATAATAAACCACACCTCAATAAAAACATGGTGTTCCTGATATAACTCAAACTTCCTGTTATCAGTTTAAGAATGACATTTTAGTTCAAACCATGTGTCACTCACAAAAAACTAAGAAAACTCACTCGAATTGTATTGATAATTTTTGAAAATAAATTCCTAAGTCATTTTTTAGAGATATGAATTAGACTCAGATCAAATTGGGACATGATGTTACCAATATGACTCAAAGTGCTTGTTTTCAGTTTCAAATTATATTTTATTAAAAAAACAAGTGACATAATCAAAACAGATAAAGCATATTCAGATTGTTTTGTACCTTAGAAAAATGATCTATAATTCATTTTTGATGTGTACTAATTAGTCATTCCTCAATCTGATGCATAGTGTGATTGGTATGGATCTAAGTGTTTATTTTATATTTAAAATTTACATTTTTGAATAAAAGAGACATACTCAAAACTAAGAAGACACATTCAGATTATTTTTATAATTCATGAAAATGATCCATAATTCATTTTTGACATAGATTAATCATCCTTAAATCAATATGATTCATTTTTGACATTTATTAATCATCCTCGAATAAATATGATTCATAGGGTTCCACCTCACCCCTTGAAATGTGGATTATCAAAAATCAATAAAAAAATAAAGGCCTTCGGTCCGTTGGAGGATATGAGTCAAAGTGTATGTTATCAGTTTAAAATTGAAATTTTAGTCAAAAAAATATATCACTCTCTAAAAACTGAGTAAAATCACTTGGATTGTCTTGATTATTTAGTACAATGATTTATTAGTCATTTTGACATGTAGAAATTATTATCACATTAAAATAACACATGATGTGACTGTTATGACTCAAAGTACATGTTTTTAGTGTAAAATGGCATTTTAGAAAAGAAAAAAAGTGACATGATCAAAATTGAGAAAATTTTGGTTCTGGGAACAATAGAAGTGTGTGGTGGGGAAAATATATTAATTTTTTTAATAATCAGTACCTTAAACCATGATCAAGGATCTTACTTGTCAAATTTATAATTAATTTATTTAATATATGAAGAAATACATACATGGTCTTAGCAGCTTTCTTCATTGATGAATTTTGATTGCCTAAAAATCCATTTCAGATTGCCTTAATTATGTTGTAAGGATCTAATGATAGAATACCTCTAGCAGTGATCCACACGTTCTCCAATGATCTTCAAGAAATATCACTCGATCTCCAGGTCCTAGTGCAGCGAATCGAATTTCATGCAGTGTTCATTTATGATTGCCCTTTCTTCAATCTTCCAGAAATATCTCTTGCGTTTTTCATTCTTGAGAGGGATATAGAGAAGGGGGGTTTGATAGAAAATTCATTGTGCACAACAATTCTCTATTATTTATTTTGGATATAATACACAAAAATATATAACCATCTATTTATAGAGTAAGGGAATGGTTTAAAATATTATTTTATTTCATCTTAGACATTAAATAACATTTAAAACCTCTAAAAAACCTCATGCAACATTATAATAATAATATTATTTTGTGGTACACCCACTTGCACAAATTGAAAAATAATATTTACTAGAATGTAATTTTTTTTATCACATGACCTGGTCTTTCTCCATTTGAATTCCTTATTATTTATTGAATACCTAAATAAATATTTCCATCCCATACCAATGAGTAAAAATTTATTAAATATCAAATAAAACAAAGAAATATATTTTTATTCACATTTTTAAGAATAAATATTTATTTAATTTATGTGATCAATATAACCTGAATGAAATTATTCCTCGGTCTTGAAAATAATATTTATTCCATTAATTAAATTCAAATATTATATTATTGAGGTCAATGGAAACACTTTGTGTGACCCTTTATGATTCATTATCATTGGCATTAGTCAGGCTTACCTAATGTTCAAGATTACTATCTATCAATGGTCAAGGAACCTGAGATAAAGAACTTAATTTCACAACAACGATAACCACATACGAACTCTCACTGTGTAATATAATTCCATTTTCACAATATCTCGTCCAATACATTATACGACGATGTTATCAACCTATATGCTTGATACACATTTCTTTTACTATCACAAATAAACATGCCCTTACACTATGTACATATAATTTAGGCGATGGTAATATTCTAATCAAAGAGATAAGATATAATCCTCCATAATGATGTAAGGGAAAATCCTTCATCAACTTATCCATGAATGAAATGTCAATCATGACGCACCCAATATACCATACTTCCTCCCAATATATGACATGATTGTTTTTGTCAGTAAATCTAAGTCTGTGAGTTATGATATGTATTAATTATAATCCTTAAGTATAAGGACCATTAAACATGCTTACAGATAGGAATATCCAATGACATAAAAACATAAGGAATTCCTACATGAAATTTTGTTCTTATAATCTCACACCTTATAGATTTCTGAGTAAAAAATTCATTAGAATAAACCGTATCTACTTATGATTACTCACACCTAATGATTTAAATACTATGTGTCCCATCATAGTTTGTTATCCAACTACATAACTATATTAATAATACTTTCATAACACTTTATGGTTCTCATCATAACCTGGAACTACTATAACATTATCAATGCAACAAATACTCTATGGAAATATTAAATTAATCTATAAAGAATAATGAAAAATATGTTACAAGATGTTTAATTAATATTCAATACATCGAATATACATGTAATAAAAGTACAATCACTTGGTCCTAGGACACCAACTTTAATAAACTCCATCTTGGACTAGATCCAACTACCTAGAACTTTCAGTGTGCTATACCTCATATGATAATCATATTTCTTATGAGTTAAGGCTTTATTTAATGGGACCATCATGTTTTAATCCATGTAAATACTTCACTCTACAACCATAACTCTCTTAGAAAATTCCCTTACGAGATGATACTTCTAATGTATGTGCTTTTTCCTCTTAGGTGATCAATGATCTTTTGTGAGATCTACTATTGTTGTATTATCAGAATAAAGTATGATGGGATATTTACTACTAAGTGCAACTTCAAACACCTGGATGAAGTTGTGCATCCATACTTATTCATTATCTACCTTATAAGTCTCAATATAATTGGGCTTTGCTGTAGAATTTGTGACCACAACCTTCTTTGAGCTCTTTCAGCTCACAATACCTTTCTTCAAAGTGAATATGTATCATGTATTTGACTTTGTGTCATATTGATCAATTTAGAAACAATAATATTCATTTCCATTTATGAATAATTCCTTGTCACCTCCAAAGACCCAGAACATATCATTAATATTCCTTAGATACTTAAATATAGTCTTGACTTCTATCTAATAAAAGTCACCTAGAAAATCATTATTTCTTCCATCTATACTCAATGTGTAGGACACATATATCCTAGTAAATAACATAACATACAAGACTGACCCAGTAACTAATGCGTATGTAATTCTTTCCATTATGGTTATTTTTTCATGTGTCTAAGGAAACATTTTCCCAGAATGATGAATGTCATGTGATGCTGACAGCAGTCCTATCTTATATTGTTCAATACTGAATCTATTCAATATATTTTCAATGTATATACATTAACATAGGCTATGAAACCTCTTTGATCTATCAAGATGGATCTTGATCCCAATAATATATGTTGCATCACCCATGTCCATCATATAGAATCATTTATTCATCCATGCCTCAACAAATAGAGAGATTAGTATTTCATTTCCATTAAGTAATATTGTATCTTCATAAACTATCAGGGAAACAAATTCACTCCCACTAAACCATTTATAGTCACATGACTTACATTCATTCTTTATGAAACCAAATTCCACTATGGCCTCATTAAAATGAATTCTCTATAACCTGGATGCTTTCTTCAATATAGAAATGGACGTTTAAAACTTTCATACCTTATTAGTATGCTTTGGAGTCCCAAATCCTTCATGTTTAGTCGTATACATATCTTTCTAAAGGATCTTATTAAGGAAATCAGTTTTGATAACCATTTTCAAATCTCAAAATCATGGAAGGACACAATAAAAACTATAATTTTGATGGATTTCAGCATTGCAACAAGTGAAATGGTTTCATTGTATTTAATGCCTTTATTATATTTAAACCATTTTGAAACTAGTTTTTCCTTGTAGGTATTGATTATCCTTCCATGTCCATTTTCTTCTAGAATACCCATTTTCAACCAATGGGATTTAC
The DNA here is from genome assembly GCA_963277665.1 of Viscum album. Classification (NCBI taxonomy): domain Eukaryota; kingdom Viridiplantae; phylum Streptophyta; class Magnoliopsida; order Santalales; family Viscaceae; genus Viscum; species Viscum album. Next base: position 864,722,909 of record OY728134.1, on the reverse strand, counting down.
ATCTACTAGAGGGTCTACCAAAATCCAAATTTTTTTTGGTACATGGAATACATTTCCTTATCCATGGCTTCTTTCCAATTGGAAACATCAATGTCATTTAATTCTTCTTTATAGGTTAAATAATCATTTTTACCAATTAACAATTAGTCACCATAATCAGTGACTATAAAACCATAACGATCTAGTTCTCTGACCTCTCTTTTACTCCTACATAATGCTTGTATCACTGTAATAGTTTCTTTTTCCACAAGGGCTTTATGGAATCTGTTCATATACCAACTCATATGTTCCTTGAGTAAAATTCAATATTTCTACCGCTATCTCTTTTAGATATGTTACCACAATAAAGTAATATTGATTCTATTTCCACCATAACCATTTTTCTCTAATGGGTTGTATACGTAATAGCCCCTTATTTCCTTGGCGAGTACTATAATGTTATACATTGTGCCATTACATTAAAGTTTGTTACATGAAGAGGTCATTAAAAATTATTTCCTTCCCCACAGATTTAAATTTGATAAAATTATTTTCTTTCCACTCTAAAATTTATATGTAATACCTTTACTAATTTATTTGATTATTGGTTTAGTATATGTTCTATTGTTTATAATATGTATCACAAAAAGGATAATGGAAGACTTGAATGAATCATCAGTGATCTCACCATGTCCAACAAGGTGCATTTTTCAATTTCCATTACACCATTTCACTAATGTGTATACGAAGGAGTGAGTTGGGATTGGATCACAAAATTCCATAAGTAATCCATGAATTCTTGATTAATATATCCACTATAATAGTCTAAGTGGAGTTTCTAAATCTTATTACCAAGATGGTTCTCAACATCATTCTTATATTACTTTAATTAATTAAAAGATTCTAACCTATAGCTAATCAATTAGACATGTCCATATCTACTAATATCGTCATTAAAAGTAACGAAGTATGAGTACCCTCGCCTTTTTCCAATGGGAAATGATCCACCCACATCAGTGTGAAATAATTCAAGAATCTCTTTTGGCCTTTCGCTTTTCCCACTAAATGGCTCTTTGGTCATTTTTTCTAATAAACATGTGTGACATAGACCAAGTGGTTTTATTTCAAAATATTCAAAATATCCATCTTGATGTAATTTAGTCAAGAAATATTCATTTATATGACCTAGCTGGTGATTCCAAAGTTGGTTGTGGTATGAGTCATGTGAAGTAACTTTATTAACAATTACCATTACTTGGTTCATTTAATCTAACAAATAAAGACTATTATTTAAATTTTATTTACTATAACAAGTGTTATCTTTATAAAAGAAGAAGCATTTATTACCAAATTTAAAAATAAATCCATCAATATTAAGTATAGATACAAAAATAATATTTTTGGTAATAGATGATACATAATAACACCATTTCAAATCCAAGATTATTCTAGTCGGTAACGTGGGCTGGTATTCCATGATAGCTACAATTGCAAGTTTAGATCTGTTCTCTTCTGATCGATCTACCTACCCTCGGTCAATCTTTCTGAATCTACTTCGTTCCTATATTTTAATACAAATGTGAGAAACAAAATCAATATCTAATACCCAGTTTTTAGAAACAGATAAATTTCACATGGAAATAAATGCACATGAATATCCCCCTCACTTATTTGGTTGGTTGTAGTATTTCTTCTAGAGGTAATTATTGCCACATGTGAAATAGACAAAATCATGTTCCATTTTTTTCCACTTGATCTTACTTTTCATAGAAGGGAATAAAGAATCATTGGTATTAATGTTATTCGTTTTCCCTTTATGTTTCATTACTATAATGATGGAAGGGTTTTCAAACTTTGTATCCTAATCTACTTGGTGAAGAAGATTAAGAAGATCTGGTAAAAACTTCTCAATTTTTTTTCATAATAAAATTAACAACAAAGTTAGAGAATATATGAGTGAGTGATGCCAGAATTAGATCAATATCCAGTTATTAGGGGAGTTTAAACCCTAGAACCTCTACGTGATTAATGTATCCAATGATCTTGAATACATGAGGTCCATCTGGGTTCCCTCTCTAAGATTTCTCTGAAAGAGCTCCTTGGAAATATCATATTGTTCTTTTCTAGCTCTCTACTAGTAAAGAATATGGAGGTGATCAAGCATCCTATATGTATCCATGATTTCATGAGACTTCATGATTTCACTAGACATAAACGGATGAATAAAATACTGAACATTGAACGTATCGTTCATATTTTTCTAATAGATAAGAAACTCTTCATCAATTGCCTCCTTAGTAAGCGGATTAAGAAATGAGAATTATAGCACGTAATATTTTCATTCATTGTGTAGAAAATCTCAAAGGTGTTTGTACCATTCATAGAAGAAACATTCAATTAGGAGTTCATCTTTGTTCAATATTTATTTTAGGTATAACTTAAATGTTGAGATTTCAATTTTATTATATAATTAAATGAGAAGATTATTAGTAATTTTTTTATTACAAATTGTGTGAGATATAATAAATTAATTGATTTTATTAAATCTCCCACTATTTTATCATGTTCTAATAACCCTCACCATTGAACTTCTAATGTCTAGTTTCTCTAACATTCTTGTGGAAAGAATCCATATTCCCCTTTTCATAAACCCAACAAGGGTTGGTCAAGCTACTTGAAGGAATTTAGGTACGTAGGTTTTTTCCAACTGCGAGCTTGCAACTCCTTGATCCATTGACTAGACTCCCCTATCCTAAAATCCTAACTTGGATTTCTTCAGTAATTGTCTCCAAATTATACCAAGTATAACAAGGGATACTTATATTGATGTAAAATGGTTTATTCACCCAATAAAATTAATTAGAACTCCCTATATAATAGTAAGTGTCCCCACATGGTTTGGTCAAAAACATAGTTCTAAATAGTTTTATTCCCAATCATGTAATGGAAGACCAAGTCTAAATTAATATTTAAATGAGGGATTTTTAATATATCATTCATAAATTTTAACCTATTTTATCCATTATTTATCTTTTTAATTTTAAGTGGATATTACATAATTAATTAAATATGTTGGATAAAACATTTACACATAATTAATTAATTTTTTTTTATTTTCACATTAATTAATTTATTTATGTGATCACAAACTTGCTTAAAAAAATAAATAATTTCATAGAAAGAAAGAAATAAATAATTAAATTACTTATTCATGAGCTTTATCAAATGATTGGTTTAATGAGAAGAAATTAAATAAACATTTTACCTTGTGTAAATAACTCCTATTGGAAGTCTTAGCAAGAGTTATAACATTCCACATGTCCACCTATGTATTACCTGAGTTCACATCATAATGGTTCTATCTTGAACCACCTCCATGCACCTTGGGACACACCATTAATTACAATTGTTTATGACTCACATGTAGGGGAGGGGAACCAAAGGATAGGTAAAAATGGGATTATATAAATACCCTTGGACATGAAGACCCTACATAATAACAGTGGTCGGGATGACTTACAAGACATAATTTAATTTAATATTAAATAATTCCAAACCAATGAAATAAATTAAATTAAAACATCCAACATGTACACTGGTCTTGGCCAAGCACATGAATATTCATACATAAAATGAACACACAAAAAGTAAATGGCTAGAATTCAATTCTTTATTCATTATTTATTATTATGATGATTGTGATATCATTAATTAATTAATTAATTAATTCTCTTTAATAAAAATGATCATCTGAACATAATTGGTGATACCCATCATATATGGAATTCATTGAAAATAAACAGTAGAACCAATAATGACATATTTATCATAATAAATTAATTGATAATTTAAAATTTTTTAAAACAATTATTAAATTGTAAAACACACAATGGTGTTCCAATTAAGAAAATAGGTTCTTAATGATGAAAATTTCCAATTTGTTGTAATTTTTAATTCATTCTAATAATGTGAGACTACATGGCATGTACATACTACATGTTGCGTATCTTAGTTGTCATGTATCTGGGTCACATGATAGGGTCTTCGACATGTATCCTGTCCAGACTACATGACAAGTATAGACCAGCTACATGTCATGTGTTCTTCTTACTGTGTGTTTGAGATATATGCCTATGTATTTATTGTGTGTCTCATTAGACTACACTACATGTACAAGTTAGCTACATGTTGTGTACCACTTTGAGTTGTGCATCTATTTTTCTCACCGAGTCACTAGGAATATTCTTCTGATACAAGAATTTATGAACTATATGTCACGTACACTACATACATGTCATATATTTCAGAAATTCTCAAGGTTTTCAGTCACTCGTGGTTTTGACCATGTATAATAACCACACGGATTGCGTGTTTTCCACCACTAATCCATGTAGACTACATGATGTGTATACTCATACATGACACGCAATATGACAACTATGTGCCAGGTTCATTGGTCAACACACAACATATACCTCTTGTAATTAGTACGTGGTGAGTCGTCTATCCCTCAGTGCATCCAGATGTATTGTACTAGGGTACACGGTGTGTAATTTTGAGTAAAATTTGTGTAAACCTATTTTACCAGCCAAAAATTGGTAGTTTCTTGTTGGAATCTCAAGTTATTATTCATCAATTCTTAAACCTTTAAGAAAAATAAAATAATTGAATGAATGTGATTAATGTAATGAAGTATATTAATTCAAAATAGATTAAATCAAGAATAATATGAAATTAAACTCTAACCATAATTTTTCATAGATCTATAATTTAATAAATAATTTTAAATTTAAATGGGATTGTTCTTATACCACTTGTTGGTCTCTGGTGCAGAATAATCATGTGATGTGGTAGATATATTAAATCTTCTTGTAATAGTTGTTTCCCAAATCCTTGAGTGAGGATATTTGATATTAAATTCATAGTTAATTTATTTAATATCTATAGAAATAAATACATGGGATTAGGAAAATTTCTTCATTAATGAATGTTGATCATCCAAAAATACCCTTTTGGATTATCTTAGTTTCATTATAACGATCCAAGGATAGAATCTCTCTAGCAGTGATTCACACATGCTTCAATGATCTCTGAGCAACACCACTAGATTTCTAGGTAATAGCACTGTGAATCGAATGTATTGTGCTATTCATTCTTGATCACTCATTCTTTGATATTAAACAAATATCTCTTGAATTTCTTGTTCTTGATAGGGATAAAGAAGGAGGAGTTGGGAGAAAATTCGTTGAGCACAAAATTATTTATTCTCTATTTTTGGATACAACACATAATAGGCATACCCATATATTTTTAGAGTAAGGTTTTATGTTAAAATATTATTTAATTTCATGTAGAGCATTAAATAACATTTAAAATATTTAATAAATTTCATGTCAAATAATAGTAATAATATTATTTTGTGATGTTCCAATATGTGCAAATTGTTAAATAATATTACTTTCCTGTAAATAATTATTTTACCACTAAACACAGTCTTGATCCATTTGAACTCTTAGTTATTTATTGAATACCCTAATAAATATTTTATTCATAAATAAATATATCATTCACATACTGATGACTATAAATTAATTAAATATTTAATAAAATAAACAGATATATTTTTATTCACATGTCATCAACTAAATATTTGATTAATTTATCCTAACAATAAACATAATGAAAAGTATTCATCAGTCTTGAGTATAATATTTATTCCATTAATTAAATTTAAATAGAATATAATCGAGATCAATTAAAACACATAGTGTGTGGCCCTATAGGATTCATTATCGTTGAACTTAGGTGGGCATGCAAAAAGTTCAAGATTATTGTCTAGCAATGGGTCAAGGCACATGAAAGAAATAATTTAATTTCGAAATGATGAAAACCAAAAATGAATGCTCAGTTTGTAATATAATCTCTTTGTCACAATATCTCATCAAAAAGATTTCATGATAGTCTCATCAACCTATATACTTAATTCATCTTTCTTTGGCTCTCTGAAATAAACATATCCTAACATCATGACTATAGAATTTAGGTTATGGTCATATTCCCATCAAAGGGCCAAGATATCAACTCCCATAATTAAGGAAGGGAAAAATCATTCCTCGACTTATCCATTAATGAAAATTCAATCATGATGCACCCAATGCACCCTACTTCCTGCCAATAAATGTTAGGATGGTTTTATCAGTAAATATAAGTGTGGGAGTCATCATATGTATTTATGATAATATTAATTTTTAAGGACCATTGCACATGCTCAAATATAGGAATATATGATAACACCAAAACATGAGGAATTCATGCTGGTAGGTCTATTCTCATGAACTCTTATCTTGGATATTACTAAATCCGAATTTCATGAGAAAAATCATTATCCTCTTATGAGTACTCGCACATGAAAGTATAAATACTATGTCTCCCATCATAGTACGTTATCCAACCGCAAAACTATATTAAAAATATTTTCATACCACTTCATGTTTTTCATCATATTTGGGAATATTTATGACCTTATTAATGTAAAAATTACTCTAGGGTAATATTACATTAAATTCATGTGAAACAATGAAAAATATGTATTAATATATTTAATTAATATTGAATACATCAAATATAAACACAATCAATTTAAAATTAGTTTTTATTAGGAGATAGACTCTAATATAAAACACATTTTTATAGTTTTGATACATTAGAAAAATGATCCATAAGTAATTTGTGAGGTGTAAGAATCAATCACACCTCTATACGATGCATGGTGTGACTGGTATGACTCCGAGTGTTTCTCTTTATTTAAAATTTTATTTTTAGTAAAAAAGACAAGTAACATACTCCAAACTAAGAAAACACATTCATATTATTTAGATACTTTAGTACAACAATCCATAGTACATTTGTGATGTGTAAGAATTAACTAAACCTCAATCCGATACACGACGTTACATGTATGACTCAAAGTATCCGTTATCATTTTAAAACTGGCATTTTAGTTCAAAACATGTGTTAATCACTAAAAACCAAACAAATATTCTTGAATTGTCCTAAAAATTTAAAAAATTATTCACAGTTCATTTTTGACATATAAGAGTTAGTCTCACATAAAACCGACACATGATGTGACTAATATGACTCAAAGTGTGTGCTTTCATTTTAAAATGATAGTTTTGTAAAAAAACAAGTGACACACACAAAATTGAGTTAAAACATTTATACTGTCTTGATACTTTTAGAAAACAAATACATATGTAATTTTCTACTTGTAAGAATTGTTCATATTTCAATATGATGCACGGTGTGACCGGTATGACTAAACGTTTATTTTTATTTAAAATTGTCATTTTAATTCAAAACACACGTGACATAATCAAAACCGATAAAATTCATTCATATTATTTTGATACTTTAGTAAAATGATCCATAAGTTATTTGTGACATGTATAAATCAACCACACCTCAATCTGATAAACGGTTTGCCCGATATGAGTCGAAGTGTGTGTTTTCGGATTAAAACTATGAATTTATTTAAAAACATATGACCCTCACTGAAAGCTGAGAAAACACACTTGAATAATATTGATAATTTAGGAAAACAATTCATAAGTCATTTGGGACATGTTGGAAAAAATCCCATGTCAAACTAACACACTATGTGACCAGAATGACTCAAAACATGTGTTTTTAGTTTAAAATGATATTATAGTAAAAAAACAAGTAACATACTCAAAACTAGGAAAACACATTCAGATTGTTTTCATAATTTAAGAAAACATTCCGAATGTCGTTTTCGATATTTAGAAATTAGGCATACCATAATCTGACAGACGGTGTGATTGGTATTACTCATATTCTGTGGGTTTGGTTCAAAAATAACATTTTATTAATGTATTGTTTGTTTTTTATATTTAATTTTTTTTCATTATAATGATACTAACTTAAGAATTGTATTCATATATAGCTAGATTATTTTTCTTGGGTTGGGGTAGTTTTTTCATCAACCAACACCATGATAAAACTTTCTTGAGAGGGGGTTGGGTGCTAAAGACAATGAAACCACTGATGTTTTTGAAATATTATGATAAATATAACTTGATAATGTAATTGTACAAAAAATTTTGAAATGTATATAATAGTTTATTTTTTCTTGTATTTGTGATGTAATTTTATTTCAATTAAATTATGAATTTTCCATATTATGTATTTGCCTATATTTACTTCTATTTGTTTCTACGGTGTGCTGTGATTTTAGCAGTACAATGTAGTAGTATGGTCTTTATCAGTGCTACTTCTAGCATTGATAAAGGGATGCCTTTATTAGAAATATATGTGACACTAAGAAAAAGGGATCTTTATCACCTCTAAAAGTAGTGCTGATAAATGGACACCTTTATCAGTATTTTGTTAGCGTTAATAAAGCGCCCCATTTATTAGAGCTTTTCTAGCATTGATAAAGGGGTCACATTTTAACACTATTTCCACTACAACAGATATGTGCAAGGGCAACACTAACTTTTATCAGCCCTACGAAAAATGCACTAATAAAAGGCACACCATTATCAGCTCTAGTTAAAAGCCCTCATAAATGTTTTAAATAAAAAATATTATTAAATTTTATAAAATTATTATATTTATATTCAAAAATATTTTTTATTTATATACATTAAACAAAAAGTTCATGTTAATAAATAAAAAATGCATTTTTATAATTAATGTATATATTTATATAATCCAAATATATATATATATATATATAATATTTTAAGAAAAGTATTTATAAGATTATAATTAAATATATATATATTAAAATAATTGTAAAATTATAATAAATTTTATTAATTAATAAAAATATTTATTATATTTCTAATTATATATAAATAATTTTCAAATATATATAATTATAATTATAATTATAAATAAATATTTAAATATTAAAATAAATACATGTCTCCAATAAATTTGGTCAATAAATATATTGATGGCTGAGTATAATTGACGCATGCATATGTTATGTATTCATCGTGATAGTTTCTTTATAAATTACACCCTTATTATTATTCGTGTTGTCCATATATGTGATAACTATGATCTATACTTTACTAGGTATATGATTCATTCATGTTATACCTACGAATCAATTATGTTTTCATAAACACTAATAAAATTACAATAAATTTGTTAAAATAATCAATATATTTATTATATTGATAATTATAAAATTTTAAATATATATAAATACTTCTTAAATACATTTATTTATAATTATAATTATAAATAAATATATATTTTTAAATAATTATAAAATTATAGACATTTATTTTAATTATAATTATATATATATTTATAATTATATACAAATATTTATAAATATATTTATTTATAGGTGCTTGGTGTCTTTAGTGCTAAAAAGACACCATTTATTAGTGCTTTTTTAGCAATGATAAAGGAAGGTTTTATCAGTGATTTCTATAATAGTTATGGAAAAACACATCTTTATCAGTGATTTTTAAAAATCCTTGATTTAAGTCTTCATCTAATGTTATAAAAATAACCCTAATAGTTTCCTTCCATCGTGCCTTCAAAGCATTCACATATCTGTATTGTCGTCGTCATCATCGCTCTCAACCCTATCGCCATCACTCCCTCCCCCTTCATCGTTGTTCTTAGACCCACTGCTCCTTCACCGTCTCTCCCACTATCATCGCTCTCTACCATGCCATTTTCTCTCCCACCACCACCACTCCTTGCACTTCCATTGTCTCTCCCTACTGGTGTCGCTGCCTACTGAGGTCACACCCTACCGTCATCTCTACCTACCATCACCACTCCCTTCCATTGTTGGTCCCTACCAGCATCACTCCTTGAAAGTTAATGCCCTTTATTTCCATTTCAAATAATGTCTTAGGTCTTGTTTTACCCATTTACGAAGGTTTCTTTCTAACCTCACCTGGTTTGATGTAGGTGGTTCCATGTCTTTAATTTTTATTCAAAAAATATATATGAATGAGTTTCTTAAATGTTTATCCTCTAAAATAATGAATTAAATAATGGTTTAGAGGTGGTTACCAAAATAATTACCATGCGGAGTAATTTTATTCTTTACTTTTAAATATAATTGATGTATTCCATGTGTTTGAAAAAATGAAATAAATTTTTTTTCATGCTGATTTTGATTGCCCAATTAATGTTTTAAATTTATAATACTTCCTTGTGATTGTGTTATCGACTTGAAGTGTTTCTTGGGCTGGTTTCCAATTTCTTATGGTTTTTTGTGTGTTTTTCTTATTTAATCACTTATTTCAATAAAAGAATTGAATTTCATTCCTTTGGAAGTCTCCTTGGTGCTTCCTATGAAAACACATACACACTGGTGGATCGGGGACTCCCCTAAGGTAATCTTGGGTCATGTCTAAATTTCTAAAGAATATTTATTGTAGTTAAATATTATTTATTAGGAATAATCACCCTGGATAATTGAATTTATGGACGATAATTTTGACCTCTTTTTATTATATATTTTAATTTAGAGACCATTAGGCATTGATTTGTGATAGATTATGTATAGGGCTAGTGGTGTTTCTTTTTGGTCACTTAAAATTACACGGCTTTAAATTATTTTTGTTTTGAAAGTGTTTCATTATTATATTTATGCCTATATGAGTTCCTGTGAGGGATAAATAGTTCTTTCCATGTAGTTTTATCCCTTGTTATGGAGTTATATTCAACGAAAAGTGTTTGGTAAAATGGTTAAATGGTTTTTCTAAAGAATGATTTTTGTTTTCAAATCAGTAATAATCACTAACTTGATGTTCTAAAAATTATTTATGTGTTAATGGATTTCAAACTAAGATTTTTAGTGATTTTAATGTGTTAAAAATGTTGGAAAATGTTGTTTTATTTTTTAAGTGTTGAGATAATCCTTGTAGTCTATTTAAAACCACTTTTTATCCTTGGTTAATTTTTATATCAATGTTTTGGGGTCTTTAAATCTTTTAAGATTTTCAAATGAGGGGGATTATTTTGAAAGGGTGTATTTTACCATGTGAATTTGATTTTGAAACTTATTGTGTTTTTGATTGTTTTCCAATGGACATTTAAAGGGTGGTGTGAATTATTATTTCAGTTTCGAAGGTGTTTTGATAAAATAATTCTGAATAGTATATTGGGATGGATTTATAAATGATAAAATGGCTTGAAATTCCAAGAAAGTTTTGAAAAGATAAGGCCCATTTTAAATTTTATAAAAAATTGGTCTTCAAAAAAAATGTGATACCCTCTTAATCCCATTTGATTCATGTATGACCATTTTAGCTTTTGATCCCATTTGGGGATGTTTATTATTGAAGACCTAGTTTGATGGGACTTCTTAGGGGTGTGGATAGGTTTAGTAGTAACGACCTAGTTTCCTTATATATATTTCAATTCCTTTTATTAAAACAAATTAGTGATGTTTCCCATGACACTAGAATCCTTTTTAGGACCGTTTAGGGGTTTTATCTCTCTACTTCTATTGTATCCCCTACTATTTATATTATTATTTGGCATTTATTTTCTTATCATTTTCCCCTTGTTCTATGGCTTGATATAGTGGTTCTTAACTATGTGACCACTTAATTATTTGTATTGATTGATTTTTTGATTTTTTGAAAATGGACTGTGAAATGTTTTTAAATAATGAATAAAGGAAAGGCTGATTTTGCAGTGTTTTCAAACTATTTTAATAATGAGTTTAAAAATTATTCTCAAATGAGAAAATTTAGAATGTATTTTATTTGAAACTCTTATAATTTGTGAGTTTTTAAATGGGGGTTTTAGGCCACCATGCCTAGTTTTACGTAAATGGTTAGTTTTCAAACATGTTTTATAAAACTTTATGATAGTTGGAAACCTCTTCAAGTTTTGAAATGTATATTTTAAAAATAGGTGTTTATGAAATAGTTTAACGTCAGATTTTAAAAGGTTTATTGGACCTAGAGGTATTGGGTGAGGAAAAATGTTTTCCAAGTGATTATTTTCATTTAATTAAAGTCTTAGAAAACTATTTTTACACACTTTTATGTGTTACTACTTATTTAGTAAAGCATAATAAGAAATGTTTGTTTTTCAAATGTATTTCAAACTGTATTTTTTATGATTTAATTTAAAAGTGATCTCTTATATTTGGTATGTTTTAGTGTCTTACTATATTTTTAGATCACACCTATATTTTATAGGATTAGGTTTTTTCAAGCTTGTTTCGCTTCTCTTGGAAATTTTGAGAGGGATATATGGTTGGATGGTGACCCTAGTTGAACATATTTTTTGTATTTATTTTATTAAATATTAATATTACCAAATCAAATAGTATGTATATGAATAAATAATGGATGGATGACAATAGTATGACAAAAGAGTATGAAGATGGAGTGAAACATTTCATCATGTTGGGAAAAGATCATGCATATGACCCTTAGAAAATCCTTTCTTTGTGTTTACATTGTTGTTATTAAAGACTAATTAGTCTAGAGGAGTTGGAAGAACACCTGATCTATAATGGAATAGATCAAAGTTAAAAATTATGGAATAAACATTGGGGAAAATCGAATGTATCTAGTGGTTGGGATATAACTATGTTTTATAGATCATATTATATGATTAAAAGTGTGGAAAATGAAGAATACTGTATCGAGGATGTGATTGTAGATGTGAATGATGATGAATATCATATTGAGGAAATGACAAGGACAGTTTAAGATGAACTTTTTGATTGTCCAAAATTGTTTGAGAAGTTAAATAGTTGTGAAAAGATGTCATTGTATTCTAGTTTCACTAAATATATATAATTTTTATCCTTAATAAAGATGTATAATTTGAAATCATGCAATAGATGGAGTGATGCAAGTTTTATAGAACTAATTTCTCTCTTGAATGAGATGATCCCTTAAGATAACGGGCTCTCTATCCAAATATATGACACCAAATGAATTCTATTATCAATGGGTATGATCTTTGAAATAATACACATCTACCTAAATGATTGTATACTTTTTCGTAAGGACCAAAAATCACATAAAAAATTCCCAAAGTGTGGGGCTTCTTGATACAAGAAAAATGAATCCAGTCCTACAAAAGTTGTATGGTACTTTAAAACCATTCTAAGGTTTAGGAATCTACATGCAAGTGAGGAGACTTCATAAAATTTATGTGGCACACAAATACTAAAAACAAATATGTGAAACTACGTCACCCCACAAACTCTCCCGAATGTAAGAGAATTGATCACGAGCATGCTAAATTTGGAAATAAGTTGAGAAACCTTCATCATGCATTATCTACCGATGGAGTTAATCCTTTCGGTTTTCAAAGAATCACTCACAGTACATGACCACTTATGTGGGAAAATTATTACATTCCATTGTGGTTGTCCATGAAAGGAAAATACATCATGTTATCTATGCTGATATCATGACCAAAAGACCGGGTAATGATATTGATTTTTATTTGGCTCCACAGATCGAGGTTTTGAAATTATTATGGTATTCAGATGTTCCATTGTATAATTCTTAAAGAAGTGAAGATTTCATGTTGAGATTCGTGTTGTATGGGATGAAAAATGGTTTCCTTCCTAGGTAAATTTTTTAGGATATATAATTAAAGGATCTTAAGTATGCGCCGCTTGCGAATATGATACATAATCAATTAGGTTGAAACATTCATTATAGAAAGTGTTTCTAGGACAACACAGATTTCTACCCTGAAGACATAAGTACTGACATTGGATGATATCATTTGATGAATGTTTAGAAGAATGTATAACATCATCTCCTTAAATAGATGACCATATATTTTATAAAGTAAAATACATAGAGACTTCTTTTGGTAAACCATTTTTCAAGAACATTACGAAGACCGATTGAAAAAGAGATCAGTTTGGTTAAATTACCATATCTGAATTGTCAGTATGTCAGACATTTTCTTGATGTTATGTTTGTTGAAAAAATGTATGTTATATTATCATTTTCACGTTTCTAAATGAACCTGAAAAAACAAAGGATGGAATTTGTATTTTTTTGGACATGATTGGCATGGGAATACGAGAAGAGTCAGCGGCAGTGAATGGTGAAAATGAACTTTTCTTCCACCATCAACTTACACTGTTTGCAGGAAGGAGAGATGTTAGTTTTGAAGCATCATTTATGATCGAATGTTTACATATGGGTATTCAAAAAATATCATGAATATTATTTCAATCACTAATTTAATGTTAAAGTGTATGCAATCACATGACTGCCATGTTTTGATGTAATATCTAATTCTTATATCATTACATTGAATTTTTTACAAGAATGTTTTCCAGACATTAACCAAGATTTGTTTCTTATTCCAAGATATTAGTAGCAAAGTAATAGATCCAGTAAAATTTTCAACAATAGAAAGATAAATTGTTGTCATATTATTTGAATTGGAAATGTTCTTCCCTCCATCATTATATGATATTATGGTTCACTTGATGGTTTAATTTGTGAGAGAGATTCAACTATGTGATCCTTTCTACTATAGATGGATGTACCCCATTGAACAGTATATGATGATTTTGAAATGGTATGACACAAAACAAAGTCGGCCAGAGGGATGTATTGTGGTTAGAATATTGTTGTGGAAGGCATTGAATTTTGTACTGAATACCTATCTGGTGTGGAATGTATTGGTCTACCAAAATCTTATTATTCTAGGAAGCTTACAGCTGAAGGAATCTCTAGAAGAGATGTTGTCACAATCAATATTATAGATTAGGAGAAGGTCCGCCTTTACATTTTTTATAATAGTTTAATGTTTTCTGCATATGTTGAAACCAAAAAATATGTTATTTGGAATTTGAATCCATCAAGGGATGAAATATGGATATGAAATACACATAATAAATTGTTTATAGGATGGTTTTGGGAACATATTTAAAGAAGTCATATAACGACCCAATGTTTTTCAATGGAAATTCACTTATTATAAATATGTCATAAAATCAAATTGAAACACAACATAATTAACTAATAAGTTCTAGGTGACATTTAAACATAAGTTTGTCATTTCTGTGTTTTTAATTTTGAAAATCTGACATACACGGTTGCAATTAGTATGTTATTCGAAGTCTGATAAGAAAAACATAATGTGTGGTGGATAGTAACCTACCCCTATGAATAGTAACACACCCTTATGAATAGTGATATACCCTAATGAATAGTAACCTTACCAATGATAGTATAAAAAAAGTATTCAAGTTAAATTATGCTATACATATATTTTAGAATAAGCAAATGAATGTTTTAAAAATGGTGTTTTAATAATATATTTATGAGTTTAAATAAATATTCAATTAATCATATTTAGAAAATTATTTTTGAAGAATGGATTTCATTTTTTGAATTTACACATTGAAAAATGGTTAAGGGGAATTTTTGATATTTTTCTGAAATACTTGAATTTTTAGTGAATAATAAAATACATTAATTTACCGTATAAATACACTATAGAAAAAATTCACTATTCCCAACTTCACAAGTGATTTATGCACCCAAATCTCAAACACACATGAATTTACTACTATTTTTGGTCATGGAATACTTACTATGCCTTGTCTTGTGAAGAAATAATAAATTAATGATTATAATATTATGAAAACCCTCCTCCCCTCCACTATAAATACCACCCATTCTAACCTATTCTTTTCATTCCTCTGAAGCCTTCTGCCTTTCCAATATTCTTCCCAAATATCTCCCCAAGATTTTTCCCCACGTCCAAAGTCCCCTAGTCTCTTCAATAGACCAAAACCTCTCCCGTTAAGAGGTTCTCAAATGAGGATGTATCTAGAGGTAAATTCCTCTTTCCAATTCCTTTATTTCTTCTATGTTCTTTCATTTTTTTCATTCCTAACATCCCTTCACACAAATGGTATGATAAATCCAGTAACAGATATGTAATAGAATCCTATTATGCTAATGGGATACTTCATTATCTTCTCTCCTTTGACCATTTTTTATTTCATAGAAATGAAAGCACTGTTTGAGATGTGCTAATTTAGCACATTCATGGACAACAATTTATCAATTTATATTATCATCTTTAATTCTGGTCGTGAAATTATTTTTGTTATGTTTGAACCATATTATTATATATTTAATATAGTCTATTTTGGTTCTGTAATTCTTTTGTAAAAATGGTATTAATTCAGAAAGAAAAAACATGTTCTTTGTAATCAAACCCACCATTAACCAAAACAAATATCACTAAGGTTTTATATAATAACTCATATTGACTCTAAATAAATGAAATAATTTTTATAATCATTAAATATCTTGTATTTTCACAAATAACATACAACTTCAATTTTGGACAATCACTTTCATCATACGTGTTTATCCAAACATGAACCGATCATTAAAGAAAACTAAGCAATCAAACCTGAACAATGAAATTGAACCTCATTACCAATCAAAATAGTTATAAATGAACATAAAATGATTATAATAAAAGAATTAAATATATAATAGGTTTTTGAATTATTAATTAACATACCTTATTTTTTTATTCAGTTATTTAATAACAAGTGGAGAACACCAACAGATTTAAGGTAAGGGATCCTCTCCATTTCACTCTTAATCAAGATTTTTCTCCATTCTATCCCTTTTTTGTGTAATACCATATTATGGGGTATGTTTTTAAACCTCCCCCATACTTCCCTCATGATGTATAAGTGATGATAAACCCATTTCTCTCTCATCAATCTCTCTTAGGTATACCTGATACCATGCTGATAAACCATAACGAATTCTACCCGGACCTTCTTTATTCTTCCGGGTTGCCTTATCATTAATTATATCAAAATGGAGTTATTTTATCAATTTATGTACATATTTTAAATGTTTTTTAGTTTAAAAATATTTATTTATGAATACCCTTTCATAACTCTCTTTTGGGCATATAAATGCTTTTACAAGATTCACTCTTTAGAACATTCTGATAAGTAAACCCGTCTTAAGGGAACTTCCCAAATTTTTTACCCAATTTCATGTGCACTCTATCCCCTATTTTAAGGAACCATTTTATATATAAAATAAGTATTTTTATTATAAAATCCTTGTTGGTTCATATCTGGATTTATATAAATGATTTTCGTCTTTTCTATTTTAAAATCTCTATAGTATTTTCCTTAAAAACACACAAAAATGATTAAATGATAATGTTTCTAAAATAAATTTCCTATATATTTTCACTTATGTTTAACACCAATTACAATGTTATATTCCTATTTTACCTTATGAACATCCATTTATGTTGTAATCCCTTTCTTTCATGGACACTTTCATGATATTCTCATTGGTTATGCTTTATGTCATGATATTGGCACCCAATTCGACACATGAGTATCCTTATGTTTATGTATGATTGATTATGTAAGATTATTTATTTGGAAAGAATGTTCATGAAACTTTTGAGATGGGCGCATCAAGACAGCGCTCGAATGCATTGGGTAAAGTTAATTCTCATGAGATACGATGTGAAACGGGATTGGTGGTTATCCTTGACCCGTACTAAATTTGGAAACGGGACTGGCAGTTATCCTTGAACCATACTAAAATGGGAAACAGGATTGGCGGTGAGCCTTGTACCATACTAAATACATGATTTATGATTCTACCACATTTATATGATTCCAGGTTTATATGATCCCATATTTATATGACATGATTTCATATCTTCCATGCTATGGATATATTTAGGTCATGCCTCCTAACTCATGTTCTTATGATGTATCCTTATGTTCATTACCTTACTGGGTTTTTTATCTCATCCCTTTGTTCATGTGTTTTATAGGTTACCCAATACAGATGTAAGGGATCAAATGAAGGTAGGATATACTTATAGCAATTAAATAAATAAGTGTTTTTTGGCCCCATGTTTTATGTTTTATATACCTAGTATTCCAAGGCACCAGACATAACGATCCATGGCTTGACTCTGATTTATAATTTTTCTCAAAATCATGTAATGTTATATGGAAAAGGCTTGGGTCACTATAGTTGGTATAATAGGATTGTCTAGTTATTTTTGGATATTAGGAATATAGAACCTTAGTGAGAACCTTAAGGAAGAGAATAAGTATAAGAAAACATTCCTAAAATTTTGTGAGTATTGAGTATGTGGTTTATCATGAAAATACATCCCTGCCTGGATATGAAAAGGTAGAGGTGGCTCTGCAACAGATGTACCTAGGAGTGAAAACTTCGACAAGGAGTTTCGTGCATGACCTGTGGTATCCTGGTACAAAAAAATGGTCATTTATGCACTCTCGGTTATGACACTCCTGATGGATATTCTTTGGTAGATTCACGAGCATAGTAAAAAACTTTATTAAGGGACAAAAAATCCATAAGAATAAAATTTATGAAATAGATCGATCATAACCTGAATATAAACCTAAGGAACAACAAGAAAGAATAAACTTATCCTTTACGAGTTTATCCTTTTATGTTCAAAGTTTCCTTTTTTATGGTCAATAGCTATGTATTCAAGCCCCCTAATCATATGTTCATTTTATTAGTTAATGGAGGGAAATAGAGGAACAACTTCCAACAACTAATGTGATAGGAAATGTGAATATTGCCCTAATGATATGCCTAATATGACAGGAGTTCCTGCTCAAAAATCAATGACATTACCCTCTCAGCGAGCTCAAGTTATGAATAATAACTTGAATCAAGTGGAGTGCCCTCCTCCTCCAAGGAAAGAGCTAGTTGTCATAGAATCCTTCATGCCACAAAGGCCCCCCATTTTTATCTGATCTTCTGATCCCCTCATCGTATAATAGTTGATTAACTCCATTGAGAAGATATTCTCCGTCCTCCAGTGCTCGAAAGAAGAGAAAGTTGTACTGGTGATCTATCATTTTTATGGGGAAGCTAATCTGTGGTGGACAATGATCAAGAATACGATGTCTGTAACACCCGAGACTTTTATGTTATATAAATAATCAAAGGAATCTTTTTCTACACAACACTTTCTTGGCTTTCTTTACACGAAATCACGACCTTCCTCGATAGCTTGCGTCATACGCAATACCGAGTTTCCCTAAACAACGATATGCTATTAAAATATTATTAAAAATAACCATTATGAATAGTAATAACCACTTTTTAAAATTTTATAAATTTTATTTTTCAAAATGGACTTCATTTTTGGATTCGTAATATTGAAATTAGCCTAGGGTGAAATTTTTGTATTTTTCTGAAAACTTTCAATTTTTGATGAATAGTGAAACCACTAAGTGGTAGTTAAAAAAACTGAATTTTTCATAAAACTTAATTTTACCGCTTCGGTGAGTGGAATTTCAAAAATCCAAGAGACACGGTTGATGTCAGTATGTAAAATTTGGTTCAATGAGATGAAAATAATTTTTGGTGAATAGTAACTTTTTACTTTTTTTTACAGCGGTTAAAAGTAAATAGGGTAATTAAGGGTAAAGATGATATTATTATTACCCTAACACATGTCCTAATTCTATTGGAAAAGTGTAATTCGACTAAAAACAAACTTTGGAATAAAATATGACCATTTAGGCCCACTTGGATTAGATTAGGACATTTATTATTAATTTATTTAAAGAAGGGTTAAAATAGTTAAAATCAATGTTTAATAAGTAAATCATTTTTAATATGGGGTTTTACATAAGATAAATTCGACTATAAATATTCATTAGAAAGATAAAACGATTTTCTACATAATGGTATTTTATTTGTAATTTTTAGACATTAAATAATTTAATTTATTTATGACACAACGATGATGAGGTAATTATCTTATTAATGAAATATTGACATACGTTATGTTATAAACACCAAAATAAATGTAATTTGACACTTTTTATGAATTAAACTAATTTTATAGATTAATGTGACTTTTTAGTATTGATTTAATTAACTTTTTTTGAACTAATCATTCTGTTATAATTTTAACAAAAATTAATTACTAAATAGTGTCAAAATTGACATAAAATAGTTTTTAAAACAAATATTATATTAGTAATTGTTATTTTATTCCTAAAAATCTAAGGTTAGGCCAAATGACTTAGATAAGGTTATATATATTAATAATAAACAACTTGGGGTTCGTTTGGATGCTTATATGAAGTTTATTAACCTTATAGTATAAGAACACAAGAAGACACGGTAAAAGTAAAATTATTTAACTTAATGTTAAATCTAAATGATAAGGTTAAAATAGGAACCTAACCTTGTCTAAATTCTATTGTATGAGATGATTTCGACCCATCACCACCTTATCTTTGAAATAAATAAATTTGGAGCTATTTAAAACCGAACTTGACTTTATAATAAAATAATATTTTTAGTTATTCCAAAGGTGCCCCTCTCCTCCCTTATAAAAGGGCACCTCCTCCCCCTCTTCCTCACACCACTTTGAGGCTTCAAGCTCGGCCAACCCCTGCCAATTCCTCCTCTACACTTCCCTAGAGACATCCTAGAGGTCCTTGTCTTCTTCCAAGACCGATTTTAGTGCCCTAAAAGAAGGTCTCAAAGAAGCACTTCAAAGAATAGGTAATGTCCGTTACCGATTCTTTCATCTATATTTATTCTTCCACTTCTTCTTCTTTAGTTGTTTAATTATGAAGTAAAAACATCAGTATCACTCATATACTGATATGTTATTATATGTATGAAACAACCCTATTTCACCATCTATCCATCCTACGGAAAAAGAAATCACCGCGCGTGTGTACGTACGGAATACCGTCTCCACGCCATGGTGTAATCTAATTTCCACCACCACCTTACTTGGATGGGTATAATGGTGTAAATAATGACTATATATGACTATTATAAAGTAATACTGATTATGAAATAGTATACATACACTCCAATACAATTCCACGATCATAGGAATGATATCATCACTCGTGCGTACGTACGGAATACCGTCTCCACGATGTGATGCGACTCGTTCTACATGATCTTTATTTCATAATGATTATATAAATGAATTTAATGAATGAATATGATATATATTACACTAATACCATTATGGAAATTAGGTATCTATAACCGAAAGAGAAGAATAAGAATTTATTCGACAAGACACGAATAAGATCAAAAAAAATTATAAACACCCGAATAATTAGTAGCAATGAAATAATACTACTAAGAAGCTAAGAATATGACCATATCTGATATCATAAAAATAAGTATGATTCTGGAATAAGTCAATAACATTATTTAAATCATTATACAGGAGGTTCGGACACTTACGAAGCAAAACAGACCTAAGGTAAGGGAAATATCACAATCTCATTTTTATCCGAGATTGTTTATACTTTGAAATTTATTGGGGTGTATTTTATCATACACATCCATGTTTCCTCAATATGTAATATTATTTCCATCCACCTACAATTGTTTAAATCAAATTTTATCCTTCGGTGAGTTTTTAGTAAAGGATATGAAATGAATCTTTTGTCGTTTTTCGTACGAGGTACTTTTTGACTTTTCCGACAAAAGTACGTGAAAAATGTTTTCTTTTAACTTATACAGCATGAATGGATTTTTAAAACATTATTTCCAAGAATATTACTTTACAAGTTTTCAAGTTTATTTTTAATCAACTTCTTTTATTTTAGAATTGTACGTCATGTTAAGAAAGGAAATGTGTTTTTGAAGCAAAAAGGATATTTTTCTCAAGAATGAAGTTCAAGTGTTTTATCAAAATTATTTTACATCTAAGATAATAAAGGGTTCTATTTTTATCCCTATAATTACATTTACTTGATTATGTTGTGATGGAAATATTTTTATGAATTCCTTTATCTTATATGAATTGTTTTATGAAGTCACGGTGTTTAAGATTCCCATTTTTATTACATGGGTTATGCAATGATGTATGATTTAAGATTTTGTGGCACACATAAGAATGGAATCATTATGATATTGGTGGGACCTATATCTCCCTCCAATGCATTGGGTAAAGATTTTATATCTCATGAGATAGACATGGCTGGAATGGTAGGTTATACCGGTTCAGTGAAATAGGACTGAAACGAGGGTGAATCTGTTCAGAAAGGGACTTTGTCCACTAAGATAGTCTTGGGAATGAGTCTTGACTAACAAGAAATGATTCTCTATGATTATGTGTGTATTCCACAAAGTTTCATGTTTTAAGTTATGGTTATTGTGATTACATTTCACTTCCATGATTTATTCCATGTTATGAAATTATGATCTCTTTTGCAGGTTAAGATTTCCAAAAGTTATGTGCTTATGTATATGATGTGATTAATATTTAATTTTTTTACCCTTACTGAGAATTTGAGCTCACCCTTTTGTATGTTTTCTTTCCCCAGGTCAGGATGAAGGTTATTAAGTAAGATATGCCAAAAGGGACTATAGATATGATGAAATAAATGGGAGACATCGTAGACGCTTTATGAACCAATTGTTTATGTTTCTCAGTTTCTAAAGACACTATACCTATACGTTCCTTTCGTGGTTTTGTTATATGTTGTAATAAGTATGCTTTACTTTTTAATTATTAAAAATGTATGTAAAGTATGGGTCGTTATAGTTGGTATCAGAGGAAAGGTATAGTCAACCTTTGGAAACTAGGATGTGAAAGCCTTAGTAAGAACCCTAAGGATAAGTCTAAGCATAGAACACAATCTTAGTGTTTTAGATATGGCCATGAATAACCTAGGATAAGACCTTAAGTGTGAAATTTTATTCTTGATTATGTGGTTTTCCTATTATAATTAGTGTTGCTCACACTATTATTCTTGGTTTTAGTCAATGGATGGAACCTGAAGGAACCGTGTGAATACAGAATGCGACGGGCAATGCAATGATTGTTCCCCTGAGCAACCAAACGTTATGGGAGCTGGAATGAAAAATCTTGTAGCCATGCTCACACAACCTTTTCAAGCTATGAATCATGCAGGACTTACAAACGAGCAAAGGAAGGAGAAACATTCTGTTGAATCCTTCATGAGGCAACGTCCACCTTCTTTCAGCGGGTCTACTGATCCATTAGTTGCTGAACAATGGATTAGTAATACTGAAAAGATATTTTCAGTTCTTAAATGTTCTGGACATGATAAAGTCATTCTAGCAGTGTATCGTTTGGAAGGAGATGCTGATCAATGGTGGAATCTTATTAAGAATACGAGGAAAAGGGATGAAATTTAGTCCATGGAATGGGACGAGTTCAAGAACATATTTTTCAATAAGTACTTCACTCGTATTCTCCGAACAAAGATAGAGAAAGATTTTTTTGAACTGAAGAAAAAGGATGATGAATCTGTTGGTACCTATGAAGAAAATTTTACAAGACTTTCAAGGTACGCTTCTGGTGTTATTATCCAACCTGAGAGTAAGATCGATCGATTCTTTAGTGGCTTAAAACCAAGTCTTTGAAGGGCGTTAGCCATAAGGGACTTCAATAACTACGAGGAAATTGTTCGATGTGCTCTCAAAGTCGAGATGGAGATTGGAGTAACCCATCATTCATATGGGTTTGATAAGAAGAGGAAAATGGAATTCAAAGGAAAATCTAAAGAGCACACTGAAAAGAAGATGAGCTTTCCCTTATGCTCAAAGTGTGGAAAGAAACATGGAGGGATTTGTCTCAAAGGGACAAGTAAATGTTTCAAATGTGGAAAGGGAGGTCATCAGGAATTTGAATGCCGCGATGATGGTAAGAAGATGTCTAATGATGTAAACAAAGGAAGGGATACACAAAATGAACCTACTACACTTCAATGTTTCAAGTGCAAGGATATGGGACATTATGCCAATAAATTCCATAATCCAAGGGTTGATGATGATGGTCGACGTCAACAAACTCTTAAGGCTAAAGGCAAAGGAAAGTCACATGCAATTTCTATCAGCGATGTGGATTACTATAACGATGTGGTGAAAGGTACACTTACCATCCACTCTAAATTAGAAAATGTTTTATTTGATTCTGGATCCTCCCACTCTTTTATTTCTGAAGAATTTTCTAAGGGTATCACCGTATTGCCTCAACAATTAGATGTTGAGTTAGCTGTGACAACACCTAATGGCACAACAGTCACATCAAAAGTTTATAATTCTTCTCCGATTGAAGTTTGTGGGAATGTGCTTCCTGCAAATATTGTGATCCTTCCTATAGTGGAATTTGATGTGATTCTTGGCATGGATTGGCTTTCTCTACATGGATCTCATATCAATTTCCAAAGAAGGGAAGTCACATTTCATATTCCAGATCAATCTATGATCATCTATCAATGCAAGGATGAACATAACCTTCCAGTGGAAATTTCTTCCATTTAATGGGTATTGATTCCACTAAATGAAGGTTATTTATCTCAAATGGTTGGTGAGAAACTCATGATTAAGAATATGCCAATTGTACGGGAGTTTGATGATGTCTTTCCGAAAGAATTACCGGGTCTTCCACCGAATCGTGAAGTTGAGTTTTCAATAGAACTCGTACTGGGTGCTTTGCCTATTTCAAAGACACCTTATAGAATGGCCCCAATTGAGTTTCAGGAATTGAAGAAGCAACTCCAAGAGAATCTTGATAAGGGATTCATACACCCTAGTGCGTCACCTTGGGGAGCACCTGTTCTGTTTGTTAAGAAGAAAGATGGATCAATGAGACTCTGCATTGATTATCGAGAACTTAACAAGATCACTATCAAGAAAAAATATCCTCTCCCACACTTTGATGACCTATTTGACCAACTACGTGGAGCTTAATACTTTTCCAAGATTGATCTTCGTTCAGGGTATCATCAATTAAGGGTCAAAAGGGAGGATATACCAAAGACGACTTTCCGTACAAGGTATGGACACTATGAATTTATAGTGATGCCATTTGGTCTTACTAATGCCCCTGCTATCTTCATGGATCTAATGAATAGAGTCTTTAGATACTATCTTGATCTATTTGTGGTAGTCTTTATAGACGATATTCTTGTCTATTCAAAGGGAAAGGAAGAACATGAAGATCACTTGAGAATTATATTGAAGACCCTGAGAAAGGAGAAGCTTTATGCCAAATTTATCAAGTGTTAATTTTGGCTTCAAAAAGTTGCATTTTGGGCCACATAATCTCAAAAGAGGGGATATTTACGGATCCAGCAAAAACATAGGTTATCGAAAGATGGTAGAGACCAACAATAGTAACCGAGATCCGAAGTTTTCTTGGTTTGGCTGGATATTATCGAAGTTTTGTGAAATATTTTTCACGATTATCTAATCCACTCACCAAGTTGACTCGAAAAGGAGTTAAGTTTGTCTGGACGGAAGAATGTGAAGAGAATTTCAAGGAGTTGAAAAGAAGGTTATCCAGTGCACCTGTGCTCACACTGCCTTGTAGTGGAGAATGGATTGTGATCTATAGTGATGCATACAAAAAGGGATTGGGGTGTGTTCTTATGCAAAATGATATGGTGATAGCTTATGCCTCACGACAGTTGAAAATCCATGAGAAAAATTACCCAACACATGATTTGGAGTTAGCTGTGGTAATCTTTTCATTAAAGATTTGGAGGCATTATCTTTATAGAGAAAGGTGTGACATTTATACTGATCATAAAAGTTTAAAGTATATTTTCACACAAAAGGAGCTGAATATGCGCCAAATAAGATGGTTGGAGCTGATTAAGGATTACGACTGCTCAATCCATTACCACCCTGGGAAAGCAAACAAGGTGGCAGATGCATTAAGTCGACAAGACCACACAAGTTTATCCATGATGAGGATCAAAAAAGATCCAATATTTATGGATTTAAAAAGGATGGATCTTGGAATTTTAATGAATGGGGAAAAATCGTATCTTTCTCAAATGAATGTTCAACCATCTATACATGTGAAGATTAAAGAGGAACAGAAAGAAGATGTCGAGTTACAAAAGAAGGTGAGAAATGTTCCTGAATTCAACCTTGATTATGATGGGATAATAAAGTTCAGGAATCAGGTTTGTGTTCCTCCCATCCCCGAATTAAAGACGGAGCTGCTGGATGAGGCTCATAGTTCTTCATTCTCTATTCATCCTGGAAGCACGGAGATGTATAGGGACCTGAAAGAGTACTTCTAGTGGGATGGCATGCAAAGAGATGTTGTTGAATATGTCTCTCGAAGCTTGGTTTGTCAATAAGTTAAACCTGATAGACAGAAGTCTAAGGGGATGTTACAACCATTACCCATACGTGAATGGAAATGGGAAAACATCACTATGGACTTTGTCACAGGACATCCTAAAACATCCAAAGGCAATAATTCTATCTGGGTCATAGTTGATTGTCTTACAAAGTCTTCACACTTCATTGCTATTAGAGAGGTTTTCTCTCTAGATCAACTTTCCAGGATATATGTAAAGGAAGTGGTAAGATTGCATGGAGTACCACTTTCTATTATATCTGATCGGGATTAGAGATTTACCTCGAAGTTCTGGCAAAGTCTTCAGCATACTCTGGATACATAGTTGAGTTTCAGCACTACTTATCATCCTCAGACAGACGGTCAGTCTGAGAGAACAATTCAAACCCTAGAAGATATGTTGAGAGCTTGCTCTATGGATTTCAAAGGTGGTTGGGATCAACACCTACCTTTGGTGGAATTTTCTTATAATAATATCTTTCACTCCAGTATTCAGATGGCTCCTTATGAAGCTCTCTATGGAAAGAAATGCAGGACTCCAACTTGCTGGGATGAAGTTGGGGAAAGAAAGCTATTAGGATCTGATCTCATTGATGAAATGGCAGAAAAGGTCAGATCTATTCAACAACACATAAGAGCAGCTCAGAGTCGACAGAAAAGTTATGCCGACAACCGAAGAAAAGACCTAGAGTTTGAAGTGGGTGATAAAGTGTTCTTACGAATATCTCCCTGGAA
Source organism: Viscum album (assembly GCA_963277665.1). NCBI lineage: Eukaryota > Viridiplantae > Streptophyta > Magnoliopsida > Santalales > Viscaceae > Viscum > Viscum album. Next base: position 864,696,008 of record OY728134.1, on the reverse strand, counting down.
GAGGGTTATGTGATTTGGAAAGAAGGGGAAGTTGAGCCCTAGATATATCTGTCCTTTTGAAATACTGGATCGTGTTGGGAAGGTAGCTTACCGATTTGCACTTCCACAGAATCTCTCTCAAGTCCACGATGTGTTCCATGTATCTCTCTTGAGAAAGTACATACCTGATCCTTCACATGTACTCAGCTCAGAAGTTGTACCGCTGGAGCAAGATCTTTCTTATGAAGAACAACTGATAGAGATTCTGGATCGTAGCGAAAAATTCCTACGAAACAAGACCACTCGATTGGTGAATGTTTTATGGAGGAACCACCAATTAGAAAAGCTACATGGGATCTTGAGGATATGATGAGGTAGAGGTATCCTCATCTGTTTGTTACAAATTGACGAATTTCGAGGGAGAAATTTATTTTAAGGGGGGTAGAATGTAACACCCGAGACTTTTATATTATATAAATCATCAAAGGAATCTTTTTCTACACAACACTTTCTTGGATTGCTTTACACGAAATCACGACCTTCCTCAATAGCTTGCGTCGTACGCAATACCGAGTTTCACTAAACAACGATATGCTATTAAAATATTATTAAAACTAGCCATTATTAATAGTAATAACCAATTTTTGAAATTTTATAAATTTTATTTTTCAAAATGGACTTCATTTTTGGATTAGGAATATCGAAATTAGCCTAGGGTAAAATTTTGGTATTTTTCTGAAAACTTTAAATTTTTGATGAATAGTGAAACCACTAAGTGGTAGTTAAAAAAACTTAATTTTACCTCTTCTATGAGTGGAATTTCATAAATCCGAGAGACACGGTTGATGTCATTATGTAAAATGTGGTTCAATGAGATGAAAATTATTTTTGGTGAATAGTAACTTTTTACTTTTTTTTACGACGGGTAAAAGTAAATAGGGTAATTAAGGGTAAAGATGATATTATTATTACCCTAACACATGTCATAATTCTATTGGACAAGTGTAATTCGACCAAAAACAAACTTAGGAATAAAATATGACCATTTAGGCCAGCTTGGATTAGATTAGGTCATTTATTATTAATTTATTTAAAGAAGGGTTAAAATAGTTAAAATTAATGTTTAATAAGTAAATCATTTTTAATATGGGGTTATACAAAAGATAAATTCGACTATAAATATTAAATAGAAAGATGACAAGATTTCCTACATAATGGTGTTTTATTTGTAATTTTTATACATTAAATAATTTAATTTATTTATGACACAACAATGATGCAGTAATTATCTTATTAATAAAATATTGACATAATTGATGTTATAAACACAAATATAAATGTAATTTGACACTTTTTATGAATTAAAATAAATTTATAGATTAATATGACATGTTAGTATTGATTTAATTAACTTTTTTCGAACTAATAATTCTATTATTATTTTAAAAAAAATTAATTACTAAATAGTGTCAAAATTGACATAAAATAGTTTTTAAAACAAATATTATATTAGTAATTGTTATTTTATTCCTAAAAATCTAATTTTCGGCCAAATGACTTAGATAAGGTTATATATATAAATAATAAACAACTTGGGGTTCGTTTGGCTGCTTATATTAATTTTATTAACCTTATAGTATAAGAACACAAGAAGACACGGTAAAAGTAAAATTATTTAACTTAATGTTAAATCTAAATGATAAGGTTAAAATATGAACCTAAACTTGTCTAAATTATATTGGATGAGAGTACATCTACCCATCCCCACCTTAGCTTCGAAATAAATCAATTTGGAACTATTTAATACCGAACATGACTTTATAATAAAATAATATTTTTAGTTATTCCAAAGGTGCCCCTCTCCTCCCTTATAAAAGGGCACCTCCTCCCCCTCATCCTCACACCACTTTGAGCCTTCAAGATCAGCCAACCCCTGCCAATTCCTCCTCTACACTTCCCTAGAGACATCCTAGAGGTCCTGGTCTTCTTCAAAGACCGATTTTATTGCCCTAAAAGAAGGTCTCAATGAAGCACTTCAAAGAAGAGGTAATGTCCGTTACCGATTCTTTCATCTTTATTTCTTCTTCCACTTGTTCTTATTTAGTTGTTTCATTATGAAGTAATAACATCAGTATCAATCATATACTGATATGTTATTATAAGTATTAAACAACCCTATTTCACCATCTATCCATCCTACGGAAAAACAAATCACCGCGCGTGCGTACGTACGGAATACCGTCTCCACACCGTGGTGTAATCTATTTTCCACCACCACCTTACTTGGATGGGTATAATGGTGTAAATTATGACTATATATTTCTATTATAAAGTTATACTGATTATGAAATAGTATACATACACTCCAATAAAATTCCACGATCATAGGAATGATATCATCACTCGTGCGTACGTACGGAATACCGTCTCCCCGATGTGATGCGACTCGTTCTACATGATCTTCATTTCATAATGATTATATAAATGAATTTAATGAATGAATATGATATATATTACACTAATAACATTATGGAAATGAGGTATCTATAACCTAAATAGAAGAATAAGAATTTATTCGACAAGACACGAATAAGAACAAAAAAAATTATAAACACCCGAATAATTAGTAGCAATGAAATATTACTACTAAGAATCTAAGAATATGACCATATATGATATCATAAAAATAAGTATGATTCTGGAATAAGTCAATAACATTATTTAAATCATTATACAGGAGGTTCGGACACTTATGAAGAAAAACAGACCTAAGGTAAGGGAAATATCACAATCTCATTTTTATCCGAGATTTTTTATACTTTGAAATTTTCTGGGGTGTATTTTATCATCCATATCCGTGTTTCCTCAATATGTAATATTATTTCCATCCACATAAAATTGTTTAAATCCAATTTTACCCTTCGGTGAGTTTTTAGTAAAGGATATGAATGGAATCTTTTGTCGTTTTTCGTACGAGGTACTTTTTGACTTTTCCGACAAAAGTACGAGAAGAATGTTTCCTTTTCACTTATACGGCATGAATGGATTTTGAAAACATAATTTCCAAGAAGCTTCCTTTAAAAGTTTTCAAGTTTATTTTTAATCAACTTGTTTTAGTTTAGAATTGTACGACATGTTAAGAAAGGAAAAGTGTTTTTGAAGTAGAAAGGATATTTTCCTCAAGAATGAAGTTCAGGTGTTTTATCAAAATTATTTTCCATCTAAGATAATAAAGGGTTCTGTTTTTATCCCTATTATTAAATTTACTTGATTATGTTGTGATGGAAATATTTTTATGAATTCTTTTATCTTATATGAATTGTTTTATGAAGTCACGATGTTTAAGATTCACATTTTTATTACATGGGTTATGCAATGATGTATGATTTAAGATTTTATGGAACACATAAGAATGGTATCATTATGAGATGGGTGGGACCTATATCTCCCTCCAATGCATTGGGTAAATATTTTATATCTCATGAGATAGCCATGGCTAGAACGGTAGGTTATACCGGTTCAGTGAAACAGGACTGAAACGAGGGTGACTCGGTTCAGAAAGGGACTTTTTCCACTAAGATAGTCTTGGAAATGAGTCTTGAATAACAAGAAATGATTCTCTATGATTATGTGTGTATGCCACAAAGTTTCATGTTTTATTTTATGGTTATTGTGATTACATTTAACTACCATGATTTATTCCATGTTATAAAATTATGATCTCTTTTGCTGGTTAATATTTCTAAAAGTTATGTGCTTATGTATACGATGTGATTAATATTTCTTTTGTTTACCCTTACTTAGCATTTGAGCTCACCCTTTTGTATTTTTTCTTTCCCCAAGTCCGGAAGAAGGTTATTAATTAAGATATTCCATAAGGGACTATAGATATGATAAAATAAATGGGAGACAACGTAGACGCTTTATGAACCAGTTGTTTATGTTTCCAAGTTTCTAAAGACACTATACCTATATGGTCCTTTCGTGGTTTTGTTATATGTTGTAATAAGTATGCTTTAATTTCGAAGTATTAACAATGTATGTAAAGTATGGGTTGTTATAATGTCCCAAGAGGAAATTAATTCTATGGATTAGGAGGAATTCAAGAGTATGTTTTTCCAAAAATATTTTCCTTGAACCCTCCATCTCAAGATGGAATGAGAGTTCCTCAGACTCAAGCATAAGTAAGAAGAGTCCATCGCGATGTATGAAGCAAACATTAAAAAGCTTTCACGGTACACCTCTGTATTTTTCATGAACACTAAAATCAAGTTGGATCACTTATTTAGCGAACTAAAGCTGAGTATACAAAAACCATTGGTGATTCGAGACATTGATAGTTATGAGGATATTGTCCATTGTGAACTCATGGTTGAAATGGATATTGGAGATTATCAGTGGTCTCGTGGACCCAGTGATAAGAAGAAGAAAATGGAGAAAAAAATTGGTGGTTTGTCAAACAAATTCCATGATAGAAAGAAGACTGACATTTTCCCTTATAAATGTTGTGGGAAGAAATATCTTGGTAACTATCTGAAGGGAACCAAGAATTGCTTCAAATTTGGAATGTTTGGTCACTTGGCCATGAACTTCCTCCATCATATGAAGAATCCCACCAATGAGGAAGTGGAAAAGAAGCTTCCATTCAACACTTAACTTGTAGTGAAGTGTTACAATTGTAAGAAGCATGTGAATTATGTGAACAATTTCCCTAAACTGAGGGTTGTCGGATGAAATTATCAACAACCTCAAAGGAAAAAAGGAAGTGCTTATGCTATCATTAAGGATAATGTGGATGTAGAAAAATATGTGGTGATAGGTACACTTTTTATTCATTTAAGAAAAGGGGATGTACTATTTGACACTAGTTCTATGCATTCTTTCATATCTAGATAGTTTAGTAGAACTATACAAACACCACCTCAAAATTTGGAGGAAAGGTTATATGTGGGAATAAATAATGGGAAATCTTTGCGTCCATGGTTTATAACTCCTCCCAGGTTAATGTTTGTGGACTGAACCTCCCATGAAAATCTCGTCGTACTTCCTTTAGTGGAGTTCTAACCTATCTTTGGATAGATTGGCTATCTTTAAACAAATCCAACATCAACTTTCGGGAAAAGGTGATCACTCTTCACATTCCGAAGCATCCTCCAATTCTATACAAGTGTAAAGAGGAAGATAAGTATCCTTTCGAATCATCATCTCAAGTGTAGATATTTTTGCCTTATGACAAAGCATAAATAGCTCAAATGATTGAGACAAAGGGGAGAATCATACTTGAAGACATCCCCATCACGAGGGTTTACAATAAGGTATTACATAAAGAGTTTCCTAGTCTTCCTCCTGACTGAGAGGTTGAGTTCTCAATTGAACTTATCTCTGGATCTCTACCTATCTCAAAGACACCTTACATAATGGCCACCATAGAGATGGAAGAGCTGAAGATGTAGTTACATCAGAATATGGAGAAAGGTTTTATATGACCGAGTACTTCACCGTGGGGTGCACCAGTCCTCCTCATTAAGAAGATGGAAATATCAATGAACCTACACATTTATTATCATGAGTTGAATAAAATCACAATAAAGAACATGTATCCCCTATCACAGATAGATGACTTGTTCGATCAGCTTCATGGGGAAAGTTATTTCTCTAAGGTGGACCTTCGTTTAAGATATCACAAATTAAAGGTGATAAAGGAAGATATTCCCAAGACTTCTTTTCAAACGAGTTATGAACACTATGAGTTCATAGTGATGCCCTTTAGACTCACTAATTCTCTAGAAATTTTCATGTATTTATTGAATAGAGTCTTCAGAGATTACCTCGACAAATTTGTGGTTGTCTTTATTGATGATATTCTGATATACTCCAAGAGCAAAGAGGAACATGAGGAGCATTTTAATACTATGTTAAAGACTTTGGGAAGGTATAATATATATGAAAAGTATAGTAAATGTGAGTTCTAGATGGAGGAAGTATCATTCTTGGGTCATGTTATCACCAAAAAAGGGATATCTGTAGACCCTTCCCAGACAAAGGCGTTTGAACAGTGGCCCGAACCAACATCTGTAATAGAGATCCGCAGCTTTTTGGGTCTAGACAGGTATAATAAATGATTTTTGAAGAACTTTTCATGATTTTTGAACTCAATGACCAAGATTTCATAGAAGGGAATAAAGTTTTTCTAGACTTAGTAAGGTGAACACTATTTCAAGGAGTTAAAAAATAGGCTTATCACTGTGCCAGTACTCACACTCAAAACAAGTGGATAACTTTTTGTGGTGTACAATGATGCTTAAATAAAGGGCTTAGGCTATGTGCTGATGCAAAATGATTAATTTATAGCCTATTCTTAAAGGTAGTTGAAAATCTATGTGAAAGGCTATCCCCCACATGATCTGGAGTGGGTGGTTGTGATATTTGTATTGAAAATCTGGTGGCATTATCTCTATGGGGAAAAGTGTGATATATATAGTGACCAAAAGAGTATAAAATATATATTCACATAGAACGAGCTTAATATGAACTAATTAGTATGGATAGAGAACATCAAGGATTATGAATTCTCAATCTACTACTATCCCAGTAAAGAAAAAAAGTGGCAGATGCTCTAAGTAGAAAGAATCCTGCATCTTTATCAATGAGGAGAACTTAAAAGAATCCAATCATCTATGATTTGAAAAGGATGTACATGGGAATCATTAAAGGAGGAAAATCATTAATACTTTCTCAAATGATTTCTCAACCATCCGTTTTGGAGAAAATAATGGATTTTCAAATAAAGGATGTGGAACTTTGGAAAATTCTAGAAGCTGTTAAAAATGGGAAATCATCTGATTTTAAAATTGATGAGGAAGGAGTTGTAAGATTTAGGACACATTTATGTGTACCATATGATCCAGATATAATGAAGTATATATTGAATTATGGACATATCTCGACCTTCTCTATCCACCCAGGGGATCAAAGATGTATCAAGAACTCTGAGAAAAATTTTGGTGGGATAATATGAAAAGGGATATTGCTGGACATACATCAAAGCGCCTGGTATGTCAGAAAGTGAAGGCTGAGTAGAAAATATGTAAGGGGATGATTCAACCACTACCCATACCAGCATGGAGGTGGGAGAACATTACCATGGACTTTGTCACTAGACTTCCAAGGACATCTTGGGGAAATAATACTATATGAGTTCTTATGGATCATCTTACAAAGACATATCACTTTATCCCAATATGAGAGGAATTCTCATTAGATCAACTTGCATAGATTTACATCAAATAAGTGGTAAGGATTCATGGAGTATCAATATCTATTTTATTCGATTATGATATGAGATTCACCTTGATGTTCTGGAAAAGTCTCCAACATGCTCAAAGAAATGAACTGAACTTTTGTACAACAGATTATCCTAAAATAGATAGCCAATCTGAGTGAACTATTCATAAAATGGAAGACATGTTGAGAGCATGTTCTATGGACATCAAAGGAGGATATGACCAACATCTTTTACTGGTTAAATTATCCTACAACAATAGTTACCACTCGAACATCCGAATGGCACCATATGATGTCCTTTATGGGAAAAGGTGCAAAACGCCAACATGTTGGGATGAAGATGGTGAGTATAATCAGCTAGGACCAGAAATGGTAGATGAAATAGTGGAGAAGGGAAAACCATTCAGTAGCATATCAGGTAGCATAGAGTTGAAAGAAGTGTTATGAAGATAACCGTCGATGAGACCTTGAGTTCAAATTTATAGACATGGTATTTCTATGAACATCTCCTTGGAAGAAGGTCATGAGGTCCAGAAAGAAAAGGGAATTTAAGTCCCTGGTACATTAGCCCCTTCGAGATTCTTGACCATGTCGGGGTTGTGGCCTATTGACCGGAACATCCACCTACCACGTCGAAAGTACATGATGGATTTCATGTATCCTCATTAAGGAAGTACATACCAAACCCTTCTAATATACTCTCTTTAGAGGTGGTTCAGTTGGATGATGATCTTTCTTATGAGGAGTAGCCGACGAAGATCGTGGATCGTAGAGACAATGTTCTAAGCAATAAGACTACTTATATGATCAAGGTAATATGGAGATAACATAAGTACGAAGAGGAAACATTGGAAATGGAGGAAGCGAAAAAGGAAAAGTACCAGCACCTATTTATGGCTTAGAATGTAAAACAAAATTTTGAGGGTGAAATTTCTTAAGTGGGGAAGAATGCAATGACCCAATGTTTTTCAATGGAAATTAACTTCATATAAATATTTCATAAAAACACATTAAAACATAACATAATGAAATAATAAGTGCTATGGGACCTTTAAACATAAGTTTTTCACTTTGGTGTTTTGAATTTCGAAAATCTGACATACACGTTTGCAATCAGTAAGTTATTTGGAGTCCGATAAGAAAAATATAATTTTTGGTGAATAGTAACCTACCCTTATAAAAAGTAAAATTCAATTATGAATAGTGATATATACTAATGAATAGTACACTTACCTATGATATTATAAAAATAATATTCAAGTGAGAGTATGATGTACCTGTATTTTTGAATAAGTAAATGATTGTTTTAAAACTGGTTTAAAAAAAATATATTACGAGTTTAATTAAATATTAAATTATTCATATTTAGAAAATTATTTCTGAAAAATGGATTTCATTATTTGATTCTACACGTTGAAAAATGGTTGAGGTTAATTTTTCAGATTTTTCTAAAATTATTGAATTTTTAGTGAATAGTAAAATACATTAATTTACCATATAAATACACTATAGTGAAAATCCACTATTTCTGACATCAAAAGTGATGTAAGCACCCAAATCACGAAATCACATGAATTTATTACTATTCTATTTCATGGAATACTTATGATTCCTTTTCCTATGAAGAAATAATAAATTAACGATTATAATATTATGAAATCCCTCCTCTCCTCCATTATAAATACCACCCATTCTTACCTCTTCTATTCACTACTCTCAAGCCTTGTGTCTTGCCAATATTCATCCCAAATATATCCCCAAGATCATTCCTTACATCCAAAGGCCCCTAGAATCTTCATTATACCAAAACCTCTCACCTCAAGAGGTTTTTAAAGGAGGAAGGCTCAAGAGGTAAATTCCTCTTTCAAATTCCTTCATTTTTAAGTTGTTTTCTTTTTCTTTCTTTCCTCACCTCCCTTCACCAAAATGGTAGGATAACTCGAGTAACATAAATGTACTGGAATTATATTTTTCAAATGGGATACTTAATATCTTATATCCTTTAATAATCATTTATTTTAATGAAATGAAAGCACTGTTTTAGATGTGAAAATTTAGCACATTCAAGGACAACGATTTATCAATTTCTATTATCATGTTTAATTTTTGTCAGGAAACCATTTGTTTTATTATTGAACATGATTATTATATATGTAATATATCCTATTTTTGGTTCTATAATATCTTTGTATAAATGGAATTAATTTATAAATAAAAACATGTTCTTAGTAATCAAACCCACCGATTAACCAAAACAGATATCACCAAGGTTTTATATAATAACTCATCTTCACTCCCAATAACTGAATAAATTTTTATAACCATATAACCTTCTGGATGTTTAATAATAACATACAAATTCAATTCTAGAAAATCACTTTCATCATACGTGTTTATCTGAACATGAACAGATCATTAAATCCAGGTAAGGAAATGTACACAAACAATGAAATTGAACCTCATAACCAATCAAAACAGTTATAATTGAACATAAAATTATTATACTATACCAATTACATAAAGACGATTTTATAGAATTATTAATTAATATAAATATTTTTTCTATTCAAGACTTTAATAACATGTGGAGAACACCAATGAATTTAAGGTAAGGGATGCTCTCCATTTCAATCTTAATCAAGATTGTTCTCTATGGTATTCTTTTTTATGTGTAATCCCAAATGATGGGGTATGTTTTTTCACCTCTACCATACGTACCTCATGATTTATAAGTGATGAGAAACTCTTTTCTCTTTCATAAATCCATCATAGGTACACCCAATACCATATCGATAAACTGTAACGAATTCTACCTGAACCATATTTGTTCTTCTCAGTTGCCTTATCTTTATTTATATCGAAATGGAGTTATTTTTTCTATTTATCTACATATTATAAATGATGTTTATTTTTACTAAATTTATTTTTGAATACCCTTTCATCAATTTCTTTTGGTGATATACATTTTTTTTAAAAGATTCCCTCCTTAGAACTTTCCGATAAGCAAACCTATCTTAAGTGAACTTCCCAAATTGTTTACGCAATTTTAAGTTCCCTGTATCCCCTATTTTATAAAACCAATGTATTTATAATATCAGTCTATTTATTATGAAAACCTTCTTGATTTAATTCTGGTTTTATATAATATATTTTCCTCTTTTCTATTTTAAAATCTATAAAGTATTTTCCTTAAAACCGCACAAAAATGTTTTCATGCTAATGTTTCTAAAAGACATTTCTTATATGTTTCCACTTATATTTTATACCACTTACCATTTTATATGCCTAATTAACTTTATGAACGAACATGTATGTTCTAATCCCTTTCATTCAGAGACACTTTCACGATACTCTCATTGGTTATGCTTTATGTCATGATATTGGTACCCAATTTTTTCCATGGGTATCCTTATGTTTATGTATGATTGATTATGTATGAATATTTATGTTGCAAGAATATTCATGAAAATGTTGAGATGGGTGTGCCTAGTTAGTTCCCCCAATGCATCGGGAAAAGTTATGTCTAATGAGAAGCGATGTGAAATGGGATCAGTAGTTTGCCTTGACCCGTACTGAAATGGGAAACGAGATTGGTAGTTAGCCATAACCTGTACTAAAATGGGAAACATGATTGGTGGTTAGCCTTGAACCATACTAAAGACATGATTTATGATTCTTACACATTTACATGATTCCTTGTTTATATTATCCCATTCTTATATGATATGACTTCATATGTTCCATGATTTAGATATCATTATGTCATGCGTTATAACTCCTATGCTTAAGATGCATCCTTATGTTCATTCCGTTATGTGGCTTTTTAGATCATCCCTTTTCCCATGTGTTTCTTAGGGTACCCTATGCAGATGTAAGGGCTCAAAGGAAGTTAGGATCTCTTTATGGTGATTAAATAAAGAAGTTTTTTTAGCCCCATCTTATATGATTTATGTACCTAGTCTTCTAAGACACTAGACTTAACGATCCTTGGCTTGTACTCTGATGTATAATTGTGCTTAAAATCATACAATGTTATATGGAAAAGTCTTGGGTCACTATAAGTCATATGTGAATATAGATTCAATTTCAAAATAAATTTGATGGCTATCTAGAGTATCAAGTGTAGAGACCCGAATATTGATGTACATGGACATTACATTAATTTTGAGAAATACTTAATACATAACAAAAACGGACACACAAGGACCGTAATAGTTTAGTGTCTTTGGAAACTCATAATGTAATCTTCTAATCGTGGTGAAATATCTTCAACATCTCCCATAAAGATATTCCCCTTTTGGTTTTCTTACTTAAAAACTTTTCTTTAAATCTTAGGGAAAGGAAAACATATAAAGGGTGAGCTCAAATGCTCAGTAAGGGTAATAATGGATAAAATAAAACAAACCATATACATTTGAACTTAAAAACATGAACACAATGTTTAAACATCAAAATCTTGAGCAATGACATAAACCATGGCAGTACATAAGGCATTGATCATAAAGAAACATTAATCATGATAAAATAGCATGGGAATAAAACATGTGATTGTGGAAAAACATTAACCACATGATATGATTTCCATAGTATCCAAGGCATTGCTATGAAGACCATCTTAGTGGACAAAGTCCCTTACTGAACTGGGTTTACTTTCCGTTCCAGCCCTGTATTACTGAACCCGATTTACATGTCATTCCATCCATGTCTATCTCATGAGATATAAATCTTTACCCATTGCATTGTAGGGAGATATAGATCCCACCCATCTCATAATGAATCCATTCTTATGTGTGCCACAAAATCATAAATCATACATCATAGCATAACACATGTAATAAAAATGGGATTCTTAAACATCAAGCCATCATAACATAACCCATATAAGATAAAAGGACATCATACAATTAATTCCATCATAAAACAGTCAAATTAATGTAAAAATAGGGATAGAAACAAAACCCTATTTTATCTTAGATGGAAAATAATTTTGATAAAACACTTCAACTCCATTCTTGAGGAAAATATCCTTTCTACTTCAAAAACATTTTTCCTTTATTAACATGTCATAAAATTTTAAACTAAAATAAGATGATTAAAAATAAACTTGAAAACTTGTAAAGGAATCTTCTTGGAAATAATGTTCTAAAAATCCATTCATGCCGTATAAGTTAAAAAAAACATTCTTCTCGTACTTTGGCCGAAAAAGTCAAAAAGTAACTTGTACGAAAAAAGACAAAAGATTCCTTTCATATATTTTACTAACATCTCACCAAAGGGTATAATTTGATTTAGAAAATTGTATTAGGATAGAAATAATATTACATATTTAGGAAACATGGATGTGGATGATAAAATACACCCCAGTAAATACCAAAGTATAAACAAACTTGGATAAAAATAATATTGTGAGATTTTCCCGTACCTTAGGTCCGATATGCTTCGTACGTATTAGAACCTCCTGTATAATGATTTAAATAATGTCAATGACTTTTTAAAGAATCATATTAATTGTTATCATATCATATATGGTTCACTTATGACTTTATATTACCCGTTCTTTTGTAAATCCCATGTTAAAGCAACGGTTTGGGTAAAATCATCTTATTTATCGTACGTGTTTGGACTTGTTGTTCTTGATGTTATTATTACTTATATCATGATTTAATTAATTCATGATTGTAAATCATGATTCATATATCATATATATTCATTATATGTCCAGCATATACATGTATTTATAATAGTACATAACATATGGAGGTATGAAATGAAATGCACCGTTCATGGTGACGGTAAGCTGTACGTACACATGAACGCTACTTTCATTTGAATTTATTATTTTAATGGAATAGGTATATTATAATTACAGTAAAATACCATATATAATATCATTAAATACAACCTTTATACATCCCACATAAGGAATTAATGAATCACATCACTTTGAGGGGGCGGTAGTCTGCACTTCCTCAAATGAGATCATCATATTTACCCTCTATGAAAACCACAAATTCTTGATATAATTGGGAATTAAAGAATAATAAAGAAATTAGAAACATAATATATGTCATATATAACTCCAGTGCCATCATAATGGCCACCATGAGATGTGGTAGGAGAAAATCGAACAATCATCGGTTCGTGAGACGTTAGTTTTCCATCCACAGAAACATTATGTTCTTCATCCATTAGATTGAGGTGTGTGTAAGTGTAGTTATAATCCTTCACATAACAACATACTAGTATATTTAAGATACTAGTGTTGTTACAAAAGAAAGTATTAAAAAGAGTTTAGGGGTTAGAGAAGTAGAATAAAAGAAAACAACTTAAGAGAAACTGTTACCTTTAATTTGGGTAACTTCCTTTGGATTGAACCAAAAGGACTTCTTGGAGTGCCTTCTGCCTAATGTAAGGCTTCAAAGGATCGAAGAGGGATGTAGAGATATTAATTGGGCAGAGTTTGGATGAGCCAAATGGCTTGAGAGGTGTGTGTAATTGCATAGAAGGTGTATCCTTTTTTAATGGAGTGGAGGGGCTCTTTAGGAAAGAGTGAAAATATTATTTTATAATATATTGTTATTCGGTTTCTAATGGTCCAAAAATCATTATAGTCGAAGGTACGATGACTCATGGTCGAGATATAATCATCCAATCAGAATTGGACATGTTTTGGATAATATTTTAATCATTATAAACTTATTTATTTAAATCATTTATTAATGAGGTAAATACTGCATCATTATTGTGTCATAAATAATTAAATTTATTTGATGTCTAAAAATTATAAAACAAATAAAAACATGTAGGAAATATTTTTAGATTTACAATAATTATTTATAGTTGAAATGATAATTTATATATCCCCTTATAAAAATTAATTACTAAAAGATTTTTGTTAATGCCAATTTTGTCTTTACATTAAATTAATTAATCTAATGTGTCATTGTCTTTCATAAGTGGCTTCATGGGGTCTTAAAATCGACCCAAAGATGTCCATGGTCGGCCATTACTCATCAAATAAAGGTTGGTTATTTGTTAAGGTAATTTTGAATTATTATAATATTCTTTTAACCTTGAATTACCCTATTTACCTTTAACCGCAGCAAATAAAAGTAAAAAGCTACTATTCACCAAAAATTATTTTCATCTCATTGAACCAAATTTTAGTCCTTGATATTAACCATGTCTCTCAGTTTTTTGAAATTCCACTCACAAAAGTGGTAAAATTATGTTTTATGTGAATTTCCATATTCTCCTAGGAGGTGGGTAAAATACGGTGAAAAGTTCAATAAAATTTTTATATATCTAAAATTATTATGAAATGACTCCAATTAATTACATTGAACTTATATAGGTATTATATATCAATTTTGACCTAAAATAAATATAAATAAAATAAATAATTATTTAAATAAAAAGTCGGTTTTTAAATAGTAACCCAGTGTCTTCACTATTAATCAAAAATTGAATGTTTTCAGAAAAATACCGAAAATTCAGCCTAAGATATATTTGATATTCTGAATTAAAAAATTATGTCCATTTTTTCAAATCAAAACATAGAAGTGGCATTAATTAATTTTAAAATTAATTATTGTTATCAAAACAAATAGCGCATTTTTAAGAAACAATAACTATAAAATGATTGATACTTGTTTGTGTCCAATTTCAAAGTGAAATTAATTTCAATGACCAATATTGGATTAAATGGTAAAAATATATTCTAATTACACTTTAAAACAAATTAAAAAGGTAATCTAACCATATAAATTATTGTGATGAAAAAATTTGTTTTTAATTAAAATATAGCGTGTTTTTACTATTCATTAAAATATGATAGTTATCAGAATAATATAAAAAATTTATCCAATGTAAATTTTTATATCCTGATTCCAAATAAGAATTTTATTTTTTCATATTTAACTTATAGACATGTCAAAAACAATATTTAATGTGGGTGCGCCATCAAGAGGCTAGAAAACTGCATTTTTTGAAAAATACGTATTTTACATGATTTTTTTTTGTTCTCATACCATATTCTAGAAAATGTGTAAGATTAATAATAATGTTATAAAATTCAAAATTTAGTTAATAGTATTAATAACGGCTATTTTATAATAATATTATAACCATATATCGTTGTTTAGTGAAACCTGATATTGCGTACAACACACACTATCGAGGAAGGTCGCGATTGCATGTAATGAAAGACAAGTCAGTGTTGCGTGTGGTGAAAGACTCCTTAATTTTTTTGTATAACATAATCCAACCATATTTCATTTATACATTTAATATATATATATATATATACACTCAATTTTGTGTAGAATAACTACTATCAAAATTTTGTGTAACATGATCCAAAAATAGTGTTTTGTATACTGTAAGCTAATACGGTGTGGTGTATAGCGCATGGTAATATTGGTTTAGCGTACAACAAAAGAAATGAATGAAATTAAAAAGAATATATATCTTATAAAATATAGGGGTGTTACATTCTACCCCCCTTAAAATGAATTTCACCCTCGAAATTCGTTAGGGTTATAAATCGTTTACTACTTGAAAGTTTCTTTCATAGAAACCCACATCGTAAAAAGGAATGCTAAAACATAATTTTAAAAATGAACATTAGAAACAAAATGGATACCCAAAGTAACTCATCACATGGGTTCCCACATATGTGAACATAGGTGAAAATATGGATATGGAAGAGAAATCTAACCATCACATTCTGATGGAGAGAAGTAGAGAACAGGGCTATGAAAAATCCAACAATAACCAAGCCATATATTTGTGATTATCTAAGGTACCATCAGATTCATTAGATATAAGAGTACTAGGAAAATTTTTTTGGCTTTCAAGATAATTTCCCTAATGTTGAAGAATTTTTGAATTAAAAGAAATTCTTACTTGATTTTGGTACAATATCATTGTTGTTGATGTCTTGAACAATTTCCACTTCATCTCTTAAAGAAATGAAGTTGAATTTGTTTTCCAGGAATTGTTAGTGGATCATGCTATAGAATGATAGGTAATTCCATATGTCTCAAACATATGGTTAGAGAAAGTTATATACATAAGTCCATATATGGTGATATTTTTCATATATGGTTCCAAAAATGGACTTATACTTCATCTATCATGATGTTTAATGAAATAAAACAAGTTTCTACTAACCAGGGACTTCTTGTAGGCTATTGGTAGGTGATAAAGGCCTGCCACACTTTGGTTGTGGGTTTGATTCCCGCAACCTTGTCCGAAACGATGAGTTGTCACCCGTCTTGTAGGTTGTCCATTTTTCTAAAACTACACTATTATAACATTCCAGGAATAAAATTGAAAAAAGTTATAGCCATAATCAATACTACCTGATGTCCAACATAATCCATTCCAATCTTTAGGATTATTTAAAATACATATATCCAATCTCATAGTAGAAAGAAAACGATTACTTGAAAGGTCACATACCAAGCATGTGAATACAATCATTTATCCCCCATATATCATAAAATATATCTTGTTGATCACATTCCAAAAATGTGAATACCTTAATCATGTATTCTCTTGAAACATGAATTACCATAGAACATTAGTGAAAACATGAATGCTATGAAAAGTTAACTCTTTCCAAAAGCCAAAATACCAAAAATTATATATACTCAAACCATGATATCACTTTGTACTTATATCAGTTAGGATCTCATTCATACTATCAAACATTTCATTATCTTATTATCCCTTCTTTATGCACATATCATCTACCTTCAAAAAAATATTTGAATAACCTTTCATGGTTACCAGTACCATTCACATATACTTTCAAATACTTTAGGAAAAATAGTAGTGTAACAATCCTTATATGTGTCTTTATTCCCTAGTACCATTACTTATACAACCTAACTCTTGATAAACACAAATCATTCCACTACCTTCTTAAACCATTGACCGAGCTTGAACAGTTCTTTCATATCACATATCATTTGTAGGTTCTTCTTCATCATCCACATAAATAATACCCATACAACCATGCTGATTCTCTTCATGATACATTCCCTTAGGGCATTGGTTTGCACAATGCCCGTAAATTCCACATTTAAAACATTTAACCATTGTTGATATCGTAGAAATACCATTATCCTCATCCATGGTGTTAATTGAACCTTTTCCATTGCAATTACTGGATTTGTTTCCTTCTTTTCCACACCCAAAGAATCTTCCAGTTCCTTTGAAACATTCTCCCTAATGCCTCTTGCCACATGATTTACATGATGGAAATTGAACATTCTTTCCTCTATGATCATCATGAAACTCCATCTTTCTCTAATTATCTGAGTCAGGAAACTTTCCAAAGTTGAGATTATTGATCATATTATGAGATTTCTGATTAGGCATAACAATGATATGTGGACTGCCAGATCCAATTTCATTTGGTTGCTCATGAAGAATATCATTACATTGTCCATCATTTCCTCCATTATCATGAGTCATCCTGTTTCGAGCCATTTTCTAAAACCCAAAAAGAATAGTGTGAGGGGAAAAAATCATAATTAAGGGGGAGTAACTTCAATATATAACATCTTAGGTTTCATTATAAGATCGTTACTGTAATTCTAGGAATATAACCTACAATTATACTTAACCTTAGAGACATCCCTAGACATACCTTAGAAATATCTATAGGGATCTCACTAATGTTTTCGCATCGTAGTTTCCAAAGGTTAACTAAAACTTTCCTCTGATACCAACTGTAGAGCCCTGAATCATGATGTACATGGACATTACATTAATTTTTACGAATACTTAATACATAACAAAAACAGACACACATGGATCGTAATAGTGTAGTGTCATTGGAAACTCGGAACGTAATCTTCTAATTGTGGTGAAAGTTCTTCAACATCTAGCATAAAGATCTTCCCCTTTTGGGTTTCTTACCTAAAAACCTTTCTTTGTATCCTTGGGAAATGAAACCATATAAAGGGTGATCTCAAATTCTCAGTAAGGGTAAGCATGTATAAAATAAAACAAACCATATACATTTGAACTTAAAAACATGAACACAATGTTTAAACATCAAAATCTTGAGCAATGACCTAAGACATGGCAGTACATAAGGAATATATTATAAAGAAACATTAATCTTGATAAAATATCATGGTAATAAAACATGTTATTTTATAAAAAATTAATCACATGATATGATTTCCATAGTAGCCAAGACATTGCTGCCAAGGCCATCTTAGTAGACAAAGTCCCTTACTGAACCGTGTTTACTTGCCCTTCCAGCCCTGTATTACTGAACTAGATTTACTTTCCATTCCTGCCATGTCTATCTCATGAGATATAAATCTTTACCCAATTCATTGGAGGTAGATATAGGTCCCACCCATCTCATAATGAAACCATTCTTATGTGTGCCACAAAATCATAAATCATACATCATAGCATAACCCATGTAATTAAAATGGGATTCTTAAACATCGTGCCATCATAAAATAACCCATATAAGATAAAAGGACATCATAAAATTAATTCCACCATAAAACAATCAAATAATTGTAAAAATAGGTACAGAAACAGAACCCTATTTTATGTTAGATGGAAAATAATTTTGATAAAACACTTGAACTCTATTCTTGAGGAAAATATCCTTTCTAATACAAAAACATTTTTACTTTCTTAACATGTAATACAATTTTAAACTAAAATAAGTTGATTAAAAATAATCTTGAAGACATGTAAAGGAAGATTCTTGGAAATAATGTTCTAAAAATCCATTCATGTCATATAAGTTAAAAAAACATTCTTCTCGTACTTTGGCCGGAAAAGTCAAAAAGTACCTCGTACGAAAAATGACAAAATATTCCTTTCATATCTTTTACTAAAAACCAAAATAAGGGTAAAATTGGATTAAAAAAATTGTAGGAAGATAGAAATAATATTACACATTGAGAAAACATGGATGTGGATGACAAAATACACCCCAGTAAATACCAAAGTATAAACAATCTCGGATAAAAATGAGAATGTGAGATTTTCCCTTACCTTAGGTATGATATGCTTCATACGTATCTAAACCTCCTGTATAATGATTTAAATAATTTCATTGACTTATTACAGAATCATATTCATTGTTATGATATCATATATGGTTTACTCATGACTTTATATTACCCGTTCTTTTGTAAATCCCATGTTAAAGCAACGTTTTGGGTTAAATCATCTTATTTATCGTACGTGTTTGGACTTGTTGTTCTTGATGTTATTATTACTTATATTATGATTTAATTACTTCCATAATGTAAATAATGATTTATATATCATATATATTCATTATATATCCATCATATACATGTATTTATAATAGTACATAACATATTCTGGTAAGAAATGAAATGGACCGTTCATGGAGACGATAAGCCGTACGTACGCATGAACGCTACTTTCATTTCTATTTATTATTTTAATGGAATATTTATATTATAATTCCAGTGTAATATCAAATATAATATTATTAACTCCATCCTTTATACATCCCACATAAGGCATTATCGAATCACATCACTTTGAGGGGGTGGTAATCTGCACTTCCTCAAATGAGATCATCGTATTTACCCACTATGGAAACGATAAAGGATTGATATAATTGGGAAGTAAAGAAGCATAAGGAAATCATAAACATAATATATATCATATATAAATATAGTTCCATCATAATGGACACAATGAGAGGCGGTAGGAGATAATCGAACAATCATCATTTCGTGAGGCGTTAGTTTGACATCGACAGAAACATTATGTTTTTCATCCATTAGATGGTGGTGTGTGTAAGTGTAGTTCGAATACATCTCATAACAAAATACTAGAATATTTTGGATACTGGTTTTTTTACAAAATAAAGGATTAAAAAGATTTTAGGGGTTGGAGAAGTAGAATAAAAGAAAACAACTTAAGAGAAACCGTTACCTTTAATTTGGGTAACTTCCTTTGGATTGAACCAAAATGACTTCTTGGAGTGACTTATGCCTAATGTAAGGCTTCGAGGGATATGAGAGGGATGTAGAGAGATTAATTGGGAAGATTTTGGACGATCCAAATGGCTTGAGAGGTGTTTGGAATTGCATTTAAGTGGTCTCCTTTTATAATGGAGAGGAGGGGTTCTTTAGGAAAGAGTGAAAATATTATTTTATAATATAATTCTATTAGGTTTCTAATGGTCCAAAAATCATTATTGTAGATGATAAGATGACTCATGGTCAAGATATAATCACAAAATTAGAATTGGAGATTTTCTAGATAATATTTTAATCATTTTAATCTTATTTATTTAAATCATTTATTAATGTGGTAAATAATGCATCATTATTGTGTCACAAATAATTTAATTTATTTGATGACTAAAAATTATAAAAAAATACGAACATGTAGGAAATCATTTTATATTTCCTATTAATATTTAGAGTCGAAATGATAATTTATATATCCCCTTATAAAAATTAATTACTAAAAGATTTTTGTTAATGCCAATTTTGTCTTTACATTAAATTAATCATTCTAATGTGTCATTGTCTTTCATAAGTGGTTTCATGGGGTCCTAAAATAGACCCAAGGATGCCCATGGTCGTACATTAATCATCCAATAAAGTTTTGGCAAGTGTTAAGGTAATTTTGAATTATTATAACATTCTTTTACCCTTGAATTACCCAATTTACCTTTAACCGCAGTAAATAAAAGAAAAAAGTTACTATTCACCAAAAATTATTTTCATCTCATTAAACAACATTTTAGTACTTGATATTAACCATGTCTCTCAGATTTTCGAAATTACACTCACAGAAGCGATAAATTTAAGTTTCATGTGAATTTCCAAATTCTCCTAGGAGGTGGGTAAAAGATGGTGAAAAGTTCAATAAAATTTTTATATATATAAAATTATTATAAAATGACTAAAATTATTTACATTTAACTTATATAGGTATTATGTGTCAATTTTGACCTAAAATAAATTTAAATAAAATAAATAATTATTTAAATAAAAAGTCGATTTTTAATTAGTAACCCAGTGTTTTCACTATTCATCAAAAATTGAAAGTTTTCAGAAAAATACCGAAAATTCAGCCTAAGCTATATTTGATATTATAAATTCAAAAATTTTGTCCATTTTTCCAAATTCAAAACATAGAAGTGGCATTAATAAATTTTAAAATTAATTCCTGTTATCAAAACAAATAGCACGTTTTTAAGAAACAATAACTATCAAATGATTGATACTTGTTTATGTCCAATTTCAAAGTGAAATTAATTCCAATGAAAAATATTGGATTAAATGGTAAAAATATATTATAATTACAATTTAAAACCAATGAAAAAGGTAATATAACCATATAAATTATTGTGATGAAAAAAGTTGTTTTTAATTAAAATATAGCGTGTTTTTACTATTCATTAAAATATGAAAGTTATCAAAATAATATGAAAAATTCATCCAACGTAAATTTTTATATCCTAATTCCAAATAAGAATTTTATTTTTTCAAATTGATCTTATAGACATGTCATAAACAGGATTTAAAGTGGGTGTTCCATCAACAGGCGGGAAAACTGCAATTTTTAAAAAATACATATTTTACATGAAAAATCTATTTTGTTCTCATACCATATTCTAGAAAATGTGTAAGATAAATAATAATGTTATAAAATTAAAAATGTAGTTAATATTATTAATAACGGCTAGTTTATAATAATCTTATAACCATATATCGTTGTTTAGTGAAACCTGATATTATGTACAACACACGCTATCGAGGAAGGTCGTGATTGCGTGTAATGCAAGCCAAGTCAGGGTTGCGTGTGGTGCCAGACTCCTTCATTATTTCATATAACATAATCCAACCATATTTAATTTATACATTGAATATATATATATATATATATACAGTCAATGTTTCGTAGAATAACTACAATGAAAATTGTGTGTAACATGATCCAAGAATAGTGTTCCATATACTGCAAGCTAATACGGTGTTGCGTATAGCGCAAGGTTATATTGGTGTAGCGTACAACACAAGATATGAAAGAAATTAAAAATAATATATATCTTATAAAATCTCGGGGTGTTATAGCAAGTGTGTATGTATTATATTAAAATGGTTATGTAATTAATGGTTATACATTCTATACAAATGAATAGTATGAAGACTGTACCGTGAAAAATAGTTGATTTACACTTATGTCTGAAGAAATGCATTTTTCCGGTACTAAGGATAAAAATACAATTTTCAATAATATGCCATACTCTGGCATTATCAAACAAATATGGGAGTTTGATTATAGAACAATCCAAGTGTCGCTTTTTCAATGCAAGTGGGTTGATAAGAGGAGGATTGTTAAAATAGATGAATTGGGATTCATGAAAGTGGATTTTAGTAAGTAAGGGTACAACGATGAACCCCTTATAATGGAATCTCAGATAGTAAAAGTTTTTTATGTTCCATTTCCCGCAATCCGAATGTGGTCAATTGTTATATTATTGACCAAAAACCATCAATGGGTCAGATGATAATTCAATTTAGGATGATACTTTCATTGGGAAATTTCAATCTTTTGTAGTGGTCCCAATATAGATGGGGTCTTGTATGTCAGGTATACCACAATTAAGGGATTTAGATACTTGATAAAGGGGTCAAATCCCATCATCCTTTAAAAAAATAGTTCAATAATCCAGTTATATATATTTTTTATAATATACATTTTATTACCTCATGTTGTTATCTATTTTCTGCTACATTTCTATAATATAAATTAAATGTTAAACCATTTCTACATATAATGACTTTTGCATGTGTTAGTGCTCCCACTCATGGGGAATAACAAGTCTCTTAAGCTGCTTCTGCTCTCAGTGCAGAGGAACAATGATTTTTTGTACATGTTGATACTACCGATCCCGAGAAACAACATGTTACTCAACCTACTGACATTCCCAGTGTGGAGGTACATATTCCTTCTAGACATGATGACGCTACCACTATTTAGGAGGAACATATTGATGATGCTGAATCTAATGAACTGGTAGGATATGAAGTACAAGTGATGTAGAAATAGGAGCGTCATAGTTTGATGAGGTTAGAAAAAATCATTTAGGTGAAAAGAAAAGGAATCAAATTCATGGTTGGATAAATCTTGTAGGGAAATAATGTTAACCCCAACAAAACCATATTTATTAGTTGCATTGGACTCATCACTCGGAAAAATGTGCTGATTTTTGTAGATTTGTGGAACCATGTTGTGACGGCACTTAAGACACAGATATGGGAAGAGATTATAATATCATTGTGATATCATTTATTTATTTTACTAAAAAATAAAATAATGAAACATTGATTTACCTTTTATCATATCTTTAGAGTGAATTTATAGTAGATAAATCCCACAAGAAATATGTATTAATTCTTGATGGAAGGATTCATAGAGCCTTTCTGTAAGAACCCAGATCTTCTTTTCAGGTATGTTTTCATTCTTCTGGTCATTTTTTAGAAAAATGGGAATTTATTTAAATTTATGAAGTACACGCCATGTACTTTATGAGTTCACATCATGTACTGGGTCACTGTAGGAGGCCATGTGCTGAAAGTGTGATGTAAACACACACGACCATGTGGGGGTGACCAGGAGGCCGCCTAAAGAGGTGTACAGAAACCGAAAGTACACACTGTGTACTTCCAAAGTACATACCGTGTATTTTCTTTTTTTATTAAACTTATCGGAGTCATGTCTAATTATTAAAAACACATTTTTCTCAATGTAGTTCGTTAAAGAGTTCTTGTACATCCACAATCTTCCTCTGAGCCCCTAACTAAGCATCTGATCTTCGATTCGACCGCCGTCGATTGAGTTGGGATCACCTCGGTAAGCTCTCTCTTCTACTTGAGATTCATTACCCAATTCATCCTCCTTTTCATGTTATACTATGTTGAATGTTTTAGACGTTTTTTAGATCGTCTGCATTCTAAGGTGATTCAAGCCCTGACACTCTTGTATATTGATCTTCAAATGCCGTTGTAGGTGGTTTGTTCCTTTCTGTTGAATGTCTTTGAGTTATATGGGAAAAATCATCAATACCCATGAACGAGGTAATGTGTGTTTACTTTTTCATCACTATTGTTTTCCTTCTATGATTTTATGCCCAATTAGAGGTTAATTTAATGTCAATAGGGTCAATTTCTATGCTTTGGAAGTGTGTGCCCATGCATGATTGCATGTTTTGACCGTTGGGTCTAGATTTCCTATTAGGCTATTGTTCACCTTCCTTACCTATTATTGTAGGATGGGGTTTTTGTATACTTACATGTTTTAATGTTGTATATTGTTTGCCAAGTAGTTCATGGGGTTTACTTTGGATGATACAAGTTTCTATACCTGCTTGACTTATGCTGGGCTGTGAGAACTTGGTGTAGTTGACCATAGGGAGAGTGGACATAAGGGATTCTCGAGAGTGTCTGTTTTACTTACGATGTGATACCTTAGGGGGAATTGATGTAAGTGCTTCCTCAGAGTGTCTCTAGTTCCATGATGCGGGCCAAAAAGGGAATGTGATGTATGTTCTTCCCTAGAGCGCCTTTAGTTACCAATACGAGAGTATAGGAGGAATTGAAAGCGAGTATTTCTTGAGAGAGTCTATTCATAAGCTGAAGAAGAGGGGTTAGACTGAGTGTACTGGATAATGGGTTTCTTGTGTTGCTAGGTAGTACTAGAGGGGATAGGCTATGAGTACTTCCCAGAGGTTTACCTTTTGTGTTTAGCTTCTTTCTTGTGTTGCTAGGTAGGATCAGAGGGGATAGGCTATGAGTACTTCCCAGAGGGTTACCTGTTTGTGATTACCTATCTATGATTACCTCTTTTGATTAGATGTTTCTTGATATATGGAACTGAATTCATTAAAACTATGGATTGTTTATTTCTGAGTACTTCCTTGTTTACTGCTTTCGGTACTTATTAATTTCCATATATTCACTAACTATTAGGCACAGATCTTGTGGTGGTTTCCTACTTGTATTTAGTCTCACACCCTGTTTGGACCATGCTTTTGGGACCAAAAAGATTATATTTTTGCAGGTATAGATAAAGGGATGCACCCTTCTACTTCTGGTACTTGATTTGCTGGGGATCTGGAGAGCCTGGGACCAAGCTATGACTTGTGATGCTGAGTGTTTGTTTACTTTCTTTCTATTGTAATTTGGTTTAGTACTATTGTATTCTAGAAGTGTGATTTGTTTGGATGATTTCCTAGACATATGTGTCATGCATCATCCATATATATATATACACGTGTGAGTGTGTTTGTGTTCTCGAGTTTATCATTTACAGTCTTCCACTGTTTTCTTTTGTATGTTTTATTCCTTCTTCTACTATTTCTATTTGTTTTAATTCCACTATGTTTCTCTGCAATGAGGGGATTGTTTCCCCACTATTACACAAGAAGGCCCCTCGCTGCTAGTCGGAAGCCTCTAGCATTCGGGGAAATGCGCTTGAGGCCATGTGACCAACCGGATATGGGGAGCCTCTAGGTGGATTCCGAAACCGGAACGTTACATAGTGGTATCAGTGGAATTATTTTATCTTGACTTTCTCTTTGGAGCCTACAGCCTGGTATTGGAAGGAATATGTACATGGTAATAAGCTGTTCCATAGAGTAGCTAACCCGTGTACAGGGAAAATCCAATATACATTGTTATTGTAATATTTTTGGTTTCGCAATTATTACAGTTGATTTGATTTCACCTTGAGTGATTCACATGTAATGTGCTATTATTGTTGATGTTATTGAGGTTCTATTTCTGTTGCAACCCAATGAGATGAGGGTATTCCATCTCATGCATCATATAGAATCTTGCTAGGAATCACATGTCATTCATTCTTGAAATACCATTTATGGTGCATTTGCAATTTCATGTTGTTGTGAAAGATGTTATTCTAGATATGCATGCTGTTGTGATAGATGCTTTGATAGAATAATTGTTGTTTGATATAGTATTTCTTTGTGTATGGATTTTTTTGAATGAATTCCAAACATTGGTTCTTTAGGTGTTATGGGCCCTCATGAATTGGAATTTGGTGGATCTTTGACTTGTTTACCTTGTTATGACATATATAAGATGCCATGATTTTATTTGCATGGAGTATGGGCCCTCGCGGATCAGAATTTGGAACATTGAGGTTTGTTTGAGTGTTTTCTAGGTTTTGGAGTAGTTTCTAAGGCTAATAGTCTGAAAAAACCTAGAATGGACATCATGTAGTGTTAACTACACACAATGGGTTCATCTATTCAGGAAAATCTATTTTTTCTTATGTACATGTCGTGTACTATATGTACACGCCGTGT
Source organism: Viscum album (assembly GCA_963277665.1). Classification (NCBI taxonomy): domain Eukaryota; kingdom Viridiplantae; phylum Streptophyta; class Magnoliopsida; order Santalales; family Viscaceae; genus Viscum; species Viscum album. The sequence goes on along the minus strand of OY728134.1, from coordinate 864,669,370 downwards.
AGTCTTTAACTATGTCTCAGACTATGTGGGCAGGAACACAGGGTTTGTAATCATTGGTAAGACACGCCGTGTAGAGGATAAACATGCTGTGTCATAGAACCATGTAACTGGCCATGTCACTAACAACACGACTCAACAAAATCTTCTTAGTACACACCGTGTTCATCTGGAAAAAACTGTGTGGTGTAACCCAGGTATCTGTTCATGTAATTAACAACATAGGTCAGTTTTATCCTTTATTGTACACACAGTGTCCTCCTGTAACACACAGTGTATTGTGAGTTGTGTAACCTGACGTGTATCTAACAACAGAGGTCATTGAGGTTCGTCTAGTACACAACATGTTTTGCAATAACACGCCACGTAGCCTCGTTCAAAGGAGAAACATGTGGCTTAGCCTTGTAGAAGGACTCGGGCAGGGGAAGAGGATTCAAGTACATTCCATGTGTTAGGTGAATATGCTGTGTGTATGGGGTGTTACACGACCAGTTCTGGAAGGAGTACACACCCATGTGAATGGTTTAAGTTAACACTTCGTGTCGGGGTTATACACGCCGTGTAGTCATGTATTGTAAAAAACATGAATTCCTTCCTTCTCTTGTTCCCTTATTACACTTTTAGTTTTTAGTCCTTGATAATCTTGATCTAAGGTGTGCGTTTTACCTTGCAGATTCATGCCGCCGAGACGTCCTCCAATTGTATGCTAGTTGCAGGGTAGTGATCAGACACTGGATATGGTTGATCAGGGACTACCTGTAGATCCCCCTATTGTGCTAGTATTGACACCATCCGTTATACTGGACACAGGTGCTGATGCATAGTTCAGGGAAGGATTTATGAGGATGTTGTAGAACTTTCAGGGAGCACCGCCTCCAGCCCCGTCAATGGAAGAAATGACATGGGTCTTTCAGCAGCAGCATCCTCCGAATTTCTCAGGGGATGGAGGACCCCAGGCCACAAAGGCATGGCTAGATGCCATGATGACGATCTTCAAGAATCTATAGATACATCCAGAGATGGGGGTGAAGCTCACTGGGTATATGCTTTAGGATTTTTCCATGATATGGTGGGATAAGATCTCAAAGGCATGACATTAGCAAGTTATGGATTGGTAGGAGTTCCAACGTATCTTTTATGACTACTTATATCTAGAGATCATTAGGGCTGATTGAGCCCGAGAGTTTATGAGTCTAGAACATGGTAGTCTTTCAGTTATGGAGTATTCCTCTCTCTTTACTGAGTTGCATAATTTCAAGCCTATTCCAGGAGGTAATCAGTTATTCCTGGCAAGGAGGTTCAAGGATGGTCTGAGGCACGACATCCAATCGCAGGTGAACATATTCAGGTTGACTTAAATCACTTATATCGTCAACTAGGAACTGATTATAGAGTGCAATCTGATAGATTCTAGAGTTGTGAGCTAGGGTGGCTAAAAATCTGGAGTTAATATTCCTCCTACTGATAGCATGAAACTCTGTAGGGAGTCTACACACAGATATACAAGGAGGAGAGATACTTCCTATGGTAGTTAGGTGGTGTTCTACTAGTACGGGAAGAGTGGGAATATGAGGCCACATTTCCCGAGATACCCAGTGGAGTGATGATCTTGTGTCAAGATGGGTTATCTTCAGCACTTATGTAAGATATTCTCACAAACAACTGGTGACAGAGGTTCTTCTATGACTCCTCGTTTAGGAGAAGCACCATCAGTGTCTCAAAAATCTTGGAACTGGAGTTCATCAGGCCATTTAGGCTGAGGTGGACATCGTGGTCACGGTAGCTAGTCTCCAGGATTCCGGTGACAGCAAGGTGGATCAGCTGAGAGTGGTCAGGTAGGGTCGCAGGGCCACGGTGTAGGTCAGACATTTGTAGTGGAGCAGACCCAATAGGAGTAGGATCCCGAACCTTCTATAGTTCTAGGTACGATCCTACTTGCCTAAGTTTTAGCTTATTCTCTTTTTGATATAGTGTCTTCCCATATCTTTATATCTGTCACTGTTGTGGAGAGACTTGGGCATTGTATCTTTTATTCTGCTAATATCATGACGCTAGACACATCATTGGGGACTATAACGACTAGTGTGCTACAGTGTAAGGAATTCCCTCTAGATGTTGGTGGGTGTCATTTCTTATGGGACCTCTATATCATAGAGATGACAGGCTATGATTTCATTCTCGGAATAGACTGGCTAGATCCCTTCTAGGAAGTTGTCGACTTTTATCACTACAAGGTGAGTTTTATATCACCATAGGGTGGATATTTTCTTCATAAGGGAAAATGGTATGTTCAGTTTAGCAGAGCGGGACCCGAGCATCATGGGTTAGGAGGAGTTATAACCCAAATATCTATTCTATATCTGGATGACCAAGGGATTTCATGGATGGACTTTCGTCTAGTGGTGGATCATTTCAGAGATGTCTTTATATAAGACTTTTCAGATTTTCCTCTAGATCGTGAGGTATACATTCCTATTGATCTTATGCCACGAGCAGCATCAGTGTCTATTCCTACTTATAGTATGTGTACACCAGAGTAACATGAGCTCAATAAGTATTTGGAGGAGACGTAGGTAAAGGGTTTCATCTGACCCAGAACTTCTCCTTGGGGTTCGCCTGTTATTTTTGTGAAGAAGGTGGATGGTAACATCAGGCTTTGTGTGGATTATCGGAAGTTGAACCTATTGGCTGTCAAGATCTGATATCCATTACCTAGGATTGATGATCTCTTTGATCAGATTCACGGAGCCTGGGTGTTCTCGAATACTAAATTTAGGCCTGGTTACCATCTGTTTCACGTTAGACCATCAGATATACCTCTTACATCTTTTCAAAGTTTGTATGGTCTATATGAGTATATGATTATGTTGTTTGGTCTCACGAATGCGCATTCAGTTTTCATGGAACTGATGAACCGAGTGTTCCATACATACTTTGAATCCTTCGTGGTGTTTTTCATGGATGATATCTTGGTATACTCTCACACTCGACACGACCATGCCGCACAACTTGAGATCATTTTGAGTACACCAAGAGAGAATCAGATATATGTTATTCTCTAAAAATGCCACTTTTGGATGGATCAAATTCACTTCTTGGGTCATGTTATCTCTGAAATATATGTGTCAGTGGACCCAGAAAAAGTGAGAGAAGTAGTTTCCTGGGAGCTGCCGAAGAACGTCTTGGAGGTACAAAGTTCTCTAGGGCTGGCTGGATACTACAGACTCTTTATTTAGGACTTTTCATGCTTAGAAGCACCAAATATGGCTCTGACTAAGAAGGGTGTAAGGTTCTTGTGGTAATATTCCTGTAAGTTAGCCTTTCAGGAGTCGAAATAAAGGATGACTTCATCACTGATACTAGTGTTTGTAGAGCTGGGAAAGAGCTATACAATGTACAAGGATGCTTCAAGTATCGGGATGGGAGCTATGATTACGTAGGGAGAAGGTGTCGTTGCATATGGGTCTGAGTAGTTGCAGCCAAATGAGAAGAATTAACGGACACACAATCTTGAGTTGGATAAAATGTTTCATTTCTTACGCTGTTGGAGACATTACCTTCGGGGAGATCATTTTGTGGTTTTAACTGACCAAAAGAGTTTGAATTACATCTTCACTTAGCTTGGTATGAATTTGAGATAGCAAAGGTGGGTTGAGTACCTTAAGTCTTTTGAGTTTGAGCTTTCCTTTATGCCTGGGAAAGACAACGCAATGGCTGATGCGTTGAGTAGAAGAACGCAGATACATGAAGTTTTGGAGGCCAGTAGTGGGTGGCAGCGTATGGATCTGTTCTCTGAGATGCATTTGGAGGTGCACGACAGACATGTGCAGGCATTTCTTTCTTCTGTAGCGGTTACCTCTAACCTTCCTGATCGAGGGAGAATGAGGAAGGTATTATACTCAAAAGGACATGTCCTACAAGTGACTGTGTCAGGAGATGACTCTTTTACAGGATGGACTATAAGCGAGGATGAGATATAGAATTTCAAGGGGCACGTATGGGTGACGACAGACAAACACGAGGAGCTGATGCAGGAATTTCATTCCTCATTTTGGGCAGTTGATCCTGGTGTCGCCAAGAGGTATCTTGATCAAGATTGTCAGTATTGGTGGCCAGGTATGAATAGATATGTTTCTAGTTTCATCATGAGGTGTTCCACCTGTCAGTAGTTGAAAGCGGAGCATGAGTGACCGACATGGATTTTACAATAGTTACCCATTCCTCAGTGGAAGTGAAATTATGTTGTGATGGATTTTATGATAGGTTTACCGAGGTCTCCTTGGTGGAATGATGCCGTTTGGGTTGTCATTGAAAGACTCACGATGTTTTCTCACTTCTTTCTGATCAAGGAGACCTTCAGTGTTGATGAGCTGAGACCGTTGTACATTTGTGAGATTGTGCGCTTACCTAGAGTTCCATACTCCATTTTTTCATACATAGATGCATATTTTACTTCTTAGGTCTGGTAGGGGCTTCAGAAGGCTTTGGGTACACAGGTGCTTTTGAGTACAACTTACCATCCCCAGGCAGATGACTAGTCCGAGCATATGATACAAGTGCTTGAGGACATGCTTCGAGCATGTATTCTGGATGTTGGAGGATCTTGGGAAAATCACATACCTCTTGTGGAATTTTCCTACAATAATAGTTTTCAAGAAACTATTTAAATGTCACCTTATGAGGCTTTGTACAATAAGCCATGCCGATCACCCTTATGTTGGCTGGAGGTAGGAGAGGCAACTTTGATGGGACCTCGTCTTGTTCAAGAGACCTCAGAGCATATAGAGTTGATTTTGAAGAGGATAGATACTACACAATCTATACATAAGTCTTATGATGATCAACAGAGACAATATCTGATGTTCGGGATCGAGGATCATGTTTTTCAACGTGTCACACCAAGGTTGGGACACAAGAGGATTAGGCGGCTGAGTAAGCTTTCACCGAGGAAAGTCGGGCCGTTTGAGGTGTTGGAGAGAGTTGGTCCGGTTTCCTATCGGTTGCAGTTACCTCAAAGGTACCGGGATATGAACAACTTTTTCTTAATTTCTAAGCTTTGACGTTACTTCTCAGAACCCTCTCATGTATTCCAACCTGAGTAGGTTGAGTTGGAAGTTGACGCATCGTTCGAGGAGCATCCTATCCTGATTTTTGATCAAAGTATGAAGGTTCTCCATGGCTAGTCTGTCCCTCTGGTACGGGTGCTATGGAAGCATGGGTGAGTACCGGATGAGACTTGGGAGAGGGAGGCCGATGTACGAGCACAGTGGCCAAATCTATTTAGATTTCCTTCTTCTACACCACCTAGATAGGGAAATTCGTGGATGAATTTCTTTAAGGGGTGAAGTTTGTAAGAACCCATATCTTTTTTCTTCGGTATGTTTTCTTTCTTCTAGTAATTTTGGAGAAAAAGGTGAATTTCTGGAAATTTTTGATGTACACGCCGTTTACATTATGAGTACATGCCATGTACTAGGTCACCACAGGAGGCCGTGTGCTGGCCATGTGGTGGCCACACACATGACCATGTGGGGGGTGACCTGGAGGTTGCCTAAAGTGGAGTACAGAAATGGAAAGTACACACCATGTACATCCAAAGTACACACCATGTATTTTCTTTTTTTTCATTAAACGTATTGGGGTCGCGTTTAATCTCTAGAAATACTTTCTTCTTGACCTAATTTGTCCAAGTGATCCCGTACGACTGTGATCTTACTCTGAGCCCCCGACTGAGCATCCAATATCTGATTCGACCACCGTCGATTGCGTCAGGATCGCCTCAGTAATCTCTCTCTTTTTCTTGATCTTTGTTCCCCAATTCCTCCTCTTTCTCAAGTTATCATTTTTTTAACATTTTAGACATTTTTTTAGATCTTTGGCGTTCTAAGGTGATTCAATCCCTGAGACTCATGTATATTGATCTTACAACACTGAGGTATGTGGTTTGTGCCTTTCTGTTGATATTTTTTTTGAGCTATATGTGAAAAATCACCAATAACCATGAATCAGGTATTGCGTGTTTACTGTTTCAGCCCTATTGTATGATTGCTATGCTTGTATTCTTGAGTAGAGGTTAATTGAATGTGAATAGGGTCCATTGCTATGCTTTGGAAGTATTTCCTCATGCATGATTTCCTGTTTGGACCATTGGGTCTAGTTTGTCTATTAGGTTTTTTTACCTTCCATGCCTAGTACAGTAGGATGGGGTGTTTGTATCCATACATGTTGTTATGTTATAGACTTCTAGCCAAGTAGTTCTTGATGTTTACTTTGTCCAGTACACATTTCTATACCTGCTTGACTTACATAGGGCTCTGAGAACCTGGTGTAGTAGAACATAGGGAGAATGGACTTAAGAAATTCTCTAGAGTGTATGTTTTACTTACGATGCGAGACCATAGTGGGAATTGACATAAGTGATTCCTCAGAGTGTCTATCATACCGCAACATGGGCCAAAGAGGGAATGTGATGTAAGTGCATCCATAGAGCGCCTTTATTTACCGATATGAGACTATAGGAGGAATTGACAGCGAGTGCTTCCTCAGTGAGTCTATGCTTAAGCTGAACCAGAGGGGTTAAACTAAGTGTACTACCCAGAGGGTTGCTTGTGTTTCAAGGTAGAACCAGAGGGGATAGGCTGTGAGTACTTCCCAGAGGGTTACCTTTTGGGTTAAGCTACTTTATTGTGTTGCTAGGTAGAACTAGGGGGATAGGATATGAGTACTTCCCATAGGGTTACCTATTTGTGATTACCTATTTTGATTAGATATTGCTTGATATATGAAATTGAGTTCATTGAATCTGTGGATTGTTTACTATGAAGTACTTCCTTGTTTACTACTTTATGTACTTATTACATACCATATATTCATTGACTATTAGAAACATATCTTGTGGTCATTGCCTACTGGGATTTGGTCTCACACCCTCTTTGGGCCATGATTTTGGGCCCTAACATATTATATTGTTGTAGGTATAGATAAGGGAAATCACCCTTCCACATCAGGTACATGATTTTCTGTGGAGTTGGAGAGCATAGGACTAAGCTATGGCTTGCGATGGTGATGAGTTGTTTACTTTCTTTATTTTTTACATTGGTTTAGTAATATTGTATTCCAGCATTGTAAATTGGTTGGATTCTTCCCTAGACATATATTTCATTCATCATCCATATATATATGTGTTCTCCAGTTTATTATTTCCAGTCTTCTGCTGTTTACTTTTGTATGGATTATTTCTACTTCTGCTATTTCTATTTTTTTATTTCCGCTGTGTTACTCTACCAATAAGGGCATAGTTTACCCACTATCAAACCCAAGGACCTCACTACTAGCCGAGAACCTCTTGAGTTTGGGGAAATGTGCTTGAGGCCATGTGACTAACCAGGTATGGGGCACCTCTGGGTGTATTCTGGCACTAAGACATTACACTTTTGCACAATTCTAATGAGATATCTTCTTAAATATGATGAAGAAAAAATAAACCTGCAATCACTACTTATGTATGCACACTGGATGACCCAAGAAGCATGGGATGCGTTTACTATCCATAATGGGGAGATTTCATTTTAGTTACATTGTGAATGGTAATAAATTGATTGATAATATGTGTATTCATCACTATTATTGAGAATTGTTTAATTATAAACAGCAACTGAGTGCTGAGAATAAGGAACAGACATAAAAACCACCATACCCCTACCATACATAAAGGATGGGTTATGCTTTAGTTGAAAAAACAGTACATGTTTTAAATCTTCCACAATAATTTTATGTGACATGAAACAATAACATAATTATTTTCCTCTATTTATATGTAGATTGATGAATCCAAATACAAATCCAATTCTATCCCATGTATTGTACTATAGAAGGAAACACATGTAAATAAGTATGGGATACTAATAGATGAAAACACAAAAAAGTGTGGGGAACAAGTGTATTCATGACATAATAAAAACTTATTTTGATTTGAAATTCCATTACATAATATTAATTTCTTATTTTCTTATATTTTCTATCTGAAATATTCATAGGAATCATCAAAAAAATTTCTAGACGAACACATGTTCTCAGTGTCCTTGAAATGGAAAGAATAGTATGACCATGTGAGAGGTGTGGGTTTTGGGGTGACACCCCAAACAAATTTTGAGAAAAAACTAACATGTGGATACAGATATAGAAGTGGTAGAGATGAAAGTAAGAATAGGTTCCCTTGAAGTAAAATTTCATTAGTAGAATGAGTTTCCATAATATGTTATAGGGGGAATCAAAGAGAAGAATCAACTCAAGAACAACCATTTTTAAAGACCCCCACCCACCAGCTTTGAGGTGAGCCATTATCCTCAAAGAACTTTCTTTGTCGAGGTAATCAATATTCTAAAAAAATTTTCTATGAAATTTGAATCATAAAAACATTGATACCTTTCTTGTACAGATAATCTACGTTATGAAAAAGATTGTGATTCATATCTATCAATACCCTCCCATCACCTGAATGCAAGGGCTATATTGTTTAATATCCCAGATGATATGATACACAAAATGCCACTTTCAACAGGTCATCTGAGAGTGGAGATTAGTGTAGCTCATGAGTTGAGCATTGAGATACATGTCCAACATGATGATGAATATATTCATAAGGTCGACTAATCTATTGAAATATTAATTTCACATCTACTAGATCTTTTAAAAACACGTGTCAATAAGGAGGTATTCATTTACAATTTAATTTTCATCCTAAAACTTTAACAATTAATTAACAAAGGCTTGAATCAGTGAATGTTAATACAGAAGGATAAAGGGAACATGGTGAAATGAAAGGTCAACTCAAAACCATCTAAAAGATCAACCAACCGATTGAATAGATCTTGAGAAAGAATCGTTACCTTGCCCATTGAATATATTCAATTTCAAATATTGAAGATTCATATGGATACAATTTACAAAGTGGTAGTAGTCACATAGTTTATTTCAAAGAAACAATTTATGGTGAGGAAGGTACTAATTACATTTCTTTTGAGAATGTAAATGAAAGATTCAACTATTAATGGCTAGGAGCCTCAATTCTAAATGTATACACAAGGAATGTTTTCATGATTTAATTTTTCCAATAATGTTATACTATGTTTGTTATGACTAAATAAATTTTATATTTGTTGTAGGAAAATATATCAATACCAATTGAAAGGATTTCCCCATGAAAAAATTTCATACTTGTTAGTCCTCATGCTACCTCTACAGAACAAACAATAATAGAACCCTAACAAATAGATGAAATAATGGAAAACCTTGAATTTTTTTTAAAATAAAACTTAGGGATGACATACTATTCTTAATACCAATTATATAAGGGTAAAATACTACAATTTAATCATATCAATTATATTTTCATTTCTTTCATTACTTATTCCTTTTTTCATTTTTTAGGAATCATTGGATGCTCATTGCGGTCAATTTGGATACTCAAAAGATTTATTTCTTGGATTCACTTCATGAATTCCAAACAAACCATCCACACATGATAGAGTTTCAAAAATTTTAATACACCAAATCTAATGTTTTAGAACTAAACTTAATGTTATATAATTTATATTATGTTTTAATGAGGATTATATTATTATAAGGTGGTGTATAAATATCATCAAAATCATGGAACGAGGACAAGAATTGTGCACAAGGTCCTTGAAAAGTTCTACAAATGGATAAGTAATAGGGTATATATAATAATAATTAACTATCTAAACACATATAAAAAATTACTTATTTTCCTAAATTTTTTTTTGGTATTCGAAACAAAAAAATAGAAAAGATTTTTGTTACTATGCTTATAAATTTATGAGATAAATCATATTCCATCAACAAACACGCATCCCTAAAGAGGTATTTTCATAGTTAATTACTATTTAATTTAAAATATTTATTAATAATTTATGTATTTATATTTTTTCAGTACTATTATGACTATAAAAAAATTGTATTAACAAGATGATATACATTTTCTTAGAAATTTATAAGCAATATACCTGGTCATAGAATGTAAACAAATAGCATGAATATGTGACTTCCATAGAAATAATAGATTGTTTCATATTTTTATTTAATTTATTTATTTTTATTATTACTCACATAAGAATTATTTTCTAATATAGGTTGATTCCTTTCGTATTAATGGGTCAATAATGTATACACAAATTATGAAAAGATGAATTCCCACTACTTATTTAATTAATTTTGTCATCATTTCTTCTACAATTTGTATATTATTTTCCCTTTCATCTTTATCAAATACTTATTTAGTTGTTTTCAAAAATATTTTGGGAAGTAATATTTTTATTTCAACTTTATATAACAACTCATATAAGAGATAACATGTTCCATTATACCAATGTTACCATGTTTTCTATTGATTTTCTTTGTCGAGTTTTCAACATTGCATATCGATTTTATGTTCTTAGCTGAAAAACCATTCTAAAATTAATATGCAGTGTTAGAAGTTATACAATGAAATAAAATGATAATACTAATAAGATTTTATCGTAGTATTTCCTTGAGACTTGGTGGAATGTAGGAATCAACAATACCTTAATCCAACACATGGTGTGATCGGTATGACGCCAGGTGCAAATTTTTATTTTAAATAGACATTAATTTAAGTAAAATTGACAACTAACATACTAAAAACCAAATAAAAGCATCTAAATTACTTTAATACTTTAGGAAAATGATCTTTAAGTCATTTAGGATATGTAGAAATCATCCACACATCAATCTGACACGCGGTGTGACCAGTATGACTCAAAGTGTCTGTTATGAATTTAAAATTGACATTTCAGATCAAAATGTGTCACTCACTGAAAACAGAGAAAACACATTCAGATTTTCTTGATAATTTAGGGCATAGATTAATAAATCATTTTTACATGTATGAATAAGTCTCATGTCATATTGATATACTATGTAATGTGTGTGTTTCCAGTTTAAAAGGAAATTTTAGTAAAACAAAAGTGAGGTACTGAAAATTGAGAAAACATATTCAAATTGTTATGATACTTTAGAAAATGATCCATGAGTCATTTGGGATGTGTAGGAATCCATATCACCTTAATCTATTGCACAATGTGACCAGTTTGACTTCATGTTTGTCTTTTTATTTTTAATTAACATCAATTTTAGTAAAAAGGAACAAGTAATGTACCAAAAAATGAGCAAACACATTCATATTATTTTGATACTTTAGGGAAATGATCCATGAGTGATTTGAGATGTGAAGGAATCAGCCTCACATCATTCAAAGGCATAATGTGACCGATATAAATCCAAGTTCATATTTTTTATTTAAAATTTACATCAATTTTAGTAAAAAGGATAACTGACCTACTCAAAACTATGAAAATGCATTCAGATTGTTTTCATACATTATGAAAATGATCCATGAGTCATTTGGGAGATGTATGAATCAGAAAAAAATCAATTTGATGCACAATGTGACCGATATGACTCCAAGTGAATCATTTTATTTAAAATTGATATCAATTTTAGAAAAAGGAACAATTGGCCTAGTGAAAACTAAGAAAACTCATTCAGATTGTTTTGATACTTTATGTTAATGATGGACGAGTCATTTGGGACATGTATGAATCAGCTGTATCTCAATTTGATCCACGATGTGACTGGTATGACTCCAAGTGTTGTTTATTTATTTAAAGTTTACATCAATTTTAGTAAAAAGGATAACTGACCTACTCAAAACCATGAAAATGCAGTAAAATTGTTTTGATAGCACAATACAATGATCTATAAGTAATTGTTGACGTGTAGGAATCTATTGTACCTCAATCTGATGCACAGTGTGACCGGTATGACTCAATGTATGTCTTTTTGTTTAAAATTGATATTAATTTTACAAAAGAGAAAAAATTTTGTATTAAAAACTAATCAAAAACAATTAGATTGTTTTTATACTTTATAAAAAGGATTCATGTGTCATTTCAGACATGTAGGAAATAGTTTCACCTTAATTTGAAAAAGTGTGTGACCAATATGACTCCCAGTGAGTCTTTTTATTTAAAATTGAAAACATGTTTAGAACAAAAGACAACTTGCCTACTCAAAACCAAGAAAACACATTCATATTCTTTTGATACTTTAGAATAAAATCCATCAATCATTTGTGACATGTAGTAATCAGCGTCACCACCATCCGACACACAGTGTTACCGGTATGACTAAAAACGCATCTTTTTATTTAAAATTGATATCAATTTATGTAAAAAAGGCAATAGACCTATACAAAACTGAGAAAATTCATTCAGATTGTTTACATATTTTATGAGAATGATCCATAAATCACTATTAATGAGTAGGAATCAACTGCACATCAATATGAAAATAGTGTCACTAGAGTGACGCCATGTGCATTTTTTTATTATAAATTGACATTAATTTTATCAAAAGGAACAAGCGATATACTGAAAAATGAGAAAGTGCATTTCGATAGTTTTGACAATTTAGGGAAACATTCCATGAGTAATTTGTGACATATACGAATCAACCTCACCTCAATGAAACTAATGGTGTGACTAGTGTGACACAAAGTTCCTGTTTTTACTTTAAAATTGACATTTTTATTTAAAATGCATGTCACTCACTTGAAACCAAGAAAATGAACTCTGATTGTCTTGATAATTTTGGAAAGAAATTCATAAGTTATTTTTGACTTGTAGGAAGCAGTTACATGTCAAAAAAACACACGATGTGACCCATATGACTCAAAGTGTATGTTTTCGGTTTGAAGTGACATTTTAGTGAAAAACAAAACTGACATACTGAAAAACAAGAAAACTCATTCAGATTTTTGTGATACTTTAGGACAACGTTCCTCACATAATTTATGATGTATTGGTATAAGTCACACCTCAATCACACAAATATTATTATAGGTATAACTCCAAATGTGTCTTTATTTAAACTGACTTTAATTTCATTAAAAAGGACAAGTGACATACTCAAAACTGAGAAAACACATTCGATTTTTTTTGAAACATTAACGTAGAGATCCATACCTCATTTATGATGTGTTGGAATAAAATGCACCTCAATAAAATGCAGGGTGTGGGTGTTATAACTTTGAGTTCCTCTTTTTATTTAAAGTTGACATTATTTTAATGTAATCGTCAATATAAATGAATAATTAATTTCCTTATAATATTACTAACATAAGATTTTTTTTCTTATATAGGTGAATTCTTTTTCTCAGTTTAAGATGATGTGTTCAGAAAATAATACCATGGGATGACTTTTGTAAGAGGGGGTCATGGGTGGCAAAGACATACATTAAGGTTTTAAAGTTTTTGTGTATAGTAATTGTTAATGTAGTTATACAATTTTTTTTGAAATGTATATAATAGTTTTTTTTGTATTCATGATTGAAAAATTATTTCAATTGAATTATATATTTTATGAACAGGTTACCTAAGGTTGGGGAAATGTGTTTTTATGCAAAAAGAACAGTGTAACAGATGGGGAATTTATCAATGTGGATAAAGAGGACCCCTCTTTAACAACCCTAAGATTGACGACTCTTTTTTTAGCATTGTTAAAAGTCTTTTTTCAAGATGTTAAATGAAATTTCTGTAGTAGTATTTGTAGCACACATAAAGACTTTTTCTAGTGGTGTTGAAAGCATATTTTATAGTAGTTCAAGTATGAAAGTTAGTTATGAGAATGCTCTTTTGTTTTTAAATGATTTTTTAATCAGTAATAATTATTTATAAACATAATAGCATAAAAATTGTACATAAGAACTAATAATGAAAACATATAATTTTTTTACTATTATTTCCCTTTTATTTTATTGATAATTTTTTTAATTAGTGCTTCAATTTTAAATTTGATTATGAATATTTTGAAAATTTATTTTGAAATATATATGTATAAATATAAAATAAATAATAGATCCACATTTAAAATATTTACCTTGATAGAATAATAGTTCAACGAGTCTCAAGCCCATCGGTTATGTATCCAATATTGTTGGGTATGATATATAATAAAAAATAAAACTCATCAACTTTAGCTAACAGACCATAATGTCATCAGTCCTATATAATGATATTCTTGTGATAAAAATTTAGAATTAAATTTTAATTAATAATAAATGTGTTTATCTCTTAAAATAAATAATTTTTTTTGTGAATCCATGGGCCAATAAAATTAAAATGTAGACATAACTAGACTATTAGTGTCCATATTAAACATGGAACTGAATAGATGAAACAATAGTTTGATGCAGCTTCACTCGTTAATCCTCAAACTCATTTATCAGTGAAATTGGTGATATAATTTAATGAATTTCTCTAAAACGTTTTAAATATTGTGTTAAATACCTTTACACATTCCATAAAAAATAAATAAAAAATCAATTTTTTTTATGTTATTAATTTTTTTTGTGAATATATATAATTAAAATTAATATGTTAATTATACACTTTTAATAGAATTTAATATTAATTTTTAAATAATTAATGATGATTAATACATAATTAATTTTAATCGGTGTTTAATTAGTAAATATAATCAATATTAACTAATAAATAACAATAATAAAGGATAATTAACAACAATTGATAAAAACTAACATTAAATAATAAATAATTTGGAACATTATATTTGTTTCATAAACAAAAATTTTAAGATAGAAATATTATATTTATGATATATAAATAATAATTATTAACCAAAATATAGTAGTTATTAATGTAGATATAACACAAATATAATGTTATATAATGTAAATATAATATTATACATTAATTTATTGAAAAAAATTAAATGTAAATAATGGTTATTAATATCGTAAATATAATGAAAAATAATAGTTTTTAACATTTCTATAGTATTAATATTACGATAATATAAAATATGAAATTAATCACTACTACACATTTTCCCTTTAATAACGTACAAATAGGCTTTTAACAGCACCAAAAAAGCACTGTTAATCGTAGTGAAGATAAAAGGGGGTCCCCTTTATCGACACTAAAAAAGAATTGATAATACACCACTTTTATCAGTGTAATTTTAACACTGAGGATGGCCTAGCTGGTAGTAATGTGTTGTTAATATAACAGCACACCCAACAGAAACCTGTAATTTTATACAATGCTATAAAACCCATAATTTAAAACAATGATATATACATTTAATTGACACCATGAATAAAAAATTTCTATCCATGGTACATACAAAAAAACACTACTTTATACATTTCAAATAATGTTTTATATAATTAAATTTACCATTATCCACCAAACATTTAAAACATTAATATTTTATCTTCTGACGCCTGTGAGCCCCTCTCAAAAATGTCCACTCATGGTATTAGTTACCCAAAAAATCATATCAAATTGAGCAAAAGAAGTCATATATATAAGAAAATAAATATTATGTTAGTAATACTATAAATAAATAAATTAAACACTAACATGGAATAATACATTAATAAAATGTCAATATTGAATAAAAAAGACACATTTGGAATTATACCAGTCATACCGAGCGTCGTATTGTGGTGGGGTTGATTTCTACATGTCACAAATGAGTGATGGATTGTTGTCCTAAAATATCAAAATAATTCAAATGTGTTTTCTTGGGTTTGAGTATGTCACTTATTCTTTTTCTAAAATTAATGCCAATTTTAAATAATGACACATTTAGTGTTATATCGGTCACACTGTGCATCGAATTGAGCTGCGACTGATTCTTACCTGTCACATATTATTGATAGATCGTTGTTCTAAAATATCAAAACAATCTGAATGTGTTTCCTCTATTTTTAGTATGTTAGTTGTGTTTTTTACTAGAATGTAATTTCAAATTGGAAACAAGTATTATGATTAATACCAGTCGCATCATGCTTCAAAATAAATTATTAAGGGAATCAGAGTGAGTTTTTTTGGGTTTCAGTGATTGATGCGTTTTGAACTAAAATGTAAATTTTAAAATGATAACATACACTTTTAGTCATACTAGTCCCACGGTACATCATATTGAGGTGTGGTTGGTTCCTATATGTCCAAAATGATTCCTGGATCGTTGTACTAAGGTATCAAAACAATTTGAATGCGTTTACTCAATTTTCAGTATGTCAATTGTTCTTTTTTACGTAAATTAATGTCAATTTTAAATAAAAAGGGACACATGGGATTATAAAGATCATACCATGCATTGTATTGAGGTGCGATTGACTCATAAAAGTCACAAATGACTCATAGATTGTTTTCTTAAAATATCAAAATAATCCGAATGCATTTTCTTTTTTTCTTCAGTATATCACTTGTTCCCTTTATTAAAATTAATATCAATTTTAAATAGGTACTTTGAGTTATACCATTCACACCATGAATTATTTTGAGGCGTGGTAGATTGCTACCTATCAAAAATTACCAATGGATCATTTTTATAATGTATCCAAAAAATCTGATGGTGTTTTTTTAGTTTTCAGTATGTTAGTTGTGCTTTTTTTACTCAAATGTCATTTCAAACAAGAAACACACATTATGAGTTATACCAGTCCCATCATGCATCAGTTTGATGCGAGTGTGAATCATACACATAAAAAATAACTTATGAATAATTTTCCTAAATTATAATGGGAATTGGAGTGCGTTTTCTTGGGTTTTATTGAATGGCACGTTTTGAATTAAAATGTAAATTTTAAACTGATAACAGAAACTTTTAATCATACTAGACACACCATGTGTCATATTGAGGTGTGGTTGATTCATAAACATAAAAAATGTCTTATGGATCATTTTCCTAAAGTATTAAAACAATTTTACTACGTTTGATCTGTTTTCAGTATGTCACTTTTTTTTTACTTGAATTAATGTTAATTTCAAATAAAAAATATACATTTGGAGTTATACCGGTCACACCGTGTGTCGTATTGAGGCGAGGTTGATTCCTACATGTCACAAATGAGTGATGGATCATTTTTTGAAAATATGAAAACAATCCAAATGTGTTTTCCAATTTTTGAGTGTGTCACATGGTCTTTTACTAAAATTAATGTCAATATTAAGTTATCACACATTTTGAGTTATACCGGTTACACCGTGTGTCAGATTAAGGTGCAGTTGATTCCTACCAATAAGAAATTATTTATGTATCATTTTTCTGTAATATAACAACAATTTGAATGTGTTTTCTCAATTTACAGTATGTCTGTTTTTTTAATAAAATATCATTTCAAACATGAAACACGCATTATGAGTCATAATGGGTACATCATGCACCGATTTTACATAAGACTACTTCATAAACATCATAAATGAGATATAAATCATTTTATTAAATTATCAAGAGAATTAGATCCCATTTTCTTGGTTTACATTGAGTGAAACGTTTTGACCTAAAATATAAATTTTAAACTGAGAACATATTCTTTTAGTCATAGCAGTCACACTATGCATCAGATTAGGGGGTCGTTGATTCCTATACATCAAAAATTACTCATGAATATATGTCATAAAGTATCAAAAAAATTAGTATGTGTTTTCTCAGTTTTCAGTATGTCACTATTTCTATTTTACTTAAATTAAAGTCTATTTTAAATAAAAAAGAATCATTTGGAGTGATACCGGTCACACCGTGCATCGTATTGAGGCGGGGTTGATTCCTACACATTATAAATCAGCGATGTATCATTTTACTAAAATATAAAAACAACAAAAATGAGTTTTCTTGATTTTGAGGGTGTCACTATTTATTTTCCTAAAATTAATGTCAATTTTGAATACTGAAACATTTGGAGTTTTACCGATCATACCGTGCGTCATATTGAGGTGCTTCTAATTCATACCAGCCACACTGTGCATCATATTGAGGTGTGGTAGATTCATAAACATCAAAAATGACTTATGGACCATTTTCCTAAAGTATCCAAACAATTTGAATCTGTTTGATCTGTTTTGAGTATGTCACTTGTTTTTTACATGAATTTATGTTAATTTCAAATAAAAAAGACACATTTGGAGTTATACCGGTCTTACCGTGTGTCGTATTCAGGTTGGGTTGATTCTTACATGTCACAAATGAGTGATGGATCATTTTTTGAAAATATGAAAACAATCCGAATGTGTTTTCCCAGTTTTGAGTATGTCCCTTGTTCTTTTACTAAAATTAATGTCAATTTTATGTAATGAAACATTTGGAGTTATACAGGTTACACCATGCGTCAGAATGAGGTGTGATTTATTCCAACCCATCATAAATTATTTTTTGATCATTTTTCTATAATATAAAAATAATCTGAATGTGTTTGCTCAATTTTTAGTATGTCTGTTTTTTTACTAAAATGTCATTTCAAAATGGAAACACACATTATGATTCATATATGTTACATCATGCACCGATTTGATATAGGGCTACTTCATAGACATCTTTAATGATTTATGAATGATTTTCCAAAATTATCAAGAGGATCAGAGCACATTTTCTTGGTTTACATTGAGTGAAATGTTTTGACCTAAAATATAAATTTTAAACTGATAACATACACATTAAGTCATACTAGTCACACCATACATTAGATTAGGGGGTGGTTTATTTCTACACATCCAAAATGACTCATAAATATATTTCATAATGTATCAAAACAATCAGTATGTGTTTTCCCGATTTTCAGTATGTCACTATTTCTTTTTTACATAAGTTAAAGTTAATTTTAAATAAAAAAGAATCATTTGGAGTGATACTGGTCACACTGTGCATCGTATTGAGGCGAGGTTGATTCCTAAACATTATAAATCAGCGATGTATCATTTTACTAAAATATAAAAATAGTCAGAATGAGTTTGCTCGATTTTGAGTGTGTCACTAGTTCTTTTACTAAAATGAATTTCAAATTTGAATAATGAAACATTTGGAGTTGTACCAGTCACACCGTGTATCAGATTGAGGTTCTGATAATTCCTACCTGTCACAAATTACTGATGGATCATTCTCCTAATGTATTAAAATAATAATAATTCATTTTCTCAATTTTCAGTATCTTAGTTTTGTTTTTTAACTAAAATGCAATTTCAAACTAGAAACAGACATTATGATTCAAATCGGTTGCATCATAAATCGGTTGGAGGTGAGACTTCTTCAGACACATCAATAACCACTTATAAATTTCAATCATAAATTATGAATAGAATCATAGGAAATATTATTGGTTTTCAATGAGTGAAATGTTTTGAACGAAAATGTAAATTTTAAACTGATAATGAAAACTTTTAGTCATATAGATCACACCATGCATCCGATTGAGTTATATTTGAATCATACACGTCACAAATGACTCATGGATCATTTTCCTAAAGTACCAAAACAATATAAATTCATTTTTTTGGTTTTTAGTATGTCATTTTTTCTTATTTATGTAAATTAATCTCAATTTTAATTAAAAAGACACACTTGGAGTCATACTAGTCACACCATGCATCATATTGAGGTGATTTTGACTCCTATAAGTCAAAAATGACTCACGTATCATTGTACTAAAATATAAAAACCCTCGGAATGTGTTTTCTTGATTTTCAATATGCACGTGATCTTTCTACTAATATTAATATCAATTTTAAATAGACACTTTGAGTTATACTAGCCTAAGAATGAATCATATTGAGGCGAGGTTGATTCCTACATGTCACAAATGATGTACACATCATTTTTCTAAAGTATCAAAACAATATGAATGCATTTTCATAGGTTTTAGTATGTCTGTTGTGTTTTTTATGAAAATGTCTTTTCAAACAAGAAACATGTATTTTGAGTTATACCAGTTGCATCGGTAATCAGTTTGATGTGATACTGATTTATACACATCAAAAATGTCTTTTGAATCCGTATCCAAAATTATCAAGATAGTCAGAGTATGTTTTCTTAGTTTTCATTGAGTAAAAAATTACCAATTATGTAGTAAAAAATATAATTTAGATTTTGTTAATACAGTAGATAACATATAATATTATGAGAAAAAAACATATTATATTTTAAAAAATTACCTCCCCATTGATTTCTAGGTTACTTCTTTGATGCTCTGTTTCTCACGAGTACGATCATCTTAGAACAAACCACCCCAAATCGAACAAATGAATCCACCTATATAATAAAGCAATTCTTATGTGAGTAATACTAAAAAAATTAAATTAAACATAAATATGAAACAATCCACCACTTCTATAGAAGTCACATCTACCTGAAATTTGTGTACATCCTTCCATCTTGTATGCTGCCCATTTGTTTCTCATAACATCTATAACATCTTGTGAATATGAACCTTTTTGACAATCATATTAGTACCAGAAAGATATAAATAAAAAATGATTAATAAATAATTTAAATGAGATAGTAATTATCTTCGAAAATACCTCTTCAGGGATTCTAGTCTGTTTGTGTAATATGATATCTCTCCTAAATTTACAAACAAAATAACCACAATATTTTCCATTGGTTTGTTTTATACACTACAAAAATATTGAGGAGAATATGTAATTTGTTTTGATATGTGTTTGGATAGTGAAATCTTATTATATATACCCTGATACTTTCTATGTCGCAGTACTTTTCTTGTTTCTGATCCTTAGCCCCTTGCCTCATTCCTTTTTTAGACTATATAGATACACCACCCTATCATAACATAATCCTCCTTAAAAGATAATATAAATTATATAACTTTAAGTTTAGTTCTAAATGTTGGATGTAGTATATCAAAAATTGACAAACCCCATCATGTTAGGTCAGTTTGTTGGGTATTCATGCAATAAATTCAACCTTAATTCCTGGCCAACCATGTCCATCCTAGACATAATTCCATCCTTTGTTTTACTAGGTGAATTTATCAACGTGCCGAAAATTCTATCACATTCAATATTTTCAACATGCATAACATCAATAAAATGTATGACGTATTTAAAATTCTATTATGGTAATTCAAAAAAAATTGATATCTTATTCCAACTAGTTTTCTAATGGTTTTTCGGAAATGGTTTACCAAAAGTAGTGTCCACATATTTTACTTTATCAAATAGTTGATCATCTTCTAGTAGTGAAAATGATTTATGTTCTTGTAAATATCCATCGAGTGATATTTTCCAATATCAATACTTATCTCATCGGGGTAGAAATCTGTGATGTCTTAGAAACCCGATTTTTGATGAATGTTTGAACCTAAATTGATTATATACATTGTTTGAAAACGAGACACCCTTGAGTTCATTTAATTCTATATCATGAGAAATTTACATAAACTGGAAAGTCATTTATCATCCCATACAACATGGTTGTTTATGTGAAATCTCCATTCCTGTAAGCATCATACAATGCAACACCTGAATCCCATAGTAATTTCAAATCCTTGATCAATGGAGCCAAATAAACATTAATATCATTACCCAGTTATCTTGGTCCGGATATAAGCATAGATAACATGATATATTTTCATTTTATGCACAAACATGGTGTAATGTAATAATTTACCAACATAACTATCCATGTACTGTAAGTGCTGCTTTGAAAACAAAAAGAATTCACTCCATATATAGAGAATGCTGGACAATTGTTTCTCAAATCATTTCCAAATATAAGATACTGATTATCAATTATTTTCCACTGAGGAGAGACTAATGGGTGACAAAATTTCTCAACTTTAATTATTGTATCTGCGTTCCATGTCAATTAACTGCAGTCTCCTCACCTCCATATAGGCGCCTAAACCATGGAATGATTGGAAAGTACCATAAAACTTCTGTAAGACCGACTTCATCTTCCTTATATAGAGAAACACCACACTTTGAGAATTCTGTATATGATTTTTGGTCCATACAAAATAGTATACAGTAATTCAGAAGCACATGCATTCTTTCAGAGATCATACTCATCGAGCATCACATTCTTTTGGCATATTATATTCGGATCAGGAGCTAATTATCTTCCTGGAATATGTCTTTCAAGAGAGATAGTAATTACCTAAAACTGTATTTAGTTCATCAATTACTTACTTTCAAATTTTCAAGTTTTAGTATAGCTAAAAATGCTCTATATTTAATGCAATCAGCATACAATGACATATTTTCACAACTCTTTAACTTCTCAAAATTTTTTGGGAAATCAAGAAATTCATCTTCAACTATCCTTTTCATTTACTCAATGTGATCTCCATCATCATTCACATCTATAATCACATCCTCGATAGAGTCTTCTTCACTGTCCAAACTTGTTATCATATGAAATGATCCATAAAACATAGTGTTATCCTACCCGTTAGTCACATTATCTTTTCCTCTATGTTAATTCCAGTATCTATAACTTAGATGTATTAAATTAAACATAAATTGTTCTTCCAACTCATCTAGACTAATTTTTCTTGAATAAAAACAATTTAAACGCATACAGATTATTTGATATGTTTCACATGCTTGATATTTTAAAAACATGATGAACTATTTCACCCCATATTCATAATCTTTTGTCAGACGATTGAAATCTATCCATTATTTATTAATATCCATCATATTTGATTTAGTGATATTTATATTTTAAAAAAGAAATACACAATAGTGGCCTTTCAAATAAGTTTAATTCAAAATTTTAATGATAGTTATTATTTCATTTTGTTGTTAGAGACTCATCCCCTTAGAAGCTAACACTAAACCAGAAAGAAGATGTAATTATAGAGGAATCCCCTAATTAAAACCATGCAGGTGATGTTGTGTAACATCCCAAGTAAGTAATAAATAATAGACATTCTTATCTAAGTCTATTTATGAATTAGATAGTGTTTTAGAGGCTTAAAATGAGAATAAATCCAATCTTAAACATGGAATACACTAATATTTTTAAAAGATTGTTTTACTACCTTTTGATGGAAAACCATTTTTAAATAAAACTTTTGACAATTTAATAATCTCTATTTTCAAAATACACTTATTATTTATTATTGGGACATTTAAATTTACAATGGATATTTTTTTGGTATTTTTCTGACAATGCTCATTTTTTAATGAATAGTGAAAACTACTGCATTTTGCATCAAAACTGGTTTTTCATCATATTTAATTATATGGATATATTATCTTCATAATTGGTTTTACAGTTTAAATAGAATATATTTTTACCATGTAATCAAATTGTGGTTATTGGGATTAATTTCACTTTGGAATTGGGCATAAACAAGTGTCAAACTTTTCATAGATATTGTTTCAAAAAAACCCGCTTTTTTATTTTGACAACGAGAATTATTTTTAAATTCATTATTTCAATTCATATGTTTGGAATTTGGTAAAATGGACTCCATATTTTGAATCATAATTTACAAATTATGTAATTAAGACTCTTTTGTTTTTGGACATTATGAAGAGTAATGATAGTAATTATCTTTAATTATATTGATTAATGAGTAATCAGGTAGTTAAGGATAATAAAATAATATCATAATAATAATAAATGACACCAATATGTGTCCTAATGCTACTGGTTGTCTCATGGGAGACCATGGGATCCCTTGTTCCAAACTTGGGGACCCCATGGAATCCATTTTGTGTGAAAGTGACTTTTTATCTTTTTATTTTTAAAGAAAGTTAAATATAACAAAGAATGTATCACCTGAGAAAAACATTTTTAATATTGTATAGATAAATGATCTGTTGAACTATAAATAGTCATTAGAAATATAAAAAGATTTACTACATCATGATATTTTTTTTATAATTTTTAGATATTAAATAAATTAAATTATTTATGACATCATGATGATGCAGCGATTACCTCATTAACAAACGATTTAAATAAAATGAAACGATAATGTAACATCTAAGACTTACACTTTTAAAATACCTATTGGATGAGTGTAATTCGAACACATATCACCTTAACCTTTAAATACATCAATTTGGGACCTTTAAAATCCGAAACTAATTTGAAAATAAAGTATCCTTTTATAACTTTCGAAGAGTGGCCCTCCTCTCCTCTTATAAAAGGCCCCCAACTCTACCACCTTACCCACACCTATCAAGCCTTTGTCTCAGCCAACCCATAAACATTGTTTCTCTCCACATCTCTATATTACTCCTAGAAGCCTCACTTTGGGCAGAAGTCTTCCCAAGGAAGCCTTTGAGCTCAAATCAAAAAGAGTTACTCGTTTTAAAGGTGGTGTTTTCTCTTGTGTTCTTATGTTTTATTTTTCTTTTCCAACAATCTAAACACTTTTTACTCATTTCTTTTGCAACAACTACAGTATCTTAAATATACTAGGATGTTGTTATAAGAAGCATTCGAGCTACACTTACACACACCTACATCTAATGGTTAAAGAACATACTGTTTCTATGGATGGCGAATTTCTGCCTCACGAAACGATGATTGTTCAATATTCTTCTAACACATTCAAAGGTGGCCATTAAGATGTAACTATATTTATATATGATATATAATATTTTTATGTTTTACTTAATATTCTGTATTTTTCATTTATGACATACCTTTATGGTTTCCATTATGGGTAAACGCGATATCTTCATTTTAGGAAGTGCAGACTACCGCCCCTTCAAAGTGATTTGATTCATTAATACCATATGTGGTACGTATAAAGGTTATATTGAATGATATTATATATGATAAAATACTGGAATTATAATACTATTATTTATCATTATGTTTTATTTCCATTAAATATGAAATAGAAATGGAATTAGTGTTCATGCGTACGTACGGCTTACCGTCTCCATGAACGGTGAATTTTATTTTTTACCTCTAATTTTTTTTTAATATTATAAATGCATGTATATACTGGATATATATGATATATATGATATCTATATCATGATTATAACTCCGGATATAATGGATACATGAACAACTTGTAATTATAAAGAGTTTATTTTTGACTCAAGTACCAATGATCGACAAAACGACCATTATTAACTTAAATAATTATATAGTGTTCATAACATGGTAATAAGTGATATAAAAGGAATAATTAACTTGAAAAAGGTTCTTAAGCAATTAGAAATTAACTCAATTTTATTATTCAGGACATTAAATAACGATCAAGTCAAGTCGGACCCGACGTATGGGACTTCGTCTCAATCTCCTTTCAATGAGGCATATTATGTTTTATACACAACATTATTTTATACGGTGTATAAACCCCTTTGACTTTTACGTTTATCCAAAAGGAATCTTTTTATATGAAGCATTTTACTAAATGATAAAAGGGAATGTTTTTTTCGTACGTATGAGGCAACAATGACTTCTCCGCCGCAATGACCATTATTTGAGTTTCGGCTTCCTCTAGAAACCATACCTTTTTTTTAAATGAAAAATAAATACCATGTTATAATTTTCATTTATTTTGGTAGTGAAAATGGTTTTCATAATGTTTCTATTATATCAATGTGTTGTATTGATATCTTGTGATTGAAATGTGGAAATGTTATGTTTCCTTTATGCATGTTTTATGTGATACGATTATGTTATGGTTCTTGGAAATTGTTATGAAGACGGGTGGTTCTGTGATAAACTATGGGCGGGTGAGCCCAGTATAGCCCTCCAATGCATTGGGTAACATGAAGGGGTTAAACTTTGAGGTTTCTTCGATGATATTTAGAGAATATATTGTGATGGGTATTCCAAACGTAACCAAGAGGGTTACTCCCTATGTAAGAATGTTATGAATGCCTCAAGTTACCTTTATGCCTTATGATTTCTATGATTTATTCATGATTTGATGAGGTATGTTAAAGTTCTTATGTTTTATGAGTAAAGAATGATTTCATTGATTCTTATGTATACATGTACTAATGTTCCCTTTCAATAATTTTATATCCCTTAATGAGATTTTTATGCTCATCCTATGTTTTTGAAATGTTTTTCACAGGTCAAGGGAAGGGTACATGATATGATGATAGTGTTAAGGAAGTGTCAAGAAAGAATCCATGTTTTATATTAAATATGTTTCCGTTGATGGGAAAAATGAATACTATCTTTTATGATACCACTTTGTTTAAATGTGGATTTTAATGCATGTTTTATGATCTGATCCTTTAAAACTCTTAACCTGAGAAGATCCTCAACGTGTATTCTTGATGTAACTCAAGATTAAGTGATGTTTATGGTTGGAGCCTTATAGTTGGTATCAGAGGTCACTTTAAACAACTTTAGGAGTTAGAAAATTGTTAAATTATAAATTAATTTATGGTATGATTGAAATGATATAGCATTTAAAGATTACCATGTTGCTTCTCCTAAGATATTTCTATGATAAGTATGGTTTTCAATAGAGGAAACAGAGCAGCTTTTCTAGGAAGGAATACATAGTATAATGACCTTTCGAATCAAAAACCAGAGATGGTCAGAGTCAGAATTGAACAGTTTGTTGCAGTGATGGCTCAGTTGATTCAGGTGATAAATGGTGGTTGTGTTTATTGATGATATTTTCGTGTTTTATAATAGTAAAGAGGATAATGAAATTCATTTAAGGATTATCTTGCAAACCATAAAAGAAAAAAAGCTGTAAGAAAAATTCAGCATGCGTGAGTTTTGGTTACAACAAATTTCTTTCCTTGGTCACAATACTTCAAAAGATGGGATAACTGTTGATCCTGCAAAAAACAAAGGTTGTGGAAGAATGGCCAAGACCTACAAATTTAACTGAGATTTGTATCTTCCTTGGATTGTCAGGCTGTTACTGAAGGTTTGTTAGAAATTGTTTCACAATTATCTAGTATAATGACTAAGCTAACTCGGAAGGGTGTTAAGTTTATCTGGACAAAAGAATGTGATGATTGTTTTCCAGAACTAAAAAGAAGATCGATGAATGCTCCAATTTTGGCACTACCTTCTAGGAATGGGGAGTTTGTTATCTACAGTGATGCTTCATTGAAAGGACTTGGTTTCATCCTAATGCAGAATGATCAGGTAATTGCTTATGCTTCACGACAGTTGAAAACTCATGAGGTAAACTACCCTACACATGATTTGGAATTAGCTGCTGTTGTTTTCTCTTTAAAAATTTGGAGGCATAATTTTTATGGAGTAAAGTGTGAAATATATACCAATCACAAAAGTTTAAAGTATATATTCACTCAGAATGAATTGAACATGAGACAGAGGAGATGGATAGAATTAATCAAGGATTATGAATGTACAATTCATTACCATCTGGGAAAAGAAAATAAAGTGGCTGATGCTTTGAATCGAAAAATTAATGCTTAATTAGAAATGTTTTGTTTGGAACGTGATCCTTTGGTTAAGGATTTGATGAACTTTGGCGTAGAAGTTGTTGGTGCAGGATTTCCTTCTGTTTTGTTTCAGGTATCAGTGAAATCTTCTCTATCAGACAGAATTAAGAAAGCACAGAAGCAAGACAACGAGTTGCAGAAAAAGGTAGAGCTGGTTCAGAAGTGTAAGTTACATGAATTAAATATTGATAATGATTTTGTTTTGAGATTTGGGAAGAGATTGTGTGTGCCGTGTGATTCACAGTTGAAGATAGATTTGTTATGTGAAGCTCATAGTTCTTCGTTTTCAGTCCATCCTGGTAGTACTAAGATGTATAGAGATCTTTGAGAGTATTACTGGTGGGACGGAATGAAAAGGGATATTTCGGATTTTACTATGAAGTGTTTGACTTATCAATAGTTAAAACAGAGAGGTAGTTACCGAAAGGGATGCTTCAGCCTTTACCAGTGCCAGAGTGGACATGGGAGAATATATAATGGACTTCGTTGTGGGATTTCCGAAGACACCTTGAGGTAATAATGCAATCTGGGTTATTGTTGATAGCTTGACTAAATCTTCTCATTTCCTTGTTATACGAGATACGTTTTCCCAAGATCAAATTTCCCGTTTGTATCTTAAAGAGACTGTCAGGTTACATGGAGTTCCTATCTCCATTGTATCTGACCGTGATCCCAGTTTCACTTCTAACTTTTGGAAAGGCCTTCAGAAGTCGTTGGGTACTGAATTAAAATTTAGTACAGCTTTTCATCTTCAATCAGATGGGTAGTCAGAACGAATAATTAAGACTTTGGAGGATATGCTACGTGCTTGTTCGATGGATTATCAGGGATGTTGGGACCAACATATTTCTTTGGTTGAGTTTTCCTATAATAACAGTTTTCATTCCAGTATACAGATGGCACTATTTGAGGCATTATATGGGAAGCGACGTCGAATTCCAGCTTTTTGAGATGAAGTGGGTGAATGGAAGTTGATGGGACCAGAATTGGTAGAAGAGATGGCAGAAAAAGTTCAGTTGATTCAGAAACACATGAGAACAGCTCAAAGCAGGCAGAAGAGTTGTGCGGATAACCGGAGGAAGGATCTATCTTTCGAGGTAGGTGATCATGTCTTTCTCAAAGTTTCACCGTGGAAAAGTGTGATGCGATTTGGTAAGAAAGGAATGTTTAGTCCAAGGTTCATTAGACCATATGAAATTCTAGAGAAAGTTGGATTAGTTGCATACAGAGTGGTTTTACCTCCGAGTTTATCCCAGGTACACAATGTTTTTCATGTTTCAATGTTAAGGAAGTACATGCCAGATCCATCTCATGTTTTGAGTCCAGAGGTAGTTCACCTGGAAGAGAACCTATCTTATGAGGAACAACCAGTCCAGATTCTTGACCACATGGAGAAAGTGTTATGGAATAAGGTGATTCATCAGGTAAAGGTTTTGTGAAAAAAACCACAAGATTGAAGAGGCAACATGGGAATCTGAAAATGCAATGAGGGCTAAATACCCCCACTTATTCGATAAGTAAATAAATTGTGGGGACACAATTTTCTAAAGGGAGGAAGGATGTAACATCCCAAGTAAGTAATGAATAATAGATATTCTTATCTATGTCTATTTATGAATTATATAGTGTTTTAGAGGCTTAAAAGGAGAATAAATCCAATCTTAAGCATGGAATACACTAATATTCTTAAAAGATTGTTTTACTACCTTTTGATGGAAACCCATTTTTAAATAAAACTTTTGACAATTTTATAAGCTCTATTTGTAAAAATAAAATTATTATTTATGATTTGGACATTTAAATTTACAGTTGATAATTTTTTGGTATTTTTCTGACAATGTTCATTTTTTAAGGAATAGTGAAAAATACTGTATTTTACATCAATACTGATTTTTCATCTAATTTAATTATATGGTTAGATTATCTTTTTAATTGGTTTTAAATTATAAATAGAATATATTTTTACCATTAATTCCAATGGTGGTCATTGGGATTAATTTCACTTTGGAATTGGGCATAAACAAGTGCCAAACTTTTCATAGATATTGTTTCAAAAAAACCCTCTTGTTTTGACAACGGGAATTATTTTTAAATTAATTATTGAAATTTATATGTTTGGAATTTGGTAAAATGGATTCCATATTTTGAATCAGAATGTTCAAATTATTTAATTAAGACTCTTTTGTTTTTGGACATTATGAATAGTAACAACGGTAATTATCTTTAATTATCTTGATTAATGAGTAATCGGGTAGTTAAGGATAATAAAATAATATCATAATAATACAAAATGACACCAACATGTGTTCTAATGCCACTTGTTATATCATGGGCGACCGTGGGATTCCTTGTTCCAAACTTGGGGACCCCATGGAATCACTTTTGTGTGAAAGTGACTTTTTATCTTATTATTTTTAAAGAAAGTTAATTATAACAAAGAATGTATCACATGAGTAAAACATTTTTAAATTTGTATACATAAATGATATGTGGGAAAATAAATATTCATTAGAAATCTAAAAATATTTCCTAAATCATGATATATTTTTTTTATAATTTTTAGACATTAAATAAATTAAATTATTTAAGACATCATGATGATGCAGCGATTACCTCATTAATAAATGATTTAAATAAAATGAAAAGATAATGTAAAATCTAAGAATTAAACATGTCAAATACCTATTGTATGAGTGTATTTAGAACCCTTATCACCTTATCCTCGAAATACATCAATGTGGGTCCTTTAAAATCCAAAACTCATTTGAAAATAAAGTAACCTTTTATAACTTTCCAAGAGTGCCCCTCCTCTCCTCTTATAAAAGGCCCCTACCTCTACCACCTTACCCACACCTCTAAAGCTTTTGGCTTGGCCAACCCCTGCCCATTTTGTCTCTCCAAATCCCTCTATTACTCATAGAAGCCTCACTTTGGGAAGAAGTTTTCCCAAGGAAGCCTTTGAGCTCAAATCGAAAAGAGTTACCCGTTTTAAAGGTAGTGTTTCACTTGTGTTATTATGTTTTATTTTGCTTATCCAACCCTCTAAACTCTTTTTATTCATTTATTTTGTAACTAATCCAGTATCTTCAATATACTAGGATGTTTTTATAAGAAGCATTCGAGCTACACTTACACACACCTACATATAATGGTTAAAGAACATACTGTTTCTGTGGATGACGAATATCTGCCTCACGAAACGATGAATGTTCAATATTCTTCTAACACCTTCAATGGTGGACATTAAGATGTCACTATATTTATATATGATATATAATCTATTTAAGTTTTACTTAAGCTTCTGTATTTTTCATTTATGGCATACCTTTATGGTTTCCATTATGGGTAAACGTGATATCTTCATTTTAGGAAGTGCGGACTACCGCCCCCTCAAAGTGATTTGATTCGTTAATACCATATGTGGTACATATAAATGATATATTGAATGATATTATATATGATACAATACTGGAATTATAATACTATTACGTATAATTATGTTTTAATTCCATTAAATATGAAATAGAAATGGAAGTAGCGTTAATGCGTATGTACGGCTTACCGTCTCTATGAACGGTGCATATCACTTCTTACCACTAAATGTTATGTAATATTATAAATGCATGTATATACTGGATATATATGATATATATGATATATACATCATGATTATAACTCTGGATATAATGGATACATGAAAAACTTGTAATTATAAAGAGCTTATTTTTGACTCAAGTACCAATTATCGACAAGACGACCATTATTAACGTAAAAAATTATATAGTGTTCATAACAAGGTAATAAGTGATATAAAAGGAATAATGAACTTGAAAATGGTTCTTAAGAAAGTATAAATTAACTCAAGTATATTATTCAGGACATTAAAGAATGATCGAGTCAAGTCGGACCCGAGGTATGGGACTTCATCTCAATCTCCTTTCATTGAGGCATATTATGTTTTATACCCAACTTTCTTTTATAAGGTGTATAAAACCCTTTGATTTTTATGTTTATCTAAAGGGAATCTTTTTATATGAAGCATTTTACTAAATGAAAAAAGGGAATGTTTTTGTCGTACGTATGCGGTGACAATGACTTCTCCGCCGCCATGACCATTATTTGAGTTTTGGCTTCTCTAGAAGCCATAACTTTTTTTTATATGAAAAATAAATACCTTGTTTTACTTTTCATTTATATTGGTATTGAAAATGGTTTTCATAATGTTTCTATTATATCAATGTGTTGTATTGATATCTTTTGATTGAAATGTGGAAATGTTATGTTTCCTTTATGCATGTTTTATGTGATACAATTATGTTATGGTTCTTGGTCATTGTTATGAAGACGGGTGGTTCCGTGATAAACTAAGGGCATGTGAGCCCGATATAGCTCTCCAATGCATTGGGTAACGTGAAGGGGTTAAACGTTGAGGTTTCTCCGAATAGATTTAGGGAATATACTGTGATGGGTATTCCAAACGTTACCAAGAGGGTTACTCCCTACGTAAGAATGTTATGAATGCATCAAGTTACCTTTATGTCTTATGATTTCTATGATTTATTCATGATTTGATGAGGTATGTTAAAGTGATTTTTTTTTATGAGTAAAGGATGATTTCATTGATTCTTATGTATACATGTACTCATGTTTCCATTCAATATTTTTTTATCCCTTACTGAGATTTTTATGATCATCCCATGTATTTGAAATGTTTTTCACAGGTCAAGGGAAGGGTACAAGATATGATGATAGTGTCAAGGAAGTGTTAAGAGAGAATCCATGTTTTATATTAAATATTCTTCTGTTGATGGGAATAATGACTACTATCTTTTATGTAACCACATTGTTTAAATGTGGAATGTAATTCATATTTTATGATCTAATTCTCTAAAACTCTAAACCTAAAAAGATCCTCAACGTGTATTCTTGAAGTAACTCAATATTAAGTGATGTTTAAGGCTGGGGCCTTATATTTGTTATCAGAGGTCAGTTTGGACAACTTTAGGAGTTAGGAAATTGTTAAATTATAAATTAATTTATGGTATGATTGAAATGATATATCATTTAAAGATTACCATGTTTCTTCTCCTAAGATATTTCTATGATAAGTATGTTTTTCCATAGAAGAAATAGATCAGATTTTCTAGGAAGGCATACAGAGTATAATGACCTTTCGAATCAGCAACCAGAGATAATCAGAGTCAGAATTGAACAGTTTGTTGTAGTGATGGCTCAGTTGATTCAGGTGATAAATGGTGGTTGTGTTTATTGATGATATTTTGGTGTTTTCTAACAGTAAATAGGATCATGAAATTCATTTAAGGGTTATCTTGCAAACCATAAAAGAAAAGAAACTGTATGGAAAATTCAGCAAGTGTGAGTTTTGGTTACAAAAAATTTCTTTCCTTGGTCGCATTGTTTCAAAAGATGGGATAACTGTTGATCCTGAAAAACAAAGGTTGTGGAAGAATGGTCAAGGCCCAAAAATTTAACTGAGATTCGTAGCTTCCTTGGTTTGGTAGGCTATTACCGAAGGTTTGTTAGAAATTTTTCACGGTTATCTAGTCCAATGACTAAGCTAACTCGGAAGGGTGTTAAGTTTATCTGGACAAAATAATGTGATGATTGTTTTCAGGAACTGAAAAGAATATTGGTGAATGCTCCAGTTTTGGCACTACCTTCCAGGAATGGGGAGTTTGTTATCTACAGTGATGCTTCATTGAAAGGACTTGGTTGTGTCCTAATGCAGAATGATCAGGTAATTGCTTATGCTTCATGATAGTTGAAAACTCATGAGGTAAATTACCCTACACATGATTTGGAATTAGCTAATGTTGTTTTCACTTTAAAAATTTGGAGGCATAATTTGTATGGAGTAAAGTGTGAAATATATACCAATAAGAAAAGTTTAAAGTATATATTCACTCAGAAAGATTTGAACATGAGACAGAGGAGATGGCTAGAATTAATCAAGGATTATGACTGTAAAATTCATTACCATCTGGGAAAAACAAATAAAGTGGTTGATGCTTTTGGTCGAAAAAGTAATGCTTCATTAGCAATGTTGCGTTTTGAACATGATCCTTTGGTTACGGATTTGATGAAATTTGGAATAGAGGTTGTTGGTGCATGATTTCCTTCTGTTTGGTTTCAGTTATTAGTGATATCTTCTCTATCAGACAGAATTAAGAAAGCACAGAAGCAAGACAGCGAGTTGCAGAAAAAGGTAGAGCTGGTTCAGAAGTGTAAGTTACCTGAATTCAATATTGATAATGATTTTGTTTTGAGATTTGGGAAGAGATTGTGTGTGCCGTGTGATTCACAGTTGAAGAGAGATTTGTTATGTGAAACACATAGTTCTCCGTTTTCAGTACATCCTGGTAGTACTAAGATGTATAGTGATCTTC
Source organism: Viscum album (assembly GCA_963277665.1). Lineage (NCBI taxonomy): Eukaryota > Viridiplantae > Streptophyta > Magnoliopsida > Santalales > Viscaceae > Viscum > Viscum album. Next base: position 864,635,679 of record OY728134.1, on the reverse strand, counting down.
GGGAGTATTACTGGTGGGACATAATGAAAAGGGATATTTTGGATTTTACTGTGAAGTGTTTGACATGTCAATAGTTAAATCAGAGAGGCAGTTACCAAAAGGGATGATTCAGCCTTTACCATTGCTAGAGTGGAAATGGGAGAATATATCCATGGAGTTCGTTGTGGGATTGCCGAAGACACCTCAAGGTAATAATGAAATCTAGGTTATTGTTGATAGATTGACTAAATCTTCTCATTTACTTGTTATACGAGATACGTTTTCCCTAGATCAACATTCCCATTTGTATCCTAAAGAGACAGTCAGGTTACATGGAGTTTCTATCTCCAATGAATCTAACCGTGCTCCCAGGTTCACTTCTAACTTTTGGAATGGCCTTTAGAAGTCATTGGGTACTGAATTAAATTTTAGTACAACTTTTCATCCTCAATCAGATGGGTTGTCAGAACGAACAATTCAGACTTTGGAGGATATGCTACGTGTTTGTTCGATAGATTATCATGGAAGTTGGGACCAACATATTTCTTTGGTTGAGTTTTCTTATAATAACAGTTTTGATTCCAGTATACAGATGGCACCATTTGAGGCATTATATGGGAAGCAGCGTCGAACTCCAGTTTTTTGGGATGAAGTGGGTTAAAGGAAGTTGATGGGACCAGAATTGGTAGAAGAGATGGAAGAAAAAGTTCAGTTGATTCAGAAACACATGAGAACATCTCAAAGTAGGCATAAGAGTTATGCAGATAACCGGAGGAAGGATCTATCTTTCAAGGTTGGTGATCATGTCTTTCTGAAAGTATCACCGTGGAAGTGTGATGCGATTTGGTAAGAAAGGAAAGTTGAGTCCAAGGTACGTTGGACCATATGAAATTCTGGAGAAAATTGGATTATTTGCATTACGAGTGGCTTTACCTCTGAGTTTATGTCCGGTACACAATGTTTTTCATGTTTCAATGTTAAGGAAGTACATGCCAGATCCATCTCATGTTTTGAGTCCAGAGGTAGTTCAGCTGGAAGAGAACCTATCTTATGGGGAACAACCGGTCCAGATTCTTGACCACAGGGAGCAAGTTTTATAGAATAAGATGATTCATTAGGTAAAGGTTTTTTGAAAAAACCACATGATTTAAGAGGAAACATGGGAATCTGAAAATGCAATGAGGGCTAAATACCCCCACTTATTCGATAAGTAAATAAATTGTGGGGACGAAATTTTCTAAAGGGGGGAAGGATGTAACATCCCAAGTAAGTAATGAATAATAGATATTATTATCTATGTCTATTTATGAATTAGATAGTGTTTTAGAGGCTTAAAATGAGAATAAATCCAATCTTAAGCATGGAGTACACTAATATTCTTAGAAGATTGTTTTAATACCTTTTGATGGAAAACCATTTTTAAATAAAACTTTTGAAAATTTTATAAGATCTATTTTTCAAAATAAACTTATTATTTATGATTGGGACATTGAAATTTACAATGGATAATATTTTGGTATTTTTCTGACAATGTTCTTTTTTTAATGAATAGTGAAAAATACTGCATTTTACATCAAAGCTTCTTTTCATCTAATTTAATTATATGGTAAGATAATCTTTTTAATTGGTTTTAAAGTGTAAATAGAATATATTTTTACCATGTAATACAATGGTGGTCATTGGAATTAATTTCACTTTGGAATTGGGCATAAACAAGTGCCAAACTTTTCATAGATATTGTTTAAAAAAACCCACTTTTTGTTTTGACAGCGAGAATTATTTTTAAATTAATTATTGAAATTTATATGTTTTGAATTTGGTAAAATGGATTCCATATTTGGAATCATAAGGTCCAAATTTTGTAATTAAGACTCTTTTGTTTTTGGACATTATGAATTGTAACGACGGTAATTATCTTTAATTATCTTGATTAATGAGTAATCAGGTAGTTAAGGACAATAAAATAATATCATAATAACAAAACATGACACCAACATGTGTTCTAATTCCACTGGTTGTCTCATGGGCGTCCATGGGATGCCTTGTGCCAAACATGGGGACCCATGGAATCACTTTTGTGTGAAAGTGACTTTTTATCTTTTTATTTTTAAAGAAAGTAAAATTTAACAAAGAATGTATCACATGAGTAAAACATTATTAATTTTGTATACATAAATTATCTGTTGGAAAATAAATTGTCATTAAAAGCGAAAAATATTTCCTACATCATGATATTTTTTTTATAATTTTTAGACATTAAATAATGTAAATTATTTATGACATCATGATGATGCAGCGATTACCTCATTAATAAACGATTTAAATAAAATGAAATGATAATGTAAACTCTAAGATTTAAACTTGTCAAATACCTATTAGATGAGTGTATTTAGAACCCTTATCACCTTATCCTCGAAATACATCAATGTGGGACCTTTAAAATCCGAAACTCATTTGAAAATAAAGTAACCTTTTATAACTTTCCCAGAGTGTCCCTACTCTTCTCTTATAAAAGGCCCCCACCTCTACCACCTTACCCACACCTCTCAAGCCTTTGTCTCGGACAAACCCTTCCCATTATGTATATCCAAATCCCTCTATTACTCCTAGAAGCCTCACTTTGGGCAGAAGTCTTCCCAAGGAATCCTTTGAGCTCAAATCAAAAAGAGTTACCCATTTTAAAGGCAGTGTTTTCTCTTGTGTTCTTATGTTTTATTTTGGTTCTCCAACACTCTAAACTCTTTTTATTCATTTATTTTGTAACAAATCTAGTATATTAAATATACTAGGATGTTGTTATAAGAATCATTCTAGCTACACTTACACACACCTACATATAATGGTTAAAGAACATACTATTTCTGTGGATGGCGAATTTCTGCCTCACGAAACGATGATTGTTCAATATTCTTCTAACACCTTAAAAGGTGTACATTAAGATGTCACTATATTTATATATGATATATAACATGTTTATGTTTTACTTAAGCTTCTGTATTTTTCATTTATGTCATACCTTTATGGTTTCAATTATGGGTAAACACGATATCTTCATTTTAGGAAGTGCGAACTACCGCTCCCTCAAAGTGATTTTATTCGTTAATACCATATGTGGTACGTATAAAGGATAGATTTAATGATATTATATATGATACAATACTGGAATTATAATACTATTACGTATCATTATGTTTTAATTCCATTAAATATGAAATAGAAATGGAAGTAGCGTTCATGCGTACGTACGGCTTACCGTCTCCATGAATGGTGCATTTCATTTCATACCTCTAAATTTTATGTAATATTATAAATGCATGAATATACGGGATATATATGATATATATGATATCTACATCATGAGTATAACTCTGGATATAATGGATACATGAACAACTTGTAATTATAAAGAGTTTATTTTTGACTCAAGTACCAATGATCGACAAGAAGACCATTATTAACTTAAATAATTATATAGTGTTCATAACATGGTAATAAGTGATATAAAATGAATAATTAACTTGAAAAAGGTTCTTAAGCAAGTTGAAATTAACTCAAGTTTATTATTCAGGACAATAAAGAATGATCAAGTCAAGTCAGACCCGAGGTATGGGACTTCGTCTCAATCTCCTTGCATTGAGGCATATTATGTTTTATACACAACTTTCTTTTATACGGTGTATAAACCCCTTTGAATTTTATGTTTATCTAAAAGGAATCTTTTTATATGAAGTGTTTTACTAAATGAAAAAAGGGAATGTTTTTGTCGTACGTATGCGGTGACAACGACTTCTCCGCCGCCGTGACCATTATTTGAGTTTCGGCTTCCTCTACAAGCCATACCTTTTTTTAAAATGAAAAATAAATACCATGTTTTACTTTTCTTTTATTTTGGAATTGAAAATGGTTTTTATAATGTTTCTATTATATCAATGTGCTGTATTGATATCTTGTGATTGAAATTTGGAAAAGTTATGTTTCCTTTAGGCATGTTTTATGTGATACGATTATGTTATGGTTCGTGGGAATTGTTATGAAAACGGGTGATTCCGTGATAGACTAAGGGTGGGTGAGCCCGATATAGCTCTCCAATGCATTGGGTAACGTGAATGGGTTAAACGTTGAGGTTTCTCGGAATAGATTTAGGGAATATACTGTGATGGGTATTCTGAACGTTACCAAGAGGGTTACTCCCTACATAAGAATGTTATGAATGCCTCAATTTGCCTTTATGTCTTATGATTTCTATGATTTATTCATGATTTGATGAGGTATGTTAAAGTGCTTATGTTTTATGAGTAAAGTATGATTTCATTGATTCTTATGTATACATGTACTCATGTTTCCTTTCAATATTTTTATACCCCTTAATGAGATTTTTATGATCATCCCAAGTTTTTGAAATGTTTTTCACAGGTCAAGGGAAGGGTACATGATATGATGATCGTGTCAAGGAAGTGTCAAGAAAGAATCCATGTTTTATATCAAATATTCTTCTATTGATGGGAATAATGACTACTATCTTTTATGTAACCAATTTGTTTAAATGTGGAATGTAAGGCATGTTTTATGATCTAATTCTCTAAAACTCTAAACCTGAAAAGATCCTCAACGTGTATTCTTGAAGTAAATCAATATTAAGTGATGTTTAAGGATGGGGCCTTATATGTTGGATGCAAAGTATGTTTAGGTGTTTCATTGGGGTTAAACATTAATTCACCTTTTTTATGAGTGAGGTCATGAGGGATATCCTATGGGTTGGATATAGTAAGTGACATGACCTTATCATTGTATTAATATCAATCCACATGTCTTCTCTATATAATGTAATTATTTTCCTAATTATATAAAAATATAAACTTAAAATATTATAGAAAAAATACATTTTAGTTTTCCTTGGAAAACAATTAATAAAATAAAAATTGAAATCCCATTAGAAATCCAACCATTTAAAGAAATTACACTTTATAATAACACACCCTTTTAAAAAATTTCACAACCATTAATATATTTTTCATTCCCTCACAAATTTTCTTTTAAAATCATCTCACTCAATAAAATCTCCTTTTCCATTAAAAAATATCTTTTTTGCAGACATAAAAAAGACTTTAATTACTAAAATAGGATTTTATAGAAAAACAAACGCGAATTTGTATATAATGCACTATTGAAGTTTAAATGATTGGGAAAAACAATATAAAAGTGAAATGTGAGTTCAGGGAAAAGATATGAAATCAAGGAATCAATATATATCCCACATAAACATGAATCTGACAACATACAATTCTATGAAATGGAACACATACATAGATTGGAATCATTCACAAGGGTAATATAATAGTTCAAATTCATAGGCAGGACAATTATTTTGAAGATCCTATCAAAGATGATCTGAATACATAGGTAATCACAATTCATTGGGAGTTATATAGGGTTTTTAAATCCACCATGATATGGAGATGACTATTGTGCTTCCTAAATATCTTCAACTCATTCGAAAAATTCCCCAACTCTTTAAAAAAAGCACAAAAAAATATAAAATTTTCTAGGAAACATTTTTATTGACATGAATCATTTTTCAGTGAACAAATTTATTTTCATAAATCATTTTATATCCAATACAATCATTTATCATCAACTATACTTCCAAAACATTCAATAATATCAAAAATCATCAATAACATATTAACTTACTGTAGTTAAAGATTATGTGTTACATATAAGCTCAAACTTCAAGAACAATAAGATAAAGAGGTCATTAAGATCCAAAAAAAACACCTTCCAATATTTCTTATAATTACACATTAGTTCCCTATGCTAAGATAGGTTATCCAATAACCAATAACAAATATTGATATATTATATAAATTATATGAATATAGAAACCCAATACTTGATGATGGTAACCCTGGGATATCATCCAAGAAAACATTATTGGGTTTAACCACCTCTAACATAAATACCCTGTTATATATTACATATATCAAAAGGCTAATATCACTAACTAATGAAGGATTAGTGTAAATCTAGAAAAATATCTTCCTCACTAGAGGTAAAATTCACGTTTTCAGTATTCACGAACAAAGGATGACGATTATCTATTGGATTCTTTGGAAATAAGGGTCTTTCTAGATTCTATTCTAGAACTATTAACCCCTCATATAAAAACATCAGAAGGGGATAATATGTATGAAGTTTATATTTATGATCATGGCTATCTATGAATATCACATGAATCGTGAATACAAGCCTGTCCTTTATCCCCCGTTATCATTCACCTGTCACACAAAAATATCCAGATGTGAATTGTCAGCACTCTGGGTCGGATGGGGATTACTTTAAGGCTATAGACTGAGGAAGTCATTAGAGTTATCCATATCTAGTTTTTTAAACAAAAACACTACTTACAGTTCCTCCTAGAATGATTATAGCGCCTTCTATATGGAAGGACCTACTATCAATCAACTCTCACCATATGATCCATTCAACCCATCACATTGGTTGTTTATAGAAAAGTACTCATATTATTAAAATTGAGGCGCATTACAATGAGAAAGTATCAACTATTAAAATAACATATCGTATATTTAATATAGTCAAGGAGAATAGGAGATGTAAAACTAAAATATAAAAACTAATATCACATGCCCTTCTCAAAATTCCAAGATTATAGGAAACTATTTCTAATTTAGAACAGCAAGTGATCTATCACAAATCCTAAGTAGAAGATCAAACCCTAATCACATTAGGATAGTATAGTCATGGGTTTAGATAAACATTATCCTATGATTCACTACATTGTGAACGTTTAATCTAATGAAACAATTAGTATTTTGTATATGGATCTTCAACTTAAATAGGTAGCATAAATCTCAAACTACCACAAATCCTCTATTGTATGAGGGTTAGGCTCTCCATGAAATCTCAAGAGGCATCTATCACTTAATAACATATAGACTACATATGGAAAAATAATATCGAAAATCTGTTTACAACGTTTGGAACTTATGGTCTAATGTAAGGGAAGACCGGGGAAGCAGAGGCGATATCGGGGGGAGCGGCGAAAGTAGCGGTGATGACGACAATGGGGGTAGGGGCAGTGGGGACAGAAAAGGCTAAGGAAGAGTTGGAGGTGGCTGTATCAGAAGAGAGGGCAATGGAGAAGGGGGTAGCAGAGATGAATATGGGGGGCGGAGGTGACAAAGGCAGAGGAGAAGGCGGTGGTGGGGACAACAGTGGCAGGGGTATCGGAGAAGGGGGCATCAAAGGCATAGATGGGCGCAGCTATTGAGGCAGAGGCATTGACAATGATAGTGGTAGAGCTCGACTTCTACAAAATTTTGAGTGTCGAACAAAAAGTCGATCTGTTAAGGTTCCATTTATAAAAACACCACATGATTTTATCCGTATTTTTTTGTAAAGAACTGATAAAGAATGTTTTCATCATCGGAAAAATATAAAGCACTGATAAAACAAACCTTTATCACTGCTAAAAAAACAATGATAAAACATTCCTTTATAAGTGATAGAAATATAGTGATAATAAATCATGTCTTTATCAGTACTAAAAAAGAACTGACAAAGACCTAATATTAACATATTATTTATTATTAAAAAATTATAATAAATATATTTATTATATTTATAATTAAAATTATAGACAAATAAATATTTATTTATATTCATCAATATATATATATATATATATATATATTAATACATATGGAATTAAAAAATATATATTAATTATATATATATTTTTATCATTAATACATTTATTTTGATTTCATAAGTATTTAAAAATATATTTATATTTGTATTTATGACTAAATATATAAAAAATTATTTATAGTTATAATTATAAATATAATAAATATATTTATTTTAATTTTATAATTATTTACATATATATATTATTTATAATTATAAATATAATTTTGTTATATGTACATAAATATTTGAATATATTTATAAATATTTTTCAATAATTATATATATTTAAAAAATTTAAATAATTATAAATATATTTATTATAATTTTATAATTATTTAAATATATACATATTTTTTTATTTATTTATAATTATAATTATAAATAAATATTTTTATAAATATTTTTATATAATTATAAATATATATATGTATATTAATATATAAATATATATACTTATAAAATTATAATAAATATATTTATTGTAATTTTATAATTATTTAAATACATATATTTATGTATATAAATATAGTTATAATAATAATTATAACTATATAAATTTAAAAATTACTTCTATATAACTAAAATTTTAATAAATAAATTTATTATTTAAATATATTTGTTGTAATTTTATAATTATTTATGAGAACATCATAATTTCATGTGTATAACAAGAATGAATAATACATGTGTTAGTTTATAAATGAACATTCATAATGATGAATACATAAAATATACATCTATGTGTCATCATAATACATTTAATCTTAACATTTGTGTTCCACCATCACAAATCTATTGACATAACTACCACTCCTACTCCTATAACCACTGTTTGTGTTGATACTAATAACATTGTTAATACTTTTATGCCACACAACATCTCACACACTCCTCCTGTTGTTACTGTTCTGCAACATGACTTTGCTCAAGTTCCTACTTCCTGTTTGGACAACAGGCTGTTTCCCAGCCCCTCTATTGACAAAAAGAACACTGATATGTCTTAGCCTCATCCTACTACTTCCTCTTCCATTTCTGTTCCCTTGAAACCTGAGGATTTCACTGAAAATAATGTGAAATCCTCAGCCAATCCTGTCAGGATAGCAGCTGGAAATTGTCACCCCCCTGCTCAAGTTGAAGTTTTGGACCATGACCAGACCAGTTCTTCTATTGATTCTCCCCCTGCGTTGGATTACAGGCTGGTTTCCAGCCCTTCTGTTGCAAAACAGAACACTGAAATGCCTCATCCTCACCCTATTATTTCTATTCCCACCCCGGAACCCTTGAAACCTGAGGGTTACACTGTCAATCTACCCAAAAATGATGTGAAATCCCCAGTTAATTTTGAACCTGCACAGACAGTAGCTGGAAACCCCCCTGCTCAGGTTGCTGTTTTGGTTCATAACCAGACCATTTCTCCTATAAATTCTCTTCCTGCTCTGTCTAATCCAGTTCAAGGTTCAACAGATCTTAATCTTTCTCTGGTTGGATTAGAAATAACTACGTCAATTGAACACAACACTACTCATGGAGCTATGAGTGATACCCCCATGGACAGTACTATCAATACTCTTATTCCTGAACATAGTTCAAATTCTATTTTGAAAACAAATGCTCTTAAAAGTTCTGAAACTTATGACAACAAACATAAACCTTCTTCCTCCCCTACGGTCACATGATCCCAAGGGAAGAAGGGCTCTGGAAAATCAATAAAAAAGAAGGGATCCAACCCAAAACATAAATAATTATGAATCTTATTTATTGGAATTGTCAGGGAGTGGCTAACAAGGATACCGTCACAACTCTTAGGAGGTTTTTAAACAACCATAAGACCCATCCCTTTGCCTTTTCAGAACCTAAAGTCAATTTGAATACAAGCTTCATGATATTTGGCTCTCTTAACTACAATTTTCTTAGCTCTTGTCAAAATAGTCCTCAGATGGACTCCATGTGGATCTTTTTTCATAATTCTCTTCATAATATCAACATCTTTAGAATTTTTGAACAGCAACTCACCTGTGATTTCTCGTGGAATGGAAGGCACATTTTTTGCACTATGGTTTATGCCAGGAATAGATATCAAGATAGAAGAGTTCTATGGCATGAACCTATTGATTTATCCAATTCTATTACTGATCCTTTGGTAGTGATGGGTGATTTCAATGCCATCCTTCTCTCTCTTGAAAAAATTGGCCCCTCGCATCTCTCCACATCCTCTAGGGAATTCAGGTCTACAATTGAAAATCGTATCCCTTTTGAAATGTCTCTTGTTGGTGCTAAATATACTTGGTATAGGAAATGCTACAACAAAAATGTTTCCAGTAAGCTTGACAGAGCATTCGTTAACATGAAGGATCTTGATAACTGGGATAAAATATCCAGCGTTACCCTCCCTAGACTCAACTCTGATCATCACCCCATCCTTGTTAGCTGCCTTATGAATGATTGTAAGCCTATTCTCCCCTACATATTTAATAATGCTTGGTCCACAGACCCGGACTATGTCACTATAATCTTTAACACTTGGAACTCTATGAATCATCATAATGATTCTTTTGCCTGTTTACATAAATTGAAAATTCTTAAACAGGCCCTTAAAGATTGGTGTAAAACTATGAACTCACAAATAGATCTTGATATCTCCTATCTTGAAAGTGAGCTTAACAGGGTTCAAATTTAAAATTCCAATTGAGATTTCAATATGGATCCCCAATTGGAAGAAAGAATTTCCCTCAAACTTAACTCCTTGCTCACTTATAAGGATGATATTCATAAACAAATGTTTAGGACTAAATGGCTTACAGATGGCGATCGTAATACCAAATTTTACAATTGCCTTCAAAGAATCAGAAATGTCAATCATCCTCTTTCTAAACTTATCCATAATGATTTAATCGTAGATTTAGAAGAGGCCATTATGGACCATGTTACCTCTTACTTCTATAACATCTTTAACGGCCCAGATATTAATACTGAGCTTAAACATGACATCATTCCCTTAATGGTGGATGGAAGGGACAATGTAATGCTTTTAAGAATTCCTCTCGACAATGAAATTAAAGACACTGTCTTTGGCCTTAATCCAGACAGTGCACCTAGCCCAGATGGGTTCAATAATGGTTTCTTTCAAAAACATTGGGATATTATCCACAATGATGTTTGTAAACTTGTCAGTACCTTCTTTATTCATGGATCCTTACCACATGGGATCAATGCTAAATTTTTATCCTTAATTCCCAAGGTTGAAAATTCCTCTCAGATCCATCAATTCAGACCGATTGCCCTGATTAACACTCTTTATAAGATTATAACCAAAATCATTGCGAATAGACTTGCTCCTATTTGTAATAAAATTGTTTCTTGGAATAAATTTGGCTTCATCAAAGGTAGGTCCATTCAAGACTGCATTTGTCCTGCCTCTGAATGTACCAATAGTCTAAATAAAAACACTAGAGAAGGATGTGTGCCTATTAATTTAGATATCAGAAAGGCTTTTGACACCATAGACTGGAATTTTATCTTCAAAGTCTTAAAAAACTTTGGGTTTTATGATACCTTTATTGGAATAATTAAGACTCTTTTTCAATCATATTTCATCTCTATTCTCATTAATGGAACTCCTAGAGTTTTTTTAAATGCTCTAAAGGTGTTAGACAGGGCGGCCCCCTTTCTGCCATCCTTTTTTTTATCGCTGAGGATTACATAAGTAGGCTTCTCAGCAGTCTGGTGGATCATGGTAAACTTAAGCCTATTCATGTTACCAGAAACTTAATGGCCCCTACTCATCTTTTATATGCCGATGATATTATTCTGTTTCTTAAAGGGGATCAAAAAAAACATTCAAGTTTTCAAGAGAACCATAACCCACTATGAGGAAGTTTTTGGTCAAGCTATCTCTTGGAATAAATCTCATATTTTTTTGGTAAGAACTTTCCGGTTAGAAGAAAATCTACCATTACCACTTATCTAGGTATCAAAGAAGGTCTCTTACCTTTCTCTTATTTAGGTGTTCCTATCTTTTGGGGTAGACCCAAAGTTACCCACTTTTCTATTATCATAGATCAAATCATTAACAAAATCTCTAATTGGAAGGGTAAATCCCTTTCCATGGCTGGGCGAATATGCTTGCTCAAATCCACCATTGTTTCTAAAATGGTCTACGCCCTCATGATTTATAAATGGCCTATAAGAATCTTCAAAAAAATTAATACTTACATTAAAAACTTTATTTGGACTGGAAGTAATTTTGAAAAGAAGCTTGTCACTATCCCTTGGAAATATTGTTGTAAAACGATTGATAAAGGTGGAGTTGGCATTAAAAATATAAAGTTGTTCAACAGCGCTCTGCAAGCCCGTCTAACATGGAGTATTATCAATTCTACATCTAAAGGTTATGATTTTTTAAATCATAGATTTCTTCATAAAATTTTAATGGGTAATTAGACTTTAATAAAATCCTCAATCTGGCCTTCTATCAGAGACTCTTACCGTAAGATCATGGAAAATGCTAGATGGATGGTCAGTGCTGATTCTTCCATTATTTTTTGGTGTGGCAAATGGTTTAGTAACCCCCTGATCTCTCTGTTACCAACCAATGTCATTCCTGCTGATACTAGTCATTCCATAAAAGATGTCTTACATTCACATAAACATGAACTCCCTGAACATAATGTGCAGACCATTGATAATTATCCCTTTTCCTCTGATGGGGACTTCCTTGTTTGGGAACCTTCTCCAAATGGTATGCTTGACTCAAAAAACTTTTATAAGCATAACTTTTATAATGAGGATTATAATTATCTTTGGGTGAGTCATTTCAATAATCCTTGGATTAAACCTTCTAGGATCACCCTTATTTGGCGTATTTCCCATAACAGATTGCGCACTGAAATTATTCTTCAAAGGTTCGACATTCATCTTTGTTCTAAATATAGCTTGTATAATCAATACAGGGAGGACGCCGATCATATTTTTCTTCTTGTGCCACAACCTCTGCTTTATGGAATTATGTTTTTGAATTATTCAATTGCAGATGGATCTTAACTGACTCTATTTCTTCGTTTTAAAAAAATTGTATTAGAATGAAGCTTCTTCACAGGTTCAAAATATTTTTCTTGCGGTTGTGGCGGAACTCCTGCATGAGATCTGGTATGCTAGAAATGGTCTCATTCATAATAATCTCTCATTTAGTCACAATGCAGGAAAATCTCGGATTCTTATTGCAATCCATGAAGCTGCCTCAATTCAAAAAGACTGTTGCAACAACTCGTTTGGTGACTTTGAGATACTTCGTCATCTCCGTGTTCCTGGAATCTACCCTACACCCAAACGCTCCTTTGAAGTTTTCTGGAAATCGCCGATACCGGGATGGATCAACGTGAACGTTGATGGTGCTTCTAAAGGCAATCCAGGACCTTCCAGTTGTGGTGCTATCTTTAGAGACTCAGCTGGCCAATGTCAGGGTTGCTTCTATGTTGGTTATGGTCACTCTTCATCTCTGGAGGCGGAAATTCTTGGAGTCATTCACGCGGTTGAGTTTGCGCTTCAAAAAGGATGGAGAAAGCTTTGGATTGAAAGTGAATCTACCACCATCATTCATGCCATCTGGAATGGCATCATTCATCTGGCCTGGCCTCTCACTACACGCTGGATGAATTGCTTGAAGACTCTCCATGGGATTGATTACATTTCTACTCATGCCTACCGTGAAGCAAATGCTGTTGCTGATGCCCTTGCTAACAAAGGAGTCCATCGAAGGATGACTTGGTTTGACACTCTGCCAGCTGATTTATCTTATCTTTTCGACAGAGATTGTATATAATTATAAATATTTAATTATAAATATAATAAATATAAGAAATATATTAATTATTTAATGAAATTTATTATCATATTATTATTATTTAAATATATATATATTTTAATTATAATCTTATAAATAATTTTTTAAAACATTATATATATATATTATAATTATTTAAAAAATATTAATTATTAACATGTGTTTTTTATTTAATGTATACAAATAAGGATTATTTTCAAATATAAATATAATAATTTTCTAAAAACTAATATCCTTTTTTATTAAAAACTTTTATCTGTATTAATAATAGCACTGATAAAGCCCCCCCTTTTATCAGCGCTTTCCGCTTAACACTGATAAAAGCTGGTGCATCCCATTCCTAGATATGTGGTAGTGAATATAATACCAATATATTATTATGTATTGAAACAAACTGACATAAATTATAGATATTGATAAAGTTAAAAATAGTTACTGATAATATAAATATATATAATTTAAATAATAGTTATTAAGGTAGATATAACGTAAATATAACATACAAATATCATTATCAAAGTGCATATAACATAAATATAACACAAATAAAATATTAATATAATTCTATTAGTGTAAATATAATTTAAATAAAGGTTATTTATAAAATAAATATTAAATATTAACCACAAAATAGTGGCCACCCTTCAAGTCTTTGATAACTCCAAATTGTATTAGCTTCTCATTGTATTTGTTCTCTGAATCTCATAGCCATTATTCACTATCAATGGAAAATCATTTCATGTGGGAGGGAATCAAAGATGGTGAAACATGAACGATAGAGGAAATAAGATAATGGCATTCACCCATGAGTCTAGTTTTATAAAGATGTAATCAATGGGAAAGAAGATGAAATCAAATGTTGATAGAACATCCTCACCCAACTGTTCATGTGTACTAACTTTGATTTAAACTGGTAAATATAATGATATTAATGTAAATGTAACATAATTAATATATATTAAGGATGATCAACATTCTCTTCATGCCTCTATTTTCATTTTTTAGATACTTCGATTCTCATAATTATTTTTCATGGTTCCTTTATTTATTATCCAAGAGGTCTTCCCCTACCATTGACTCATACCCCAAGATTTTCCAAAAATTTAATGATTATATAAGCAAGTATTTTGGGTATCTTTTAGTATTATCTATCTCTTTCAAGGAATTTTAGTTATACATGGACATTTGAAACACATACATTTTTGTATTATCTTAAGTGGTTGCAAGATGTTCTTTAGTGGAGGATGATTAATCAATGGAATTTGGATCTACGTCATGTTTTCCCATTTTATCCAGCCAAACACACTATGTCTCTGTATATGTGGCATTAAGGGATCCAAATGTGAGTGCTTTCTTTATCTATAGGTAAATACTTAATAATAAATGATCTTTCCAAAGAAAAAAAAATATCTACACGGTTAAAAGGAATAAATAAAAAAAATAAAAAGTAAATAATATAAAAGAACACATTTATTGAAAAAAAATAAAAAAAATAAAAAAAATTATTTATTGGAAATGGAAATAAACGGAATATCTTCAAACACCATTTACAAAAAAAATCTCCTAAATTATATCTTACAACTACATTAATGAATACTAACCAATCTGTATTTGAAATTCATATTTAATACTACAAGTCATCGAATGGATTCGAGTGAAACGAAATTTTGCAGGGGTGGATGATATATTAAAATTTCATTTAATAATCGTTGTCTGAAACTACGAGTGATGATCCTACACATCAAATTTATATTTAATTTAATTAATATTTTATGAAATAAATATCTGGGTTTAGGAACTTTTTTTTCCCGAAAATATTGATCATCTGAAAAGACACATTCGAATTACCTTTGTTGCATTATGTGGATCCAAGGATAGAATCCCTCTAGTGGTGATCCAGATATTCCCCTATGATCTCCAAGGAACACCACTCGATCCTTGGGTGCTAGCATTGTGTGTCGAATGACTTACATTGTTATTTCTTGAGTATTCTTTCTTTAGTCTTGACTAAATCTCTCTTGTACTTCTTATTCTTGAGAGGGAGAGAGGATGAGTTCAGAGAGTATTCATTATGAGCAATAATTATCTACTCTCAATTTTGGATGCTCTATAAAATAAACATAGTCACCTATTTATTGAGTTTGTATTTAAGTTAAAATATTATTTAATTTAATACATAACATTAAATAAAATTTATTACCATTAGTAAATCCAATGCAGCATACTAATTATATAATTATTATATTATGGCGCGTGCCAACTTGGACAATACAAATATTATATAATGGTCTTGATAATTAATATTTGTCCCCAAACTCGATCTTGGTACGTTCAAACTCCTTTATAATTTTTTGAATAAGTGAATAAATATTTTATTCATAAATAAATATATTATCCACAATATAAAAAATAATTATTTATTAAAATATTCAATAAATAAAATAAATATTTTATTGAAAAACTGGTGAATGAATATTTATATAATTTATGAGATCAATAAAATTAGTTTTCAGACTTGAGAATAATATTTATTCCATTAATAAAACTCAAATAAAATTTAATTGAGATCAATGGAAACACTTAGTGTGATTATTTCTTGTTTTTATTAGGCGGGATTACCTAAAGTCCAAGATTCCTATCTAGCAGTGGGTCATGGAATCCAAGATAATGAACTTAATGTCATAACATCAACAACTATATGTGATTGATCACTATAAAATATAATATTTTGTTTGTCGGATTAGAATACTCAATATGGGGGGTGAATTTAGTGTCTATTAAAATTTCTGTTTAGAATGTTTTCTTAGAAGGTCTCCTGATAAAAATAAATTCAACCCAGTTAATCAATGTAATATGGTTATGAAAGTTAGACTATTTAAATTACATCTCAAAGGATTGATTAATTCATAGTAAACTTAATATCAGTTATTAATATTACTTTTGAAGATATTCTAATAAGGCCAAACAATTATAACTTTTTCCAAGATTAACAATCAATGTAAATCTAGTGATTTCTGAGTTATGCAGTAACATAGAGAAAACTATATTAAATGACACATCAGATCTAAAATAAGTGGTTCAGTCTCAAGGCGAGACCTAATCCACTCCACATGGTGATCACCTACCACCAAGCAGTTTATATTTATAAACCTTATCCACAACCTGGATCGGGGTAAACAATAGTGAATAAGATTGTCTAGGTCACATGAATTCTTCCACAGCTCTTCGTGGGTAAAAACTAACAGGTCACCCAAGGACCTCTACCACACTTATCCATGGGAGTAAACAAGTGTAAAAAGATCTGAGAGGAACGATATCTTGTATCATGTAGTTTAATGCAAGAGACAATGTGTCTTTTAATATAGACACACACACACACTACTATAAATATAAAAACAATACACTACAGAGAAAAAATGTTGATATAATGTTAGAAGTGATATGAGTGTTAGTCTATGTAGATATAGACTTCTTAGATGAAGCAGATACAAAAATCGAGTCCTCTTGCAAGAAACAGAGTATCGCCTGTCTGGTGCTCTAGTTTCTAGTTTGATCTGGAGAGTGTTATTCGTGGAGTTGGTAGTGAAAATATGTTCATGAATATGATCTATGATATTCAATCTTTTTGATTTGTGAATGCTTCATGTGTTCTTTAGATGTATCTATTTTCATGTGTCGGTTTCTTTTTTCAGAATATGTTCATTCTTCTTTGTTATCATGGACACCCTTGTTTTTGGGACGAAATTCTCTTTTATTCTTGGAGTGCATGTTTTGGATCCAACATGATACATGTATTCTAAACCTCGTACCTCATACTGTCGGGTGACAAGTCTACAAATAAAAATTAATTATTTTAGTGCACTTAAACGAATCAAATATGACTGTTAGAGATTAAATTGAAAAACAAAAAAAAATGATTAAGAAAAGGTGTCAAAGTATGTATGGAAACGGTGTCTCAATGAAACATTGTCTCATTGAAACAGTGTCTTCTTCTTGGTCTTTAATTGACGAGACAATCATGATGGCATAGTTGTATAGATATCAAGAACTGGTAGCACAGATGCGGTGTCTGATCACAGTGCCTGGTCATGGTGTCTTGTCATGGTGTCCGGGTCATGGTGTCTGGGTCACAATGTTTAGTTATTGTGTCTGGGTCCTATTCTAGAAAAAACATAACCAGTGACAGACTCGTAGTTTCTCCAACTCAGCCAAATATCTATACAATGACTTAAAAAGTGATATTCATAGCATGGATTAGACTCAATCATTTATCAAAGAAATCAATTATTACACAAACTAAAAATAGTTTACAATAATTATTTAATGCATAAAGAATAAAACCATCTGTACACATGATTTGAAATAGATTAAAATGGATTAACATTTTTTATAGATTGTATAGTATTTCTGATCATTAAAACATGATTAACACATGAGGAGTCCAACAATCTCCCTCTTTTTGATGTTCACAAATAATGTGAGTGAGATATCCATTCTTATTGAATTGGTCTCTTTATTTTCCTTAGTGTACATATTTCTCAGTGTGCATATCTCTCTGTGTGCATATCTCTCAATGTGCATATATCTCCCCCTTTTGGGATTATCAAAAATAATAAATAATAAATAGAAAATAAGAGGATACAATCCATTAAATGGATAAAGAAGTTTCATTACAAATAGTAGACATAAAATAAATTCAACAAGATCCCTATCAAAAGAGAGTAGTCACTTTTCTTCTGCACTGGCTATCTTCTCTTTTCTCTTGGTAGAAGCTTCAGGAGAAGCCATATGAGTAGAGGTGGAAGATGAATAAGGAAGTGAAACAACTGACAGAGATGGTAAAGTGAGTCCATCAAAAATAGAAGGGTCTAAGGTAGGTGCAGTGAAGGACCAATGTTGTTGTTGGTCATGGATAACAGGTCTGGTCTGACTCATTGCCTGAGATAAAAACATAGATATAGAGGCAAAGGTAGTGGATGGGAAGGTAGGAAATCTTGGATTCAAGGGTGTAGCTGCAGGAGCCACAATAGTAGTGCCCTGTACATGAAGATAAGGCCTCAAAATCTTGATTAAGTCACCAATAATATCACAACCATATGGCATGGATTTCTTAAAGTCATCCTTGTTCACCATAAACTTGTCCATCAAAGACATGAAATCTGTGAGCTTTTGGTCTTGAGTTTTGAAAGCTTGAGTGACAAGATGGATTCTCAGATTCTCGATGAGGTACTTGAATTGGTTTGTGATGACATGCTTCTAGAAGAACCTATTGAAGTAGATGTCAGCATTCTTAGTAATATCTTACTAAGCATAATTTGCTATTTTGGAATGAATTCTCACCAAACCAAGAGCTCTGTAACTGTTTTTAACAACCTCAGATAGAGACTCTTTGTCAATGCCACTGAGCATAGATTGGAGTAACTCTTTAACAACTCTTCTAAGCAGATCATTATCCAGTGAGGGTTGAGATGATTGTCTAGAGGCACTAGAATCATTAATATCCAAAGAAAGAGACGTCATTTTAATCAAAACTTTCTAGAGACAACTCTTATACTCATCAGTCAAGTTGTTAAGATGAATAACAAGCTCACACATATCTTGAAAAATTTTCTTGTTTATTTCATCTACCTAATCAGCCAAGGAGGTCATATTAGGTTGAATTAGGGAGTCTAGATCATGTGTAATAAGACTACCAATATCCTCAACAGGATGAGAAATAGGTTCTGGTCTTGATTTCAGCACTCTCTCCAAATCTTCAACCATAGCTCTGGGAGACTTCACTTCATTAATTAATTGTTTGTTCTCAAATATGAAATCATGAATCTCATGAAGAATCTTTGGATGAATCTACCATATGATTTTTCATAACAATAGGGTAGCATCTCTTTTACTTAAATTTTTCACAGGAGCGGGTTAAGTATTCATGAGATTTTCTACCCCATCCAATTGCGTAGCACCAAATGATTTCAAATCATTCTTACTCACCAAGGTGGAAGGATCTTGTAAAGGTTCAAGAACAGAATTTGAAATAGTCTTAGGGTCCTTGGCATAGATAACCTTAAGAGAATATTCTAGTTTCTATTAAAACATAGTAGATAGATATATACCTTTAACTGAGTCATCCTGGGAATCATTCACAATAAAATAACTAGAGAATTTATACCATGTATACATTGAGATTGGAAAAAATGGATTAGTAACTTCAACACTTTCCAGACAGGGGGGATGATCCCCCTCAATAGGTGCATATTTCTCAAGACTGAGTGATTTACATCCTTTATCTATTTCAAATATTTCATCCCAATATCCTCACCCATTTCCTTTCTAGCCAACTGATTGTCTTGCTACATTCTATCTTCTGCAGATGGGATAATTTCAAGAACAACATGTTCCTCCACATGTTCTTTAAAAGAAGCTTCTTTCACAAGATAAATATATTCTTCTATATTCTCTTCTACGAAATATTTTTCACTTACCTTAGAAATAGATTCGTATTTAGAAGCAATTAGTTCTTTCATATCAGCAACTTCTCGAGAAAAGGCATTTCCTTCGTAGTTAATTCTTGGAGAATAGGTTCATTGTATTTCTCCTCTAGAACAGTTTCCCCTGTTGGTTAAACAACCTCTTCTTCTTCTTCCTCATCAGAATACTCAACAATTTCATCTGGTTCTAAACAAAGATCAGAAATGTCTTTAGGTCTTGAAGAGTTCTCAACTAGATTGAACTTTTCATAAACCCTATCATTATCTTCCCCTCATGTTTTTCTCCAAGGATTCAAACTAATTTTCATTATTTTTACTATCACCTTTGAGATGAAAAATTCATTGTCCTTAATGACTTCTTCATTGAGTCCAACCAACCCTTTAGAAAGAATAATATCTGAGATTAATCTTCAGTAGAACATGGAGGTTGACTTGGAGGTTTTCATGATCAACTAACACATATAGAGTATACCATATTTTCATAGGTTATTGTTGTGTCCATTTTTCATGTGATGTTTCAAAAATACATCCTGATACTTGAATATAGAAAAATCACATATTCTAGGGCCAATATGATTCTGAACAAATTTAAACAAAAGTTTGGTTTCACCATCTAGCTCAGCATCTATAGCTATTCTCTTTGTTTCATTTCTAGTTAAGTTTCCCAATGTTTTTTACAAAAAAAGAACTAACTTATAGGAGGAGGACCCCTCTGGTAGTCCTCTCAAATACCCTCATGAAATATCCTTAGGCATGCAACCCATAACCTTGAAGAAAATGTACATCTATGGCCATTGATCTGACTTCTCACAACAAAACCATATTTTGTATCAAAAGAAAATTGAACGTACAGATAAAACTAGGAAACTAGCTTTAGGTAAATTGATCTATAATCCTTTTTGAAGCAATCAAACAATCCATGATCTCTTAACACTTTTGTTAATAAAGACTTACTTGACAGAAGCCACTTGGAGAAATTTCCTTTGTAGGCTCCACTTTTCTCTTTACCAGATTCGGATTCGAAGGACCTTGGGGAGCTAACTTCGGTGTTATTTTTATCTTATTATTAGAACATTACTTCTCAAGAGTTTATGATGACAGGATTTTCATTATGGGTATTCAATTAAGTTTTGAGAGAGAGAGAGATATTGAAGGAGGGGTTACAGGTTGAGAAAAGAGATCTCAGGTGAAGAGAAGAGCGGAACCTTTTTATTTTTTATCATTTAGGGATATAAAGCATCACAAAATCAAAAGCACAGGAAAGTAAAAGAAAAAAATAATTAATTATCATGATATGGGTTATTAAATATAAATAAAACAATAAAGCATCTTTACTGTGAGACTGTGACAAAATTTTATGGTGAGATCGGAACTGGCTTTCACAGTGAGACCGTAATTGGCTTTCACTGTTTGACCATAACTGTGTGATTTATAAACTATGAGACCGTATTATTTGGGTCAATTATTTCGAGATAGTAATAGATAGATAGTATATATGAGACCGTATTACAGAAATAGTAACATTTAAGACAGTAACACTGTGAACTTGTTAGAGTCATATTAAGATAGTGACTTGAGAAACTGTAACCTGTGAAATAGTAAGCTATGAAACAGTACAATTACTACTTAAGATGTATCATTCCCAATTAAAATATGAAGTAATCTATTATTTCAAAAGTTAATTGTCTGGTGAATTTATCAGTGTGTTGATATTCATTTATAATGAATTCCAAATTGATATCACCATTCTGATAATGATCTCTCAAAAGGTTATGTCTTACATCAAAATGTTATGTCCAAGAGTGTGAAATAAGATTTTTTGAGATGTTTATAGCACTTGTACTGTCAAAATATATAGGTACATGCCTGAATTGATATCCATAATCTTGTAATGTGTGTTTCATCCACAAAATTTGTGCACAACAACTACTAGTAGCTATGTATTTAGCTTCTGCAGTAAATAATGAAACATAGTTTTGTTTCTTACTACACCATGAAAAAGTGAAATGCCTAAAAAGTGACATATCCTAGAGGTTCTTTTTCCATCTAACATACAACCACTGAAGTCAGCATATGAATAACTAACTAACTCAAATTATTTTCCTCTCTGATAGAACAATACTATATTGGGTGTATGCTTAAAGTATTTGAAAATTCAATTAACAGTATTTAAGTGTGATTCCTTAGGATTTTCTTGAAAATGAGCACACACATATACACTAAAATAATGTGAGGTTGGCTAGTAGTTAAGTTGAGTAGGATTCCAATAATCCTTTTGTAAGTGGTTTGATCAATATATTTTCCATCTTCATCGAGATCCAATATACAAGTAGTACTCATTTAAGTGTCACTACATTTAGTACTATCCAAGCCAAAAAAAATTAGAAGATATTTAGTATATTTTTATTAATTTAAAATAATACCATCACTATTTTAACAGACTTTAAATCGAGGAAATAATTTTTTTTCACCCATTAAACTGATATCAAATTCATTTTGCATCATTTTAAAAATTTAAAACATAAATAATTTCTTGAAGATCCAAAGATAATATCATCTTCATAAATTTGAACTAATAAATCATCATTGGAAATTCATTTTATAAGAAGTGTAGGATCTACTTTTCCTTTTGTAAAAACTTTGGAAATAATAAAAGTACTCAGTCTATCATACCAAGCTCTCGGAGCTTGTTTTACACCATATAATTTTTTTTGATAATTTAAAAATATGTTTTGGAAAATAATGATTTATAAAACCATGGGGTTTCTCAACAAAGACATCCTCAGTTATATACCCTTTTAGGAATGAACTCTTAACATCCATTTGATATAGTTTGAAATTCAGATATTCATCATACGCAAGCAGAATTCTGTTGGCTTCAAGTCTAGATACTGGGGAAAAGGTCTCTTCATAGTGAATTCCTTATTCATGACTATAGCCATGTGCAACCAATATAGCATTTTTTCTAACTATATTACTAGCTTCATCCACCTTATTTCTAAACACACATCTAGTGCCTATGGAAAATGTGTCTTTAGGTCTGTTAACAAGATTCCAAATTTGTTCATTTCTAACTGATTATGTTCTTCTTGTATAGCCATCACCCAAAATTCATCATTGATAGCATCATTGTTGTTTTTAGGTTCATGTTTTGAAAAGAAGACTTTATGTTGAACCTGATTTCTAAGAGAAGATCTAGTTTGATTTTCTTTATCTAAGTCTCATACAAGAGCTTCTAAAGGATGGTTATTAAGAGTTCTAACATCTCTAGAAAAAATAAGGACTAGGGATTTCAGGTTCTTCAATGGGGTTAGGTTCATTGTGACTTGAATCTAAATAATTTTTAGAATTGGATGTTTTCACAGATTCCTTCACAGGATGATTAGAGTATTTTGAATTAATTTATAGATTTGATACATCATCCTCCATGTTCTCTAGAGTTTTTTTTGGCTCATGTGAGTATATTTCATAAAATACAACATCGACATATTATTCAACACATTTAGTTCTTTTATTAAACACTTTATAGGATTTACTAGAGATGGAATATCCTAAAAAGATTCCTTGATCAATCTTGGATGAAAATTTGTGAAGATTTTCCATAGTGATAAGGATATAGACTTTGCATCCAAAAACATAGAAGTAACTTACTTTGGGTTTTCTATGGTTCTATAACTCATATGGTGTTATTTTAAGAATAGGCTTAATCAACAATCTATTAATTATATATGATGTTGTATGTAAAAATTCAACCCAAAAATAAATAGGTAATCCATATTCACTATGCATGGTTCTAGGAATCTCTTGCAGGGTATTATTTCTTCTTTCTACAACTCCATTCTGTTGAGGTTTTCTAGGGGAAGAGAAATTATGACTATATATATTTTGAGAGAAAAAAAGATTAAATATTTTGATTTTAAACTCATGGTCGTGATCACTTCTTAAGGATTTAATTCTATGTCCACTATGATTTTCTTTAGTTTTGGCATATTCAGTAAAATGAGAGCAGAATTCAGTTTTGTGAGCCAAAAATAATTTCCTTGTATATCAATAAAAGTCACCTACATAGACATAAAAATAGAGATTCCCATTTAAACTAGAAACTCTAGATGGTCCAAACAAATCCATGTGAACCAGTTTGAGAGGTTGAGAAGTTGACACTTCTTTATTTGGGTTGAAAAAAATTTTGTGTTTCTTTCCCTTCTGAAAAGAATTACAAACTTTATCATTTTGAAACATGTGTTTGGGTTGATCTTGGACTAATATTTTCCAAGTTAACTTTCTAAGAGAGTGAATATTATAGTGTCATAGTCTCTTATTCCAAACCCGATACTCTTTATGAAATACACTTAAACATGAATCATTTTGAGGGAATAAAGAATATAAGTTAACATAATAGAAATTTTCATTTCTTAATGAAGAAAATAGTAATTATTTTTATGAATTGAAAACATTGCAAGCATAATTTTTACATTTAACATGAAATCCATCATCAAATAGATGTGAAATACTGATCAAATTATATTTCAGTCCATTAACAAAATGTACTTTGGAAATTAAAACTAATTTAGAGTTACCAATTTGGAAAAGGCCAATGATCTTCCATTGGCATTGTCACCAAAGGTGACATTTCCACCATCAATTATTATTTAAATCTTGAGGAATGAATAGTCCCGTGTCATGTGTCTTGAAAACCCACTGTCCAAGTACCATAATCTTTTACAGGATCTCTTTAAGAAACATTTTTAAAAAATAGTCAAATGAAAATATATTTTGGTACCCATACTTGTTAGGGTCCAGTAATATTAGCGACTAGTGCTTTGGGATCCCATATATGATTCATAGGTTTCTTAAATGCATTAACTAATGTGCTTAAAAAATAAACACTATTTGGTCCAGAAATCATGAAATAGTAGAGTCTATCCTAGTTTGAACTAGATGAATGTTTTTCAGAACTAGGAGTAAAGCTGTATGTCCAAGATTTAGAGACAAAATTAGTTCTTCCAAAATTTCTTTTACTAGGTTGATAGCCAATACCCGTAGTTTTTTCAAGAGAAACCAGTTTAATTAGAATTTGTAATAGAGTATCTTTACCATTAGTAAACCTTTCAAGATACTTTTTCAATTTCTAATTAGATATCACTAGTTCATTGTTTTTATTGAGTAATTGAGCATTTTATCCCTTTTTACAGTATGTTCAGATTTAACAGTTGAGTTAAGAGCATGTTGTTTCTTAATTACTTGTATTTATCTTTTAGTTCATTACATGTCACTTCAAGAATATTACAGTACTCAAAAATTTCTTAATTAGATATATTTTTAGAGTCACTCTCATCTAAAAAATAATAGGAATTGTGTACTGGAGATTCTAGTTTTACCTTGGTTGTGTTTTTCATAAAATTCATATTGTCTTTTTTATCCTATTCATTATGTGAAGATTTTGAGTCACGTGAACTATGCTCATATGCACTTCAAGTTGCTTTAATTTCATTTTTATACATTCTATCTTTGTCTTCAAACTTCTTTTTGTACTTGAGCTTGGTACAGTCAGCCATTACATGAACCTTTCGCTTACATTCACAACATACTATCTCATCATACATGTCGCTTCTTTTCCAATTTTCATTCCAGCTTCTGTTTTGATCATATCTTCCCTTGAAGTTAGGATTTCTAAAAAAATTATTTTTACTGTAAAATCTCTTAAACCTTCTGGCTAATTGAGCCATCTCCTCATCACTATTAGGTGATGATTATTCACTGGTAGAAATTTCTACAGAAAATTCCAATTTCCCTTTCTCTATGTGTTTAGAAGTTGTGGTCTTGAATGAAACAAATTTTCTTTTTGGTACATCCTCCCTTTCCTTATTGACTTTCATCTCCTCTTCATAGATCAGTAGTTTCACAATGATTTCCTTTACAGATATCTAGCAGATGTCACATAACTCTTTAATAGAGACAGAGGTTCCTCTTTATCTGTCAGCGAGGCATCTGAGAATCCTCATAACTTGTTCTTCGGTAGTAACTTCTCTTCCAATAGAAATCATTATGTTGAAAATTTTGTTGAACCTGATATACATGTCATTAATACTATCACTAGGTTTCATTTTAAAGTTATAATATTTAATAGTATAAGTATTAAGTATCATTTCTTTCCCACTAGATGTTCCTTCAGGTGAAACAGACAATGTATCCTAAATTTGCAGGGTAGTTTTACATGCATAAATTCTGTTAAATTCTTCATCTCCCAAGAGAAATATAAATCATTGACGGATTTGAAATTATTATTATAGGCAGTCATGGTTGGATCATCCCAAGTGATTCCATCAGTAGCAGGAATATTATACTCATCTATAATTGAATTCCAAATTTCAAAAACCCATACAGTTTAAATGCATTTTCATTTTAATTTTCGGTTGGGATTAATTTGTTCCTTTAAAGAATAGTGGTATGTTTGTTGCAACACCTTCCAATATATTATCAAAAATAAGGAACTACTTTGAAAGAGCTATAAATTTAGAGTTAACAGAAATTTACAGATCATTAAAGTACAACAAAAATAATATTTTAATAGAGTCCAAAAATAGAGACTCAAAACAATCCTTTGATACCCAAATTTGGTCAATGGAGAATACTCATGAGGGGTGTAAATTGAGTATCTATTAAAATTTATGTGTAAAATGTTTTATTAGAAGGTTCCTCAATGAAAATAAATATATCCCAGCTAATCAATGTAATAAGGTTATGAATGTTTGACTTGTTGGCACCAAAATTCGGGACAGAGAAGAAGCCAAAAAGAAGGCACCATTGACGGTCTCGCATTGCCATTTCGTAGAGTCCCCCCCAATACCGTGAAGCAAGGAGGTGGGATGCTCCATGAAAGAATTTGACATTCATGAGCCCACTACGAAGCAAGGGGTTGGGACACTCAACGAAAGCATTTTACGTTCCCGAGCCTACTACGAAGCAAGGAGGCAGGCCACTCCACGAATGCATTTGATGTTTGCGAGCCCGCCCCGAAGCAACTAAGTCCCTCTTCAAGCCGCGTAAGTTTCACTTAGCGGCGACTCTTTCCTTTAAATACCAGACCCCTAAGCCCAAAGGATGAACATTCGGTCCTTTTGACTTCCTATCTCTGAAATCACGAAGCATCCTTCTACTCTGCAAACCATGAGAAATGCGAGGTACGTCTGCTTCGTGAAGTGCCTCCCCTTTGTCTCGTTTTGATCCCCTCTTCCGAGAGGGATGACTTTCACAAAGCCTAATGTCATTCATGAAGAAAGGGGATCCCAAAGGGGACCCAAGTTGTCGTGGAGAATTTATGCTTTGCAAAACACCCTTCATGTACACATGATCCGCATGCCGAGGCAGGGTCACTGTACAACGCGAAGAACATTCCTTCACGACACCTTACTTCGCGAGGCACCTTTTCTCTACAAGGAAGTGCTCCGTGAATTCCATTACAATTTGAAGCACCTCCCATATGTTCCACTGCCTATGTTTAGGCTGAGGCACCCCACTTCGCGAAGCACACCCCTTTGTAGGTGCCCTCTGACACGTGGAGCACCAGAGCTTCACAAGGCCCCTTCCTATGAACTCCTCTTCTTGGAAATTCCATTTCCTGTGCGACCCTCCAGGTTTGCACGATGTTATTTCAAAGTCCCTTGGATGGCACCACCCATTGCGTTTCTTCGCCTCATTCTTCTTTCCATAGGCATGCTAATGGATATTTCTTCTCCACGTAGCCACGCTAACATGGGCCCCTCGATGGTTCACTTCGTGGATCCCCCTCACCACGGCTATGCCTATCCCCTCTCTGCACCAAGGAGAAAAGGGTACCAATTATGTAAGTACTAGGGGTGCGGAGTAAACCCACCTCGTCTATTATGAAAGATGTTAAACTGCCAATCACCCTCATCCTCAGCACATGACGTTAAACTATGACCTTTCCCCATGCCTCGCACACGTGGTACCCCCACCTTGGACATTCTCCAGGCCAACTGGTCTCTACGGGGGATGATATCCTTCTTATCAGAGTGAAATGTTTATTCGGAGAAAGGGCAACCATCTCGGTGTGAGACCCTAGATTTTCTTGCTAGAGGCAGCATCCATGCCCCTCGTTTCATCTTCAGTCCCCAGGGCCTGCAAAGGGCGTGGTGGGAAATAATTCTTCTCCCTTATTCAGAACCGAGTCCCTCTCCCGCTACGCTTTGTCTCCATGGGCCTCCATCCTAAATTAAGTCCCAAAATCTTCAGGCAGCTAACCACGCATAAGCCCATCATTCCACTTTGGGCCACTAACCTTGTGTAATCCCCACTCCACTTCCCATGGACGCACCTTTCACGACGTCATCGTCAGGTCTCTATTGCCTCCTGTTTCTCACACCGAGAATAACTCACGGGGGCTTAGAGTAAGCACTGACCCTGACATCCTCATCATGGGAAACCTAGAGTGTAAGCCCCACACCCTGCCACCCTGAACTATGTGGCCTTTGACCCTTGTCAAGGAAAGGTACGTAGGAAGCCTCCCTGAGGTTCAAGACCAACACCCAGTCATCCCGACACCCCTTCACATTGGTTCACCCTAGAGTTTAAGCCCCAAACACCACATGAACTATGAGGTCTTTGATCCCTGTCCAGGAAAGGTATGTAGGAAGCCTCCCCGCAGTTCAAGCCCAACACCCTGTCATACCAACACCCCTTCAGGTCGGTTCACCAACACCCCGGGAAGCCTAGAGTGTAATCCCCAAACACCACTTGAACTATGAGGTCTTTGATCATTACCAATGCAGGGTACGTAGGGAGCCTCCACAAGGTTGAATCCCAAAAACCATTGGACACCAGGTCCACCTTCACGTCAGTTCCCACCCTTCTAAACTACATGGACATTGATCCTTTCCAAGGCTAGGTATGTAGGAAGACTCCACATGGTTCACGCCCAACAACCATTGGACCCCAGGTCCACCTTCATGTCAGTTCCAACCCTTCTGAACTATGTGAACTTTGATCCTTGCCAAGGAAAGGTATGTAGGATGCCTCCCTGAGGTTCAAGCCCTCCACCATCCATTGGTCCAGACAATCTTCGCGTCGGTGCACCAAGTCCACATCATCATCGGCAGCCTAGAGTGTTATCCCCACACACCGCCACCTATACGACATGGACATTGATCCTTACTAAGGCAGGGTACATAGGAAGCCTCCCTGAGGTTCAATCCCACCATCCACATGGACCCCATGTCCCTGTTCATGTCGGTTCACCGACTCCTGTCTCATCTTGGGCAGCCTAGAGTGTAAGCCTCATGTCCCACAACATGAACTACGAGGTATTTTATCCTTGTCAAGGAAAGGTACGTAGGAAGCCTCCCCACGGTTCATGCCCAACACCCAGTAGTTCTGACCCCCTTCTCGTCAGTTCTCCCCCATCCTGCATGACATTATAATATGGACCTCTTTCGGTGGTAATCCGTTGTCACTCCATTTAGTGGTATGCCATTGTGACCCTATCCAGTGGTAAGCCTTTGATGCCCCATTTGGCAGTAATCCATCATCAGCCAAACTATGAGGACTTTGATTCCCTGTCACGGGGATACGTAGGAAGCCTCTTTGAGGATCAAGCCCCAAACCATTTTCATCCTCATGACGATTCCATCCCATTCACCTTCCACTTCATTCAACCACTCCATCATCCATATTGATTCTTACCTGGGCATCCACATCTAGGTGGGATCATGCCACCCCATTCCCCGTTCTAACTAACACCACTCCGGAAGCCACCCACATGCTTTCCCCAATATCGGTGTTACCTACAGGGGTTGCACCCATATAATCCACTCCAGTCAGTGTTCTGATCAACCCAATCTGTCTCCACTGGATGTTAAACATACAACATAACATGTGTTAAACTTGGGAAACTATGGATTACCTCAGATACATGTCCATGGAATATGATTCCCCGTGTTCGATGTGGGATGCCTCGGGCTTCTGCGCCATCGAGAAGCCCTATAATAAGAGATAGAAGATAGACACACCAATCCCGCAACGTCCAGACATGCCAGTGATTCCCAGCATGACTACTCCCCTTACCAAAGGTTGCTGCCCTGACCAGAACCCTTGGAATGTCTTGACAGAAGCAGCTTAATTAACTGGTGTCCATGAAGATATGGTTCCGAGAAGAGTTTCACGAACAATGTCTTAAGTCTATGAGGGAGACCCGTACTAGGTGATGGGTTCCGAGGAGGAATCCACAGAAGGAAGAACCGACATCCCATCATCCTGTTTTCATCAAGGAGGAGATGTCCCGAAATAAGGAGAGGATGCTACTCGCCTTTGGAAAGTGGGAATGCGGGGCCATACAAATCATGTCTCTCATCATAGAATGAGACGAACACGCACGCCCTGGCGAAAGTGTCAGAAACAGAAATGGTGAACCCGATGTTATGATCTTCTCCTCAAATATGGAGATTAGTAGTGCTCAGGGAATTAATGGATTGACGTGTCACCGTATTGAGATATACTTCGATTGGTCTCACTAAGAAAATAGTGGGCCTAGAGTGAAAAACCCCAGAAGTTGGGGCAGTAGAATGATGGAAATCCCGTTAGACGACGTTGCCAGTGTTGATCCCTCTTACTGATCACGGGAGACAGGATGCCACCGGGGCATTAGTCGTCGATTCGTTTTTCTTTCAGCACTGACGAGTTCATCTCTCTGCTTCTCAAGAATCAGGTTACTACCTCAAGAACGCGATCACCGCCCACTCGTCTATGCAGGGGCAGGGGAAACTCCAGCATAGCCTCTCCATGTAGCTTCACCGCTTCCGTGACTGCCTCTGTGTCCATGACCGTGGGGCACCCACACCCCATCTCCCCATTGGAAATTGTCCAACGAATGGTAATTAATGACCTCATGCATCATTATGATGAGTAGGGCATAATCCCAACCTAGGATATGGCCCGCCTGGATCTGGAGGTTTCCGAGCCTCACCATCCATGCTGCCCACGAAGGCTGCATGAGGAGCAATTTCTCCCCACCTCGACATACAACCGCTTTAGAAGCCTTCCCCTGGAGCGCTTTGAAGACTCTCTGCCTTTTCCTGACGAGGTAGGTGATGTCCGCCCCAGCCCAGTCAGAGTCCCAATCCAGGGCTCCCTACAAGGGCTCCCACCCAGCCACATCTGTGCTGCTGCCTGTTCATTCTGGATGAGGAGCAGGTAAGCGATGCACCTTCACCACCATCCCCAGTTCATCCAAACTGATGCCAGAATAGGGCACAAGTACAGGACACCCGCCAAGGGGCATCAATTTCGACGACTACTATGGCCCGAGCCACCACCGATGCATATCATCAGGTCCCAACATACACTGAGCAGGGGAGCTTATAATCCCAATTGGGATCGAAGCCCCAACCACCCCACGGGCAGGCTGGGTCGGCTCTTCTGGTCAAAAGCACGAGTAGTGGTTTCTATGAACCAATCCACAGGGATACTACCCCGTCCAGAGGTCCTCCACATACCACTATCACACAGAGCGTGGGCCTTCCCCACTTCGAGGCTCGGCATGGAGGCCCGCCTCGTGATACCCCCAATTCGAATGAAGGTCTACCCCGTGACAGTGATACTCAGCACTGAAGCCTCTCCCGTGTCCATTACAATGTGTATGGAGTCATTCCTCCTGCTACTGATCGCCAATGTAGGGACATTATCCATCCTGCCTCTCTCCAATGTGGGGATCCTCCCTACGTCCCCTCCGTAGCTAGTGAAGGTTCTCCTTGCCCTAACAACCAGAGGGGTGAAGGCCAGCCTCGTTCTACCCGCACCAAGAATGAAGTTCCAACCCATGCTCTTCCCAGTCACAGCAGAGGGTTTTCCCACTCTTGTTCCATTCATGGAGGTCCTCCCCATGTACCCATTTACATTTGTCTGGCACTCCTCGCACCCCAACATTATCGGTTGGAAACCCTCTCCGCCCCAACACCACTACGGGCGAAGGACACCATGTCAAGAATCACCCTGTACTGAGGATCCACCCTGGGGCAGGAAGGTGAGTCATCGCCGCCATAAGAAGAATTCTAAGAAGGTCCGGATGGAGATCAAACTGGTCTACTTCCCAAACTCTCAAGCGGAGTAAGACTCATCTTGGGAACCCTCTCCATGCTCATCTGAGTCTAGGGTCGGGGCAGGGACGAGGCACATCAGCCTGGTGCTCCCGAAATGTGAGGTCCATAGGATTCCCACCTCCCTCCATAGGTATATCCTTGAGGAAGAAAATTTGGTGACCACACAGGTTAAGGTCGTGCAATCACCACCATCATCGCCGAAAGCGCTCTCTACCTACACTAGAGATAATAAAGAACAATTCTGGGGACCAATGGCAGTCGAGCAGTAGTGCAAACCATCACTAGCAGCCCTGGACCGTGAGCCAGGAATGGAGGCCATCCCAACGGTCTGCCTCAGTACCGCTACCAGTTCCTCAACCACCCCCAGTTGGAAAGCGTGGAAATCATGGGACAGACCCAGAATTTGATCCGAGGAGATTTTGGAGCATCCTCATAGCAAACCACTTCCCTGAGAAGTTCTGGTCTGTGGCAGCGCATAATTTCTGCATACCGAAATCCCTCACTCTGGAGGGAGTTGAGTGTTTCCGCTACACCCTCTGGGCGACACACTTCAGTTTTCGTCATCAACAGGTGGTTTATCCAAGGATCCAAGCACATTTCGAAGACATCAACGAGCAGTGTCGTCTAGTTTATCTTGTCGCGCTCCCTGTGGCCTAGCACCCCGAGTCACCTGGGCATCGTGAGGCCCTCCAGCAGCAATGCGTTTAGAGTATCAAGGTACTCCGAAAAATTATCAGGAAGGCTACCCCCCATGTTCAAATCCATAGCTGGGCACAGTATGATTCCCTCCACTTTAGTCCTATCTGGCGGCAACCCGACTCACTATGTGATATTAAGGACGTGTCCCCATGAAGGGTCACAGTCAACATGGACAACATAGTGTATGAGGAGGACGACCTAGAGATTCTCGATGGAGACTTACCCCCTGAGGGTGTGCCATAACTGTTGGAGCCATCAGGGAGGATTAATCGTCATCAGAGGATCCTCCTAGGTGTCCCTGTTCCCACCAAGGAATTGGTACTCAGCAGGAATTCCAGTAAGTTCAAAGAGCACGTCAGAGCTGTCAAGCACTCCGAACCGTCTGCCTAAGTGCAGAAGATAGAGGAAGACTCCGAGAAGGCCAAGCTGCGCCAACAAATTTCTGAGCAGAAGGGGTTGGTCGAAGACCTCTTGGATGAATGCGCTGCAAAGAGACAACCCAACTATAATGACCGTAGGCCGGGATAGTAGTGGAAGGAACAAATACCCCTCAGTGATATGCCCCTAAGAAACCTAGATCATGCCGCTTCTGTGGACAGGGCTGAAGTCAGAGCTCACGAAAAGAGGACGCGGTATGTCTCACCAAACCCTCCTTAAATGTTGCCACAATCCAAGGAACCCCACTTGGGCTCCCCTGGAAGCCCCAAGGGCCGCTCTACCAGCCGCTCCATGAGCTATTGAGCGTTTATATCATGTTGAAGAACCCAAAAATTGGCTAGTGGATAATGATCCCCATCATGATAGGGACCCCACCCAGATGATCCTATGGCGGTGCTCATAGCCCGCCTTGAGGCATTGGAAACGTGGCAAGTGGAAATCCCACCAGATGAAAATCCATACCTGGCATGGGTTGCTGATATGCTAACACCTCTCGGTTTCGGGAATCCCACCTTCTCCCCCTTTAATAGGACGTGGGACCTGTCACAACACTTGGCTCACTTCAACTCAAGGTGTGGGCCCATGTTAGGCACTCCAACGCAACAAGAGGCCGCCAAGATCCGATGTTTTGTTCAGACATTAGAGGGGATGGAATTCATCTGGTACAGACACCTCCCCGTCGGATATGTGACCAGCTGGGAGGACCTTCGCAGAAAATTCCAATACCAGCTCAGTTCCACCACCCGAAAAACGAGCATCACTGACCTATTTAAGTGCAAGAAAAGGGTTGATGAGTGAGTCAGGGTCTTTATCGCCTGGTGGAAGGGGCTTATATACTCCCTTGACATGCCAATGACTCAGGAGAAATTACTGACCATGTGCATAGGGAATGTCAAGATGGAACTGGTTCCTTATCTGATCACCCAGAACCACCCTAGAGGATTCTGAGACTTCTTCAACAAGGCCCATCGCCATGAGGAAGCCCTGCAATAGGCCAGCTAGGAACGCCCGTTGTCCCCTATAATCCCACCGAGGATGGCTTCCAGAGCTGATCCCACCATGGTGGACCATATAGAAGACCCCAAGAAACTATAATTCCTACTAGTGGCACTAGCCCTGCATCCTTGCGAAGGCTCTCCTCCTCAAGTACAGCCTCTAGCTCAACAACGTCCCCATAATTGGCAAGCGCCCCCGCAGAACGCACCACCACCACCGAGTGGGACAATCAGGGTCCGGCTCCTCGATAGACCCCTTCGGCTCCTCACCAAGGCCAGGTTCCATGGCCCCCTTTACCAGATAGAAGAAACCGAACATACACATTCAAAAAGAATCAAGTTCCCATCTATTTCAGAAGTGTTGTAGAGAAGAGGATTGTATGCCTTCCTGAGTGCAGAAGGCCGGAAGAGGAAAATCTCACTGATTGCTCCAACTAATTCCCCTATCATCAGATTTTGGGGAACACCCTCAAGTAGTGCTATGTGTTTAAAGACTGCCTCCAAGACCAGGTCAATAAAAAACTAGTCAGACTGAGCTCGGCCATGGAACAAGTGGAAGGTGTCTTTGTAAGGTCAGATAGTAGTATCGACAACAAAAGCGAGTGGTAGCAGGTTTCCAACCACAGGTCCCTGAAGTACAACGACAATATGGCTCAAAAAATGGTTTCTCACGCCCATGGTATCATTCAAGAATGCCTAAATCAATTGGATCCTTCAGAAGCTGCATCCACTACTTTTGTATAATCATCTCAGCCGACCTCTTCCTAGAAGAGAAAGCATCAGCGACACAATAAGAAGAAACACGCCCCACCAATGCTATTTTCTTCCCGCACCCTTGGTGACTTAATGCCGCCAGAGATTGAGATCCCTCCTAGAATCTTCCAGTGGTGGATGAATCTTCAAGTGATATTCAAGTGCATTCTTCAGTTAATATCATTGAGTGGGTAAACCCCTATACGACTCCCGACAACGGGGAGTGCCAGGAAAAGCTCCACAATGTCCCCAGCCAACACTAAATTCGGTAGAGCCGCGACAATATGGGTCGTTGAGGTGCATCAGTTGGAGCCTCCATCCATTCCGTGCTTGCCATTGAGACCATGAAGTAGGCCCAGCGCAGAGCTCATCACGCGCAGCCTCTTCATTAGGTGTCTTCGGGCCTGCCTCCGCCACAATTTGTGCTAATGGATCAGGCAAAGCTACCTCCTCTAGGCTGTGGCAGCCTCACCAGACTACAGGACAATCTCAGTCATCTGGTCCTCATCCGGAAGCTACTATTCAGGCTTAGACTAGTGGGTAGCGGGATATGCCCAGCCCATGCCAATCGTTGGTCCAATCGGTAGGGCCCACCATGCCTCCAATCATAGAGCTGCCTCCTATAAGAAGAAGTTTGTGCTTAGTGCGATTATATGACATTCTCAAGCACCTTGATGGCATCCCAACAAGGATTTCTATTCTTGAAGAACTTGTCCTATTGTAAAAAATGTGTGAGGCCCTCGTTGAGTCTTTAAGAAGTCCCCTCCAGTTTGAGACAGTGGTAGCAGCTACATAAGCCTTTCATGATGAAGCGATCAAGAACGATGAATGTCAGACCATAATTTCATTCTCTGGAGAGGATGAAGGCTCTCCCACACAGGGGCACATCTGCCCGCTGTACATCACCGGCCAATTTAACGTCGAGGAGGTTTGCCACAATCTTGTAGACACCAGCTCTGCGATCAACCTTATCCCGACATGGACATTGCGGAAGCTGGGGTTTTCTGAAGATGACCTGACTCCCACCAATTTAAGGATCCCAGTATATCATAGGATAGAGCAGACCCTAGTCAGCAAGATCCGTTTGGAGACCGAGTTCGGCGGCCTAGTTTCCAGCACCGAGTTCATGGTTGTCTCCCGGGACACCGCATACAATGCATTGATGGGCAGACAATGGCACCACCTGGACACGATGGTCCCCTCGTCGTATCACTATTGCCTCAAGTACTCCATAAATGGTCGAGTAGGTGTACGCTATGGTGATGCATCTCCTTTCACCTCTTGTGAAGCCCATTATATGGATGGTGACTATTACAAGAGAAAGGATAAGTAGATTCTGGTAAGTGAGGTTGAGCCCTCCACGGTCACAACCAACCCCTCGGCAGTTCTGGATGAGGCCTACGTCTTTCCGATCTATCAATAGGAGTCCATGACCCCCAACACGGGGCAATGTTTTTTTGTCTCCGGTACAAGTGGAAAGAATATTCCCATGTCCAAGTGACCACATAAAATCACCTCGTACTCCTACAAAAACAGGGCTCAGGTGATTCCAGAGCCTCCTACCTCCATACAGTGTCGGGATGTCCTCCCCATGGCCACGACAGTATGTCATACGTGTATATTTTTATGAGCTAGGATCAATCGGCACAAGCCAACGCGCCACTATTACTTTGATATCATCATGTGTAGCCCCTTGGGACGAAGGCCAGATGGGATCAGATCAACTGTCTTCATTGTTATGGTCTCAACGGCACGTGAATCCTTAGATACGCTATCCACTACTATCCAGGCTGGTACCATCCTCCCGTGAGGATCTGGTGACCCAAAGGAAGCTTCCCCGATGGGAATCCCTCCTCCACAAGCAATGAAGTGGATTTGGAGGACGCTCCCCCCGCATTTGAAGAAGGCATCTCTTCCATAGTCAATGAACTGGTACAAGAGAACCTTAGTAGCGAGGCATACCCAATACCCACATTGATCAGTGTCGACATGTCCCTCGAGGAGCAACAGCAGTATGTGGATTTCGTAAAGCAGCATCGTGATGTATTCGCCTGGAGCTATCACATGATTCTAAGACTAGATCCTCAGGTAGTCATCCACCGCCTCGGTCTCCCAGCAAATCATCGCGGTTTCAAGCAGCCTCCCTGAAAGATTCACCCTTCTCGCGGTGCCATGGTTGAGGCCGATGTTGACAAGCTCATCCGATCCAACTTCTTCAAGGAGGTATTGTACCCCAAGTGGCTAGCTGACATTGTGCCAGTGAGGAAGAAGAACAGATAGATCATAGTCTGCATCGACTTCCGAGATCTCAACCGTCACTGTTCGAAAGAAGATTTTCCCCTTCTAGGGATAGAATTGTTGATCGACGCTACATCTGGGTTCCAAGCCCACTATTTCATGTATTGTTACTCCGGATATAATTAGATCCGGATGGCCCACAAGGATGAACAATCCACCACTTTCAGGGCACCCCAAGGTACTTTCTGTTACCAGGTTATGCCCTTCGAACTGAAGAATGCAGGTGCCACTTATCCGCGGGCCATGCCTCACATATTCAAGCCAATCCTCGGGACATTGGTGGAATTATATGTGGATGATCTGGTGGTCAATTCTCACCAGCTCCAGGACCATCTCATGGACCTTGAGAATTTGTTCGACTTCCTCCATTCTCACCATCTGAAGATGAACCCGTGGAAATGTTCCTTCAGGGTCACCTTCGAGAAGATTCTTTTCATTGTTTTTAGGAACCAAGGCATCGAGATAGACCCTCAGAAGATGAAGGCCATAATCCAGATGCCTCCCTCGAGAAATATTTCGGAGCTTCATGGTTTCCATGGCCACTTTGCATACATACGCTGATTCATTGCGAATCTGGCCGGTAAGTGTAATCCCTTTTCCCAGCTCATGAAGAAAGGCTCTACCTACGAGTGGGATGAAGAGTGCCAGACAGTGTTCATGGAAATCAAGCAGTATATGCTCCAGCCTCTGGTCTTGATACCACCCATCCCCGAAAATCCACTGATCCTATATGTGACTGCCCCGGAACGATCTCTCGGCACAATTCTTGGTTTTCATTATATCACTTGTTCTTTTTACTAAAATTGATGTCAATTTTAAATAGACACTTTGAGTTATAACATTCACAACATGCATTATTTTGAGGTGTGGTTGATTCCTACCTATCAAAAATTACCGATGGATCATTGTTATAATGTATCAATAAAATATGAATGTGTTTTTTTTTCAGTTTTCAGTATGTTAGTTGTGCTTTTTTTTTTCCAAATGTCATTTCAAACTATAAACACACATTATGAGTCATACTCATTACATCGTACATCAGTTTTATGTGACTATGAATCATACACATAAAAAAAACTTATGAATCATTTTCCTAAATTATCAAGAAAATTGGAGCGGATTTTCTTGGGTTTTGATGAATGACACGTTTTGAATTAAAAGACAAATTTTAAACAGATTACAGAAACTTTTAATCATACCAGCCACACCATGTTTTATATTAAGTTTTGGTTGATTCATAAACATAAAAAATGACCTATGGACCATTTTCCTAAAGCATCAAAACAATTTAAATGCGTTTGATCAGTTTTCAGTATGTCATTAGTTTTTTTACATGAATTAATGTTAATTTCAAAAAAAAGATACATTTGGAGTTATAATGGTCATTCCATGTGTCGTATTAAGGTGGGGTTGATTCTTACATGTCACAAATGAGTGATGGATCATTTTTTGAAAATATGAAAATAATCCGAATGTGTTTTCCTAGTTTTGAGTATGTCACTTGTTATTTTACTAAAATTAATTTCAATTTTATGTAATGACACATTTGTAGTTATACAGGTTACACCGTGCATCAGATTGAGGCGCGGTTGATTCCAACCCATCAGAAATTATTTATTTACCATTTTCCTATATTATAAAAACAATCAGAATGTGTTTTCTCAATTTTTAGTATGTCTGTTTTTTTACTAAAATGTCATTTCAAACTGGAAACACACATTATGGGTCATATAGGTTACATCATGCACCGATTTGATGTAAGACTACTTCATACACATCATTAATGATTGATGAATCATATTCCAAAATTATAAAGAGAATCATAGCACATTTTCTTGGTTTACATTGAGTGAAACATTTTGAGCTAAAATATAAATTTTAAACTGATAACATACACATTAAGTCACACCAGTCACACCATGCATCAAATTAGGGGGCGGTTGATTCCTACACATCAAAAATGACTCATGAATATATGTCATAATGTATCAAAACAATCAGTATGTGTTTTCTCGATTTTCAGTATGTCACTATTTCTTTTTAATTAAATTAAAGTAAATTATAAATAAAAAAGAATCAATTGGAGTGATACCGGTCACACTGTGCATCATATTGAGGTGGGGTTGATTCCTACACATTATAAATCAGTGATGTATAATTTACTAAAATAGAAAAACAGTCAGAATGATTTTTCTCGATTTTGAGTGATTCACTAGTTCTTTTACTAAAATTAATGTCAATAACGAATAATTAAATATTTGGAGTTGTACCGGTCACACCGTGCGTTAGATTGAGGTGATGCTATTTCATACCTGTCACAAAGTATTGATGGATGATTCTCCTAATGTATCAAAATAATCAGAATTCATTTTCTCGATTTTCAGTATATTGGTTTTGTTTTTTTAACTAAAATGCAATTTCAAACTAGAAACACATACTATGAGTCAAAATGGTCACATCATACATTAGTTGGAGGTGAGACTACTTCAAACACATCAAAACCACTTATGAATTGCTATCATAAATTATCAATATAATTAGAGGAAATTTTCACGGTTTTCAGTGAGTGACTTGTCTTGAATGAAAATGTAAATTTTAAACTGATAACAAAAACTTTTAGTCATATAGGTCACCCCATGAATCTGATTTAGGAATGTTTAAAAATTACATATCACATATGACTAATGGATCATTTTACTAAATTATCAAAACAATATGAATGCATTTGTTTGGTTTTTATTATGTCACTTTTTCTTTTTTACTTAAATTAATGTCAATTTCAATAAAAAAGACACACTTGGAGTCATACTAGTCACACCATGCATCATATTGAGGTGATTTGGACTCCAACAAGTCACAAATGACTCATGGATCATTGTCCTAAAATATGAAAATAATCCGAATGTGTTTTCTTGTTTTTTAGTATGCACTTGTTCTTTTTACTAAAATTAATATCAATTTTAAATAGACACTTTGAGTTATACTGGACTCAACGTAAATCATATTGAGGTGTGGTTGATTCCTACATTTCAAAAATGACTTATAGATCATTTTACTAAAGTATCAAAAAAATCTGAATGCATTTTCTTAGGTTTTAGCATGTGAGTTGTGTTTTTTTATTAAAATTTCATTTCAAACTAGAAATAAGAATTTTGAGTTATACTAGTTCCATCAGGAATCGGTTTGATGCGAGACTGCTTCATACACATCAAAATGAGTTTTTAATCTCTATCCTAAATTATCAAGAAAATAATAGTATTTTTTCTTAGTTTTCATTGAGTGACAGTTTTTAAATTAAGTAGTAAAAAATGTCATTTGGATTATGTTAATTCAGTTGAGAATATATAATATTATGAGAGAAAAAATTGTATATTAAAAATATATTTACCTTCCCATTGAATTCTAAGTTGCTTCTTCTACGCTCTGTCTCTCATGAGTATGATCATCTTTGATCAAACCACTCCAAATTAAACAAACAAATCCACCTATATAAGAAAAAAATTATTATGTGAGTAGTACTAAAAAGTAGTAAATTAAACATAAATATGAAACAATCCTCTACTTCAAAATAAGTCACATCTACATTCAATTTGTGTACAGTCTTCCATCATGTATGATGCCCATTCGTTTCTCTGAACATCTATAACATCTTGTGAATAAGAGCCTTAGTGACAATCATATTAGTACGAGAAAAATATAAATAGAGAAATGATTAATAAATATTTTAAATGAGATAGTAATTATCTTCCAAAATACCTCTTCAGGGATGCTAGTTTGTTTGTGGTATATGATATCTCTCCTAAATTTACAAACACATTAACCACAATATTTTCCATTGGTTTGTTTTATACACTACAGAA
Organism: Viscum album; assembly: GCA_963277665.1. NCBI lineage: Eukaryota > Viridiplantae > Streptophyta > Magnoliopsida > Santalales > Viscaceae > Viscum > Viscum album. The sequence continues at coordinate 864,594,516 of OY728134.1, read as the reverse complement.
ATATCGAGGGGAATAAGTAATTTGTTTGGATATGTGTATGGATAGTGAAATCTTATTATATATACCATGATACTTTCTCTATCACAGTACATGTCTTGTTTTTGATCCTTAGTCGCTAGCCTCATTCCTTATTTTAGATGATATTGATGCACCACCGTATCATAACATAATCCTCATTAAAAGATAATATAAATTTTATAAAATTATGTTTAGTTCTAAATGTTGGATGTAGTATATTAAAAAATGAAAAACACCATCATGTGTGGTCAGTTTTTTAGGTATTCATGCGTTGAATTCGACCTTAATTCCATTCCAACTGGGTCCAACCTAGACATAATTCCATCCTTTGTTTTACTGGGTGAATTTATCAACATGCTGATGACACTATCACATGCATTCTTTTCAACATTCACAACATCAATAAAATGTATGACGTATTTAAAATTCCATTACGGTAATTCATAAAAATCTGATCTATTTTTCCAACTAGTTTTCTTATGGTTTTTTGAAAATAGTTTACCCAAAGTAGTGTCCAAATATTTTACAATATCAAATAGTTGATCACATTATAGAAGTGGAAATGATTTATGTTAATGTAAACATCTATCAAATGATATTTTCCATGATCATTACTTATGTCATCGGGGTAGAAATCCGCGATGTCTTAGAATCCCAACTTTTGATGAATGTTTCAACCAAATTGACTGTATACCTTGTCTGCAAATGGGACACCCGTGAGTCCCTTTAATGCTATATCCAGAAAAATTTACATAAACTAGAATGTCATTTATCATCTCGAACATCATGGTTGTCAATGCGAAGTCTTCATTCCTGTAAGGATCATACAATGAAACACCTGAATCCCTCAATAATTTCAAATCCTTGATCAATGGATCCAAATAAACATCAATATAATTACCCAGTTAACTTGGTCCTGATATAAGCATTGATAAAATGATATATTTTAATTTCATGGATAAACATGGTGGAATGTTATAATTTACCAACCTAACTAGCCATGTACTATGAGTGCTACGTTGAAAACAAAAAGTATTCACTCCATATATAGAAAACGCAAGAAATTTGTTTCTCAAATCATTTAAAAATTCAGGATACTCATGATCAATTATTTTAAACTAAGGAGAGTATAATGGTTGATGTTGTTTCCTAGCTTTAATTAATGTATCTACATGCCATGTCAATTTCCTGCAGTCTCCTCACCTCCATATAGGAATCTAAACCTTGGACTGATTTTAAAGAACCATACAACTTTTGTAGGACAGACTTAATCTATATTTTGTAGAGAAACACCGCACATTGAGCATTATATATGTTATTTTTTTCCATACAAAATAGTATACAGTTATTCATAAGATCATGCATTATTTCAGAGATCATACTCATCGATCATCACATTATTTTTCCGTATTATGTTCGGATCAGGAGATAATTATCTTCTTGGAGTATTCCATTCAAGAGAGAATGTAATTATGTAAAATTGGAATCACTTCATATATTTCCCGCTCTCAAATTACACAGCTTCAGTACAGCTGAAAATTTTGTATATTTAATGCAATCAGCAAACAATGGAATATTTTCACACCTCTATAACTTCTCAAACAATTTTGGGAAATCATGAAATTCATCTTCAACTGTCCCTGTAATTTACACAATATGATCTTAATCTTCATTTAAATCTATAATCACATCCTTGATAGAGTCTTCTTCATTGTGCACACTTGGAATCATATCATATGATCCATAAAACATAGTGTTATCATAGCCACTAGTTACATTATCTTTTTCTCTATGTTAATTCTAGTATCTATAACTTATATCTATTATTTTAAAGATCAAGTTTTCTTCCAACTCATCTGGACTACTTTTTCTTGAATAACAACAATGTAAACACATGCAAAGGATTTGAGATGGGTCACATGCTTGATATTTTAAAAACATGACGAACTCTTTCACCCCATATTCATAATATTTTGTCAGATGATTGAAATATATAAATTCTTTATTAATATCTATCATATTTGATTCAGTGATATTAATATTTAAAAAAACAATACACAATATTGGCCTCTCAAATAAGGTGAACTAAACATTTTAATGATAGTTATTATTGAATTTATTGTCTAAGACTCATCCCCTTAGAAGCTAACACCAAACCAGAATGTAGATGTTATTATAGAGGACTCCCCAAATTTAAACCATGTAGGTGATGTTGGATGAAAATTAGGTTTAGGTGTTGCAATTAGGTTAAACAATAATTCACCTTTTGTTGGAGTGAGGTCATGATGGATATCCTATGGGTTGGATATAGTTAGTGACATGACCTTATCATTGTATTATTTTCAATCTACTTGTCTTCTCTATATAATGTAATGATTTTCCTATTTCTATAAAAATATAAACCTAAAATTTAATAGAAAAACTACATTTCAGATGTCCTTGGAAAAAAATTTATTAAATCAAAATTGAAATCCCATTAAAAAAACAACCATTTACACAAATTACCCTTTAAAATAACACACCATTTTTAAAAAATTTCACAACCATTAATATATGTTTCATTCCCTCACTAATTTGTTTTTAAAATAATCTCACTCAATAAAATCTCATTTTCCATTAAAAAATATCCTTTTCCAAATATAAAACAATATTTTAACTACTAAAATAAGATACTATAGAGAAACATACTTGAGTTGGTATATAATGCACTATTTAAGTTTAAATGATTGGGGAAAACAACATAAAAGTGAAATTTGAGGTCAGGCCAAAGATATGAAGTCAAGGAATCAATACATATCCCATAGGAACACGAATTTGAAAATATACAATTCTTTGAAATGGAACACTTACATAGATTGGGATCATACACAAGGGTAATATAATAGTTCAAATTCATAGGTTGGAAAATTATTTTGAAGATCTTATCAATGATGATCTGAATACATAGGTAATCACACTTCATTTGGAGTTATATAGGATTTTTAAATCCACTATGACATGGAGATGACTATTATGCTTCCCAAATTTCTCCAACTCATTCTAAAAACGCTCAAACTTTTTAAAAGAAATCACAATAAAAAATATAAAAGGCACTAGGAAACATTGTCATTAACATGAATCCTTGTTCAGTGAAAAAATATATTATCATAAATCATTTGATATGAAATAAAATCAGTCATCATCAATTATTCTTCGAAGAAATTAAATAATATCAAAAATAATCAATAACATATTAACTTACTACAGTTAAAGAGTATGTGTTACACATAATCTCAAACTTCAAGAACAATAAGATAGGGAGGTCATAAAGATCCCAAAGAACACTTCCTCTAATATTTCTTAAAATTACACATTAGTTACCTAAGCTAAGATAGGTTATCCAATAACCAATAACAAATATTGATATATTATCTAAATTATATGAATATAGAAACCCAATACTAGATGATGTTTACCCAGAGATATCATCCAAGATAACATTATTGGGTTTAACCACCTCTTACGTAACTACCCTGTTATATATTACATATACCAAAAGGATAAAATCACTAACAAATGAATGATTGGTATAAATCTAGGAAAATATCTTCCTCACTAGAGGTTAAATTCACGTTTTCAGTATTCATGAACAAAGTATGACCATTATCTCTTGTATTCTCTAGACACAAGGGTCTTTCTAGTTTCTATACTAGAACTATTAACCCCTCAAAAAAAATCATAAGGGATAAGATAACTGATGTTTATAGTTATGAGCATGATTATCTATGAATATTACATGAATCGTGAATACAAGCTTGTTATTTATCCCCCGTTCTCATTCACCTGTCACACAAAAACATCCAGATGTGAATTGTCAGCACTCTGGATCTGATGGGGATTACTTTAAGGTTATAGATTGAGGTAGTCAAAAGAGTTATCCATATATAGTTTTTTTTACCAAAACACTACTTATATTTTCTCCTAGAATGATTTTAGCACCTTCTATATGGAAGCACCTAATATCAATCAACTTTCACCATATGATCTATAGAATCCCACCATTTTAACATAAACTTTCATTACATTACACAAAACTGAGGATCGTTAAGGTTTAGTGTCTTGGAAACAAGGATCATAAAACATGAAAAAAAACATAATATAAAAACATTCTTCTTAAACACTTGAAAGGCTTCTCCTTTAGTTCATCCTATGTTCATTATGAATCTCATAACCTGGGGACATACATCAAAAGAAAGGGTGAGCAGAAGGCCCAGTAAGGGAAATAAGAGGAACATTTTACATGTGAACTTGAGATACTTCAATAAGGACATGAAAAGAACATTAAGGCATAAGAAAGAAATCATGAGGCATTTCATAATAAAAATAACATTTTTCATAACTTGAAGATGTGGATACATCATTTAACATAGACAATCATGAACATATCACCAAGGTCCATCCCCAAGGTGTCATTTGAAAATTACCAAGGTTATTCACCAAGGTATCGTGAAAATTGTAATCTCTAGTGGTTACATCATTACCCAATGCATTGGAGCGCTATCAGGGCGCACCCTTAAATTTGCCTTTATTATAATGTGAGCCACATATATCATCATCAAACATTTCATAAATAACCCATATATCATAAAGGAAATGGGTTTCATTTCATAATCATAACTTTTTAAAAACTGCTTTAAAGACATGATCTTTATCTCACTTTAAAACCCACAGAAAAGGAAGGTGGGTCTCATGTATGTAAATCCCAGAATTTAAAATAGAAAATTTTGGTATATATGTGAATACCCTTGTAGAAATAGGAGCTTTGAGTATTCACTTTATAACATAAAATAATTTTTGAGAAAAGAGAGAGGCATTTTGATGGGAAAATTCTGCAGCATAACGGCTAAGTTTCGGGGTTTTAGAAAACATTGAAATGAGAGGGGACATGGGTCACCCACTCATAAATGATCCATAAAACAGTAGGGTGAAAGAGTAAGAAGGACATATGGACATGGTAATGAAATTTGAGGGACATACCATTTGAAATGAAAAACATGGAAGGAAAAAAGATTAGATTTCTCTTATGAAAATTCGGCAGCCTTACGGCGTCACTTAACTTCAAAAGAAAATGATTTGACAAGATCAAATAGGGTCCCTCATCATATGATCATAAGAGATCAGTATGATAGATATAGAGATCATACCCCAACATAATAAAAAGGAACTTGAAAGACTTGACATGAAAATCGAACTTGAAAAATGAGAAGGGTGAAAGAATCCCTTAAAAATTCGGCAGCCTAACGGCGTCACTTAAACTTTCATAAAACGAAATGATGAGAGTAAGAGGGGATATCTCATCATATAAACATGAAAGGGCAGTAAGAGGCATATAAAAGAACATCCTCTCACATAAAAACATGGAGCATAATAGGAATGACATAAAAGAGATTACATGAAAAGAAAGAGAGGGGTCGGATCCCTTACCTTAAAATGTGACTCTTGAAACTCAAAGGATTGGACCTTGAGGGCTTGGGGGAACCTTGGGAGGACTCTTTGGAAGGTAAGAAGACCAGAACTTCGTTGGGGGAGAGTTGGGAGTGAAAACTAAGGGAGGAAAGGGTGGGTATTTATAGGGAAAGTGAGGGGACAAAGCATTAATGGCCAAGGGACACCTCACATGTGTTTTTCTCAAACCCATGTGATCTCCCTTGGAATTTATCATGGAGTTAGGCCACATGGGGCCCCCAAAACAATTATTCATCACCCTTGGCCGGCCAACCCTCAAAAGATCTCATGACATCATCATGACATCATTATGATGTCATTAAACATACCGAAACCCTAAAACGGTATTTTTACTATTCACTGAAAATTCAACTTTCTCAGAATAATCCCAAAATTTCACCTTAACCATAAATCAATGCTCTGATTTCAAAAATTAAATCCATTTTATAAAAATATTTTCCTAAATATTTTTAATTTAATTTTTAAATAAAAACACTATTCATCGAAAATTCATTTTTTTCAGAAAAATCCCCAAAAATTACCTTAACATAATATCGATGCTCTGAGTTCAAAAATAAAGTCATTTTTATAAAAATAATTTTCTAATTATTTTTAATTAAATTTTTAATTAAAAAAACACTATTCATCCGAAAAAACTAATACTTGATTAATAATTTATGAAACCGTTATTTACCCATTTTATTGAATCACATTACTTAACCAAGGTGTCTAAATTATATTAAAACATTCTTTAAGTGAAAATTACTAATCCATTTGGTCACATTACTAATCCTAAGCGTAAAATCACTATTCATAATTTACTATTCATCAAAAATTAAGTTGATCTTATTAGACTCCAAATTCCTTAATGAACACTTTTGTAGAAGACCATTTTTTGAAAATCATTACACATCATTAGTTATTTAGGGTTTACATAAATATTTCAAAATATCCCTTTTTCAAAATTCATCAATAAAATACATTCTAAAATTATCTAGACATTTGAAATTTCACAAACATCACTAAAGGAAGAAATCTCAATTTATTCATCCGAAAGGATTACACAAGGAAACTAGGGTCTCATCACATAGCCCCTTATAACACTGGCATAAGACCTAAGTGTAAGGTGTGCTATGGTGATAGAATCTGAGGGAGTCTCAGATAACATTGCCCTAGTAGAAATCTCCACTAACTTGAACTTCTCCTGCAAGCGTTTTCGTTCAAGCTTGACACGCTGGAGCTCGGATTGGGCTTGGTCCAAAGCGAAGCCCACAGATGCTACCTCCTTCCCAAGCTCTGATAAGTGGGCTTCGTAAGGGTTGAGTCTACTGGATGAAGCCATCGACTCCTCTTTCTGCATTAACCATTAACATCTTATTAAATAAATAAGAGTAAGTTAATATACTACTCAAAAATATTGGGTCGTTACATTCTTCCCCCCTTAAGAAATTTCGTCCCCGAAATTTATACTTGAGGCCTAGTTGAAAAGGTGAGGGTACTTTTGCTTCATCGTTTCCTCAGGCTCCCAAGTCGCTTCTTCGTACTTATCATTCCTCCACAACACTTTCACAAGGTGGGTAGTCTTGTTTCGTAGGACCTTGTCTCTACGGTCCAAGATCTCCACTGGCTGCTCCTCATAAGAGAGGTCATGTTCAAGTTGTACCACCTCTGGGTTCAGTACATGCGAAGGGTCGGGTATGTACTTCCTCAAGAGAGATACATGGAAGACATCATGAACTTGAGCTAGGTTCGGTGGAAGTGCTAGACGATAGGCCACTGCTCCTATGCGATCAAGGATTTCATAGGGGCCGATGTACCTAGGGCTGAGCTTCCCTTTCTTCCCAAACCGAATGACTCTCTTCCATGGAGAAATCCGAAGGAAGACTTTGTCACCAACACCAAACTCCAAGTCCCTTCGACGATTGTCAGCATAGCTCTTCTGCCGACTCTGAGCAGCCTTTATGTGTTGTTGGATGGCATGAACATGTTCTGTCATCTCTTGCACGAGATCAGGCCCAAGAAGCTTCCTCTCACCAGTTTCATCCCAACAAGTAGGAGTTCTACACCGCTTTCCATACAGAGCTTCATAGGGTGCCATCTGAATACTCGCATGGAAGTTGTTGTTATAAGAGAACTCCACTAATGGGAGGTGTTGATCCCATCCACCTTTAAATTCCATTGAGCATAATCTCAACATGTCTTCGAGTGTCTGAATAGTCCTTTCAGATTGGCCATCAGTTTGAGGATGATAGGCCGTACTAAAATTCAATTCAGTATTCAGAGCATGCTGAAGACTTCTCCAGAATTTTGATGTGAATCTTGGGTCACGATCAGATACGATGGATAGTGGTACCCCATGCAGCCTTACCACTTCCTTCACGTATATCTTGGCAAGCTGATCCAGAGAGAAATCTTCCCGAATAGAGATAAAATGGGCTGTCTTGGTGAGACGGTCCACAATAACCCATATCGCATTGTTTCCTTTGGATGTTTTTGGGAGACCAGTTACAAAGTCCATGGTGATATTATCCCACTTCCATACTGGTATGGGTAGCGGTTGTAATACCCCCTTAGGAAGTTGTCTTTCTGCCTTTACTTGCTGACACACCAGGCACCTTGTAGTGTAATCGGCAATCTCCCTCTTCATGTTATCCCACCAATAATGATCACGAAGGTCTCTATACATCTTAGTGCTTCCCGGATGTATAGAGAAAGTAGAGCTATGAGCTTCATCCATCAGTTCTTTCTTTATCTCCGGAATGGATGGAACACATAGTCTGGTACGAAATTTCAACACGCCTTCTTGATCAATATTGAAATCAGGGAACTTCCCATCCTTTACAGCCTCAAACTTCTCCTGCAGCAAAGGATCTTATTTTTGAGCCTTCTTGATCTTCTCTAGTAATGAAGGTTGAGAAATCATTTGGGATAGGGTTGATGATGTCCCTTTCCTTATAATTCCCATGTCCAGTTTTACTAGATCTTTAATCAAGGGATCTCCCAGGATCCTCATTGTTGCCAGAACAACAGGATCTTTCCTGCTTAACGCATCCGCGACTTTGTTTGCTCTTCCAGGGTGATAATGAATTGAACAATCATAGTCTTTAATAAGCTCCAACCATCTCCTTTGTCTCATGTTCAATTCTTTCTGTGTGAAAATATACTTTAGACTTTGGTGGTCAGTGTATATATCACATTTCTCCCCATAAAGATAGTGCCTCCATATCTTTAGAGCAAAAACAACTGCCGCCAGCTCTAGATCATGCGTAGGATAATTCTGCTCATGAATCTTCAACTGTCGAGATGCATAAGCAATTACTTTGTCATTTTGCATGAGGACGCACCCAAGCCCTTTCAGAGATGCATCGCTAAAAATAACGAATCCTTCTCCGATAGAGGGTAGTGTTAACACAGGTGCAGTAACCAATCTCTTCTTCAGCTCTTGGAAACTTTCCTCGCATTCCTTTGTCCAGATGAACTTAACCCCTTTTCGAGTCAACTTGGTTAGTGGATTAGAAAGCCGTGAAAAGTTTTTCACAAACCTCCTATAATATCCCGCTAAACCAAGGAAACTACGAATCTCAGTTACTGTTGTGGGTTGAGGCCACTCCTCCACAACCATTGTCTTTGCAGGGTCAACCGAGATTCCTTCATTGGTTACGATGTGCCCCAAGAAAGCCACTTGTTGTAACCAAAACTCACACTTGCTGAACTTCCCAAAGAGCCTCTCCTTCCGTAGAGTTTTCAAAATAACCCTCAGATGATCTTCATGCTCCTCCCGACATTTTGAATATATCAAAATATCATCAATAAAAACTACCACAAAGTTATCAAGGTACTCCTTAAAGACTCTATTCATCAAATCCATGAAAATAGCAGGAGCATTAGTCAAGCCGAAGGGCATAACAGTAAACTCATAATGCCCATATCTTGATCGGAAGGCAGTCTTTGGAATATCTTCCTTCTTCACCCTCAGTTGATGATAACCAGATCGAAGGTCAATCTTAGAGAAGAATTGAGCCCCACGAAGTTGGTCAAATAAATCATCAATTCTTGGAAGAGGGTATCTGTTCTTCACTGTGATCCCGTTCAGTTCTCTATAATCAATGCATAGCCGCATTGATCCATCCTTCTTCTTCACAAAGAGAACTGGTGCTCCCCAAGGAGACACACTCGGTCGGATAAACCCCTTCTCCAACAAGTCTTGGAGTTGTTTCTTTAGCTCCTCTAGCTCCACATTTGCCATTCTATACGGAGTCTTTGATATCGGTTGAGACCCAGGTACGAGTTCAATGGAGAACTCTACCTCTCTTTCTGGGGGAGGTCCAGGTAACTCCTCAGGAAATACATCCATGTATTCTTGAACAATCGGAACATCTTCAATTTGTATGCTCCCTTTCCCTTCTTCCTCATCACCGATTAACTCCATAAAGAAAGCTATAGGAGGTGCTTCTAGATAGGGATCAGTTCGGGATATCTCTCCTCGGAAGATAACTGTAGGTCGTTCATTCAAGACTACTGAGATTTCCTTACTTCTGCATTTGATCTTAGCATTATACTTTGAGAGCCAGTCCATCCCTAGTATAATGTCAAATTCCATCATGGGAATGACTACTAGATTTGCGATAATATTTTGCTCACCAAAGTAAACACTAGAGTCTCTAAACACTGTTGATGCATGGATAATCCCACTTGGAGTATTGACTGACAACTCTACCTCAAGCAATTCGGGGATTGATTCTATATTCTTTGCAAACTTGGAAGAAATAAAGGAATGCGTAGAACCAGAATCAAATAAAGCACTTGCTAGTTTTGAGAGGACAGCAAGAGTACCTGCTACCACATCGTTCGGAACTTCAACTTCAGTTGTTGTGATAGCGAAAGCACGACCTTGCTCCCTTGGCCTCTGCTGAGGTTGATGGTGATTCCCCTCCACCGCCCTCGGATTTGGACATTGATTAGCAAAGTGCCCAAGCTGTCCACACTTGAAGCATGTGACTTCGGGTAGGGCCAGAACCATCTTTCCTCTGTCGTTAGTGTTGGGAAGTTGAGGCTTCACATCACCACGACAATTCCGAGAAATATGGCCTTCTTTTCCACACCTATAGCACTTGCCACTTCCGATCAAGCAGTTCCCCGGATGCTTCTTCCCACATTTATTGCATGTGGCATGTTGCATATGCTTTCCACCTCTTTCCTGATCAAAACTTCTTCCCAGGCTTGGTTCTAGAGTTCTCTTCTTCTCATTAGATTTGTGAGACCACTGTGTCTCTCCAAACTCTAGTTCAACTTTCATAGCACTTCGAACTATTTCTTCATAGCTATCGTAGTCCCTGTTGGCTAGATTCTTCCGCAGATGTGGTCGTAGTCCGCCAAAGAATCTATCAACCTTCCCATTAGGGTCCATGACAAAGCTTGAGGTATAACGGGAAAGCCTTGTGAAGTTCATCTCATAGCTTCCGACAGATTCGTTCTCCTTCTGCTTCAGCTCGAGAAACTCTTTCTCTATTTTCGTTCTCATGGAACGAGGGAAATACTTGTTAAAGAAAATTCCCCGAAATTCTTCCCACTCCATAGCTTCCATCTCTCCTCGTGGCTTCGTGTTTTTGATCAGTGACCACCACTGATCAGCTTCTCCCTCTAGGCGGTAAACAGCAAGGGTGACTTTTTCTTGTTCCGAACAATGAAGTACAGAAAAGATCTTTTCAATGGAGCTTATCCATTGTTCCGCAACCAATGGGTCAGTAGATCCACTGAATGTTGGCGGTCGTTGACGCATGAAGGACTCAACAGAAAGTTGTTCCCTTCGTGGTGAGGTCGGCCTCTCAGCTTGATTCAAGTTATTACTCATAACTTGAGTCAGTTGGTTCATCATCCGCATGAATGTTTCCATTCCGGCTTCCATCGGAGGGCCGTCAGCACATGGTGCATTGCGGTCACCATCGGCACGGTTTCTCCTATTGCCCGCCATTTTCTAAAAGAATAAAACCTTAGTGAGAAACTTATTTCATTTATGAATCTTTTAACTAAGACTTCGTGCTTAGACAATTATAGTTCTCTATAATTCCTTCATAATGATTCATAAAAAGCATGTGATTAACCAAACATATCCCCCGGGAGTGTCGTAACCAAGAGTGCAGCAAGGCCCGTTATCGTGCACCAGTTCCCGTTCGAGTCTAGCTCAAAGCGGTGTTTTTGGGTTTTACCCATATGTACATCTGTGCCAGAGCAGCCTCTACCTGCTCGTATCCAGACAGGGATGTATTTGTTTGATAGACCACTTACTTAATACTTACCAAAATACCAGGAAGTTTTCCTATATTTAAACTTTTCTATAGGGTTCTTCCTAAAGTTTTTATATCCTAACTTCCACAAATAACTAAACCATCCTTTGATACCAACTATAGCATCCCACCATTTTAACATAAACTTTCATTACATTACACAAAACTGAGGATCGTTAAGGTTTAGTGTCTTGGAAACAAGGATCATAAAACATAAAAAAAAACATAATATAAAAACATTCTTCTTAAACACTTGAAAGGCTTATCCTTTAGTTCATCCTATGTTCATTATGCATCTCATAACCTGGGGACATACATCAAAAGAAAGGGTGAGCAGAAGGCCCAGTAAGGGAAATAAGAGGAACATTTTACATGTGAACTTGAGATACTTCAATAAGGACATGAAAAGAACATTAAGGCATAAGAAAGAAATCATGAGGCATTTCATAATAAAAATAACATTTTTCATAACTTGAAGATGTGGCTACATCATTTAACATAGACAATCATGAACATATCACCAAGGTCCATCCCCAAGGTGTCATTTGAAAATTACCAAGGTTATTCACCAAGGTATCGTGAAAATTGTAATCTCTAGTGGTTACATCATTACCCAATGCATTGGAGCGCTATCAGGGCGCACCCTTAAATTTGCCTTTATTATAATGTGAGCCACATATATCATCATCAAACATTTCATAAATAACCCATATATCATAAAGGAAATGGGTTTCATTTCATAATCATAACTTTTTAAAAACTGCTTTAAAGACATGATCTTTATCTCACTTTAAAACTCACAGAAAAGGAAGGTGGGTCTCATGTATGTAAATTCCAGAATTTAAAATAGAAAATTTTGGTATATATGTGAATACCCTTGTAGAAATAGGAGCTTTGAGTATTCACTTTATAACATAAAATAATTTTTGAGAAAAGAGAGAGGCATTTTGAGGGGAAAATTCTGCAGCATAACGGCTAAGTTTCGGGGTTTTAGAAAACATTGAAATGAGAGGGGACATGGGTCACCCACTCATAAATGATCCATAAAACAGTAGGGTGAAAGAGTAAGAAGGACATATGGACATGGTAATGAAATTTGAGGGACATACCATTTGAAATGAAAAACATGGAAGGAAAAAAGATTAGATTTCTCTTATGAAAATTCGGCAGCCTTACGGCGTCACTTAACTTCAAAAGAAAATGATTTGACAAGATCAAATAGGGTCCCTCATCATATGATCATAAGAGATCAGTATGATAGATATAGAGATCATACCCCAACATAATAAAAAGGAACTTGAAAGACTTGACATGAAAATCGAACTTGAAAAATGAGAAGGGTGAAAGAATCCCTTAAAAATTCGGCAGCCTAACGGCGTCACTTAAACTTTCATAAAATGAAATGATGAGAGTAAGAGGGGATATCTCATCATATAAACATGAAAGGGCAGTAAGAGGCATATAAAAGAACATCCTCTCACATAAAAACATGGAGCATAATAGGAATGACATAAAAGAGATTACATGAAAAGAAAGAGAGGGGTCGGATCCCTTACCTTAAAATGTGACTCTTGAAACTCAAAGGATTGGACCTTGAGGGCTTGGGGGAACCTTGGGAGGACTCTTTGGAAGGTAAGAAGACCAGAACTTCGTTGGGGGAGAGTTGGGAGTGAAAACTAAGGGAGGAAAGGGTGGGTATTTATAGGGAAAGTGAGGGGACAAAGCATTAATGGCCAAGGGACACCTCACATGTGTTTTTCTCAAACCCATGTGATCTCCCTTGGAATTTATCATGGAGTTAGGCCACATGGGGCCCCCAAAACAATTATTCATCACCCTTGGCTGGCCAACCCTCAAAAGATCTCATGACATCATCATGACATCATTATGATGTCATTAAACATACCGAAACCCTAAAACGGTATTTTTACTATTCACTGAAAATTCAACTTTCTCAAAATAATCCCAAAATTTCACCTTAACCAAAAATCAATTCTCTGATTTCAAAAATGAAATCCATTTTATAAAAATATTTTCCTAAATATTTTTAATTTAATTTTTAAATAAAAACACTATTCATCGAAAATTCATTTTTTTCAGAAAAATCCCCAAAAATTACCTTAACATAATATCGATGCTCTGAGTTCAAAAATAAAGTCATTTTTATAAAAATAATTTTCTAATTATTTTTAATTAAATTTTTAATTAAAAAAACACTATTCATCCGAAAAAACTAATACTTGATTAATAATTTATGAAACCGTTATTTACCCATTTTATTGAATCACATTACTTAACCAAGGTGTCTAAATTATATTAAAACATTCTTTAAGTGAAAATTACTAATCCATTTGGTCACATTACTAATCCTAAGCGTAAAATCACTATTCATAATTTACTATTCATCAAAAATTAAGTTGATCTTATTAGACTCCAAATTCCTTAATGAACACTTTTGTAGAAGACCATTTTTTGAAAATCATTACACATCATTAGTTATTTAGGGTTTACATAAATATTTCAAAATATCCCTTTTTCAAAATTCATCAATAAAATACATTCTAAAATTATCTAGACATTTGAAATTTCACAAACATCACTAAAGGAAGAAATCTCAATTTATTCATCCGAAAGGATTACACAAGGAAACTAGGGTCTCATCACATAGCCCCTTATAACACTGGCATAAGACCTAAGTGTAAGGTGTGCTATGGTGATAGAATCTGAGGGAGTCTCAGATAACATTGCCCTAGTAGCAATCTCCACTAACTTGAACTTCTCCTGCAAGCGTTTTCGTTCAAGCTTGACACGCTGGAGCTCGGATTGGGCTTGGTCCAAAGCGAAGCCCACAGATGCTACCTCCTTCCCAAGCTCTGATAAGTGGGCTTCGTAAGGGTTGAGTCTACTGGATGAAGCCATCGACTCCTCTTTCTGCATTAACCATTAACATCTTATTAAATAAATAAGAGTAAGTTAATATACTACTCAAAAAGATTGGGTCGTTACATGATCCATTCACAACATCATGTTGGTTGTTCATAGAATAGTAGTCATATTCTTAAAATTGAGGTGCATTACAATGAGATAAGTCTCAAATAATAAAATAACATATTGTATATATAATATAGTTAAGGGGAATAGGAGAGGTCAAACTAAAATAAAAAATCTAATATCGCATGCCCTTTTCAATATTCTAAAGCTTATAGGAAACAATTTCTAATGGGGAAGAGTAAGTGCTCGGTCACAAAACCTGAATAGAAGCTCAAACCCTAATAACATTAGGATAGTATAGTCATGGGTTTAGATAAAGATAAACCAATGATTCACTCCATTATGAACGTTTAATCTAATGAAACAATTGGTATTTGGTATATGGAACTTCAAATTAAATAGGTCGCATAAATCTCAAACTACCATAAATCCTCTATCGTATGAGGATTGGGCTCTTTATGAAATCTCAAGAGGCATCTGTCACTGAATAAAATATAGAATACATATGAAAAAATAATATCGAAATTCTATTTACACCATATGGAACTTATGGACTAATGGAAGGGATGACTGGGGAAGAAGAGGCGACATCGGGGGTAGAAGTGAAAGCATCAGTGACGATGAAAATGGGTGTAGGGTCAGTGGGGACAACAGAGTCTAAGGAAGAGGTGGAGGTGGTGGTAGCATAGGAGAGATAAATGGAGAAGGGGGTAGCAGAGATGAAGGTGGGGGCAGAGGTGGCAAAGGTAGAGGCGAAGGTGGTGGTGGGGACAGAAGAGGCGGGGGTATCAGAGAATAGGGCAGAGAAGGCATAAATGGGGGCAGCGGAAGAGGTAGAGGCAACGACAATAGTAGAGGTAGAGATCGACTTCTACAAAAGTTTGAGGGTCGAAAAAAAGTCGATCTGTTAAGGTTCCATTTATAAAAACACGACATGCATTTATCAGTATTTTTAGGAAAGTGCTGATAAAAAATGTTTTTATCAGTGCAAAAATAGAAAGCATTGATAAAACAAACCTTTATCAATGCTAAAAAACAATGATAAAACATTCCTTTATAAATGATAAAAATATACCGATGATAAATATTGTCTTCATCAATGCTAAAAAAGAACTAACGAAGACCTAATATTAACATATTACTTATAATTATAAAATTATAATAAATCTATTTATTATATTTATAATTAAAATTATAAAAAATAAATAATTATTTATATTCATCAATATATAGATATATATATATATTAATACTTATGAAATTAAAATAAATATATTAATTATATATATATTTTTATCATTAATATATTTATTGTAATTTCATAAGTATTTAATATATATATATATATATATATTTATAACTAAATAAATAAATATTTATTTATAGTTATAATTATAAATATTATAAATATATTTATTATAATTTAATAATTATTTACATATATATATAATTTATAATTATGATTATAAATATTTTTATTTATGGATAAATATTTCAATATATTTATAAATATATTTCTTTAATTATATATATTTATACTTTTTAAATTATTATAAATATATTTATTATATTTTTTTAATTATTGAAGTATATAAATAAATAAATATTTATTAATAATTATAATTATAAATAAATATATTTCTAAATATTTTTATAGAATTATAAATATATATTAATGTATATTAATAAATATATATATATACTTATAAAATTATAATAAATATATTTATTGCAATTTTATAATTATTTAAATAAATATATTTATGTATATAAATATAGTTATAATAATAAATATAACTATATAAATTTAAAAAATATTTCTATATAATTAAAATTTTAATAAATAAATATATTATTTAAATATATTTGTTGTAATTTTATAATTATTTATGAGAACATCACAAGTTCACGGGTATAACATGAATGAATCATAGATGTGTCAGTTTATAAATGAACATTCATAATGATGAATACATAACATATACATGTGCATGTCACCATAATACATGTAATCTTAACATTTAGAACATAAGTAACAATCATGTCCACAAATAAAAATTAAGATCATATAGAATCAATTATACTCACGCGTCAATAAATAAACATAAATAAAAACAATTAATATATTATCTAATGATATATATATATATATATATATATTCATTAAATAAATATATATATAATTATAATTAAAAATAAATACATTTAAAAATTAATTATATATTATTATATATATATTAAATATATTTATCATTTAAAAAAATATTGTATGTTTATAATTATTTTAATATAAATATATTTAGTTATAAATATAATTATAAATAAATTTTAAAAAGTATTTATATGTAACTTAAATTATATAATTATAAATATAAAAAATATATTTACTATTTAAATATATTTATTATAATTGTATAAGTATTTATGAGAACATAATAGTTTCATGGGTATAACATGAGTGCGTCATATACCTCGTAAAGTATAGATCATAAATAACGAGTCATTAATATGGACAATATGAATACTAAATGAGTGTGCAATGTATAAATAAACATTCATGATACATAACAAATTAACATCATTTTTATTCACTCATCAATATATTTATTGACCAAATTCATTTTAAACATATATTTATTTAAATATATATATTTATAATTATAATTATATATATAATGTATTTATATATAATTATAAATATATAATTATAAATAAATAATTATAAATATACTAAATATAATAAATTTAATTATTATTTAAAGAAATTTATTATAATAATAATATTATTTAAATATATATTTATTTAATTATAATCTTATAAGTAATTTTTTAAAACATTATATATATATATATTTTAATTATTAAGAAAATGCTAATTACTAACAGGTGTTTTTTATTTAATGTATAAAAATAAGAATTAGTTTTGAATATAAATATAATAATTTTATATAAATTAATAACATTTTTTATTAAAAACTTTTATCAGCACTAATAATATCACTGATAAAGCCCACCCTTTTATCAGCGCTTTCCGCTTAACACCGATAAAAGATGGTGCATCCCTTTACTGGATATGTGGTAGTGAATATAATACCAATATAATATTAATTATTGCATCATCCTGACATAAATTATAGTTATTTATAAAGTAAAAAAAAAGTTACTGATAATCTAAATATATAAAATTTAAATAATAGTTATAAAGGTAGATATAATGAAAATAGAACATACATATATCATGCACATGAACCTCAACCCAGTTGTTGAGGACTCTAAAGTGCATCTAGGAGACCCAGGATCAAATCTCGGTGGACGTAGAATTTACGAGAGGTACGGTACTAATATTATATCAGGTACTGTAGCGATAACTGTGCAACACTGTAACAAGTACTCTAGCGGGAACTGTGAAGTACTGTAGCAGGCACTGTAGCGGGAACTATACCAGGCACTATTTTGCACTGTAGTAGCCATGAATTTTCCCCCATTTGGGCCTTTGAGCCACCGATTTGGTCCCTGAGCACTTTAAGGCCTTTGGTCCACCCAATCCTTCGGGCCATTATGGCCTTCGAGCCACCTCAAGGCCTTCGGGCCACCTTAAGTGCAGATGAAAACCTGAAAACCTATAAGGAACAAGCTCTATAGGAGGATGGGCGAGGATATTTCACCACAGTTGAAGCTACATGGACTGTAAAAATGAGAGGGTATGGAACCTGCCATCAAGACCAGCCTATGCATGAATGGGATAAACTAGCCGAAAATCCATGCAACAGTGGAGAGATGATTTCACGATCAAGATGCTAGGGAGGAGCAGTTTCAAGTAGTTAGTCTGGGTTATTTGTAATGTTTGAAGTCTACGAGCAATGAATTCCTCTAAGGCCTACGAGCCATGTAATACTTACACCTATAGGAATTATAAGGGTTCCACCTCACCCCTTGAAAGGTGGATTATCAAAATCAATAAAAAAAATGAAGGCCTTTGGGCCATTGGATTGGACAAAAAAATATCATTATCAAAGGGCATATAACATAAATATAATATTAATATAATTTTATATGTGTAAATATAATTTAAATAAAGGTTATTAATAAAATAAATATTAAATATTAACCACAAAATGTAAGCCATCATTCAAGGCTTTGATAACTCCAAATTGTATTATCTTTTCATTGTATTTATTCTCTGAATATCATATCCATTATTCATTGTCAATGGAAAATCATTACATGCGGGGGAGAATCCAAGATGGTGAAATATTAACGATAGAGTAATGAAGATAATGGCGTTCACCCATGAGTCTAGTTATATGAGGATGTAATCAGTGGGCAAGAAGATGAAATCAAATGTTGATAGAACATGCTCACCCAACTGTTCATGAGTACCAAATATGATTTAAACCAGTAAATTTATTGATATTAATGTAAATTTAACATAATTAATATTTATTATGGATGATCGAAATTCTTTACATGCCACTAATTTTCTTTTTTAGATACTTTTATTCTCATAATTAGTTTTCCTGGTTCTTTTATTTATTTTCCAAGAATTCTTCCCCAAATATTGAATCATACCCCATGATTTTTCCAAAATTTGATGATTATATATTCAATTATTTTGGTTATACTTTAGTCTTATGTATCTCTTTCAAGGACTTTTAGTTCTACATGGATATTTGGAACAAATAAATATTTGTATTATCTTAAGTGGTTGTAAGATGTTCTTTAGTAGAGGATGATTAATTAATGGCATTGGGATCTACGTCGTGTTTTCCCATTTTATCCAGCCTAACTCACCATGTCTCTGTATAGGTGGTGTTAAGGGATCCAAATGTGAGTGAATTGTTTATCTATAGGTAAATAATTAATAATAAAAGATCTTTCCAAGGAAAAAAATTAACTACATCGTCAATATGAAAAAATAAAAACATAAAAAGGAAATAATATAAAAGAACACATTTATTGAAATAAAAAAAATAAAAAAATAAAGACAAATTTATTGGAAAATGGAAATACAAGGAATATATTCAAACACCATTTACACAAAAACATCTCCTAAATAATATACTACAACTACATTAATGAATACTAACCTATCTGCATCCCAAATTCCCATTTAATACTATCGGTCATCTAATGGTTTCGAGTGAAATGAATGTGTGCAGAGGTAGATGATATATTAAAATTTCATTTAATAATCGTTGTCTGAAACTAAGAGCGATGATCTTACACATAAAATTTTTATTTAATTTATTTAATATTTTATGAAATAAATATCTGGTCATAAGAACTTTCTTCATTGGAAAATATTGATCATCACAAAAGACACTTTCGAATTAACATTGTTGCATTATGATGATCCAAGGATAGAATCCCTCTAGTGGTGATCTACGTATTCTCTTATGATATCCGAGGAACACCACTCGATCTTTGGCTGCTAGTATGGTGTGTCGAATTACTTACATTTTTCTTTGTTGATCATTTTTTCTTTAGTCTTGAATAAATCTCTCTTGTAATTCTTATTCTTGAGGTAGAGAGAGGATGATTTGAGAGAGTATTCGTTATGTGCAATAATTATCTACTCTCAATTTTGGATTCTCTACATAATAAATAAAGTAACCTCTTAGTTGAGTTTGGATTTATGTTAAAATATTATTTAATTTAATACATACCATTAAATAACATTTATTAACATTAATAAATCCCATGAAGCATAATAATTATATAATTATTATTTTATGGTGTGTGCCAACTTGGACAATAAAAATATTATATAATGGTCTTCTCAATAAATATTTGTCCCCATACCCGATCTTGGTATGTTCAAACTCCTCTTATTTTTTTTGAATAAGTGAATAAATATTTTATTCATAAATAAATATTTTATTCACAACATAAAAAATTAATATTTATAAAAATATTCAATAAATAAAATAAATATTTTATTCAAAAACCAATGAATATTTTTTTTTAAATTTATGAGATCAATAAAATTATTCATTATACTTGAGAATAATATTTATTCCATTAATTAAACTAAAATAAAATTTAATTGAGATCAATGAAAACACTTAGTTTGATTCGTTCTTATTGTCATTAGTCGGGCTTACCTAAAGTCCAAGATTACTATCTTGCAATGGGTCAAGGAACCCAAGATAATGAACTTAATGTCACATCATCAACACCTATATACGATTGATAACTATAAAATATAATCTTTTGTTGGTAAGAGTAGAATAATCAAGATGGGGGAGGGGTAAATTTAATGTCTATTAAAATTTCTGTTTAGAAGGGTTTCTTAGAAGGTTTTATAATAAAAATAAATACAATCGAGTAAATCAATGTAATATTGTTATGAAAGTTTGACTGTTTAAATTACATCTCAAAAGATTAATTAATTCTCAGTAAACTTAATATCAGTTATTAATATTACTTTTGAATATATTCTAATAAGCGAAAACAATTATAACTTCTTTCCAAGATTAACAATCAATGTTAATCTAGCGATTTCTGAGTAATTCAGTAACACAGAGAAAACTATATTAAATAAGACAGCTGATATAAAACAAGTGGTTCAGTCTCATGCCAAGAACTAATCCACTCTAGTTTGATATCACCGACCACTAAGCAGTTTATATTAATAAACATTATCCACAACCTGGATCGGGGTAAACAACAGTGCATACGATTTTCTAGGCCACACGACTTCTTCCACAGTTCGTCATGGGTATAAACTAACAGGTCACACAAGGACTTATACCACACTTATCCATGGGAGTAAAAATGTGTAAAAAGATGTGAGAGGAAGTATATCTTGTATTCTCTAGTTTAATGCAGGATAAAATGTGTGTTTTAATACAGACACACACACACTACTCCAACACTAAAAAAATACACTATAGAGAAAAACTAATGAGATAATGTTAGAAGTGCTATGAGTGTTATTCTATGCCGCTCTGGACTTCTCGGATGATCCAGATACAAAAATCGAGTCCTCTTGCAAGAAAAAGAGTATTGAAAGTCTGGTGCTCTATTTTCTAGTTAGATCTGGTGAGTGTTCTTCATGGAGTTGGTATTGCGAAGATGTTCTTGAATCTAATATATGTAATTATATCTTTTTTATTTGTTAATTCTTCGTGTGTTCTTCAGATGTATCTTGTTTCATGTGTCGATTCCTTTTTTCAGAAAATTTTCATGCTTATTTGTTATCATGGGAACCTTTGTTTCTGGGCCACACTTCTCTTTTATTCATGGAGTGCGTGTGTTGGAGCTGACATGATACATGTATTCAGCACCTCGTACCTCATACTGTCAGGTGACATGTCAACAAAGAAACATTAATTATTTCAGTGAATTTAAAAGCATCAAATACGACTGTTAGAGATTAAATTGAAAAAGAACAAAAAAGATTAAGAAATGATGTCACAGAATGTCAGGAAATAGTGTCTATATAAAATGGTGTCTCGTTGCAAAAATGTATCCTTCTTTGTCTTTAAGTGATGAGAAAATCCTGATGGCATAGTTGTATAGAGATCATGAACCGATAGCAAAAATGCGGAGTCTGATCACAGTGTCTGGTCACGATGTCTTGTCATGGTGTCTAGGTCATGGTTTCTGGGTTACAGAGTTTGGTCATGGTGTCTGGGTCCTTTTCAAGAAAAAACATAACAATTGACAGACTCATAGTTTCTCAAACTTATCCAAATATCTGTATAAAGACTTAAAAAATGATAATCATAGAATGGAATAGACTCAATCATTAGTCAAAGAAATCAATTATTACACAAACTAAAAATAGTTTACAATAATTATGTAAGGCATAACTAATTCAACCATATGTACACATGATTTTTAATAGATTAAACAGGATTAACATTTTTTATAGAATATATAGGATTTGTGATCATTAAAACATGATTAACACATGAGGAGTCCAACAATCTCCCCATTTTTGATGATAACAAATCATGTGAGTGAGAGATCCATTCTTAGTTAATGTGTCTCTTCCTTTTCCTTAGTGTGCATATTTCTCAGTGTGCATATATCTCCGTGTGCATATCTCTCAATGTGCATATCTCTCCACCTTTTTGGATTATAAAAAATAATAATGAATAAATAGTAAATAAGAGGTTATAATGCATTAGATGGATAAAGAAGTGTCATTACAAACAATAGACAAAAAAATCAACAAGAGCCCTATAAAATCTAGTAGTCACTTTTCTTATACACTGGCTATCTTCTCTTTGCCTTTGGTAGTAGAATTAGGAGAAGCCATAAGAGTAGAGGTGAAAGTTGAATAAGGAATTGAACCAAATGATAGATAAGGTAAAGGGAGTCCATCAAAAATAGAAGGGTTCTCGGTAGGTGTAGTGGAAGACTGATGCAATTGTTGGTCAAGGATAATAGGTCGGATCTGACCCATATCCTGAGAGACAAACATAGAGATAGAGGAAAATGTAGTGGATGGTAAGGTAGGAAATCCAGGATTCAAGAGTGTAGCTATAGGAGCCACAATAGTCGTGCTCTGTACATGAATATAAGGCCTAAAAATCTTGATTAAGTCAGCAATAATCTCACCACCATATTGCATGGATTTCTCAATGTCATCCTTGTTCTCCAAAAACTTTTTCCATCAAAGGTTTGACATCTTTAAGCTTTTGGACTTGAGTTTTTAAAGCATTAGTGATTGGAGGGATTCACATATTCTTGATGAGGTACTTGAAATGGTTTTTCATGTCATGCTTTGAGAAGATTCTATTGAATTAGATTTCCAAATTATTTTTAATATCTTACTGAGCATCATTTGATATTTTTGAATGAATAATCATCAAACCAAGAACTCTGTCACTGTTTTTAACAACCTCATATAGAGACTCGTAGTCAAAGCCACTAAGCACAGATTGGAGTTATTCTTTCACAACTGTTTTGAGAAGGTCACTATACAAGGAGGGTTGAGGTGATTTTCTAGAGGCACTTGAAGCAGTAATAGCCGAATAAAGATATTTCGTTTGATTCAAAAATTTCTGGTGACAACCCCTATACTCATCAGTCAACTTTTTAAGACGAATAACAAGCTCACACATCTCTTGAAAAATTTTCTTATTTCTTTCATCTACCTAGTCATCATAGGAGGTCATATTAGGTTGAATTAGTGAGGCTACATTATGTGAAATATGACTACCAGTATCCTCAATAGTATGAGAAATAGGTTCCAATCTTGATTTCACCACTCTCTACACATCTTCAACCAAAGCTTAGAGAGACTTCACTTCATTAAATAATTGTTTTTTCTGAACTATGAAATCATAAATCTCATGAATCATCTGGGGATGAATCTACCATATGATATTTTCCAACAACCTGGAAACATCTCTTTTACTCAAATTTTTCATAGGAGTAGGTTGATTATTCATGATATTTTCTACCGCAGCCAATAGGGTAGCACCAAATGATTTCAAATCATCCTTACTCACCAAGGTAGAAGGTTCTTGTAAAGGTTCAAGAATAGAAGTTGACATAGGCTCAAGGTCCATGGCAGAGATAACATTAGGAGCAGATTCCAATTTCCATTAAAACATAGTAGATAGATCTATACCTTTATCTGAGAGTTCCTGGGAATCATTCATATCTGAATAACTAGGGAATTTATACCATGTATCAACTGATCTTGGACCAAATGGATTAGGCACTTCAACACTTTCCAGAAGGGGGGGGGGATTCTCCCCCTCAACAGGTGCATATTTCTCAGGATTGAGAGATTTAGATCCCTGATTTATTTCAAAGATTTCACCCCAATAGCCTCACCCAATTCATTTCTAGACAACTGAAATTCATGGTCTATTCTCTATTCTACAGATGGGATAATTTCAGGAACAACATGTTCCTCCACATGTTCCTCATAAGCAGCTTCCTCCGCAAGAGAAATATTTTCTTCTATATGCTCCTCTACAACATCTTTTTCACTTACCTTAGTATAAAATTCTTCTTTAGAATCAAGTTGTTCTTCAAGATCAGCAACTTCTTCAGGAACATGAATTTCCTTCTCAGTTAAGTCTTGGAGAATAGGTTCACTGTCTTTCTCCTCTAGAACTGTTTCCCCGGTTGGTGAAACAACCTCTTCATCTTCCTTATCAGAATACTCAACAATTCCACCTGGTTCCAAACCAAGATCAAAAATGTCTTTGGGACTTGAAGAGTGCTTCACCATATTGAACTTTTCATAAACCCTGTCATTATCTTCCACTCATGTTTTTCTCCATGGATTCAAACTAATTTTCATTATTTCTACTGTCACCTTTGAGATTCAAAATTTATATTCCTTAATGAATTCTTCATTGAGTCCATCCAACCCTTTAGCAAGAAGCATATCTTAGATTAATCTTGAGTAGAACAGGGAGGTTGACTTGGATGTTTTCTTGATCAACTCACACATATAGTGTATACCATATTTTCATAGGTAAATTTTGATTCCATTTTTCATGTGATGTATCAAAAATACATCCTGATACTTGACTGTAGAAAAATAACATTTTCTAGGGCCAATCATATTCTGAACAAATTTAAACAAATGTCTGGTTTCACCATCTAGATCAGCAGCTATAACTCTTCTTTTTTTTAATTTACATTTATGTTTCCCAATGATTCTTCCAAAACAAAGAACTCACTCCTAGGAGGATGACCTCTCCAGTAGTCCCCACAAATACCCTTATGAGATATCCTTAGGCATGCAACCCATAAACTTGAAGGAAAGGTACATCTATGGCCATAAATCTAACTTCTCCCAACAAAACCATATTCTGTATCAAAAGAAAATTGAATGTACTGATAAAACTGTGCAACTTGCTTTAGGTAAATCGGTCTATCCTCGTTTTTGAAGTAGTCCAGCCATCAATTCTCTCTTAACACTTTTGGTAATAAAGTTTTACTTGACATAAGACACTTGGGGAAATTTACTTTTTAGGCTCCACTATTCTCTTTATCAGATTTAGGCTCAAAGGATCATAATGAGCTAACTTCGGGGCAATTTTCATCTTATTCTTATAACTTTACTTCTCAAGAGTTGATGATGAAGGGATTTTCATTCTGTGAATTCAATGATGGTTTGATATATATATATATATATATATATATATATATATATATATTGAAGGAGGTGTTACAGTTTGAGAGAAGAGATCTTAGGTGAAGAGAAGAGTGAAACTTATTTCATTTTTAGGATTTAGGGATAAACAAAAGTCAAAAAATAAAAATCACATGAAATTAAAAGAACATAATAATTAATTACCGCAATATGGGTTATTAAATGTAAATAAAAAATAAAGAATCTTTATGGTGAGATCGTGAAAAAATTTTATGGAAAGATCAGAACTGGCTTTCACAGTGAGACCGTAATCGGCTTTCACAGTGAGACCGTAACTGTGTTATTTCTAAACTATGCAACCGTATTATTTGAGACAATTAGTGCCAGATAGTAACAGAGAGATAGTAACTATGTGACCATAAAACTGAAATATTAACCTTTAAGACAGTAACACTATTAACTTGTTAGAGTTATCTTAAGACAGAGACTTGTGAATCTATAAATAGTGAAACACTAAGCTATGAAACAGTACAATTACTACTTAAGATGTATCATTCCCAATTCATGTATGATGAAATATATTTTTTCAGAATTTAATGGTTTGGTGAATATATCATTTGGATGATATTTAGTTCTAATGAATTCCAAAGTGATATCACTGGTTTGATAATGATATCTCAAAAAGTGATGTCTTACATCAATATATTTTGTACTAGAGTGTGAAACAAGATTTCTTGAGATGTTTATAGAACTTATACTATCACAATTTATAGGTACATTCTTGAATTGATATCCAAAATCTAGTAATGTGTGTTTCATTCACAACATTTTTTCACAACAACAAACAGTAGCTATATATTCAGCTTCTGAAGTAGATGATGCAAGAGAGTTTTGTTTCTTACAACACCATGATACTACTGACTTTCCTAAAAAGTGACATATCCTAGAGGTGCTATTTCTATCTAACTTACAACCACTGAAGTCAACATTTGAATAACTAACTAACTCAAATTATTGCCCTTTGTGATAGAACAATCCTAGATTGGTTGTATGCTTAAGGTATTTTGAAAATTCTGTTAACATTATTTAAGTGTGATTCCATGGGGTTTTCTTGAAAATGAGCCCAAATATATTCATTAAACATAATGTCACGTCAGCTAGTAGTTTAGTTGAGTAGGATTCCAATCATCCCTCTGTAAGTGGGTTGATCAATATATTTTCCATCTTCATCAAGATCCAACATACAAGTAGTACTCATTATAGTGTCACAAATTTTAATGCAATACAATCCAAAATGTTTTAGAAGATTATTGTTATATTTTTGTTGATTTAAAATAATACCATCACTATTTTAAAATATTTGAAATCCAAGAAATAATTTTAGTCCACCAATTAAACTAATATCAAATCCATTTTGCATGATTTTAGAAAATTCAATACATAAATAATTTCTTGAAGATCCGAAGATAATATCATCTAAATAAATTTGAACTAATAAAAAATCATTGTAAATTCGTTTTATAAGAAGTGTAGGATCAACTATTCATTTTGTAAAACCTTTGAAAATAAAAAAAGTACAGAGTTTATCATACAAAGCTCTTGGAGCTTGTTTTAAACCATATAAAGTTTTTGATAATTTCAAAATATGTTTTGGAATATAAGTAATTATAAAACCAGGGGGTTTCTCAACAAAGGCATCCTCAGCTATATAGCCTTTTAGGAATGAACTCTTATCATCCATTTGATATAGTTTGAAATTCAGATGTGAAACATACGCAAGAAGAATTCTACTGGATTCAAGTCTAGATACTGGTGGAAAGGTCTCTTCATAGTGAATTATTTATTCATGACTATATCCTTGTGGAAACAATATATCCTTGTTTCTAACTATATTACTATATTTATCCACCTTATTTCTAAACACCCATCAAGTTCCTATGGTAAATGTTTCTTTAGTTCTTTCAACAAGATTCCAAAATTTTTCCTTTAAAACTGATTAAGTTCTTCTTGCATATCCATCACCCCAAATTCATCATTGATAGCATCATTAATGTTTTTAGGATCAAGTTTTGACAATAAGTCTTGATATTCAACCTGATTTCTAAGAGAAGATCTAGTTTGAGTTTCTTTATCTGAGTCTCCCCCAAGAGCATCTAAAGGATGGTTTTTAAGAGTTCTAACTACTCTAGAGAAAGAATGACTTGGGATTTTAGTTTCCTCAATTGGTTCAGGTTCATTGTGACATGAATCTAAATAATTTTCATAAGTAGATGTTTTCACAGATTCCTTCATAGGATGGTTAGTGGATTTTGAATTAATTTATAGATTTGATAAATCATCCTCCAGGTTCTCTATAGTGTTTTTAGGCTTATGTGGATATATTTCACCAAATTGAACATGGGTAGATTCTTCAACACATTTAGTTCGTTTATTAAACACTCTATAGACTTTACTAGAGATGGAATATCCTAAAAATATTCCTTCAACACTATTGGATGAAAATTTTTCATGATTGTCCATAGTGTCAATGATATAGACTTTGCAACCAAAAACATATAAGTTGATTACCTTTGGTTTTCTATTTTTCCAAAACTCATATGGAGTTATTTTAAGAATAGGTCTATTAAAAACTCTATTAATTATATATCATGATTTATGTACAAATGCAACCCAATAATAAATATGTAAGTCATATTCAGTATGCATGGTTTTAGAAATCCCTTACAAGGTTATATTTCTTCTTTCTACAACTCCATTCTGTTGAGGTGTTATAGGGGAAGAGAAATTATGACTATATATATTTTTAGAGAAAAAATATTCAAACCCTTTATTTTTTAACTCACGACCATGATCACTTCTTAAGAATTTAATTCTAATTCCACTAATATGTTTTTAAGTTTTGGAATATTTGGTAAAATGAGAGAAGACTTCACTTTTGTGAGACAAAAAAATGTCCATGTGTATCTAGAAAAGTCATTTACGTAGACATAAAAATAGTGATTCCCATTTAAACTAGAAACTCTAGATGGTCCAAACAAATCCATGTGAACAAGTTTGGGAGGTTGAGAAGGTGAATCTTATTTCTTAGTTAACTTTCTAAGAGAGTGAATATTACAGTGTCCCAGTGTCCTATTCCAATCTCGAGACTCTTTATGAAATACACTTAAACATGAAGCATAAAGTGGGACTAAATAATCTTAGTTAACATAATATAAATATTCATTTTTTATTGTAGAAAACAAAAATTATTTTTTTGAATTGAAATCATTGAAAGCATAATTTTCAAATTTTACCTGAAATCCATCATCACATAGTTGTGAAATACTAAGAAGACTATATTTCTGTCCATCAACAAAAAGTACTTTTGAAATTAAAACTAAGTTAGAGTTACCGATTTAGAAAAGGCCAATGATCTTCCTCTGGCATTGTCACCAAAGGTGAAATGTCCACCATCAATTTTTATTTAATTCTTAATGAATGAATATTCCTATATCATGTGTCTTGGACACCCACTTTCCGAGTACCATAATATTTTACAAGAGTACATTATGAAACATTCCTACTAAATAGTCAAATAAAAACATATTTTGGTACCCATTCTTGTTTGGGTCTTGTAATATTAGTGACAAGTGCTTCAGGAACTCATTTATGCATCATTGGATTCTTATAAGCATTATGCAATGTGTTTGAAAAATATACAGTATTTGGTCCAGAAAAGATTGAAATAGTAGAGAGTCTATCCTATTTTGATCTAGCTGAATGTTTTCCAGAACTAGGAGTAAAGCTGTATGTCCAAGATTTAGAGACAAAATTAGTTCTTCCAAAATTTATTTTACCATGTTGATAGTCAATACGCGTAGTTTATTTAGGAGAAATGTGTTTACATAGAATTTGTACTAGAGTATCTTTACCATTAGTTAATCTTTCTAGATAGTTTTCCAATTTCCACTTATATATATTTAGTTCATTGTTTTCTTTGAGTAATTGAGCATTTTCTCCCTTTCTACAGTAAGTTCAGATTTTACAGTTGAGGTAAGAGCACATTGTTTCTTTAAAGACTTGTATTTAACTTTTATTTCATTACATGTCTCATCAAGAATATTATAGCATACAAAAATTTCTTAATTGGACATATTTTCATA
Organism: Viscum album; assembly: GCA_963277665.1. Taxonomy (NCBI): domain Eukaryota; kingdom Viridiplantae; phylum Streptophyta; class Magnoliopsida; order Santalales; family Viscaceae; genus Viscum; species Viscum album. Next base: position 864,564,523 of record OY728134.1, on the reverse strand, counting down.
GTCACTATCATCTACAGAATAATAGGAATTCTGTATTTGAGATTCCAGTGTTACCTTAGATGTGTTTGTCATAAAATGCATATTGTTTTTGTTAGAATGTTCAACATGTGATGATTTTGAGTCACTTGAACTATGCTTATAAGCACTGCAAGTTTCTTTCATTTCCTTTTTATAAATTCTATCTTTGTCCTCATACTTCTTTTTGTACTTGTTCTTGGGATAGTCAGCGTTTACATAACTATTTCAATTACATTCACAACATACTATCTCATCAGACTTGTCACTTATTTTTCAATCTTTCTTTTAACTTCCCTTTTGATTAGGATTTCTGAAAAATTACTTCTTATTATAAAATCTCTTAAACCTTCTGGCTAATTGAGCCATCTCCACATCACTATTAGGTGATGATTATTCACTTCTAGAACATTCTATATAGACTTCCAATTTCCCTTTCTCTTTGTGTTTAGAAGTTGTGGTCTTGAATGAAACAAATTTTCTTTTGGGTTCATCCTCCTATTCCTTATTGACTTTCACCTCCTCTTCATACATCATTAGTTTCCCAATGAGTTATTTTACCGGTGTCTTGATGATGTCACATAACTCTCTAATAGAGACAGAGGTTCCTCTCTATCTGTTATGTAGGCATATGAGAATCCTCATAATTTATTCTTTGTTAGTAACTTCTCTTCTAATAGAGATAATTGTGTTGAAAATTTCGTTGAACCTGAGATACATGTCATAAATAGTGTCTTCAGGTTTCATTTTAAATTTATCATATTTAATAGTATATGTATTAAGTATCATTTCATTCCTACTAGATTCTCCTTCAGGTGAAACAGACAATGTATCCTAAATTTCATGGGCAGTTTTACATGCATAAATTCTGTTAAATTCTTCATCTCCTAAGGAGAAATATAAATAATTCATGGAATTGAAATTATTATTATAGGCAGTCATGGTTTGATCATCCCATGTGATTCTATCAGTAGCAAGAATCATATACTCATCTATAATTGAATACCAAATTTCAAAAACCCATACATTCAAAATGAATTTTCATTTTAATTTTCCATTGGGATTAATTGGTTCCATTAATGAATGGAGGTCTGTTTGTTTCATCACCTTCCAATATATTATCTATAATAAAGAACTACATTGAAATAGCTATTAATTTAGAGTTAACATAAATTTACAGATATTTAAAGTACAACTGAAATCATAGTTTAATATAGTCCAAAAACAAGGACATAAAACAATCCTTTGATACAAAAATTTGGTCAAAGTAGAATACACAAGAGGGGGTAAATTGAGTATCTATTAAAATTTATTTTTAAAATGATTTTTTAGAAGTTTCCCTATTAAAAATAAATATAGCCCAGATAATCAAAGTAATACGGTTATGAAAGTTTTACTGTTTAAATAAATTCTACAAATATTGATTAATTCTCTGTAAACATAATATCAATAATTAATATTACTTTTGATGATATTCTAATAAGGTAAAAAAATTATATCTTATTTCCAATAATAACTATCAAAGTAAATCTAGTGATTTCAAAGTTATGCAGTAACACTAAGAAAAATAAATTAAATATCACATCAGATATAAAACAAGTGGTTCAGTCTCAAGTCAAGACCTAATCCACTCCACTTGGGGTCACCTATCACCAACCAGTTTATATTAATAAACATGATCAAAAACCTGGATCGGGGTAAAAAAATGCATAGGACTATCCAAGTTACACGACCTCTTCCATTGTTCTTTGGGGGTATAAACTAATATTCCACAAAAGGAACTCTTCCACACTTATTTGTGGGAGTAAACATGTGTAATTTTTTTTTGAGAGGAATGATATCTTATATCCTCCAGTTTAATGTAGGGGACACTGTGTATTTTAATATAGACAGACACATTTCTTGAAAGATGAATACAATACTCAACAGAGAAAAAATAATGAGATAAGGTTACAAGTGCTCTGTGTTTTAGTCTATGAAGCTCTGGACATCTAGGATGAAGCATATGCAGAAATTGAGCCCTCATGCAAGAAATAGAGTGTCACAAGTCTGGTTCTCTGGTTTCCAGTTAGATCTGGCGAGTGTTCTTTGTGGAGTTGGTATTGAAAAGATGTTCTTGAATATGATCTATGATATTCCATCTTTTGGATTAATAAATTATTCATGTTTTCTCAAGATGTATCTATTTTAATGTGTTTGTTCCTTTTTTAGAAAATGTTCGTGCATATTTGTAATCGCACACACCCTTGTTTCTGATTAGCACTTCTCTTTTATTCTTGGAGTGCATGTGTTGGAACCAATAGGTTACATGTATTATGAACATCATACCTCATACTGTTAGGTGACATTTCTAAAAAGAAATAATAATTATTTTAGTACATTTAGAATATTCAAATATAACTGTTAGAAATTAAATTGAAAAATGAAAAAATAGATTAAGAAATGCTTTCACAGTCTATCTGGAAACAGTGTCTCCAAAAAACAGTGTCTCCTTGAAATGGTGTCCCATTCCTTGCCTTTGAGCGATGATACAATCATGATGGCATAGTTTTATAGAGATCAGGAACCAATGGCACATATTCGGTGTCTGATCACTGTGTCTGGTCACGGTTTTTGGGTCACGATATCTAGTCATAGTGTCTGGGTCATGGTGTCTGGTCAGTGTGTCTGGATCATGGTGTCTGGTAATGGTGTCTTGGTCCTTTTCTAGAAAAACAAAATAGATGGCAGACTCACAATTTCTCAGACTTAGGCAAATATCTATACACATACATAAATAGTGACATTCATTGAATGGGTTAAACGTAATAATTTTTCAAGAAAATCCATTATAACACAAACTAAAAATAGTTAACAATAATTATTAAAGACATTAAAAAACCAACCATCTGCACACATGATTTTTAATAGCTTAAACATGATGAACAAGTTTTACAGAATGTATAGGATTTGTTATCATTAAAACATGATTAACACATGAGGAGTCCGAAATCGTTTTTTCAAAATATCACATCATTCGTGTTTCACATCTGTGTCACCAACCTATATGTTTGATATGTCTTTCTTTGACACTCTATAATAAATATTTTGTTACACAATTTCCATGGAATTTAATGCTATGGTTCCATTCCAATAAAATGGATAAGATATAGCTTCTTTAAATATGTAAGGGACAAATAATTCTTTGACTTATTTATTAATGACATGTCACTCGTGATGCACCAAATGTATCCAACTTCTCCATGAAACATCATCATCATGGATTATAAAATACATCTATGTATGCGTGTTATAACATGAATTAATAACAATATTAATGTATAAAGACTATCACACACTCTTGTAGATAGGAATATCCAATGACATAAAAACATAAATAATTTATATTGGTAGGTCTGTTCTCATAATCTTCCATCATGGAGATTACCAAGTGTAAACTTCATGAGAATAAGCCTCATCTGCTTACGGGTACTTGCACCTAACATTATATGTACTATGTGTCCCATCATAGTGCATTATCCAACCATATAACATTATTTGAGAATATAATCATAGCACATCATGTTTCTCATCACAGTAGGGAACTTATATGACCTTATCAATGAGACATAAACTATTGGATATTATTAAATTCAAGTCACGCAGAACAAAATAAAATATGTAATAAGATGTTTGATTAATATTCAATACATTTAATATACATGTAATCAAATTAAAAATAGTTGTTCCTAGGACACCAACTCCAACAAACTCCCACTTGGACTAGAGATAATTTCCTATGTGCTTTAGTCGGCTAGACCTCACATGATAGTCATGTTTCTACAGAGTTAAGTCAAGGGGTCCTCTATGTTGGCTTCATTGGAAATACTTCTCACTGCAACTTCACCTCTCTACGAAAAATCCCTCAAGAGATGATACTTCTAAAGTATGTTCTTAATCCACTGATGTGGCCTTGGTTCCTTTTCAAGGTCCACCGTAGTAATATTATCACAATAGAGTGTTATAAGATCTTTACTACTAGATACATCATCAAGATCTTGGATGAAGATTCACATCTATACTGATTCTTTAGCTGCCTTAGAAGCTGTAATATACTCTGACTCCACTGTAGATTCTACAACCAAAACATGCATTAAACTCTTCCTGTTCAAAAAACCTATTTTACAAGGGAAGTTGTATCCCATTTGTGACTTCATGTCATCTTGATCAGTTTAGAAACTGGCTTGTGCATATCCTTTGATGACTAGTTCTTTATCTCCTCCATAAACCAATAACATATCCGTAGTATGATTCAAATACTTAAGTATAGTCTTGACTTCCATCCAATGGTGATCATCTAGATCATCTTGATATCTTCCAACCACACTTAAAGCGTAGATGAAATTTAGCCTAGTACATATCATAAAATACATGAATCACCCAATAAATGATGTATATGGAATCCTTATCATTCAGTTTCTTTTCTCATGTATTTATGGAAAAATTTTCCAAGAATAAAAAATTCCATGTTATGTTGACCACAATCCCCTCTCGGATTCTTCCATACATAATCTCATTAATATCTTATCAATTTATGTACTTTTACATAGATCAATAAACCCCTTGGATATATCACAATGGATATTAATCCCATGAATGTAGGATATCATTCCCAATTCCTTTATAGAGAATAATTTATTCAGCCATTCCGTAATAGAATGTAAGACTAGTATTTTGTTTCCAATGAGTAATATATCATCAAAATATACTATTAAGAAAACGAATGCACTCCCACTAAACTATTTATAGACACATGGATCACATTAGTTCTTTATGAATCCAAATTATGTTATGGCATCATCAAAAATAATATTCCCTGAACTGGATTCTTACTTTAAACCATAAATGTTTCTTTGCAACTTTCATACCTTTTTTACATCCTTTGAAGTCACAAACCCTTTAGGTAGTGACATATAGAAATATTCTAAAATGTTCTTGTTACAGAAGGCTTTTTTATGTCCATTTTCCAAATCTCATAATCATGGAAAGTCGTGTTGGGAAGTAGAATTATAATGGATATAAGAATTAAAACTGGTGAACATATTTCTTCATAGATGATTCCTTGATATTATTGAAAACATTTTTCAACCAGTCGCACCTTATAGGTACTGAATTTTCCTTCCATGTCCGATTTCTTCTTAAAAACCCATTTTCAAACAACAAGATTATATCTACTGGAGGGTCTAGAAAAATAAAAATTTGTTCTGGTACACGAAATCCGTTTCACAATTCATTTCTTATTTCCACTTGGAAAATTTTGTTCCACTTACTAATTGTGTATAGTTTATAGGATATTTATTATCAACTAATAACGAGTCATCATCTTCAGTGACTACAAAAAAATACTATTCTGGTTCTCTAACCTCTCTAGTACTCCTACGTAGTAATTGTGTCTCTAGAACAATTTCTTCTTCCATGGGGCTTTGGGGGATTTTTTCCTATTCCAAATCGAGTGTATCATGATCCTATACTTCATCGAAGTCTATCTCTCTCCCACAAACTCTTTTAGAGATAATTTCCTCCTCAAGAAAGGTGGGATGTATTTCAACCACAACCTTTTTTTCTGATGTATTTTATAGGTAATATCCATTTGTTTCTTTGGGATATCCTATAAAGATACACTTTATGCCTCGGGGTGCAATCTTATTACCTGAAAAGGCCTTAAAAAATTCTTCACAACCCCACACATGTATGTAGGGAAACACATATTTCGTTCAATTCTATAATTGTTATGGTATACCATCTATTTCTTTAGTTGGAACTCAATTTAGTACATATACCACATCTTATAATGCATATCCCATAAAGGATAATGGAAGTATCACATGAATCATCATTGATCTCACCAGGTCCAACAAGGTTATGTTCCTCTTTTCACATACAACATTCCATTGAGGAATATAAGTAGGATTGAGTTGAGATAAAATACAAAAATCCCATAAACCATCAATGAAGTCTTGATTAAGATATTCTCCACCATGGTCTGAGCAGAGTTTCTCAATCTTCTTACCAATATGGTTCTAAACTTCATTCTTGTATTTGTTGGATTTATCAAAAGATTCAAACTTATAGATCATTAAGTAGACATATCTATATCTACTAAAATCATCAGTAAAAGTTATGAATTATGAGTACCCAACACTTTTATCAATAGGAAATGGTCCACATACATCTTTATGAACTAATTCATAAAGCTATATTTCCCTTTCACCTTTCCCACTAAATGGAAGTTTAGTCAATTTTCCTTGTAAACATGCATGACATAAACCAAGTGGTTTTAGTTAAAAAGTATCTAAATATCTATCTTGATGTAATTTAGTCAATCGTGACATAAACAAAGTAGTTTTAGTCATTTTCTCACTAAATGGGGGTTTAGTATTTTTTCCTTGCCAACATGCATGACACAAACCAAGTGGTTTTAGTTCAAAAGAATCTAAATATCCATCTCGATGTAATTTAGTCAAGCACTTTTCATTTACATATCCAATGATGCCAAAGTTGGGTGTGGTGTGATTCATGTGAAGTAACTTCATTATCTATTTCCATTATTTGGTTTGTGTAATCCAAAACATAAAGATCATTATTTAAATGTGCCTCACCATAACAATTCTATCTTTATAATATAAATAACATTTATTCTGAAAGTTGAAATTAAATCCATCCATATCAAGTCTGGATACATAAATAATATTTTTGGTAACTAAAGGAACATAATAAAATCACTTTAAATCCAATATTATTCTGGTCAACAACGTGAGGTGGTAGTCCCCGGTAGCTATAATAACAAGTTTAGATACAATGGATGCTCGAAGATCTTCCTATACACAACCAATATTTCTAAATCTACTTAATTACTATATTTGAATATATATGTGAGAACCATAAGTTGATTCTAATACCCAATTTATTGAAACATATTAATTTCACTTGATAACAAATTCACTTGAAGCTTCCCCTTGATTCATTGGATGGGTGTAGTTTTTCTTCCAGTGTCCCTTTTTTCCATATGCGAAGCAGACAACATCCTGTCCCCTTACTTTCCCCTTGGTCTTCCTCTTCTTGGAAGGCCATGAAGAAGCTTTGGGATTAAATACATTTCCTTTCCCTTTATATTTGTTCACCATAAGTATGGAATGTTTTTCATGCTTCGTATCCTTATTTACTAGATGAATAAGACTAAGAACATATGGGAGAGACCTCTAAATGTTTTTTATAATAAAATTCACAATAAATCGAGAAAGGTGCCGAGGGAGTGATGTCAGAATGAGGCCAGTTCCTCATTTTTTTGGGAGTTTAAAAACTAGAACATATAGCAACTCAATGTATCCAATGATCTTGACTACTTGAGGCACGATTGGGGAACCCTCTCAAATATTCCTCTTAAAGGGTTCCTTTGAAATATCAAACTATTCTTGTCTAGCTCTACCTTGGTAAAGAATATAAAGGTGAGAAAGCATACTATACAAATCTATGTTTTCATGATACTTCACTTGTTCACTAGATATTAATGATAGCATAAAACAATGAATATAGACTACATCACTCATCTGCTTTTAAAAGAAAAGGAACTCTTCACCACTTGCCTCTTTTGTTTGTAGATCAATCATTGAAGATTCTAGCATGTAAGATTTATATTCATGGAATAGCCCAACCCAATGGCTTATAAACCACTCATGGAAGTTTCTTCAAGTTATGGGGTTATCTTTACCCAATATTGATCATAGGGATAATATGGATGAGGAAATTTTCATTTTATTCTACAACAAAAAAGTGAAAATTATTAGTAATTTTCCTGATTACAAAACAAGTGAGATATAATAAATAAAATGTTTTATTTATTAATTTAAAAAAATCTTCCACTATATTATCATGTCTCAATAACCCTCACCATTGAATTTAGAATGTTTTTGCTTTAACATTACTATGGAAAGGATCCCAATTACTTTTATTAGTGATCCATACATTGGACATGAAAACCATAATAATTCAATTAGGTAGGTGATCTTGTCAATTATAGACTTTCAACTCTTTGATCCATTTAGAGGAATCCCCTATCTTGAAATCCAGATTTGGACTTCCTCAACACTTGCCTCCAAATTTTTATTGAATAGACTTTGGCTGTTAAACTAAATAAAATTTTGGTTAATTTAACCCAAAACAAATCTCATGAGAACTCCCCAATTAATGTAAGTGTCGAGACTTTGATCATGTACTACACTTACTTCTGTAGTTTCATTCCCAATCAAGTAATGGAAGGCTTTGTATGACATAATATTTAATTAAAGGATTTTAATTTATTATTCATAAATTTTAAATTATTTTATCATTTACACATCTTGTTAATATTAAGTGTTGTTACTTAATTAATTAACAATGTTGGATAAAATATGTATGCATAATTAATTTATTTAATTTTTAACATTTCAAATTATTTAATTTAATTATGTGATCATAGCCTTGCATCCAGAAAATAAATAAATTCATAGACATAAATAAATGATTAATTAAATGACATGTTCATGAGCTTTATCTAATATTTGATTTAATGAGATTACATTAAATAATATTTGACCTAGGGGAAATAACTCCTATTGTCGGTCTTGGATTGAGTTACAACATTCAAGCTTCCCACCTATGTATCATCTGTGTTGGCATCATTATGGTTTCATCTTGAACCACCTACACATGCCATGAGATGCTCCATTAATTATAAAAATTTATTACTCACACATAGGTTAGGGGAACCAAATAGTTGGTTAAAGGGGATTACATAAATATCCTTGGACACACAGGTCCAACATAATAATAGAGATAGAGATGAATCACATGGAATCATTTAATTTAATATTAAATAATTTCAAACTCACACAATAAATTAAATTAAAACATCCAACATATACACATTTATTAGCCAATCTCATGAATGGGCATACATACAACGGATAAATAAAAGTAAATGGATAAAATTAATTTATTCATTCATTCTTTTACTATTTAAGGTAAACACGCTTCCATTAACTAATTAATATATTAATTAATTAATTACCATTAATATTTAATGATAACCCAATCTTATTTGGATATACTTATCATTAATGGAATTCATGGAAAATAGAAGGCATAAACAATAATGACATACTAATTACAATAAATTAATTGATCATTTTAAATTATTTAAAACCATTATTAAATTTTCAAACACACACTTGTCTTCCAATCAAAAAAATAAGGGTTTAATTATGAAATTTTTATATTTAATGTAATATTAATTTTTTCCTTTAATGGGAGACTAGACTCCATGTAAATGAAGCTACATTCCATATACCTCGGTTTCTGTATATCCATGTCACACACCTGGTGCTTTGATGTGTTAACTCGGTCAGACTACATGGTGTGTACATGCCAGTTACACACCATGTATCTTCTTAACATGTGTCAAGTTGACCCTGTCCACACACGATGTGCAAAAAAGAACCACTGTAATTAATTTCATGAAGTATATAGATACAATGTGTATGAGCATAAGAATTCTTCTTCAACTGCATGTTGTGAAACCCAGTTTTACTGGGAAAAGAATTGACACTTCTGGAAGGAATCAATATTCTTACATCATTTTTTCTTAAACCATTAAGAAAATGAAACTCTGAACAGACATGATTAATATGCCGATAATATGTTAATTCATGTCAGATTGATGATATAATAACTAGAAATGAAAATCTAACCAAAATTGAATATAGATCAGAAATAAAATAAATAATTATAAAAATAAATGTGACCACTCTTGTAACGTCCCGGTTCCGGGTGCCACTCAACGGGTTCCCCGAACCCAGTTTGCCACATGACCTCAAGAACATTCCCCCAAACACCAGAGGCTTTCGACATACAGCGAGGGCCGAGGTCTGATAGTGGGGAACCTATGAGCTCATTTTTCAAAGTGTAGTGCATAGTTTACGCACTATCAGACCTGGGACCTCGCTGTTAGTCGGTAGCCTATGGCGTTTGGGGGAACGTGCTTGAGGTCACGTGGCGAACCAGGTTCGGGGCACCCATTGAGTGGCACCCAGAACTGGGACGTTACAAAGTGGTATCAGAGGAGTTCTTTTCTTTGACTTACTATTTAAAGCTGTAGTCAGGGATATGAAGAATGATAGTTGGTAATAAGCTATGCCAGGGCATAGCTAACCTGTTTATAGGGAAAATCCAATTTACCTCATGCTGGAAATTTACTAATTTTGAAATTTCTAGTTGATTTTATTTCACCGTTGGGTGACGCACTTGAGATTGTGCAGTTTATAATTTATCTGTGGGTTATTTTTAGTTGCAACCTGATGAGATGAGGGTATGCCCTCACATGCATCATATAGGCACATGTTAGATATCACATTCTAGACATAGTTTCCATGCCATGTAGGTGCATTAGAAATTGAATGTTGTTGTGATAGTTGTTGTGCTAGAAAATAATGTTGTTGTGATAGCTGCTCGATAAATACCTGCTTTGTGATCGGGTATTTTCTTGTGTGATCCTGTTTATAGAATGGATGCCAAACATTGGTTTTTGTGGAGTATGGGCCCCCATTGATCGGAATTTGGGGGATCATTAGCTGTTTATTAGTTATGACATAGACAAGATGTCAAACTTTGATTCGTGGGGACTATGGGCCCTCACAGTTCGGAATTTGACACTTAGGTTTTGTTTTTCAGTATTTTTGGGTTCTGGGGATGTTTCTGAGGCATACTGTCCAGAAACCTAGTATACACGCTGTGTAGTATTTTTAAACACGCCGTGTATGAACTTATGTTCAGGAAGAAAAATAATAAACATTTTGAGTACATGATGTGTACCTAGAGTACACGCCGTGTAGTCTTTTCCCGTGTCACAAACTGTGTTGGCGGCGACAAAGGGAAGGGAAGATCTTGGGGTGAACACGCCGTGTATCTTTTGTACACGCCGTGTAGTGTTGACCCAAAGTTCGGCTGTGTAACTAACAACACGGGTCGGTGAACTCATGTATAGAACACGTCCTGTCAATGATGAACACGCTGTGTAGTGTGACCTAGGGACTCAGTCATGTAACTAACAACATGGGTCGGTGTCACCTCTCCTTGAACACGCTGTGTACCTATGGGACATGCCATGTAGTCTTGTCTGAGGACAGACCGTGTGGACTTAACCGTGTGGCTGGGAAACGTGGTGGTGTACATGCCGTGTGCGGGTGTAATACGCCGTGTAGTGTCATGCCGAGTAGTCGTCCATGTCACAAATGACACAGGCAGTTGGAAAATTTCACCATACATGCTGTGTAGATATTATACATGCCGTGTAGTTTTTGTTCAACGGGAGCCATGTGGCCTAGTCGTGTGGAAGGACCCGGGTAGGGGAAGAAAAGTTAGGTACATGTCGTGTAGTTAGTATACACACTGTGTAGTCTTATTTTGAAAATTTTGAAGGCCTTCTTCCTCATGTTCCCTTTTTGGAATCTTCGTTTTCAGTCTTGATAATCTTGAATCTAAGGTGTGTTTTGACCTTGTAGTGGTATGCCGCCTAGACGACCACACGTTGTTTTCCAAGAGAGTGGCAACGAGTAAACTCCAATGATGGTGGTCCATGGGCTACCGGTTGATCCTCCGGCAGTGCCAGATGCAGCGCCGGCTATTATACTGGACACAGGCACAGATGCGCAGTTCCGTGAAGGCTTTATGCGGTTCATGCAGACCTTTCAGGGAGCACTGTAGGCTGCCACATCTATGGCCGAGCTGACTCGTATCTTCTAGTAGCAGCATCTGTCAACATTTTCTAGGGATGGAAGACCACAGGCTGCGGAGTCTTGGATGGGGTTGATGTAGACTATTTTCGAGCATCTTGAGATGCCTCCAGGGCAGAGGGTCCAGCCTGCGACTTATATACTGCGTGATTCCACGAAGAGGTGGTGGGATGTTACCACCCAGTCATAGCATCACAGAGACATGGTGTGGGAAGTTTTTCATGAAGTCTTCTATGACTTCTTTTTCCTAGAGACGCTGAGGGTAGATAGAGCTCGAGAGTTCATGAATCTGAAGTAGGGCTCTATGTCGGTGATGGACTATTTCTCTCATTTCACCGAGATTTAGAATTTTTCACCCGTGCTGGTGGGTGATGAGATGTTGAGAGCCAGATGTTTTAAGGATGATCTTCGTTATGACATCCGAGTGCTGGTGAATGTTTTCAGGTTTCCTTCAGTACATGCTATTGTGAACCATGCACTGATTACAGAGAGGAACCTGTGGGAATCTAGTGGTGTGGTCCAGGGCGGTTCAGCACCAGTTACTGGTATTATTTCTTCTAGCAAGAGGAATAGATAGATGGACTTCTCTCAGGGTAGAAGTACCAGTCATAAGAATGCTTCAGGTGGCCAGGTAATGTACTACCAGTGTGGTAGAGAGGGGAACAAGAGGCCATAATGTCCACATGATCCAGTGGAGTTCCGAGCTTGCAGCAAGATGGGTCATCTACAACACTTTTGTAGGGTGTTTCCACCAGTGGCTAGTGAGAGGGGTTCTGTGCAGACTCTGCATGCAGGAGCAGGACCAGTGGATTCTTACCAGTCGGGGAACTGGAATACGTCAGGGCATGCAGGTAGAGATGGTGGTCGTGGCCATGGTAGCTAGACACCAGGATCTCAGAGGCAGCAGGTCGGGATAGCTCAGGGTAGCCAGGCTGTGTCTCAGAGCCGCGGCACTAGGCAGACATACGTAGTGCAACAGACCCAGCAGGAGCAGGATCCCAGACCTTCTACAGTCAGAGGTACTATTCTAGTAGCTTCTGTCTTATCTTCAGTACTTTTAAATACGGGTGCTACACATAGTTTCATATCTGTACCCATTGGGGAGAGCCTTGGGATCTGTTTTTCTACTTCTTCTGATATCATAATGCAAGAAACTCCATTGGGGACTAGAATGGCTGGTGTGCTTCAGTTCAAGGAGTTACCCCTTGAGGTTGGTGGGTGTCACTTTTTATGGGACCTCTATGTCTTAGAGATGATGAGATATGTCATCATTCTCGGAATGGACTGGTTGTTTCCCATCCGTGAATTTATAGACTGCTATCGTCGTAGGATGCGTTTCATGTCACCAGAGGGCGGAGAGTTTCTATACAACGGAAAATGGGATGTTCATGATAGTCGAGCTGGACCAGAGCATCATGGGTGAGGTGGAGTCACAACCCAGATTTTGATTTTGTATCTAGATGACCAGGGGACTTGTCAGAAATATTTCCCTGTAGTTGTTGATCATTTCAGGGATGCCTTCTCAGACGACTTTTTAGGTCTACCTCCGGAGTGAGAGTTGGATATCTCTATTGAGCTGGTTCCAGGAGTAGCACCAGTGTCCATTCCTCATTATAGGATGGCCACGCCTGAGTCGCAGGAGCTCCAGAGGTAGTTATAGGAGTTACAGTCAAAGGGTTTTATCCGACCCAGTACTTCTCCCTGGGGTTCCCTGGTCCTTTTTGCGAAGAAGGCGGACAGCACCCTCAGACTTTGCATGGATTATAGGAAGCTGAACCAGTTGATAGTCAAGAACTGATATCCTTTTCCGAGGATATATGATCTTTTTGATCAGCTTCAAGGGGAAAGAGTGTTATCGAAGATTGACTTGAGATCCAGATATCATTAGCTGCGCATGAGACCATCTGATACACCGTTTACGGCTTTCGGAACAAATATGGTATGTACGAGTACTTGGTTATGTCGTTCGGACACATGAACGTGCCGGAAGTTTTCATGGATCTGATGAATCGTGTGTTCCATCCTTATCTGGATTCTTTTTTGGTAGTATTCGTGGACGACATCTAGGTGTACTCTCACACTCAACATGATCATGACACCCATCTTGAGATCGTATTACGTACACTGAGAGAGTATCAACTATATTCTAAACTCTCAAAGTGACATTTTCGGATAGACCAGATTCACTTCCTGGGTCATATCATCTCATAGGAAGGAGTTGTAGTGGACCTAGAGAAGGTGAGAGCAGTAGTTTCCTGGGAGGATCATAAGAATGTGTTTGATATACTGAGTTTCTTGGGGATGGCTGGTTACTAAAAACGCTTCATACATGACTTCTCCCACTTAGCAGCACCATTCAAAGGTCTGACTAATAAAGGTGTGAAGTTCGTTTGGTCAGAAGCCCGTGAGACATCGTTTTAGGACATGAAAGGAAGGTTGACTTCAGCACCGATCCTGATACTCCTAGAGCAGGGGAAGATCTATACAGTTTACTATGACGTATCAGGTATTGGGCTACGAGCAGTGTTGATGCAGGGCGATCGAGTTGTTGCATACGGGTCTCGGCAGTTGAGGCCACATGAGAGGAATTACCCAACGCATGATCTAGAGTTGGCTGTAGTTGTGCATGCGTTGCGCTGTTGGAGACATTATCTATTGGGAGAACATTTTGTGGTTTTCACCGACCACAAAAGTCTCAAGTATATCTTTACTCAACGTGACCTGAATCTGAGGCAGAGGAGCTAGGTCGAGTACCTACAGTCCTTCGATTTTGAGCTTGCCTATACAGCTGGTAAAGGTAATGCAGTAGTTGATGCACTGAGCTGGAAGACTCAGATACAGGTATTGCAGGAGGCCAGTGGTGAGTGGCAACATATGGCCTTGTTCTCTGAGATGCCTCTGGAGTTTCATGACAATAAGGGGCAGACCTATCTTTCAAATTTAGCTGCAAACTCTACCCTCTAAGATAAAGTGAGGATGAGCCATCTATCTGATTCAAAAGGCCTAGTTCTATGGGAGTCGGTGGCCAGTAAGAACCCTCCTACTGATTGGACGATCGGCGATGATGAGGTTGTGCATTTCCATGGACGTGTATGGGTTCCATGGGATATACGCGAGGAGCGGATGCGGGAGTTTCATGCTTCAACGTGGGATGTTCATCCCAGGGTTACCAAGATGTTCTGAGACATGAGATTTCAGCACTGATGGCCGGGTATAAAGAAAGATATAACTGGTTTTGTTAGGAGTTGTTCCACCTGTCAGCAGGTGAAGGTGGAGCACCAGAGGCTAGCCGGACTATTACCGCAGTTACCCATTCCAGAGTGGAAATGGGATGATGACGCGATGGACTTCGTGAAGGGTTGTCGTGGTCACCTAGAGGAAACACTATCGTGTGGGTTGTTGTGGACATACTCACGAAGGTAGCTCACTTTTTTCCGATTAAGGCGACCTTCGGTGTTGACGAGCTCAGAAGGTTGTATATCCGAGAGATCGTACTCCTTCATGGGGTCCCTCATTCTATAATTGTAGATAGGGATGCCTGTTTTACGTCTCATTTCTGGAAGAGTTTTCAGAGGGAATTGGGTACACATGTGCTTCTGAGCATAGCATATCACCCTCAGACCGATGGCTAGTCAGAGCATACGATACAAGTGCTTGAGGACATGTTGCGTGCATGCGTCTTAGACTTTGGGGGCTCTTGGGAGAAGAATATACCCCTAGTCGAGTTTTCCTATAACAATAGTTTTCCGGAGACTACTGAGATAGAACCATATGAGGAATTATATTTTAGGATATACTAATTACCTTTGTTGTGGTTAGAGGCAGGTGAGGCAGCTTTACTGGGACCACGTCTCGTACATGAGACTTCTGCACAGGTCCAGTTAATTTAGAAGCGTATTGCTACCGCGCAGTCTCATCAGAAGTCTTATGCTGGTCGCCATAGACGACCTTTAGAGTTCGTGGTCGGGGATAAGTTTTTCTTGCATGTTTCACCAAGGCTGGGACACAGACAGATCAGGAGATAGGGTAAGCTCTCACTGAGGTATGTGGGGTAGTTTGAGATTCTTGAGAGAGTCAGTCTAGTTGCCTATCGGTTGCAGTTACCACAGAGGTACCAAGCCATGAACGACGTCTTCCATGTGTCTCAGTTGTGCCGTTATCATTCAAGCACGTCTCACATCTTTCATCCTGAGGAGGTTGAGCTTCAGATTGATGCGTCCTTTGAGGATAATCTGATTCGTATCGTTGATAGGGGCACAAAGGTTATACGAGGCCGGTCAGTTCCTCTCGTACGGGTGCTATGGAAGCATGGACGAGTGCAGGATGAAACCTGGGATCGGGAGACCGACGTACGTGCTCAGTGTCCAGAGCTGTTCTGAGCTATATCATCGCCGCCATTGGATGGGAAATTCGAGGACGAATTTCTTTAAGGGGGGATGTTTGTAAGAACCCGGTTCTTATCTTTGAGGTACGAGTTTCTTCTATTCTCATTTCCATAAGTGTTTTTATGAAAATAAGGAAAATGGGGAAAAATCCAAAATTTTGGAACTACACGCCGTGTAATTTTCCACACGCCGGGTACTTTTGGCAGTGTGGAATGGGTACACGGGGCGTGTAACCATGTCGGCGATGAAGGGTGTAGGAACCGACTACACACCATGTAGTGGTCCTTTACACGCAGTGTAGTCAGTCGGCATGCCAAAACAGAAAGGTGGTGGAGCAGCCACCAACTGGGTGACGGTACATGCCGTGTACTCATGAGTACATGCCGTGTACTCATGTCGACGGATGAACAGTTTGGCAGTTCCGCCAGAGGAACAATTAAATGAATAAATTACACGTCGTGTACTTGGAATTACACGCCGTGTACTTTGTTTTTTTCACATAAATGGGAAGTATCCTCCCCTGTTCATAGGGAAGGCTTAGAACCGGACGAGAGGAGCGGAAGAGGGAGGCCAAACATTGGGAGATCCACCGATCAAGCATTTGGAATCTGTTTCCTCCTAGAACGATCTCGTTGGAATCGCGCGGGTATGCCCTCCCTTCTCCTTGCGTGTTGCTTACCAATTATTCCCCTAACGGGATTTATTTTAGGTTAATAGTATTTTATTCTTTGTCTGATCTACGTCATAATTGGTAATTTCTGGAATCAACGGTCATGTATAGAGCTCGTTGGCATATAAGGTAGGTGGCTTGGTGGTTGTTTTTTTTTCAAATGCCGTGTGTTTTGTGCGTTTTCGTGCCACGAACCCATGTTGGTGGTGTCGTGTGGCTGAGGCCATAGATATTATAAATACCTATATTTAAATAAGTGATTTAAATGTAATATTAAAATGTTGGTTGGGATCATTGCTTGGATCCAGAACCACCCCGGGGGTGTGTTCCACTGTTTAGCCGTTTGGCCAGGAAACCCGAGGGTATGCCTTTAATGTAGTAATTGTAGAATTTCCTTCAAGAGTAATTGCTTGTTTACTTCTTGCTTACATGTTGGGCATGACCCGGTTACCTATCTAGCCTGAGGGAATTGTTGAGATTATTCTATGGGCATTGCACTATTTAGCCTGAGGGTAGTAGTTATTTCGGCCTGAGGGAAACTTCTTCCGTGCCTGTGGGCAGTTGATTATGTGCCTGTGGGTGACACTTCCTACGCTCGAGGGCAATATCCATATTCCTGTGGGCAGTTTCTTGTGTTGGATACTCTTTACGTGAGGGTATGGGTTTACATGTCTGAGGACATTACCTGTTTACTTAGAATATTCACTGTGGTGATATTTTAAATTAAATTAATAAAAAGGATATCAAAATGGAAATATAATTGGTTAAGTTAGTTACTTTTAGTACTGCTTAATTTTATTTCATTTTACTGCTTCACACTTTTGTTGCATGTTTTACACATAGTTGAGCATGGGCCTTTGGTGGGTTCCTACTGGGATTTATTTCTCACACCCTGTTTGGGCCATGCTTTTCGGCCAAAACAGATTACGTTGCTGCATGTGTAGATATAAGAAAGAGTCACTATACAGGTACATGATTGTTGCTGAGGAGTAGGGGAGCATGGGACCGAGCTCTGCCTCACAATGCTACCGGCTGATTTGTTCTGTTTTTCTTTCTTGTACTTGTATTGTACTGTATTGATCTTGTACCATGTTCTGGCTCTTTTAAAGAATAGTGACATGCTCCATCTTCTCATATATATATGACTTCTGGTTCCCATTTTATCCATTATCAATTTTAGTTATATATGATTCGTTATTTCTTCCTCTATTATCGAATGTTTTATTTAATTCCGCTGCGCTACACTTTGACAAATGAGGCCATAGTTTCCCCACTATCAGACCTAGGCCCTCACTGCTAGTCAGCAACCTCTGGCGTTTGGGGTAATGCGCTTGAGGGCACGTGGTGAACCAGGTTCGGGGCACCCATTGAGTGGCACTCGGAACCGGTACGTTACAACTATGATACCGCATGACAGCTCTAGGTGTAGTGGAAGTGTGCGTAGGTGGGCGATATATTAAAATTTATTTTAATAATATTTCTCCAAAACCAAGATCGAGGATCTTCCACATCAAATTTATAATTAATTTATTTAATATTTGAAGTAACAAATAGATGGGATGAGAAGATTTCTTCATTGGATAATGTTGATCATTTGAAAAGAGTCTTTTAGATTACCATTGTTTCGCTCTGAGGTTCCACGGATAGAATCCCTCTACTGGTCATCCAAACATATTCCTATAATCTCTGAGAAACATCACCCGATCTATGGGTGCTAGTGTAGCGAGTCAAATGTCTTAAATTGTTCGTTTTTTATCGCACATTCTTCCGTCTTGAAAAAAATCTTTTCTTTACATCTCATTATTGTGAGGGAGAGAGAAGGAGGAGTTGGGAGAGAATTCATTGTGCACAATAATTCTTTATTCTCAATTTTGGATTCTATACATAATAGACATAACTGGCTATTTATAGAGTTAGGATTTAAGTTAAAATATTATTTAATTACATACTTTCCATTAAATAACATTTATTACGATTAATAAATCCTATTCAAGAAAATAATAATTATATAATTATAATTTTGTGGCGTGTGCCAACTTGAACAATAAAATATATTATATAATGGTCTTGTTAATTAATATTTGTCACCGAACTCGGTCTTGGTACATTAAAAAAATATGTTTTTTATTCATAATTTAGAGAATAAATATTTATAAAAATATTCAAAAAATAAAATAAATATTTTATTCACAAGTAGATGAATAAATATTTATTTTACTTATGAGATCAATATAAATTGAAAAAAAATATTCCTCAGACTTGCAAATAATACATATTCCATTAACTAAACTCAAATAGAATTTAATTAAGATCAATGGTAACAATTAGTATGTGACTATTTAGGATTATTTCTCATTGGAATTAGTTGGGTTTTCCTAAAGTCTAATATTATTGTCTATAAACGGGTCATAGAACCCCAAAGGAAGAACTTAAATTAATAATGACAGCAAACCCATATGAATTCTCACATTGTAATATAATCCCATAGTCACAATATATCATCAAGATGGTTTTACATCTGTGTCACCAACCTATATGCTTGATATGTCGTTTTTGGAATATATGAAAAAAACATGTCGTTACACCATGGACAAGGAATTTAATGTAATGGTTCTCTTCCAATTAAAGGGAAAAAATATCAGTTTCTATAATGATGGAAGAGACAAATCCTTCCTTGAATTATTCATTAATGACATGTAACTCGTGATGTACCCAATATATCTAATCTCTCCATGAACTATTATCATCAGGGTTTATGGAATACATCTAAGTACATGAGTTTTAACATGCAATAATAATAATTTTAAAGTCTAAGGACCATTACACATGCTCATAGATAGAAAAATCTAATGACACAAAAACAAAACAAATTCATACCAGCGGGTCTGTTCTCATAATCTCTTGTCTTAGAGATTACCAAGTGTGAACTCCATGAGAAGAATCCTAATCTGCTTATGAGTACTCACACGAGAAATTCAATGTACTATGTGTCCCATCATAATAAGTTATCCAACCACATAACATTATTTTAGAAAATCATCATATCATAGTAAGATTCTCATCATAGTGTGGAACTTCTATGACTGAATCAATGTAACACATACAGTAGGACTTTATTACATCAGATTCATGAAGAACAACAAATAATATGTAATAAATTTTTTTATTAATATTCAACACATTAAATATACATGTAATCAAAGTACAAATAGTTGGTCCTAGGGAACGAAATCCAACATCATCAAAGTAGATACATGAGTTTGGAAGAGACTTCTAATACTAATATTTATTGTTAAGAAAAATTCGAAAAAACCTAGGGCAAGATACAATAAGAGGGGATAATTTCTTGGAAAAGTAAGAAAGAAACATTTAAGACTTGTTAAGAGAACCAAAAAAGATTAAATGATAATGATAGTGGAATGAAAAGAATGGGTAAGTAGATGAAATAAAATGTTGTTATATGAAATCAATGGGAAATTAAATGAAATTGAATGCAAATATATTAAATAAAAAGGGAGGAAGATAAAATTTAAAGTGGATGTAACAATCCTGACCCTAATAACCCTGGGTTGGTGGTTACTTTATTACCTAGTATAATAAACAAGGGTTCACATAAAATTAGATAAAATAGTTTAATAGTCTTAGAAGATTAGATACATGCATGAATTCTATATTACATTGGAAACATTAAAACCAAAAAGTATAAACTTATTGAAAAATTTATTATTCCTTTTATTATATCAATGAATTGATTCAATGATCTATTCTTGGTATTCTGGGGAAGTAAAAAAAAATAAACTAGTGATATTATATGCTTGGTAAGGGAAAATATATAGCTGATGCTATCATGGATATAAAACGAATAAACAATTTGATAATGTGATTAATCAATATATATGCCATATAATCAGTAACATGGGCATGTAATATATCTACAGATAAAATAAAATTGTAAATAATGAAACAAATATAGATAAATTATTTCATAGGGATGAAATTAATAATTCCATACATATTACTTTTACCATTATTTCCTCGTACCAAGACATCATGATATTACCATAATTGACATATGTTATGGTATCATGATCTTACTATCATGGAAATACTTATCTTATCATCAAGTAATTTTTCCTAGACATAATGTTCTTACCTTTAGGGCCATATGTTAAAGAAATATTAATAAATGTGGTGGAATACACCAAAATACCCAAACTAGTATGTATCACAAGACCCACCGGTGCATTGAGGGTCTATGTAATTTTAGGCCCCACCCATTACACAATTAATTATAATGAATTCAATATATTAAATAAATGAATAAAAATAAAATGAATAATTAATTTTTCTATCACATCCTAACCCATTGGGTCCCACATGGTTGATAGTAACCCGAGAGTGACACCTCATGCCCACCTCTAATAGGCCAGGGGATGGAAATGAGCACCAAGTAGGCATATCACACACATGAGAAACCTTATCCTAAGTACTTGTAAACACACACACAGAACTCTATACAATAGTATAATGTAGGAAGGATAAATTTTTGATACTAGATATTCATGCATAATACTAACCCCAAGGCAGAGTCTAACACCATTATGAAAAAATGGGCTAAATACAATCCCACCATAACTATAAAAGAGTCCATCCTACTAATAAAAAGGGTAATAATTTCAAAATGAAACATCCAGAACCACCCACATGTTTAATAACACAACTATGATCCAGTTACTTCTAGTACACCTTGGACTCCATTGAAAGTGCTATCGTCTGCATATAAAATGGCACGTGTAGGCAGATCCCGTGCAGGGGTGAGTATAAACATACCTACATGGAAAAAACGAAATCAACAACCTCAAATATTTAAGAGTGAGACATATAAATATAATAATTGTAATTCAATTATAATAAATGACAATAAAAACCCATATATTCTCCACACTAGACGGAAAGTCTCAATGTAAGTCCATGTATGAAATTCCAGTGTAGGATTCTTCCTGTGGCTCATAGGTCATGTTTTTTGAGAGGAAACTTATCATGTCTCATTTAAACCAATGTAACTAATCCTAAAGATCAGGATAATTAGGCATTTCCATGCTCAGTAGGTACTTGAACACGTAAGATATTGATACACTGTTAGGGGATCATACCCAAGGCCTGTGGAGTATACCTAACCGTATCTAGAATAACCCACTAGGAAGGGGGTCACATGCCTAGGATTTAAAAAATGTGTTACTTTAAATAACCTAGGGAATAATGTTAGAGGATCTCACCTTGGTTCATATAAAGGGATACCTAATTCTATTCACATCTATCCCATATAGGGAATCACTCATCTTATACTCAATATAGGATGTCACATTGTGCCCTCTTATGGATAGAAGAAGAGAAAAAACCCACACTGATACTATTATTGGTCTTAGGGGAACATGTGTTACACTCTTCCATGAAAGGTGTACATGAAATTTACTTAGAGAACACAAAATTTACCTGGGTCATATAGTTTTTCCTTCTATATTTGGACCTACCATGACTATGTCTATGTATTCTGACCCATACCTTTGTATAATGGTTGTGTCTCTGCCCGTTTACCCATAGGTACATTCCATGTTTCCAGATTTAGGCCAAACAACATGGGAACAGGTCACACGGCGTGCAGTATTTATCTTCACGCATAAAACCTTGATGTTGTGTTTGGGGGTTCCACATGACATGTGTTCTTCCAAACAACGCATCATTTATATCAGGATTTTCCAAAAATCCATATTTCTCATGTTTCTTCTCCCACACCACCACCTCCATCAATTTCACCACTAATTTCAACATAATAATCAAATCTGTGATTGGGAACGCCCGATCCATCAGCAGTGGATGGTCTTCGGCCACACTTCTACTTGGAAATTGCCTCTCATCACACCATGTCACCCAAAATTCCAAAACCCACAAATCAAATTCCTTTAGTCCAACTATGATATTCTATCATCGAAATCAAGTCTCTATCAGGTGTTTAACCCCAATTATAAACCCATAATAATTATCCATTGTGATAAATAATGTTTTCACAATGACCGACTCTTAGGTATAGTCGAGCCATCTATCAAACAAAATACCAATGATGAACATTTGAAGAATGATGGGAGAAAAGAATGAAACATGAAAGTGGGAAATGTACATAAGACATTTTTTGTGGTTTCCATCATCCATTTATGGATAAATAGAAGAGTGATGATCATAATAATGTTTTAAAAATTATGAAAATTTAACAATAACAAAGAAACTACTCATGAATTAATTTTATAGAAAATTATTTCATGGTTTGCAAGGATAAATTAATAAAGGGGATTAATCCAAAAAATAATTGTTCGACCACTATATTGGATATATAATTGATGAATAATTTTTTTTATCACTGTTGTTAGTGATATCCAAAAACACCATTTATTGAGGCGTTCTCGCACAAGGTACCATTGATGAATTCATGGAACTCTTCACCATCACTACTAATGATCTCCTCTATAGTGCTCTCCTAAAATCTCTAGGGTTGTGTGGATAACCCTAATATATCAACATAATAGGTATAATATAGTGGATTAACATTTTTTGGAATTTAATTTGTCAATATATATATTAATTATTTTAATTCATTTATTTTATAGAATATCTGTTAGTGACTAAAATTTAAATGAAACACCAGATGCACCTGAATGTTATGTCTCCCATACAATGAAACTCACACTCAATATTTATTTGAGGTCTTTTTTTCCCATATAAACACCATTTGGGAGTTAAACCATTATTTCAAAAAAACTATGCACGTGTGATATGATAAATTTAATTTTTTAATATATCCAAACTAAGGATCCATGAGCCATGCAATCACACACTGAATGCATGAATAACTCCAAAAATATTTATTCAAATATTCCAAAAGCGTTACATAGATAAAATAGAGTAGCCACATTCACTCCACATTAGGGGTTTTCATCCCAAAATTATAAATCCTACTAAAAAAAGATGAGGGTATCTATCTTGTATATGGTTCTCTCATAGCTTGGATCTCTCTTAAAGATTATCATGTATCCAAAAAACAAACACAAAAGGAATTTATCTCCCACAAGGTATCCTCTCATACCGGTCCTCATTGGTCATTGGGTACTATAAGAAGGTAGCACCATCATCAATATCAAGCTCAACCTAGTTGATAACATGTTACAAGTCATGAATATATCTCCTCAATTGTGAGACATGGAATACATCATGTACCCAGTTTAATAGTGGTGGTATGGTTAATTTTTATTCCACCTCTCTAACCTTACGCAGTATCTTGAAAGGGACAATGAATATTGGAGATATATTTTTACCGTGGAAAAATCTCTCCAATTCTCATTGTGGTGAGACCTTAAAAAACTCTTGGTATCCCTTGTTGAACTTCAAATGATTCTATTCACAGTCAGTATAAGACATTTAATGGATCTGGGAAGTCCATATCTACTCTAGGATGATTATCACCTTACTTTTTATCACTCACAACAACTCAGGTCCCATAAGTGTTATCTCCCATGGATTATTATAGTACAGTAGTGACTTGAAAGGTATCTCGTATACGGCCTCAAATGGTGATACATTGATGGTGGAGTTTTAAATGTTGTTATATAAAAACTCCAGAAAGGATATATAATCCTCATATCATGGGAAAAAATCTAACATGTAAGCTTGAAGAATATCCTCTAGTACCTGAATGGCCTTCTTTTTCTGTGGCTGGAATGGTGTCCTCAATCACAAATAAATCACAATGGAATCCTACAATCCCCACAATAACTGTGACATGAATAGAGAATCATGGTCTAAATGGAACATTGAGGATACTTAAAGTAATCATACTATCAACTACACACTTATGTTTCTTATGTTCTCTACTGAAATATGGTATCAGATGGTTGGGAAATGGGATGCATTGGTGATTTAGTCTATGATAAACTAGATAAAATCAAAAAATTTAGCTAATCATGAATGTTCTTTCAAAAAATCTATAGAGATTCTACCACACTTCTATTGTGATATATAAAGGGGTTGGGCCAAACTTTCCGAAACCTTGTCCTCAACTTTCTCTTTCTAAAATATGAGGCATTGAGATATAGATTCAGCAATACACATATTCATCAATATCCATCAGAACTAATGTTGATGATCTTGGAACATCATTTAAACTCCTTGATATACCACTAATGGGGTGTATGAAACTCCCTCAACACATCCTCTTATAGTGTGATTAGTACCATTGTCCATCCTTAGAAAAGGATTACATGATCCCAACCTTCATAAAATCCATCAGGAGAAAGCCTATTAGATATCAGGTTATGTAATACCTCATAATTGATATCCCCAAGTTGTTACACCCTCACATACTAGAGAAGATAAGGGGTATAACACATTTACTAGAGGTACGTTGTTCCATCCTGATAAACTAGGGAAAACTGCAATGATGCCAAATACTTTGATGCCTCACTCAACAATTGAAAAAAAGATCTCCTACTGGGAGAATATGTTATCTTGTTCCCCTTGATAGGCATATAGACTATCTCAATGTCATGAACTTTCAAGAACTCCAACCATCACATATTTCTTATGTTGTGATCCTTATATGAAAATATATACATTATAATCTTACAGTCAAAATAGAAGATGAATCTCTCTCCTATAGGATAGTGTTGCCAAGAATTTTGGGTGAACACTACTACTTATAGCTCAATTTCATGTGTCATATAGTTTTTCTCATGTAGTCTCAGATGTTGGGACCCAAAAGAAATCACCATCAAACTTTTCATCAGAACACATTTAATCCCATCTTATGAGGAATCACAAAACACCATGTACTCAATACCTTCCCCTGAAAGTATCAAAATGGCGGCACTTGTCAACCAATGCAAAAACTCTTATAAATTTAGCTTGTAACTTCTCATTACACATGAAATGATTCCCCTATAAGGTCAAATAAGTCAATGGTGTTGAGATCCATGAGAAATTGGCAATACATCTATTATAATATCCTACTAACTGAAGGAAGATTTATACCTCAGTCAAGATCTTGGGTGGCTCATAAGAAAACACCACCTTAATCTTGGTTGGGTCCATTTATACTTCTTCGAAGATGAAATATACTAAGAATTGGAACTCTCAAATCCATAATTGATAGTTTTAGAGCGTCTTATAAGGCTGGTTCCCTTATAGTATGTCTAAAACCAACCTTAAATATATCACATTCCCCTCTTATTATGCTAAATATATGAGGATTTCAATGAAAAAGACTACTATGAACTGGTCCATGAAGGGAGGAAATGATCGATTCATGAGTCCCATGAACACTATTGGGGAGTTTTTCATGCCAAGGTCTATCACTATGTACTTATAGTGACCAAAAAATCACTATAGTTCCAGCTTCATTATATTTTTCTCTCAATCTTGTAGTTGGTGATAACCTAACCTACGGTCAATATTTGAGAACCACGTTATGGATTTTAGTTGGTTCATGAGGACATCAATTCTAGGATATGCATAATTATTCATGATGGTTACCTTTTTTAAGATATGATAATCCACACATAAGCTCAATCTTCCATCTAAATTCTTAGTGAATAACATTGGGGTTGTCCAGGGGGTCACACTAGGTCTAAAATAACCCTTCCTTTACAAATCCTTAAAATTCACCCTCATATATTGAAGACTCATGTGGGTAATCATATATACTGGTGAAGATATCAGTATAGTATAAGGGTACAAGTGTCACAACCCCCTCTCGCCAATGTGTACCCCCCCTAGCTTGGAAATGAGTGAAGGGAGATAGCGAATTCCTCAATCTTTTCTCCTGTAGGCCCTGGGTTGGGAACATGCACTGAGGGTATAATAAAAAAACATATAAAAGGTATTAACCTCTAAGAGAACATGTGGAAGATAGATATAAGAAGGATAAACCAAATAACCTTCTCATTTATGTAATTAAATCCCTAGTGAAAACAAGTAATGTTATACATTAAAATAACAAATGAAAAACTATAAGTAACAAATGGAAAAGTTGGAAGCAACCATTAAGACCAAAAAAATCCTAAAAAACCCCAAGTTAGTAATATCCATCCGGATCTCCAACCTTCTCTGGATAACATAAATAATAATTTATTTATACGTAGGGTGAACATAACGGTATACTCAATAAGATCCTCCCTAGACCCTCTCATGAAAAAGATTAACAAATCATGCTAGTCATAGTGAACTATAGTCAAAGTAACTCATCACCTAAATAGGTAGACTAATTTCTTAGTCTCACCATGGAAAACTCACAAAAAGTATTTCACAGAAGATATCATATAATATAATACTGAAACATTAGGGGTACTCTTCTTCGGCTTCCCCACTGGTTTGCACCTCTGCCCCAATGACACACGTCCTGATCCATCTCTCTCCAAAATAATCCATCGCAAAGACACATAAAGAAGGCATAAAAACATTCACCTCATGTGTCACATTATCACAACATCCCATAGCACATCCCATATATAGTAACAAAGTAGTTTCATAGAGCCACCACCACCCGTATGATGTGTATTATACATTTGGTATTATACTTGAAGCCATCACAACTCATACACCGAGTAAGGCACCACAAGGCATAATAAATTATACAAATCATACCCACAATAATCCTTTAGATACTATATATATAGGTAAATGTGTGTGAAATAACCACAAGCCATAACACCCCTCTACACACATATATGTGTAAATAACCATTTTGCATACCGGCACAAGTAACTACCAAGAGAAGAGAGTGGGGATAGAGGGGGTAGTCACCCATCCATTCTGTCATTGGGATGTTGGAGGAGCACCCTCATAGATTCCTCTGGGTATCAATCACCCTAATCAACATGGGTTGGGTAGTGTATGAAATCATAAAATATATAGGATATAATATAGCTCACAACAATACTATGGGAATAACC
This sequence comes from Viscum album, assembly GCA_963277665.1. Taxonomy (NCBI): domain Eukaryota; kingdom Viridiplantae; phylum Streptophyta; class Magnoliopsida; order Santalales; family Viscaceae; genus Viscum; species Viscum album. Next base: position 864,536,655 of record OY728134.1, on the reverse strand, counting down.
TAATATTATACTCAACTACAACTAATTTCACATAGACTCTCGTCTGCAACTAATAATACTAGGTATCCTATATACCCATAATAATTTAAAGAGTTGCATTAAATTAATTATTTTCTTTCACCAAACAATTTAATTTATGTTATTAAATTCATTATCCATTAATTAACTAATAGAATTATTCTGAATTACATTATTTTAACAAAAAATCCATGTCCATGCCCTATAGGTATAATCCAAATCGAGTCCACATGTTCTAAATATTTACATATTTTCATAATTTTCATTACATCAACACCAAACCCATGGGTTAAATATTTATTAAAAATTATTACTTTCCATAATTCTAGGTACTCTAGGAAAACCATCAGAGGATACCTCCAAGAGAAAACAGACAAGAAAGATCATCCAGTTACCTGAAGTAGTGGGGAACAAAATATAGATAAATAATAAACCCAGCCATAAACCATTAAATTGTTTCAATTCAAGAAATAATTCGGCTTTATCACATTAATGGGTATGCCCAGATTTAACCCATTCCATCATCTCTGATTCCATCAGTGACACCCACATGTATATCCAGATGCATCTCACCATCACATGTGTCAATTTCATCCACATCATATGGACATCCCCTCCCACATGCATATCCTGAAACATCTCACCATCATTTGTGTAAACTATTTCCACACTATCTGGGCCTCCTCCCCCACATTACATCATCCATCCTTGGCTCAACTATCCCAGGAACAACCATCTTAAGATCAAAGCACATTGTAATGTGAAGCTCACATCTACAACACCTCATAAAAAGTATTAGGAAACAAACAAGCACAACCAAAAGGGAAATATAGGACCCAAAAAAATATAATATAGACTTCATAGATAAATGAGATCTCATGGCTCCAAACTCAAGGCACTCAGCATTCTTAATCAGATAGGCAACTCAGGTCCTAAGAATTTTTTTTATCAAACAAACAATATTTATTCATTCATGAAATAACCAATTCAGTATTCACGGGTCCCAACTATGGGAAGCATAAGGAATAAATCTATAACACAATTATAAACTAAATAAAAAATTAATTTAATCCTTCTTCTCACCATACATTCCAGTTTCAAAAAACTTTTGGAATAACAATTCATTAACATTCTATTAATTTTTTTCATAAAAAATAGTTATCATGATTCACATTCCCTATCAAAATACCATAAAAACTTGTAATTAAATATTCAATTAAAAACTTATACTCACATAAATTTGATCATTATAGAATTACAACATACACCAGATTCATTTAACATTCCTCTTTATTCTGTAGCCAAATAATTATCAATTAATTTTGGATTTATGATCATTACTATTTTATATCATGAAAAACATTTTAAATCATATTATAATAAAACATTCTAACAAGAATATCGTAGATAACACACTATCTAGAAAAAAAAGTGAAATATTGTTATCAAGGTATTAAGAAATAACATCGGTATGAAATAACTAACCAATTCTTTATTAATCTAGTTAAATATTCATTAGGTTAATTCCATTTACATACAAGGGGATAAAATATTTTAAAATTATGATTTCAGGTAAATAAGTTTTAGAATCAATGAATCCCCTACCAAGAAGAATCAACCTCATGTGACTCACTGCACCCAAAATAGGGGGATCAGACAAGATGGAATCAATACTATAGAAAACATGAATGAATGGTAGAAGGATTTCATGAATACAAGGGATGAAATTCAGAACATACTATCTTTATAAAATTAATGTAAGAAGGAATGAGGGAGGGTTCTTTATTTTCATGTTTATAGGTATAGGGTGTTCAGAATTTTAGATCTCAAAAGATTTATTTCTGTCTTTTTATGATATCATTAAACTCGCCACGAAAGGATTCATTCACATCCTTGACCAACTCATACAAAAATGATAAAATTATCCTTGATGCATCGACCTTTGAAGGCCCTTGATTCACACAACTAAAATATCCTCCATGTCATTTTTAAGAAACTATTAAAAATCTATAGGTGGATAGTTCAACGTAGTTTAATTCCCCATATAGTCAAAAGATCCACATAGCCGAATTCTATATGTATCAAAAATAAACATGTTGCTATTTCCACATAGTCAATCAATCAAAAAAGCTGATTCATGTAGTCGGTCAATCACATAGTTTATTCACGTAGCTGATTGATCTATATAGTTGACTCATATAGGAAATCACTCACATATCTGATCACTCACGAAGTCAATTAATGTAGCCAATCCTGACAAATATCCAATCAATCATCATAGATGATTCATTCATGTATTCAATCTACCTTGTAGTCGATCACCCAAATATAGATCTCATGTAGTCAATGGATCTATATTTCCATTTCAAATGAAAATGAATTGGGCTCTCACCTAATCGCCAAATTGCACATTCAGAACATGAAACTTAAACACATCATGCATCTTCCTTGATTCCATATTTTAGCATCCAAAAACCAATATACCTACTCCAGGCCTCTTCTGATCACCAGAAGCTTCAAAAACAAGAAAAGGTTTGGAGTAGATGGATCTGAGACCTTACAATAGATTCCTTTCAAAAAATTATCACCCTAGAGAATATAAAACCAAAATAAAGGAGAAAAGGAAAAGGGGTAATATAAATATCCACCCCGTAAGATACCTCTCAAGGATATCACAATCATTGGAGGTTAAACACCTCATCATTGGAAATAAGAATAAAACCCAGAATCAACAGTAACTAACTTATACACACTTTCCTAGGAGAGTTACCTCTCAAACTAAAGAAAGTTACTAAAAAGCCACAAGAGGAATCATCTCATAAACTAATTGGTCAAAATAAAAAAGATAATAACTTCACAGGAGAAGATATAAACATTAAACATCTCCTGCTACTTAGTGCACATTTCTGAATCCCATTCTTATGTACTCTCATCCACACTACCACACTACCACAAGACATGATCCAAGGGAATAACATGAACACATAACACATTCTATTGATGGTCCTGAATCTCTACATGATTATCTTCAATGTTTTCATTATAAATAACATTTATATCTCCCCAATTGATGACATGAATTTCATCATGAATATAATGGAATAGTCATGACATAGGACAAATATCATATATCTAGATCATCTACGGGGGAAGTACTATTATACATTCTAGGGATCCAACACAATGAAACACCCTGAAAGTCCCAACAAACTAGGGAGAAAGATTACTCACTTGACCAAAACTTCACTTCCCATGACAAGCAGTCACCTTAAAAAACTCTCGATCTTCAAAGATGAACTATAAAGGTGTCCTCTTAGGACTGGAATAGGATTTATAGTAATCTTGTACTGCCTTCATCCTATCATTAATTACTTGTACTATCTTTGTTGTATTATTTACTAGTTCTAGCCTAAGAATTACTGCCTCTCCAATCCCAGTACAACATAACAGAGAATGGAAAGCTCATATATACAAATATTCAATTGACACCATACCAATGGTGAAGTGGAAATAATTATTGTAAGTAAACTAGACCAAGGGTAGGTGATTCATCTATAAACCTCAAAAATATAGGACATAAGATCACAACATGTCTTTTGGAGTCTGTATGGTTCAGTCTATTTTACCATTCTTCTACTGATGAAAAGAAGTGTTAAGACATAAATGGGATCCAAAAGCATGTTGGAGACCTCTCTACACCAAAATGGTTAAATGAGTATCTTGATCTGATATGATCATCATCGGGGCTCTGTGAAGTCACAAAACCTCCTCTAGATACTTCTTCGACAAAACCTTCATTGAGATTAACTCCATTATCACTATAAAGTGGGATTAGTTATTTAAACAATTCACTATCACCCATAAATCATTATAGACTCCTTGAGATTGAGGTAAACTAGTAATGAAGTCTATCAATATATAATCCCACATCTACTAGGTAACATCTAATGGTTGGATCAAACCACCAGAAACACAATTCCCAACCTTCAGCTTCTGTAATACAAAACATCGATAAACAAACTTCGCAACTACATGCTTTAACCCAAGAAACCCAAATTGAACCCTCAAAGATCGGTACATCCTTGCTATGTTGGGATATACATATAAAGATGATATACTATACTCATGAAGAACCATCACATGTATCTCCAAATGAAAATAATACCTCCTTGGTATAACACCCAATTCTTTCCATCTTCAGACCAACCATTAGGCACATCACCAAAAACAAATTGGTCCCTCTAAACCTCCACATCAGAATCCCCCAAATGGGATTCCTCTACCTACTACACCAAATTAAACTACATCATCATCTAGAAAAGACAACCTTTGACACCAACCCTTCCCATATAAAGATTCATCACTGAGAGTTCTTCCATTACTCTCTAAGAATCTCCATATTCACACATGACATCACTGTGTGACTTCCTGCTCAGCGCATCATCCACAACATGTCCCTTTCCTGGGGTATATGAAAACTTGAAGTTGTAATCATACAATAATTCCAACCACGGATGAATAAAAAAAATTCAATTCAAGTTGGGAGAAGGAATACCTCAGACTCATATAGTTGGTAAAAATCACAAAACACTTTTTGATGAGGTAATTTTTCCACAACTTCAAAGAAAACACAACTTATACTAATTGAAGATCATGGGTAACATAGTTACGCTCATTGGGACATAATTACCAATAACCTTAAGAACCAACAAATATCTAATTTATTTGAATATTTCAAAACATAAGATATGAATCATCATAGAAAACCTAAAACTAACCTCTTACAGCAACTAAATAAAATACCAGAGCACTGACCAACTTCTCCTTCAGGCACTCAAAAGTTCCCACACACTCGTCAGTCCATAGGAACGCTTGATCTTTTCTGTTCAAGGCTATTAGAGGATTATAAACTCATGACAAATCATCTATAAACAACATATAATATCCTACATGACCATGGAAACTCCACACCTCTTCCAGTGTCTTGGGATATACCCATGAAACAACTATATCTATCTTCAATGGATCCAAAATTACTCCACGCTACAATACCAAATGCCTTAAGAAGTAGATTTTATGATCCCAAAACATATACATTGAAAACTTCTAAATTAGATAATCATGAATAAGAACTCCTAAAATGTAATGCATATACTGTGCATGATCCTCTTTAAATATGGATTAACCAAAGATGCCATCAATGAAAACCACCACAAACTTATCTTGGAACTCTCTGAACACTATTTTCATCAACCCCAAGAAAATGATTAGAGAATTCATCAAAACAAATATATTAACCATGAACTCATAATTACCATGAAAAAAATAGAAGGGGGTCTTCAGAACATTATCATCCTTCAACCACATCTGATGATACCCTAATCACAAATAAATTTCAGGGAACCAAATTTCTCTATTATCTTGATTGAATAAATCCTCAATCCACAATAGAGTATAGCGGTCCTTCACTATAACTTCATTTAAGCAATGTTAATTGATACAAATCAAAAAACTATCATTATCTTCCTTCATAAAAAACTGGTGCATCCTAAGCTGACACACTCAACTAGACAAAACCTTGCAGCAAAAAATCATCAAGATTTACTCACAACTCTTGCAACTCAGAGGGATCCATACTATATAGAGATATCAAGATAAGAGATATGAACGGTTTTAGCTCTATCATAAACTCAATCTCCCATCAAAGGGGTAACACTACAAACTCCTCTAGAAAAACCTTTGTGCACTTATATATAACCTAGGGAAACACCAAGTGTTGAACCTCCGATGAGCTAAGAATTAGCTCAGGCGTCAAAGATAACAAGGGAGGAACACACCTCCGACCCATAAGAGGGTCTCATTCTCTAACAAGAAATGGTATCTCTCCATCAATAACATACAGAAAAACCAACCTCCCGAATAAATCCACGTGAGCCTGTATTGAATATAAAAAATCAATGTTGAGGATGATGTCATATGGATATATCAGTAAAAATGCGAGGTCTTTCAAAGAGAAGTACTTCCCCAACAGTAACTCACAATCTCTACATACTTCATACAAGTCAGATTAACCTCAAAATAATGTAGTTAATTCCATGGAAAGTAGAAACCTCTCTACACCAATTCCCAAGGAATGTATGATGATATGTGATATAAAGGAGCACGTAGCTTCCAAATAAAACATGTCATACACCCATGTAGAAAACTAGAAAAGGGTACCTTAAATGATGTCTATGTCTCTTGTAATTGGAAACACTAAAGCATGAAGATGACCATGACTTACTCCATGGCCTTACTGGACTTTCTGATGACAACCTCTATGGTTACACTATGCTCTCTAAGGATGGGAAGCATCTCACGGATATACTCTTCCTACCCAATCTCCTCTCTACTAATCCAAAAACTGAATATCCTATTACTACTATCTCAGCTAAAATTTCCACTATGGATGAACCTAAATAAGAACACATGGTGCAAGAATACTATTCATAAATTTTAGGAACATGCATCACTAATGACAGAGGCCTCCATATGAAAACAAATGTATCTAATCCCTTGGCATTGGTCTGAGTGAATCCTCCTCCTAGGAAAAAAGTTGATGAGGATTGGGACCTACCCTTGACTGATCAAAATCTATTCTATATATGAAACATGGATCCTTGGACCATAGTTTTACTTTACAAAGAATCTTGAAATATACACTTTCATGATGATCCTTTATATCTAGCATCTTTTTAATTAATTATAGTCTCATCAGCACCTCGATATATGTCTTCATCATAAATGGGATGACCTGGATTTGGATCTCTACATGAAGAGACTCCTCAAAATTCCTTGCCTCAGAATTTTAATCTAGAAATTGGTCGTAAACATATCATATAAGGGTCCTAAAATAGATCCTAAACTCTTTCACAATGTAATTTTCCTATCAAAGAGTAAGAATATCTTGGAGACAGGCCACCTTCATAGTCGATGAAATAAATTCTTGTTGGAACTAGTCTTATAACTTCTTAGATGAGAGTACCATCTCCTAAAAATCCCTATGGAGAAAGAACCACCATTTTCTTGCTGCACCACACAACATAATCAAAACCAGCAAAACCCAATTCTCCATCTGAGTGAAGATTGAACTAAAAGCAATATCAACCTTATCCAAATAGTCATCTATGATTGAGTCTGAAATGTATCCTATTTTACTTTTGATGGATTTGGTTCTAACCATTTATAAATGTCCTACTGCAAGTTTCGTTGTCATTGACCTACAATCTATGGCGATCTACTTGCACATCCTACTGAACATATTCAATGTTTACCTAATGAGGACATCAACCCAGATCTATGACTACAAAATAATATACAGTTAGAATCATAAACCTAGAATACGGATTACTTAACATTAATTAAATAATTATTTGTTTTCTTGTTTAGATTTTAACCTATCCCAAGTACTACGCATTTCAAACATAGACACAAATTAGAATAAAGAATGATATTTTTATTATAAATCTACCATGTAACCAATATTTCATTTAGTAGGACCAGTAAACTTAAATGTTTGTGGATTAGATCACAAGAGGCCCCAAAAAACCGTATTTCAACTGACCTCTAATGTTTACATATCTCACTAAACTTGGATGACACCATTTCCCTATCAACTCATGCAATGACACACATACTTAACTCTAAAATCCATCACACCCATTAACCTGAACATATGATACCATTTTTCAAGACCACATCACCCCAAAGTGTAAACCTCATGGGTCGACAATGAGAGAAGAGAGATGGTGACTTCTCAAGTCCCACCTCTAGTAGGACTTGAGTTGGCGACTGGCACTGAGGATATAATGAACATTAATATGGGAGATATTACCCTCTAAGAGAACATGCAGAAGAGATAGATAAGAAGGATACAAAAAAAACCTGCTCATATATACAAACACACACACACACATATATATATATATATAATCCTAATTTCAATCATGAAATGTAATACATTACTATAACAATAGGATGAATAATTACAGGTTCCAAATGTAAAATATGAGAACGACCATGAATCCAAAATAGCCCCAGCAAAATAATGAGATATTAAAATCTAGCCTAATCTACAAACTACTCTAGATGACCTAAAAATAAATATATATATACTTTGGGTGAGCATAACAATATAATCAGTTGGATCCTCCCTAGATACTCTCGTGTGAAAGATAAATAAATCATGCTTAAGCATAGTGAACAATAGTGAAACTAACTCATCACCAAAATAAGAATACAAAGTTCCCAACATAATAATGGATAACTCTCACCAAGTATCACATAAATGAAATAATATAACATAATAATGAAACATTTAGGGTACCCAACTCCTACTTACCCATTGGTTTTCCACTCCACCCCAACGTTGCATGTCCTAATCTATCTGTCTTTAAAATAATCCAACCTAAAGAGACATGGTCAATGAATCACAATAAGTACCTCATGCATCACATCATCTAATCAACCCATATCACATCCAAAATTTATTAACCAAGTATATTTTGGGTGTCACCACAACCTCTATGATGTGTATCATACATTGGGTATTATACCTCAAGACATTTGAGCCCATACACCGAGTAATGTACCTTAAGACATCATTTCCTATATACATCATACATATAATATTTCTTTAGATACTATATCCAGAGATACATGTGTGTGAAATAACCACTAGCCATCACAACCCTTTACACACATATATGTGAAAAACAAACCACTATGCAAACAAATATATGTAACTACCATGAGTGGAGAGCGGGGCTAGAGGGGGTTGTCAGCCATCCATCCTCCCATCAAGATGTTGGGGAAAACACCATCCCATACTCCACTAGGTGTTTGTCTCCTAAACATAAATGGGTGGTGTAGTTTATGAAATCATAGAATATATAAGATATAATATATCTCACAACCACACTATGAGAATACCCTAGTCTTAGATTCAACTAAAGGTAACATCACTCAGACTCCTGGCTACCACTACTAAGACTAGGTATCCTATAAGCACACGATAATTTAAATAGCTACATTAAATTCATTCTTTTATTTCATCAAACAATTCACTCAATGTGGGCTAATTCCAAAGCAATTAATTAACCAACAAAATTATTCCTAATTACATTACTTTAACCATCTATAAAAGACTATTTCCTCTATGCATAATCCAAACTGAGTCTATAATTTCTCAATATTAACATATTTTCATCATTTTCATTCCAGCAACACCAAACCTATGGGTAAATAATTTATTTAAAATTATTAATTTCTATAATTCCAGGTAATGTAGGAAAACCATCCTAAGCTACCACAAAGATAAAACATATAATGAAGTACATCCATATGCCTCAAGCAGTGGGGAAAGGAATGTAGATAAAATAAGAATCCTAGCCAATGACCATTACAAAAATCAATTCAAGAAAGTATCCATCTCTATCACATTAATGGGTAAGATCAATTGAACCCATTGCATTATCTCTAGTTACATCCCTGACCACAACAAGCATATCCACATGTATCTCTCCATTACATGCATTAACTTCTACCACATCATTTAGGACTCCCTACGCATGTACATATCCCAATGAATCTCATGATCACAAGCATCAACTGCTACCACACAATCTAGGCCTCCCCACCCACATTACACAATCCATCCATGGATTAACCATCCTAGGATCATACCACATTGAAAAGAGAATCTCACATCAAGATAATACCACAAAAATATATCAAGAAACAAACAAGCACAACAAACTAGAAAATCTATGCCCAAAAACCATGGATCAAACCTTCACACAGAAAAAAGATCTCATGGATCTAAACACAAGTAAGTTGACCTTCTCAAGAAGATAATAAACTATGGCCCTAAAAATGTATTTATCAAACAACTGGTATTTATTACATCTAGAATTAATTAATTCATTATTCATAGGATACAACTATAGTAAGCCTAAGAATTAAAGTTATTAGATGTAAATAAATTATTTAAAAAATACTTTAAACATGCTTCCCAGTATGCATTCCTATTTGAAAAAACATGTAGAATTACAATTCATTAAAATTCATTTAATTATTTCCATAAAAAAATAATTAACATTATTCACATTCCTTATAAAATTATATCCATAAATATAATTATATATTCAATTTAACAAGTATACTCACATAAATTTGGTCACTATCAAATGACAATAAACATTTGATTAATTAAAAATTCCTCTTTTTTCTTTAACCAATTGATTATCAATGAATATTATATTTATGTTTTTTAAAATTTCTTATACTGAAAAACATGATAATTCATACCATAATGAAACATGTTAATAAGAATATCATAGATATCACAATATTCAACAAAACAAGAGGCAAACCGTTATCATGGTATAAAGAAACAACATCAATTTGCGATCACTATCTAATTAATTATAAATCTTATTAAATATTTATTAGGTTAATTACATTTCGATACTCGGAGATAAACCAACACATATTTACAATTTCACTTAAATAATTAGGGGAAGTAACAAATCCCTTTCTTGTAAGAAGAAACCTCATGTGACTAACTGCTCCAAAAAGGGGGCATGCACAAGATTGAATTGGCACTAGAGAAAACAGAAACTAATGACAGCAGGAATTCACAACTCAAAGGGATAGGATTAGGAACTTATAGTACTAAGAGAATGTAATTATAAGTAATTAAGGAGGTTTATTTGTTTTCAAGTTGACAGATATAGGGCGATCATAATTTCAGATCACAAATGATTTAATTCCAACTAATATAGATCCCTTTAAAATCCATGTGAACGGAAATGTTTATAGTGTCAATAAAATCATGAAATAAAGGATATAATTATCCTTGATGAGTCAACCTATAAAGGTTCATGATCCATTCTACCAAAATATAAACCTATACCTTTTCATAAAATAGGTAAAAATCTCTAGGTGGATAGTTCGAGATAGATGAATTCCTCACACAACCAAAATATCAATGTAGCTAAATTCCCCATGTTTCAAATAGCACCACTTATACATTTCCATATAGACACTAATTCCATGTAGCTAATTCACTTAGTTGATCTCTCAAATAGATGATTCATGTAGAAGATCGATCCATATAGCCAATTCACATAGTTGATATCTCCATGTAACATATCTAGCCACATAGCTGATTCATTCATGTATCCAATATCCTACATAGATTATATCTCATAGAATATGTATCCAAATATCTATTTATACTAACCATGAATTGGTATCTCACCCATGTTGTGAACTAAAATTCATGACATGAAAATATTACATGTCATGAATTCTCCATCATTCAAGATTTTATAATAATAGGACCTTCAGACCAACTCTAGGCCACCTCTGAGAACCATGGGATTCAGAAAAATAAAAAGGGTCATAATAAATGGATCTATTTCCTTAAATAAGTTCTATAAAAAATCCAATCTCTCAGTGGGGAGGTAATTATGTCACATACTTCGAAAATACATCCTTCTACGCCTCCACTACTAAAGAAAACTAAAAGATCACAACATCTAAATCTCCAAGGGATATAATAGCTAGTTGATAATGAATTGGTTATACCCTACTATGCATAAAAACAACTATATCTACCTAGTATTCATTCCCACCAATGAATTGAAAACTCATCCCTTCAACATTGATGAATCACATCCTCTTCCAATAATATTCAATTTGTGTTTGAACCATGAAGAGACAACACATACGTAGAATGAAATAATAAGGCCTCTTCAGGTATATGAAAGTGTTACATATGAAATTATCTAATATATGAGATACGTCACATTGTTAGAAGAAGTATGTGATCATTGAATCTTCTCTGGTATGAGTCTCTATACACAAATGTTGATCCAAGAGACCCACTAGTATTTCTAGATCTTAAACAAGGCATATGATAAGGAAAGAGTAGATCCGAACAATTTCTATCAAAATCAGTGCAAATGTTGATAAGATATAGATCTTACATTAGATAATACATGGATCCTCTAGGTCGTAAGACACCTCCAACTAAATTTATTCACAATCATGTTCATCATCTCCCTGAGTTTAGAGGGACCCACCTGGAAATTGTAGTAGTTGTAAAATATCATAATGTCAACCACCACTCACTGCTTTCCCATCTTCTTTACCATATATTCCATCATTATAAACTTTCTCCTCAAGAAACTACGTATTCCTATTTGTTACATCAACCATAGTTTAGTATACATCATAGTGGGTTAAAAAATCCTACATGATACAACCACACAAATCACAAGAGAAACACCAAATCTCCCTTGGATAACTAAAACCTCCCTAGGATATATGAGTGGTTGAACTACTATCTTGAGACTACCTCAAAAGTAGCCTCACATTCCTGGATCTATGAGTCTGATATTGACTACCAACCACTGAGGTCTTAGCTCTTGGTTTCCTATATCCAAAACCAACTGTAAGCATTTTCTAAATTAGAAGGATCTTTGTGACCATGTAAAACTAAAAAACTCTAGTATATGTAGGGAAATATAGATATACCACCCCATTATGAATATCATAGATACTTCCACACTCAAAGGTATATTATTGAATGTATCCATCATGAACCATATACATGGAGTACTATTAGAGGTCAGTGAACCTCAACGCGGACTCTGCATCTAAGATGCTTCCCTAATGGAGCTCCAGAGTCTCCTAGATATGTACTTCTTGTAACATCACTTGATACAAATTCTCTATAAAGAGGTTCTTGAACTCTATTTATGTAAGAGTTACCCCATCATGTGTCTACATCATGAAGCTCCTCCATCACCATGCAGGGCCATGGATAAGGTTCTCCAATAGGAACACCTTCTGATGGGGAGGGGTTTTCACATGGAAGAATACTTTCCCAACTACCTCTAGTTTTTCCTTTATAGTGTAGTGGTCTCGATCATCTTGAAACCTAAGTGTTATATATGTATAGAACTCATGAAGTGGGATCATCTCATTCAAATTATCTTCTAGTACTACCATAATAATCAATTTCTCGATCGGTGGAGGCAATATTGACAAACCACTTGGAGGAATCACCTCCTCCACTAGTCCCTAGGTTGAAGCCACATCGCTATGCTGATAAAGATTGAGATCCTTCCACATAATCTTAGTTGGATATCATATTTATGATATCCTATATCTGTCAATATGGACCATAGTTAATGAGAATATCTAGGGAGATGACTAAAAGGACTTGGAAACCACAACCCATTCTTATATGATACAAGTACCAATGTTTTCCCAGAAACCATTTCCTATATATATCTATACAAAAAGTTGGTTTCCAGAGTCCTAGTGGTAGGATATGTTGGACATCATACTATCATTGGGTTTAGTGGCTTGAGAGCTAAACTCATGAAATATTAACACTATATTCATACATCCCAAAACAAATACACGTAACGTGAATATCTCCAAACTCTGGTCCTAAGACAACTTACCCCTGATACAATATTATCATGACCTAAACCACAAGAGCCCTCTAGCTAACAATATTCCAAGTGTGACATCCCAATACTGCCTCTAATAGGTCAGGGGCTGGAAACTAATGCAGAGTAGTTATATCACACACATGAGAGGCCTTATCCTAAGTGACTATACACATGCACACATCTCCATACACTATTATAAAAAGTAATGTATAAAAATTTGATACCATATATGACATCAAACAACTAACCGCACATCAGAGTATAAAACATGTCAAAAATATAAAAGATCCAAATTCAATCCCACAATAACTATAAAAACCCCAACATTCTAATAAAAAATTGGACTATTTCTATGAATAAAGACATAGAACCGCATGTTGTACATCTAGTGAAACAAAGCTCTACCTAATTATGGTCCATCAAGGACTTTGTCAAAAGTTTTTTCATCTGTATAAGAGATGACATATATATGAATATCCCATGTAGGGGTGAGTATAAACATAACCAGTAGGACAATCCAAAATCACAAACCAAAAATCATCATGATAGGGTCATCTCAATATCAAAAAGTTGATTTGATCATACGGGAATAAAATAAAAACCCATAAATTCTCAAAGATAGACACCAAATATCATATTAAAATATCATATTCACAACCTTCCTTGGATTATGTTTGACGCTCATAATTCACATTCAATCCATAGGACACTACTCAAGTCTCTCTCATACTGATGGAACTTTTCTAAGAGGTTTAAATCCTCAGGACTTTCCATTCTCAGTAGGTATTGTAACTCACAAGATAACGATACATAGGTTGGGAATCACAATCAAGGCCTATGGGGGATACCTATCTCTATCTAAAACAACCCACTAGGAAGGGGATCATATAGCTTGGATAAAAAAATGGGATACCTAATCTAAACTGGGGAAGAATGATATAGGATCTCACCCCAAGCCATATGAAGGGATACCCAAATCTATCCAGAACAAACCCATAGATGTGATCACTCATTATATACTAAGGATGATATTTCGTACTATACCTTCTTAGGGATAGAACAAGGGGGTACACCCATGCTGATATCATTACTGGTATTAGGGAAACTAGGGTTACACTCTCCCCTAAAAGGGGTACATGGTGTGTACCTGAGGAACATGGGGTGTCATGCTAAATCTGGGTCTGTAATGTCTTTTTTCATGTACTCTATATCATGCTTGTGTACTTTGGTCATTATCATGTACACTTTTCATGTCCATGCCCCGGTACCTAGTGATACACACTATGTCGCAAAATTAAAGTCACATTGTGTGAGAAAAGGTCACATGGCATGTGATATTTATCTTCATGCAAAAACCCTATCTACTAATGATGGGGGGGGGGGGTCCACATGGAATGTATCCTTCCAAACTAAAAACCATGTATATCTAGATTTTATATAAACAAATATCTTTTATATGTATTTTACCACTCCATTACTATCACTAATTCCACCAATGATACCTCTATAACAATCGGATCAAGGGTTGACCACCCCGATCCATCACCGCTGGCCAGATTTTGTCCACCAATCTTCTTGGAAATTTTCTCCCATTTTATCGCATTGCCAAAGATTATAAAACCCACAAAATGGGGACCTTAGATCCAAAAGCAATCTCCTATCATCAACATTAAGCCTTCATCAAGCCTTCAATATCAATTCAAAACTCATTGTAATGATCTATTAGGCAAAATATCAAATACGAAATGATCAGTTACTATGTGCAATCGAACCATAATTCAAACGAAATTTTAATGATGATCATTAAGATAAATATGGGAGAATAGAATGAAACAAAAAAGTGATAAAAAAAGGTTATTGTTTTGGTTGGCCTTTATCCATCGATAAAGAAATTGAAGAGTGGGGTGGATGATAAAGGTTCAATAATTCATAAAATTCAACCATAATCAATAAATACTCCATGAATTAATTTTATAAATAATAAATTCCTATTTTCCACGGAGAAATAAAGAATATAGATTAATATAAAAAATGCACTACTTCAATATTAGATTGATTGCTTATGAAAAATGATATTGTTTATATAATGAATCGACCCACCAAGGCCTTCCTGGTCAGCGATAAGGTGAATGTGACTACCCCAATTATGCCTGCAATAGGTCTGGGGCTGGTGACCAGCGTTGAGTATGCATAAACCATAAATGGTATATATTTTCCTAATGAACCTACACACACACACACAAACACACATCTCTAAGACCATACAACATTGAGAATGAAAAAATAACTAATACTATAAACACATGAAACACATTTATCTCACGTCAGAGTATGAAAAAATTATTGGAAATGATAAAGGGTGAAATAAAATCCCACCAAATACTAAAAAACTGTCCAAAATACTCAGAAGGAGGGTACTAATATCAAATGTAACACTGTTATACAACATAGTCTTTCTAAACCAAAACTAAGATCCTTATTCTCTTGGTCCATCTTGGATACCATAAAAGGTCCATCATTTGTATATGATATAACATGTAAGGGGAAATTCCAGGTAAGGATGAGTATAACAATATATTGTAAGAAAAAACGAAATCACTAAGAATAAATAATCTAGAGTTGTAAGAACATCATAAGATATCTCAACATGATAAGAGATAAAGCAATAATAAAAATCATGATAAACTCATAATAGACAACAAGTTTCATGTGGTTTCAAAAAATATTGCCAGCCGAAAGATACTACTCAAGGATTATAGGTAATTATCCTGATGGGAGAATATAATCCATGTGCCATGCTATCCCTGGAGCTGCTCTTCTAATAGGACATGATCATTGGCCCCACCCAAGATGTACTCTCTAGATCTTTGATGATCTCGATACACATATAGGGTATCACACCCAGGACTGCTGAGGGACACTGAAAACTAAATATGGAATAACCCACTATGTAGGGGATCATATGATCAATTATTCCACTAACCCTACTAAAAAATCATGCTAGATGGTGATTGATACCCCATTTATTGTGGTCATTCTAATTCCATGAACGCCACCTAGTATATAAGAAGGAATGATCAAGGATCACACCCTGATCTAAAAAACGGACCACATGAAATCTATTAGATAATTTTCCTCATGAGGTGATGAAAATATAGAGACGAGGACATAATTATGCACTTCACCCTTTATGGGATGGAATAAGGGAATGTGCTCAACCGATACTAGTCCTAACTAAAGAGATGAAGATCTCCAAGCTATTTCTAAGAGGGTAAACAAGGTATATATAAGGTACATGGAATGTTACACTAAATTTGGGCCTACCTTAATCCATTACCATGTTCCTATACCCATTCCCACATTTAGTAGACATGCCCATGTCCCTGTCCATGTTCGTGTAATAAGTCGTGTATGAGTACTGGGTCATGCTCATGTACTCTACCTATGCCAGTGTGCCTAACCATGTCTATACCTATATACTCCTAGAGTACGCACCAAGACATTAACCAGGGGCCACATTACACTGTTATATTCAATTTCTATGGAAACAATAAAACCACATCTAGTGGATGCCACATAGCATGTATCTCAATATTACACACATTGTACTGTGATATTTTAAAAAACCAACTGTTCTTTCTTCACATATACCGGAACCTCTTTCACAACATAATCCATCAAGAATTTCACCAGTGATTTAGGATATGTGTTGAAACCCCCTTATAGAAACCACTCTCTTGAAATTGGGCCTTGATTTTCTCTAAAATCATTCAATTAAGACAAACCATCACCACACCATGCTACTTTTGCACACCCACAAAGAAAAACAATTCACCAATCTGATCCAGATTCATCCTAGATCATTCTCCTTCATCATTTCCTATATATAATGAACAAAAATCATGGTATTGATATGTTTCATCAAATAATAGTTTCAAAGTAATAAAATTTCTTGTATCCATCAAACCATAGTCCAAAGAAATACATGTGAAGAATGAGTAATTAAATAGAGGATAAAACCATAAAATATAAACATGAGGAATGAGACTATGAATTTTTTTCGTTTATACCTTGATCCATTGTTATATAATAGATGATTGAAGAAAAAGATACAATAAAAAAATAAATCAAATATAAAATATATCAACTATTGATGAATGAATCCATTTTTATTTGTGGAATTAATATGTATTTGATAAGGGATAAGTAAATGATTAATCTACATAAATAAAATAACCAACTTGGAGTTAGGATTGAACATTAATAATGAATGATTCTATATTGACATCATTGGCAAGATATACGAACTCCGTTGGCATAGATGATCTGTGCCGTACTGATCTCATCCTCTGATACGATGTCATATAGAACTGTCTCTTCAGTAGCTACTCTGTTGGTCTCTAGGTTTATGTAGATAACCGTAATACTTATTCATAATGGTGTACTTATTAAAAAGTTCTTTATATTGTTGTTTCAATGAAATAAATAAATAAATTTAATATATTAAATTATTATTTTTTCCCATGACATAATTTTCAAAAATTATATACTGTGATTATGATTATGTCAGACCTTGGGTAAATCCTACATTATCAACTTAACGGTGGCCTTGAATTTCCAATATGAGACTCTATTTGTATTTTATTACATTTTTATAGGAGTAATACATGTGTATTATATTAATATACTTAATATTGTTAAAATATCATTTTAAGGATCACCAGGCCATGTAGTCTTGCATTGTCATAGTTGTTGGAGCCAAACATATTACTAGATATATCTCAAAACATTACATGAAACAAATAGATGTCACATTCTCCCAACCATAGCGTTATTTATACAAAAATTAAAAAAATACTACTAAAAAGATATGGTCATTGATCTCGTATTTGGGTTTCTCACTTGGAGGAGTTATCCTAAAGATTCGCATGCGGCCACCCGAAACACCCCAAAAAAATCACTCACCCAAAGAGTATCATCTCTTAAAGATCCTAAATCTCTATTAGGTAATATTAAAATGTAGATCCATATACAATTTCTAGATCAACCTAGTAGACAACATGCAATAGTTCATGTACATACCTCCTCAACTGTGACATGTGAAATATGTAACATACCTTGTCTAACTATGGTGGTAGATCCAAGCAATACACCACCTCACTGACTCTACATAGTATCTAGATGGTTATAATGAACCTCATTGATAGCTTTTCATCCCAACCTAATCTCCACAATCCTCTTTGAGGTTAGATATTCATGAAATCATGTTCCCCTCCTTGAACTCGAAAGGCTTTCATGATCAAGTAGTCCTCATATATTCTTGGATAATCTGCACCTTCTATATCATAACTCACATCAATTCTGTTCCCATAAGTGATGGCTCTACTAGGTCAATGTAGCATAGTGGTAACCATCAGGGTTGCCTATACAAATCCTCGAATGGTGCCATACCGATGGTGGAATGGTAGTTATTTTTATACAAAAACGTCACAATGGTTTAGGGATCCTCCCAAATATGACCAAAATCATACATGAAATCTCTAAAAATATCCTATGGAACCTGAATAGTCAACTCTGTCTTACCATTAGTCTAGGGATTAAAATCAATTCTCATACAAAATTGATTCCCAAAGGATTCTTGTAATTCCCTCTAGAATCATGATGTGAATCAATCATCATGTTCAGAAATTATATTCAAAATAACTCCATGGATTCATAATATATCTTTCATGTTATGGAATCCCAATATCTCTGTTGAACTCTTCTCTCAAATAATTGTGAAGTGTGATGACTTAATGACTTATTATATGGTCACCTAGATAGATTTATGTCTTCTTGGCATCTATGGAAAACCAATCAAAAATTATATCAATATACCATCACACATACAGCCTTGAGCCTAAAGTGGTTGATCCAAAATTGTTAAAATATGGTTCTTAGCATTCACTTGCTAACAAGTGAGCCATTAAGTGACAAATTGTACTATTGAATTCTTCATGTTCAGCCACGAGAACAGAATCTAGAGGTCCTGGTACATCTTCTCAAAAGATGGATATACCTCTAAGGGATATTTATGAAACTCCAACATGAAATCATCATACAATATCACTTTTATAATAATCAATTCCATAATATAGATAATGTGATCCTCACCTTGTAAAAATCCTTTAGGAGCATGTACAACATATATATGAGTATGTATATTTTCATAATCAGAATCTCCAGCATGTTCTTCCTTAACATGTTAATAAAGTAGTGGGGTAAAAACCATTGAATTCTTATATTAAGCACCATCCTGGTCCACTAAGGAGAAATGAAACAATGATAACTTCTCTACATCTTTGATCAACAACCGTGAAAAAGATATCCTTCTAATAGAATCTGATACCACATTTTTCGATGTAAGAGTATAGGCTACCTCAAAGTCATAGTCTGGGAGGAACTCTAGTTGTCACCTCTTTCTCAATTTAATAACCTTCTTAGAAAATATATACTTGAGACTCTTTTGGATAGAGTAAATGACAACCCACTCAATGATAAGGTAGTGTTGCCACATTTTAGAGAAAAGGACACCATTGCAAACTCAATATCATTGGTCACATAGATCTACTCATGTAGTCTCAACTGCCAAGACCCATACACAATCACATCATGTATCTTCATCAAAACACCACCATGTTTGATCCCCGAGGAATAGAAAAACACTACATACTCGACACCCTCATCCAAAAATCTCAGTATGGGAGAACTCGTCAATATAAACTAATGTGGCATTTAAAACACATGTTTTTCCACATCTATTTCATTAATTTTTAATGATTTAATTGGTTATTATTGTACCTTATAATAAATATTAAATCTTTTGTGTTTCTATAAAAAAATTTATTAATTAATCAATTGTTATAATTAATCTTTTATTTTATGCATTAAATTGTTAATTTATATTTTAATTTATTTTTGAGTCTAAAATATTTTTATTTAATTTGTTTTTTTTTCGGTCTGCAAAATTAATAATTTATCATTAATTGGTTAATTAATTAATTCTACATTTGCACATAAATAATGATGTTTTAATTTATCATTTCGTGTAGTAAATATTAATTAATTTAATATAACAAATTCCAAGTATTAGCTGTATTTTAACAATTAATTAACTATTAATTTGATTTTATAAATGAATTACTCTTTTTTAATTTCAAATATTAAATTAATTAACAAAATTTATTAATAATACAATAATTTTCTATTTAATTTAATTAATTTAATTTGATATGGTAACTATTATAAATAATTTAACTTTGTTATTTAAATGTTTAAATTTTATATTAACTATTAAAAATTTAATTAGCTTTTAATTTAGTTTTAGTTTAGTAACAATTTAGGTTTTATAAATTAATGTTAGTAATAATCTGATTAATGTTTTATTTGTTTCATATATATTATTTAAATCTATGAGTTACTTAATTTTTATTTTGATTTATCTAATTATTACTTTCAATTAATTATTTTGTTAGTTTCAATTTTAGTTATAATTTATTTTTAAATTTATTTGTTTATCTTGTAGGTTTATGGTGACACCGTAATATTTTCCACTGTTTCATTTATGGCGGAACCGTAACCTCCTCACACAGTCTCACTATATCTCTTGTGCCACCAGATCCAAGCAGTCTCATCGCTTCCCCTTGGCACCATTTATTCCATTTCACAGTCTCATCACTGATGGCACAGTGTCCCTTATTTCACCCTTCTGAACTATGACCATAACGCTTTCTCACGGTCTCATTGTAAATCATTCCACCATTTCCTCTACACTAATTTTCTCTTCACACACCGTTTCCTCCCTCATGATCTCATCCATTAACTATCTCATCCGTTTCACCTCTATGTTGTGCCTCATCTACCATTCTTCCCCTATATCTTTCGCACCTCCTCTTCCTTTACACCATCCACACTTAAATTATAGATCAACTCCATTATTCGGTTCAATTAACTTTTCATAAAAACTCAACCCAGAAGTTATGCATTCACCAAGAACTAAATAATGGGTTTAACACAGATACAAACTAGTTTTTCAAAAAAATTAAAATCATATCCAATAATTAGATGTCGTAGAAAGAAGAATTGCCACTCTCACCAGTTGCTTTAAAGGAGGTCTGACCGATGTGAAGAAGAACTAACTCATGTCACCCTGTCATTGGGATTCCTTCGCGCCTCATGCTAATGACAAGAATTACTACATTCCGAGTTAGAAGCTGAAGCCGCACCATGAGGAGTCCAACTGAGATGCCGAGTTGTGTGAAGAAGAGTAGTCTATAGTCGTGTTACTAGATCTTGAGTGAAGTCTTTATGAGAATAAGATCTGAGACTGATCCATAGCATCATTGGAATATAGCACCACCAAGGGAGAACTGTGAGCCGTCCACCATGCTAGACCAAGTTTCCATGTCATCATTTATGAAGCATGATCTGTAATCAATATCCGCACACAACTAGAGAGAAGAGCATTGACACAGCACTGAATGTAGGCACTATCTTCCTAGAGAATAAGAAACCCTTCCCCTGCCCAGTACTAGAGATGGGGGGGGGGGTGTTAAATGAAACTAAAAAAAACACAAAAAACAAACAAACTATAAACTAAAAAAATATCCTAAAACTAAATTAATAAAAAATAATGATAATAAATTAATATATTATAAAATTTATAAATAAAAATATTAATAATAATAATTTAATAAACATAAAAATATACTAACTAATAAAATATATATTTAAAACTAAAATATTAATATTTGAAAAACTAATAAAAAATGTTTACCTTTTTAATTATTATTATAATATTAAAATTAACTGAATAGTTAATTCAATCTAATATGAAAATGATTAATTATTTAATTACATATAATGTTAATTTATAATTTTAAAAATAATAACCTAAATAAATTACTAGATTAATTTAATTAAATAATGTTTTAGTTAACTTAAGATTTACCATAACAATATTAAGTGAATAATTTTATAATCACTTAACCTTTTCCAGTAAATAATATAAAAGTAATCAAATTCTATCAATTATATTTTTTAGTAATTAATTTTAGTTTACCTTTTAACATGAATTATAGCATTAAACTAAAAAATTGGTATTTTACTTTCATAGTTTTTTTATTTATTCATTTTTATGTTCTAGCTTTATATGTTCATTAAAGAGAAATGTATATGTCCATATTCACACAACTAACTCATCCGGAGTTAGTTACATGAGAAAAATTAGTGTGACATACCAGTCGTTAAAAAAACACAAGTGTGCGGTGAACAAGTGAGGGACTTTTGAAGTCAGTGGAGATGTGTAGTGACATGTAGCAGATGACAGTGGGATTCAAAGAAGAGTAGCTTCATAATTTTAAGGGAGAGGATAATTCATTTGATCATTCACTCAGAAGTAGAGCAAGAACCTGGAGGCGAACCTTAGAGCATCACTCAGAGAGCCATTTCTTGGAGATCCAAGAGTCAGGAGCAGTAACAATTCTAGCAAAGAGTGGGAGACATTTTTTCATTAAATTGTCTTTCGTAGTAATAGAATGATATTAGTTTACATAATTGAGACAATGTTAGGATAAATACTTCCAATTTGGTGTTAAAATCATGTGTACTAGCTATCTTTCTTCATTATTCTCTCTATCATTTTTAATGTGGTCAACATTGATCAGTGAGATCAGTTCTGATTGAATTAAATTTTAACATACCACATGTACTTAATCTCATAATTAAATATTCATTTCATGAGTTTGATTTTGGACTAATTTTCTTAAACATTTTAATTGAAATAAAAAACTATAGAACATACAGCGAGTTTGTTCTGTAAACTTTTTGAAACCATAATTATCAAGTTGATTAATCAATGAGTGGAAAACCTCAAGATGTGGCATCTTGAGTTATTTATCTCCTGTAGAGGGAAATAAATCACTACTTTTCAGGGGTATTAGTTGTAATCACTATTGTGAGAAGGAATGTTTTCAAAACTAATAGAAATGATATTTTTTCCCGATCATTTTCCTAGATTGTTCGTTATCAGTGTTTTCATATCTTTGTTCACCTTTGTTTTCACATGTTTCTCACTTCAACTCTATTTAGATTAAAGATATATAGTGTTCTGTCACATCACTTATTAGTAAATAATATTAAAAAAATGTAAAAAAAAGAAAATAGAAAAATTACCCCACTGCTGACAATAGGGGGATCTCTTAAAAAAAGTTTACAAGATGAGTGGTCAAAATTGCCTTCTCTGTGGGTTCGACCCTGATTTCCACATATAATGTAGTTAGTATAATTATAAATTTTAAACTTTGACTAGCTTCAAAGATGGTTTAATTCATGTTTTTGCACCGTTTCCGGGGAATCCATTATCCATTTCTTCTAAAAAACCAAAAATTGACATATATAAAAATCTAAAAAGTTTGGAAAATTTCAAAATTGTAATTAAGATATGTTTCAATTCTTGCTGAATTGATACTAAAGAGTACTATATGTTGCTGGTTTTATGATCCCAAAACACTCTTCAGTTAGTATAGAGCCATTGAACTTAAAAATAGACAAACATCTCACTACTCTAAGAAAGAAGAACACAACTGAAATGTAAAACATAGATAATAGAGTTCTTGCACCCAAAAACTACCAAAATCAACTAGAAATATTATATGAAAACAAAAGGCCTTTGATGAGAGAATTCCAACTCCCACAAGTTTCAAGTAACCCATCATCCATTAGACTTAGTCCTAGAGCCAGAAATTATGAATTGATACAATCACACATTTCATTACTTCCTATATTTAATTGGATCTCTAATGAGGACTCCCTTGCTTTTATTAGAGTGTTCTACAATACTGTGCAGAAATTTCATCTTCTAAGACTCACAAAAAATGAACTGAGAATGAGAGTCTTTCCCTTTTTCCTTAGGGGGAATGCTAGTAATTGGTTTCTGAGTCTAGATGATAACATTTTCGAAAACTGGGATCAAGTGCACTACTCTTTCACAATGAAATTCTATCCCCATAGATTAAAAGGTGAACATAGAACTAAAATCACTAATTTCTATCAAGAGGATGAAGATGATTTTCAGGAATCTTGTGATAGATTCAGGGATCCTCCTAGGTAGTGTCCCAATCATCAACTGCCATATCACCTTATCATGGATACATTCTATGAAGGTTTGTCATCCTCTGGACAGAATCTACTTGACCAGGCTACTAGGGGTAATTACAATGATAAAAAAGATGAGTAACTTAGAAATTTTTTTAATAATATTTCAATGAATTAAAAACATAAATTTTCATGAAGTAAAAGAGTCAATATAAATGATAACCCAAACAAAGGTTTAATAAATGAACCTCATGCTCAACTATCTGAAATCACCAACCAAATCCATTCTTTAATGAACCAAAATTCTAAAAAAACTGTTAATCCATTAGGCTGTGAAATCACTAACCAATATTTTATGGGAATAGTGTGTCCAGTGTGGTATGTTTTGGCATACAGAAAACATATATCCTAATTTTTATATGTCAGACCAATAATTAGAGAATTCAAACATTGTTAACTATGGTCCTTGGATGACTCATAATGAAGATCCATTTTTAAAAAATTACAACCAAGGCTATAGGAACCATCAAAATTTTTCCTAGAAAGATCCATGCCTAATTAAACAATCCACTGTCCCTAATTACTCTAATAAACCAAGACTGAATATTCCAAATCAACAAAGGGGTGAGTCTTATAATGCACAAAGAAAATAATGATAATCAAAAGTCTTCTAAGCTTGATATAATCATGAACAAAATTAACTCTCAAGAGGAATGATACATGAATCAGCTATCCAAACATCAAAATAAATATGAGTCAGATCAAGTATAAACTGATGTGAGAATGAAAAACATGGAAACAAAACATGTACAACTAGTTGGGGATCTTTTATCAAGAGAAAATGGTAGACTTCCTAGTACCATTGAGCTTAATCCTAGAGATAATACCAAGACTGTTGTAACTAGGAGTTGACTAAATACTCAACTTGTAGCTGAAAGACTCACTAAAAATTCCCAAAATGAAAATCTATTTCAATCTAGAAATAAAAATATGCTTTGCAAAAATGTTGAAAATTTAAAGAAATCCATGAAAATTAAGAAAATATAAATTTTTCATCTGAAACCCAAGCTAGAAATTCATCTAGAAATTAAAATAATAAAGGAAAAGAAAAGGTTTATGAATAGGTTGGGGATATACCTACTGTCCTAATTTTTTTCTCCACCCATCCCTTTCCCTGAGAAGATGAAATCTCAATGTAACACCAGGGCCTAACTTCCTCAGTTACATGGTATCATTTCCAAACATTAAGTAAATATTCCATTTATTTAATCCTAAATTAAAATTCTATCTTACTTGACATATCATAAAAAAATTATTTCTAACAAAAAAATAACTCTCAAAGAATTTTCTACTTACAGCCTCATTGAAGAGTGTAGTGCTGTACACCAAATGAAAATCCCACTTAAACTGAAAGACCTAGGTACCTTTATTATTCCCTATACCTTAGAAAACACTGAGCAGCTGAACTATTTGTGTGATTTTGGTGCTTGCATTAATCTGCTCCCATAATCATTGTTTCAATAGTTGAGGTTGGGTGAAATTCAACCCACCACAGTCATATTGCTGTTGGCTGATAGATCTTTCACTCATCCAGCGGGTCGGGTAGATGATTTTCTAATTAGGGTAGGGAACCTATTTCTGCCTACTAACTTTTTAGTCATGGACATGAAGTGTGATCAAGAGTTTCCCATAATATTGGGTATTCCCTTCATGGAAACATGGGGTGCTATTATTGATTTCTCTAAGGGTCAACTTATTTTTAAAATTGGAGAACAACAAGAAGATTTCAATGTGTTTAAAAATGTTAAAGACCAACCTTTTCTAAAAGCTGTTCAATGGTAGAGTCCTTAGAGGATGGGAACTCATTTGGAAAATATTTTAATTCTAAAAATCAATTCTCTACTGAAGAAAATAATTTTGAAGCCAAAAATCCAGTTGAATAGGTCTTAGAAATTGAAAATTCTACTTAAACACCCAATCTAGAAAATTTTCTTGAACTGGAAAACTGTTCAGTTTCTGTTGAGGTAGAGTCCACTGTTTCTGAACTTAGGTTCTTTTGAGTGAAGTTGAAGGTGTTTCTATTAACACAAACCTTTCTAAACACTTTGATGATGTTTACGGAGAACCTATAATACAACTTAATGATTCTTCTTTGATAAATTTGTTGAATTCTAATATGGAAAGTCTAGATAGAAGAACTGTTATTTCTAAGACTGCGCTTGAAATTGAAAATATTTCATCCTTTAATACTCTTTATAAGAAATATGTTGAAGATCATGGACCTCCCAGGACTAATAGACTTCCTTTTAGTGTATAATCACCCACTCTTGAGATAAAACCAATCTATTCCCATCTAAAATATTCATTTTTGGGTGATAATTCCACTTTACCAACCATAATTCTTTCTGAACTTAATGAAAATCAAAAAGAAAGATTGTTGAATGTTTTGAATAAGTTTAAATATTCCATAGGCTAGACCATAGCTAATATCAAGTATATTAGTCCCTCATTTTGTATGCATAAAATACCTGTGGTGCCTGACCAATAGCCTAATGTTGAGTGTCAAAGTAGATTAAATCCTAAAATGAAATAAGTTTTGTGAGAGGAAGTGATTAAACTACTAGACACTGGAATGATATATCCCATTTCTGATAGTGCTTGGGTCTGCCCTGTCAAGGTTTTTCCCAGGAAGGGGGGTTTCACATTAGTCAAAAAAATGTAAAGAATAAAGAAATCCGAGTTAGGAAATCAACAAAGTGGAGTGTATGTATAGATTATAGGAAGCTTAATGTAGCCACTATGATAGATAATTTTTCAATTCCCTTATTGGATCAAATTCGTTAAGGGCTTGCAATAAATGATTTTTTCTATTTCATGGATGGGTATTCTGGTTTAAACCATATTCTTTTTGATCCATAGGGTCAAGAGAAGACCACTTTCATATGCCCCTTTAGGACTTTTTCTTACAGGCAGATGCCCTTTGGGTTGTGTGGAGCTACAACCACGTTTAAATGGTGTATGATGGCTATCTTTTCGAAAATTATTGAGTGAATCAATGATGTTTTCATGGATAATTTCACCATTTTGGGTAGTACCTTTGATATGTGTCTTGGAAATCTTTAGTTAGTTTACGAAAGTTTCATTGAAACCAACCTTGTTCTTAATTTGGAGAAGTGTCAATTCATGGTCACTGAAGGAATAGTGCTTGGACATTAAGTTTCCAAGAGAGGTCTGTGAGTTGATACTACTAAGGATGTTTTAATTCAAAAACTACCACCTATTAGAAATTATAAAGGCGTTCTAAGTTTCCTAGGGCATGCCGGTTTCTACAAGAGATTCATAAAATACTTTTCCAAAATAACTATGCTCTTGTGTTCCTTGCTGTTCAAGGATGTACCTTTCAATTTTAATGAAAACTATTTGATATCATTAAATTTTATTAAAGAGAAACGCACTACATCACCCATTATCACTACACCTGATTGGGAACTACCTTTTGAGATTATATGTGATGCGCTTGACATGGCTGTAGGTGCTGTCCTTGGATAGGGGAAAGATAGGAAAATGCATGTGGTGTATTATGCTAGAAGATTGTTAGATGATGCCCAAATTAATTACACCACAACTGAAAAAGAATTGTTAGATGTTGTGTTTTCTCTAGAGAAGTTTGTTCAGTATTTGTTAGGTTCAAAAGTCATCATTTTCAAGGATCAATATGATTTAATGTCTAAGAAAGAAACTAAACCCGGGATAATTAGATGGTAACTATTGCTACAAGAGTTTAATTTAGAGATTAGTGACAAGAAGGGAGAAGAAAATTTACTTGAAGACCACCTATCAAGGCTTTCACTTATTCAATATAAATATGATGATCCTAGGGAGATAAATTCTTACTTTCCTGATGAGAAGCTTCTCACTATGTTAATCAGGAAATCTGTTTGGTTTGCAGATTTTTCCAACTTCCTGGTAGTAGGTGTTTTTCAAAAAAATCAGTCCGATAACCAAGGTAAAAAATTCATTAATGTGCTTAAATACTATCAATGGGATGCGCCCCTGTATTTTAGGAGATGTACTGATGGTATCCTTAGGGTGTGTGTTCCTGAGGAAGAGATGTTTCCTATCTTATAAAGTTTCCAATCCTCACCTTGGGGAGGTCACCATGGTGGTGAGAGAACTGCTCTAAAAGACTTATAATCTAGTTTCTATTGGCCTACTCTTTTTATGGTTTCTAGAAGATTTGTAGTT
Source organism: Viscum album (assembly GCA_963277665.1). Classification (NCBI taxonomy): domain Eukaryota; kingdom Viridiplantae; phylum Streptophyta; class Magnoliopsida; order Santalales; family Viscaceae; genus Viscum; species Viscum album. The sequence continues at coordinate 864,507,748 of OY728134.1, read as the reverse complement.
GGCAGTGATAGATGTTAGAGGCTAGGTAATGTTGGTAGGAAGTATGAGTTACCCCCAAAAATTAATTTTGGAAGTTGGTATTTTTGATTTTTGGGGTTTAGGTTTCTTGGGACCATTTCCATCATCTCATGGGAATGAGTATATACTTGTTGTTGTTGATTATGTTTCGAAATGGGTTGAGGCAGTGGCATTGCCCAATAATCAAGCCAATTATGTAATAAATTTTTTGAAATAGAACAACTTTACCAGATTTTGAGTTCACAAATACTTTATCACTGATAATGGAACACACTTTAAGAACTACAAGTTTAAATCTTTGATGGAGAAATATGTTTGTCTTCATAAAAATGGTACTTCTTTATCATCTACAGTCTAGTGTACAAGTGGAAATATCAAATAAGTAACTGAAACAAATTCTTGAGAAAACTGTTTCAAACTATAGGAATGACTGGTCTCTTAAATTGGATGATGCTTTGTGGGCTTATAGAACTGTTTTCAAGACCCCAATTGGTATGTCTCCTTATAGGCTGTTGTTTGGGAAATGCTGTCATTTACCTATGGAATTGCAACATAAGTCTTATTGGGTCGTTAAGGTTCTGAACATTGATTTTAAGAGTTCTAGTTAGAGGAGATTACTTGAAATGAGTGAGTTAGATTAGAATAGTAGAGAAAGATAAGATAATTCAAGGATTTATAAAGAATGTACTAAAATATTTCATGAATCTATCATACAAACCAAAGAATTCAAACCTAGATAGAAGGTCCTCCTCTTTAACTCTAGACATAGACTCTTTCCTGGAAAGCAGAATTCCATGCGGCCTGGATCGTTTATTTTTATGAGAGTGCGTAATAATGGAGATGTTGAAATTTTAGGTGAAGAAAATAAACCCATGTTTGTCAATGGGACGAGAGTGAAACATTATTTTGAGGGATAACCAAATGGCCTGGATGCCTTTACAGTGCTTGAAAAGGGATCGTGAATAAAGTTCGGCTGAAGACTTTAAAACATATCACTTTATGGGAGGCAACCAATGGTTTTTTTGTTTTTGCTGTGTTTTATTTTAACCTTGAATAAAGTGCTGCTTCTATGCTCTGTATTTTTGAAATTCTTGTGTCTTCTTGCTCTTGGTTTCTTTGATCTGTTTCACAATTATCAAGATGCTATTGTTTTGTTTATATAAGGAGTGGAATTCTCATGATGGAGGATTAATGAAACTTTAAGTTAGGGAAGTACATTAATGTTTTTGTTTCATTTTTTATAATCCTTAATTATTTATAAAAAAATTATGTTGTCTATGTGTTCTATCATATTAAAAAAAATCTTTCATGTATTATAAAATCAGCTACATGCGAGCTTGAAAAATCTGCTATAAATCCTGCATACTAAAAGTTCTTTCTACATGTCACGAAGTTGAATAAAATAATTTTTCATGTTTCTCCATGCTGAAAAATTGAATTTCACTATTGTTAAAATCATTCACTTCTTAAAAGTAAGTGTGGGGGGTACATGTAGTCTGTAATTTGTTTTGTATTGAATCCTCTTTAGGATGGGGTCCTTAGCATAAAATTTTTCTTCTATATTGAATTTCTAACTGAATAAATTCTATAATATTTGTTTTCACCCCAATTAATAGTGAACTAACACATCTCATGTCACTTTTGAGATGTATTGGAATAATATTAATTAGACATAAATATTAATGCATATACTTTCTTGTGAACCTACTGTAAGTTAATTTTTTGTGGCAAACGATTCTTTTTGAACTTCAAAGAGACCCTTTTATACATGTCATCTATATTCTCTATTTAAAATATTTTTTGAACTTAATCTATCAAATTTTTCTTCTATACTTTATAAGTTATATTTGGGATCAAAGTTTGGTTTTAATTGTGGGGGATGGGGTAAATTCTTCACTCTGCTAAACTATGCTTAAATGTAAGATCATCAATTCCCACTTCACATCATACTTTTTGTCAAAGAAATGATTAAATTATTTCAAAATTCCTTAATAATTATATGATTTACATTATTTATCAAACGGGTCTTTCCTATAGACAATATATGTGGGGTTTTAAGTTGTGCATTGACTTTGAAATTAATGTGGGTGGATGATTGTTGAGTGATATTTACATAGTGATTGAATGGATATATTGGTTTAGGAACTATATTTGAAGAGTGAATTGGGGTACATGTTTGTGTAGTTATGATCATAGGCTTGTAACTGGAAGTTTGATCTTGATTCTAGGGGCACATATTTTTATTATTTATTTAAGTAATTACCTTAATGAGCCAATGTAAATGGTTTCCATAGAAATCTTGTGAAACTGGAGTAATTTGGGCATCTAGGATCCTACGGTTAATCTATGAGACCCTACATGCTGGGTGCATTTCTCTTTTCTATAAGCCCTATATACACATAGAATAAGTGCAGTGTACAGTGCTTAACTCAATGATACATGCATTGGAAAAAATAAAATAAAGTGTCTAGGGTAAAAAATATGTTCTTTAAGGTGAGGGTAATGATGAATTCAAGATGTAGAATGGGTCAACTAGTTTATATGGGAGTAATTTAGGTTCTATCATTAAAATGATTCAGAAAGAAATATTTATTTTTTGGAACCTTAGTGATGAGTCAAAATGAAAAGTTCTTTTGGTTATGTTTTCAATTCCACTGATAATTTACCTCTTGTTACTCTGAGACATTGGACATATGTCTGGATTAAAGTTAGTCACTAAGCAGTATCACATATGAGGCATGAAATATTCATTTCTTGATGATTCATATTTTTCAAGATTACCCATTGAGTATTTGTTCTAAACAAGATTCATATGAGCAATTTATATTCTAAAAGCATATGGACATGTTTCTGTCCTTTGTTTCAATTTTCTAGACATGTTACATTTTTAGAAAGTTAATAAAAACATTTTATCTATTTCACAATGATTATAAAAAATGGGATTGATTGAGGGAAAACAATGATTATGTGTGGGGGAATTTGATGTGTCCTTTAAAACACATGTTTTGCCGCATCTATTTCATTAATTTTTAATGATTTAGTTGGTTATTCTTGTACATTATAATAAATATTAACACTTTTTTGTTTCTATAAAAAAGTATCAATTAATAAATTTTTTATAATTAATTGTGCATTTTAAGAATTAAATTGGTTAATTGAAGTTTTACTTTATTTTATAGTCTAAAAGACTTTTATTTAGTTTGTTGTTTTTGGTCTGCATAATTAATAATTTAACATTAATTAGTTAATTAATTAATTCTGCATTTGCACTTAAATAATGATGTTTTAATTTAGCATTTTATGTATTAAATATTAATTAATTTAATATAACAGAATCTAAATATTAGCTGTCTTTTAATAATTCATTAATTATGAATTTAATTTTATAAATTTTTTATTCTTGTTTAATTTCAAAAATTTAATTAATTTACACAATTATTTAAAAATTTAATAATATTCTATTTACATTAATTAATTTAATTTCATATAGTAACTATTATAATTAATTTAACTATTTTATTTAAATGTTTAAATTTTATATTAACAAATAATAATTTAATTTCTTTTTAGTTTAGTTTTGGTATAGTAACAATTTATATTTTATAAATTAAAGATTGTAAAAATTTTATTTAAGTTTTGTTTGTTTCATATATTATATTTAAATTTATGAGTTACTTAATTTTTCATCTGATTTGTCTAATTCTTACATCAAATTAATTATTTTGTTAGTCTCAATTTTAGTTATATTTTTTTTTTAAATTTCTTTGTTTATCTTGAAGGTTTACGGTGACACCGAAATCTTTTACACTATTTCATTTAAGGTGGAACCGTAACCTCCTGACGTGGTCTCACAATATCTCTTGGGCCACCGGTTCCAAGATGTCTCACTGCTTCCCCTGGGCACAATTTCTCCCATTTCACAGTCTCATTACCGGTGGAACCATGTCACTTCTTTCAGCCTTCTACACTACTACCGTAACTCTTTCTCACGGTCTCACCATAACCCTTTCCACCATTTCCTCTGCACTACTTTTCTCCCCTCACACCATTTCCTCCCGCACAATCTCATCCATTCACTGTCTCATCAGTTTCACCTCTTGGTAGTGCCTCATCAACCATTATTCCACTATATCTTTCACACCTACTCTTCCATTACCCCATCCGCACTTAAATTACAGGTTGACTCCACTGTTTAGTTTAATTAACTTTTCAAACAAACTCAACCCAGAAGTTATGCATTCTCCAAGAACTAAATATTGGTTTCAACCCAAATAGAAACCAGTTTTTCATGCAAATTAAAATAAAATCCTATAATTTGATCCATAGAAAGAATAATTGCCACTCTCACTAGTTTCATTGAAGGGGGTCAGACCAATGTTAAAAAGAACTCACTCATCTCGTGCCATCGTTGGGATTCCTATGCCTTAAAAGCTAATGACCAGAAGTACTTCTTTCAGAGTTGGATGTCGAAGCCGCACTAGGAGGAGTCCGACTAAGATGCCGAGTTGTGTGAAGAAGATCAGGCTGTAGCCGGGTTACCAGATCTGGAGTGAAGCTGTTATGAGCATAGGATCTGAGACCGATCCAGAGCATCGTTGGACTATAGTGCCACCAATGGAGAATCACGAGCTGACCGTTGTGATAGACAAAGTGGCCAAGCCACCATTTATAAATCCCGGTCTGTCGTCTGTCGATGCACACAGCTGGAGAGAGGATCTGTGACATCATGCTGGATGGAGGAGTTATCTTCTTGGATAATAAGAAACCCTTCCCCTACGCAGGTCTGGAGATGTGCGTGTGTGGGGGGGGGGGTAAATGAAATTAAAAAAACACAAAAAAAAAACAAACTATAAACTAAAAAACTAATAAAAAAATAAATTATTAAAATAGTACTAATAAAATAATATATTATTAAATGTATAAAAAAATAATAATAATTTAATAAACATTAAAGTATACCAATTAAAAGAATATATATTTAAAACTAAAATATTCATTTTTAAAAATTTAATAATTTTTTTAAATTTTAATAATAACTATAATAATAAAATTAATTGACTTGTTCATTTAATATAATATGAAAATACATAATTATTTAATTACATATAATTTTAATTTATAATTTTAAAAATAATAAACTAAATAAATTAATAAATTAACCTAATTAAATAATGTTTTAGTTAACTTAAGATTTATCATAGTAATATTAATTGAATAGTTTTATAATCACTTAAACTTTTCTAATAAATAATATATAATCAAATAAATTCTATCAATTTAAATTTTTACTAATTAATTTTAGTTAACTTTTTAAGAAGAAATTTAGTATTAAACAGAAAAAAAATTATTTTACTTTCCTTGTTTTATTTATTTATTCATTTTTATTTTCTAAAATATTAGCTTCATTCAAGAGATGTGTATACATACAGATTCACACAACTAACTCACCTGGAGTTAGTTACGTGAGAAAAATTAGTGTGATGTGCCAGTCGTTAAAAAATGTATCTGTGCAGCGCACAAGTGAGGGACTTTTGAGGTTGGTGGAGATGTGTGGTAAAATGCAGCAGATGAAAGTGGGATTAAAAGAAGAGCAGCAACATAATTTTTAGGCAGGGGAGAATTCATTTGATCATTCACTTGGAAGCAGAGCAAAAACCTGGAGGCGAACCCTAGGGAAACTTACAGAGATCAATTTCTTGAAGATCGATGATCCAAGAGTAGTAGTAATTCAATCGAGGAGAGGGAGATATATTACTCTATTTTCATTAAATTTTCTTTCATAGAAATAGAATGATATTATTTTACATAATTGTGACAATTTTTGGCTAAATACTTCTAGTATGGGTTTAAAATCAAGTCTACTGGCTATCTTTCTTCTTCTTTATCTCTATCATTTTCAATGCGGTCGACATTGATTGGTGAGATCAGTTCTGATTGAATTCGATTGCAATATACCACCAAAAATTAATCGCAGAATTCCACATTCATACGGTGAGTTTGATTGTGGATTAACTTTCTTAAACATTTAAATTGAAATAAAAGTCTACAAAACATACGGTGAATTTGTTTTGTCATCTATTTCAAACCAGAATTCTCAAGTTGATTAATCTAGGTGTGGAGAACTTCAAGACTTGTCAGCATTAGTGATTAATCTCTTGGACATGGAAATTAATCACCCCTTTTCAGTGGTATTAGTTTTAATCACTATCGTGAGAAGGAATTTTTTCAAAACTACTATAATTGAAATTTTTCCCCAAGCGTTTTACTAGATTTGTATTTTATCAATGGTTTTATATATCTGTTCACCTTTTTTTTCAACTGTTTATCACTTCTACTTATTTTAGATTCAAGGTATGTAGTGTTTTTTCCCTTCACTTCTTAGTAAAGGATATTAAAAACACATTCAAAAAAATATAAAATTTACCCCACTGCTGATAATAGTGGGATCTCTTAACAAAATTTAGAAGATTAGTGGTCAAAATTTCCTTCTCTGTGGGTTAAACCTTGCTTGACACATATACTGTAGTTTGTAGGATTATAAATTTTAAACATTGACTAGCTACAATGATGGTTTAGGTCATATACCAAAACTCATTAAAATCCTAAGGGAACCATTCCATTTAAATGAATGGATACCCATTTCATGTCAAAGTTGTCAAAGGTGCTGATATCATGGGGAAATTGGGTACAAAAATCTTGTAGTATCCTATCAACACATGGAAACTACACACCTCTATCATGATCTTGGGTGACTCCCATTCTAACACTACCTATAACTTCATCGGTTCCACTGTTACACTATAAGCCAATATGATGTGTCCGAAGAAGTGAAACTCTAAATTCTAGAACTGAAAATTTGAGGGCTTCCAATAAACCTGGTTCCATAAGTGTAATTCCAAGACTATCCTCAAGTGTCTTGTATTCTCCTCCCTGGATACCAAGTACACTAGGATATCATTGATTAAGACCACCAAAAACTAGTCAAAGAAAGGTGGAATGATCTGATTCATGATTCCCATGAACACTTTAGGGGTTCTCATCTCACTAAAAGGAATTACCACGTACTCATAGTGATTATAGTGACATACAACTATCGTTCTGATAATTTTTCACCCCATAGTCATAGATGTTGATAGACTAATCCAAGGTCAATTTTTGAGAACCATCACACCCCTCTCAAATGTTTAATGAGGCCATCAATCCTTGGTAGTAGATGAATATTCTCCATGATCAACTTGTTTAGGAATCAATAATACACACACAGCCTTATTATCATATCCACCTTCTTGGAGATCCAAACAGGGGATGCCCATGGGGAAGCATTGGGCCCCATGAAGCCCTTCATCTACAAGTCCTCCAATTTCACCTACAACTAATAAATCTCTAAAAGATCTATCTAATATGCTAGTATATATATCAGGATATCCTAGGATTGAAGTTAATGAATAAGTATTTTTATAATTAGGGAGGTAAGCTTGGAATTTCATCAAGAAGCATGTCCTCTTACTCCTCCACCGCCATTGAAAATTGGTATCCCATAGCATCCACTACTCCAAGATTCATGCATTCCAACCAATGTGTAATCACATGCACTCTCCTATGTATATTCCCATACTACTCATCCGAAGTTTCTCTCACACCCATAAAGTACAAACTTGTCCCATCACCATGTAAACACCACATCCTCTACATCAAATAGTCAATCTGGTCATGAATTACAAATAGAAAGTCAATACATAATATGAAATCATAAGGCCTTATAGCTAATACAAAGAGATACCATATGAAGATATCACCTTTATGTTCCAAATATTAATATCAAAAAAAGTGTGTGATAATTGAGTCACCTCCATTCAGATTCTCTAAGTACAAGGGTCGAGCCATGGTGTCAACTGAAATCTCCATGTTACGAACTAGATTAGTAGAATGAAAAGAGTAGCTTTAAACTGTGTCTATCATTACTATAGCTATAGATACCCGAAGCTTGACGTACATGGACATTACATTACTTTTGCAGAATACTTAATACATAACAAAAACAGACACACAAGGACCGTAATAGTTTAGTGTCTTTGAAAACTTGGAACATAATCCTCCAATCGTTGTGAAAGATCTTCAACATCTCCCATAAAGATCTTCCCCCTTTTTTTCTTACCTAAAACATTTCTTTATATCCTGGGGAAAAGAAAACCTAAAAAGGGTGAGCTGAAATTCTCAGTAAGGGTAAGCATGGATAAAATAAAACATAACATATACATTTGAACTTAAAAACATGAACATAATGTTTAAACATCAAAATCCTGAACAATGACATAAAACATGGAAGTACGTAAGGCATAGATCATAAAGAAACATTAAGAATGATAAAATAGAATTGGAATAAAACATGTAATTATGGAAACCATTAAGCACATGATATGATTTCCATAGTATCCAAGGTATTGCTGCCAAGACCATCTTAGTGGACAAATTCCCTTTCTGAATCGAGTTCACTCCTCGTTCAAGTCCTGTATTACTGAACCAGTTTAACTTGCCGTTCCAGCCATGTCTATCCCATGAGATATAAATCTTTAACTAATGCATTGGAGGGAGATATAGGTCCCACCCATCTCATATTGAAATCATTCTTACTTGTGCCATAAAATAAACATACATCATTCATAATAACCCAACGAATAAAATGGGTTTCAGAAACATTATCCCATCATAACATAATACATATAAAATAAATGGATATCATTTCATAATAAGAAAAGTGAAACCATGTAAATCATAGAGACATTATACTTAAAACATACACATATGAAATAATTTCATTTTAGATGGAAAATGGTTTTGATAAAACACTTGAAATGAATTCTTGAGGAAAATAACCTTTCTTCATTAAAATCATTTTCTTTTCACAAAATGTCATGCATTTTTAAAAGAAAAAGATTTTTCTTGAAAATAGGCATGAAATATTTTTGAGTAAGCTTCATGAAAATCAAGCTTTATAAAACCGTAAAAATCCATTCGTACCGTATAAGTTAAAAAAACATTCTTCTCGTACATTTTCCAGAAAAGTCAAAAAGTACCTTGTACAAAAAACGACAAAATATTCCTTTCATATCCTTTACTAAAAACTCACCGAAGGGTAAAATTGGATTTAGAAAATTGTAGGTGGATGGAAACAATATTTCATTTCGAGGGAACATGGATTTGTATGATAAAATACACCCTAGTAAATACCAAAGTATAAACAATCTCGGATAAAATGAGATTGTGATATTTTCCCTTACCTTAGGTCAGATTTGCTTTGTAAGTGTCTGAAAGTCCTGTATAATGATTTAAATAATGTTATTGACTTATTCCAGAATCATAACTATTTTTATGATATCATATATGGTCATATTCTTAGCTTCTTATTAGTAATATTTCATTACTACTTGTTATTCGGGTGTTTATTACTTTTTTGTTCTTATACGTGTTTTGTCTAATAAATTCTTATTCTTTTTTTAGGTTATAGATAACTCATTTCCAGGATGGTATTAGTGTAATATATATCATATTAATTCATTAAATTCATTTATATAATCATTATCCAATGAAGATCATATAGAACGAGTCGCATCACATCGTGGAGATGGTATTCCGTACGTACGCACGAGCGATGATATCGTTCCCATGATCGTGAAATTGTAATGGAGTGTATATATACTATTTCAGAATCAATATCACTTTAAAATAATCATATATAGATATTATTTACACCATTATACCCATCCAAGTAAGGTGGTGGTGGAAAATAGATTACACCACGGCGTAGAGACGGTATTCCGTACGTACGAACGCGCAGTGATTTCATTTTCCGTAGGATGGATAGATGGTGAAATAGGGTTGTTTCATAATTATAATAACATATCAGCATATGTTTGATAATGATGTTATTACTTCATAATGAAACAACTAAATAAGAATAATTGGAAGAATAAATAATGTTGAATGAATCGGTAACAGACATTACCTCTTATTTGAAGCGCCTCTTTGAGACTTCCTCTTAGGGCACTAAAATTGGTCTTTGAAAAAAAACCAGGACCTCTAGTATGTCCCTAGGGAAGTGGAGAAGATAATTTGGCAGGTTTTGGACGAGCTTGAATTCTCAAAGTGGTGTGAGGAAAAGAGGGAGGAGGTGCCTTTTTACAAGGGAGGAGAGGGGAACCTTTGGACAAACTAAAAATATTATATTATTATAAAGTCATATTCGGTTTCAAATAGCTCCAAATTGATTTATTTAAAATATAAGGTGGGGATGGGTTGAAATAATCTCATCCAATAGAATTGAGAAAAGTTTATGTTCCTATTTTAAACTTATCATTTAGATTTAACTTTAAGTTAGATAAATTTACTTGTACCGTGTCTTTTTGAGTTCTTACACTATAAGGTTAATAAACATACTATAACAAGCCAAACGAACCCCAAGTTGTTTATAATTAATATATATAACTTTATCTCAGTCATTTTGCCCAACATTATATTTTTAGGAATATAATAACAATTAATAATATAAAATTTGTTTTAAAAACTATTTTATGCCAATTTTGACACTATTTGGTAATTGATTTTTGTAAAACTTATAACAGAATGATTAGTTCGAACAAAGATAATTAAATCAACACTAACATGTCATATTAACATATAAATTTTTTAAAGTTCATAAAAAGTCTAAAATTACATTTATTTTGGTATTTATAACATCAATTATGTCAATATATCATTAATAAGATAATTACTGTATCATCATTGTGTCATAAATAAATTCAATTATTTATAGTATAAAAATTACAAATAAACTTTAATTATGTAGGAAATCGTATTAGATTTCTAATGAATATTTATAATCGCATTTATCTTATTTGTAACCCTATATTAAAAATGATTTACTTATTAAATGTTGATTTTAACTATTTTAACCCTTCTTTCAATAAATTAATCATAAATTTCCTAATCTAATCCAAGTAGGCCTAAATGGTCAAATGTTATTCCTAAGGTTGTTTTCAGTCGAATTAAACTTATCCAATAGAATTAGGAAATGTGTTTGGGTAATAATAATATTATTTTTACCCTTAATTACCCTATTTACTTTTAACCGTGGTAAATAAAAGTAAAAAGTTACTATTCACCAAAAATTATTTTCACCTCATTGAACCCCATTTTACTTACTGAAATCAACCGTGTCTCTCGTATTTTTGAAATTCCATTCACAAAAGTGGTGAAATTATGTTTTATGTAAATTTGAAAATTATCCTAGGAGGTGGGTAAAAGACGGTCAATGTTCAATAAAATTTTTATATATCTAAAATTATTAAAAAATGACTCCAATGAATTATATTGAACTTATATAGGTATTATGTATCAATTTTGACCTAACATAAATTTAAATAAAATAAATAATTATTTAAATACAAAGTCGGGTTTTAAATAGTAACTCAGTGTTTTCACTATTCATCAAAAATTGAAAGTTTTCAGAAAAATAACAAAATTTCACACTAGGCTAATTTCGATATTCCAAATCCAAAAATGAAGTCCATTTTCAAAAATATAATTTATTAAATTTCAAAAAGTCTGTATTACTATTCATAACGGCTAGTTTTAATAATATTTTAATAGCATATCGTTATTTAGCGAAACTCGGTATTGCGTACAACACACGCTATCGTGGAAGGTCGCGCTTGCGTGTAATGCAAGCCAAGTCAGGGATGCGTGTTGTGAAAGCTCCTTTTGGTGTAGCATACAACACAAGGCATTAATGAAATTAAAAAGAATATTTTTCGTAAAATCTTGGGGTGTTACATTCTACCCCCCTTAAAATGACTTTCTCCCTAGAAATTCGTCGGGGTTATAAATGGTTTACTACTCGAAAGTTTCTTTAATAGAAACCCACATCGTAAAAAGGAATACCAAAACTTGGCTTAAAAGACTAACGTATGAAACGTAACGGTTACCCAAATTAACTAATAACTGGGTTTCCACATAAGAGAACATAGGTGAAAATATCGATATGGAAGAGAAATCTAACCGTCATGTTCTAATGGAGAGTGGTAGAGAACATGGCTATGAAATATCTAACAATCACAAAGCCATATATTTGTGATGATCTAGGGTACCATTTGATTCATCGGATATAAGGGCACTAGGACAACATTTTTGGTTTTCAAGATCATTTCCCTAAAGTTGAAGAATTTGATTTAGAATAAATACTTACTTTATTTTGGTACAATCTCACTATTGTTCGTGCTTTGAACAATTTCCAATTCATCTCTTAACGAAATGATGTTGAATTTGTTATTCATGAAGAGTTAACAGATCATGTGATAGAATGATGTGTCATTCCATCTGTTTCAAACAAAAGGTTAGCAAAAGTTATCAAATATATATAAGTCCATCTTTGGTGAGGTTAATCGTATACGATTCTAAAAATGAACTTATAATTTATATATCATACCGCGTATTAAAATAAAACTAGTTTCTACTAACCAGGGACTTCATGTAGGCCAGTGGTAGGCGATAAAGACCAGTCACACTTTGGTTGTGGGTTCGATTCCGACAGCCTTGTCCGACATGATGGGTTGTTGCCCATCCTGCAGGTTGTCCTTTTTCTAAAACTACATTACTATAACATCCCATCAATAAAATCGAAAAAACTTATATCCTTAAACAATAATAACTTCTTTCCAACATAATCCATTCCAATCATTAGGCTTATCAAAAATACTGATGTCCAATCTCATATTATAGTGAAAATTATTATCAAAGGGTTCATATAACAAACATGTTAATACCATCATTGATCTACATATATCATGATATATGTCTTATTGGTCACATTACAAACATTCGAAGGCCTTAATCATGTATTTTCTTGAAAAATGTATACCCATTGAATCTTAGTGAAAACATGAGTGCTGTCAAAATTTAACTCTTTTCACACACCAAAACCTCAAACCATGATATAACTATTTCCTTATATCATTCATGAGCTCATGAATACTTTCAAACATTTCATTTTCTCCTTATCCCTTCATTATGCTCATATAATCTTTTTTCCAAAAATTTCTCAATCACTTTCCATGGTTACCAGTACCATAAAATTATTGAAAACCACAATAGACCAATACATAAATATTCCAATATTCCACGATATTATATACAACATTATTTTGGAATCCCATTACATAAACACTTAATCATTCTACCACATCTTTGTCATACTCAACATCACATATATTTATCACATGTGACTTCCCTTTTTCCTTTTCCTTAAGTGGTTGCTCATGTCGATCATCACTGACCCTTGGATTTGGGCATTTATTATCATAATTCCCTATTTCCTTGCACTTGAAGCATTGAAGTGTTGGTGGTGCGTTCTATGAAGTCTTTTCTTTATTCACATTATTAGAAACCCTTTTTCCATTACTTCGACACTCAGCTGCTCTATGACCTTCTTTTCCACTCTTAAAACATTTTATAGTCCCTTTAAGACATTATTTACCATGCTTCTTTCCACACTTTGAGCATAAGGAAACATTCATCTTATTTTCACCATTATTCTAAGATTTCTCCTTGAACACCATCTTTCGTTTCTTGTCAAAACTATGAGATGGATAAGTAACACCATCTCCCATTTCTACCTTGATAGCACAACACACAATTTCATCATAGCTACTGAAGTCTCTTATAGCCAATGCCCTTCGAAGATTTGGTTTTAAGCCACTGAAGAATCGATCAACTTTACTTTCAGGTTGGATGATAAAGAGAGATGCATACCTTGAAAGCCTTGTAAAATTTGCTTCGTATACACCAACAGATTCATCATCCTTTTTCATTAGTTCAAGAAACTCCTTCTCCATATTTGTTCGAAGAATACGAGGGAAGTACTTATTGAAAAATCAGTTCTTGAACTCGTCCCATTCCATGGACTCAATTTCATCTCTTGGCCTCGTATTCTTGATAAGATTCCACCATTGATCAGCTTCACCTTACAAACGATATACTGCTAAGATGACATTATCGTGTTCAGAACATTGAAGAACTGAAAATATCTTTTCAGTGGTACTGATCCATTGTTCAGTAACAAGTGGATCAGAAGACCCACTGAAAGAAGGTGGGTGTTGCCTCATGAAGGACTCAATAGAATATTGTTCCCTTCTCTGCTCAATTGGAAGTCCAGAATTATTCATGGATTGTGTAAGTATAACAATAATATTTTTCACTCCATCACCCATAACATTTAATTGTTCAGGAGGACAATCATTGCATTGTCCATTTCATTGATCAACACGGTTCCTTCGGGTTCCAGCCATCGTCTAAAACCCAAAAAGAATAGTGTGAGAGGCAAAAATCATGCTAAGGAAAACAACATAATAAAGGGAGAGTACCTTCAATATCTAACATCTTTGGTTTAATTCTAAGATCGTTACCGTAATTCTACGACTATAACCTACACTTATACTTAACCTTAGGGACATCCCTAGACATACCTTAGAAATATCTCTAGGGATCAAACTAATGTTCTCGCATCCTAGTTTCCAAAGGTTGACTAAACCTTTCCTCTGATACCAACTATAGAGACCCGAAGCATGACGTACGTGGACATTACATAACTTTTGCAGAATACTTAATACATAACAAAAACAGACACACAAGGACCGTAATAGTTTAGTGTCTTTGGAAACTTGGAACATAATCCTTGAATCGTGGTGAAAGATCTTCAACAACCACCATAAAGATCTTCCCCTTTTTTTCTTACCTAAAACCGTTCATTATATCCCGGGGAAAAGAAAACAGAAAAAGGTGGAGCTCAAATGCTCAGTAAGGGTAAGCATGGATAAAATAAAACATACCATATACATTTGAACTTAAAAACATGAACCCAATGTTTAAACATCAAAATCTTGAACAATGACATAAAACATGGAAGTACATAAGGAATAGATCAAAAAGAAACATTAAGAATGATAAAATAGCATGGGAATAAAACATTTAATTGTGGAAACCATTAAGCACATGATATGATTTCCATAGTAGCCAAGGCATTGCTGCCAAGACCATCTTAGTGGACAAACTCCCTTTCTGAATCAAGTTCACTCCTCATTCTAGTCCTGTATTACTAAACTGGTTTAACTTGTCGTTCCAGCCATGTCTATCTCATGAGATATAAATCCTTTCTCAATGCACTGGAAGGAGATATAGTTCCCAACCATCTCATAATGAAATAATTCTTACTAGTGCCACAAAATAAACAAACATCATTGATAATAACCCAACGAATAAAATGGGTTTCATAAACATTATCCCATCATAACATAATCCATATAAAAGAAATGGATATCATTTAATAATAAGAAAAGTGAAACGATTTAAATCGTGGAGAAATTATACATAAAAAATACACATTTGAAATAATTTCATTTTAGATGGAAAATGGTTTTGATAAAACACTTGAAATTAATTCTTGAGGAAAATATCCATTCTTCCTTAAAATCAATTTCTTTTTACAAAATGTCATGCATTTTTAAAAGAAAAGGATTTTTCATGAAAATAGTCATGAAATATTTTTTAGGAAGCTTCATGAAAATCATGCTTTATAAAACCGTAAAAATCCGTTCGTGCCATATAAGTTAAAAAAACATTATTCTCGTACTTTTGCTGGAAAAGTCAAAAAGTACCTCGTACGAAAAACGACAAAAGATTCCTTTCATATCCTTTACTAAAAACTAACCGAAGGGTAAAATTGGATTTAAACAATTGTAGGTGGATGGATACAATATTACATATTGAGGGAACATGGATGTGGATGATAAAATACACCCTAGTAAATACCAAAGTATAAACAATCTCGGATAAAATGAGATTGTGATATTTTCCCTTACCTTAGGTCCGATTTGCTTCGTAAGTGTTCAAACCTCGTGTATAATGATTTAAATAATGTTATTGACTTATTACAGAATCATAATTATTTTTATGATATCATATATGGTCATATTCTTAGCTTCTTATTAGTAATATTTCATTACTACTTGTTATTCGTGTGTTTATTACTTTTTTGTTCTTATGCGTGTTTTGTCAAATAAATTATTATTCTTATTTTTCGGTTATAGGTACCTCATTTCCAGAATTTTATTAGTGTAATATATATCATATTAATTAATTCAATTTATTTATATAATCATTATGCAATGAAGATCATGTAGAACGAGTTGCATCACATCGTGGAGACGGTATTCCGTACGTACGCACAAGCGATGATATCGTTCCCATGATCGTGAAATTGTAATGTAGTGTATATATACTATTTCAGAATCAATATAACTTTACAATAATTATATATAGTTATTATTTACACCATTATACCCATCCAAGTAAGTTGGTGGTGGAAAATAGATTACACCACGGCGTGGAGACGGTATTTCGTACGTACGCACGCGCGGTGATTTTGTTTTCCGTAGGATGGATAAATGGTGAAATAGGGTTGTTTCATACTTATAATAACATATCAGTATATGGGTGATACTGATGTTATTACTTCATAATGAAACAACTAAAGAAGAAGAAGTGGAAGAAGAAATAAAGTTGAATGAATCGGTAACGGACATTACCTCTTCTTTGAAGCGCCTCTCTGAGACTTCCTCTTAGGGAACTAAAATTTGTCTTTGAAAAAGACCAGGACCTCTAGGATGTTTCTAGGGAAGTGTAGAAGATAATTTGGTAGGGGTTGGCCGAGCTTGAATGCTCAAAGTGGTGTGAGGAAAAGAGGGAGGAGGTTCCCTTTTATAAAGGAGGAGAGGGCACTTTTGAAAAAACAAAAAATATTATTTTATTATAAAATCATATTTGGTTTCAAATAGATCGAAATTGATTTATTTCAAATCTAAGGTGGGGATGTGTCTCAATACTCTCATACAATAGAATTTAGACATGTTTAGGCTCCTATTTTAACCTTATAATTTAGATTTAAATTTAAGTTAGATAATTTTACTTTTACCGTGTCTTTTTGTGTTCTTACACTATAAGTTTAATAAACTTACTATAACAAGTCAAAAGAACCCCAAGTTGTTTATAATTAATATATATAATCGTATCTATGTCATTTGGCTGAACCTTAGATTTTTTGGAATATAATAACAATTAATAATATAATATTTTTTTAAAAAACTATTTTATGTCAATTTTGACAGTATTTGGTAATTAATTTTTATAAAAATTATAACAGAATGATTAGTTCGAACAAAGATCATGAAATCAACACTAAAATGTCATATTAACAATGAAATTTTTTTTAATTCATAAAAAGTCTAAAATTACATTTATTTTGATAGTTATAACATCAATTATGTCAATATTTCATTAATAAGATAATTACTGCATCATCATTGTGTCATAAATAAATTAAATTATTTAAATTCTAAAAATTACAAATAAAATATCATTATGTAGGAAATCCTTTTATATTTATAATTAATATTTACAAACGAATTTATCATATGTATAACCCTATATTAAAAATGATTTACTTATTAAACGTTGATTTTAACTATTTTAACCCTTCTTTAAATAAATTAATAATAAATGTCCTAATCTAATCCAAGTGGGCCTAAATGGCCATATTTTATTCCTAAGGTTGTTTTTTGTCGAATTAAACTTATCCAATAGAATTAGGACTTGTGTTAGGGTAATAATAATATCATTTTTACCCTTAATTACCCTATTTACTTTTAACCGTGGTAAATAAAAGTAAAAAGTTACTATTCACCAAAAATTATTTTCTTATCATTGAACCACATTTTACTTACTGACATCAACTGTGTCTCTCAGATTTTTGAAATTCCATTCACAAAAGTGGTAAAATTATGTTTTATGTAAATTTTCAAATTCTCCTAGGAGGTGGGTAAAAGACGGTCAAAAGTTCAATAAAAATTATTATATATCTAAAATTATTAAAAAATGACTCCAATGAATTATATTGAACTTTTAGAGGGAATATGTATCAATTTTTACCTAAAATAAATTTAAATAAAATAAATAATTATTTAAATAAAATGTCGGGTTTTAAATAGTAACTAAGTGTTTTCACTATTCAACAAAAATTGAAAGTTTTCAGAAAAATATAAAAATTTCACCCTAGGATAATTTCGATATTCCGAATACAAAAATGAAGTCCATTTTCAAAAACAAAATTTATAAAATTTCAAAAAGTCGGTATTACTATTCATAACAGCTAGTTTTAATAATATTTTAATAGCATATCGTTGTTTAGCGAAACTCGGTATTGCATACAACACACGCTATCATGGAAGGTCGTGCTTGCGTGTAATGCAATCGAAGTCAAGGATGCGTTTTTTGCAAGCTCCTTTTGGTGTAGCGTACAACACAAGACATTAATGAAATTAAAAAGAATATTTTTCGTAAAATCTTGGGTGTTACAATAGCTAAAGTAGAGAATACACAGATCATATATATAATCATGCTAAGAGTATTTAAGTCATTTGACTAAAATATATTTAGCTATCTATGTTCATATTCATCACCTTCTTGATCCTAGCATGGACCACCTGGGGGTGGTGTTGGCAATAGGTCATATCGCATGACACCTCTAGCTGCTCTACCAACCCCTCTACCATTTTTTCCACCCTACGAACCTCATGGATCCTACCTCTATCTCTACCTAGTTTGTTCCTTGACTGCATCTCTATTATTTGTATGAAGGGTCTTACAATCCCATGAAATATGTTCCTGAATTCCATAGCATAAATACCACCTCTCCCTTGGTTTACTCGAGCTATACTGATAGCCCTGAAATACCAATCCTCTATCCTAAAGATTCTGGCATGATGAGATCCTTATAACTTCCATTAGATATCTATTTTCATGGTCTCAACACCTCGGTGCCCACTACCAACACCCAATTTCCACATCTCCTCTGGAAGGATGTTCTCCACTATTAATTCTTGCTCAAGCACTCTAACATAGGTGGGAATACAAAGAGATATCTCTTAAACCGTGATATCTTAGTGTAATACCTACTCGAAGGTACACTCCTTAAAGAACAAATATCATTCCATATCTAGGGAGTACAATGAGATATCAATGAACCTTGATGAATAATCTAATATAGTTATACTACTCTACTGTAGATACAGAAGATCTTGGATGTGCACTGATCATAATGTGGTTAGATAAAACTATTCCCTGAAAATACACTCAATTTTTATAAGGATAATGATATATCACCATGTGAATAAGTCACAAGACTCCACCATATCATAGTGAATTCATGAAGAAGACTCATTATAAGCACTACCATATGTTCTACAGGCATCATCACAAAGTTGAAAAATCAGGTGACTACCTCTAGCCAGTCATCAACTACTTTGGGGGGGGGGGGTATAAATCACCCATAAAACTAGGTGGTCGCTTCATATGGAATTATTAGAGTGTACCCAGACTATATACATCCTTATCTAGTATATTTTATGCTAATTATTGCTCAAAAGGTGGTCAAATACAAGGGAAAACACCTAAAAGAACTACCTCTTATACAAGCCCCTATAGTGAAGCCTCATAACTTGACAAATCAACCACATCATCGCACATTGGAATCATCACTAGATGTCTTTGTGGATGCATCTTGAAATAAAAAAGACGCATCATGATCAAATCATATATCTAGGGATCTAACTCAATAAGTATATGAAAAACCACAATCCATTTCTATATTATGTATGTGAAAATGATTTCCCAACAACCAATGTCTACATATACTATGTCAACAAGAAGATTATCAGAGTCATTGTGAATGGTACATCAGCTTCGAGACTAACACTGGACACCCCAGCCCAAAATCTGATCTCAAATCACTCTAACAACGATTCCTTAAATCCCAAAAAAATCTCACAACTAGAAAAAATCTACCCTTGAGTATTAAGGAAGTACCATTCTCAGATACCACTCTGTCAGGAACTGACCCACTGGGTCCTATGTGGCTGGTGACAAGCTATGTATGATTACCCCATGCCCACCTTCAATAGGCTAGGGCCCAGATACTAGGATCATGTAGGAATGACACATACATTGGAGGAATTATCCAAAAGTACCTCTATATATGAACACATCTCCATGCCCAAAAAATGTTGAGAATGTAAAAACAACTAATATCATAAATTCATGAACAACATATAACCCATATCATGATCTGGAAAAAGTAATCGAAGCAATAAAGGGTCAAATAAAATCCCATTAAAATCTGAAAAATATTTTATCCAAAATAAAATTAGGGGTATTCTATCAAATGTAACATCGGTTCACACCTCAATTTTTCTAACTAAAAACTATGCTTCACCTTCTCATGGTATTCCTATGATACCATAAAAAGGTAATTGATATTCATAAAACATGACATGTGTTGGGAAATACCATGGAAGGGTGAGTATAACAATACCCAGAAGGACACCCCAAAAATGACTAAGCACAAGGCATCAAGTGTAATCATATAATTATAAGATATTTCAACAATATAAGAGACATGGCTATAGTAAACACCCAAATATACTCATAACAGGAAACTGACCTCAAGTGGACCAACCAATACTACCAGTCATAGGATACTATTCAAGGATTCTAGTTAATAATTATTTTAGGATAATCTAATCCATGAGCCATACTATCACTTGTGATTCTCATATAAGGGGCCATGATCATTTGGAACCACATAATAAGTACTCACTGGAACTTTTTAGATCTCGATACGCAGATACAGGATCACACCCATGACCACTGGGGGACACCTGATAAAAAATATGGAACAACCCTTTATATAGGGTATGGTATGACTGATGATACCATGAAACCTACTTGAATGACTTTCTAGATGGGGGATCAACTCCCCGTGTATGGTGGCTATACTGATTCCACAAACCCCAACTTGGGTATAAGAAGGAATGATAGAGGATCAAACCGTAGTCTCATGGAGTGTCACCACAAAATATATATGAATCATCCTCAAGATGGGATCACAATCTTCATCTAAGGACATAATTTTACACTATACCCTCAAGGGGATAAACCAAGGGAATGTACTCAACTAACACATGTCCAAATTGAAGTGGCAAAGAGCTCCAAAATTTCTATAAGAATGTATATGATGACTATATAGGGTAAATTACATGTACTACTAAATTTGGGCCTACCCATTTCAATTATCGTGTTCCTTCGCTCATGCCATTGTACAATAGACATGCATGTGTATCTATTAATGTTTATGTACCAATCCATGTCTAAGTACCGTTCCGTGCTCATGTACTCTACTTGTTCATGTGGTCATGGCTTTAAAAATCCCCATGTACTCCTAGAGTACACATTGAGCCACCAACCATGGGTCATATGGTAAATGATTTGTTTCACATAGTGTATGATATTTAATTTCCATGGAAACCCTAGAACTCTATCCCGGGGGTCCCACATGGCATGTATCTTCGAATTACATGCTCTGTACTGCATGATTTTTGGGAACCCCTATTTCCCTCTCAACATAATCTGACACCACCTTCAACTATGGATCTACCATGAATATTTACAATGATGGTGGATCTGTTTTGAATGCTCCTCTCCATTTATGATCACATGAATCTATGCATTGATCTGCTCAGAAATCTTTCCATCGTGTCAAACTGTAACCTCACAAATCATTCATCACACATCGAACTAAAAATTGAGATCATTGGTCTAATACCAATTCATCTCTGATCATCCTCCATCATTTTCATACATTGATCACGAATCCCACTTAATGTATTGATCAATTACGCCGAAGAATGGTCGCACAATTATCAAATACCAGTTTCCATTGAATAGATGGAATAATAAATTTCCAATAATTAATATAAAAAGAAACATGGGAGGAAATCATAAACCATAAAAATGATGAATGAAAATCAATATTTTTTGTTTCTGTCTTGATTTTTTGTCATAGAATAGACAAAAATAGTTATATGAAAAAATAAAAAATTAAATCAATAGTAAAATGAATCAACCATCGATTCACGAATCAATTCTTATTTGTGGAATTTATCCATATTCAAATTGGGATAAAATAATGGGGTTAATAAACAAAACTGCAACATCATACATGTATTTTGGATCAATATCTGATGAAGATATATTATGCATTGGCAACGTGGGTCTGATTAGTGAACTTTACTGGTGTAGAAGATCGGTGTAGACATATGATTTGATGTTGTCTGAAAACATATCTCTAATGACTCCTCTATAGGTATCTAGGGTTATGTGGATAACCCTGAGACTTACCCATATTGGGGTACTTATAGTGGAGGTATTTATGTCACTACATCAAAGAAATAAATAAGTCAATTGAATTAATTTATTTATTATTTTTGTTTGTGAATATTTTTCCACAAATTCCTAACACTGATAAATATTATGTTGTTCTTAGGGAAAATCAAAATTTCTGAACTCAATAGTGGATTTCGATTTTTGATCTGAGGCTCATTTCATTAGTTTTTCCAATTTTTTTAAGAATAATTCATTTCATGATATTTGAATATTTAATATTTTTAAAATATCAATTCATGGATCATCAATCCTCATAATCTCACAACATTTCAATTTCTAGCTTAAAAAATATTACTATATATATTTCAAAACATTACTTGGGGAAAAATTATTTGTTAATAATTTTATTCATTGGAGATATCTGAGAACTCTATTGATAAATTCATTTTCGCATAAGGGACATTTAATGAATTCATTATGTTCATCATTTTCTCCACTGATACTCCCCTCTATAACCCTCTCCTCCAATCTCTAGGTTCATGCATACAATCCTAATATTAATCCATAACATGGCTAGTATATAAGAGTACTAGGTTTATGCATTTAATTATCCAATAATTAAATTTATTAATTTAATTCATTTATTTTATCTAAAATCTTCATGTGACTACACTTTAAATGAAACACCTAACACACAAGAATGTTATGTCATGCCTCGTGTAAAACCCATGTTCTAGATTTTTTAGTGATTCAGGTTTTACAATATGAGACATAATTTAAGATATAAACAATTATTTCTGAAAAAGTACACACATTTGATATAATAATTTAATATTTTTAAAATATAAAAATCGAGGATCTAGGGGCCCCATAATCTAGTCCCAACTCCATGCCCGACTTAAAAAATATTATTTAAGATATTTCATAGTGTTATATAGAAAAAATAGAGTCATTACATTAACTTAATAATAAATAAATATCCATATATGAATAAGAACGTACTAGATGTTTATATTTTAACCTATAAATAAATGAAATAACATGATCATAAGCTATCCAGAGAAAGAATGTGTCTGATATCATTATAGAATATCTTTAGTGGAACATAGGATATTTTAATGATTTTAACTTAGGTTAATTACACATTTATTAGAAGAATACATTCTAATGGTTTATTATAAAAATAGATAAAAAATTAGACCGTTTGTTTCTATGAGTTTAACTATCCAAAATAAAAACATTATACTAATGTTTAGAGGGTTATTCCGAAACATAACACCGAAGGACATGGAAACATTTGAGACAAATAGGAAAATGTAAACAAAATATTAAAGAGTTTTATAATACGTTTATAATATTTTAAAAAAAAGGTGAAGTAACAAGTCCAATTCCAAATTAAATTGAAAAAAATAATAGTGATGATTTTTTAAAAATATGAATTAATAATCACTAAATTTTGAGACTTGAAAATAAATAATGTTTAATCCATAAAAATGTTTACATGAATATAAAAATTACCATTTGAAGAGAATTTCCTTTTTTAACATTTTAAAAATCTTTATTTAAACTCTGATTGTTGAATAGGATAACAAAACATTTATTTAAAATGTAAAGAGAAATATGGATATCCCAAAATATAAAATAAACTTGGTTTTAAAATAATATAATATATCATTAGTGGGGTGAAAGAATGTTGAAATTGAAGATAAAGACTCATTAAAAAGGATGAGAATTATTCACAAAAACATTATATTTTATGTTGGAAGAAACATATAAAAAATAATATTATTATGAGGACATGTAAATTACAAAGAGAAATTGAGTAAATAAAATGTAATTCAATCATATTACTAAATTAATCAAAATTAGAATAATTTAGTTCAATAATATCTTTTATAACACTATGAAAAGAAATTGAGTTTAAAAAATACCTTCGGGATTTTGTAATATTTGAATCAAAAGATCATTGATAAAGATAAATTAAAACAAACTTATAAGAGAATATATTTTTAAGAAATGTATGATCATGAAATTTAATAGTATAATATATTCCCCACAAAAAATAAAACAATTGGTGAAAAAGGCATGCCTCAAAGAAAGGAAATAGGGATAAGAAAACCCTAATAACATGTGTATCATTTGTATTAAAAGTCCATGAATGAGAGATATTTAAACTAAATTCTAATTCATGTAATTAATGAATATTTTAAATAAAATTGTTCAATGTTATAGTTATTACATAACATTAAAGAAGAATAGGTGAAAATTATAAAATCAGCCTCAATGAAACATAATTGAGATGAAAAACCTTACCTTTTACACCCGAATGTTCTGGAAGTTATTAAAACTCATGTATAATAAAAATAACTATATTAGTAACTTATTTTCAAAACATATAAACATATATTACACTTTATTTTCTTAAATTAAACTCATTCAAAAGACATATATTAGTTATTTAATGTTTATTTTCATCATTAGATGTTAATAATTTCAATTGTTTTGTACATGTTTCATAATAGTGATGTTGTAAACCATTCATTGATAAAAAGTTCATCATTCCCATTTAATAATTATTTTTTAAAATAATTAATTTAATCTATTTATTATTCTTATCTATTCATTTTTTTTTTGAAATTGTGGGCATGGATTATGAAATTGGAATCTAAGATGATCTTGTTTTGGGTAATATACCGATAACAATAGGTTATATTATAATGATAACTAATTGTTGTGTAATAAAAAAATATTAATAATGAAATATAATACTTCTTAATATCATATATATTTATCCAATACATTTTAGAACTATTTATGCATGGAGGTGATGAAAAACAGAACACATCAACCACGTAGGTGGTAGTCCACGCGTAAGCACATGCGATGTTTTTATTTTTCAATAGATGGAATGAAAAGAAAGGTATATAATGATAAATATTAATAGGAAAATAAATATTTAATATATATCATTTTTTATAATTATATAAATTCTTATAATAATCCATTTTCTGCGGTGATGAAAAAAACACATCGTCTATAGAGGCAGAAGTTAGTGTGTACACTCAAATGAAGCTTTTATTTTTAAAAAGGTTGGGAGGAAGGTATAATAATAACATTTAAATGTGATAATGATACTAATGTAATTATTTTATTATTGGTATAAAATAATTTTTAGAGTTATAAGAATAATTAAAATAATACAAATGAAAAGGAGTGATTAAGTGTTTTTACCATACTCTTGGGGGCATCTCCTTGATTCTTCTTAAATTTGTATGTTGGGTAGACCAAAACCTATAGAATTATGGAAATATATTTGGTATTTATTTTTGTATAATATTTTTGATATGTGATGATTTATATGTGAGGATAGGTGGTATGGTGAAGGGCCCCTTTTATAATTTTGGGAGGTGGTATTTTTTAAAATATCAATAATATTTTTGTTGAAATATGTAACATTCAAAGAAATGTATCTCTAAAATTTGAAAGTAATGGATATGTGATGATTCTTGGATGATCTACATCTCATCTAAAATAATAGTGGATATTATTTGGAGATATTTAGGCATTTTTCATTAATTTAGCTTCCTACCATAATTTACTTATACCACAATAACAATGTTTTCTACATGAGTAACCTAATTTTTTTGACCAAAAATAAAATTAATGATATTATATTATTTGGTTTTTCTTATTAAAAATTTTATTTTTTAAAATATTATATTTCTAATATTTATAAAATTACTTCTAATATATATATATATATAACACATAAAAAGCAGTAAATTTTTAAAAATATTACTGATATTGAAAATTGCTAATTGATGGTTTCAAAATTAAAAATAATATTTTAAATATATAAATTTTATTTTTAGATTCATATTTTGTTAAGAAACTAATTAAAAAAATTTCAATTCATTCTTATATCATATCGATGTCAGAATAGTGCCAATATTTATAAAGAATATATTTTTTATTTTTCACCTAAAAACAATATTTCCAGAAAAATCCCAAATATTTAACCTAAAATAATGTCATCATGGTGAATCCCAAAACATATTCCATTCTATCAAATATAAATTCTAAAATTTATAAATTTAAAATTTAAATATAATAATGAAAATATGATATTTTTACTGGGATAATGTGTATAATGTTAAATAGTTTTGGGTGTAGTGTTTACATCCTATAGAAGAGTCTGGGGTATTACATTATACCACATTAAATAATTTTTTCCTTGAAATTTGATTAAAATAATATCATAAAAATATATGAGTAATTCTTCACCATTGATTCTTTAGTTTCTTGTGATTCTTCCTCTATATTATGAATCTTCTAATGTACATTCACTAACTGAGTTTTATGATTGCTCAACACATACTCTATAATTTCAATAATCTTGAATGAATATACATTATAAAAAAATTTGGGTTCTAACATGATTTCCTTAGTGGTTAGTTCATGCGTTGGGTCAATCATGTACTTTTATAAAATGAGACATGGAAAATGTCATGCA
The DNA here is from genome assembly GCA_963277665.1 of Viscum album. NCBI lineage: Eukaryota > Viridiplantae > Streptophyta > Magnoliopsida > Santalales > Viscaceae > Viscum > Viscum album. Next base: position 864,480,894 of record OY728134.1, on the reverse strand, counting down.
CTTTAGAGAGGTTGGGGGGTGTACTTAGATGGTAGGTGACATCACAAATCCTTTCAAAAATTTCAAAAGGTTTGATATACCCATGACTTAGTTTTTCAATATTACCAAACTATATAAATCCCTTACATCAATATAACATTAGGAAAAAATGATCTTATAGTTGAAATTTCAAATGATTTCTTTTATTAACTGCATATCTCTTCTATTTTATTTTAGCTATGTTAATATGATTCTAAATAGTTGTCACTTTTATTGTTGTCTACTGAACAAGATCCAGGCCTTCTAGTTTCCTCTCTCCAACCCCATCCCAAATATATAGAGTATGAATCATATTCCAATACAATTATATATATATTTCTATCTAAATACTTCAATGGAAGATATTTTTATATAAACATTCTATTAAAGATAGATATTGATCTTATAAAACATGATCATTATGTGAGAAAAATATTATAATATATTATAATTCCCAATTATTTCTTTCAAATGATCCATCTTTTTGAGGATGAGAAGAAAATCTCAAATGTATCATAGTCTAGTGTTCCTCTTAAATACTACTCTAAAATTTCAATTTGAATTCAAGGCCATGATAAAAAAAAACTGAAAGAGGTGCACTATGAAGTATCACTACATCATTACTAATGAGTTTTACAAGACATTCATGGGATAGATTATCCATCATTATTATGAAATATGACATTTTGTTATGATGATCCATAGTGACCTTAATATCATTATCTCTCCTAGGAGTCTTCAGATGTTTTTTAACGAAGTCCATAATAACAATGTATCACTTCCACATTGGTATAGGGAGATATTGCATGACTACATTAGGTTGTTTTCTCTCCACCTTTACCTACTGAAATACTAATCATGTAGACACATTTTCAAAAATTTCCATCATTATATGGTCTTACCATAAATTTTTACTTAAATCCATTTACATCTTTATGTTACTTGGGTGTATAGAGGAATTTATGCTATGTTATACATCTAGAAATTTTTAGGAACAAGTTGAGTTTTGGTTGTGCTTTTTTATCCATAGATAATATTTGGCTAATTTTGAGAAAATATGGAGTTTTGGTTTCATGACACACACCATTAGACTAACCAGGAAGCTATACTAGATACATAACTTTGGACAAAGGCAATCAGTATTAGGAATCAAACTCATCTCGTCAGCATTGATCAACAGATATTGGAAATCAAAATGATAATTTGATGAAAATTTAGAGACTACAAGGATTTTTTCCCAAGAATAATTTGTCTTAGAAGATGCTGAGTGGGACTGAAAGGTTGGCATTTAATTGAACCTAAAAGTATTAAGTCTGATGAAGCTTTACTGATCATGGAGTTGTAAATCATTTAATTGTCATGGTAAAAGTAGTGGTTTATAGAAGGGAGGAAAATAAAATTTTTAGTATTTTGGATTCTGATTATTAGTGTGAGGAACAACAGTCCCAGAAATACTTGACACAGATACATCACATACTTCTGTGCACTGGAGCTCTGAAAATTTGGAGACAATTATTGAGTTTCCAAGTTTATATTTTTCAGATTAATATTGATGAAGTATAAACAGATCTAGTCCATAAGAGTGATTCCATCAGAGTGAGTCCATCAGATCAAGTTCATATGAGTTAGTCTATCATAGTAAGTCCATCAGAGCGAAATATATTAGAGGATAGTCCATAAAAATATTTTATATCGAATGAATATGTGGAAAGTTTCTAATTGAGTTTCAACTCAATTGAATATGGTTGAGAAGAAGCATAATTGGAATAAGTACAATAGAATGGATACCATTGGATAAAGGTTAGCAGACTAAGGCTGATCAGACTTAATTTTACTGAGGATGTTTTCTAGACAGAGTTTGTGGAGAAATTTTCAAGACAAACAATTTCCTCAGAGAATTATTGAAGTTCTTGAATATTGTGCATAAGTAATGTTTGATTTAATTTACTTATCATTGAAGTGGAAAACTTTATGAAGTGGATTAGAAAATAAGGGGGGAAATGAAGAACATAATTATGGATACATACAATGTTGAAAAGGATTGTTTGTTTGTTGGGGTGTATAACCAGCTATGGTAATGTAGATACAAAAAGGATATTTGGGCGGTATAACCAATAATAATAGGAATGTTTCTTCAGGGTAGTAATAATTTTCACTACATATTTCTTCATATTATAGGAATAATATAGAGAAATAATCCATGTTGGTGGGACTATCCAACTTGGAAAAGAGTTGGTATTTTTACAAAACCCTGTAAATATCAGGTTATTCAATCTCATGATATTTATTTAATATGAATGGTAAGTTTAAGAAGTTATATTTGTGTGGATATAAATTATAAAAAGTATCATAAGTTATGAAACTCTACTAAATTAGTTAAAAAAATTATTATAAAATAAAATGAAACAATTGATTCAACCCCCACTAAGTGGTCTTGATCATATTTCAGAATAGAAAATGGTATCTGAGCATAGGTTCCATCTGGAAGATCCATCTCTTTGAATAGAGAATTTAAATTTAGTCCAAAATAGGGCTGTTCCTATATCTAGTGGTAATAAATATCATAGTTGTAAGAATAAGCTGTTACCATATCTTTTTTCATTTGGTCATGATGATAGAGATAATGAAAGAGTGGGATTTACTCCCATCAATAAAGCTGTTATGATAGATGATGATAAGAGAGGCATACATGTTTATGGAAAATCTCATAATGCTTTATTTATGACTATAGTTGATGATGTTTATTAATGGATTACGGGGTATCCAATTGCTAAGAAAATGTGGGATAAGTTGAGAAGAATCTATGAAGTGAATGGGAAAGCTAAGTAATCCAAGATACAAATCTGGAGAAGTATATTTGTGGATTTGAAAATGGATGATTATAGAAGTACTTATAGTTAACTTACCTTGGTGAATAATATTATTAGTAGCATAAAAAGGTTTGGTGAGAAGATGAAAGATTCTACAATTGATAAGAAACTTATGAGAAACATTTAATAAAGATTTTATTCCAAAGTTTCCAATTTAAAATATCATGAATATTTATCCTTGGATGAACTTCAGAATATCCCTGTGGCATATGAAATAAGAAAAGATCCAACCTTTATGAAAAAGGATGATAGAGAAATGTTTTTAAAATCTTTTTTAAAAGGGAAAAAATACAATGAAGAAGAAGAAGAATCAATTGATCCAGAAGTAGATGAAGAAGCTAAATATATCAATACAGTCATTTCCCTCATTTATATGAAATTCAATAATGTAAAATAGAAATGTAAAAATATCAAATTTTGTAATTGTGAATGTAAAGGAAATTTTACATAGATTTTTTCATGAAAGGAATTTTAAGAGTATGAAACTGAATAGGATAATGAGAAACCTAAAAATAATATTGGGAGAAACATAAATAAATATTTACTTATGAAAATTGAAGAAAAATTATCTTAGGATAATATATAGGAATAATTTCTCATCTAGTGATGGATATGATCATCAGATTAACTTTATTTATTAAGTTAAAAGTGGAAGTGATTCTTCTTACCGTGATAGTAATGATAAAGAAATTACAGAAATGGAATGGATTATCAAAGTGAAATTGGAAAGGGAAATTGGGTAGAATACATAACAAAAGAAAGAAAGAATTAATATGAAGAAAGAAGATGAAATAATAACTATTTAGAATTACATACATGTGAATAAAGAAGATAAAAATATTAATATAATTAGATCAATGAATATGAATATGGGTTAGATAAAAAGAAAAATAAAAATATATGAAGACCAATAAGCTGACAATGAGAACCTTAACATGAAATAATCAACACTTGTTAAAGAAAATAAGAACAAACTGAAGATAACAGAATCTAAAAAGATGATAGATGTTTTGATTGTTATTATAGATAATAAATAGAAGTTTTTTTGAAACCGAATCAATACTTATTACAACACAAAGTGATATAAGAAATACGGGAGAAAATTTCACTAAGGAAGTTGATGTTAAATGTGAAACTTCTAAAGAAGGTGAAAAAAAGTTTACAAAAGTAGGTTTGTGAGAAAAAATATTTCACAAAACATGATCGGAATCCCTTAAGAATTTATATTTCTAATAAAATTGGTCAATGAATTTTAATGAAACAAAAATGTTCTAAATAAGTTCACTATCATCACAAAAAATAATGTTTCAAAGGTCGCTGTTGGTGTTGTGGATTTTTCAGACACATTTATTATTCATGTGGTTATAATATGACTCTACCAAAAAATAATAAGGATAAATGGGGATCTATAATGAGAAAAGAAGATAAAATGTTTCTAAAAATTATATAGAATAGAAAAAAGAAACAGAAAAGGTAAAAAGGATGAGTATGTTAAGAATGTTGATAAAAGTGAGCAAGATGTGAATGAAAAGAATGAATTATTAGTTATCTAGACAGAACAAGTTGACATGGCTAGAAAGTGAGAATAAGAAAAAAAATAAGTTTAATAAATGGGTAAGAAGAAGGTTTTTGAATATGTGAGCAATATTTCTAAAATATATCAACAGACTGTGGTTTGAAAATTTAGAAAATATGAAATAGATTAGAGAATGAATTTCATGTTACTAAATATTATATAACTATTCTTCTTAAACAATAGGAAGGCATGAATGTGTTATTACAAACTCACTATAACAAACTGGTTACTCAAGAGGAAAAGAAATTGAAGTCATTCTCAAAGGAGTCTAAAAATTAAAAAAAACTTGTCCCAAAATATATTAAGGATGAAAAGAAGGCAAAAAAAATATCCAATTCAAAATACATGAAGAAGAAAAAAGATAGATTGAGAGAGGACTTTTATTCTGAAATATGATTCTAAAATCATACAGAGGTTCCCCTTTATTCCCAAAATATTTTTATTTGTACTAAATTTCAGGGAATTAATGGATTTAAAATAAGAAAACCGATATGTGAGCCTCTTAATATTCTATCAAAATTAAATAACGAGGATAAAAAAAATGAATTTTTATGTTTAGTTTATAAACCAAAAATTTCATATATGTTTGTAGAGAGGGGTGTGTGTAACTTTTATCTAAAACAAATCCTTTCAATATTTCCCCATAAATGATAATATTGAAAAAAACATGAAAATATAATACATGAAACATATATTATGGATAACATTGATAACCTTTATTATAAACTCTTATTTTATAAACTATGTTTTCCCATGTAGGCTTATAGGGTTTTTGTTAAAGATTCATTATTAAAATACTCCCTCTATACTTATGTTCTCCTAAAATAGGATTTCAAGATTTTGAGATAAAGAGTTTCAACCTTTTGAAATAAAAAAAATTTGTCAATAAAGTAAATAACCTATCATGATGACCCCTTTGAATTTGATTGTCAAAAAAGGGGAGTGAAAAGTAATGGCAGGGAGATAAAAAATAGGGGGAACAAGATATTAATGTGGAGAGAATAGGTGAGAAAACAAAAATAAAAGTGGTATTATTTTTTTGTGGGTACTAAAAAACACAAAGAGGGATATTGTTAGGACAAATTTGAGTTTTTATTATATTGTTTGTCAATAGATTATATATCATAGATGTTGAGAAAAGGTGGAGTTTTGATTTTGGGAAACACACCATAAGACTAGCGAGGAAGATTTACTTGAAATAGAACTTCAGACCCATTCCATCAGAATAAGGAATCAAACATAGCCCGTCGGCATGAGTCAACATATCTAGGAAATCATAATTATAATTTTATGAAAAGTTAGAGAATGTTAGGAATTGAACTTTGCAAGAATCATTCTCAAATGATACTAAGTGATATTTAAATGTTGGGAATTAATATAACTTCAAAGTATTAAATTTGATGATTCGTTATTGATCATGGAGTTCAAAATCATGAATAATTCTTGATACTATATGGAGTTTATAGAAGAGAGGATAATAATTTAAGTATTATCTTGGTTGATTCTCATCGATGCAAGAAAAAACAAACATAGAAGTATTTGAATCATAATAATGATAATATTATAAGGTTAAAATATTGATCTTTTTGGTATAAAGAACTCACCACCGACACCGATTCATCGTAATGGATTCTAACATATATTAATGTTATATTGTTTATATCACTTGTGTATCAAATGTAGAGTTTTATTAAAAGTTTAATGTTTAATAAAGTTTGAATCAAATAAAAAATGGTTCAAGAGTCATCGAACAATAATTAACACAGATTCATCAGAGTGAAATATAGAACGATCCATCAGATGCATGATAACACCGATATAGTCACCAGATACTAAAATTCATTGGATATGGGATCATTAGACTAAAGAAACAAAGAAAAGGAGAAATAAATTGAAGATATTTATGATATGTTCTTGCTTATAAGGTATTGTTGAAGGAGGTTTTGAATCGTACAAAATGTTCTCAATGTTTTAACAATTGTTTTTCAGTTGATATGAATCACCTATATGGTAGTAATTGCAGTGTTTACAAGAGGTCATCATAATGAGTACTCTCCGGTTTTTCATATGTCTTCATCATAATGAAGAAATTGAATTTAAAATTGGACTCCATAAATTTTTTTAAACTAAAAGAAGTCTAACATTTTGCTAATATTAGAGAATATTTTATAATATCTTATATGTATTTAGAAGATTTACAAAAATCCAATATGAAGTCTTAAATTAATGATAAATTAAAAAAAATTGTTGAGATAGAACTGAAATTATTTTTCACACCTTTTCTATTATAAGTATCCTATAAAAGGAGAGAACAATACATTTCTATGAAGATGACTTAAACTGTTCATGTGTGATGAAGATACTAAAATCATGAGAGTGGTATTGATTTTACAAATATTTATTTATTAGGTTGATGTTGAGTAAGTTCCATTAGAACTAGTCTATCAGAGTGAGTCCATATGAGCTAGTCCATCCGAGTGAGTCTATTGGAGTAGGTCCATCGAATAAATATCCTTCAGAGAAAGGTACATCAGATAGAGTTCCACTAGAAAAATAAGTGGCGAGTTTCCAATTGAGATTTGACTCAATTTTATAAGTAAGAGTGGAAGGATAATTATATCGAGTCCGATCAGATGGAGACCATCATATTGAGGTTATGAGACTGAGGCTGATCAGACTGACTGTTGTTGAGAAAGTTTTCCTTATAATGGTTATAGAGAAAGTTTCATGAATAGAATGTTTCTCGGATATTTTTTTAAGTTCTTAATGATTTTACATAGGTAATGTAAGATTTATCTTACTTTTGGAAGAAGTAAAAAACTTTTTTAAGTGGATTGGAAAGAATAAGGAAAGTGAAAATCTTTACAGTGGATACATACTAGTTTCTGAAAATCATTGTTTGTATACTGAGGTGAATAAACCACTTTGGGAAAGAGGATATGAAAAGGATAGTTGGGTGATATAACAACCTATGGAAAGAAAGTTTATAATGGGATTGTATAATTGTTCACTACTTGTGACTTTGTATTCTATAAAGAATATAGTTAAAGAACCCATGTTGGTGGGATTATCCAACATGGAAAGGAAAATATCTATGTACTGAACTTTTTAAATATCATGTGCTTCCCTATCTTTATATATTATTCATACCAAAGGTAAGGTTGATAAGTTATATTTTTGTGGATTGAAACTATTACAAGTTTCAAAGGTTAATAATGTTTTCTAAATAAGTTAAGAAAATTTCCTATAAAATAAAATGGAACAGCTGATTAACCCTCCTCTCAGTGGTCTAGATACTATTTGGGAAAGTAGTAATTATATTTTCATATTAGGTATGGAAGGAATACATTGTATATTTATAACCATTTTCACTCTATCTTCATTGATTAGGTTTGAAAATATCCCATCATTCATGGATTTGATCCTCTTCTATAAACCCTTATCATCCTATTAGGATTTCTATATATTCTCTAAAAAATATCTTCTTAAAATTTCTTATAAAATTATCTATGTTAATCGTATGCTAACAATAGTATATCTCACTTAAACAAATCCATGAATATATGATACTTGTTTACCTTCATCATGGTTAGAACTACATGTTCTTTCATATCCAATACATTAGCAACGTTGTTTTCCTATCTAGCACTAGTATTCATGGTGTCACTTCCATTGGGAAGTAGTTACAACCATATATTTTTTCTTATGTTGAGATATTTATTGTATAATATAAACTTAAATTTTTTTTACATATATCTCTCATATCACACCATATAAATAGTTTCTCCATACCCTCATGGAAAATATTATAGCAGATAACTCAAGATCGTGTGTTGGATAGTTTTATCCATATATCTTCAATTTAATTGATGCACGATTAACCACTCAATCATTTTTTATAAGGAACAACCTAGTCCTATCATTGATATATCACTAAATATTACAAATCCTTAAATTATCGATGGTAGAGTCAATATCAATGAATTAAACAATTTCTTATTTAGATCCAAAAATATTTTATTTCATTACTTTAACTATATGAATTTAACAGATTTTCATGTCACATAGTTAACAGGTTTTCCAATTTAGATTTTTTTCAAAAAAACATCAATAGTAACATGTATGTAAATGAAACTATATCACTCAGATATATTCATTGGTATGGGACATTCCTTAATTTCATTTTTCATGAGAGGATCAATAAATATTACACAATTCATGATAATATGGTTAAGAAAAAAAATATCTTGGAGTAAAAAATATACACATACAAAATTTTCTACATCATTTCTTTTCTCTGAGAGTCTCATGAAAGAATCCCAAAATACTCTCTTGATCCTCATATTTTCTAGATTATATGATGATATAATTAATGAATAACACCATGAGATTATCAATATTATCCACAAGTTGATTTCATCAAATCCACGATCATAGTGTTTGAATTAATCAATTACAAGATAATTAATGTAAACTCCTAATGTCTGTACCCCATATAAAATTATGTCTTGGTATATATTCCTTTTTCTCCATTAACTGGTGATAACTAGCATGCCGAACGAACTTTAAAAATATGTATTTCATTGATGTTGAAAAAATATGTCATTAATGCATAAAAGAGGATAATTATTATTTATAGTAATGATATTTTTCTCCCTTTAATTGATAGACAACCCCATAGATCCATACCTTTTCTTATAAAAAATAATAAGGGATCCTAAAGGTAAAACACTAGGTTGAATGAATCCCTTAACATAATGATCCTAATTTTTTTTTTCAACTCCATTAATTCCACTAGGTCTAATCGTTATAGAGTCATGGATATAAGATCAACATCAAGAATGATTTACATTGAAAAATCAACTTCATATTCAGGTGTATGTTCGAGTAGTTCCTCACGAAACATATCAACGTATTCCTAGAAAATAGGAATATCCTATATTCATAGATTTTTTATTTTTATCCGTAGTTCTATCTATGTTTATTATTCAAAAATTTCATTCAGGTAGGATAATGGAGGTGGACATATATATGAATCACATGATGGATTCTCCCCTCTAAATTTAAATAATTTTATACCTCCCTTATGAATAATAATCTCTTTTACATAGAAACAAATATTCATGTTAAACTTAAAAAAATATACTAATTTTTATGTATAATTCAACCAATGTTATTATTATAAAGAGTCCATGTAAGGTATGTTAGTGCATCGTATGGGGACTAACCGGCATATCCTTCTTATAATAATATTTTTCTTGGGTGTCTTGATTGATAACTCTTTTCTCATGGTTTGAGGGTCTATTTTAATATTCTTAGTAAACATGAAAGATATAAAATAGTGTAAAGATCCTAAATCAAATAAATCATTATATAAATTTGTTTTTATGACCGATGTATCTACTATCATATCTTTAAGAACATAAAATTAAGCTATAGTAATCGCATAATATTAAAATTTCCCCTAGGCCTCCTATGAGGTCTATTCCCTTGATGCTCGGGGAATTAGGTAAAATAATACACCACCACTTTATAGTTGAATCCTTGTATATTAAAATATTCTATCATTACCTTTCTTTCATGATCCTGATATCCATTTTCTCTATACTTTTGAAATACTCCCATTATCATTAAAAATATACCAGGGTGTTTCTGTACACAATTATCACATGATGGATGTTTACCCATCTATTTTTATTCTTCTTGACATTTCAATTTCCTTTTTCATCATTCACCCTCTTCCAATGTTTATTTCTGTTGAAAATATAATACCTAAATATTTATTTACCTATCCTTAGTAGACATATTATAACATCCTATGATGATTTTTTGAGAATCTAGGTCCCTTCAGAAGCTCAAATTAAGACCATCAAATAAATGGGGAATATTAGTTTTGAGTTTTATGTACATAGTCCACAACATGACATAATAGTATTAGAAAACTATCCTCATACTCAATAAAAATTACCTCTTTATTTTACTTTAAATTATGAAATTTAATTCTCATATCATCTCATTCCCTCAAGGAAAGTATTTCTCAACATATATCACCTTAAAATTCATCTATTTTATGATATCTATGTTTTTTCCCCTATTATATTTTGAGGAAATGACCACCATTAATTAAAAGAACCTAATAAATTATTAAATTCCATGATAACTATCCCTATCTCATTCACTATATCCCAAGGTGATAAATATATTCTATAGTGACCTAACCCACCATTCAGCTACCAAAAGTCGAGGGTACCAATTAAATGAGGGAGGTTGTTATCAGATAAAGCTATCCAACAATATGGTACCATGTTGTTGATTACCGAGTTTAGTTGTAAGAGCATAGTTATTGTCCATAACCTAATTGAATTACCCTAATATATCTATAGTCTACATATCTCTAATAGTATCCATATTAACATTCCCAAAAATGAAATCCCTATATTGATTATGATAGTTGAAACATTTTCTATTTCTTCAATTAAGAACAATCTCTAAAAAATGTAATACACTAAATTATTTTATGAATAATGTAATTAATTATATATCAAAACAAATAATTACAAATTTGGTTCAATACTTTAGTTAAATTGAAAATTTACACAATATCTAATTCTAGAATCTTGTCCCAATTAGCACTGCCTAGTGGTTACATCCTATTATGGTGTTTACAATTAGATAGGTTTTCCGTTGTTTATCCCCTCCCATGACCTATGTAATAATAATTCTATAATCTTAATAATAGTGTATTTATAAATATCTTCCAATCATAAAAATATTTAAAAGTCCATTATAGTGGTCCTTAAATAATGTGTGAATCATGTGGATCATATCCTCTAAGAGTTTAGAATAAGGTGGGTAGTCTGTACTCTTTGTTATGAACTAGAAAAAGAATGATTTAATACCCAACCAATCCTTTTAGGGTAGTTACACCAAGGTTTATATGTTTCTGATCGTTCATCCACTTTTTCATATCCAAAAAATAATGTTATTTATCATAAACCTCACACTTTATACATTACCCAATTTTTTTTATGTTTTTATACACTTATTCTTGTCCATGGATATTTTCATAGGGCTATGTTCTCTATTCTATGTTTTCGAAAAATATAGTTCCTAAAGTGACTAATAATATTTCTTTGATACCAATTGTAACAATCCCAACACCAGTAACCCGATGGTGGTGGTCACATTATTTCATTGGTATACGTTACAGGGGATGAAATCATACAACATCAAACAGTTTAGTAATATTTGGAGACTAGAAACATACATGTTTTATTTATTACATTTGAAACTTTTAAAAAACATTATAAAATTTTGAAAACATTTTTATTACTTTGATTTGATCCTTGAGTTCTTTCAAATATCCCTTCTTGGTACCCTATGGAAAGGAAAAAAAGGATGGGCTGAGCAGCCTAGTAATGGAAAGCATATAACAAAATCAATCATGCATAGAAAATGAATAAAAAATGATAGAGAAAATAATCAATATATGTGTTATATAATCAAGAACTTGATTATGAAATATATCATTGGATAACAAAAAAATTTAAATTATCACAAAATAATAAATGATTTTATAGTAATGGAATACATAATATCTAACATCAAAATCATACCATTAATTACATATACCCATAGATCAGCATCTTACCATCATGACTGTATTCCATGAAATCATGATCATACCACCAAGCCCATGCACCAAGACATCATTATCATACCATTAATGTATAACTCTAAGATATCATGATCTTCCCATGAGGGAACCATGTCAGTGTAATATTAATAAATGGGTAGTCATACAAAAAATGATCCGATTAGCTTGTCTCATGAGACCTACCAATGAATTTAGAAGATATATAATCCAAGACCCCACCAATCACTTAATTAAGTCCAATCCATTCATAATATGAAATAAATTAATAAAAATACAATTTAAAAAAACATTACTTAGTAATCAATAAACATAAATATTAAATACAAGAATACAAGATGTTAATATATTCCAATTCAAAAACATGAATAATACGATCATAATCCATACAAGGAATGAAGATGGATTGTACCATTAGATCATATCCCAAGTGAAACATAATAACTTTAAAGGATGTTGACAAAGATGAAAAACATCTGTATTGGAAACATAATTTCGAATGGTATCACATAAAAACTGATCAAGAACATGACCATATGACATAATCAGATTTATCTTCCAAATGAAAAATAGTATAATGAAGTTTATAGGTTAATTAAAAAACAACCCCAATGGAGATAAATACCTTTAAAATAAATTTCAAATTGGAACCAAAATTGTAAAATATCTTCAGAAAATGATTTTAATAATGTTGTAAAAAATGAAAATATGAGTCCCTTAATTTTTTTCCAAAAAGTGGACTAAAGATATTTTAAAAATATTAATTAAAAAAATAAAATATTTATATCATTGAAAAAAAATAAAGTTTAAATCAGTAAATGTGTATTCAAATATAAAAATTCCCATAGGAAAATACATTCTCTTTTAGCTATTTCGAAATAACTTTATTGAAACCATCATCATTAATGATGATAACCACATTTTTATTTAAAATAGTATAATGGAAATATGGAGATATCAAGAGAGAAAAAATACTGAGTTTATAAATAATAAATATTGAAATTTTCTAGAAGATAGAATATTGATTAGGAGTGGAAATACACATTAGAAAGGATTTGAAATATTCATAACAATGTTATATTTTTATAAAGGAAGAAAAAATCAAAAAATAAAATCATTATGAAGTAATGTAAATTCACAAGATCAAAAAGGAAAAAAATTTAATTCAATCATAGGATAAAACGAATCTACATTTGAATAATATAATTTAAGTACAATATTTATAAAAAAATTAAAATATATTTATTAATCAATATCCTTTATTGATTTAGTAACTTTGTAATAAAAATAAAATTGAGTGATAGAAAATGAAATAGACTTGTAAAATTATAGGAAATTCTAATTAAGAACCTTTATATTGTATAATATACACAACATAAAATATAACTAGATGTAAAAATTAAATGGGTCTCAAAGAAAGGAAATTGATATAATAAAACCCTTACAAATTGAGTAGTACATGAATTAAATGATCATTGAAGAGAGATTGTGAAATGAAATTATAATTCATATAATTAAGGGAACTTTATGATAATATAATTCTATGGGTTAGTAATTAAACCATGTTAAATAATAATAACTGAAAAATATTAAATCATTACCTAAATGAAAGATAATTTATATGAAGACCCTTACCTTTTTATCCTTATTTTCTTGAAATCTGTTTATCCTCATTTATAAATAACATATAATTTTAAATTAGTGACTTAATAATAATAATAATATCTATCAATAATTATATTTTTAATTATGGTTATTCAATACACATATATTAGTTTTTTAATGTCTATTTTCATTATCAGATGTCAATACTTTTGATTGATTCATAAGTGTTTCTTACTAATGATGTCAGATCTTGTTCATTGACACAAATTTCATCATTTAATTATTAGATAATGTAATTTTATGACATACATAACCCAATATGGGTAGTTATAATCTCTCCCTAAAAGGACTTTCCATCTTTGAGGAGTTTCTCTCGAGTTTTTTTTCTCAAAAAATCGGTTCCAAAGAGTCCATGAATTAGATTACCACTCCCAAGTATCCTCTTGGATACAAATATACTCAAATAAAAATCAAAAAATGTGAACTCTTTTTTACTATTACAAATTCTCATGCAGATCCACAATCCATACCAAATTATCAAAAAATGATGCATCTAGTTCTAAATCAGCATTCTTGGTGTTGATCACACCATCATGATTGAGATAATATGTCAGATGCTGAGAGACATAGAGAATGACATGAATACATTGTTATCATGACGGGAGATCTAAGTAGTAATCCACATCTCTAATATGTTAAATTATCCCAAACATTCTTAAAATCATTTTTACATCTCCCTATATATTTGAAAACGATGTGTAATCAACTGAGGTGATATATAAAAGAAAACCCAATCACCCATGGAAAAGATTAATGTTCATATCCTCCAGTAAACATAGGATCATTGTCTACCCTAAATATTAAACAACTGCTTCCTAATCAAATTAACTCTGTTGGAGGTCTCCCATACCATACTTAGACCAACGATAGTTATCTTATCTGCCACATTATGATAGAGTAGTGAGTGGCATAATCGAACATAAAGAGCCAAAAATAGTTTCATTTGAATCAAATCCAATAAACTATTATTGTATGAAAACTTCACTAATTCTATGTGATCATACCATACAACCTCGAAATATAAAATTCATTCCAAAAGAATATCCTCCAAGATCTAGATCATCCTTTCTGATAGTCCATTAGTTTTTGGATGATACATTGTACTAATGATTAACTAAGTAATCATCGACTTCTACAAGCCTTTCCAAAACCATGATGTTGAATATTCATATATATATATATATATTTGATATTATACTAGATGTTACCCCATGAAATATATAATATATTAGACATAAATCATTCCCAACTCATATATGGAGCGTGTCTCTCAGATTAGAAAGAAATGTACCACCTTCATCTGCTGATCAACTATCACCCAAAACATATATTTGCCTCTAGAGGTCATGGGAAACCCAATTATGAAGTCCATTGTCACCATTTTTCACATAAACATAGAAATGGTATGTGGATAATTTAATCTACTAGGACATTAATTCTATTTCTTGATCCCCTGATAGGTAATGTAATGAGATATGAGGCCCACAATGCCTCTCTTCATTCTTTCCCTCTAAGAGTTTCATATGATATCCAGATACATTTTCATCATACATGGGGGAAATAACCATGGTGAGAAATGTTATTATTTCATTATATATTCCATTATGGAATCTAGTACTATAACTCACCCATTAACATATATCATTTCATCACCATCCACCGACTACTGTTGAACTTGGTCACTTAAAAACAATATGTCCTACATCACTAAGCATTTGGGACCAACTCTTAACTGGTCTTTACCTAGTCCACCAACATTTATGTGATAACTAAACGAGAATAAGTAATTAACCCTTGGTCTTTATATGTATCCAACAACTACTTAGTGAGAATTCTCATCATCTGTCACCCCCACTCTGAAGGTCTCTCTCCATGTCCTACAAGTTTCTATTGAGAGGATTTGTGATAACATTACCTTTCCTCAGATACAAGGCTATTTAAAAAATGTATACTGATACTTAATCATATTCTACTAAAGGAGATTCAAAACAAAATAATATAAGATTTAATATTGGTTCTTGTGGTACATGTATATAAAAAAATCTATCATCAAAGAGATAATGGATACAATGCTTTAAATCATGGGCCACAACTACCAAATCCAAGTTATCTTCATGGCTGTTATTCTCATGGGATTGTAGTAGGAGAGAACCATAAGCTACTTAATTATCCCTAAACATCATCACAAAACCCAAACCAACACTCTAGGCATCAAATTAATGTACATATCCAATCCCAGGAATATGTAAAATCAGAATCAAAATTGTTATAAACCAACACTTAATCTCTAAGAAGGAATCCTTGTGTGGATAAATCCATTCAAATTTCACCCCTTCTTGGTAAGCCCATTCATAGGTGATTATAGGTGGGAGAAGTCCTGAATAAACTATTGGTAGTATCCCCCAAACCTAAAGAAACTAAAAATCTCAAAAACATTTCTAGGGATTTCCAAAAACATCACAACCACTACCTTCTCCGAGTCCACATAAATTACCACCTTAGAGATTACACACCCAAGAAAATATATCTCCTGGTTATATATGTGAAACTTTTAGATATTTACATAGAACCAATTCACTCTGAATACAATAAACACAATCTTAAAATGTTTGGAAATCATCATTGTTGTCTATGAGTATAAGAGTATATCATCGATGAAAACCATAAGGGATTAGTTAAGATATGGATGAAAGATATTGTTCATGAGATCCGTAAACACTATAAGTGAATTTATTAACAATAAAGTCAATTAAATATACACATATAGTGTGCTTCATGTTTTGAATGTTTTCTTTGGAATATATTTCTCTCTGACCTCAATCTGGTGATCGTCTGATCACATATCAGTCTTAGAGAACCACTAGGCTCCCCAAATATGATCAAACAATTCATCTTTCATTGAAAATGGGTATCTATTTTTCATGGTAACCTGGTTAATCTTCTTATATTCCACATAGAACCAAATTACACCACCATCATTTTTTACAAACAACACTAGAGAACCCCATGGAGGCATTATCAGTCTTATAAACCCCTTCAAATCGAATCCTGAATAAGTACCTTAAGATCATTCAAATCAAACAGTTCCATGTGATATGAAAGAATTTATATAGGTTTCACTCATAAAATGAGTTAAATATCTAAATAAATTCTTATATCAGGATGAATTATTGAGAAATCATTTGGAAACATGTCATAGTAATAGCTAACAACTGGAAAAAAGGCGGATAGATATAATACCCGATCCCTAGTAATAACCATGCCTGCTATATGAAATATAATATCTCAAATCAAATTCAATTAAAATATCATTATGCCTGATATAAATTACATTCATTGGTTAAAAAAAAATTCTCTTTCAAGGAATAGTAAAGGATGCTCATCTCCTATAATAGAAAATGCGATCCTAGTAACTAGTCAACCAATCCATGATGGAAAATACATTGAATCTATTCATCCTGGGTACCATAAAATACCATAGATTCACATTTCCAAAAATTACTGTTGGAAATTATGAACATATTTGGAGACAGTCCACTTTCTTCCCTAAGGGCGTGTCAAGAGATAACAACATAGAAGACAACACGACTGATAAATCAAGCATAGTAGAAATCTATGAATGTATAAATGAATCGTAAGATCCTATAATAAACAAGGTAGAAGATAATATATATGTGATCAAGATTATAAATCATGATATTTATTGTCTTTATTCACCACTATCTTGGACCTAATCCACTGCATTATCACTACCTTCCTTATCTCTACAATCCTGCACCTAAATTGCATAACTCCCTTGGGTCACTGAAGTCTGTAGGGGTTGAGTTTGATGATGAGGACCCATGAAACATCCCTAGGACATAGTATGCATCTAACCTATATACATGAGAGAACCTATCCGCAATGTACTTGAATAGAACTATAGAGGATGCATCATATTTCCATGTCAGCGACACTTGATCTAAGATACTAGAAACAATTTTTGATAGTGCCCACTCTATTCATAGTTTAAGCCCTGGGTACATCCTCCTCTAGTAGAGGAGGATGAAGAACCCCATCATTAATCTGAATTCCTAACACTACCCAGCAACCACTCCATGAACTTCTACCTCCTACTACCATAAAAGGTACTAACTTCAACATTGAGAAGTTTACCAGCAGATCCATTAAGGGATATAAATAGACCTGTAGTTCATTTCTCTTTTATAACTTTCTTGACAATTAAGGCCTTATGAAGAACCTCTGAATATATTTTTATGTCAAATCACCTAATGTGAAACCATAGTTCTATATGATGTATAATCTCAAACATTATATCCTTATACACATCATTCCTAACCAAGAGGAGAGTAAAGAAAAACATGTTTGTAAAATGATAAAAGTAGTCAGAAAATGACATCATCCAAATTAAATCGACATGAAATCAGGTGTGTGATCCATCTTAAGAATTTTTGGGAAAAACAACTCAATGAAATGTCCCTTTAAGGCCATCCATGTTAGACCCTCATGCATACCAACTTAGTTTATGAACCCCCACCATCTCTTAGCATCCCCCTAAAACATGAAGGCATCCCAATTTAATTGTCCGTCCTTTGATGTCTCCAGTAGATAAAAGATCCATTCAATAATGAAAATATAGTTCTCAACATCTTATGGGCCTCTAGTGTCCTGTAATGCTATGGGATGATAAAGTTGTAAGTATTCGACAAAATCAACCGCCATCCTAGAAACTTCACCACTGTAAACAGGATATATGCATAAAACTATAGAAAGTAGTAGTTCTACTTATTAAACAACTAGAGAAGGTATATTGGTATGCTCAAATATAGTCTTTTATCTACGTAGTGGTGGAACAAAATTATCTTCCCCAGTGGGTGAATTTTGTCTTGTACCCTCTTACTACCACAAAACAGGCTTTTATAAGTGCAAAAAGCCTTTATCAACACTAAAAAAGCACTGTTAATCTCAATTCAGATAGTGGGTCCATTTTATCAGGTCTCGGAAAAAGTGCTGATAAAGCCCCCTTTTATCAGTGCTAAAAAGTGCAGATAAAAGGGGCGTTTATGAGTGCTAAAAAAGCGATGATAAACTGGTCATTTATCAATGATATTTTTAGCACTGATAAAAATGGTTTTTATCAGCAATTTTTTTAGCACTAATAAATGTTAAAAAAATGTTAAAAAGAATCGGCAAATCAGGGAGGGGCTTCAACTGTGCTTGAACCCAACCTTCAATAGCACCCGCACCCCATCCCGCATGCCCTAGCCACCCCCACCCCAGACCACACACCCTTGCCTTTAACAATGCCCCACCCTTTAAAAGTGTTAGCCCTTATTCCACCCAGGAACTTGACCTGCCTCTCCATGGATTGAAACTCGGGACCTATTTCCTGCACACCTAAGCCGTTACCACTCAACTATATAGTTTTTCTCTTCATTTATTAATATATCTATTTATTTATATATATTGTAATATTTACTTGTATATTAAGGTGTGTGTATATATATATATTAATATATATTAATATTTATGTTAACTTATATATAGTTATATTAATATATATATATATATTATGTTATATTAATAAATATATATATAGTTATATTAATATATATATTCGTATATTAATATATATATATATATATAAATATATAGTTGTATTTTTATATTAATATATTTATTCGTATATTAGTATATATTTATAAGATCAGTTTTAAATAAATTTATAAAATATGCCTTTTTGTGTGTGTTTATAAATAAATAAATACATATATACAACACACACACACTTATTATATGTGTATCAATAAGTATAATTATAGATATTTATATATATTTACTAATATTATATATTAAATGAAATTTAATATGATATGTGGTTGATGATGAATGGACAGGAAGATCATAAGTAATATTTATTTGAACAAATATTAGACAGGACAAAAGTGCTAGAAATAGGGGCTTGAGAAACCTAACAAACCACAGAGTCACTAAAATGGGCATAACAACTGATTCAGGTGTATATTTCATATATTTGACCAGTGAAACCAATTATCATGAAATAAAATATGATATAACTAGTGGGGGAGGCCAAAAAGACACATGAATCAGGAGTTATTACAGTTTTAAGGAAAAATTGATAGGGCACCAGACACAGAAACAGTGTTTTGGAGTCCTTGTGATTGTTTTTTGGGGTTTTAGGGTTTGGTTCATGGCTGAAATTTGTTCTAGTTATCCTTCTATGTAGATATCTTCACAGCCTTTGATTTGATATGTGGTAGATCCCAAACAGACACCTAGAGAGAATGTTATGGCCATTCAAAGTTGGAGTTCTTTTTCGAGTGTATAACTGATATATCCTCTATTTATTTGATCTTATCATGTTTTCTATTATAAATGGTCCACAGTCATCTCACGAGATTTAATTTAACTGGTCTAGCCACTCAAACAGATAGCCAGAGCATACGTTGTGGATTTTTTAGTGAGTTACGGGTTTCATAGTTTTTTATTCTATAGGAGGGATGCTCAATTTCAAACAATCATAACTTATTCACTGAGTGTCCCTTTTCACTCTACCACATATAAAATCGAGGAATATGAAAATTTATACACTTTTGTGACCACTAGAACCCCTTCTCATGTTCTTCAAAGAATGAAAAGTCCCATAATTCCTCCCCATGGTCATAAGTTCTGCTCTGGGTGTCCGTTTTGCCATAACTTCTACTCTGGGTGTCTCTTTTGACTCTTCCACATATCGAATAGATGCTTGAATATAACCCTACACACCAGTGACCACTAGAACACCTTATCTTGTTATTCAAGGCCTGAAAAAGGTCCTTAATCACTCTAAATGGCTATAACATCTACTTCGATTGTCAGTTTTATGTTTACCACATATCAAATCGATCTAAAACATATTTAAAAAATATATATTATAATTATATCTATATAAATATACTTCTAAATCAATAAATACTTTTTATGATTTTTTTAAAATATACACTTTATCAATGCTAGGAAAAAAATGCTGATAAAGCCCCTATTTATCAGCACTAAAAAAAGCACTGATAAAGGGGGACCCTTTAATAGCACTAAAAAGGAATGATAAAGTGGGTGCCTTTATCAGCACTAAATAAAGCGCTGATAATGGCTCCCCCTTTGTCAGTGTTTTTTAGGGGTGTTAAAGGGTGGCACTGTGGAAAAGTAATTTTGTGGTACTGTCTTGTGGCCCCCTTAGACGTCTCTTAGGTGGAATTATCAGTAATACCAAACAATCACTTATAATTCCAATAATAAGTTAATAATGTATCTTCTGAAGTAGTTCATTGGAAGACACAAGGAATTTATATAGGAAAACCTATCATATGAGGCCACCCACAATGATACATCCTAACCCTCCTAGTACTACACAAGGGATATGCCTCGTATTCCATACCTCCATGTTATCCACAATCATATATATATATATATATATAATAAGCATGCTCAAGTTAAAATAACCCAATTTTCAGAACATTATATCACATAATCAGAAGGAAAAAATCAAGAAATTTAATTAAACAAACTAATATATACTGGAAGAAACATGTATAAGTGACATGTGGTCTTATGTGCCTAGTCATATGCATGAGTACACCCAAACCATATAAGTTGAAATAGTTATAAATACTCACGATCAACATGAATTTATAAAGCCCAAATTTTAAAAACAACCACATCACCAAAAACTCAGAGGTCTATTACACATGAGTTTACCATAAACACATACAAATCCCATGTCTGAGTTCCAAAAAAACTCTATTATTTATAACTTTACCCTGAAATAGTCAAGAAGGAAGGAAAAAAGATCTGTTGATACCGCTTTTTAATACCATAACCAGAATTTCCCTATTTGAGTTGATTATCTCTATGACCTGAGGAACGTATCCCTCTATGCAAGAGGATTCCGACAAGCAGCTAGGGTCCAAATGGTGTAGTGGGTAGAATATACCCAAAGTATTTAGATCCATACACCAGAATCATAACATGTAAATAATAACCTGAAAGAAACAATTATACTGAATAACAAAAAATATTATACCAGATTGAATTTTAAATACCATAGATACATATAATGTAATAAACCATGGACCCTAATTGTGGTAGGTCAAACTAGATTTAAAAAAAAAAGAAACAGGAAATAAATAATATCATTGTGGTGTTTTTAATGTATTAATTGGAACAACCTCTGAAAAATATGCTCCATATCATTAACCACCCACCTCTAGGCCCTTTCCATTTCCCAGATCCCTTATCATGAATTTTATACACACATCTAGATGATCGTGCAAGGTGTGAGTATAAACTCAATAAGACACCACAATTGTGTCCTTTATATATGTACACATTAATAAGTTGTGTATTCCATGATAATAAGTAAATATGAAAGATAACAAAAATTAAAAAAATTTCTAAGTGATTATGTACCAAATAATCCTCCACAAACTCTGTCTGTACCAGATTTAGCTCCATGCGGGAGAAAAAATCATAACAGAATTAATTATCAGGGGTTGACTATAACAACCCGATAATTTATGATAAGTATTGTTTTTAATTTATTTGATGTCATGTGTTTTATGCTACAATAATATTATCCTGTGCTATACGCCACACTGTATTAGCTTGAAGTATACACAACACTATTCATAGATTGCGTTACACACAATTTCAAGTTCGTTTTATAATAGTCATTCTACGCAACATGGAGTGTATATATATATATATATTCATTGTATAAATGAAATATGGTTGGATTCTATTATACGAAATAAAAAATGATTCTTGCAGAACACGCAACCCTGACTTGGCTTGCATTACACGCAATCGCGACCTTCCTCGATATCGTGTGTTGTACACAAAACTGGGTTTTACTAAAAAATGATATATTATTTTAATATTATTATGAACTAGCCGTTATGAATAGTATTAACTAAATTTTGAATTTTATAAAATTATTATTCATCTTACACATTTTCTAGAACATGGTATAAGAACAAAATAAATTTTTCTGGTAAAATAAGTATTTTTCAAAAAATGCAGTTTTGCCGCCTTTTGATGGCGCACCCACTTTAAATCTAGTTTTTGACATATTTATAAGTTCAATTTTACAAAATAAAATTATTATTTTGAATCGGGATATAAAAGTTTACATTGGATTAATTTTTCATATTATTCTAAAAACTTTTAGATTTTAATGAATAGCACAAACACGCTATATTTTAATTAAAAACAACTTTTTTCATCGTAATAACTTATGTGATTAAATTATAATATTGAATGGTTTAGAAGTATAAATAGAATATATTTTTACCATTTAATATAATGTATGTATTTAGCCTTTATTTTACATTTAATTCGTAGGTTAAATAAATTCAATCTTTTGCAATGTTTTAAACAAAAACCCATTTTCTATCGACAAAGGGATTAATTTTAATTTAATTTCTGCAACATCTGTGTATTGAATTTTGAAAAATTGATTCCATATTTGGAATCAGTGGGTCCAAATTATATTAATAGACTAATTTTTTTTTGGGCTTTATGAATAGTAACAACAGTAAATTTTATTTACCATAGTAAAAGGTAAATTGGGTAATTAAGGGTAGATATAATATAATAAAATTATCCTAATACTTGTCTTAATACAATTGGATGATTATAATTTGTCCTAAGTCATATTTGAGTCGAAATGGAATCCATTAGAATCCACCTAGAGGTGATTAAGACCTTTAGTTTATTTTATTTAAAGGAAAGTGAAATATGTCTCACTCAACTTTAATAATTAAAGTATTTTTAATATAAGTTATACAGAATATAAATTTTGTTATAAATACTCATTTAAAAGATAAAATGATTTCTTTTTCATGGTAATATATTTGTAATTTTTTAGAGTTATTAAATTACCTTATTATCTTATACATTAATGATGTAGAAATTATTTATTTAGTGAAAAATCAATAATATAATTTTTATTGAAATAGTAATACATATCATAAGGCCCACAAATCTGCACAAAACTTATTATTAGTGTATATATAAACCCTAATAATCCACTGGACGAATTTCTGACCATTTGGATCCTTATTAAGGCAATTATGACACTTATATTATTTTATTTTAAATGATGCCAAAGTTGTCACCTTCATAATTTAATAAATATAATAATTTAAATATTGTGATTTTAAGATGATAAATTCGGGTAAAAGTATTATTGTAAAAGTTAATAGGTTTATATTCATCATAGGATTTTATTTTTAATTTTTATGCAAAAAATAAGTATATTAAATAATTATACAAAAATGTTGTAGTAATTATTTTATTAATAGATTAACCAAATAAATTGTTTTAAAAATAATAAAATAAATATTATATTAACTATTTAATGTGCTCCACTAATTTTCTAGATACATATGACCTTTTGATGAATATATTAGGGATTTTAGTTCGAACATATCTTCTGTATATATTTTATTTAAATTCAAGTAAATGAATAGTGTCAAAATTGACACTATTGTTATTTTATAAAAATAACATATTATAAAATTGTTTAAAAATCAAAAAAATATTTAAAGAATATAAATTTAAATTTATATGGTCTAAAATGTTATGAAGTATCCAATTATGGACAATTCACAACAAATAAGTAATTATTTGTTATAATTTAAAATATAGAATGTTATTACCACAAATTAAATTAAATTGATTAAATAAAGATAAATCAAGTTAATAATGTTTAAAATAAACTCATAACATGTCTTAATTTTATTTGTTGATGGGATTACAACCTTATCTAATATAAGATTCAGATATGTTCCATTTTGGAAGTTTTTATGTAGGGTTGGGATTTAATATAAAATAATATTTCTTATATTTCCAAAGGTGCCCCTCTCATCCCTTATAAAAGGGCAGCTCCTCCCTCTCTTCCTCACACCACATTGAGCCTTCATGCTTGGCCAACCCCTGCCAAATTCTCCTCTCCACTTCCCTAGAAGCATCATAGAGGTCCTAGTCTTCTTCAATGTCCAATTTTAGTTCCCTAAGAGTAGGTTTCAAAGAGGCGCTTCAAAGAAGAGGAGGTTTGGATACGTACGAAGCATATCAGACCTAAGGTAAGAGATAAATATTCCAATATCATTATTATCTGAGATTGTTTATTCGTAAGTATTTACTGGGGATATTGTTATTATCCATGTACATGTTTTATAAAAATGTATTCATTTATGTTTAAATTCCCTTTTACCCATTTTTGACTTTTACTACATGGTATGTAAGGAATCTTTTTTTTTGTTTACGTTACGCGGTACTTTTTTGACTTTTCTGGAAAAAGTACGAGAAGAATGTTTTTTTAAACTTATATGGAATGAAAATATTTTTACGGTTTTATACATCCTTATTTTCATGAAGCTTCCTCCAAAATATTTCATGACTATATTCAAAAAAATCATTTTCTTTTAAAATTGCATGAAATTTTGTGAAAAGAGAATGATTTTGAAGAAGAAAGGATATTTTCCTCATGAATTCATTTCAAGTGTTTTATCAAAAACATTTTTCATCTAAGATGAAATTCTTTCATATGTGTATGTTTCATGTATCATGTCTCTATGATTTACATGGTTCCACTTTTCTTATTATGAAATGATATCCATTTCTTTTATATGGGTTATGTGATGATGGGATGATGTTTATGAAACCCATTTTATTCGTTGGGTTATTATGAATAATGTATGTTTATTTTGTGGCACAAGTAAGAATGATTTCATTATGAGATGGGTGGGACCTATATCTCCATCCAATGCATTGGGTAAATATTTATATCTCATGAGATAGACATGGATGGAAAGGTATGTTATTCTGGTTCAGTGATACATGACTGGAACGAGGAGTGAACTCGATTCAAAAACAGACATTGTCTACTAAGATGGTCTTGGCAGCAATGCCTTGGCTACTATGGAAATCATAACAAGTGCTGAATGGTTGACACAATTACATGTTTTATTCCCATGCTATTTTATAATGATTTATGTTCCATTATGATCATTGCCTTATGTACTTCCACGATTTATGCCTTTGCTCATGATTTTGATGTTTAAACATTATGTTCATATTTTTAAGTTCAAATGTATATTTTATGTTTTATTTTATCCATGCTTACCCTTACTGAGCATTTTATATCACCCTTTTTATGTTTTATTTTCTCCCAGGATTAAAATAAAGGTTTTTGGTAAGTAAAAAAAAAGTGGTAGATCTTTGTGGGAGATGTTGAAGATCTTTCACCACGATTAGAAGATTACGTTACAAGTTTCCAAAGACACTAAACAATTATGGTCCTTGTGTGTCTGTTTTTGTTATGTATTAATTATTCCACAAAAGTAATGTAATATCTATGTACATCAAGCTTCGGGTCTCTACAATTGGTATCAGAGGAAAGGATTAGTTAACCTTAGGAAACTAGGATGTGAAAACATTAGTGATATCCCTAGAGATATTTCTATGATATGTTTAGATATGTGTCTAAGGATAAGTATACGTATAGGTTATAGTCCAAGAATTGCGCTAACGATCTTAGAATTAAACCTAAGATGTTAGATATTGAAGGTACTCCCCCTTTATTATTTGTTTTCCCTAGCATGGTATTTCCCTCTCACACTACTATTTTTGGGTTTTAGATGATGGTTGGAACCCGAAGGAACCATGTTGATCAATGTAATGGACAATGAAATGATTTTCCTCCTGACCAAACCAATGTCATGGGAGATGGAGTGCACAATCTTATTTCTATACTTACACAAGCTATAAATCATTCTGGATTTCAAAATGAGCAGAGAAAGGAGAAACATTCTGTTTAATCCTTCATGAGGCAGCGTCCACCTTCATTTCATGGGTCTTCTAATCCCTTATAGGCTGAAAAATGGACCAGTACTACTGAAAATATATTTTTAGGTCTACAATGATCTGAGCATGATAAAGTCATCTTAGCAGTATATCGTTTGGAAGGTGATGTTGATCAATGGTGGAATCTTATCAAGAATACGAGGAAAAGAGATGAAATTGAGTCCATGGAATGGGACGAGTTCAAGAACTTGTTTTTCAGTAAGTACATCCCACATATTCTTTGAACAAAGATGGAAAATGAGATTCTTGAGCTTAAGAAGAAGGATGATTAATCTGTTGGTATATACGAAGAAAATTTTACAAGACTTGAAAGGTATGCCTATGGCTATATAATCCAACCTGAATGTAAAGTTGATCAATTTTCAATGGCTTAAAACCAAGTCTTCGAAGGGCATTAACTATAAGAGAATTTAGTAGCTATGAAGAAATTGTGCGTTGTGCTACCAAGGTAGAACTGGAAGTTGTTGTAACATATTCATCTCATGGTTTTGACAAGAAATGAAATATGGAGTTCAAGGAGAAATCTCAGAACAATGGTGAAAAGAAGATGAATGTTTCTTTATGCTCAAAGTGTGGAAAGAAACATGGTGGAGATTTCCTAAAAGGTACTAGAAAATGTTTTATGTGTGGAAAAGAAGGTCATCGAGCAGTTGATTGTCAAATCAATGGGAAAAAGGTTGCTAATGATGTGAATAGAGAAAAGACTACATAGAACTCTCCACCAACACTTCAATGCTTCAAGTGTAAAGAAATGGGGCATTATTCTAATAAATGTACTAATCCACGGGTTAATGATGATCAATGTGAGAAACCTCTTAAGGCAAAGGATAAAGGGAAGTCTCATGCGATCACTATTTGTGATGTTGAGTATAAAAATGATGTTGTGTAGTGATTAAGTGTTTATGTAATGGGATTTCAAAATAGTATCATGGAATCTCATCTATGGTATTGTGGAATTTGCAATATCTATGTATTGGTTTTCAATAATTATATGGTACTTGTAACCATGAAAAGGTGATTGAAATATTTTTTGAAATTAGATGATATGCGCATAATGAAGGGATAGGATGATATTGAGATGTTTTATTGTATTCATGATCTCATGACTGATATAAGGACTAAGTGATATTATGGTTTGATTATATAGATTATTGGGATTTTGGTATGTGGAAAGAGTAACATTTTGATAGTATTCATGTTTTCACTATGGTTATATGGTAATTTATGTTTCAAGAGAATATACGACTAAGGTATTCATGTGTTTGAAATGAAACCAACAAGATATATCTTATGATATATGTGGGACAAATGCTTGTATTCATATTCATGGTAGATAACCTTTCTTGTAATTGTTTTCTTTATACTATGAGCTTGGACCGAAGTATTTTAGATAAGCCTAAAGATTAGAATCGATTATGTTGGACATAATTTAGTATTGTTTAAGGATATAATTTTTTGTTGATATTATTATAGTAAGGTAGTTTTAGAAAAATGTCAACCTGCAGGATGGGCGACATCCCATTGCGTCAGAAAAGGCTGTGGGAATCGAACCCACAACCGAAGTTTGACTGGACTTTATCGCCTACCACAGGCCTACAGGAAGTCCCTGGTTAGTAGAAACTAGTTTTATTTTATTAAGCGGTATGATATATGAAGTATAAGTTCATTTTTGGAATCGTATATGATTAACCTCACCATAGACGGACTTATGTATATTTGAAAACTTTTTCTTTAAACAGATGGAATGAACCATCATTCTATCACATGATCTGCTAACTCTTCACGAATAAAAAATTCAACTTAATTTCGTTAAGAGATGAAGCAGAAAATTTTCAAAGCACAAACAACAGTGATATTTTACCACAATCAAGCATGTATTTCTTCTAATTCAAAATTTTCAACATTAGGGAAATGATATTGAAAACCAAAAATGTATTCATAGTGCTCGTATATCCAATGAATCATATGGTACCTTAGATCATCACAAATCTATGGATTTGGGATTGATGTCTTTTTCATAGACATGTTCTCTACCACTCTCCATCATAACATGATGGTCATATCCATATTTTCACCTATGTTATCTTACGTGGAAACCCAGTGATGAGTTAATTTGGGTAACCTTTACATTTCATACCTTAGTTTTTAAATCCAAGTTTTGGTATTCCTTTTTACTATGTGGGTTTCTATTAAAGAAACTTTCAAGTAGTAAACCATTTATATCCACGACGAATTTCGAGGGAGAAATTCATTTTAAGGGGGGTGGAATGTAACAACCAGATATTTTATGTTAAGTATTATTTTTAATTTATTTGATGTCATGTGTTTTATGCTACAACAATATTATCTTGTGCTATATGCCACACTGTATTAGCTTGAAGTATACACAACACTATTCTTAGATTGTGTTACACACAATTTCAAGTTCGTTTTATAATAGTCATTCTATGCAACATTTTGTGTGTATATATATATATATTAAATGTATAAATGAAATATGGTTGGATTCTATTATACGAATTAATAAAGGATTCTTTCACAACACGCAACCCTGACTTCGATTTCATTACACGCAATCCCGACCTTCCTCGATAACGTGTGTTGAACGCAATACCAGGTTTTACTAAACAACGATATATTATTATAATATTATTATGAACTAGCCATTATAAATAGTATTAACTAAATTTTGAATTTTATAAAATTATTATTCATCTTACACATTTTCTAGAACATGGTATCAGAACAAAATAATTTTTTCAGGTAAAATAAGTATTTTTCAAAAAAATGCAGTTTTGCCGCCTTTTGATTGCACACCCTCTTTAAATCTAGTTTTTGACTTGGTTATAAGTTCAATTTTACAAAACAAACTTATTATTCGGAATCAAGATAGAAAATTTTACCTTGGATAAATTTTTCTCATTATTCTGAAATCTTTTAAATTTTAATGAATAGTAAAAACACGCTATATTTTAATTAAAAACATCTTTTTTCATCGTAATAACTAATGTGATAAAATTATAATATTGAATGGTTTAAATGTATAAATAGAATATATTGTTACCATTTAATATAATTTATGTCATTATCCTTGATTTTACATTGAATTCGTAGGTTAAATAAATTCAATCTTTTGCAATGTTTTAAACAAAAACCAATTTTCTTTCGACAACGGGATTAATTTTAATTTAATTTCTGCAACTTCTGTGTATTGAATTTGGAAAAATTAATTCCTTATTTGGAATTAGTGGGTCCAAATTATATTAATAGACTACTTTTTATTTTTCTTCTTTATGAATAATAACAACGGTAAATTTTATTTACCCTAGTAAAACGTAAATTGGGTAATTAAGGGTAAATATAATATTAAAAATTTATCCTAATACTTGTCTAAATAAAATTGGATGATTATAATTTTTCCTAAGTCATATTTGGGTCGAAATGGAATCCATTAGAAACCACTTGGAGGTGATTAAGACCTTTAGTTTATTTTATTTCAAGGAAAGTGAAATATGTCTCACTCAACTTTAATAATTAAAGTATTTTTAATATAATTTTATATAGAAATAAAATTAGGTTATAAATACTAATTTTAAAGATAAAATGTTTTTCTTTGTCATGGTAATATATTTTTAGTTTTTTAGAGTTATTTAATTACCTTATTATCATATACATTAATGATGCAGAAATTATTTATTTAGTGAAAAATCAATAATATAGTTTTTATTGAAATATTAATACATATCAAAAGGCCCAAAAAACTGCACAAAACTTATTATTTGTGTATATATAAACCCGAATCATAAACTGGCCTAATTTTGACCATTTGGATCCTTATTAAGGCGATTATGACACTTATATTATTTTATTTTAAATGATGCCAAGTTGTCACCTTCCTAATTTAATAAATATAATAATTTAATTATTGTGATTTTAATATTCTAAATTCAAGTAAAAGTATTATTGTGAAAGGTAATATATTTATCTCCATCATATGATTTTATTTTTAATTTTTATGCAAAAAATAAGTATATTAATTAATTATACAAAAATGTCGTAGTAATTATTTTATTAAGTGATAAACCAAATAAATGGTATTAAAAATAATAAATCAAATATTATATGAACTATTTAATGTTCTCCACTAATTTTCTAGATACATATGTCTTTTTATGAATATATTAAAACTTTTAGTTCGAACATATCTTCTGTTTATATTTTATTTAAATTCAAGTAAATGAATAGTTTCAAAATTGACACTATTGTTATTTTATAAAAATAAAATATTATAAAATTGTTTAAAAATCACAAAAATATTTAAAGATTATAAATTTAAATTTATATAGTCTAAAAGGTTATAAAGTATCCAATTATGGACAATTTATAACAAATAAGTAATTATTTGTTATAATTTAAAATTTAGAATGTTATTACCACAAATAAAATTAAATTGATTAAATAAGGATAAATTAGGTTGATAATGTTTAAAATAAACTCCTAACATGTCTAAATTTTATTGGTTGATGAGCTTACAACCCTATCGCATCTAATCTTTGTATATGAGTCATTTTGGAAGTTTTTATGTGGGGTTTGGATTTAATATAAACTAGTATTTCTTATATTTCAAAAGGTGCCCCTCTCATCCCTTATAAAAGGGAACCTCCTCCCTCTCTTCCTCACACCACTTTGAGCCTTCTTGCTTGGACAAAACTTGCCAAATTCTCTTCTCCACTTCCCTAGAATCATCCTGGAGGTCCTGGTCTTCTTCAAAGTCCAATTTTAGTGCCCTAAGAGGAGGTTTCAAAGAGGCGCTTTAAAGAAGAGGAGGTTTGGATACGTACGAAGCATATCGGACCTAAGGTAAGGGATAAATATTCCAATCTCATTCTTATCTGAGATTGTTTATTCGTAATTATATACGAGGTTTATTGTTATCATCCTTGTACATGTTTTATAAAAATGTATTCATGTATATTTAAATTCATTTTTACACATTTTTGACTTTTACTACATGGTATGTAAAGAATCTTTTTTTTTGTTTACGTTACGATGTACTTTTTTGACTTTTCTGGAAAAAGTACAAGAAAAATGTTTTTTTAACTTATACAACATGAACATATTTTTACGGTTTTATAAAGCCTTATTTTCATGAAGCTTACTCCAAAATATTTCTTCACTATTTTCAAAAAAAAATCATTTTCTTTTAAAATTGCATGACATTTTGTGAAAAGAGAATGATTTTGTAGAAGAAATGATATTTTCCTCAAGAATTCATTTCAAGTGTTTTATCAAAACCATTTTTCATCTAAGATGACATTATTTCATATGTGTATGTTTCAAGTATCATTTCTCTATGATTTACATGGTTTAACTTTTCTTATTATGAAATGATATCCATTTCATTTATATGGGTTATGTGATGATGGGATGATGTTTATGAAACCCATTTTATTCGTTGGGTTATTATGAATAATGTATGTTTATTTTGTGGAACAAGTAAGAACGATTTCATTATAATATGGGTGGGACCTATATCTCCCCCTAATTCATTGGTTAATGATTTATATCTCATGAGATAGACATGGCTGGAATGGTAAGTTATTACGGTTCAGTGATACAGGACTGGAACGAGGAGTGAACTAGATTAAGAAAGGGACTTTGTCCACTAAGATGGTCTTTGAAGCAATGCCTTGGCTACTATGGAAATCATAACAAGTGCTGAATGGTTTCCACAATTACATGTTTTATTCAAATGATATTTTATCATGATTTATGTTCCATTATGATCTATGCCTTATGTACTTCTACGATTTATGTCTTTGCTCAAGATTTTGATGTTTAAACATTATGTTCATGTTTTTATGTTCAAATGTATATGGTGTGTTTTATTTTATCCATGCTTACCCTTACTGAGAATTTGAGCTCACCCTTTTTATGTTTTATTTTCCCCCAGGATTAAACGAAAGGTTTTAGGTAAGGAAACAAAAAGTGGAAGATCTTTATGGGAGATGTTGAAGATCTTTCACCATGATTAGAAGATTACGTTCTATGTTTCCACAGACACTAAACTATTACGGTCCTTTTGTGAATGATTTTGTTATGTATTAAGTATTCCACAAAAATAATGTAATATCTATGTATGTCAAGCTTCGGGTCTCTACATTGACCACAAGGAAACTATATAACTCAGAGCATCCACATGGAGACTAAACCTCATGTTGGGCTATAAGGTTATCTATCCCAATCTCTATCATGGGCCAGGACACAAGGACATTGTACCTCATATATATCTTAGTTTGTTCCATAAGGTAATCATATCCATTCCACTTCCTTGATTCATGCCTCAAGTGTATTGTACCCATACTCGGTGTCTAAGTCCATCATCGTCATCATTGAATGTAGTAAATTACCCCCCTCTGAGGGACAACCAAGACACAACAACCTTCCTATCACTTTATATTATAATTAAAAAAATTATAGGGTATAGATTCACACACAATAGGGTATAACACATATAATAATATATACAACATATCAAGCATGATTTATGACCGCCAGACAAACACACACATACACATGATCAATGTTGAGGAAAAGAATTAAACTAGGGATCAATATGGTGACATACTTCCTACCTCAATCAGATCGACACAAAATGTAAATATTTTCCAAGATTCGATACCCAAATGTTGACTAAATTCTAATGATTCCAAAAAAAATCCCTAATTCAACACACGAGGATACTAAAATCATGGTAAAAGGCCAAAACATCAGCAAGGGTGATGATTATTTTAGCCTTAACAAATGAAAATAAATAACGTCAATAGATCTAGAATTGATCAATAAGGAGATATAAATTATCTAGATTAAAATAACAATCCATCAAATAAATTATAAATCCTCATTATATTACATTAAAATTTATATATCTATCTATGAAATATACGATCTATGATTCCTACTAAGAAGAGGAGAAGAGATATAAAATAAATGTGATGAAATAATAAGAAAAGATTAATTACCTTAAATCCTCATGGGTAAAACCATTTATTTCCATTGTAATTATAGTTTGCAGGGAGGTGAATAACCAAGAATCACCACTAGAGTAATTAGGTTTGATATCCCTAGTTGTAGAAGGAATAATAAAGTGTTTTAGAGGGGTTTTGGGTTAAGATACCATTTTTTGGATTAAATAAATTATTGTTCATGGTTTTCTTATACATTTTAAAAAACTATGCACCAACCATGTGCGGATAACCACCTGTTTTGGAGACCCACATAGTCTGGATTCATGGTTTAGTAAACAATGCACCAACCATACTTTTTTTTCTATCCCAAGCCACACTATTTCCTAGAGAATGTCATATGGTTATCTATAGTAATTACCCATATATTTTCCCTCTCTAATAATACTTATAGTTTACTATAGAAACACACATGGTTTTATGAAACCATGATAAAATCATAACCCCTTAAACTCCTAAAAGACAACCCAAAACCATCTAGAAGAAACTAGAGACTTCAACCAAGAAAACGTTAATTCAAAAAAACATATAAATATAAACAAAATACAGAATGTACATTAAAATATCCAAGATGTTATATAAAATGTTTTTAAATCCTTTATTTTAGATTCTTTATGTTTCCCCATGTCCATTTGATGGAAATCAGGGGCATGGTTAATGAAAATGGAATTCATGAAAATCTTGTTTCAATTTTTTATCCATATTAATGGGTTAATTTATAATGATCATTAGTTATTATATTATCATTAAAAAACATATTCATGAAAAACATTACTCAGTAATATCATATATATTCATATTGTATATTTTTATAATTAGCAATGTATGGTGGTGGTGAAAAATAAAACATACGGACCATTAAGGCAGTAGTTCACATGTATGCATAGAAGACATATTCTTTTTCAATGGAGAGAATAAAATAATGCATATAATTATTTACCTTTAAAAGATAATAATTATTTCATAAATTTCATATATACTCATTAAACACGTTCTTAGAACCACCCAATTATGGCGGTAATGAAAAATGAATCACATCGTCCATAGAGGCGGTAGTCCACACATACACATGAGAGACGTGTTTATTTTTCAAATGGTTGGAAGGAATGTCGAAGAACTTTATTCTATTATAATTATATAATTTTAGTATTGTAATTATATTGATGTAATAATGTTAGTATTTATAGAATATATTTTGTGAAGGTAGAAGAAAAATCAAAACAATAGAAATAAAGGAGTGATTTAACGATTTTACCTTACTCCTCGAGACAACTCCTTGAGCCTCCATAGACTGGATTTTGGTTGAGACCAACACCTCTAATGTTTGGGAAATAGATTTGGGAAGTGGTTTGGGAATAATTATATCAGTCCATGATGCTTTATATGTGTTTAAAGTGGGGTGGTAAAGTTTCTCTTTTATAAGTGAGAGGGGAAAACATTTGTAATTACTCATAACTTTATGTCAAAGGCATGACACTTTCAAAGGAAAGCATCTCAAAAAGTATATAATAATGGAGTGGGTATGATTCTTGGTACATCCACCTCTCATAAACAAATTAAGGATTTTATTTTGAGATATTTAGGCCCTTTACCCATAATTTAACTTTTTTAACATAGTTTACATTTACAATGGTAACTCATTTTTAACCTCAATATATTTTTTATAAGAAAAAATAATATTTCCCTTATTAAATAATTTTAGTAATCATATTTCAAACATGAAATCCATTTTCTAATGTTAAATTTTTTACATTAATAAAATTAATTTGAAATTAGTAAGTGTATAACACATAAGAATTGTTTTTAGAAAACAATATCACATAGTTTTAAAAATATTAATCCTGGGTTTTTAAATTAAACTTAATATTATATATATATATAATTTAACTAATTAAATTAATATTTATTAAGAAAAAAGATTCATAAATTTTTAATTCATTCTTATATCCTAATAATTTCATAAAATTTACTGTATTTGTAAAAATTGTATTTTTGTATTATTTACTTAAAAGATATCTTTCTAGAAAAATAAAAAAAAAACCATCCTAAGTTAATATTATCATTTTGAATCGAAAAATGATTTCATTTTTATCACATATAAATTATATAATTTATAAAATTAACTTTTAATCATAATCATGAATAAAAACACTTTCTATTATAATGGTGTCTTTATCCTGTAATAGTTTTGGAATGTGGTGTTTACCTGTTATAGAATAGCTTCAGGTATTACAGTTGATATTTGAAATTGATGTGAAAGTAGATGAAATAAAATACTAATATTTGAAATAAATATAAAATTTTAATAAAAAATGTTGACATCTGTATTTTAGGGGGGATTCTAGCCAACAAAAATAGAAAAACACTGATCAACAGATGTTTACAAAAGTTGATATTTTTTTACATTAAGAGAAAACATTTATTTACACATGTTTAACTAAATATGGATAAAAATAAATATCCATATTTTTTATTTACTATATTTTATTATGTTTAATTAATTAAATAAATATATATATATATATTTTGTAATAAAAATATGTCATAAAATATATGTTATGTCTCATATAATAGATTATATCATATCATATGTTTTTGATTAATGGTTTTTTGTCATTATTTTTAAAAAATTATCATTTTAGATTTATGGATAAATATATAATAATAAAATATGATATAATAACATCAAAATCTAAACATATAATGATACAATCAAGTTAAATTATAAATTTAATTACAAAATATTTTAAATTTTTATCTTATCACAATATGATATGAATAAAAAATAAAAATAAAAATAAAGCAAAACTCTTCAATAGTGTGTGATCTCCCATATTCAAAACATGAATTTATTATTATTATTATAATTTATGAAATAATCTATTTAATAGTCATATCCCGTTCCTTTTAAATCACTGAAAAATTGTTTTCCGCATGACCACCTCTCATATAGAGGTTATATTCCTCCGGGCACGAGAGTACTTTATACCCACTTCCACCTCCATCAATTTAAAAAATTTATTTCATATATCTTCATTAAATTCCATATACTTATCCATTGTGTTCATATTCATAAGGATAGATTTAGGGATAAGAAAAATTATATTCATTCCTTTATAATTATGATTTTCTCTTCTCTGGTTCTTTCATGAAAGAAATGATTATCCATGAAAAAGAACTGATGGTTACGAGATTTAGAGAATAAAAACAAGGAGGAGATAATGTATTTTGGTGTTATCAAATACTTGAAGGATGGCCTACATTTTTTAGTTAATATTTAATACTATTTATATTACCAAAAACCATTTTTACTTCATTAATATATATTTTTTACATTATGTTTATTTAATAATTACATTATATTCATAATATATATATGTTTTATGTTTTATTTTTATTATATTTACATTATATATACTTCAAAAAATATCATTTTCATATCATTTAAATTATTAATATATATTATTTATGTCATTTTTATGTCAATAATTTAATATTTAGGTTATATTTTCATTATATTTACATTATATTTACATTATATAACATTATAATTATATTATATACATTTTAATATATATTGTGTTTACATTAATATTTTTTAATTTTAATTATATTTAAATCTTTAATATGACATAAACATATTATTCTGATATAAATATAACACAAATAATCCTGAATGGGCTTGTTATAAATAATATATTTTTTTATTTACTTGAAAATGAAATTTGGAAACTTTTGATTTTTAAAATCGGGCGGTTGTTCCACAAAATATGTTTTAAAATCATTTATTAAAAGACTTAAATTTAAATGGGTGGTGAATGAAAAAATTATTATAATGGATTCTAATCAAGAAATTTTTATAAAGATTTCACCATAATAAATTATTTAATCTTAATTGTATAATTTAGATTTCATTCTATCTTTTTTATATGTGATTTTACATTGATCATCTAATCTATTTCTAAAAAACCATATTATACTAATAACAGGTTGATCATTAAATATTTTAATAAGAATCCTAAAATTATTATTTTGGAATTGTTGTATCTCTTATTACATATAGAGAATCCAATTTTCATCATTAATAACATCATTAAGGTTTGGATGTTTTAGAAAATAAATAAAAAATTATGCTCAAATTAATTTATGACTAAACATCTAATATGAGTTCTATATTGAAAATAACTGATAATATTTTCTAGGGGATGGTATTTGGATTTTATTAATGATTTAAGTAAATTAATATACTATATTAATCCATGATAGTATCTTTAGAAGAAGGTGGATCATTGAAAGTCAAAGGTTCAAGGTTCCACAAAATATATTTGAATTACGATGAATTTTTATGAATATTTTCATATAATTTGATATGAATGTATTATTAAAAGTTTTTGGTTCTATTAATAATGAAATGGTAGGATTTACATGAGTAATAACACCCAAGTAATATTATTTCATCATATTTTGGATAAGATTTCCCTAGGTTGTCTTTAGTGTTAAGAACATAACATTTGCTTCTAAACACATTGAAAAATCAAACTTTTGGAATTCTATTTTTCCAAAGTTCATAATGGGTATTTTGGAGTATGGTTATTATGAGAACATGGTTAATGATATAATATTTTCTATTTACCACCTCAACCCTATATTGTTTATGATGTTTGAAATCAATCAAGATGGATCTTGAGATTTATTAAAGATTTTGGTTTTTTATCTTTTAATAACCCCTCTTTTTTGAGGTGTTCTAGGAGCATAAAATGTATGAGTATAACCTTGTAACACAAAAAGTTCATCAAATTATTGGATATCAAAATATGCCCTATGATCAATTTGAATTTAAATTATTTTTACCCATTTTATTTTTAACCTTATTGGTAAATTGTTTGAAGGATTTATAATACTCATTTTTGTGTGCCAAGAAAAAAAGTCCAATTGAATGTCTTATAATAACTAAAAATCACTAAATAATTTTATTATCTATTGATTCTTTTGTTTTTATTGGTCTATAAATATAATTTTTAACAATCTCAATGGATTTAGAGCTCAGTAATCATTTTTTAGGTTTAAAATAAGTTTCTTGTTTCTTACCAAGATGAAAAGGTTCACAAACAACATTATCTTTAGAATGAAATTTTAGTAAATATCATACTAGATGATGTTGTATTATCATAAAGAGTTTATGTGTCAAAAATACCCATAATTATATGCAAAATACAAGACTCATTATCTTGAACACTAAATTTTTTTTCATTTTGAGAAGAAAAATATTTTAGATCGATAATATACATTTTTAAAAAATGAAAAGAGGAAAATAAAAATTTTCTTTGGGAATTAAAAACATTTCAAGAATAATTTTTACAAGATAATTTAAATCTTTATTTCACAATTGGATAATTATTAGAAATTTTTTATTTAAACTATCAATTGATAAAACATATTTTAAAAGTGTAGAATTTTGAAAACCCATTGTACCTATACTGAGGATTTTACTTCTTAAATTTTCACCAAAATTAATATATCCTCCCTAGATTTTTTCATGTTGATTAAATTTATAGAAGCCTAAACACATGTGTTAATAGAATCTAATATCCTTGTTACACTTTTATTTTTGGGATTTAATCTTTAGATAAGTTTCCTATATAATTATTAAATTAAGTATTCTGGTAACCATGTTTTGGGTCCACAATTGTTAACTATGATGGATTTTTATACCCAAATTTGTTTTGAATATGATTTTTAGAGATGATATATGGGATGAAATATAGATATATTTTAGTCTACCATATATATAATTTTCGAAATTACATTTATAAATTATATTTTTGTAATTTTGATAATAATTACATGTTTTTGAGAAACTCCTTTTAAAAAAGTCTTATTTTTTGAAGAAATGGGATTATAAAAAAATCAATAATTATTATTTTGAAAGTTTTATAACCCAAATAGATTATTTTTCCTTGTTAATATTGGGTTTATTTCGTGAGAAAATATTTGAGATCATTGATAGTTGATTTTAACTAATTCACATTTGGCTGCTCATTCAATTTTGTCGATAATTCATATTTATCAATTTCAAGTTCATCCTATTATTTTACTACTTGATTATAAATTTTTTAATTTATTTGTACATTGAATAAAGTTAATTAAAATTTTATTCATGTTGATCATGAGATTACTTTAGATCTTAGTATCTTAGGTTTTTGGTGGATGAAGAGGAATATGATTTGAGAATGATGGATAATAGGAGTTATAGTGTACTAAATTACTAAGCTCAACTTCATATAAGAGACACATGGAGAGTTCATAGATTTAATATATTCTGTAGAAGTAATAATTTCTTTTAATCTAGGTTAAAACCATAAAGGTTTTCTTTCTTGTATTCTTAGTCTCCTTGTTTTAGTTTTTGATCAATGGGATTTATGGACTTCTGTATCACATATTTTTACAGTTGAATCACGTTACTCATTGTTCATCTTGTTCATCCTCCATTTTGGTATGTTGGAATGATTTATTTACTATAGTTTAACTTCTAAATATTCTTTTCTAGATGATCCATTTTATCACTATCATAAGAGTCACCCATCATTTCTTTAAAAGTAAACAACTTTTTTTACTTTACTTATTTAGCTTCCTTCTGGTCGTTTACCTTCATTGTGATCTCATAAGTCATGAGAGATATTATTATCACCTCAATTGTCATGTTATTTACATCCTTATATTCTTGTATTGTCATTTCCTTGGGTTCCCATGAACAAGGAATAACTAAACAATTCTCTTCACTATATTTTTTTGTAGTAAGAGTATCACCAAGACACATTCTTCTATTGTATATGTTAGTAAATCACATACACATATCAATAATAGATTTATTTTTATTCATAATATTTAACATCCTATGCCTTATATGATTGTTACTTTCCTATTTTTGGAGTTATAGGTGTTCATAGGATGCTAAAGGATGGCTTTGAAGAGGTTGAGCTACAATTATTATACAACAGGTGATTTATAACAAGAAAATTGAATTCATGATATGATTTTATGTTTCATATATTTTAAGGCTCGTAATACAACGA
This sequence comes from Viscum album, assembly GCA_963277665.1. Lineage (NCBI taxonomy): Eukaryota > Viridiplantae > Streptophyta > Magnoliopsida > Santalales > Viscaceae > Viscum > Viscum album. The sequence goes on along the minus strand of OY728134.1, from coordinate 864,440,086 downwards.
TTTCACTTGGAAGAGGAGTTATACAAAGAATAAATTCAATAGGAGTAATTTAAATTCATGACATTAATTAAATCAAGTTGGGATTCCATGAATTTTAGCAGATGTTCTATAAGATTGGAGTTTTGAGGAATTCATGACATAAATAGGTTTCATGAATTGAATTATTAGGATGGATGAGAATTCACATCGTGAATATGTACTTCACGATGTAAAAGAGGAGAGTTACAACTTTTTTATAAATATGATTTTTGAAAAAATTCCCTCACTTGGATGTCGCTCCTCATAGTTTTTGGGAAAACCGTAGAACTTTTTTGGGATCTTCTATCCAGTTTTCCTCTTAATTGGATATTCTCCTTCTAGAGGATGATTGTTGGAAATATTAGGTTAGTGATTTATTTTACCCCATTATCATTTTTCATTCTTCTTCTAGAGAATCATAGCGGGGATTTATTATACTTCGTGGATTGTTTGCAACGCATTTTAATGACCTATTAGAGTGGTCCATGTTGATTCAAGGTTTTCCTCCTATGGTTGTGGCTTCCAAGTTGTTTCCCATTTTGAATATTCTGCGAAATGAATTATAAATTTTCTTTGAGTTAAAAAATCCTTGTTCTATTTCTATTAATGTGCATGTGTGGGGATTAAATGATTTTTCCTTCCGTCGAGTGAAGTGTAATGGTCGACTTAATATTGAAAATGAATTGGATAAATCTAAAATTGATGGGAATGGGGATAAATCACATGTTTTAATATTATTTATTTATTTTTATTTATGTGATTATGTATGCTTGTTTTTATTACTAAAAATAATGAATTTTGGGATACTTTCTTTTGATATAGTTGATATATATATGAGACCCTTAATTCATTGATAGTTCAATGTCCCCGTAAATTAAATGTATAAGAATGTATATATGGTCACTAAATTTGTTTCACATGGAAATCAAGGTTTTGTGATAATACCAATTCTAAATAATTAAGTGAAAAATGTAATCTCATGAATATAATTTTTGGAAGCCAGCGTGTGATGGTATGTACGGTTGATCCAGTAATGTCGCCTTGTGTGTTTTGGGTTATTCCACAGTGATGGTGGAGAACCAGCACGTTGTCAAATGTGTGTGGGAAATTATGTGATGGTGTTGACATTTGATGTGATTTGGTAAGATGAGTTGTGGTTATGTGGTGTGGTGGTTGAGATGGGCGGTCATTGCGATGAGATATCATGTATAATGTGGTGTTGTGGCGATGAATAATGTGACATGGGTAAAATGTTCTATGGAAAGGTCATATTATTTTCCTAGTTAGCAATGGAACAAACTATAATACTGAAACAAAATTACATGGGTTAGTGAATAAATAAGAATAGCCTGGATTTTTTCATGTACTAGTTGGGATAATAAATCTGAGAAATAAATGAATGGGTTGTGTACATGTGAAATAAAACAAATTATTAAATACGAGTTAGTGGGAATTAATTAAATATGATAAATAGTGGAATATGTAATTGAAAGTGGGTCTGCATGACTTTATTTGGTGGTGGTATAGTGTGCTGTATCTAATGGTGTAATCGATTGTAGTAGATACCGTGTGGTGTAATAGTATTGTTTTGGTGTATGCTAGTGCAGTTGATGTGTTCCCATAGGTTGGGTATTTTTTGATATATATCTATCATTTTTTATGTTATTTATATACATTCCCACCCATGTTGGATAACCTTTCCAAAACCCATTTTTTTTAATTTTGGGTGCTTTCCCTAACATACAGGATGGTGGTGATTAAGATGTTTGGATACCCTCTCTTACCCCCTCATCATTCAGTTGTGATAATTTAGGATGGTGTTGGATATTACCTCGTAGTGATGAGGATGTGATATGTGGCAGGGGTTATGGGTGGTAGGAAGAGGATACGAGGTTTAAAACTATCAAATTCAGTATACTAAACTATGATGGTTATGTGATGAGATTGTGATGAGGTTATGATGTTGTCTGGCAATAACTAATACTAACACAAGATTCTAGACTTTTTGAGGGTGGGACAGATAGGTATGTATCCTGATCTACATCAGAGATGACTGGTTATCCAATGATATATATGGAAGGTATGAGAGTAAATGAAGTTTTGTGTTAGGGTATGAGAGTAGAAAATTAGTTGGGTTGTGGCAGTTGGGTTACTTTGTTTCTGTTTTGATACTATATTACTATTTTAGATGCATGATTTGGCGAGTGAGCCATAGTGATTCTGGAATTGGTTAGTTGACATTTAACGACCCAAAAATTCATTAATGAAAATTATTCTTGGTTTATATAAATGTATTCTTATGGTTATGTAAAATGTATTATCTTATTTGGTTCTATGTCTTGGATTTTAAAATACTGTTAAGAATTGTGACTCTTACAAATATAGTTGTTGAACAGTTATCACATGATTATTGTAAATATAGGGCTTTAACAAATCCAATTTACACAGACAAAGGAAGTGATGGCCTCATCCAGTAGACATTACCCATATGATGCCCATTTTACAGAGCTCGGAAAGGAGGTGGGGTCATTGAGCTTCACTCTTGACCAAGCCCAATCCAAGCTTGAATATGTTATTCTTGAGCCGAACTGCCTATGAGAGAAGTTGAAGTTGATAGAGATTACCACTCGAGAAATATTATCTGAGCCACCCCAAGAGTCTATCACCATCTCACACCTTACCTTAAGGTCTTATGCGAGTGTATTAAGGGGTTATGTAATAATACCCAAGTACTACGATTATTTACATTATTCTTGTATTGAAAATATACATTATTTTTATTATTGTTACTTTGTAAATAGTTTTTAAAGCAAAAATAGTATTTTTAGATAATATTAAACTAAGAAATCTATAGATAAGTGTTAATGGATTTTTGAATTAAATAATATTTTAATAAATTATTATTATTATTATTAAATTACATTTTATTAAATATAAATTATCGTATAATTTTATGTATGAAATTTTAATTTGTATTAAGGTTTGAAAGTTGTTTTTGTCAAAACCCATGATTTTTTCGAAAACTTTCAGTTTCTATTTTAAAAGAAAAAATTCAAAAATTTATAAAATTATTTACATAAAATGATTATTATTTTTGGAATGAGGCCATGGAAGTTATCCAATGTGAAATTTTTCATAATTTTCTGAGGCAGTCGAATTTTTGGGAAAAATTAAAAACTTTTTAAATATATAATGTTCTTTATGACATTATAATGACCCAATATTGATTTAATAATATACTATAAACATTATTTTCTTACAATATATTTCTTAAAAATAAAATAATGTTATTATGGGTTTGTTTTATTTATTATAGAAAGATTTAGTAGACCCTTCAATGCTTATAAAACATTTTGTCTTTTTATATTGTCTTCCTTGAGAGTGTGACTCAGCTCCACATACGAAACACAATTATTTTAAAATGTTTGGAAATTTTCCTTATAAAATATTGTTTTCCACTCCCCTTTGGAATAAATCAAGGTCAAAAAACATGGGATGGTTTGTGATTTTTATTAGATTAATGTGAGGTGTCCCAAACCTAAATAATAATGAATTCCTTCTCCTTTCCTATATAAACCCACCCATGCTCCCACTTCCTCTACACAGTTCCAAGTAAGGGATTTCTTCCTTTCTAAATTTTGTCCAAGTTTCTTTATATTTTTATATCCTTTTTCCATCAATTAAAAATGTACGGGTTTTATTTCACATCTCCCCCATACTTTACTCTACATGTCTGAATAATTATTGCTCTCATTAATGTCTCTCATGTACACCCGTTACCATGCTGAAATTCTGTATGGAATGTTTCTCTCCTCATTTACATTAAAGCAATTTTTTAGTATTAAGTATCTAAATTCCATTAAATTTGTTGAGACATGAATATATATTACCACCATACTATCAATTTCATGTACATATTATGAAACACCCATTTCTCTCTCATCAAACATTTTTATGAATCCTTATGTAATTCCATTATGCTGCAAAAATTGCACCGCATTTTTCCAAGCCATGATCATTGAGTAGTGAATATCATACCCATCTCTCTATCAAGGGTATTCACCATTATGAACATATACATATTTAATGGTACATTCATGTATTTGTTCCACATTACTAAATCTTGGAATAACTTATGATGTTGGTTGATTCCATGTTATATGATCCATGTGGCTAACTTATGCATGAAATGAAATGTTTAAGAAGGGTGTGCCCTGATATCACTCCAATGCATTGGGTAACGTATTATATCATGATATGTCATGTGAAATGAGTGTTGACTCATGATAATTCATGTTCAATGAGGGATCGCTCATTCTTCATGTGCAACGAGGGACTACTCATGCTCCATGTGCAATAATCCTTGGCTCATACTAATTCCATGTTAAGTGTTGTTGCCACATTTCTATGTTATGATTATCATGATTTATCGTTCCTTTATTTTAATGTTTCACTTGTGCTCCATTGATATTCATACTATCTAACATGTACTATATTCCTCAGGTTATACCATGTTTATTCCCTTTATAGGCTTTATAGCTCACCCCTTTCTTATGCATGTCCTCAGGTTATCCTATGCAATGCTAAGTACGAGGGAATGTAATGGTCATGTAAATGAAGTTTTCAATAAGATTCTTCTTTCGATGTTTTACATTTTTATGTAATGTTCCTAATCCCCTAATACTCTATACATCTCAATATTCTATTTTGTATCAAGTAAAGGTTTTATGTAATAAATTTTGTTTAAGTATATAATAAAAAGTAGGGTTGTTATAGTTTGTATTAGAGGATTGGTTTAGTTATTTTTGGGATTAGGATTAGAAAACCCTAATGAAGCTTTAGATAAATGACTAAGTATAATAAAAACAACACTATGTTTTGGTGGGTATTGAGAAAGTTGTTTGTCAAGAAAATACATTCATGTCTGGATACGAGCAGGTAGAGGTGGCTCTGGCAAAACTCTACCTAGGGGTGAAGTCCCCGACATGGAATTTCGAGCATGACCCATGGTATCTTGGTACACAACAATGGACTTGGCTTCATTCTTGGTTATGACACTCCTTGAGGATATTTGTTGGTAAATTCCCAAGTTTATTATGAACCATTATTAAGGTAATTTTAAAAAAAATCACCTAAGAATATATGTTTGGAAGTAGATCATGGATAACATATATTTAAGCCTATTTATTCTTAAGTTAAGAAAATAAAAGCTATTTATAAGTCATCTATTTTTTCCTTGTATTACACTTTATGTGTTACCCCTAACATTACTTTTATTCCAACCAATGGCCGGTAATAGGAGGACTCAGTCTAACAACTGATGTGAAGATCAATGTGATGACTGTTCTAATGAGATGCCAAATCTGATTAGAGTGGGAATCAAGAACTTTTTCATGATTATCTCTTAGTTAACTCATGATTTGAATAGAAACATGTGTCAAGAGAAACATTCAACCCCCCTCCCCCAAGAAAGAAAAAGTCGCAATTGATATTTTCATGAGACAAAGGCCTCCTACTTTTAATGGATCATCTTATACCTCAATCACCGAACAATGCATCAACACCATTGAAAAGATATTCTCCATCCTTAAATGTTACGAATAAGAGAAGCTTCTCATATATGATTATCATATGGAGGGTGAAGCTGATCAATGGTGGACATCGATCAAAAATAAGAAGCCTGGGGAGGAGATTGAGGAGTTAGAATGGAAGGATTTCTAGAAGATATTTTTTTATAAATATTTCCCGCGCACCCTCCATCTTATGATGGAAAGGGACTTTCTTTCACTCAAGAAGAATGATGAAGAATCTGTTGGAGTGTACATGGAAAACTTCAAAAGGCTGGCATGATACACCATCGGCTTTGTTGATACCCCCGTATGCGTGGTTGAATGCATCTTTGGGGGGATGAAAACTAGCCTTGAGAAAGCCCTCACGATCCGTGACTTCGATAGCTATGAAGAAATTGTCGGATGTGCCCTCGAGGTCAAAATGGATATCGGTGAATCGTAGGGTTATCATGGGGATAAGAATCATAAGCTGGATTACAATTCTTATGGTCTGATGGATAAATCCAATGGTGCTAAGAAGATCCAGCACCCTGCTTGCCAAAGGTGCGGAAAGAAGAACCACCAAAATTTCTTGAAGGAGACGCAGAAATGATTTAGGTGTGGAAGATAAGGACACATAACTGTTAACTGCCGACAAAAAAAACTTACGCCTACAACAAAGGAGAGGGACGCTCTATTTGACTCTCAGCTAATTGTTCATTACTTCAACTACAAATAACCTATGCATCTTGCAAATTAGTTCCCTAAGACAAGGGTTTTTGGAGGCAACCAACAACCCCCAAGGCAACAAGGGTGAGCTTTTTTCCATCACTACCACCGAAGTGAACGCCGACAACGAACTGGTGATAAGTATGCTAGATATTCATTCAATAATGGAAAATGTATGTTTTGATTCATGTTATACACATTCTTTTATATCCTGAATGTTTAGTAGAACAATCCCAACACTAAAAAAAATCATGGAAGTAAAGATGTCAGTTTGTACCGCTAATGGGTCCATCATTGCATCCCATGAATATAACTCGTCCCCTATCATAATCAGTGGATTGAAATTCCCAGTGAACCTCATAATACTCCCTCTAGTAAATTTGATGCAATTCTTTTCATGGATTGGATTTCCCTATATAGAGCCTATAAAAATTGCCGTGAGAGGGAAATCACTCTCCATGTGGAGAATCGACCCCCGATTCTATACAAGTTCAAGGAGGAAGATGAATCTTCTTTTTCTCCATCATCTCAAGTGTGGATATTACTACCCTATAATCACACACATCTGGATCAGATAATTGAGTCTAAGGGGGCAACTATCCTTTATGACATGCCCATTTTGAGGGAATTCACTCAAGTGTTTCCCAAGGAATTGTCTGATCTTCCTCCTGGAAGAGATGTTGAATTCTTAATTGATCTTATACCTAGGGAATTTTCAATATCCAACACTCCATATGGAATGGCTATTGTGGAGCTTGAGGAACTGAAGAAACCACTACAGAAGAATCTGGAGAAAGGGTTTATATGCTGAAGTGCTTCACCATGGTCTGCACCAGTTCTCTTTGTCAAGAAGAAGGACGGGTCGATGCACCTTAACATCGATTGTCATGAGGTTAACAAAATCATGATAAATAACAAGTATCTTCTCCCATGAATTTATGTCTTTTTTGATCATATGCGTGGAGAAATATGCTTTTAAAAGGTAAGTTTGCGGTCGGGATATTATCATGTAAGGGAGAAGAAGGAAGATATCCCCAAGACTACTTTTTGTACAAGATACAGGCTCTATGAATTCATAGTAATTCTTTTCAGACTCACTGATGCTCCAGAAATCTTCATGGACTTGATGAATAGAGTCTTTAGATATTACGTCAACAAATTTGTGGTAGTCTTTATAGATGATATTCTAATATACTCCAAAGATATGGAGGATCATGAGGAGCATCTAAGAACTATACTAGAGGCCTTTCAAAAAGATAAGCTCTATGAAAACTACAATAAGTGTGAGATCTAGTTTAAGTAGGTCTCATTCTTAGGCCATATCATAAAAAAATGGGTTATCTGTGGATACCTCCATGATTGCTACAATATAGGGATGGATGAGGCTAACAACGATAACAAATAACCAAACATTTTGGGGTTAACTGGATATTATCGACAATTTGTGAGAAATATTTCACGATTTTCCAACCCATTCACCAAGATAACTCGAAAGGGAGTAAATTTTTTCTTGGAGTGATGAATGTGATGAAATATTCAAATTGTTTAAAAGGAGGCTTATCCCTATCAATTTTCTCTCTTTACCCACAAGTGGAGAACTTTTTGTGGTATTTGGTGGTGCTTTGAAGAAGGGCATGGGCTGTGTGTTGATGAGAAATGACAAGTTCATTACCTATGATTCAAGGAAACTAGAATTTCATAAGAAAAATTATCCAACAAATGATCTGGAGTTTTCTACATTGATCGTCGATTTAAAGATTTGGTGGCATTATATATTTGGGAGAGAAGTTTGAAATATATGTGGACCACCAAAGACTCATGTATATATTCACACAGAAAGAGTTGAACCTGAACCAATGAAGATGGTTAGAGCTTATCAAAGACTATGACTACTCTATCCATTACCACCCTGGGAAAGTGAACTGGGAGGCAAATTCTCTACATTAAATGGACCTTACAGTTCTATCATTGATGATAATTGAGAAGGATCCAATCTTCTTAGATTTGATGAATATGGACATGGGAATCACAAAAGAGGGAACATATTTAATAATTTATCAAATGATTGCTCTACCATCTCTTTTAGAAAAGTTAAAGGATTCTCCAAAGGAAGATGTTGGAATTTAGAAGAAGGTGGAAACTATCAGAAATGTAAAATCCTCAGAGTTCAATGTCAATGAAGAAGGAATTGTGAGATTTGGGAAAAGACTATGTGCCCCATCAAGTCTGGAGCTGAAGAAGGAGCATTTGGATGATGAAAATAATTCAAATTTCTCTATCCACCTAGAAAAAAAAAGATTTATCAAGATCTCCAAGAACATTAATGGTGGGATAACATATAGAAGGAGATTTCTGAGTATACATCAATGTGGATGGTGTGTCAAAAAGTGAAGAATGAGAGGTAGAAGTTTAAGGGGATGATGCAACCATTGCCCAAACCAGCACGGAAATGGGAGAACATCACCATGGAATTTGTCACCAGACTTTCAAATACATCCAAAGGAAATAATTAAATCTATGTTTTTGTGGATCTTCTTAAAAATTATTCACACTTTATTTATATTCTATAGGATTTCTCATTAGATCAACTAGCATAGGTATATATCAGCGAAGTGGTAAGGCTGCATGGAGTACCACAATCAACTGTATCCGATTGAGATCCAAGATTCACCTCTATGTTTTGAAAGAGTATTCAACAATCTCTAGATACTGAACTGAACTTTAGTACGACCTATCATCCTCAAACTGATGGCCAATCTAAGCGAACTATTCAGAACCTGGAAGATATATTATGATCATGTTCAATGGACTTTAATGGAGGATGGGATTAACATCTTCCTCTGGTTGAATGCTCCTATAATAAAAATTTCCACTTGAGCATCATAATGGATCCTTATGAAGACCTATAGGGGAAGAGGTGTATAACTCTGGAATGTTAGGATGAACTCGGTCAGCGTAAGTTTCTAGTACCCGAAATGGTCAAAGAAATGGGGGAGAAGGAGAAAACCATTCAGTAGCATATCAAGGCATCCCAGAGTCGACAAAAGAGTTTTGCAGCTAACTATCGATGAGACCTTGAGTTTAAAGATGTAGGACTATTATTTCTACACATATCTCCATGTAATAAGGCCATGAGGTTTAGAAAGAATGGGATGTTAAATCCTAGGTACATCGGCCCCTTGGAGATTTTTGATCGTATTGGGGTTGGGGCCTATCGACTACCACTTCCACCCTCCATGGACAAAGTACACGATGTCTTTCATGTATCCCTTTTAAGGATGTACATACTAGACCTTTCACATGTACTCTCTTTAGAGGTATTACAACAAGAGGATGATATTTTTACGAGGATAAACTAGTGAAGATATTAGATCGTAGAGAAAAATCTCTACGAAATAATATAATGCCCCCCATCAAGGTATTGTGGAAAAACCAAACGTTTGAAGATGGGATGTGGGAATCAGTAAAAGTGATGAAGTAGAGTTACCCACATCTGTTTTAGTGCGGGAAATGAAAATTTCGAGGGTGAAATTTCTTAAGGGGGAGATTGTAACAACCCAAAAATTCATTGATAAAATATCTCTTGGTCTATTTAAATGTAATCCTACGGTTATGTTAATGTAATGCACTTATTTGGTTAGATGTTTTGGATTTTAAAATACCGTTAATAATTTTGACAATTACTAATATAGATGTGGAATATTGATCACATGATTAGTATAAATATAGGGCTTTAACAAATCTAATTTACTCTTATAAAGGAAGAGATGGCCTCATCCAATAGAATTTCCCCATACGAAGCCCATTTGTCAGAGCTCGAAAAGGAGGTTGCGTCATTGGGATTCTCTCCTGCCGAAGCCCAAGTTGATCTTGAATATGTTAAGCTCTAGTGGAACCGCCTACGAGAGAAGTGGAAGTTGATAGAGATTACCACTTACGCAATGTTATCCGAGCCACCCCAAGAGTCTGTCACCATAATGCACCTTACCCTAAGGTATTATGCTGGTGTTTTAAGGGGTTATGTAATAAGAACCTAGTACTATGATTATGTACTTTATTCCTGTATAGAGAATATACATTTTTTTTATTGTTACTTTGTTAATAGTTTTTAAAGCACAAATAGGATTTTTAGTTAACATTCAACTATGAAATCTATTTTTATGAATTAATGTATCTTTAGATTAAATAATTTTCTAATAAAATATTTTTTTTATTATTAAATTACTTTTTATTAAATATAAATGATCGTATAATTGTATGTATGCTATGTTAATTTTTATTAAGATATAAAAGCTGTTTTTGTCAAAACCCATGATTTTTTTGATAAATGTCAGTTTATATTTTAAAAGTTAGAATTCACATATTGAGAAAATTATTTAGATAAAATTAATATTATTTTTTGAATCAGGACGTTGAAATTATCAAATGGTGAATTTTTTATAATTTTCTGAGACAATCGAATTTTCGGGTAAAAATTAAATAAGGTTTAAATATATAATGTGTTTTATAACATTATAATGACCCAATAGTGATGTAATAAAATATTATAAACGTTATATTTGAACGAAATATGTTTTAACATTAAAATAATGTGATTTTGAGTTTGTTTTATTTATTTTACAATGCTTTAGTGGACCCTTCATGCTTATAAAACATTTTGTCTTTTTAAATTCTTTTCCTTGAGAGTGTTACTCACCTCCACTTAAGAAACCCAATTATTTTTAGAATTTTTCCCATTAGACATATAATATATTGTTTTCCACTCCCCTTTGGAAATAACCATGGGAAAAAACCGTTGTATGTTTTGTGGTTTTGATTAGTTCAATGTGAGGTGTCCCAAACCAAAATGATAAAGCATTCCTTCTCCTTTCCTATATAAACCCACTAATGCTCCCAATTACTCTTCATTCAAAGCCCTTTAAGTTCATCTCACCTTTGACCTCCTCTCTCTATAATCCTCCCTGGTCTCCCAAGCTCTAAATTAGCATCTCTCAGGCCCCTCCCAAGCCTTTGCGATCACACTTCCAAGTAAGGAATTTATTCCTTTCTAAATTTTGTCAAAGTTTCCTTACATTGTTATATCCTTTTGCATTCAATTAAAAATGATGGGGTACGATTTATATCTTCCCCATACTTCCTGATTCATGTTTTAATAAGGATATATCACATTTCTCTCTCATTAATTCCTCCCATGTACACCTATTACCATGCCGAAATTCTGTAAGGAATTTCCCTCTCCTCATTTACATTCATGAAATTATTTTGTATTGTGAATCTAAATTCCATTACATTTGTCATGACATGTATCGATATTACCCCATTACATTACATTTCATTTACATATGATGAGACACATATTTCTCTATCATCAACCATTTTTATGTATCCTTATGTCACACCTTTTTGCTGCCAAAATTGCACCGCATTTTTCCAACACATGATCATTGTGTAGTGAATACCATACCCATGTCTCTATCAAGGTTATTGACATTTATGCACATAAAAATATTGAATGGAAATTTCATGTATTTATTCCACATTTCATAATCTTGTAATAACTTATGATGTTGATTGATTCCATGTTATATGATCCATGTGGCACACTTGTGCCTGAAATGAAATGTTTAAGAAGGGAGGACCTTGATAGAACTCTAATGCATTGGATAAAGTATAGCATCATGATAAGTCATGGGCAATGAGTGCTAACTCATTCTAATTAAAGTGAAACTAGGGTTAACTCGTGCTTCATGAGAAATGAGGGATTACTCATGCTCCATGTGCAATGAGCCTTGGCTCATGCTAATTCCATGTTATGTGATCTTATCACATTTACATGTTATTATTATCATGATTTGTCATGACTTTATGTTCATGTTTCTCTTGGGAACAATTTTTAAGCCTATTGTCTAAGATGTAATGTATTCCTCATGTTATTCCATGTTGATTCTCTTACAGGGCTTTATAGCTCACCAATTTCTTATGCATGTCTACAAGTTATCCTATGCAATGCTAAGTATGAGGGAATGTAGTGGTCATGTAATGGATGTTTTCAATAAGATGTTGCGTTCTATGATTTAAGATGTTATGTAATGTTCCAAATCCCCAAAGACACCAGACCTCTTGGTCTTATATGTTGTATCATGTGAAGGTTTTATGTAATAAATCGTGTGTATGTGTATAATAAAAATCATGGTTGTTATATGAAATGTTTAGGTGTTTATTGATTTTTTTATTTGTTCACTAGTGCATTAGTATTCTCTTTGCACAAGTGAACCGGAGACCTTTGGTTTGATTATATAATGTATACATGTTATTCTCACCATACATATATAAACCATTTTTTGGTTTCTATTAACACTTTGGGGATAAAGTTGGACATTATTAGATTCAGATTTGGACTTTCTATTGAGTTACTAATGTAATAATTATATTTCTGTATTTACTTAGAGACATCTATTTCTATTTTTTGAAATTGTTCATTCACTGTGCGATGGTTTTGGGTTTAATTTTATATTATATACTAGAGATTCTAGGTGGATATATATCATATATCCTGATATTTTTTTATAGATGGAAGGACCTTAAACTTGTGATAATTTCATACACTTAGTGCTTATCGTTAACTCAGTTCCTACTGAAGGTAGGAATTAGGGGTCAACATCTCTCTTCCTTCATTTCCATCCTATGCGCACAACATTTGGAAGGAGGGGGCCATGAAAGACCAGTATAAAAGTTTTTAGATGAGATATTTGCTGTATTGTTATGTTAGTAACTAGGAGGATTACATGGGTTGGTAGGGAAATGGTTACAATTGACAACAGTACATGACACGAGCTAGGGAGACTGGTTAGGACATGAGATTTTGGGGCCTCCGGTGATCTGATACAAGGACTATAATTTTATTGAACAACCATGTGATATGGACTTATTTGTTGTGTAAATACCTAGGAGAGGTTCATAATCATGATTGATTGTATTCATGTATAAATTTGGCAATTATGGGAAGTTAATTGAAATAATTAGTTAAATAAATAAACCATGATAAAATTACATGATATCAGGTTTATAATTCCTCCTTTATTTTTAGAAACAAATCTGGGTTTTCATCCATGAGTTACTCAGTTTTTTTATGGTTTAGCAGGATGATCGAATTTATCCACAAGGGATCAACCCAATAGAAGTGGATGAGGCATGGTAGAAGGACTTTCATTCCTTTAAGTAGTAGAGTTTGGGGAAGTATAAAGAGATCATCTAGGATTTGGGGAAAAAGGATTTTTAGTGGAGCTCGATACCACCTTCAGTCTAATTTGAGTTTGGTAAGAGTTCTAGGTACCATTGTAAATTAGTCAAATGTAGGGAACTATGCATCAGTGGTAGGCACTGTATGATGGTGAACGTAGGGAGGACGATGTGTTGTTTCCAGACATTCAAAAGGAGTTCCATTCAGAATCCATTTAATCAACAACAAAGGTAGTGAATTGGAAATATTTTATCTCCCTTTAGTATCATATAATATGTGTATGGGGAGTTGAGAACAAATTCAAGGACCTCATTCACTTCACCCAAGATGTATTTTTAAATGAAGAGTCAAGAGTGTGGTGTCCTACGGAGGCTTTACACCTAGTGATTAGATATAAAATCACCCCATTCATGACTTATATATACATACAGGTGTATAATAAGGTGGATTATATAAATTAGAATTTTTCTCTAGCAGTTGAGCCTCGAGAGGGTGTCCATCATGGAATCACAATGAATAGAGCTTTAGGTTTTGGGTGACATATGTTTAGGTATTCATGTATCGATCAATGCAGAACCCACCACAGTAGATCCTTTCCAATAATTTTGGGGTAGGTGGATTCTTATAAATAGGAAAGGTATTAACATTTTTATTCTATGTGTTTGGGGGAAATTGTCACCTATATGATCTATATCTAACAACTCAGGAAGTACATTTTAATATGGTCATTCATAGCCCTTTTTGGTAGCAACAATGGAATCCCCTATGGTATTTCATGTACCAGGGACCATCCGGGCTTATCCAACAACTGAGAGTAGAAGGTGTTAGAAGAGGGAATCCTTATTATGGTCCCCATATATATAGAACTATGATAGATTGTAGTTCTGGAGGTGGATAATATAGAGGTTGAGGAGATGGGATTGGTCATAGGCATGCGTTTGAGGCAACAACGCTAGTAGAGTCAATGGTTTTCATTGGTATGTTTAGTTTATAATATACTCTTCTTTTCACCTTATTAAATTCAAGAGAATTATAATACATAATTTATCCTACATTGGTTCATGGCTTGGGACTATATATGGAAATAATTTCAGTTCCACATGTTCTATCTATATTGGTTGGAGGTCAAGATTCTCTATTTAATGTGTGATGGGTATGTAGAATAGTGATGGGGAAGCACCATTCCGTGAGAGATTTCATCTTGATATAGATATAGACATACAATGTCTTACTTTCCATATATTGGATATATTTCCTATATGTAATCATTGAATGTTTTTAGATAAGTTTTTTTTCAAGCAGAGGGCTAGTAAGTGGTGTTCATTGGAAAAACGGGTTATTAGATGGCTGATAGGAAAGTACAACTTCATTTATCTCATTTGGTGGAGATGTTAGTGGGTTCATTGTAACACCCCGAGATTTTATGAAAAATATTATTTTAATTTCATTAATGTCTTGTGTTGCATTCTACACCAAGATTACCTTGCGCTATACGCAACATCGTATTAGCTTGCAGTATACACAACACTATTTTTGGACCGTGTTACACACAATTTTGATAATAGTTATTCTATGCAACATTGAGTATATATATATATATATAAATATATTAAATGTATAAATTAAATATGCTTGGATTCTGTTATACGAAACAACGAAGGATTCTTTCACAACACGCAACCCTGACTTGGCTTGCATTACCCGCAATCGCGACCTTCCTCGATAGCGTGTGTTGTACGCAATATCGGATTTTAATAAACAATGATATATTATTATAATATTGTCATGAACTAGCCGTTATGAATAGTATTAACTAAATTTTGAATTTTATAACATTATTATTCATTTTACACATTTTCTAGAACATGGTATAAGAACAAAATAAATTTTTCGGGTAAAATAAGTATTTTTCAAAAAAATGCAGTTTTGCCGCCTTTTGATGGCGCACCCACATTAAATCTAGTTTTTGACATGTTTATATGTTCAATTTGACAAAATAAAATTCTTCTTTTGAATCAGGATGTAAAAATTTACATTAGATAAAGTATTGATATTTTTTCGATAACTTTCATATTTTAATGAATAGTAAAAACACGCTATATTTTAATTAAAAACAACTTATTTCATCATAATATATTATGTGGTTAAATTATAATATTTAATGGTTTTAAAGTATAAATAGAATATATTTTTACCATTTAATATAATTTATGTCATTAGCATTGATTTTACCTTGAATTCGTAGGTTAAATCAATTCAATCTTTTGCAATGTTTTAAACAAAAACCCGTTTTTATTCGACAACGGGATTAATTTTAATTTCATTTCTGAAACTTCTGTGTATTTAATTTTAAAAAATGGATTCCATATTTTTAATCAGTGGGTCCAAATTATGTTAATAGGCTACTTTTTATTTTTGGGAATTATGAATAGTAACTACGGTAAATTTTATTTACCATAGCTAAAGGTAAATCTGGTAATTAAGGGTAAATATAATATTATAAAATTACCCTAACACATGCCAAAATTCTATTTTATGGCTAAACGTAAAACCATATCAACTAAGCGTCGGATTAGATTCATTTTATGGACTTTTGACCATGAAAATAATTTAATTATTATTAAAACCAAAGAAAGTGACAACATGTCACTCTCTTAAATCTTATAAGTATAATAATTTTAGCTTAGTGATAAACATAATAAATCTTCGAACATGAATAGTCTCCAGAAATCTAACAAAATTATCTACATCATGAGAATTTATTTAGAATTTTTTGGGATTATATAATTATCATTAATTGTGACACAATAGTGATGCAAAAATTATTTATCTAGTGAAAAATCAAGAATATAGTTTTTATTAAACTAATAGTGACCATAAAAGGCACAAAATCCTGAACATAACTTATTGGTCATGTAAATAGAAACTATAATCATCCAATGGTCGAATATTTGACCATTTTTAGTATTATACAAGCAATTATGACACTTATATTATTTTATTTTAAATGATGCCAAAGTTGTCACCTTCATAATTTAATAAATATAAAAATTTAAATATTGTGATTTTAAGATGATAAATTCGAGTACAAGTATAATTGTGAAAGTTAATATATTTATCTTCATCATAAGATTTTATTTTAAATTTTTATGCAACAAATAAGTATATTAAATAATTATACAAAAAATGATGTAGTAATTATTTTATTATGAGATAAACCAAATAAATGGTTTTAAAAATAATAAAATAAATATTATATGAACTATTTAACGTTATCCACTAATTTTATAGATACATATTACCCTTTATTAATATATTAAAGCTTTTATTTAGAAAATATCTTCTGTATATATTTTATTTAAATTCAAATAAATGAATAGTGTCAAAATTGACACTATTGTTATTTTACAAAAATAACATATTATAAAATTGTTTAAAAATCACAAAAATATTTAAAAATTGTAAATTTAAATTTATATGGTCTATAATGTTATAAAGTAAACAATTATGGAAAATTCACAACAAATAAGTAATTATTTTTTATAATTTAAAATTTAGAGTTTTATTTCCACAAATAAACATAAATAGATTAAATAAGGATAAATAAAAATGATAAGGTTTAAAATAAGATCCAAACATGTCTAAATTTTATTGGTTGATGAGATTACAACCATATCTCATCTAATATTCTAATATGAGTCATTTTTGGAGGTTTTTAAGTGGGGTTAGATTTATTATAAATTAATATTTTTAAGAATTCCAAAGGTGCCCCTCTCCTCCCTTATAAAAGGGCACCTCCTCCCTCTCTTCCTCACACAACATTGAGCCTTCAAGCTCGGCCAAACCCTGCCAAATTCTCTTCTCCACTTCCCTAGAAACATCCTAGAGGTTATGTTCTTCCTCAAAGGCCAATTTTAGTGCCCTAAGAGGAGGTCTCAAAAAGGCGCTTCAAAGAAGAGGTAATTTCCGTTACCGATTCTTTCACCTTTATTTCTTCTTCCACTTCTTCTTCTTAGGTTGTTTCATTATGAAGTAATAACATCAGTATCACTAATATACTGATATGTTATTATAAGTATGAAACAATCCTATTTCACCATCTATCCATCCTACGGAAAACGAAATCACCACGCGTGCGTACGTACGGAATACCGTCTCCACGCCGTGGTGTAATCTCTTTTTCCACCAAAAACTTACATGGATGGGTATTATGGTGTAAAAAATAAGTATACATAGTTATTATAACATCATAATGATTCTGATATATTGTATCATCCACTCCAATTCAATTCAATAATTATGGGAATGATATCATCGCTCGTGCGTACGTACGGACTACCGTCTCCACGACGCGATGAGATTCATTCTCCATGTTAACCATTTAAGAATGATTATAAAGTATATATAAGCAAAAATAATGAAATATATGACATTATAAAGCTACTTGATTTATGTGTATATATATGTATGTCATCTACTTAATTCCACTCAATTCAATAAGAAAACGAAAACATCCTTCATGCGTACGTACTGCCTACCGTATCCAAGAACGGTGTATTTCTTTCCATTTATCGATCCATTATATATATGTATATTATGAATATATATTATATATAAATCATGTTTTATATTCTATAATTAAGTAATAATGATCTAAGTAATCATATGAATAGTTACAAGTTAAAACACGAACAACAAATGAGACGATTTTACCCAAAACGCTACTTTAACATGAATTTACAAAAGAACGGGTAATATAGAGTCATAAGTGAACCATATATGATATAATAACAATGAATATGATTCTGTAATAAGTCAATGACATTATTTAAATCATTATACAGGAGGTTCGGACACTTACGAAGAAAATCAGACCTAAGGTAAGGGAAAATATCACAATCTCATTTTATCCGAGATTATTTATACTTTGGTATATACTGGGGTGTATTTTATCATCCACATCCATGTTTCCTCAATATGTAATGTTATTTCCATCCACCTAAAATTTTTTAAATCCAATTTTACCCTTCTGTGAGTTTTTATTAAAGGATTTGAAAGGAATCTTTAGTCATTTTTCGTACGAGGTACTTTTTGACTTTTCCGACAAAAGTACGAAGAATGTTTTTTTAACTTATACGGAATGAATGGATTTTTAAAAAATTATTTCCAAGAAGCTTCCTTTAAAAGTTTTCAAGTTTATTTTTAATCAACTTCTTTTAGTTTAAAGATTTATGACATGTTAAGAATGGAAAAATGTTTTTAATGAATAAAGGATATTTTCCTCAAGAATCCATTTCAAGTATTTTTTTTTCAAAACTATTTTCCATCTAAGATGACGTTATTTGATATTTATGTTTAAAGTAAAATGTCTCTATGATTTAAATGTTTTCAATTTTTTTATGATGAAATGATATCAATTTTTTATGGATTATGATGGCATGATGTTTAAGAATCCCATTTTATTACATGGGTTATTCTATGATGTATGGTTTATGATTTTGTGGCACACATAAGAATGGTATAATTATGAGATGGGTGGGACCTATATCTCCCTCCAATTCATTGGGTAAAGATTTTATATCTCATGAGATAGACATGGCTGGAATGGTAGGTTATACCGGTTCAGTGAAACAGGACTGAAACGAGGGTTACTCGATTCAGAAATGGACTTTGTCCACTAAGATAGTCTTGGCAATGAGTCTTGACTAACAAGAAATGATTCTCTATGATTATGTGTGAATGCCACAAAGTTTCATGTTTTAGGTTATGATTATTGTGATTACATTTCACTTCCAAGATTTATCCAATGTTATGAAATTATGATCTTTTTTTGAGGATATGATTTCCAAAAGTTATGTGCTCGTGTATACGATGTGATTGATATTTCTTTTGTTTACCCTTACTGAGCATTTGAGCTCACACTTTTATGTTTTATTTTCCCCAGGATATAAAGATAGGTTTTAGGAAAAAAAGGAAGATCTTTATGGGAGATGTTGAAGATATTTCACCAGGATTAGAAGATTATATTCCGAGTTTCCAAAGACACTAAACTATTACGATCCTTGTGTGTGTGTTTTTGTTATGTACTAAGTATTACACAAATGTAATGTAATGTCAATGTACATCAAGATACGGGTCTCTACAGTTGGTATCAGAGGAAAGGTTTAGTCAACCTTTGGAAACTAGGATGTGAAAACGTTAGTGAGATCCCTAGAGATATTTCTAAGATATGTCTAGGGATGTCTCTAAGGTTAAGTATACGTATAGGTTATAGTCCTAGAATTGCGCTAAAGATATTAGAATTTAACCTAAGATGTTATATATTAAGTTTACTCCCTCTTTTATTATGTTGTTTTCCCTAGCATGATTTTTTAATCTCACACTATTCTTTTTGGGTTTTAGAAAATGGCTGGATACAAGATGATTCACGATAATGGAGGATATGATGGACAATGGAATGATATTCTTCATGAGAAATAAAATGAAATGGGATTTGGAAGTCCAAAAATAATTATTATGCCGAATCAGCAATCTCATAATATGATGAATAAAGTAAAATTTGGTAAGTTTCTTGACTCGGCTAATAAGAGAAAGATGGAGTTTAATGATGATCATAGAGGAAAGAAAGTTCAATTTCACCTATGTAAATAATGTGGGAAGAGGCATCAAGGAGAATGTTTCAAAGGAACTCGAAGATGCTTTGTGTGTGGAAAATAAGGACACAAAGCTAGTAAGTGTAAAGGAAATGGTTCAGTTAACACCAGGGATGAGGATAATGGTATTGCTACAACATCAGCAATGGTTAAATGTTTTTAATGTGTAATGTACGGGCATTATGCAAACCAATGCCCTAAGGGAAAGTATCATGAAGAGAATCAGTATGGTCGTATGAGTAGTATTTATGTGGATGATGGTTAAGAGACTACAATTGATATGTGAGATGAAAGAATTGTTGAAGCTCAGTCAATGGTTTAAGAAGGTAGTGTAATGATTACATGTTTATCAAGTGTAATGTTGTACTATAGAATAAAAAGACATCTAAGGATTGTTACACTGTTGTCTTTCCTTAAGTTTTGAAATTTTATGATGAATGGTATGAGTAACAATGAAATGTTATTCAGATATTTTTTGGAAAGTGGATGATATGCGCATAATGAAGTGATAAAGAGAAAATGAAATGTTTGACAGTATTCATGAGCTCTTGATTGATATAAGGACTAAGTGATATTATGGTTTGATTATAAAGAATTTTGAGGATTTTGGTTTGTGGAAAGTGTTAACTTTTAACTGCATTAATGTTTTCACTAAGGTTCAATGGAATACATGATTAAGGACTTCGAATTATTGGAATGTGACCAACAAGATAGGAATGCAGTATTACGATATATGGGGATCAATGATGGTATTAAATTTCTGGTAATCATTTTCACTATATTACGAGAGTGGACTGCAGTATTATGGATAAGCCTAAAGATTGGAATGGATTATGTTGACCATAAGTTAGAATTGTTTAAGGATAGATCTTTTTTTATATATTATCCATGTGATGTTATAGTAATGTAGTTTTAGAAAAAGGACAACCTGCAGGACGGGCGACAGCCCATCGTGTCAGACAAGGATGTGGGGAATCGAACCCACAACCGAAGTGCGACTGGCCTTTATCGCCTACCACTGACCTACAGGAAGTCCCTAGTTAGTAGAAACTAGTTTCATTTTATTAAGAGGTATGATATATGACGTATAAGTTCATTTTTGGAAGCGTATACGATTAACCTCACAAAAGACGGACTTATGAATATTTGATTACTATTTCTAACCTTTTGTTTGAAACAGATGGAATGACCCATCATTCTATCACATGATATTTTAATACTTCATTTCTTTAAGAGATGAAGTGGAAACTGTTCAAAGCAGGAATAACAGTGAGATTGTACCAGAATCAAGTAAGTATTTCTTCTAATTCAAAATTTTCAACTTTAGGGAAATGATATTGAAAACAAAAAATGTTGTCCTAGTGATCTTATATCTGATGAATCAGATGGTACCCTATATCATCACAAATTTATGGCTTTGTGATTGTTGGCTTTTTCATAGCCATGTCCTCTACCACTCTCCATCAGAACTTGACTGTTAGATTTCTCTTCCATGTCCATATTTTCACCTATGTTCTCCTATATGGATACCCAGTGATTAGTTAACTTGGTTAACCATTACGTTTTATACTTTAGTTTTTAAAGATAAGTTTTGGTATTCGGTTTTACGATGTGGGTTTCTATCAATGAAACTTTCAAATAGTAAACCATTCATAACCCCGACGAATTTCGAGGGTGAAATTCCTTTTAAGGCAGGTAGAATGTAACACCCCGAGATTTTATGAAAAATATTATTTTAATTTCATTAATTTCTTGTGTTGTATTCTATACCAAGATTACCTTGCGCTATACGCAACACCGTATTATCTTGCAGTATACGCAACACTATTCTTGGACCGTGTTACACACAATTTTGATAATAGTTATTCTACGCAACATTGAGTATATATATATATATATATTAAATGTATAAATGAAATATGGTTGGATTCTGTTATACGAAACAACGAAGGATTCTTTCACAACACTCAACCCTGACTTGGCTTGCATTACACGCAATCGCGACCTTCCTCGATAGCGTGTGTTGTACGCAATACCGGGTTTTAATAAACAATGATATATTATTATAATATTGTAATGAACTAGACATTATGAATAGTATTAACTAAATTTTGAATTTAATAACATTATTATTCATTTTACACATTTTCTAGAACATGGTATAAGAACAAAATAATATTTTCGGGTAAAATAAGTATTTTTCAAAAAATGCAGTTTTGCCGCCTTTTGATGGCGCACCCACCTTAAATCTAGTTTTTGACATGTTTATATGTTCAATTTGACAAAATAAAATTCTTCTTTTGAATCAGGATGTAAAAATTTACATTAGATAAAGTTTTGATATTTTTCCGATAACTTTCATATTTTAATGAATAGAAAAAACACGCTATATTTTAATTAAAAACAACTTTTTTACATCATAATATCTTATGTGGTTAAATTATAATATTGAATGGTTTAAAGTATAAATAGAATATATTTTTACCATTTAATATAATGTATGTCATTATCATTGATTTTACCTTGATTTCGTAGGTTAAATCAATTCAATCTTTTGCAATGTTTTAAACAAAAACCCGTTCTTATTCGACAACGGGATTAATTTCAATTTAATTTCTGCAACTTCTGTGTATTGAATTTTAAAAAATGGATTCCATATTTGGAATCAGTGGGTCCAAATTATGTTAATATACTACTTTTTATTTTTGGGAATTATTAATAGTAACTACGGTAAATTTTATTTACCATAGTTAAAGGTAAATAGGGTAATTAAGGATAAATATAATATTATAAAATTACCCTAACACATGCCAAAATTATATTTGATGGCTAACGGTAAACCCATATCAACTAAGGGTCGGATTAGAATCATTTTATGGACTTTTGACCATGAAAATAATTTAATTATTATTAAAATCAATGAAAGTGACAACATGTCACTCTCTTAAATCTTATAAGTATAATAATTTTAACTTAGTGATAAACATCATAAAACTTCGAACATGAATAGTCTCCAGAAAGCTAACAAAATTATCTACATAATGAGAATTTATTTAGAATTTTTTGGTATTAAATAATTATCATTAATTGTGACACAATAGTGATGCAGAAATTATTTATCTAGTGAAAAATCAAGAATATTGTTTTTATTAAACTAATATTGACCATAAAAGGCACAAAACCCTGACCAAAACTTATTGGTCATGTAAATAGAAACTATAATCATCCAATGGTCGAATATTTGACCATATTTAGTCTTATACAAGTAATTATGACACTTATATTATTTTATTTTAAATAATTCCAAAGTTGTCACCTTCATAATTTAATAAATATAACAATTTAAATATTGTGATTTTAAGATGATAAATTCGAGTAAAAGTATTATTATGAACGGTAATATATTTATCTTCATCATAGGAGTTTATTTTAAATTTTTATGCAACAAATAAGTATATTAAATAATTATACAAAAATAATGTAGTAATTATTTTATTAAGAGATAAACCAAATAAATGGTTTTAAAAATTATAAAATAAATATTATATGAACTATTTAATGTGATCCACTAATTTTATAGATACATATGCCCCTTTATTAATATATTAAAGCTCTTAGTTCGAAAATATCTTCTGTATATATTTATTTAAATTCAAATAAATGAATAGTGTCAAAATTGACACTATTGTTATTTTACAAAAATAACATATTATAAAATTGTTTAAAAATCACAAAAATATTTAAAAATTGTAAATTTAAATTTATATGTTCTATAATGTTATAAAGTAAAAAAGTATGTAAAATTAACAACAAATAAGTAATTATTTGTTATAATTTAAAATTTAGAATTTTATTACCACAAATAAACTTAAATAGATTAAATAAGGATAAATCAAAATGATAAGGTTTAAAATAAGTTCCAAACATGTCTAAATTTGATTGTTTGATGATAGTACAACCCTATATCATCTAATCATAGAATATGAGTCATTTTTGGAGGTTATTAAGTGGGGTAAGATTTATTATAAATTAATATTTTTAAGAATTCCAAAGGTGCCCCTCTCCTCCCTTATAAAAGGGCACCTCCTCCCTCTCTTCCTCACACAACTTTGAGCCTTCAAGATCGGCCAACCCCTGCCAAATTCTCTTCTCCACTTCCATAGAAACATCCTAGAGGTTCTGGTCTTCCTCAAAGACCAATTTTAGTTCCCTAAGAGGAGGTCTCAAAAAGGCGCTTCAAAGAAGAGGTAATTTCTGTTACCGATTCTTTCACCTTTATTTCTTCTTCCACTTCTTCTTCTTAGGTTGTTTCATTATGAATTAATAACATCATTATCACTCATATAATGATATGTTATTATAAGTATGAAACAATCCTATTTCACCTTCTATCCATCCTACGGAAAATGAAATCACCGCGCGTGCGTACGTATGGAATACTGTCTCCATGCCCTGGTGTAATCTGTTTTTCCACCAAAAACTTACATGGATGGGTATTATGGTGTAAAGAATAACTATAAATAGTTATTATAACATCATAATGATTCTGATATATTGTATCATCCACTCCCATTCAATTGAATAATTATGGAAATGATATCATCGCTCGTGCGTACGTACGGACTACCGTCTCCACGACGCGATGAGATTCATTCTCCATGTTAACCATTTAAGAATGATTATAAAGTATATATAAGCAAAAATAATGAAATATATGACATTTTAAAGATACTGGATTTATGTGTATTTATATGTTTGTCATCTACTTAATTCCACTCAATTCAATAAGGAAACGAAAACATCGTTCATGCGTACGTACGGCCTACCGTCTCCATGAACGGTGTATTTCTTTCCATTTATCGATCCATTATATATATGTATATTCTGAATATATTTTATATATAAATAATTTTTTATATTCTATAATTAAGTAATAATGATCTAAGTTATCATATGAATAATTACAAGTTAAAACACGAACGACAAATGAGACGATTTTACCCAAAACGCTACTTTAACATGAATTTACAAAAGAACGGGTAATATAAAGTCATAAATGAACCATATATGATATAATAAAAATGAATATGATTATTTAATAAGTCAATGACATTATTTAAATCATTATACAGGAGGTTTGGACACTTAAAAAGCAAATCGGACCTAAGGTATGGGAAAATATCACAATCTCATTTTATCCGAGATTGTTTATACTTTGGTATTTACTTGGGTATATTTTATCATCCACATCCATGTTTCCTCAATATGTAATGTTATTTCCATCCACCTAAAATTGTTTAAATCCAATTTTTCCCATTCGGTGAGTTTTTATTAAAGGATATGAAAGTAATCTTTTGTCGTTTTTCGTACGAGGTACTTTTTGACTTTTCCGACAAAAGTACGAAGAATGTTTTTTAACTTATACAGCATGAATGGATTTTTAAAACATTATTTCCAAGAAGCTTCCTTTAAAAGTTTTAAAGTTTATTTTTAATCAACTTCTTTTATTTTAATGTTTTATGACATGTTAATAAAGGAAAAATGTTTTTAAAGAAGGAAGGATATTTTCCTCAAGAATTCATTTCAAGTATTGTTTTTTCAAAACTATTTTCCATCTAAGATGACGTTATTTGATATGTATGTTTCAAGTAAAATGTCTCTATGATTTAAATGGTTTCAATTTTTTTATGATGAAATGATATCAATTGTTTTTGGATTATGATGGAATGATGTTTAATAATCCCATTTTATTACATGGGTTATTCTATGGTGTATGGTTTATGATTTTGTGGCACACATAAGAATGGTATCATTATGAGATGGGTGGGACCTATATCTCCCCCCAATTCATTGGGTAAAGATTTTATATCTCATGAGATAGACATGGCTGGAACGGTAGGTTATACCGGTTCAGTGAAACAGGACTGAAACGAGGGTTACTTGATTCAGAAATTGACTTTGTCCACTAAGATAGTTTTGGAAAAGAGTCTTGACTAACAAGAAATGATTCTCTATGATTATGTGTGAATGCCCAAAAGTTCCATGTTTTATGTTATGATTATTGTGATTACATTTCACTGCCATGATTTATCCCATATTATGAAATTTTGACCTCTTTTTTAGTATAAGATTTCCAAAAGTTATGTGCTTGTGTATACGATGTGATTTATATTTCTTTTTTTTACCCTTACTGAGCATTTTAGCTCACCATTTTATGTTTTCTTTTCCCCAGGATATAAAGAAAGGTTTTAGGGAAAAAAAGGAAGATCATTTTGGGAGATGTTGAAGATCTTTCACCAGGATTAGAAGATTATATTCTGAGTTTCCAAAGACACTAAACTATTACGATCCTTGTGTGTGTGTTTTTGTTATGTACTAATTATTCCGCAAATGTAATGTAATGTCAATGTACGTCAAGATACGGGTCTCTATAGTTGGTATCAGAGGAAAGGTTTAGTCAACCTTTGGAAACTAGGATGTGAAAACGTTAGTGAGATCCCTAGAGATATTTCTAAGGTATGTCTAGGGATGTCTCTAAGGTTAAGTATACGTATAGGTTATAGTCCCAGAACTGAGCTAAAGATATTTGAATTTAACCTAAGATGTTATATATTAAGGTTACTCCCTCTTTTATTTTGTTGTTTTCCCTAGCATGATTTTTTCATCTCACACTATTCTTTTTGGGTTTTAGAAAATGGCTGGAAACAAGATGATTCACGATAATGGAGGATATGATGGACAATGGAATGATATTCTTCATGAGCAATCAAATAAAATGGGATTTGGAAGTCCAAACACAATTATTATGCCGAATCAGCAATCACATAATATGATGAATAAAGTAAAATTTGGTAAGTTTCCTGACTCGACTAATAAGAGAAATATGGAGTTTAATGAAGATCATAGAGGAAAGAAAGTTCAATTTCCCCTATGTAAATCATGTGGGAAGAGGAATCAAGGAGAATGTTTCAAAGGAACTGGAAGATGATTTGGGTGTGGAAAAGAAGGACACAAAGCCAGAAAGTGTAAAGGAAAAGGTTCAGTTAACACCAGGGATGAGGATAATGGTATTGCTACAACATCACAAATGGTTAAATGTTTTAAATGTGGAATGTACGGGCATTATGCAAACCAATGCCCTAAGGGAAAGTCTCATGAAGAGAATCAGTATGGTCGTATGAGTAGTATTTATGTGGATGATGGTTAAGAGACTACAAATGATATGTGAGATGAAAGAATTGTTGAAGCTCGGTCAATGGTTTAAGAAGGTAGTGGAATGATTACATGTTTATCAAGTGTAATGTTGTACTATAGAATAAAAAGACATCTAAGGATTGTTACACTGTTTCCTTTCCTTATGTTTTGAATGTTTATGATGAATGGTATGAGTAACAATGAAAGGTTATTCCGATATTTTTTGGAAAGTGGATGATATGCACATAATGAAGTGATAAAGAGAAAATGAAATGTTTGACAGTATTCATGAGCTCATGATTGATATAAGGACTAAGTGATATCATGGTTTGATTATGAAGAATTTTGAGGATTTTGGTTTGTGGAAAGTGTTAAATTTTAACTGCATTCATGTTTTCACTAAGGTTCAATGGAATACATGATTAAGGCCTTCGAATGATTGGAATGTGACCAACAAGATAGGAATGCAGTATTATGATATATGGGGATCAATGATGGTATTAAATTTCTGGTAATCATTTTCACTATATTACGAGAGTGGACTGTAGTATTATGGATAAGCCTAATGATTGGAATGGATTATGTTGACCATAAGTTAGTATTGTTTAAGGATAGAAATTTTTTTTATATATTATTCATGTGATGTTATAGTAATGTAGTTTTAGAAATAGGACAACCTGCAGGATGGGCGACAACCCATCGCATCAGACAAGGCTGTGGGGAATCGAACCCACAACCGAAGTGCGACTGGCCTTTATCGCCTACCACTGACCTACAGGAAGTCCCTGGTTAGTATAAACTAGTTTTATTTTATTAAGAGGTATGATATATGAAGTATAAGTTCATTTTTGGAAGCGTATACGATTAACCTCACAAAATACGGACTTATGAATATTTGATAACTATTGCCAACCTTTTGTTTGAAACAGATGGAATGACCCATCATTCTATCACATGATCTTTTAACACTTCATTTCTTTAAGAGATGAAGTGGAAACAGTTCAAAGCAGGAACAACAGTGAGATTGTACCAGAATCAAGTAAGTATTTCTTCTAATTCAAAATTTTCAACTTTAGGGAAATGATATTGAAAACCAAAAATGTTGTCCTTTTGATCTTATATCCGATGAATCAGATGATACCCTAGATCATCACAAATTTATGGCTTTGTGATTGTTGGCTTTTTCATAGCCATGTCCTCTACCACTCTCCATGGGAACATGACAGTTATATTTCTCTTCCATGTCCATATTTTCACCTATGTTCTCCTATGTGGATACCCAATGATTAGTTAACTTGGGTAACCATTACGTTTTATACTTTAGTTTTTAAAGATAAGTTTTGGTATTCCTTTTTACGATGTGGGTTTCTATCAAAGAAACTTTCAAATAGTAAACCATTCATTACCCCGACGAATTTCGAGGGCGAAATTCATTTTATGGGGGGTAGAATGTAACACCCCGAGATTTTATGAAAAATATTATTTTTATTTCATTAATGTCTTGTGTTGTATTCTACACCAAGACTACCTTGCGCTATACGCAACACCGTATTAGCTTGCAGTATACGCAACACTATTCTTGGACCGTGTTACACACAATTTTGATAATAGTTATTCTATGCAACATTGAGTATATATATATATATATATATATTAAATGTATAAATGAAATATGGATGGATTCTGTTATACGAAACAACGAAGGATTCTTTCAAAACACGCAACCCTGACTTGGCTTGCATTACACGCAATCGCGACCTTCCTTGATAGCGTGTGTTTTACGCAATACCAGGTTTTAATAAACAATGATATATTATTATAATATTGTCATGAACTAGCCGTTATGAATATTATTACCTAAAATTTGAATTTTGTAACATTATTATTCATTTTACACATTTTCTAGAACATGGTATAAGAACAAAATAAATGTTTCGGGTAAAATAAGTATTTTTAAAAAAATGCAATTTTTCCGCCTTTTGATGGCGCACCCACATTAAATCTAGTTTTTGACATGTTTATATGTTCAATTTGAAAAACTAAAATTCTTATTTTGAATCAGGATGTAAAAATTTACATTAGATAAAGTTTTGATATTTTTCCGATAACTTTCATATTTTAATGAATAGTAAAAACATGCTATATTTTAATTAAAAACAACTTTTTCATCATAATATCTTATGTGGTTAAATTATAATATTGAATGGTTTTAAAGTATAAATAGAATATATTTTTACCATTTAATATAATGTATGTCATTAGCATTGATTTTACCTTGAATTCGTAGGTTAAATCAATTCAATCTTTTGCAATGTTTTAAACAAAAACCCGTTTTTATTCGACAATGGGATTAATTTTAATTTAATTTCTTCAACATCTTTGTATTGAATTTTAAAAAATGGATTCCATATTTGGAATAAGTGGGTCCAAATTATGTTAATAGGCTACTTTTTATTTTTGGGAATTATGAATAGTAACTACGGTAAATTTTATTTACCATAGTTAAAGGTAAATCGGGTAATTAAGAGTAAATATAATATTATAAAATTACCCCAACACATGACAAAATTCTATTTTATGGCTTTAAGTAAACCCATATCAACTAAGGGTCGGATTAGATTCATTTTATGGGCTTTTGACCATGAAAATAATTTAATTATTATTAAAACCAAAGAAAGTGACAACATGTCACTCTCTTAAATCTTATAAGTATAATAATTTTAACTTAGTGATAAACATCATAAAACTTTGAACATGAATAGTATCCAGAAAGATAACAAAATTAGCTACATCATGGGAATTTATTTAGAATTTTTTGGGATTAAATAATTATCATTAATTGTGACACAATAGTGATGCAGTAATTATTTATCTAGTGAAAAATCAAGAATATAGTTTTTATTAAAGTAATAGTTACCATAAAAGGCACAAAACCCTGACCAAAACTTATTGGTCATGTAAATAGAAACTATAATCATCCAATGGTCGAATATTTGGCCATTTGGAGTCTTATACAAGCAATTATGACACTTATATTATTTTATTTTAAATGATGCCAAATTTGTCGCCTTCATAATCTAATAAATATAACAATTTAAATATTGTGATTTTAAGATAATAAATTTGAGTACAAGTATTATTGTGAAAGGTAATATATTTATATTCATCATACGATTTTATTTTAAATTTTTATGCAACATATAAGTATATTAAATAATTATACAAAAATGATGTAGTAATTATTTTATTAAGAGATAAACCAAATAAATGGTTTTAAAAATAATAAAATAAATAATATATGAACTATTTAATGTGATCCACTGATTTTATAGATACATATTACTCTTTATTAATATATTAAAGCTTTTATTTAGAACATAACTTCTGTATATAGTTTATTTAAATTCAAATAAATGAATAGATTCAAAATTGACACTATTGTTATTTTACAAAAATAACATATTATAAAATTGTTTAAAAATCACAAAAATATTTAAAAATTTTAAATTTAAATTTATATGGTCTATAATGTTATAACGTAAACAATTATGGAAAATTAACAACAAATAAGTATTTATTTGTTATAATTTAAAATTTAGAATTTTATTACCACAAATAAACTTAAATAGATTAAATAAGGATAAATCAAAATGATAAGGTTTAAAATAAGATCCAAACATGTCTAAATTTAATTTTTTAATGAGATTACAACCCTATCTCATCTAATATTTGAATATGAGTCATTTTCGGAGGTTTTTAAGTGGTTTTAGATTTATTATAAATTAATATTTTTAAGAATTCCAAAGGTGCCCCTCTCCTCCCTTATAAAAGGGAACCTTCTCCCTCTCTTCCTCACACAACTTGGAGCCTTCAAGCTCGGCCAACCCCTGACAAATTCTCTTCTCCACTTCCCTAGAAACATCCTAGAGGTTCTGGTCTTCCTCAAAGACCAATTTTAGTGCCCTAAGAGGAGGTATCAAAAAGGCGCTTCAAAGAAGAGGTAATTTCCGTTACCGATTCTTTCACCTTTATTTCTTCTTCCACTTCTTCTTCTTAGGTTTTTTCATTATGAAGTAATAACATCAGTATCACTCATATACTGATATGTTATTATAAGTATTAATCAATCCTATTTCACCATCTTACCATCCTACAGAAAACGAAATCACCGCGCGTGCGTACGTACGGAATATCGTCTCCACGCCGTGGTGTAATCTGTTTTTCCACCAACAACTTACATGGATGGGTATTATGGTGTAAAGAATAACTATACATAGTTATTATAACATCATAATTATTCTGATATATTGTATCATCCACTCCAATTCAATTTAATAATTATGGAAATGATATCATCCCTCGTGCGTACAAACGGACTACCGTCTCCACGACGCGATG
This sequence comes from Viscum album, assembly GCA_963277665.1. NCBI lineage: Eukaryota > Viridiplantae > Streptophyta > Magnoliopsida > Santalales > Viscaceae > Viscum > Viscum album. Next base: position 864,408,305 of record OY728134.1, on the reverse strand, counting down.
AGATTCATTCTCCATGTTAACAATTTAAGAATGATTATAAAGTATATATAAGCAAAAATAATGAAATATATGACATTATAAAGCTACTGGATTTATGTGTATATATATGTATGTCATCTACTTAATTCCAATCAATTCAATAAGGAAACGAAAACATCGTTCATGCGTACGTACGGCCTACCGTCTCCATGAACGGTGTATTTAATTCCATTTATCGATCCATTATATATTTGTATATTCTGAATATATATTATATATAAATCATGTTTTATATTCTATAATTAAGTAATAATGATCTAAGTAATCATATGAATAATTACAAGTTAAAACACGAACGACAAATGAGACGATTTTACCCAAAACGCTACCTTAACATGAATTTACAAAAGAACGGGTAATATAAAGTCATAAGTGAACCATATATGATATAATAACAATGAATATGATTCTGTAATAAGTCAATGACATTATTTAAATCATTATACAGGTGTTTCAGACACTTACGAAGCAAATCAGACCTAAGGTAAGGGAAAATATCACAATCTCATTTTATCCGAGATTGTTTATACTTTGGTATTTACTGGGGTGTATTTTATCATCCACATCCATGTTTCCTCAATATGTAATGTTATTTCCATCGACCTAAAATTGTTTAAATCCAATTTTACCCTTCGGTGAGTTTTTATTAAAGGATATGAAAGGAATCTTTTGTCGTTTTTCGTACGAGGTACTTTTTGACTTTTCCGACAAAAGTACGAAGAATGTTTTGTTTAACTTATACGGCATGAATGGATTTTTAAAGCATTATTTCCAAGAAGCTTCCTTTAAAAGTTTTCAAGTTTATTTTTAATCAACTTCTTTTAGTTTAAAGTTTTATGACATGTTATGAAAGGAAAAATGCTTTTAAAGAAGAAAGGATATTTTCCTCAAGAATTCATTTCAAGTATTTTTTTCAAAACTATTTTCCATCTAAGATGACGTTATTTGATATGTATGTTTCAAGTAAAATGTCTCTATGATTTAAATGGTTTCAATTTTCTTATGATGAAATGATATCAATTGTTTATGGATTATGATGGCATGATGTTTAAGAATCCCATTTTATTACATTGGTTATTCTATGATGTATGGTTTATGATTTTGTGGCACACATAAGAATGGTATAATTATGAGATGGGTGGGACCTATATCTCCCTCCAATGCATTGGGTAAAGATTTTATATCTCATGAGATAGACATGGCTGGAACGGTAGGTTATACTGGTTCAGTGAAACAGGACTGAAACGAGGGTTAATCGATTCAGAAATTGACTTTGTCCACTAAGATAGTCTTGGCAACGAGTCTTGACTAACAAGAAATGATTCTATGGATTATGTGTGAATGCCACAAAGTTTCATGTTTTAAGTTTTGATTATTGTGATTACATTTCACTGCCATTATTTATCCCATGTTATGAAATTATGATCTCTTTTTCAGGATATGATTTCCAAAAGTTATGCGCTTGTGTATACGATGTGATTGATATTTATATTGTTTACACTTACTGAGAATTTGAGCTCACCCTTTTATGTTTTCTTTTCCCCAGGATATAAAGAAAGGTTTTAGGTAAAAAAAGGAAGATCTTTATGGGAGATGTTGGAGATATTTCACCAGGATTAGAAGATTATATTCCGAGTTTCCAAAGACACTAAACTATTACGATCCTTGTGTGTGTGTTTATTTTATGTACTACGTATTCCACAAATGTAATGTAATGTCAATGTACGTCAAGATACAGGTCTCTACATTCATAGGAAAAGTATATTCCTTGGGTTGTGGAGGAGTTACTAGATGTTTTCCCAGATAAGGTTATGACACTACACCCCTAATATGACATATAGTTTGGGATAGAGATTCAACCACATGAATTCTTGATAACATTAGTTCCTTATCCAATGGTGAATATAGATATGTGTGTGTTGAGGTTCCTTGTGGATGATATAATTTCGATGGGTTTCATCTAACCCATTGTATCTCCTTAGGGTTCTCCAGTGTTATTCATCAAGAAAAAGGATGTTGCTCAGAGGTTGTGCATATCCTACTAGATGTTGAATCAAGTAAGGGTCAAGAACCATTACCCATTCCATGGAATGATGATGATAGTTTGACTAGACAAAAGGATCTACTTGATTTTTCAAGATAGAATTGTGGTTTGAATATTACAAGATGAGTAGAAAATATAAGAATATTTCAATGCCTGCTTTCAGGTTTAGGTATAGACACATCATGTTCGTGATTATTCCATTTGGTGTCATGAAATCACCATCTCTATTCATGGGGCTCATGAAATCTATATTCTATGAGTTCCCTGACTATTTTAATCGTGTTTATGAAAAATATATCAATCTTATCAAAGTAATAGTACGATCATGATAAACATCAAAGTGTTGTCTCAATGTTCCTTTGAAACCACCATCTCTATGTTATTTTTTCAAGTGCATATCATGGACATGACATGTGCAGTTCCATAGGCTTGTAATGTCTCAATATGGTGTATTCATGGACCCATCATAGATCAAGGAAGTTGATTCTTTGGATGCACCCAAGAATGTGTAATAGGGTTACATTTTTCTTGGTATTTCTAGCTATTATTTTAAGCTTGTGTAAGATTTATCTTGGGTTGTAGCCCCACTGAGATATTTTTACTAGGAAAGACTAAACCGTTGTTTGGACTAAAAATTTGTACACAAAATTTGGTGGGTTAAAGGATAATTTGATCAGTTATCAAGTGCTTTGTTACTTGAGGTGGGTGTGATGTTTGATGTTTTTTTTATAATTTATGTATGGGAATGAGATGAATATTGATGCAGAAGATGTCAATGATCTATTATGGGTCTATAAATATTCATCCCCAAGAGATCAACCATTTTTTCCATGATGTGGAGCTAGCTGCAGTTGTGTTTGCATTGATGATATGGTATAATTACCTCATTTTTGAGCAATTTTTTGGTTCTCACAAACCTCAATAGCATGAAACATGTCTTCTATTTGAGGATTATAATTTATTCTAGTGGAGGTGGATGTATTTTCTTTAGGATTATGATATTTAGATATATTAAACCGTAGGAAAGGGGAATATTGTTACAGATGACCAAAGTCTAATGTCCAAAGAGGATGTGGTTCAAGTGGTTTCTAATTTTTGGAAAGAGATCAAGGAGATTGCATTGATGAGACTTTATGTGGGGGAGAGTATTGGCTAGGGTTATCTTCATCATATAATTATAGATTCATCCTTGATTCTACAGGTAGTGGAGTCTCAGTGGGGGGACACAGAGTCTTAGATGATGTGGGAGTATGTTTTCTATGATGATGATCCATAGGGATAATCATAAATTTTTTTTGAATTATATTCTATTTCATGGGAGTTTGTTTATTTTATTGAAAATACATGATAAAATTATCCATGAGTTACAAACTTCACCATTATCAGTGCATCCTGAAGAAAAAAATATTTATTGTAGCTTGAAGAGATAGATTTGGTTCCTGAGATGAAATAGTTGAAGGGAAAGTTTGTGGCAAATTGAAATTTTTTTTCTTAATGATTTATTACAACACTTTAATGTTAACAAGTAAAAATTGGAATACATGTGGATGAAGATTGTCATTAGGTTACCCAGGTATTAGGGAGGATGTGATTTATTTTAAGATATTATGGACTAACAAATGATGTCAACTTATGTTATTGAAATCCAAAAGTCTAGTGTTGTGGATGTCTTGGTGAGGTAATATATGGATTATGTGGCTAGGATTCATGGGGTTTTGAGCACCAGCATCACTAATCAAGATACTCATTTTATCCCATGGATTCTGAGTGGATTTCAACATTCCATTTGATTCTAGTTTCACCTTAGCACTTCATTCCACCCTCAAATGGATAGGAAGAAGAAGTTGACTATCTAGATGTTGGAGGATATTTTATGATCTTTTATTCTAGTTTTTTATAGATAATGGTTAAATTACATTCCTTTAGTTGAGTTCTCCAACACAAATATCTACTACTCATCTATTATAATGACTCTATTTGAGTAATTTTATGGGAAGTTTTTTCATCATCTATTGTTCTGAAAAAATATTGGGGAGTCATTAGTTCATGATATTTATGTAGTGTATACATAACCGTGAATATCTAGTTAGTCCGAGAGAGTATGACTGTAGCATAGGACCATTAGAGGGCCTATAATGATCATATGTGGAATCCCGTAGTGTTTTAGGTTGGAGGACATGTGTTATTAAGGGTTTCCCCTCAATGGGGGAAGTAGATGTTAGGTAGGGGATTAAAACTTCTCCTTGGGGTGTTAGGACATTCAAGGTATTAGGGTGTGTTGGTGAGGTGTCATGTTAGTTGTAAATCCCACTACTTATAGATAGGATACATGAAATCTTCTATGTGTACTAGCTTAATTTGTATCTTCATGATGACTCGCATCACTGACTAGGTAGAGTTGGATATTGAGGACAACCAGATGACCAAGGAGTGAAAAGTAGGCATATTGGACCATCAGGAGAAGGTGTTTCGAGGATGATCCACCCCCTTGGTTTTAATTCTATAGAGTCATGATTAATTTTATTAGAGTACTTAAGAGTGTGGGACACTGTTGTGTGAATGGTACCTATAGTTGTTTTATGTTTTTCCTAGATCTATTTTCCTTGATGATGTGATGTTGGAATCATTATGATTTATGAGACGTTCTTTATTTTCTTTTTCTAGTGATGTGTGTTGTGTATTCAAGTATATAAAGAAGAGAAACCCCTTCCTAATCAATACATGTTATGTTTGTTTTTTTAAAACATAATGTTTTGTTGGTTCCTCCAAAAGTGGAAAATATCATGATATGGAGGGTGGGTTTCCATGATTTTCATACTCAGTGAAGTGATTCATGATGGTTGGAGAGGTTGTCAAATTTGGTTGTACAGTCATTGGAATGGTAGTGTAGATAGTTATATGGAATAGATGTGGGTTTTTGCTAGTTCCAGATGATATGGTGTTATTATCAGGGAAGGGTGATGATGTAGTTGTGTAGGGTGTTTTTTAGTTGTTTTGGTTTGGTGTTTATTACTGGTGGTAGTGTATGGGATGTAATAAGATCCGTAAGAGGTATCTCATAGGCTGGTTTTTTGGACCCCTCATACTTTTTCTTGGGTTCATTCGGAAGGATACGATTTTTTTGAGTGGTATATACTGTAAAAACTCATTCATTATTGGCCTATTAGTTTTCTAATTTTGTAGTTGGAGGTGTTTAGAGGAGGATCTAGATGGATTATAAGGAGGTTGGTGCTATGATTCTGCTACAATAGGTGATTAATAATGTGAAAAGAAAATTTAAGATGTGATTTTATGTCATGGAGATTGTAAGAATCATAATACATGAATTAGATATAGCTGTGGGGTTATGTGATGAATGAATTCAAATCTTGAATGTTTAATTCATGAATTGAATTAAATCAGGTTTACAAATAATGAACTTTGGTATATGGTCATCATGTTTTTACTTTTGTGGAATTCATTGATTAAATTGGTTTCAGGGCTTGAATTTTCCAAACACATGATAATTCACGTCATGAATATATAAGTCACATTGTGAATAAGGAAAGTGACAACCTATTTTTAAATATGAGTTTCAATAGAATCACTCCATTAGTACCTCATTCCTCTCCATTTTGTGTAAAAAACAAGGTTTTTAAGGGATTTTTCTATCTCCTTTTCCTCTTACTTGGATCCTTGGATATTGGTGGTTGATATTTGGAAATATAATGTTAGTTCTTCAGTTCATCCCTTTGTTTTCTTTCATTCTTATTCTGTGGAATCAGAAAAGTGACATTATTCTAATTCATGAATCATTTGGGTAGAGTTTTGATGATCCCTTGGTGTGATCCATATTGATTTTAATTTTTCCTTTTGTGGTTATGGAATTAGGGTTGTTTCCCCTTCTCCCTATTGTGCGCAGTGAACCACAAAGATTATTTGAGGTGGGGGATGCAAATTATCTTTATATTTATGTTCATGTGTGTATTTTATTCCTTTTCATTACATTAGTGTATATTAAAGGTTTTATTAATAATTATAATTAATTATATACATCTGCGATTGATCAAAATGGGGAAAAATCACTTGTTATACTACTGTTGACATTTTTATAGATGAGATTATGTATTATTTTTGTCATTATTGATAATCACAGTTGTTGGGAGACTTTATTGTTCTATATTTGATATATTTATGAGACCCATATTGTTTTTATTAATTCATGTCACCCTAAATAATGTCAAAGAATGTATATATAACTAATGAATTGGTTTCCCTAGGAAATCAGGTTTGTGTGATACTACCCATGATAAATAATAAAGTGAAGTAATGTAATCCATTAAACTTACATTTTAGAAGTATATGTTTGATTATATGTGTGTTTGATCATATTGTATTGCCTTGTGGGATGTGAGATGTTTTGCAGGGATGGTAGTGACCAGACGAGTTGTAAAATGTGTGGGGTGGTGATGCAATGGTGTTGGCATAGTATGGGATGTGGCTAGTTGTGCTATGGTTGTGTGGTGTAGTTGTTGAGATGGGTTGTTGTTGTGAAGAGATGGTTTGGATGATGTGGTGTTGTTGTGGTGTATGATGTGATATGGGTGAGCTATGTTGTGGTTTGTTTGTGTCGGTTTTAGAGAAATCCATAGAAAAAACTATAATGATGAAAAAATGACATGGTTCAGTAAATGAATAAAAATGCAGTAGAATTTTCTTGAGGAAATTGGATTAATTAATATGATTAATAAATTAATGAGATGTGATGCATTTAGTGTCACAAAATTTGTAGTAGATATTGTGTGGTGTAATATTAGTGTTGTGCTATATAGTACTGTAGTTTATGTGAACCCATAGGTTGGGTATCATGTGTTATATTTATATCATTTATTTTATGTTGTTTATATACAAGCCCCACTAGAGTTGGGTAAACATACCGATTCCCAATGGTTTTTTGTTCCAAGTGATTTCCACACCATCTAAGATGGTGTTTATATGAATGAATAGCTATCCCCTCTTCACTTCTCTAACTTCAAAAGTGATAATATGGGTTGGTGTTGGAGATTTCATTACAGTGATGAGGATGCGATATATGGTGGAGGTCATGAATGGTATGAGGATAGTATGAGGTTTATGTCCTTTATATTCATGATACCATACTATGATGTTTATATGATGTGGTTATGATATTATGTGAAGTGGATGTGATGTTATGTGATGATTTATGATTCTAATATCATATGCTTGACCTTGTGAAGGAAGGGTTGGTAGGGAAGCTTCCGAACCCACATCAGTGATAGTTATTTATGTGATGTGATATATATGTAAGGTATGGGAGCACATGACATTTGAATTTGGGGAGAAAGAGTGGAAAATGAGAATGGAATCATCATCTACGATCCATTGTTATGTTTTTGATACTATGTTACTGTACTGGATGTGTTATTTGGTGAGAGAGCCATGGTGAGGCTGATATTGGTTTGTTAAACTATTTAGGTGCTTGTTGGATCTATTGTTTATTCAATGGTGCATTATTATTCCCTTTTCACATGTCTACTAGATACCTTGGATATGATCTTATCGAGTATACTTGTCATGATCAACCTACATATATAAAATATTTTTTAGGTTTCCCAGAGAAATTTAGGGATCGATTCAGACATTACTGGATTGGTATTTATAGTTTCTCTTGATTCGCTGCTTTAAGAGTTTTCATTTGGTATTTAATTTGAGATTCTTATTTATATTTTTGGAAATTTTTCAGGAATTTTGGGATGGTTTTTTTTTATTTTTAGAGTATATGATTCTTTTACTTTGGGGTTTGGTATTTTATATCATGTTACTATTTTTTAAAAGGGGAAATGCCTTTAAATTTTAATATTTTTACACCGTAGAAGCTTGTCACCAACTTGGGGCTTAATGATGGTGGGACTCAGGGATCATCATTTATATTCCTTTATTTTCGGACCTATATGGGTACGTTTTTAGTGGCGGTCATGAAATAAAAATACATTAAAATACATTCCTATAAAAATCATGTCTAGTATCTCAAACTCTATTTCTTCCATCGTGAGTAACTTCTAAGAGTTTATATATTTTATGATCAATTTTTCAAGTGTTATATGAATACATTCATTTGGTTCTAAACCAAAATTTAAGAAATTAATATATTTTCCATCTAATTAAAAAGTGTAAATATCATTAGGTGTCCATTTTTTGGTTTTTAAATAGTAGGAATATAACTATGCATGAAAAGTTTCCATATAAGATAACTAATAGATATAAGAAAGGTTGAAATTCAAGTCTTCTAATAACTATAGTTGAAACCATCAAAAAAAGGTGCATCACCCAAATAATTCCCTTTAGTAGAACCATGGTTGTTTGAAAAAAATCACATTTTAAAAATATTGAACTTTTAAATTGGTTAAGAATTATAAAAAAGGTTGATTTTAAAATAAAAATGGAAAATATTTTATAAAAATGAAAAATATTTCATTTGATTCCAAATATAGGTAAATGTAAAATGGAATGAGGGGGTGGGGGTGAATTGCCTTTAAATCCATTTTAAAATGAATCTATAAAAAATAAGATTATAATGAAAGTAATTTATTCAATTAAAATACAATAAAATTAAAGAGAGCATCGTGAAAAATTAATTAAGGAAATTAAAAGGGAACACTTTGATAAACGAGTTTAGTAATAGCTCAAAACAATCCCCTACATCTTATTCCATTTAGAAGGCTTTATAGGGTTATATTTCTCAATTAGTTTTAATGTAAAATAATTACCAAAGAATAAAAAAGGATCCATTGGTTTTAATGGAAACCAAGAATGAAAGAAGAAGATGCTTGGTTTCAATAGAAACCAAAAACCAAAAACCATCACTTTAATAGTGGTGAGAACTTAAAAAATATGAATAAGATTGTGATTTTTTTACAAACCCTTTAAAGTTAACTAAACTCCCTATTAAATATTTATAAGTATAGGAAATATATATAGAGAGAGAATGTAGAATAAGAGACTTTAAAAAACACAAAATGGTAGTGAAACAAACAGCATTAATAAAGAGAGGAAATTGAAATTGGATTGTAGAAGTTGAAGAATAGTTGTGTTTGGATAAGGGATGTTTTCCTAGAGATCTATTGAAAATGTTTTCCATGGATTGATCAAGAATTAGTTGGTCGAAATTGGTTTTCATAAGTGTAGTTGATCATATTCAAGTGTCCCTTAATATTATTTGTAACCTTAATTGGTGCTGGAAGGTCCTTGGGTTGAGTAAAGACTTTAATAAGATGAATCTATGATTTTAGAATAATAAATTAATGCTCTTCAACAATTCTCCAATAAAATAACTAACTAGATACTTGATTCTAGTAGATACCTGGTGACATTACTACAGCTTTGTAAGCTTTTTTAGACCCACCAATTGGTCGGTCAACTTGATAGAAATATAGGTGCTACTATCTCCTCTACTTGATGTACAATGCTACCATGTCATGACGGTCTTCAATGAGACCCTCCATGATCATTTGTATGCATTTATTCCGTTCATTTGTCCCTTAGGAGTATTTATAAACACTATACCCAAAAATAAACCAACACCAAATGATATGGGAACTTTTTGTGATTATAATCATAAAAAATAGATAATAAAAAAGGACCCTGTTATGTGTTTTTAATCCAATTTCATATCAATTAATAATTAAATGAGTATTAAATTATTAGTTTATATATAAGAAAATTTTATTATAACAATTCATTAATATTTATCAATTTAATTTATTATGATAAAAATAAAAAGTAATAAAAAAACCTTTGAAAAAATATAAATTTTTAATATTAAATGATTCCAAAAAAATTATAAACTATTAATAAAAAATAGTGAATGATAATTACATTATTTATATTTATAAAAAAAACCCATTTTATTAAATTCCTAAATCAAATTATGAGGAATTTTATTTTTTAACATATATATGAAAAATAATGTTTTTAATTAAAACATAATTTCCTAACTATGAATAATTAGATTAACATTACTTATAGTTCCTTAATTATTTCACAAATATTATTAATATATTACATTAATGTTTCTTTGAAATTTATCAATACATTTATTGATACCATTCTATAATGGTAATAATTTTAAAATAATTCATATTTTATATAAAATATAAATTCTTTATAACATTAAGGAATTTTTACAATTGAAGTAATATCCTTTAATTTAATGAATTAATATTTTATTTTATTTCATATTGACCATATTTAATGAAAATATATATATTTTGGAATCTAAAACAACATGATATATATTATCTTTATACTAAATCCCAAACAGGTAAAATATTTACTCGTATAATGACCTACTTATATATATATATAATACTATAAGATTTTAGTTCATATTTTCTATATAATAACTCTATTTTTGATATTTTACACTATATACAACACAATGATTAAATGAACTAAGTAATAGTTTTTAAATAAGTCAGTTGTAACCTAGCCATTAGGTTGGAGGGTATGAATAAGAATAACCACATTATTAAATAATTCATGAGGAATTTTAATTAATAAGAATAATTAATTCAATAAATAAATTTAAATTCAACTAATTATTGTAACTAGGAAAATAATAATAATAAATTTATTTTATGATTTTAAAATATTTTTCTACTAAAAATGGTTTTTAGGATTTTCATACGCGGGTGATTATAATTAATTTTTTCTATTTATATAAATTGTATTTGAAAAAAAGAAATTAACTTTTAAAATAAACACAGAAAATTTTATTATGGTGAAATTTGTAAATATTTTTGAATAGATTTATTTTTGAGTGAATAGTTAAAAATACCAATTTTGGCAAAAAATGTCATTTACTTTTATCAAATCGAGTAATTTAAAAGTAATATAATATATTGGATTTGGTTTTAAATTATAATATGTTACCTTTAATTATACATAATCTAATTAATATTATACGAATTATTTTCATATTTGATTTTGGCATAAGTTCATTTTTATGCATAAAGAATATTTTTCAAAAAAATTTTTAAAATGAATTTTGTGTACTTATATTAAAATAATTTTCATCCAATTATATAAATTTATATTTAAATAGGTATTTCATATTTGGAATCAATAATTTGAAAATTATCAAATTGGGAAATTCCATTTTTAGTCTTAAGGAATAACAATCATCGTAAAAGTTTATTATCTCAGTATTATATAAAATAGATTAATTAAGGTTTAAACTCTGATATAATCTCCAAATATAAAAAAATCCATTTATTTTAATTTATGAGATTAATTCCATAATAAAAAATATATCTTCATAAATATGTCATTTTAGTTCCACATTCCTTTGATTATGACCTCTATATTTTTTTTAATTTAAAAAAATTAAAAAATGTATCTCTCTTTCTTTTAATATATCTAATATGTTTTCATAAAGATAAAAAGAATATATTAATGGTTGTAAATGGTTTATTTAAAATATTAAGAAATTATTTTTATGACATTAATTTATTTTTATTTTTTGGAGAAATTATAATTTCCTTGAATGTTTATACAACGCTGGTGAAACGCTTATGCAAGTAGTAAAAAAAACGAATAAATGTTATTAAAAACGTTAAATGTTATAGATTTTGAATGAATTATGATTAAACAGTAATTTATTAGATACTAAAAATTTATATGTTATTTTTAAAGAGTTTATATTTTAATTCCACTTGTATCTTTATTCTTTTATGGTCATGATATATGAAGAGTTCCAAAAAATGACCTTATATTTTATTTAGTGTTCAGATATTATTTTTAAATCATTATAAAAATATAAAAAACATATCATGATTATAGGTAATGTTTATATTTTTAGAATATCATTAATGGATATTTTATTTTCCTCTTTTAATTTTTAAAAATTCTTTCATAACTTATAAAGAGTGAACAATTAGTTACAAGGTTTAAGGGTAAACAAGGTTAACAAGGTGGTTAAACCAATATGTATGGTTTTAAATGACCCAAAAACATTTATAAAATTTATATTTTTATTATATATCTACATTATCCTTGTTATATCTGAATATAATGATGTTTTAATCAATTTTAAATGAGTTACACACATATTATGTATTAATATTTCAATTATTTACAAGTTTTCCACCCACCTCACTTATAAAAGGGTTGGTCCTCTCTATTCATATTTAATTTTTTTTGAGACAAGTATGTCAAACAATATCTAAAAACAATATCTATAAATATTCCTCCACCCCAAACTATATCTTCTTTTATTTCTATAAGACCGTCCTATGATGGATTACGATGTATGCTAAAGGTGGATTCAAAAGAAGAGGTATAAATCTCAACTGAGTTCTTTTATTTTATTTCCTCATCTACCTAATTAAATTCTATCCCAAACATGTTGATATAAAATTATATGTGTAACACCCCAGGTAAATAAATAATATGAAATTTTTATATTTATCCATATTTGTGAGAAAAATAATGTTTTAAATGGAACGCTATGCTCGATGGCGTACCCAATACGCAACAACGAGTTTCTTGGGAATCTTACGTTGCACTCTAAAAATAAGATAATATTATTTTAAATGGTAGTTAACGCCTAGCCGTTGTAATGGCGGGAATGAACAGAACTAACTAAAAAATGATTATATATGTTTTTAAAATATTTTTACTTTTTACAATAAATGTTAGAGGATTAAAAATGCAGATGAATCCAATTTTTAAGCATAAACATTCCAATATTCTTTAAAAGGTCGATTAACCACCTTTCGATGGCGAACCTCTTTTAAATCCAATTTTTAACAATTTTATGTGTTATATTTGACAAAATAAAATTCTTCTTTAGAATCAGGACACCAAAATTTACATTGTGGAAATTTTTTGTATTTTTCCGATAAAATTGTTTTTTTAATAAACAGTGAAAAATGTTGTATTTTAATTCAAAACCTCTTTTTAATATAATTTATTTATATGATTATTTTATCTTTTGAATTGGTTTTAAAGTTCAATTAGAATATATTTTTACCATTTAATCCAATAGTGGTCGTTGGAATTTATTTTATCTTGAAATTGGACTTAAACTAGAGTCAATCTTTTGATACTTATTGTTTCTTAAAAACAAGCTATTTGTTTTGAAAGCGGGAATTAATTATTAAATTAATTAATTCAACTTATATGTTTTGAATTTTGTAAAATAGACTTCATTTTTGAATTCTTAATATCAAATATAGCTTAGGGTTAATTTTTGGTATTTTTTTGAAAAACTTCAATTTTTGATGAATAGTGAAACCACTAAGTGGTAGTTAAAGAAAGAGATTTTTCATATAAATGAGTTCTTGACACCTCTGTGTTTTGAATTTCAAAAATCCAACATACATGGTTTTCATTAGAAATTAAAATGTGGTTCAGTGGGATTAAAATAATTTTTTGGTGAATAGTAACTTTTATGTTTTTAATCGCGATTAGAGGTAATTAGTGTAATTTAAGGTAAAAATAATATTTAATAATGTGAAATGACCTAGACACATGTCCTACCCTAATTGGATGATACATGGACAACCAAGACAATCCATGGGTCAACTTGGGGACCCCATGGAGCCATTTTGGTTGGAAAATGACATAAATACCTTTTTATTTAATGTTAAAATTAAAATGACACAAACATGAGTTATTTTAATAAAAAAATTTCAAATGGGGTTATAAAAGTCATATTTTTGACTATAAATAGTCATTGGAATGATAAAAAGACTCCCTACATCATAGTATTTTTTTTATAATTTTTAGACATTAAATAAATTAAATTATTTATGACATCATGATGATACAACGATGAACACATTATTCAACGATTTAAATAAAATGGAACTATAATGTAAATTCTTAGTCCTACACATGTCCAAAACCTATTTAATGGGTGTATTTCGAACCCTTATCACCTTATACTCTAAACACATTAATGTGGGACCATTAAATCCGAAACTGATTCTAAAATAAAGAAACATTTCTTTACTTTCCAAGAGTGCCCCTCCTCTCCTCTTATAAAAGGCCCGCACCTCTACCTCCTTACCCACACATCCAAAGCATTTGACTCACCAAACCCTGCCCATTTTGTCTCTCCACTTCCCTCCCTTACTCTTTGAAGCCTCACTTTGGGCATAAGTCTTCCCAAGGAAGCCTTTGAGCTCAAACCAAAGGGAGTTACCCCGATTTTAATGTAATGTCTTCACTTGTGTTCTTTTGTTTTATTTTGCTTCTCCAACCCCCTAAACTCTTTTTATTCATTTATTTTGTAACAAATTAAGTATATTAAATATACTAGGATTTTTTTATATGAATAATTCGAGCTACACGTACACACACCTACATCTAATGGTTAATGAACATACTGTTTTTGTGGATGGCGAATTTCTGCCTCACGAAATGAGGATTGTTCAACACTCATATAACAACATAAAAGGAGGCCATTAAGATGTCACTATATTTATATATTATATATAATATGTTTATGTTTTCCTTAAGCTTCTTTATTTTTTATTTTATGCTTACCTTTATGGTTTCAATTATGGGTAAACGCGATATCTTCATTTAAGGAAGTGCGGACAACCACCCCCTCAAAGTGATTTGATTCGTTAATACCATATGTGGGATGTATAAAGGATGGAGATATGATATTATATCTGATATTAAATAGGAATTAAAATATACCTTTATATTATTATGATTCCATTTCATAAAATACAAAATAGAAATGGAAGCAACGCTCATGCGTACGTACGGCTTACCGTCTCCATGAATGGTGCATTTCATTTCTTATCCTCAAATATAAAGTATCATTATAAGTACATATATATAATTGATATATATGATGTATGTTACATCTAAATTATTAATATAGTTATGTAATTAAAATATTCATACCTCTAATTTAGTTTTAATTCCATTAATATGACATAGAAATGAAAGTAGCGTTCATGCGTACGTACGGCTTACCGTCTCCATGAATGGTGCATTTCATTTCTTACCTTTAAATGATTATGTAATATTATAAATACATGTATATTCTGAATATATATGATATATATGATATCCAAATCATTAATATCATTCTGGATATAATGAACCTTTGACCACACGAAGAACATGTAATTGTAAGAAGTTCACTTTCGACTTAAGAACCAAATATCGACAAAACAAACATTATTAACGTAAATGATTACATAATGTTTATAACATCGCAATAAGTGATATAAAAGGAATAATGAACTTGATCAAGGTTCTTAATCAAATAGAAATTTACCCAAGTTTATTATTCAGGACGTTAAAGAACGATCAAGACAAGTTGGACTTGAGGTAAGGGATCCTACTCCTCTCTTTCTTTTTATGTACACACTTTTATGTCATTTCTTTTAAGATCATCTTTCTTGTGATTGGTATGTTATTTTATATTACTCTTTCTGTAATTTTTATGTTCATATGATGAGAGAACCTATTCTTTCTCATCAATCCCTTTTGGGTGTTTTGAGTGGCGCCGTTAGGCTGCCGAATTTTCCTAAGAGATCTAACCTCTCTCTTTCTTTTTAAGTACTCTACTTTATGTCACTTCTTTTAAGATACTCTTTTTTATGATGTGGGATGTTATTTTATATTCCTCTTGACATTTTATTGTAATATGATGATAGACCCTATTTGATCTCATCAATCCATTTTTGTATGTTTTAAGTGGTGCCGTTAGGCTGCCGAGTTTTTGTAAGGGATTTTTCATCTCACTTTTATTCCCGTGAGATTTATGCTACATTTTCCACAATTTCCTTTGAGTGGTGTATGTAATTCCCATTATATTACTCATTGTGTAATATAATTTCATTTATGAGTATTTACAGCAATTTTTTATTGTCCTTCTTCAATGGGGTGTATGTTTTGAATGTTACCCAAGTCGGTAAGGGAACCTTTCACCCTCCTCTTTTAAAAGTCTTTTTTTTTGTTATGTATTTTAATTCACATAATATTATGTTGGGATATGTTCTTCTATATCCTTATTGATGTGAATTTTATGTCCAAGTGACGAGATACCCTTTTTATATATCATCAATGCTTTTTTTGAATTTTGAAGTGACGCCGTTAGGCTGTCGAACTTTTTCAAGGGAACTTCTTAACCCAAATTTGATTCTTTGGGATAAAATTGTACTCCTTGAATATGTCGTTCTATGAATATGTGTGAATCCCCTTTCATTGAGGCATATTTTTGTTTTATATACAACCTTATTTTATATGGTGTATAAATCCCTGTGACTTTTACGTTTATCCAAAATGAATCTTTTTTATACGAAGCCTTTACTAAATGACAAAAGGGAATGTTTTTGTCGTACGTATGCGGCGACAACGACTTCTCTGCCGCTGTGACCATTATCTGAGTTTTGGATTCCTCTACAAGCCATAACTTTTCATAAATGAAAAAATAAATACCCTGTTTTACTTTTCATTTATTTTGGTATTGAAAATGGTTTTCATAATGTTTTTATTATATAAATGTGCTTTATTGATATCTTGAGATTGAAATGTTGAAATGTTATGTTTCATTTCTGTATGTTTTATATGTTACGATTAAGTTATGGTTCTTGGGCATTATTATGAAGACAGGTGGTTTCGTGATAATTTAAGGGAATGTGATCCAAATATAGCTCTCCAATGCATTGGGTAACGTGAAGGGGTTAAACTTTAAGGTTTCTCCGAAGAGATTTAGGGAATATACTGTGATGGGTATTCCAAACGTAACCAAGAGGGTTACTCCCTATATAAGAATGTTATGAATGAATCAAGTTACCTTTATGTATTATGATTTCTATGATTTATTCATGATTTTATGAGGTATGTTAAAGTGATTATGTTTTATGGGTAAAGTATGATTTCATTCTTATGTATACATGTACTCATGTTTCCATTCCATATTTTTATATCCCTTACTGAGCTTTTTATTCTCATCCCATGTTTTTGAAATGTTTTTCACAGGTCAAGGTAAAGGTACATGATGTGATGATAGTGTCAAGGAAGTGTCAAGAAAGAATCCATGTTTTATTTTAAATATGTTTCCTGTTGATGGGAAAAATGAATACTGGCTTTTATGTAACCATTTTGTTTAAAAGTGGAATGTAATGCAAGTTTCATGATATAATTCTCTAAAACTCTAAACCTGAAAAGATCCTCAATGTGTAATCTTGTAATAACTCAAGATTAAGTACGGTTTAAGGTTGGGGCCTTATAGTTGGTATCAGAGGTTTGTTTAGATATCTTTAGAGGTTAGGGTATTCTCTAAGAACAAGTGACATTACCATAATGGTTAGGATTTCAGAAAGAGTCCTAGTTTTAGATAAAGTGAATGAGTAAGTATATCTTAGTGTTTACCTTCCTCATTAGTACATGATGGTTTTGTTGATATACTCACACTGACATTTCTGTTATTAGTGAATGGATAGATCTAGCAGGCACCAAAGAGACAACAGGTTTGAAGGAAAATGTGGTGGTTCTCTGATTAAGATACTAGATAAAATGGGGGATTCAATGAGGAACTCATGTTTGTTCTAAACCAACTATCAAAGAGTCATGATCAACCACTTGAACCTTGATATGATCTGTAATGAATCATGTACGATATGACCAATCGATGTGGAAGTTCAGGTAATAATTATAAAGGTAACCATTAGGGTTTATATGTTCCTTGCTTTTGAGGTAATTATGGGTCATTATATGTTATGATGGAAAATGAAAGGCATGAGATAAACTTGAGGTTCAAATATTTTATGATTATTTTTGAATATTTTATCTCGATTTGGGGAATGTTTTATGAATTATATAGTTTTGGAAAAAGGAAAACACACAGACCATGTGACAACCCGTCGCGTCGGACAGAGCTGTGGGAATCGAACCCACAACCAAAGTGCGACTGGTATTTATCGCCTACCACTGGACTACGTAAAGTCCCTGGTTAGTTTGACTAATTATTTTTAGTTATATTTTTTTAGGAATCAAGAGTAAGTTATTTTGGGTTATCTATTTAAATGATTAACCTATCATCGAGGATATGCGATTAGGTTAATTACTTTTCAATATGAGAATTTAAGAGCGACTGATGTTATTTTGAGATAAAAGTTAATTGGTACCTTGGAAGACTATGTGACTAAATCCTTCAAATATTTGGGTTTAAATCTTATTTTGTTTTACTTTGAAGAATTTTATGGACAAATTGTTTATCGAATGAACCTCGTTGAACTTTGGGTTTTGTTGGACAAATTTTGGAGATTAAGAATAGATTTTATTTTTATAAAGGGTTATCCTTTTCTAGATTATCTGATGTTGTACTAACCTTTTTGGTTTTGGTTTTGGTGAAATTATAAAGACATGGGAAGTATATAATTCTCTTTTGTGGATTAGGTGATTCTCTAGAAGTTGATTATAGTACTCTTAATGTGAACAAGTCTCCCTAAATACTCATCTTTTGGAGAAAATATGAGTTTGTGTAAGGAATCTAATAAAAGTTGAAAGTCAACATGATAAGTGATTATGTTTCCTTATGAATAAATTCCTCAATAAAAAGTAATTTAAAACAAAAATGTTTTCTATTTACTTTTCCTACTGGGGAATCGAATACCATTTAACCCATCACAAGTTTGTGATTTTCTTGTGGTTAACTTTCTCCTAAACATGTTTTCTATCACTCTCCATCAGAACATGACCCTATGTTTTCTCCTCCATGTCCATGATTTCCTACATGGAATCCTAGTATGGGTTTACTCGGGTGACCTTTGTAATTCTCTTTCTTTATTTTAAAGTGATAGTTTTACTGACTCTTGTTCCGATGTGGGATTTTTAAATGAAGTTTCCAAGCCCAATTTTAAAAATTGCGAGGACGCAATTCCCAAAAGGGGGGAACGATGTAACACCCCAGTTAAATAAAGAATGTGAAATTTTTATATTTAACCCTATTTGTGAGAAAAATAATGTTTTAAAGGTAACACTATGCTCGATGGCGTACCCAATACGCAACAACGAGTTTCTTGAGAATATTACGTTGCACTCTAAAAATAAGATAATATTATTTTAAATGGTAGTTAACGGCTAGCCTTTGTAATGGCGAGAATGAACAGAACTATCTACAAAATGATTATATATGTTTTTCAAATATTTTTACTTTTTACAATAAATGTTAGAGGATTCAAAATGCGAATGAATCCAATTTTTAAGCATAAGCATTCTAATATTCTTTAAAAGGTCGATTAACCGCCTTTCGATAGCGAACCTCTTTTAAATCCAGTTTTTAACAATTGTATGTGTTATATTTGGAAAAATAAAATTCTTCTTTTGAATCGGGACATCAAAATTTACATTGTGTAAATATTTGGTATTTTTCCGATAAAGTTCGTTTTTTTAATGAACAGTGAAAAATGTTGTATTTTAATTCAAAGCCTCTTTTTAATCTAATTTATTTATATGATTAGATTACATTTTGAAATTGTTTTAAAGTTCAATTAGAATATATTATTACCATTTAATCCAATAGTGGTCGTTGGAATTATTTTCATCTTGAAATTGGACTTAAACTAGAGTCAATCTTTTGATATTTGTTGTTTCTTAAAAACACACTATTTGTTTTGACAGTGGGAATTAATTATTAAATTAATTAATGAAAATTATATGTTTTGAATTTTGTAAAATAGACTTCATTTTTGAATTCGTAATATCAAATATAGCTTAGGGTGAATTTTTGGTATTTTCTGAAAAACATCAATTTTTGATGAATTGTGAAACCACTAAGTGGTAGTTAAAGAAACTGATTTTTCGTTTAAATGAAACTTTACCACCTCTGTGTTTTGAATTTCAAAAAGCCGACATACATGGTTGTAATTAGGAAGTAAAATGTGGTTCAATGGGATTAAAATAATTTTTTGGTGAATAGTATCTTTTATGTTCTTAATCGTGATTAGAGGTAATTAGTGTAATTTAAGGTAAAAATAATGTTTTAATAATGTGAAATGACCTAGAAACATGTACTACCATCTTTGGATGAGTCAGGGACGACCACGAAAATCCATGGGTCAACTTGGGGACCCCATGGAGCCACTTTGGTTGGAAAATGACATAAATACATTTTTATTTAATGTTAAAATTAAAATGACACAAACATGAGATGTTTTACTAAAACAATTTTTAAATAGGTTTATACAAGTCATATTTTTGACTATAAATAGTAATTGGAAAGATAACACGATTTCCTACATCAGGGTATTTTTTTTATAATTTTTAGACATTAAATAAATTAAAAAATTTATGACATCATGATGATGCAGCGATGACCTCATTATTCAACGATTTAAATAAAATGAACAGATAATGTAAAGTCTAAGTACTACATGTGTCCAAAACCTATTGGATGGGTGGATTTCTAACCCTTATCACCTTATCCTTGAAACACATCAATGTGGGACCATTAAAATCCGAAACTGATTCTAAAATAAAGAAACATTTCTTTACTTTCCAAGAGTTCCCCTCCTCTCCTCTTATAAAAGGCCCCCACCTCTACCTTCTTACCCACACTTCCAAAGCATTTGAATCGGACAAACCCTACCCATTTTGTCTCTCCACTTCCCTCTCTTACTCTTTGAAGCCTCACTTTGGGCATAATTCTTCCCAAGGAAGCCTTTGAGCTCAAACAAAAGGGAGTTACCCGATTTTAAGGTAATGTCTTCACTTGTGTTCTTTTGTTTTATTTTTTTTCTCCAACCCCCTAAACTCTTTTTATTCATTTATTTTGTAACAAATTCTGTATATTAAATATACTAGGATGTTTTTATAAAACTAATTCGAGCTACACTTACACACAACTACATCTAATGGTAAATGAACATACTGTTTCTGTGGATGGCGAATTTCTGCCTCACGAAACGAGGATTGTTCAACACTCATATAACACCCTAAAAGGTGGCCATTAAGATGTAACTATATTTATATATTATATATAATATTTCTATGTTTTCCTTAATCTTCTGTATTTTTCATTTTGGGAATACCTTTATGGTTTCCATTATGGGTAAACAAGATATCTTCATTTAAGGAAGTGCGGACTACCGCCCCCTCAAAGTGATTTGATTCGTTAATACCATATGTGGGATGTATAAAGGATGGAGTTATGATATTATATATGATATTAAACTGGAATTATAATATACCTTTATATCATTATGATTCCATTTCATAAAATACAAAATAGAAATGGAAGCAGAGTTCATGCGTACGTACGGCTTACTGTCTCCATGAACGGTGCATTTCATTTCTTATCCCCAAATATAATGTACTATTATAAGTACATATATAAAATGGATATATATGATGTATGTTACATCTAAATGATTAATATAATTCTTGAATTAAAATATAAATACCTCTCATTTAGTTTTAATTCCATTAATATGACATAGAAATGAAAGTAGCGTTCATGTGTACGTACGGCTTACCGTCTCCATGAACAGTGCATTTAATTTCTTACCTTTAAATGATTATGTAATATTATAAATACATTTATATTCTGGATATATATGATATACATGATATCCAAATCATTAATATCATTCGGGGTATAATGAAACTTTGACCACACGAAGAACATGTAATTGTAAGAAGTCCACTTTCGACATAAGAACCAAATATCAACAAAACAAACATTATTAACGTAAATGATTACATAATGTTTATAACATGGAAATAAGTGATATAAAAGGAATAATGAACTTGAAAATTGTTCTTAAGGAAATAGAAATTAACTGAAGTTTATTATTCAGGACGTTAAAGAATGATCAAGACAAGTTGGACTTGAGGTAAGGGATCCTACTCCTCTCTTTCTTTTTAAGTACACTCTTTTATATCATTCCTTTTAAGCTAATATTTCTTGTGATTGGTATGTTATTTTATATTACTCTTACTGTAATTTTTATGTTAATATGATGAGAGACCCTATTCTCTCTCATCAATCCATTTTGGATGTTTTGAGTGGCGCCGTTAGGCTGCCGAATTTTCGTAAGAGATCTAACCTCTCTTTTTTTAAGTACTCTCCTTTATGTCACTTCTTTTAAGATACTATTTTTTATGATGGGGGATGTTATTTTATATTCCTCTTGCTATTTTATTGTAATATGATGAGAGACCCTATTTTATCTCATCAATCCATTTTTGGAAGTTTTAAGTGGCGCCGTTAGGCTGCCGAGTTTTCGTAAGGGATTTTTCATCTCACTTTTATTCCCGTGAGATTTATGATACATTTTCCACAATCTCCTTTGAGTGGTGTATGTAAGGCCCATTATTTTACTCATTGTGTAATATAATTTCATATATTAGTATTTACCTCAATTTTTTATTGTCCTTCTTCAATGGGGTGTATGTTTTGAAAGTTACCCAAGTCAGTAAGGGATCCTTTCACCCTCCTCTTTTAAAAGACTTTTTTTGTTATGTCTTTTAATTTACATAATATTATGTTGGGATATGTTATTCTATATCCTTATTGATGTGCACATTTATGTCCAAGTGATGATATACCCTTTTTACCTCTCAACAACTCTTTTTCTGAATTTTGATGTGACGCTGTTAGGCTATCGAACTATTGCAAGGGAACTTCTTAACCCAATTTTTATTCTTTGGGATAAACTTGTGCTCCTTGAATATGTCGTTCTATGAATATGTGTGAATGTCCTCTGATTGTTTTACACTTAATATCCACTTATATTTGGTATATTCATTTGTCACACATAATTATGTAATTGATTTATCCTTAATCAAAGGATACTGTCTTTGTAAGGGACTTCGTCTCAATCCCCTTTCATTGAGGCATATTTTTGTTTTATACACAACCATTTTTTATACGGTGTAAAAAACCCTTTGACTTTTACGTTTATCCAAAAGTAATCTTTTTTATATGAAGCATTTAATAAATGACAAAAGGGAATTTTTTTGTCGTATGTATGCGGCGACAACGACTTCTCCGCCGCCGTGACCATTATCTGAGTTTCGACTTCCTCTACAAGCCATAACATTTTTTAAAAGAAAAAATAAATACCCTGTTTTACTTTTCTTTTATTTTGGTATTGAAAATGGTTTTCATAATGTTTTTATTATATTAATGTTCTTTATTGATATCTTGAGATTGAATTGTGGAAATGTTATGTTTTCTTTATGTATGTTTTAGGTGATACTATTATGTTATGGTTATTGGGCATTATTATGAAGACGGGTGGTTTCGTGATAAACTAAGGGTGGGTGATCCCAATATAGCTCTCCAATGAATCGGGTAACACGAAGGGGTCAAAAGTTAAGGTTTCTCTAAAGAGAATTAGGGAATATACTGTGATGGGTATTACAAACGTTGCCAAGAGGGTTACTCCCTACGTAAGAATGTTATGAATGCCTCAAGTTACCTTTAGGTCTTATGATTTCTATGATTTATTCATGATTTTATGAGGTATGTTAAAGTGATTATGTTTTATGGGTAAATTATAATATCATTCTTATGTGTACATGTACTCATGTTTCCTTTCCATATTTTTATATCCCTTACTGAACTTTTTATGCTCATCCCATGTTTTTGAAATGTTTTTCACAGGTCAAGGGAATGGTACATGATGTGATGATAGCGTCAAAGAAGTGTCAAGAAAGAATCAAAGTTTTATTTTAAATATGTTTCCATTTATGGGAAAAATGAATACTGTCTTTTATGTAACCTCTTTTTTTAAAAGTGGAATGTAATGCAAGTTTCATGATCTAATTCTCTAAAACTCTAAACCTGAAAAGATCCTCAATGTGTAATCTTGTAATAACTCAAGATTAAGTAAGGTTTAATGTTGGGGCCTTATAATATGTATCTTCCATATTAGTAAATTTTATTAGGATTATTTCAAACCCCTCATTCTTTTAATGTTTTATCCTATGTAAAATTAAGGCATCACATGTGCATATGTATGACCATCCATATCCACAAAACGATGTAATTTGTTTTTCAAAACTTCATTACATGGATGTTTATAAAGGTGTAATTAAAAAATATATATGATATTTTGGAAAAAATTATATCTCTATAAATATAATACATCATTTACTAACTTACCCTTCATTCCAATGGAATTTGATAGCATCAGCCATACGTATGTGTATAATACCACCTCCATGAATCAATGAGATTCGTTTTTCTATTAACACCATATATGGATAATTAAAAAAATTTACATAATGGATAAAATTATATTCATAAAATTATTAACATTATTTTGATTAATAAATTATTTTAAAAGTCCATTAACCAAGGATAATATACTATTGTAATTTGGGATAAATTGACTGAACAACCAGTAGTAGTTGATGTAAGAAAAACAATTTAATGAATGGATTTAAAATGATTATAAAAGGAAAATAAGAAGGAAATATTGATAAATTTTTTAATAAAGTATTTAATAAATTATAATTCATTATACATGCGGATCACACATGTAATACTAAGAAGATACTCAAGGTAATGTATTTTTGATACAATCTTATTTTATTTTTTGATTGTTTATGTTAAAATTTTCATTAAGAAAATTATATGGTCTTAATATCTTATCACCCACATATTTTATTCCCCTATGGTTATTTTTATGTTTTACATGTTTATTTTTTTATTTTTTTTATATATCAATAATCATTAAATAAGCCACATGTAATGGATTTCCTTTTAAAAATTCATTCCTCAAAATTTTCCTTCGATCTCATATTTCTTCATTGTCAAGGTTTTTTTTAAAACTAAAAGAATTATATTATTGATACCCTAATGATTATTTTAAGTAATTTTAAACTATATTTTACTTTATTTACATTGTTTAAAATGTGATCTGTTTTTCGTTTTCCAAATGAGGTATTTTTTTATTTTTTACTAAAAGTGAGAAAATGATATTTATTTTTAACAATTACCAAATTAATTGATCTTCCCACCTTCATGACCATTTATCAATTTAAGGGATTATTTAAATTTTTTCATGTTTATTTTCCAAAAAAATCATTTTCCAAGTATTGTGGAATTTTTTATTATAAATTTTATCAAAATAAAAGGATATTGTTATCTTTAATAAATTAAAAGAATTTTGGAAATGATTAATAAATTCATTTTTAAAACAAAGTTAAAAAAATATTCATTTAAATTTATTCTTAAATTTTAAATTCCATTTTCCTATATGATTCCCAGAAGACATTCCTGTACATAAAAACATTTATTTATGATGAATTTATGGTCTTATATATTTCTTTATTTATTTGTCGATTATATCTTATTTTGATGCCATTCATTTTCTTTTGGTAATGATCTCTATCATTATCTATTATCATTTTTACATTATATCAATATTCATCTATATCATATATATATATATATAATTTTAATATTTTCATTAATTTATATTATTTCTTCACATTATGTATGTTTAAAATTTATTATTAAAAAAGACATTTCATTGACTGGGAAAATATTCGATCTTCTAGATTTAATACCAATAAATTTTGATTTATAAGGAATTTTGAAAGTTAATTGCATTGATAATTTGATATATGAGTAATGAATAATATTTTCATGTGATAGGTGTATCATGGTTATAGATATCTCATCGATGAATCAACAGGTCCCATGAGATAAAGTATATGGCCACATTAGTTCGGTAATGAATTTATACCTACCCATATAATGAAATAATATTATTTGAGGACTGAATGGTAATTACGATGATATCCTGGATGAGGTCGTCATGGTAAGATCATGAATGTCTAGATTTATGTATTTAAATTATTAAGAATTCAGTTTCAATTATCCATGCGATTTCTATATTGATATTAGATCGAAATGTTCCTTGTACACAATTTTTTGACTCAGTGGAATGTGTTTTCATTATCAACTCTGTGATATTGATTATTCTGTATTTACCCAAGATAGATTGTAGGGACCCGAAGCTTGACGTACATGGAAATTACATTACTTTTGCGGAATACTTGGTACATAACAAAAACACACACACAAGGATCATAATAGTTTAGTGTATTTGGAAACTCGGAACATAATCTTCTAATCGTGGTGAAAGATCTTAAATATCTCCCATAAAGATATTCCCTTTTTTTACCTAAAACCATTCTTTATATCCTAGGGAAAAGGAAACATAAAAGGGTGAGCTCAAATGCTCAGCAACGGCAAATAAAGGAAATAAAAATCATATCATATATTTTTGAAAATCATAACCTGTAAAAGAGATCATAATATCTTAACATGGAACAAATCATAGAAGTGAAAATGAGATCCCCATAATCATAACATGAAACTTGAAACTTTGTGGCATGCACACATAATCATGGAAAATCATTTCTTGTTAGTCATGACTCATTGCCAAGACTATCTTAGTAGACAATGTCCCTTTCTGAACCGAGTCACCCTCGTTCCAGTCCTGTTTCACTGAACCGGTATAACCTACCATTCCAGCCATGTCTATCTCATGAGATATAAAATCTTTTCCCAATTCATTGGAGGGAGATATAGGTCCCACCCATCTTATAATGAATCCTTTCTTATGTGTGACACATAATCACAAACCATACATCATAGCGTAACCCATGTAATAAAAATGGGATTCTTAAACAACATGACATCATAAAACAATTCATATAAGATAAAGGAATTCATAAAAATATTTCCATCACAACATAATCAAACCAATGTAATAATATGGAAAAAACAGAACCCTTTTATTATCTTAGATTGAAAATAATTTTGATAAAATACATGAACTCCATTCTTGAGGAAAATATCCTTTCTACTTCAAAAACATTTTTCCTTTCATGTCATACGACTTTAAAAAGAAGTTTATTAAAAATAAACTTGAAAACATGTAAAGGAAGTTTTTTGGAAATAATGTTTTAAAAATCCATTCATGTCGTATAAGTTAAAAAAACATTCTTCTCGTACTTTTGTCGGAAAAGTCAAAAAGTACCTCGTACGAAAAACGACAAAAGATTCCTTTCATATCTTTTACTGAAAACTCACCGAACGGGAAAATAGGATTTAAACAATTGTAGGTGGATGGAAATAATATTACATATTGATGAAACATGGATGTGGATGATAAAATACACCCCAGTAAATACTTATGAATAAACAATCTCGAATAAAAATGAGATTGTGATATTTCCCTTACCTTAGGTCTGATTTGCTTTGTACGTGTCCGAAGCTACTGTATAATGGTTTAAATAATGTTATTGACTTATTCCAGAATCATAAATATTGATATGATATCATATATGGTTATATTCTTAGCTTCTTGTTAGTAATATTTAATTGTTACTTGTTACTCGGGTCCTTATTGCCTTTTGTTCTTATGCGTGTTTTGCCGAATAAATTCTTATTATTTTTTAAGGTTATAGATACCTTATATCCAGAATGGTATTAGTGTAACATATATCATATTTATTCATTCAATTCATTTATATAATTACTATGTAATGAAGATCATGTAGAACGAGCCGCATCACATCGTGGAGACGGTATTCCGTACGTACGCACGAGTGATGATATCGTTCCTATGATCGTGGAATTGTATTTGAGTATATATATATTATTTCAGTATCAATATTACATTATAATAATCATAAATAGTTACTCATTACACCATTATACCCATCCTTGTAATGTGATGGTGGAAAATAGATTACACCACGGCGTGGAGACGGTATTCCGTACGTACGCACGCGCGGTGATTTCATTTTCCCGTAGGATGGATAGAAGGTGAATTAGGGTTGTCTCATAATTATAATAACATATCATTATGTAAGTAATACTTATGTTATTACTTTATAATGAAACAACTAAAGAAGAAGAAGTTGAAGAAGAAAGAAATTGAAAAGATCGGTAATGGATATTACCTCTTCTTTGGAACGCCTCTTTGAATCCTCCACTTAGGGAACTAAGATTAGTCTTTGAATAATACCAGGACCTCTAGGATTATTCTAGGGAAGTGGAGAGGAGAAAATGGCAGGGTTTGGCCGAGATTGAGTGCTCAAATTGGTGTGAGGAGGAGGGGGAGGAGGTGCCCTTTTATAAGGGAGGAGAGGGGCACCTTAGGAATATCTCAAAATATTATTTTATATTAAAGTCAAAATCGGTTTATAATGGTTCCAAAGGGTGTTATTTAGAATCTAAAGTGGGTATGGGTCGAAATACTATCATCCAATAGGATTTAGACAAGTTTAGGGTATTATTTAAACCATATCAATTAGATTTAACTCTAAGTTAAATAATTTAACTTTTACCGTGCCTTTTTGTTTTCTTTTACTATATGGTTAATACACTTACTATAACATGCCAAACGAACCCCAAATTGTATATTATTAATACATATATCCTAATATAAGTCATTTTTCCGAACCTTAGATTTTTAGGAATACAATAACAATTAATAATATAATATTTGATTTAAAAACTATTTTGTGTCAATTTTGACAATATTTGATATATGATTTTTGTGAAAATCATAACAGAATTATATGTTCGAACCAAGTTGATTAAATCAACACTAATATATAATAGTAACCTAGAAAATTAGTGGAATTCATAAAAAGTCTTAAATTACATTTATTTTGGTATTTATAATATCAATTATGTCAATATTTCATTAATAAGATAATTACTGCATCATCTTTGTGTCATAAATAAATTAAAGTATTTGATGTCTAAAAATTACAAATAAAATACCATAATGTAGGAAATCGTTTTATCTTTCTAATTAATATTTACAATCGAATTTATCTTATGTAAAACCCTATATTAAAAATGTTTTAGTAAATATACTTTTATTTTAACTCTTTTAACTCTTCTTTGAATTAAATAATAATAAATGTCCAAATCTAATCTAAGTGGGCCTAAATGATAATATTTTACACTTAAGGTTGTTTTTTGTCGAGATACACTTGTCCAATAGAATTGGGACATGTGTTAGGGTAATATTAATATCATTCTTACCCTTAATTACCCTATTTACTTTTAACCGTGGTAAATAAAAGTAAAAAGTTACTATTCACCAAAAATTATTTTCATCTCATTGAACCAAATTTTACTTACTGAAATCAACCATGTGACTCAGATTTTTGAAATTCCATTCACCGATGCGGTAAAATTATGTTTTATGAAAAATTCAGTTTTTTAACTACCACTTAGTAGTTTCACTATTCATCAAAAATTGATGTTTTTCAGAACAATGCCAAAATTTCATCCTAAGATATATTTCATATTCCGAATTCAAAAATGAAGTATATTTTACCAAATTTATAACATAGAAGTTGCATTAATTAATTTTATAATTAAATCCTGCTGTTAAAACAAATAGCATGTTTTTAAGAAACAATATCTATCAAAAGATTGACACTTGATTATGTCTGGTTTAAATATGAAATTACATTCAATGACCAACATTGTATTAAAATATATTCTAAATATACTTTAAAACCACTAAAATTAATAATTTATCACTATTAATTATTTTGATTAAAAAAGTTGTTTTTAATTATAATTTAGTAATTTTCACTATTCATCAGAATATGAATTTTATCCGAAAAGTACCAAAATTTCACCTTAGGCTAAATTTGATACTCCGAATCCAAAAATGAAGTCCATTTTGAGAGCTAAAATTTCTAAAATTTAAAAAGTGGTTATTACTATTCATAACGACTAGTTTTAATAATATTTTAATAGCATATCGTTGTTTCGTGAAACTCAGTATTGCGTACTACACACGCTATCGAGGAAGGCTGCAATTTGTTGTAATGAAAGGCAAGTCAAATATGCATGTTGTGGAAGCTCCTTTTGGTGTAGCGTACAACACAAGACATTAATAAAATTAAAAAGAATATTTTTCATAAAATCTCGGGCTGTTACATTCTACCCCCCTTAAAATGAATATCTCCCTCGAAATTCGTCGGGGTTATAAATGGTTTACTATTCGAAAGTTTCTTTAATAGAAACCCACATCGTAAAAAGGAATATCAAAACCAATCTTTAAAAACAAATGTATGAAACGTAACGGTTACCCAAATAAACTAATCACTGGGTTTCCACATAGGTGAGAATATGGATATGGAAGAGAAATCTAACCATCATGTTCTGATGGAGAGTGGTAGAGAACACGTCTATGGAAAAGCCAACAATCACAAAGCCATAAATTTGTGACGATCTAAGGTACCATCTAATTCGTTAGATATAAGATCACTAGGACAACACTTTTGGTTTTCAAGATCATTTCCCTGAAGTTAAAGAATTTGAATTAGAATAAATACCTAATTTATTTTGGTACAATCTCACTGTTGTTCGTGACTTTAACAATTTCCACTTCATCTCTTAAATAAATGATGTTGAATTTGTTATTCATGAAGTGTTAGAAGATCATGTGATAGAATGACAGGTCATTCCATCTGTCTCAAACAAAAGGTTAGAAAAAAATTATATACATAAGTCGATCTGTAGTGAGATTAATCATATATGGTTCCTAAAATAGACTTATACATCATATGTCATACTGCTTAATATAATAAAACTAGTTTCTACTAAACAAGGACTTCCTGTAGGCCAGTGGTAAGCGATAAAGGCCAGTCGAACTTCAGTTGTGGGTTCGATTTCCACAGCCTTTTCTGACGCGATGGGCTGTCGCCCATCCTGCAGGTTGTCCTTTTTCTAAAACTATATTACTATAACATCCCATCAATAATATCGAGGAAAATTCTACCTTAAACAATAATAACTTATGTCCAACATAATCCATTCCAATCTTTAGGCTTATCCATAATACTGCAGTCCACTCTCATAACATAGTGAAAAAAATTACCAGAGATTTAACACCATCGTCGATCCCCATATATCATAAGATATGTTTTGTTGGTCACATTCCAAACATTCAAAGTCTTTAATCATGTATTCTCTTGAATACCTTAGTGAAAACATGAATGTAGTTAAAATTTAACACATTCCACATACCAAAATCCTCAAAATTCTATATACTGAAACAATGATATCACTTAGTCCTTATATCAATCATGAGCTCAAGAATACTGTTAAACATTTCATTTTCTCATTTTTCCTTCATTATGCTCATATCATCTTATTTCCAAAAATATCTCAATCACTTTGAATACCACATTAGACCAATACATAAATATTCCAATACTTTATGATACAACATTATTTTGGAATTCCATTACATAAACACTTAATCATTCCACCACATCGTTATCATATTCAACATCGCCAATGGTGATCGCATGTGACTTCCATTTGTCCTTTGACTTAAGCGGTTGCTCATGTCGATCATCACTAACCCTTAGATTAGGGCAATTATTAGCATAATGCCCCATTTCCTTGCACTTGAAGCATTGAAGTGTTGGTGGTGCGTTCTATGCAGTGTTTTCTTTACTCACATCATTAGAATCCCTTTTTCCATTACTTTGACACTCAGATACTCGATGACCTTCTTTTCCACACTTAAAACATTTTCTAGTCCCTTTAAGACAATCTCCACCATGCTTCTTTCCACACTTTGTGCATAAGGAAACATTCATCTTCTTTTCACCATTATTCTGAGATTTCTCCTTGAACTCCATCTTTCGTTTCTTGTCAAAACCATGAGATGGATATGTAACACCAACTTCCATTTCTACCTTGATAGCACAACGCACAATTTCTTCATAGCTACTAAAGTATCTTATAGCTAATTCCCTTGGAAGACTTGGTTTTAAGCCACTGAAAAATCGATCAACTTTACTTTCAGGTTGGATGATAATGCCAGATGCATACCTTGCAAGTCTTGTAAAATTTGCTTCGTATATACCAACAGATTCATCATCCTTCTGCTTCAGCTCAAGAAACTCCTTTTCCATCTTTATTCAAAGAATACGAGGGAAGTACTTACTGAAAAAAAAGTTCTTGAACTCGTCCCATTCCATGGACTCAATTTCATCTCTTTGCCTCATATTCTTGATAAGATTCCACCATTGATCATCTTCACCTTCCAAACGATATACTGCTAAGATGACATTATCATGCTCAGAACATTGAAGAACTGAAAATATCTTTTCAGTGGTACTAATCCATTGTTCAGGAACAAGTGGATCAGAAGACCCACTGAAAGAAGGTGGACGTTGCCTCATGAAGGACTCAATAGAATATTGTTCCATTTTCTGCTCATTTGGAAGTCCAGAATGATTCATAGCTTGTGTAAGTATAGCAATAAGATTTTTCACTCCATCTCCCATAACATTTGTTAGTTCAGGAGGGCAATCATTGCATTGTCCATTTCATTGATCAACACGGTTCCTTCAGGTTCCAGCCATCGTCTAAAACCCAAAAATAATAGTGTGAGAGGAAAAAATCATGCTATGGAAAATAACATAATAAAGGGGGATTACCTTCAATATCTATCATCTTAGGTTTAATTCTATGATCATTAGCGTAATTATAGTACTATAACCTCTACGTATACTTAACCTTAGGGACATCCCTATACATACCTTAGAAATATCTCTAGGGATCTCACTAATGTTCTCACATCCTAGTTTCCAAAGCTTGACTAAACATTTCCTCTGATACCAACTGTAGATACCTGAAGCTTGACGTACATGGACATTACATTACTTTTGCGGAATACTTGGTACATAACAAAAACACACACACAAGGATCTTAGTAGTTTAGTGTCTTTGGAAACTCGAAACGTAATCTTCTAATCGTGGTGAAAGATCTTCAATATCTCCCATAAAGATCTTCCCTTTTTTTTTACCTAAAACCTTTATTTATATCTTGGGGAAAAGAAAACATAAAAGGGTGAGCTCAAATGCTCAGCAAGGGCAAATAAAGGAAATAAAAATCATATCATATCTTTTTGAAAATCATAACCTGGAAAAGAGATCATAATATCTTAACATGGAACAAATCATAGAAGTGAAAATGAGATCCCCATAATCATAACATGAAACTTGAAACTTTGTGGCATGCACACATAATCATGGAAAATCATTTCTTGTTAGTCATGACTCATTTCCAAGACTATCTTAGTGGACAAAGTCCCTTTCTGAACGGAGTCACCCTCATTCCAGTCCAATTTCACTGAACCAGTACAATCTACCGTTCCATCCATGTCTATCTCATGAGATATAAAATATTTACCCAATGAATTGGAGGGAGATATTGGTCCCACTCATCTTATAATGAATCCTTTCTTATGTGTGCCACATAATCATAAACCATACATCATAGCGTAACCCATGTAATAAAAATGGGATTCTTAAACAACATGACATCATAAAACAATTCATATAAGATAAAGGAATTCATAAAAATATTTCCATCACAAAATAATCAAACCAATGTAATAATAGGGATAAAAACAGAACCCTTTTATTATCTTAGATGGAAAATAATTTTGATAAAATACTTGAACTCCATTCTTGAGGAAAATATCCTTTCTACTTCAAAAACATTTTTCCTTTCATGTCATACGACTTTAAAAAGAAGTTGATTAAAAATAAACTTGAAAACTTGTAAAGGAATTTTATTGGAAATAATGTTTTAAAAATCCATTCATGTCATATAAGTTAAAAAAAACATTCTTCTCATACTTTTGTCGAAAAAGTCAAAAAGTACCTCGTACGAAAAACGACAAAAGATTCCTTTCATATCTTTTACTAAAAACTCACCGAAGGGTAAAATTGGATTTAAACAATTGTAGGTGGATGGAAATAATATTACATATTGATGAAACATGGATGTGGATAATAAAATACACCCCAGTAAATACTTACGAATAAACAATCTCGGATAAAAATGAGATTGTGATATTTCCCTTACCTTAGGTCCGATTTGCTTTGTACATGTCTGAACCTCCTGTATAATGGTTTAAATAATGTTATTGACTTATTCCAGAATCATACATATTGATATGATATCATATATGGTTATATTCTTAGCTTCTTGTTAGTAATATTTCATTGTTACTTGTTACTCGGGTCCTTATTGCCTTTTGTTCTTATGCGTGTTTTGCTGAATAAATTCTTATTCTTCTTTTAAGGTTATAGATTCCTTATATACAGAATAGTATTAGTGTAACATATATCATATTTATTCATTAAATTCATTTATATAATTACTATGTAATGATGATCATGTAGAACGAGTCGCATCACATCGTGGAGACGATATTCCGTACGTACGCACGAGTGATGAT
Source organism: Viscum album (assembly GCA_963277665.1). NCBI lineage: Eukaryota > Viridiplantae > Streptophyta > Magnoliopsida > Santalales > Viscaceae > Viscum > Viscum album. Next base: position 864,373,918 of record OY728134.1, on the reverse strand, counting down.
CTCGTTCCTATGATTGTGGAATTGTATTTGAGTATATATATATTATTTAAGTATCAATATTACATTATAATAATCATAAATAGTTACTCATTACACCATTATACCCATACTTGTAAGGTGATGCTGGAAAATATATTACACCACGGCGTGGAGACGGTATTCCGTACGTACGCACGCGCGGTGATTTCATTTTCCCGTAGGATGGATAGAAGGTGAATTAGGGTTGTCTCATAATTATAATAACATATCAGTATGTAAGTAATACTTATGTTATTACTTTATAATGAAACAACTAAAGAAGAAGAAGTTGAAGAAGAAAGAAATTGAAAAGATCGATTATGGATATTACCTCTCCTTTGGAACGCCTCTTTGAATCCTCCACCTAGGGAACTAAGATTGGTCTTTGAAGAAGACCCGGACCTCTAGGATTATTATAGGGAAGTGGAGAGGAGAAAATGGCAGGGTTTTTCCGAGCTTGAGTGCTCAAATTGGTGTGAGGAGGAGGGGGAGGAGGTGCCCTTTTATAAGGGAGGAGAGGGGCACCTTAGGAATATCTCATAATATTATTTTATATTAAAGTAAAAATCGGTTTATAATGGTTCCAAAGGGTATTATTTCGAATCTAAAGTGGGGATGGGTCGAAATCCTATCATCCAACAGGATTTAGACAAGTTTAGGGTATTATTTTAACCTTATCAATTAGATTTAACTCTAAGTTAAATAATTTAACCTTTACCGTGTCTTTTTGTTATCTTTTACTATATGGTTAATACACTTACTATAACATGCCAAACGAACCCCAAATTCTATATTATTAATACATATATCCTTATCTAAGTCATTTGGCCGAACCTTAGATTTTTAGGAATAAAATAAAATTAATAATATAATATTTGATTTAAAAACTATTTTGTGTCAATTTTGACACTATTTGATATATGATTTTTGTGAAAATCATAAAAGAATTATATGTTCTAACCAAATTGATTAAATCCACACTAATATATCATAGTAACCTATAAAATTAGTGTAATTCATAAAAAGTCTTAAATTACATTTATTTTGGTATTTATAATATCAATTATGTCAATATTTCATTAATAAGATAATTACTGCATCATCATTGTCTCATAAATAAATTAATATATTTGATGTCTTAAAATTACAAATAAAATACCATCATGTAGGAAATCTTTTTAGCTTTCTAATGAATATTTACAATCGAATTGATCTTATGTAAAACCCTATATTAAAAATGTTTTAGTAAATATACTTTGATTTTAACTCTTTTAACTCTTCTTTGAATTAAATAATAATAAATGTCCTAATCTAATCCAAGTGGGCCTAAATGATAATATTTTACACTTAAGGTTGTTTTTGGTTGATATACACTTGTCCAATAGATTTAGGACATGTGTTAGGGTAATATTAATATCATTCTTAACCTTAATTACCCTATTTACTTTTAACCGTGGTAAATAAAAGTAAAAAGTTACTATTCACCAAAAATTATTTTCATCTCATTGAACCACATTTTACTTACTGACATCAACCGTGTCTCTTGGATTTTTGAAATTCCATTCACAGAAGTGGTAAAATTAAGTTTTATGAAAAATTCATTTTTTTAACTACCACTTAGTAGTTTCACTATTCATCAAAAATTGATGTTTTTCAGAACAATGCCAAAATTTCATCCTAAGCTATATTTCATATTCCGAATTCAAAAATGAAGTCTATTTTACCAAATTTATAACATATAAGTTGCATTAATTAATTTTATAATTAAATCCCACTGTTAAAACAAATAGCGTGTTTTTAAGAAACAATATCTATCAAAAGATTGACACTTGATTATGTCTGGTTTAAATGTGAAATTACATTAAATGACCAACATTGTATTAAAATATATTCTAAATATACATTAAAACCACTCAAATTAATAATATATCACTATTAAATATTTCGATTAAAAAAGTTGTTTTTAATTATAATTTAGTTATTTTCACTATTCATCAGAATATGAAAGTTATCCGAAAAGTACCAAAATTTCACCTTAGGCTAAATTAGATACTCCGAATCCAAAAATGAAGTCCATTTTGAGAGCTAAAATTTCTAAAATTTAAAAAGTGGTTATTACTATTCATAACGGCTAGTTTTAATAATATTTTAATAGCATATCGTTGTTTCGTGAAACTCAGTATTGCGTACTACACACGCTATCGAGGAAGGTTGCGATTGCGTGTAATGAAAGTCAAGTCAAAGATGCGTGTTGTGCAAGCTCCTTTTGGTGTAGCATACAACACAAGACATTAATAAAATTAAAAAGAATATTTTTCATAAAATCTCGGGCTGTTACATAGATTCCATTGTTTGAAACCCTTATGGGGATTTTGATATCACCCTTTATTTGTTCTCCTTTAATTTGAATATAAAAAGGGAATATTTATGTAATGTACTGGAATTTATGTATATTTTTTAATTATATGTAATTATTTCAAGACCAAAAAATATGACGACGTGTTATTCTGAGTCCCAGAGTGCTCGGAATGATCCGTCAAAGTTTTGTTAACCTGTAATTATCATGTGTAAGCAGTTTTCCAAAAAAGTGGAATAACTCCTAAAATTGTTCCTATATCCAAATTCCGAAGTCACCATTGTATCAAGGATGGCAGGTTTACCCTAGGAATGACTTAATTTTAGTCTGTACATGCCTCCTGTGAGAAAACCAGAAAATGGCGTAATAATAAATAAAATATTTAAAAAAAGTTATTTTATTTTTCAAATGCTTATAACTCACGAAAGGTATCTCAGATTTAAAATCAGAGACCACTGCTAAGCTCATGAGGGTATTCTCTCATTAGGAAGATACTAACAATGGCTGGCACGAGCCCCCAGTGAAAGATATTTTTTGTCCGTAAATAAAATAATTAATTGACAATTATTTTATTGTAAAATCAATATCATCTAAATGATAACTTGGATTCAAAATCTGAGAGTACCATTGAAATAATGAGGTTGTTTTATCCTTAGGCGGAGCCTAACCTTGACCGGTGCGTGTGGAGGGTGACAATTATTAATTTTCTAAACTTTTATTTGGGTTTGTTCAGTAAACACGCGGGCATCGTTTTATAACTTTTGAACTGGTGCTCTGATTAGATATCTGAGGGCACAATCGAGTCCACCACCCCAAGATTCGCTTAAGGGAGGCCTCACATCGACCGAAGTACATATAGAGAAAAAGTTAGATTTTTGGATTTTTTAAATAATTATAAAATAACATAGTTATTTTATTTCTCTCATTTCTATTTCTCTAATGGACAAGCAGTATTGTGGGACCAATGATGTGTCAAGCCATTAATGGGACTAACCCTTAAAATCGTAAGTAATAACATCATTGGAATTTTGGATCTTGGGGGAGGTATTGACATGACTTCACCAAGAGACGAAACTCTGGTAAATTGTTGTGATGCCCAATACATGGAGGACGAAGCCAGTTCCCATGGTCGGTGAAGAGCAACTACAAATCATGAAAGTAAGGATGACGTTTAAGAGACAACGTTGATGGATTGTTATGAGGATGAAGAACACCATCTATTCTTCAATCGCTTGAAATATACCAAGATATTTAAGTAGAGATTTATTTTGTTATAATTTCAAGTGAATGTTGAACCATTTACCTCCCACATTTTTTCAAGAAAACGCGGAGGGCACAGGCCAAACGAACATGTCCTGGACCCACTGCTACCATGTTTACCCATTCTCTCTACCCGTGATAGACTATCAGCATAGTGACACAGATCGTCCATGATGGAAGCAGCTCACTATCACACATCGTAGAAGGAGGAATGCCATCGCACACCATAAGAGGTGGTCACGACACTATGGTGTGGCAGTTTGTAGAACGACTGACACCAGCCATTCACAGAGCTGGTGCAGCGTGCGCTGCCAGTGGGTAGGGGCTGCGGCCGATGTCCCGAGAATTAAAGAAGGAAGACAGCCTGTATAAGGCCCCAGCCTTAAACCTTACTTAATCTTGAGTTATTACAAAATTACACATTTAGGATCTTTTTAGTTTTAGAGTTTTCGAGAATTAGATCATGAAACTTGCATTACATTCCACATTTAAAAAAAGTGGTTACATAATAGACAATATTCATTCTTCCCATCAATGGAAACATATTTAAAATAAAACACAGGTACTTTCTTGACACATCCTTGACACTATCATCAAATCATGTACCTTTCCCTTGACCTGTGAAAAACATTTCAAAAACTTGGGATGAGCATAAAAAGCTCAGTAAGGGTTATAAAAATATGGAAAAGACACATGAGTTCATATATAAATAAGAATGAAATCATACTTTACCCATAAAACAAAGGAACTTTAACATACCTCATCAAACCATGAATAAATCCTAGAAATCATAAGACATAAAGGTAACTTGTGGCATTCATAAAATTATTACGTAGGGAGTAACCCTCTTGGTTACGTTTGGAATACCCATCATAGGATATTCCCTAAATCTCTTCGGAGAAACCTTAACGTTTCACTCCTTCGTGTTACCCAATGAATTGTAGAGCTATATCAGGCTCACCCACCCTTAGTTTATCACGGATCCACCCGTCTTCATAATAATGCCCAAGAACCTCAACATAATCGTATCACATAAAACAGGCATAAAGGAAACATAACATTTCCACCTTTCAATCACAAGATATCAATAAAACACATTGATATAAAAACATTATGAAAACCATTTTCAATACCAAAATAAAAGAAAAGTAAAACATGGTATTTATTTTTCTTTTAAGAAGAAGGTATGGCTTTAGAGGAAGACGAAACTCAAATAATGGTCACGGGGCGGAGAAGTCGTTGTCTCCGCATACGTACGACAAAAACATTCCATTTTGTCGTTTAATAAATACTGCGTATAAAAAGATTCCTTTTGAATAAATGTAAAAGTCAAAGGGGTTTATACACCGTATAAAAGAAGGTTGTGTATAAAACAGAATATGCCTCAATGAAAGGACATTGATACGATGTCCCTTACAAAGACGGTATCCTTGGTTTAAGGATAAATAGATTACATAATTATGTGTGACAAACGAATACACCAAATATAAGTGGATATTAAGTGTAAAATAATCAAATTTCATTCACACATATTCAAAGGATGACATATTCAATAACCACATGTGGAACCCAAAGAAATCGAAATTGGGTTAAGAAGTTCCCTTGACAACCTAACGGCGTCACATAAAAATGAGTTGATGAGAGATAAAAAAGGTATCTCATCACTTGGACATAAAATTTACAACAATAAGGATATATTAGAACATATCCCAACATAACAATATGTAAATTAAAATACTCAACAAAAGAAGTCTTTTAAAAAGAGGAGGGTGAAAGGTTCTCTTACCGACATGGGTATCTTTCGTAACATACACCTTGTGAAAGAAGGACAATACAACATTGATGAAAATACTCATAAAAGAAAGTATATTACAAAATGAGTAAAATAATGGGCATTTCATACACCACTCAATGGAAATTGTGGCAAATGTAGCATAAATCTCACTGGAATAAAAGTGAGATGAAAAATCCCTTACGAAAACTCGGCAGCCTAACAGCGCCACTTAAGACTTCCAAAATGGATTGACGAGAGAGAATAGGGTATCTTATCATATTAACATAAAAATTACAGTAATATTAATATAAAATAATATCCCAATAAAAAGAAATATTATCTTTAAAAGTAATTACATAATAGAGTGAACTTAAAAAGAAAGATAGGAGTAGGATCCCTTACCCCGGGTCCGACTTGACTCGATCCTACTTTAACGTGCTGAATAATAAACCTGAGTTAATTTCCACTTTATTAAGAACGTTTTTCTAGTTCATTATTACTTTTAGATCACTTATTTCCATGTTATAAACATTATGTAATCATTTAAGTTAATAATGATTGTTTTGTCGATATTTGGTTCTTAAGTCGAAAGTGGACTTATTACAATTACATGTTGTTCGTGTGGTCAAATGTTCATTATATCCAGAATTATATTCATGATTTGGATATCATATATATCATATATATCCAGAATATACATGTATTTATAATATTACATAATCATTTAGAGGTATGAAATGAAATGCACCGTTCATGGAGACGGTAAGCCGTACGTACACATGAACGCTACTTTCATTTCTATGTCATATTAATGGAATTAAAACTAAATGATAGGTATGTATATTTTAATTAAAGAATTATATTCATCATTTATATGTATCATTAATCATATATATCCATTATATACATGTACTTATAATAGTACATTACACTTGGGGATAAGAAATGAAATGCACCGTTTATGGAGACGGTAAGCCGTACGTACGCATGAACACTACTTTCATTTCTATTTCATATTATTATGAAATGGAAGAATAATTATATAGATTTATATTATAATTCCAGTATAATATCATATATAATAACTTTAAATCCATCCTTTATACGTCCCACATATGGAATTAATGAATCACATCACTTTGAGGGGGCGGTAGTCCGCACTTCCTTAAATAAAGATATCGCATTTACCAATAATGGAAACCATAATAGGTATTCCAAAAATTAATCTTAAGGAAAACATAAACATATTATATATCATATATAAATATAGTGTCATCTTAATGGAAACCTTTGAAGGTGTTAAGGGAATGTTGAACAATCATCGTTTCGGGAGGCCGAAATTCGCCATCCACGGAAACAATATGTTCTTTAACCATTAGATGTAGGTGTGTGAAAGTGTAGCTCGAATAATTCTTATAAAAACAACCTAGTATATTGATTATACTAGAGTTGTTACCAAAGAAATTAATAAAAAGAGTTTAGTGGGTTGGAGAAGAAAAATAAAACAAAAGGACTCATGTGAAGACATTACCTTAAAATCGGGTAACTCCCTTTGGTTTGAGATCAAAGGCTTCCTTGGGAATACTTCTGCCCAAATTGAGGATTCAAGGAGTAATAGAGGGTAGTTGAGAGACAAAATGGGCAGATGTTAGCCGATCCAAAGGCTTTGGGAGTGTGTGTATGGAGGTAGAGGTGGGGGCCTTTGATAAGAGGAGAGGAGGGGCACTCTTGGAAGGTAAAGAAAAGTCACTTTATTTTAATATGTTATTCGGATTTAAGAGGTCCCAAATTGATTTTTTTCGAGGATAAGGTGATAAGGGTTCTAAATTCACTCATACAATAGGTTTTGGACACGTGTAGGTCTTAGATATTACATTATCATTCTATTTTATTTAAATCGTTAAATAATGAGGTCATCGCTGCATCATCATGATGTCATAAATAATTGAATTTATTTAATGTGTAAAAATTATAAAAAAAACTACTATGATGTAGGAAAGATTTTTATCTTTCCAATTAATATTTATAGTCAAAAATCTGATTTGTATAACTCCATGTAAAATTTGTTTTGGTAAAACATTTCATGTTTGTCTCATTTTTACTTTAACTTTAAATAAAAAGATATTAAAGTCATTTTCCAACCAAAGTTGCTTCATGGGGTCCTAAAGTTGACCCATGGGTTGTCTTGGTCGGAAATGAAACATTCAATGAGGTTAGGACATGTGTCAAATTCATTTCATATTATTAAAACATTATTTTTACGTTAAACTACACTAATTACCTCTAATCCTGATTAAAAACTTAATAAGTTACTATTCACCAAAAATTATTTTTATCCCATTGAACCACATTTTTCTTCTTAATGACAACCATGTATGTCGGATTTTTGAAATTCAAAACACAAAGATGGCAAAATTTCATTTAAACGGAAAAATCAGTTTTTATAAGTACCACTTAGTGGTTTCACTATTCATCAAAAATTGAAGTTTTTCAGAAAAATCCCAAAAATTAACCTTAAACTATATTTGATATTCCGAATTCAAAAATGAAGTATATTTTACAAAATTCAAATCATATAAGTCACATTAATTAATTTAATAATTAATTTCGGCTGTCAGAGTAAATAGCTTGTTTTTATGAAACAATATGTATCCAAAGATTGACACTAGTTTAAGTCTGATTTCAAAGTGAAATTATTTCCAATGACCCCTATTGGATTTAATGGTAAAACTATATTCTAATTTCACTTTAAAACCAATTCAAAAGATAATCTAATCATATAAATAAATTAGATTAAAAAGAGGTTTTGAATTAAAATACAACATTTTACACTATTCATTAAAAAATGAACTTTATCAGAAAGATACCAAAAATTTACACAAATTAAATTTTGATGTCCCAATTCATAAGAAGAGTATTATTTGGTCCAAAAGGATGTATATGAGGGAACAAAACTATATTTAATGACGGTTCTCCATCAAAAGGCGATAAGTGAACCTTCAGTGAAAACTAGGGCATATACGCCTAAAATTGAATTTTTCCGTATTTTATGCCTTTATCTTTTATTGGATAAATGTAAAAACATTTAAAAACATATATAATCAAATTTTATTTATTTCTATCCATTCCCACCAATACAACGACTACATGTTAACTACCATTTAAAATAATATTATTTTATTATTAGAGTGCAACGTAAGATTCCCAAGAAACTCTTTGTTGCGTGTTGGGTACGCCATCAAGCATAGCATCCCCTTTAAAGTCATATTTATATTTTATTAAAAAATATGGATAAATATGAAAATGTCATATTCTTTATTTACCTGGGGTGTTATATCCTCCCCCCCCCCCTTTTGGGAATTGTGTCCTCGCAATTTTTAAAATTGATCTTGGAAACATCCTTGAAAGTCCCACATCGGAACAAGAGTCGGTAAAAAAATCACTTTAAAATAAAGGAAGATAACTACATAGGTCACCCGAGTTAACCCATATGTAGAAAAACATGGACATGGACGAAAAATCAAAGGGTCATGTTCTTGAGGGAGAGTGATAGTAAACATGTCTAGGAGAAAGTTAACCATAAGAAAATCACAAACTTGTGATGGGTTAAACTGTATTCGATTCCCCAGTAGGAAAAGTTAATAGACAACATTTTTTAAGTTACGTTTTATTGAGGAATTTATTCATAAGGAAACATAATCACTTATCATGTTGACTTTCAACTTTTACTAGATTCCTTAATCAAACACATATTTTTTTCCAAAAGACGAGTATTTAGGGAGACTTGTTCGCATTAAGAGTACTATAATCAACTTCTAAAGAATCACCTAATCCACTAAAGAGAACTATATACATCCCATGTATTTAAGCTTTAACCAAAACCAAAACCAAAAAGGTTAGTACAAGGTCAGATGATCTAGAAAAGGATAACCCATTAAAAATAAAATCTATGCTTAATCTCCAAAATTTGTCCAACAAAACCCAAAGTTCAACGAGGACCATCCGATAAACAATTTGTCTATAAAATTCATCAAAGTAAACCAATCTACGATTGAAACCCATATATTTGAATGATTTCATCACATAGTCTTCCAAGTAAAATCGTAACATTTATCTCCAAACAACATCAGTTGCTCCTAAAGTATCGTATCGAAAAGTAATTAACCTAATCACATATCCTCCATGATAGGTTAATCATTTTCATAAATAACCCAAAATCAACTTACTCATAATTCATAAAATCATATAACTAAAAATAATCAGTCAAAATAACTAGGGACTTCACGTAGTCCAGTGGTATGCGATAAATACCAGTCGCACTTTGGTTGTGGGATCGATTCCCGCAGCTTTGTCCGACATGACGGGTTGTCACACGGTCTGCATTTTTTCCTTTTTCCAAAACTATATAATTCTTAAATCATTCCCCAAAAAGAGATAAAATCATCAAAAATGATCATAACATATCTTAACCTCAAGTTTATCTCATGCCTTTCATTTTCCAGCATATCATATAAAAACCCATAATCACCTCAAAAGTAAAGATCATATAAACTCTAATGGTTACCTTTATAATTATTACCTGAACTTCCACATCGATTGGTCATCTCGTACATGATGCATTACAGAACCTACCAAGGTTCAAGTGGTTGATCATGACTCCTTGATATTTTGTTTAGAACAACCACAAGTTTCCACATTGAATCCTCCATTTTATCTAGTATCTAAATCAGAGAACCATCACAGTTTCCTTCAAACCTGTTTTCTCTTTGGTGCTTGCTAGACCCATCAATTCACTAAAAAAAGAAATGTCAGTGTGAGTATATCAACAAAACCATCATGTACTAATGAGGAAGGTAAACACTAAGATATACTTACTCATTCATTTTATCTAAAACTAGGACTCTTTCTGAAATCCTATCCATTATAGTTATGTCACTTATGCTTAAATAATACCCTAACCTCTAAATTTATCTAAACTGACCTTTCATACCAACTATAAGGCCCCACCCTTAAACCTTACTTAATCATGAGTTATTACAAGATTACACATTGAGGATATTTTTAGGTTTAGAGTTTTAGATTATTAGATCAGGAAACTAGCATTACATTCCACATTTAAACAAAGTGGTTACATAAAAGACAATATTCATTCTTCCCATCAACGGAAACATATTTAAAATAAAACAAGGATTCTTTCTTGACACATTCATGACACTATCATCACATCATGTACCTTTCCCTTGACCTGTGAAAAACATTTCAAAAACTTGGGATGAGCATAATAAGATCAGTATGGTTTATAAAAATATGGAAAGGAAACATGAGTTCATATATACATAAGAATGAAATCATAATTTACCCATAAAACATAGGCACTTTAACATACCTCATCAAACCATTAATAAATCATAGAAATCATAAGACATAAAGGTAACTTGAGGCATTCATAACATTCTTACGTAGGGAGTAACCCTCTTGGTTACGTTTGGAATACCCATAATAGTATATTCCCTAAATCTCTTCAGATAAACCTTAACGTTTCACTCCTTCACGTTACCCAATTCATTGGAGAGCTATATAGGGCTCACCCGACCTTAGTTTATCACGGAACCACCCGTCTTCATAATAATTCCCAAGAACCTCAACATAATCGTATCACATAAAACATGCATAAGGGAAACATAACATTTCCACCTTTCAATCACAAGATATCAATACAACACATTGATATAAAAACATTATAAAAACCATTTTCAATACCAAAATAAAAGAAAAGTAAAACATGGTATTTATTTTTATTTTAAAAAGAAGGTATGGCTTGTAGAGGAAGCCGAAACTCATATAATGGTCATTGCGGCGGAGAAGTCGTTGTCGCCGCATACGTACGACAAAAACATTCCATTTTATCATTTAATAAACACTGCGTATAAAAAGATTCCTTTTGAATAAATGTAAAAGTCAAAGCTTTTTATACACTGTATAAAAGAAGGTTGTGTATAAAATAGAATATGCCTCAATGAAAGGAGATTGAGACAAAGTCCCTTACAAAGACGGTATCCTTGGTTTAAGGATAAATCAATTACATAATTATGTGTGATAAATTAATACACCAAATATAAGTGGATATTAAGTGTAAAATAATCAAATGTCATTCACACATATTCAAAGGATCACATATTCAATAACTACATGTTGAACCCAAAGAAATCGAAATTGGGTTAAGAAGTTCCCTTTACAGCCAAACGGCGTCACATCAAAATGAGTTGATGAGAGACAAAAAAAGTATCTTATCACTTGGACATAAAATTTACAACAATAAGGATATATGAGAACATATCCCAACATAACAATATGAAAATTAAAAGACCCCACAAAAGAAGTCTTTTAAAAAGAGGAGGGTGAAAGGTTCCCTTACAGACATGGGTATCTTTCGAAACATACACCTCGTGAGCGAAGGACAATACAACATTGATGTAAATACTAATAAAAGAAATTATATTACGCAATGAGTAAAATAATGGGCAGTACATACACCAATCAATTGATATTATGGAAAATGTAGCATAAATCTCACGAGAATAAAAGTGAGATAAAAAATCCCTTACGAAAACTCGGCAGCCTAACGGCGCCACTTAAGACTTCCAAAATGGATTGATGAGAGAGAATAGAGTCACTCATCATATTGACATAAAAATTACAGTAAGATTAATTTAAAAGAACATCCCAATAACAAGAAATACGATCTTTAAAAGGAATGACATAAAAGAGTGTACTTAAAAAGAAAGAGAGGAGTAGGATCCCTTACCTCGAGTCCGACTTGACTCCATTGTTCTTTAACGTCCTGAATAATAAACATGAGTTAATTTCCACTTTATTAAGAACCTTTTTCTAGTTCATTATTCCTTTCAGATCACTTATTTCCATGTTATAAACATTATGTAATCATTTAAGTTAATAATGTTTGTTTTGTCGATATTTAGTTCCTAAGTTGAAAGTGGACTTCTTACAATTACATGTTGTTCGTGTGGTCAAATGTTCATTATATCCAGAATTATATTCATGATTTGGATATCATATATATCATATATATCCAGAATATACATGTATTTATAATATTACATAATCATTTAGAGATAAGAAATGAAATGCACCGTTCATGGAGACGGTAAGCCATACGTACGCATGAACGCTACATTAATTTCTATGTCATATTAATGGAATTAAAACTAAATGAGAGGAATGTATATTTTAATTCCTATATTATATTCATCATTTAGATGTATAATTCATCATATATATCCATTATATACATGTACTTATAATATTACATTACATTAGGGGATAAGAAATGAAATGCACCGTTCATGGAGACGGTAAGCCGTACGTACGCATGAATGCTACTTTCATTTCTATTTCATATTTTTATGGAATGGAAGGAAAAATTATATAGAGGTATATTATAATTCTAGTATAACATCATATATAATAACTTTAAATCCATACTTTATACATCCCCCATATGGCATTAACGAATCACATCACTTTGAGGGGGCGGTATTCCGCACTTCCTTAAATGAAGATATCGCGTTTACCCATAATGGAAACCATAATAGGTATTCCCAAAATGAAAAATACAGAATATTAAAAAAAATCATAAAAATATTATATATCATATATAAATATAGTGTCATCTTAATGGCCACCTTTTAAGGTGTTAAAAGAATGTTGAACAATCATCGTTTCGGGAGGCCGAAATTCACCATCCACGGAAACAATATGTTCTTTAACCATTATATGTAGGTGTGTGAAAGTGTAGCTCTAATAATTCGTATAAAAACATCCTAGTATATTGATGATACTGGAGTTGTTACAAAATAAATGAATAAAAAGAGTTTATGGGGTTGGAGAAGAAAAATAAAACAAAAGGACTCAAGTGAAGACATTACCTTAAAATCGGGTAACTCCCTTTGGTTTGAGGTCAAAGGCTTCCTTGGGAATACTTCTGCCCAAAGTGAGGCTTCAAGGAGTAATAGAGGGAATTGGAGAGACAAAATGGGCAGAGGTTGGCTGAGCCAAAGGCTTTGGGAGTGTGGGTATGGAGGTAGAGGTGGGGGCCTTTTATAAGAGGCGAGGAGGGGCACTCTTGGAAGGTAAAGAAAAGTCACACTATTTTAAAATGTTATTCGGATTTAAGAGGTCCCAAATTGATTTTTTCCGATGATAAGGTGATAAGGGTTCTAACTCCACTCATCCAATAGGTTTTGGAAATGTTTAGGTCTTAGATATTACATTATATTTCCATTTTATTTATAACATTAAATAATGAGGTCATCGCTGCATCATCATGAGGTCATAAATAATTTAATTTATTTACTGTCTACAAATTATAAAAAAACACTATGATATAGGAAATCGTTTTATCTTTCCAATGAATATTTATAGTCAAAAAGCGGATTTGTATAACCCCATGTAAAAATTGTTTTGTTAAAACATTTCATGTTTGTCTCATTTTTACTTTAACTTTAAATAAAAAGATATTAATGTCATTTTCCAACCAAAGTGGCTTCATGGGGTCCCCAAGTTGACCCATGGGTTTTCTTGTTCGGCCATGACACATCCAATGAGGTTAGAACATGTGTCAAGTTCATTTCATATTATTAAAAAATTATTTTTACCTTAAACTACACTAATTACATCTAATCGCAATTAAAAACTTAATAAGTTACTATTCACCAAAAAATTATTTTTATCCCATTGAACCACATTTTACTTCTTAATGACAACCATGTATGTCCGAATTTTGAAATTCAAAACACAAAGATGGAAAAATTTCATTTAAACGGAAAAATCAGTTTTTATAAGTACCACTTAGTGGTTTCACTATTCATCAAAAATTGAAGTTTTTCAGAAAAATCCAAAAAATTCACCCTAAACAATATTTGATATTCCGAATTCAAAAATGAAGTATATTTTACAAAAATTAAATCATATAATTCACATTAATTAATTTAATAATTAATTCCCGCTGTCAGAGCGAATAGCGTGTTTTTATGAAACAATATGTATCAAAAGATTGACACTAGTTTAAGTCTGATGTCAAAGTAAAATTAATTCCAACGACCACTATTGAATTTAATGGTAAAAATATATTCTAATTTCACTTTAAAACCAATTTAAAAGATAATCTAATCATATAAATAAATTACATTAAAAAGTGGGTTTGAATTAAAATACAACATTTTACACTATTCATTAAAAAATGAACTTTATCAGAAAGATACCAAAAATTTACACAAATTAAATTTTGATGTCCCAATTATTAAGAAGAGTTTTATTTGGTCCAAAAGGATGTATATGAGTGAACAAAACTATATTTAATGACGGTTCTCCATCAAAAGGCGATAAGTGAACCTTTAGTGAAAACTAGGGAATATACGCCTAAAATTGAATTCTTTCCGTATTTTATGCCTTTAGCTTTTATTGGATAAATGTAAAAACATGTAAAAACATATATAATCATATTTTAGTTATTTCTATACATTCCCGCAAATACAACTACTACATGTTAACTACCATTTAAAATAATATTATTTTATTATTAGAGTGCAACGTAAGATTCCCAAGAAACTCGTTGTTGCGTGTTGGGTACGCCATCGAGCATAGCATACCCTTTAAAGTCATATTAATATTTTATTCAAAAATATGGATAAATATGAAAATTTCATATTCTTTATTTACCTGGGGTGTTACATCCTTTCCCCCTCTTGGGAATTGCGTCCTCACAATTTTTAAAATTGATCTTGGAAACATCCTTGAAAGTCCCACATCGGAACAAGAGTCGGTAAAACAATCACTTTAAAATAAAAGAAGATAAGTACAGAGGCCACCCGAGTTAACCCATATGTAGAAAAACATGGACATGGAAGAAAAAGCAAAGGGTCATGTTCTTGAGGGAGAGTGATAGTAAACATGTCTAGGAGAAAGTTAACCATAAGAAAATCACAAACTTGTGATGGGTTAAACTGTATTCAATTCCCTAGTAGGAAAAGTTAATAGACAACCTTTTTGTTTTAAGTTACTTTTTATTGAGGAATTTATTCATAAGGAAACATAATCACTTATCATGTTGAATTTCAACTTTTACTAGATTCGTTAATCAAACTCATATTTTTTTCCAAAAGACGAGTATTTAGGGAGACTTGTTCCCATTAAGAGTACTGTAATAAACTTCTAGAGAATCACCTAATCCACCAAAGATAACTATATACATCCCATGTATATAGGCTTTACCCCAAACCAAAACCAAAAAGGTTAGTACAAGGTCAGATAATCCAGAAAAGTATAACCCTTTAAAAAGAAAATCTATGCTTAATCTCCAAAATTTGTCCAACAAAACCCAAAGTTCAACGAGGACCATCTGATAAACAATTTGTCCATAAAATTCTTCAATGTAAACCAATATAAGATTGAAACCCAAATATTTGAAGGATTTAGTCACATAGTCTTCCATGTTAAATCGTAACATTTATCTCCAAACAACATCAGTTGCTCCTAATGTCTCGTATTGAAAAGTAATTAACCTAATCACATATCCTCCATGATAGGTTAATCATTTTCATAAATAAACCAAAATCAACATACTCTTAATTCATAAAATCATATAACTAAAAAGAATCAGTCAAACTAACCAGGGGCTTTACGTAGTCCAGTGGTAGGCGATAAATACCAGTCGCACTTTGGTTGTGGGTTTGATTCCTGCAGCTTTGTCCGACGCGACGGGTTGTCACATGGTCTGCGTCTTTTCCTTTTTCCAAAACTATATAATTCTTAAATCATTCCCCAAAAGAGATAAAATCATCAAAAATGATCATAACATATTTTAACCTCAAGTTTATCTCATGCCTTTCATTTTCCAGCATATCATATAATAACCCATAATCACCTCAAAAGTAAGGATCATATAAAATCTAATGGTTACCTTTATAATTATTACCTGAACTTCCACATCGATTGGTCATCTCGTAAATGATGCATTACAGAACATACCAAGTTTCAAGTGGTTGATCAGGACTCCTTGATATTTGGTTTAGAACAACCACAAGTTTCCTCATTGAATCCTCCATTTTATCTAGTATCTAAATCAGAGAACCACCACAGTTTCCTTCAAACCTGTTATCTCTTTGGTGCCTGATAGATCCATCCATTCACTAAAAACAGAAATGTGAGTGTGAGTATATCAACAAAACCATCATGTACTAATGAGGAAGGTAAACACTAAGATATACTTACTCATTCAATTTATCTAAAACTAGGACTCTTTCTGAAATCCTAACCATTATGGTAATGTCACTTATGCTTAAAGAATACCCTAATCTCTAAAGTTATCTAATCCGACATTTGATAACATATATAAGGCCCCAGCCTTAAACCATACATAATCTTGAGTTATTACAAGATTACACATTGAGGATCTTTTTAGGTTTAGAGTTTTAGATAATTAGATCAGGAAACGTGCATTACATTCTACATTTCAACAAAGTGGTTACATAAAAGACAATATTCATTCCTCCCATCAATGGAAACATATTTAAAATAAAACACAAATTCTTTCTTGACACATCCTTGACACTATCATCACATCATGTACCCTTCCCTTGACCTGTGAAAAACATTTCAAAAACTTGGGATGAGCATAAAAAGCTTAGTAAGGGTTATAAAAATATGGAAAGGAAACATGAGTTCATATATACATAAGAATGAAATCATACTTTACACATAAAACATCGTCACTTTAACATACCTCATCAAACCATGAATAAATCATATAAATCATAAGACATAAAGGTAACTTGAGGCATTCATTACATTCTTACATAGGGAGTAACCCTCTTGGTTACGTTTGGAATACCCATCACAGTATATTCCCTAATCTCTTCGGAGAAACCATAACGTTTCACTCCTTCGCGTTACCCATTGCATTGGAGAGCTATATCGGGCTCACCCTCCCTTAGTTTATCACGGAACCACCCGTCTTCATAATAATGCCCAATAACCTCAACATAATTGTATCACATAAAACATGCATAAATAAAACATAACATTTCCACCTTTCTATCACAAGATATCAATACAACACATTGATATAAAAACATTATGAAAACCATTTTCAATACCAAAATAAAAGAAAAGTAAAACATGGTATTTATTTTTCTTTTAAAAAGAAAGTATGGCTTGTAGAGGAAGTCGAAACTCAAATAATGGTCACGGCGGCGGAGAAGTCATTGTAGCCGCATACGTACGACAAAAACATTCCATTTTGTCGTTTAATAAACACTCCATATAAAAAGATTCATTTTGAATAAACGTAAAAGTCAATGGGGTTTATAAACCGTATAAAAGAAGGTTGTGTATAAAACAGAATATACCTTAATGAAAGGAGATTGAAACGAAGTCCCTAACAAAGACGGTATCCTTGGTTTAAGGATAAATGAATTACATAATTATGTGTGAAAAACTAATACACCAAATATAAGTGGATATTAAGTGTAAAATAATCAAATTTCATTCACACATATTCAAAGGATGACATATTCAATAACTACATGTTGAACCCAAAGAAATCGAAATTGGGTTAAGAAGTTCCCTTGACAGCCTAACGACGTCACATCAAAATGAGTTGATGAGAGATAAAAAAAAGTATCTCATCACTTGGACATAAAATTTACAACAATAAGGATATATGAGAACATATCCCAACATAACAATAGGTAAATTAAAAGACCCAACAAAATAAGTCTTTTAAAAAGAGGAGGGTGAAAGGTTCCCTTACCGACATGGGTATCTTTCGAAACATATACCTCGTGAAAGAAGGACAATACAACATTGATGTAAATACTCATAAAAGAGAGTATATTACACAATGATTAAAATAATGGGCAGTACATACACCACTCAATGGAAATTATGGAAAATGTAGCATAAATCTCACAGGAATAAAAGTGAGATGAAAAATCCCTTACGAAAGCTCGGCAGCCTAACGACGCCACTTAAGACATCCAAAATGGATTGATGAGAGAGAATAGGGTCTCTAATCATATTATAATAAAAATTACAGTAATATTAATATAAAATAACATCCCAATAACAATAAGGATGATCTTTAAAAGGAATGACATAAAAGAGTGTACTTAAAAAGAAAGAGAGGAGTAGGATCCCTTACCTCAGGTCTGACTTGACTCGATCGTTCTTTAACGTCCTGAATAATAAACTTGAGTTAATTTACACTTTATTAAGACCCTTTTTCTTGTTCATTATTCCTTTTAGATCACTTATTTCCATGTTATAAACATTATGTAATCATTTATGTTAATAATGTTTGTTTTGTCGGTATTTGGTTCTTAAGTCGAAAGTGGACTTCTTACAATTACATGTTGTTCGTGTGGTCAAATGTTCATTATATCCATAATTATATTCATGATTTGGATATAATATATATCATATATATCCATAATATACATGTATTTATAATATTACATAATCATTTAGAGGTAAGAAATGAAATGCACCGTTCATGGTGACGGTAAGCTGTACGTACGTATGAACGCTTCTTTCATTTCTATGTCATATTAATGGAATTAAAACTAAATGAGAGGTGTGTATATTTTAATTCCAGAATTATATTCATCATTTAGATTTATCATTCATCATATATATCCATTATATACATGTACTTATAATAGTACATTACATTTGGGGATAAGAAATGAAATGCACCGTTCATGGAGACGGTAAGCCGTACGTATGCATGAACACTACTTTCATTTATATTTCATATTTTTATGGAATGGAAGAATAATTATATAGAGGTATATTTTAATTCCAGTATAACATCATATATAATAACTTTAAATCCATCCTTTATACGTCCCAAATATGGCATTAACGAATCACATCACTTTGAGGGGGCGGTAGTCCGCACTTCCTTAAATGAAGATATCGCGTTTACCCATAATGGAAACCATAATAGGTATGCCCAAAATGAAAAATAAAGAAGCTTAAGAAAAAAATAAACATATAATATATCATATATAAATATAGTGTCATATTAATGGCCACCTTTGAATGTGTTAAAAGAATGTTGAACAATCATCGTTTCGGGAGACCGAAATTCGCCATCCACGGAAACAGCATGTTCTTTAAACATTAGATGTAGGTGTGTTAAAGTGTAGCTCGAATAATTATTATAAAAACATCCTATTATATTTATTATACTGTAGTTGTTACAAAAGTAATGAATAAAAAGAGTTTAGGGGGTTGGAAAAGAAAAATAAAACAAAAGGACTCAAGTGAAGACATTACCTTAAAATCAGGTAACTCTCTTTGGTTTGAGCTCAAAGGATTCCCTCGGAATACTTCTGCCCAAATTGAGGCTTCAATGAGTAAGATAGGGAAGTGGAGAGACAAAATGGGCAGAGTTTGGTCGAGCCAAAGGCTTTGGTAGTGTGAGTATGGAGGTAGAGGTGGGGCCCTTTTATAAGAGGAGAGGAGGGGCACTCTTGGAAGGTAAAGAAAGGTCACTTTATTTTAAAAAAGAAATCGAATTTAAGAGGTCCCACATTGATGTGTTTCTAGGATAAGGTGATAAGGGTTCGAAATCAACTCATCCAATAGGTTTTGGACATGTGTAGGTCTTAGATGTTACATTATCTTTCAATTTTATTTAAAACGTTAAATAATGAGGTCATCACTGCATCATTATGATGTCATAAATAATTTAATTTATTTAATGTATAAAAATTATAAAAAAATACTATGATGTAGGAAATATTATTATCTTTCCAATGAATATTTATAGTAAAAAATATGATTTGTATAACTCCATGTAAAAAGTGTTTTGGTAAAACATTTCATGTTTGTCTCATTTTTACATGAATTTTAAATAAAAAGATATTAATGTCATTTTCCAACCAAAGTGGCTTCATGGGGTCCCCAAGTTGACCCATGGGTTTTCTTGGTCAGCCATGACACATCCAATGAGGTTAGGGCATGTTTCAAGTTCATTTCATATTATTAAAACATTATTTTTACCTTAAACTACACTAATTACCTCTAATCGTGATAAAAAACTTAATAAGTTACTATTCAATAAAAAATTATTTTTATCCCATTGAACCACATTTTACATCTTAATGAAAACCATGTATGTCGGAATTTTGAAATGAAAACACAAAGATAAAATTTCATTTAAACGGAAAAATCAGTTTTTATAAGTACCACTTAGTGGTTTCACTATTCATCAAAAATTGAAGTTTTTCAGAAAAATCCCAAAAATTCACCCTAAGCTATATTTGATATTCCAAATTCAAAAATTAAGTCTATTTTAAAAAATTCAAATCATATAATTCAAATTAATTAATTTAATAATTAATTCCCACTGTCAGAGCAAATAGCGTGTTGTTATGAAACAATATGTATCAAAAGATTGACACTGGTTTAAGTCTGATTTCAAAGTGAAATTAATTCCAACGACCACTATTGGATTTAATGGTAAAAATATTTTCTAATTTCACTTTAAAAACAATTCAAAAGATAATCTAATCATATAAATAAATTAGATTAAAAAGTGGTTTTGAATTAAAATACAACATTTTACACTATTCATTAAAAAAATGAACTTTATCAGAAAGATACAAAAAAATTACACAAAGTAAATTTTGATGTCCCAATTCTTAAGAAGAGTTTTATTTAGTCCAAAAGGATGTATATGAGTGAAAAATACTATATTTAATGACGGTTCTCCATCAAAAGGCGATAAGTGAACCTTTAGTGAAAACTAGGGCATAAATGCCTAAAATTGAATTCTTTCCGTATTTTATGACTTTATATTTTATTGGATAAATGTAAAAACATTTAAAAACATATATAATAATATTTTAGTTATCTCTATCCATTCCCGCCGATACAATGGCTACATGTTAACTACCATTTAAAATAATATTATTTTATTATTAGAGTGCAATGTAAGATTCCCAAGAAACTCGTTGTTGCGTGTTGGGTACGCCATCGAGCATAGCGTCCCATTTAAAGTCATATTAATATTTTATTCACAAATATGGATAAATATGAAAATGTCACATTCTTTATTTACCTGGGGTATTACATCCTTCCCCCCTTTTGGGAATTGCGTTCTCGCAATTTTTAAAATTGATCTTGGAAACATCCTTGAAAGTCCCACATCAAAACAACAGTTAGTAAAACAATCACTTTAAAATAAAAGGAGAAAAGTAAAGAGGTCACATGAGTTAACCCATATGTAGAAAAACATGGACTAGGAAGAAAAATCAAAGGGTCATGTTCTTGAGGGAGAGTGATAGTAAACATGTCTAGGAGAAAGTTAACCATAAGAAAATCACAAACTTGTGATGTGTTAAACGGTATTCGATTCCCTAGTAGGAAAAGTTAATAGACAACATTTTTGTTTTAATTTACTTTTTATTGAGGAATTTATTCATAAGGAAACATAATCACTTATCATGTTGACTTTCAACTTTTACTAGATTCCTTAATCAAACTCATATTTTTTTCCAAAAGATGAGTATTTAGGGAGACTTGTTCGCATTAAGAGTACTACAATCAACTTATAGAGAATCACCTAATCCACCAAAGGGAACTATATACATCCCATGTCTTCAGGCTTTAGCCAAAACCAAAACCAAAAAGGTTAGTACAAGGTCAGATAATCCAGAAAAGGATAACCCATTAAAAATAAAATCTATGCTTAATCTCCAAAATTTGTCCAACAAAACCCAAAGTTCAACGAGGACCATCTGATAAACAATTTGTCCATAAAATTCTTCAAAGTAAACCAATATAAGATTGAAACACAAATATTTTAAGGATTTAGTCACATAGTCTTCCAAGTTAAATCATAACATTTATCTCCAAACAACATCTGTTGCTCCTAAAGTCTCGTATTGAAAAGTAATTAACCTAATCACATATCCTCCATGATAGGTTAATAATTTTCATAAATAACCCAAAATCAACATACTCATAATTAATAAAATCATATAACTAAAAATAATCATTCAAACTAACCAGGGACTTCACGTAGTCCAGTGGTAGGCGATAAATACTAGTCACACTTTGGTTGTGGGTTTGATTCCTGCAGCTTTGTCCGACGCGACGGGTTGTCACACGGTCTGCGTGTTTTCCTTTTTCCAAAACTATATAATTCTTAAATCATTCCCCAAAAAGAGATAAAATCATCAAAAATGATCATAACATATTTTAACCTCAAGTTTATCTCATGCCTTTCATTTTCCAGCATATCTATAATAACCCATAATCACCTCAAAAGTAAGGATCATATAAACTCTAATGGTTACCTTTATAATTATTACCTGAACTTCCACATCGATTGGTCATCTCGTACATGATGCATTACAGAACATACCAAGGTTCATGTGGTTGATCATGACTCCTTGATATTTGGTTTAGAACAACCACGAGTTTCCTTATTGAATCCTCCATTTTATCTAGTATCTAAATTAGAGAACCACCATAGTTTCCTTCAAACCTGTTGTCTCTTTGGTGCCTACTATATCCATCCATTCACTAAAAACAGAAATGTCAATGTGAGTATATCAACAAAAACATCATGTACTAATGAGGAAGGTAAACACTAAGATATAATTACTCATTCACATTATCTAAAACTAGGACTCTTTCTGAAATCCTAACCATTATGGTAATGTCACTTATTCTTAAAGAATACCCTAACCTCTAAAGTTATCTAAACCGACCTTTGATACCAACTATAAGGCCCCAGCCTTAAACCTTACTTAATCTTGGGTTATTACCAGATTAGACATTGAGGATCCTTTTAGGTTTAGAGTTTTAGAGAATTAGATCAGGAAACTTGTATTACATTCCACATTTAAGCAAAGTGGTTACATAAAAGACAATATTCATTCTTCCCATCAACTGAAACATATTTAAAATAAAACACGAATTCTTTCATGACACATCCTTGACACTATCATCACATCATGTACCTTTCCCTTGACCTGTGAAAAACATTTCAAAAACTTGGGATGAGCATAAGAAGCTCCGTAAGTGTTATAAAAATATGGAAAGGAAACATGAGTTCATATATACATAAGAATGAAATCATACTTTACCCATAAAACATAGGCACTTTAACATACCTCATCAAACCATGAATAAATCATAGAAATCATAAGACATAAAGGTAACTTGAGGCATTCATAACATTATTACGTAGGGAGTAACCCTCTTGGTTACGTTTGGAATACCCATCACAGTATATTACCTAAATCTCTTCGTAGAAACCTTAACGTTTCACTCCTTCGCGTTACCCAATGCATTGGAGAGCTATATCGGGCTCACCCGCCCTTAGTTTATCACAGAACCACCCGTCTTCATAATAATGCCCAAGAACCTCAACATAATTGTATCACATAAAACATTCATAAATAAAACATAACATTTGCACCTTTCAATCACAAGATATCAATACAACACATTGATATAAAAACATTATGAAAACCATTTTCAATACCAAAATAAAAGAAAAGTAAAACATGGTATTTATTTTTCTTTTAAAAAGAAGGTATAACTTGTAGGGGAAGCCGAAACTCAAATAATGGTCACGGCGGCGGAGAATTCGTTGTCACCGCATACGTACGACAAAAACATTCCATTTTGTCATTTAATAAACACTGCGTATAAAAAGATTCCTTTTGAATAATCGTTAAAGTCAAAGGGGTTTATACACTGTATAAAAGATGGTTGTGTATAAAAAATAATATGCCTCAATGAAAGGAGATTGAGACGAAGTCCCTTACAAAGAAGGTATCCTTTGTTTAAGGATAAATCAATTACATAATTAAGTGTGACAAATGAATACACCAAATATAAGTGGATATTAAGTGTAAAATAATCAAATATCATTCACACATATTCAAAGGATGACATATTCAATAACTACATGTTGAACCCAAAGAAATCGAAATTGGGTTAAGAAGTTCCCTTGACAGCCTAACGGCGTCACATCAAAATGAGTTGATGAGAGATAAAAAAAAGTATCTCATCACTTGGACATAAAATTTACAACAATAAGGATATATGAGAACATATCCCAACATAACAATATGTAAATTAAAATACCCATCAAAAGAAGTCTTTTAAAAAGAGGAGGGTGAAATGTTCCCTTACCGACATGGGTATCTTTCAAAACATACACCTCGTGAAAGAAGGACAATACAACATTGATGTAAATACTCATAAAAGAAATTATATTACACAATGAGTAAAATAATGGGCAGTACATACACCACTCAATGGAAATTATGGAAAATGTAGCCTAAATATCACAGGAATAAAAGTGAGATGAAAAATCCCTTACGAAAACTCGGCAGCCTAACGGCGCCACATAAGACATCCAAAATGGAATGATGAGAGTGAATAGGGTCTCTCATCATATTAACATAAAAATTATAGTAAGATTAATATAAAATAACATCCCAATGACAATAAATATGAGCTTTAAAAGGAATGACATAAAAGAGTGTACTTAAAAAGAAAGAGAGGAGTAGGACCCCTTACCTCGGGTCCGACTTGACTCGATCGTTCTTTAACGTCCTGAATAATAAACATGAGTTAATTTACACTATATTAAGAACCTTTTTCTAGTTAATTATTCCTTTTAGATCACTTATTTTCATGTTATAAAAATTATGTAATCATTTAATTTAATAATGTTTGTTTTGTCGATATTTGGTTCTTAAGTCGAAAGTGGACTTCTTACAATTACATGTTGTTCGTGTGGTCAAATGTTCATTATATCCAGAATTATATTCATGATTTGGATATCATATATATAATATATATCCATAATATACATGTATTTATAATATTACATAATCATTTAGAGGTAAGAAATGAAATACATCGTTCATGGAGACGGTAAGCCGTACGTATGCATGAACGCTGATTTCATTTCTATGTCATATTAATGGAATTAAAAATAAATGAGAGTTATGTATATTATAATTCCAGAATTATATTTATCATTTAGATGTATCATTCATCATATATATCCATTATATACATGTACTTATAATAGTACATTACATTTGTGGATAAGAAATGAAATGCACCGTTCATTGAGACGGTAAGCTGTACATACGCATGAACGCTACTTTCATTTCTATTTCATATTTTTATGGAATGGAAGAATAATGATATAGAGGTATATTATAATTCCAGTATAAAATCATATATAATAACTTTAAATCCATCCTTTATACGTCCCACATATGGCATTAACGAATCACATCACTTTGAGGGGGCGGTAGTCTGCACTTCCTTAAATGAAGATATCACGTTTACCCATAATTGAAACCATAATTGGTATGACCAAAATGAAAAATACAGATGATTAAGTAAAACATAAACATATTATATATCATATATAAATATAGTGTCATCTTAATGGACACCTTTTAAGGTGTTCAAAGAATGTTGAACAATCATCGTTTCGGGAGGCCGAAATTCGCCATCCACGGAAACAATATGTTCTTTAACCATTAGATGTAGGTGTGTGAATGTGTAGCTCGAATAATTCTTATAAAAACATCCTATTATATTTATTATACTGGAGTTGTTACAAAAGAAATGAATAAAAAGAGTTTAGGTTGTTGGAGAAGCAAAATAAAACAAAAGGACCCGAGTGAAGACATTACCTTAAAATCGGGTAACTTCCTTTGGTTTGAGCTCAAAGGATTCCTTGTGAATAATTCTGCCAAAAGTGAGGCTTCAATGAGTAAGAGAGGGAAGTGGAGAGAAAAAATGGGCAGAGGTTGGCCTATCCAAAGGCATTGGGAGTGTGGGTAAGGAGGTAGAGGAGGGGGACTTTTATAAGAGGAGAGGAGGGTCACTCTTGGAAGGTAAAGAAAAGTCACTTTATTTTAAAATGGTACTCGGATTTAAGAGGTCCCACATTGTTTTGTTTCGAGGATAAAGTGATAAGGGTTTTAAATCCACTCATCCAATAGGTTTTGGACATGTGTAGGTCTTATATATTACATTATCTTTCCATTTTAATTAAAACGTTAAATAATGGGGTCATCGCTGCATCATCATGATGTCATAAATAATTTAATTTATTTAATGTCTAAAAATTATAAAACAAATAATATGATGTATGAAATCTTTTTATCTTTCCAATGAATATTTATAGTCAAAAGATGATTTGTATAACCCCAGGTAAAAATTATTTTGGTAAAACATTTCATGTTTGTCTCATTTTTACTTTAACATTAAATAAAAAGATATTAATGTCATTTTCCAACCCAAGTGGGTTCATTGGGTCCCCAAGTTGACCCATGGGTTGTCTTGGTCGGCCATGACACATTAAATGAGGTTATGACATGTGTCAAGTTCATTTCATATTATTAAAACATTATTTTTACCTTAAACTACACTAATTACCTCTAATCGCGATTAAAAACTTAATAAGTTACTATTCACCAAAAAATTATTTTTACCCCATTGAACCACATTTTACTTCTTAATGACAACCATGTATGTCGGATTTTTGAAATGCAAAACACAAAGATGGAAAAATTTCATTTAAACCGAAAAATCGGTTTTTATAAGTACCACTTAGTGGTTTCACTATTCATCAAAAATTGATGTTTTTCAGAAAAATCTCAAAAATTCACCCTAAGATATATTTGATATTCCGAATTAAAAAATGAAGTCTATTTTAAAAAATTAAAATCATATAAGTCAAATTAATTAATTTAATAATAAATTTCCGCTCTCAGAGCAAATAGCGTGTTTTTATGAAACAATATGTATCCAAAGATTTGCACTAGTTTATGTCTGATTTCAAAGTGAAATTATTTCCAACGACCAATATTGGATTTAATGGTAAAAATATATTTTAATTTCACTTTAAAAGCAATTCAAAAGATAATCTAATCATATAAATAAATTAGATTAAAAAGAGGTTTTGAATTAAAATACAACATTTTACACTATTCATTAAAAAATGGACTTTATCAGAAAGATACCAAAAATTTACACAAAGTAAATTTTGATGTCCCAATTCTTAAGAAGAGTTTTATTTGGTCCAAAAGGATGTATATGAGTGAACAATACTATATTTAATGACGGTTCTCCATCAAAAGGCGATAAGTGAACCTTTAGTGAAAACTAGGGCATGTACGCCTAAAATTGAATTATTTCCATATTTTATGCCTTTATCTTTTATTGGATAAATGTAAAAACATTTAAAAAAATATATAATCATATTTTAGTTATTTCTATCCATTCCGGCCAATACAACGGCTACATGTTAACTACCATTTAAAAAAAAATATTATTTTATTATTAGAGTGCAATGTAAGATTCCCAATAAACTTGTTGTTGCGTGTTGGGTACGCCATCGAGCATAGCGTCCCATTTAAAGTCATATTAATATTTTATTTACAAATATGGATAAATTTGAAAAGATCATATTCTTTATTTACCTGGGGTGTTACAGCCTGATCCAGTCGAGGAAGGTGGAGGCAGAATGGCGTGTCGTCGTTCACCACTAGATGAGGCCGCAGCTCGAGGCCACATCAGGTGGAGAGCGGCGCGGCCCTCGCGCCATGCCTTGTTGATGGACCCCTGGTCGGATTAAATAGATAAATGTTACACGGTGGTGCTGCGCCCCACCGGTTGGCCGAAAATGGCCCCGCACCCACGGGTCCAACTGAGAAGATTAGTCCACGTTTGGGTTGATCGGGCCGGACACGGGCCGGACCCCCCAGCTGATAGGGACGAACCCACAGCCTAGTAGGCCAATGCGGTTGAGCCGATCCCCCCCTCCCCCCCCCCCCGATGGGTCGGGCCAACCGCATCCCGGGCCTGTGAACCAATCCTGGCCAACCATAATAGGCTGAAGCCAGTAAATCGGGCCGTCCCTTAGTGGGATAGGCCCAAGCGGGGTTATGTAGACCCTGAGACCCATTGCATCGGGTCGGTCTGACAGAGTCAGACCGAGCACACACCCAACTGGTCCCCGAATAAATAAATGCCCGTAACTGAGAAATCGAGTGTCTAATTGATACATCGTTAGTGGTGGTGGGGCCCATTTTGGGAAGAGGTCTCTTTGGCATATTCTGGTAGGCCCGACTGAGCCGGGCCGGGATGAGGTGCGATCACCCTTGTTCCACTATAATGGGTGTAACTACAGACCGGGCATTTGATTGACATGTAGTCTTTGGAATTGAGATCCTTGGGTCAATATGGTCCTTTGGGTTTACTGCACTTGAGTTTTAGATATAGTTGGAGTACAGTCAGGTTGTATCGAACTCGAATCCAACTGGGCCCCCATAACTAAAACACTTATAACTCACAGACCAGGCATCCGGTTGACGCACCGTCTGCCACGTTAGAACCATTATGACATGGAGGTACTTTGGGTTACTCCTTTTTAGAGATTAGTGGTGGTCAATTTATGACTAATATCTCTATGGGATGATTCTATGGAACATTAGAATACCAGTTGAGAGGAATCATGTGGATGGCTTTAACGTGAAGATATAACATCGATCCTGTGTGGCTCAACATCTATCGATCATGTGTGGGTCAAAACTATCGATCTTATGTGGGACATAATCTATTAGATCCAATGTAGGTCAGTTCTTAGTGATCCTTTTGGGGTCATCACATAGTGATCATGTGAGGGTTAGATCTTGTATGGGTTAGTGGGGGTTAGTACCAATCGATCATGAGTGTGTCAGCAATAGTGCTTCCTAACAGAATAAGATGATCTAGCTTACTATTAATCTTCTGTAATTCTGTACAGAAGTTATACCGGGTGTGAGCTGATTATTTTACCTTTGTGGTGTTACCTATGTGTTACTTCTATCTCCATGGTGTTACCTATGTGGTACTTCTACCTTTATGGTGTTACCTTTCGGTGTTACCTTCACGGTGTTATCTTCATAGTGTTACATGTGTGGTACTTCTATCTTCATGGTGTAATCAATGTGGTACTTCTACCTTTGTGGTGTTATCATCATGGTGTCACCTATGTGGTACTTCTACCTTTGTGGTGTTATCTTCGTGGTGTTACATATGAGGAACTTTTATCTTCGTGTGTTACCTATGTGGGACTTCTATCTTTATGGTGTTATATGTTTGGTACTTCTACATTCATGGTGGTACCTTTGTGGTATTCTTCCCTCATGTACGTGATGAGTATATCTTGATAACTTAGGTATTCTTCCCTCATGTATGTGATGAGTACATTTCTAATGTAAAAATAGAATTATGTAGGTATCTTGTTTTCCATGACTACTAAACATATCGATCCTTTATAGTGTGATCCATTGTATCTTCTTATAATTTAATAAGTAATATCCAAAGTTGTGACACCGGATTTGATGTTTCTATAATATACCACATTATAATTTCTATGTAAATGAAATATTATCCCCGTGAACTCTTATAAATTAATCCCATTCGGAATTTAATAAGAAAACTTCTCATTCCCACATTTTTCATTTTAGATTTTACAACTAGATTTCTCCTTTCATGATTCTTTTATTAATTATAGGTTCAGTTTAACTAATGGTGATTCTCAATGGTTAATAAAATCGAACGTATTTTTTATATGTCAAAACATTATTCTTTTCCATTTATTATCACCTTTTAATTTATGCACTTTTAAAGGATTTAGTAATCCATGGTATAAAATAATTCATGGTATATAATTCTTAATAACATGTACTTTTATTATAGTATATCATTATAAATTAATAATGCATTTCTATTTCGATCCTTATCTTTTTTTAATTATTCTATACTCAAGTCCAATTATTTCACAAGAAAAGAAAATAATATTATGATTGAAAGAAATATAGTTTAAGGAAATAATTTTTTTACTAAAACATGGGGTTTGACACTTGTGACTATGAATTCCAAGATTCAAAAACAACATAATACCATAAATATTACAATACAACAAAAAACCTAAAAGTTTTATATTAGGAGTAAGCTATGAATGAGATGTATAATGCCTTGATGGGTCTCTTTCAGTGGAAAATTGATGAAATAACATTAGTCGAAACTCATGTTCTTAATATGATTAGGTATGTTAATTATATAATGATATGGGGGTTATCTCTTAAAATTGATCTTATGAAGGACTTTATGTAATTTCCATGATCCACAATTTTGAATCCAGCACTAAAAAAATATAGTTTACCAAAAAGAATTCATACAAATTTAGACACCCTATAACGTATCCACCCTATAATCATATGATTAATAGTGAATAATATATCATGTTCATACCCAATAAATTATGGGTTTAGAGTTTTATATGAATAAGAAACATGTTATATAGTAAAAAAAATTGTTTTTCAATTAAAATTGTATTATATTTCCACCAAATAAAAACTCTTTAATAATACAAAACTATACTTTATCATGTACCAAAAAATTCACCACACATGGTACCCTTTTGGACACATCATACACCATAATCATATTCATTTAATTGGGGAATATAAATGATATAAAGGGTGAGATAAAATACAAATAATGAATAAGAATAATAGGTAATAATAAAATATCACAAGTGCGAATTAAAAAAACATTTGGGTATAATAACATTATCAATATATATGAACACATCATAATAAAATCAAAAATAATAAAATATGGACACTAATCCCTGAATCATAACATAAGAATTTTTTCATAAAGAATTATATATCATCTAATCAAATCATAATAATGTTTAAAAAACACAAAAACATAACATCATAAACAAAAGTCAAGGATCACTACAAAGAACCCATAACATAACATGCTTAACTTATTTTGCGTGCACCATACAGGGTATCTCATGAGATGAAAAAATCACCCAATGAATTGGGGTATGTATAATTATAGGCCCACCCATAAGATTATAATATGTACATATATATGTGTTCCATAGAAGGAAATCATTCAGAATTATTAAGCACAAGAAATACCCATGAAAGGGTAATATGTTACATTATATTATCTAAAATATAACCAAATGATATATCATAATGATTCCCTAGATAATAATTAATTAAATGTTTTTGAAGGTCCATATTTGAATATAGAGGTGTAGTTATTAAATAATAAGTTTAAATGAATAAATTTTATGATAAATGAGTGTAAAAGTTGGTATAAAATTTGACTGCTTTAGAAATGTTTTAAGGAATGAGTAAAGAGACTCTTAAGAAGGTGAGAAAAGGTTGGTTAACATAAACCCTATAATACACCAGAATTGTTGTCTACAAATTATTTATTATATAAAAAAAGGATTGAAAAAAATATTAAAATATTGAATCATGAAAAGGAATAATGAATGAGAAGGTTCCCTTTAAATATATTTTTTAATGAAATATTGATAAGGGAACTTTAATAACATGTATAACACCAATAATTAAATAAAAATAAACTAGGTATATATTCAAGAAATATATATTTACAGGATAACTAAAAGAGAATATTAGAGAGGCAGTGTGATGTATAAAGAGAATTTTTAGCCTAGAAGAAAAAATGTGTCTTAGAAGTACCCATACTACGTTATTTTTCATGATGTAAAAATAAATTGAAAAAAAGATTATGAGAATTAAATGTAAATCAATAAAAAATAGGGAATAAATTATAATAAAATATTTTTTATATATTAAACTAAACCTAAAATAATATACTTACTGAAGAAAGTTCACTAATCAATGAAAAGAGTTTTATCAAAAACATAATTACGACCTTAGTAATGCATGAATAAAAAAATGGAGACTAAGAAATGGATCTTATAATCTCATGAAACAAAATATATTTGTCATATATTAAGATAATAGTTAATTTTTTACATCACATAAAATAAAACATGGTTCATAATAAGAAGCATATCCCAAGGAATAGAAATTGAGACAAAGAGCCCTTACTTTAAATTCTCTCTTTCTTGGAAGTACTCAATCATATTGAAAAACAATAATAGACTTATTAAGAATATCTCTAAGAAACTAATTCATATTTATTACATTTTATTTTAATTCTAATGTATTCATTTTTTACATAGTTATTTTTTATTTTTATTTTATGTTATTCGTTGATTATTAGTACTTTCAACCATTCCTTTTCAATTTCAACAAAAACATTTAACAAATCATATCATGTCTAGAGTTTATTGTAATGAACCAACCCTAGTCAACTTGAAAATACACCTAGGAGAACCTATAACAATGGTGAGGTTCAATAAGATAATGGAAAACAAGTCTCATATAAAACAAAACAAGACCTACAACCAGAGTACAACATTGAAGAAAAAGAGATACTTCCTAGATTCACAAAATCCTTGAAAAATCAAATAAAAAAGAATGTATAAAATGATAAGACCATAGAGTCCCCATGTGATCAAATGTCACCTAAAAAAATCCTTCTAGGAAGGAAATGCGGAAAAGAGAAGTCAGTGTGCTACATAATTCTCTTCCCTTTACCTATGTCATACAAAACAATGTCTATAACTTACTAACCAAAACCGTGGAGTTTTAGGACAAATACAAGTAGGATACCCCAAAATAGTCTATATAAATTATAATATCAAAAATTCTATATTTTTATCTTTAAATCCAATATAGTTGTACAAAGCATTTCCATAAAACAAAACTACTGGTAAGTCATCCCTTGGGTTTTCATAAAATACATTCATATTCTCAAAACAAAAAATATGAAAAGTATAAGTGTTAAAGACTGAGATAATAATAAATAAAATCCATTAATATTCCTTAAGGTAAACATGTGAGAGAAAACCATGTCCATTCCATCATGTGAAATAACATGATAAAATAAAAATGACCAATCCGTCATGTAAAAGAAAATGAGAAAATAAACATGACCAATAAATTATGTGAAATCAACTAAAAACAACACAGAACACCATTTGGGCTCTATCCTAATGGTATACATACATGAAATAAAACATATCTCTAATATAGGCCAATGATTAATCCAACTAGTATATCCTATAGTGGAATTATGCGCACTAAAGAGAAAGCAAACCTTAAGTGGCATTACACACACTACGAGAGACGTGTTTATTCCCAACACACCCAAGGTTAAAAGCATACAATGTTTTTCCGAATATATATAAAAACCATTAAAAAAATTATAAAAAACATTAAAATAAATTCTCATCCACTTAAGTGTTTGAAAAACTATTTCCAAACCAAAAAAACTATAAATTATTTTTAATCAAACACTATGTGTGCTCAAATCCTTTTTAAAGAAACCCCCTTTTAAAAACATGATTTTATTCCCAAAAAACCATTTAAATAACTAGTAATTTGAATTAAATTTTTATAAAAAAGTCAATAATAATAATAATAATAATAATAATAAATTCATAGAATTATCACTTTATATAGAAACACCTACCTCAAGAACATATGAATATTTAACAACATTCAAAAAATGGATAACGAGGAAAAGTAGCTCAGATCCTCATGATCCTAGATCCATAATAAACAAATAAATCCTCCATAAAAACCATTATATCCAATATAAAAATCTGAATTTGGTTCCAATGAGACATGAAGAGAAGATATCTAGAAAGGATCTACAAAGAAAATGGTAAAATGAATAACAAATGCAACCAATGTCAAGATGATCCATCGCGATTAAAGAATATACATGAATAATCCCAAGGGAGAATCTTCTAGAGTGTTGGGGAAGGTTTAGGATGAGACTAATAATGGTTATGAGGAAATTATATTTAAAAATAATTAAGGGAAGATTTGTAATTTGAAACTTTTAATGGTTGATAAGGATGCACATGGTTAGGTAGCATAGTTAGGAAAAACATGCTCTAATCATGCATGAAAACTATATCTTTAATATAAATGCCACATGGTCACATAAGAAAAGCCATGTGGTTTGGAAAAACCATGATGAAACCATTTTAAGCCCATATAATATCAACTGGACCATAAAATGTACTACCTAGTGATCCCCATCATTTGGGTAACCATTATCATATTATAAAAAATACCCCTATAAAAACATAGAGCCATACTACATCGTTACCTCTTAGTTAGTACTAACCATCTTCCAAAGTTGTTCCTTTCCTTACTTCTCCAAAAATATCCATATTAAACCCCCATTCCCTTAATACCTCTAGAACTAATTCAAAGACAACCCATGCTTCAATTAAAGTATACCTAAGATCCTGTGGGTGTTACTATTCTCCTAACCATGAAATATTTCTCTGCCTAAAAAGTGTTCAAGAATCCAAAGTTGAAAAAATTAAAGGTCTTTGCTACATGATCAACATTTTTTACTCCCAAATCATGTGGTTTTCCTATTATCACTACCATAATATCCAAAACAATGGATTAGTTTCATCGTGTAGTACCTTATCTTGGGGATCCACAATCTAAACTGGTTTCTCTAAAACGGTGGTATTGGAATCAAGATAAATATCCTTCCATTCAATCACATGGTAAGGATTATTATGATACCTCCTAAGCCCAGAAACAGAAATCACATTCTGAATTAAAGTAATGTGTGATGGTAATTATAATCTATATTCCACCTTTCCAAGTCATTCCATGATCTCAAAGGGTCCAAAAATCCTTGATGCCAAATTAACCTACTTACCCAACTAATTATGTACCAATTGAGGTGAAACTCTAAGAGAAACCCGATCAACGACCTCAAAATATATTTTTTGACAATGACAATCCATATAATATTTCTTAGGGATCTATTCCATGATCAACCTTTTATAGATCAACTTTACCTTTTCTATTATCTCTTGAATGAGACATAGTCTAAATAAGGACCACTCTCCCAAATATTCCCAACAAAAGGGATATCTACATGCATGCATATAAAAAACTTCAAAGGGAGCTATATTTATTTTATCATGATAACTATTTATATAATAAAATTGTACCAGAGGAAAATTATTTTCCTAAGATCCCACAAAATCAAGCAGACAAGCATGAATCATATCCTAAAAAACCTACATAGCTCTCTTAGCCTATCCATCCATTTGTGAATAATAATCCATGATAAAGTTTAACTAGTAACCCATCACATCCCATAAAACATTCCAAAAACTATATGTTTACCTTAGTTCCCTATCATAAAAACCATAGAGGGAACCCCACAATGTATCAAAATCTATAAGATGTACACAAATATGACACATTATACCTTCATAATTACCTTAATAAGTATGAAATGGGTAGATTTAAATTTTCAATCAATGATCAACCAAATAAAATCCTTCCCACTAGGTTTCCATCGAAAACCAAATACAATTTCAATGGATATATCATCCCAATTCCATGCTAGAATGGGAAAAGTTTGTAAAAAACTAATAGGTATTAGGTGTTCAACTTTAATTTTAGGAAAAGTGAGACATTGTGATACAAAATATACAATCAACCACCTCATCCCTAGCTAAAAATACAAAAGTATAAATCCATGATACATCATGGCAGCCCAAGGGTTTACAGACCAACATGACCAATGTCTGTTGTCCATCAAATCCTTCCTAAGAGAAATCAAAACAACCAATCTTCGACAAATGCACAAAGCTCCACATTGAGTCTAAGACCACTCCACTGAGGTCTCCCCACTATAAATTATTTTAACTAAGCATTGAAACACCTTTTATTCCACCTTGTTGATCCATAATTGCTCCTCAAAATATGTATCAGATTTCATAGAAGCCTAGAAAACCAGTCCCCCAACCTCTTCCACTCCCATTCTCATCTTAGAAAACAATCTTAAGATAGAAAAATCGTCAACTAATTTCATCATGGCTTGTGTCAGTAATCTCATGCTCAATACATCAGAAACAAGATTCAATTTCCTAGTAGTTTATGGAATTTCGAAAGAAAATGTATGAAGATAATCCACATATCTTATATATCTTAAATTCATATCCCTATAATAAAAAACATGTTTTAGGTTATTATGATCAGAATACACTGTAAATCACAACCCAAAGAGATAGTGATGGCATATTGTGAGTGAATTCATAACTACCACCAAATCATGATTATGGGTAGGGTGGTTATTTTCAGTTGGTTATAACTGCAAAGATCCACATGCCACCACCCATTTCCCTTACATAAAGACACATCCCAACCCTATTCAAGAAGCATCACAAAAACATCATAACCCAAAACCTCTTTTAGAAGTGTCAAAACTACTGCTGATGTCAACAACACCTTTAGATCCTAAAAATAACTCTAACATTTGTCATTCCATTAAAACATTAAACCCTTACAGTTTAAATCTATCTTTAAATATGTGAGCTTGGATAAATAATTTTCCAAACCATATATATTAACCTGCTAATACTAAGAATCTATCGATCTCAAACCCATTCATGGGTTTCTCCTAAGACATAATAGACTATATTATCTTAAGATATAATGATTCACTCCACTCAGATATTACATTCCCATAAAATTTCAATTCTTGGATAAAAAAATCACATTTGGAAATCTTACCATACATATGATCTTACCCAAACATTATAATAATGATATCCAAATGGTCCATGTGTTCCACCTCTGATTAGACTGAACAAAAATATTATCCATGAACACTAAAAAAATTACAAGATCCTATGAATGATCTGGTTCATCAATTCTATAAACACCACTGGAGAATTGTGTTACCAAATAGAATAATTAGAAACTTGAAATTCGCATTCTGAATATTAAAAACAATCCTAGGTATATCCTCCTCTCAGATTATCAACTGGATGTATTCCAAAGGAAGGTCAATATTTGAATACCAACATTCCCCTCTAATCTTGTAAAAGAGATAATTAATCTTAGGAAAGGGATATCAATTCGTAATGGTGTACCGATTTAACTTATGATAATCTATTAAAAGTATTAGAATCTCGCCCACTTTTTTAGAGAATAGGATGAGTTTTGCCCATGGTGACAAGCTGGGATGAATAATTCTCTTAGCCTCATAGTACTCAAGATGGGATTCATGTTCCACCAACTTAGTAGGTGCCATTAGATAATATGGAATAGAAATGGGAATTGTACTAGGGAGAAAATTAATAATAAAATCAACCTATCCCTATTTTGGTAAACAAGAAAAATAATATAGATAGATCGAGAGGTATGCACACACCTCCATATGAATAGGACTACCCAAACAAGGTCCAATGTCATCAAAAAAGACTATGAAAATTTGAACAATGTTACCCCATCATAATGAATAACATTCCCTTTACTACTTAATCTAGGGTCCCACTCCCCCTAAAAAACATGAGTGACCCCATCAGAAGATAAAAATAAACCCAATCATGATAATAGACTATTTAGTTCTTTACACTGATCATCCAATCCATTCCAAGTAGCAGGTCAGATATGTCAATATAAAGAACTAAAAATTATTGTATCACCTCATATTCTTCTATAACCACCTGATATGCATGACACTTGGAAACATATTTGTACAACTTTCCCGATGATTTGGAATGGACCAATAAGTAATACATACGTTACCAATGTATTCCTAAATTTTTAGCTAACTTTAAAGATATAACTGAATGAGTAGTACCTATATCAAATATTTCTAGCACCATTAAAGAAAAAATAAGCACCATATCAATAACAATAGTTGGACCTGCATTAGATTTCTCCAGTGCACACTACACGACATAAATCCATCTTAACATAGCCACATGATCTACCCCCTTAGAAATAGGATTAGAACTGCCACCCTTAGAAGCATCAGTATGAAGTTGTGAACCCTTTTTTTGAATGTATCTTTCCGTAATGTCCTATGATATCATTTTATAAAAATTCCACTAATGTTTTGGTAATACGCAATGAGGATAAGTCCGTGGACCCTCTACCCATTAGGCCTGGTATGAACATGCATTACAAACTGATAGTAGAAAAACTACAACTATCTTAAACAATCCCCTGAAACTAGTCCTGAGGAAAAGTGACAACCCTTTCACTTCCTTTTCTTGGAATAAGAGGCACCCTAGATAAAAATTTCACAGACTGAATCTCGAGACAAACCGATATTTCTAGCTATGATATCCAATTCCAAAGCTTCATTGTTTACTACCTATATTAAGGTTAGAAACCACATGATAATAAACATCAAACAAATATCTATCCTCAATCTCAACTAGAAACTCTGATCCTTTAGGCATTTATTAGTGACAAGTTTGGATTCCAAATGCACCAACTCAACATAATGTGAGGAATACTCCATATAAGTACGCTCCACTTTCTACATGGTCAGAAACAGATTGGTATTCACCGCATGTAACATATTTGGGTAAAATGTAAGATTTAATATTTTCGTTAAATATGTCCAGGTAAGATACTTATGTAACATAGCTTGCACAATGTAATCCAACCATCTTTATACTAATCCCCAGAGCATGTACATGGAAAAACCTACCTTAGAGTCCATAGGAGTCTTCAAAAAGTTGAAGATCCTCTCAATCCTCTTACACCAATCCTAAAATTACTAGGGACCTTTATCACCATAGAATATGTGTGGATGTTTCTTAGTGATTTCAAATACATGATCCACCACATGTCCAATGTTACCAACACCTAGTTGACCTAAATTCTGAATTGTATAGATTACAGCTTCAACCAAATATGGATCTGCTAGAGTATTCACCTAAAAATACTCTCTCATAGCTTTGCCTCTCAGATTTGGAACAACGCTTCTTGGAGGCATTTAATATTACCAAAAATAAAACATCCTATAAAATTTAGAACATAACACAAAATATTTGGACCAATTTCATGAATTTACATCCATGCTTTAAAAAAACAATAATTTAACGAAATTACTAAATACAAGAATGAAAAAAATATGTAAGAAGTAATAGGTATATTTTAATAAAATTACCTTTCATTTCAATCAAATGAAATTAAACACAAAGACTCATAACAGCTACAAATTTACTGACAACCCATGGTAACTT
Organism: Viscum album; assembly: GCA_963277665.1. NCBI lineage: Eukaryota > Viridiplantae > Streptophyta > Magnoliopsida > Santalales > Viscaceae > Viscum > Viscum album. The sequence goes on along the minus strand of OY728134.1, from coordinate 864,334,438 downwards.
GAGTTTAGACATGGAAGTGAGCTGTCCAGGCTCCCTCCCACAATTTTACTCAAATTTCAGTGGTCCTAAATCTTGTACACCCATGACATAGAACCAATATCATACACTGTTAACACCGTTCAATATGAGTATCCCTATGATATAATTCAACAATGAACGAACACGAGTCCACTAGACAAGCCACCTAAGCTAACCCATCACTGTGGAAAAATGCAATAAGATAATGTGAAAACAATTCTTATATAAAATAAAACAAGACATACGAACAGAGTACAACATGGAATAAAATGAGATACATCCAAGATTAAAAAAATCTAGGATAAACCAGGTAAACCATAATGTATCATAATACAATAAAACAAATCCACTTGTTTCTAACTATTAAATCAAAACCACCCCTCTACGAAGGCAGTGGTGAAATGTGAAGTTGACACACTACATAATGTCATTTTCTTTTCTTGAGTCCTATAAAGCAACATCTATAACCACACATGGGGAAAATTAGGGTGTGAGCACAAATACTAGTAGGATACCACCAAAAAGTTTAAACAAACTATAATATCAATAATAAAATAGTTATAGATTCTAAAAAATATATTTTTACAAAGAATATTCATAAATAAAAATAATTTGTATATCACACATTTTTTTCCAAATATCCATTCACACTCTTAAAACAAGTAACATGATAAGATATGTGTTAGTTTTTGGGTGGATAATAAATACAATACATAAATATTACATAAGGTAAACAGGTAAGAGGAAAACTATGACCAATCCATCATGTGAAAGAAAGTGAGAAAATAATAATCACCAATCCATCATGTGAAAGTAAGTTGGAAAAAAACATTGATTAATCTATCACATGATAGAAAGTTTAAAATGAAAAAGCACCCTATTAAGGCTTTATCCTAAGAGTATGCATACTTGAAATGAAATAAATCTCTAATCCAATGTTACAGTGGATCCAACCAGTATAACCTCTTATGGTATTATACACAGTAATGTGAAAGAAAAACTCAAGTGTCATTACCCACACTATGAGTGACATGTATTTCTATGATGAAAACAAGGATTTAAATGTGATATGTTTTAAAAAATTTATCAAAAACCATTATTAAAATTAATAAATCATTTTAAAATATAATCCAATCCAATTAGGTTTTTGAAAACCCATTTTCAATCTAAAAACACAACTCGAAAAGTTAATCAAACACTTGGTTTTAACACAACCTTTTTAAAGAAAACCCCCTTTGAATACATGATTTCATTTAAAAAAAACTCAAAAATCACAAAACAATTGAATTAAATTAATAACACTAAATATTTTACAAGAACAAAAAGAAATTCATAGAATTTTACCTTTGTATAAAAACACCTAGATCAAGAACTGTCAGGTCATAAAATTACCACAAACAAGAATAAGAAAATTCCAATAACTTGGAAAAGGATAAAAACTCATCTAGAGAAGTACATGAATAAAAAGGTTCAAATATGATGAAACCATAAAATATGGATTGATATCATGATGAAAAAAAATATTTTCAAATCACTGCTATGTGTGGCATTACACATCTTCGTGAATCATCACATGAATGAAGTCATTTATGAGATGAGGCAGTACCACTGGTTCCAGTAGGTGATGAAATTGGTTTATGGGGTCAGGTTGTGATTTCCACCCCCACAGATGACCATACCCCATGAATGAAATTTTCTATTGAAGGTGGTAGTACTACTAGTGCCTGTGAAGAAAACAATGTTCTTTAAGGGGGATAGATAGTTATTCAAATTTCTGAAAATGACTACTTCCCATAGAAGAAGTCGTTCATGGGAAGGGTCATCCACTTAGGATCCTATAAATGGAGGACCACGAAAAACCATGGTTGATCAAACAACCCATCTCTCAGTTCATTCATTATTCTATAGAATACCCTCAAGGGGAATCTAGGTAATAAGTTAGAAAGCAGTGATGGAAACATGGAGATTGTAGGAGGAGATCATATAAGAGAGATGAAACATGGATATTTATGATCTTGGAAGGTAAAAAATAACTATATATCATTAAGGATGAAAAAATAAATCATCAAGACATCCATCAATTGAAAAACCCTTGGTGGACCCCATTCCACAGGGTATTAATGGAAGACCCATTTGTGGCCCAACACCCCGCATAACAAAATGATATACGGGAGGAACCTTGCCCCATGTAGAAACATGCTACATGGTATAAACCTAGGTCCATGTATGAAAATACTAAACATATGGTCGCATCATCCATACAATAACATGATACACATAAATAACACCATTCTATATATGAACCTGCTACATAGAATGGGGAATCCTAGGGTGTTCTACTATCCAGCTCCCATTACACCCTTGCATCATCTCATTAGGCCACATATTGGCCCCTCCATGAACAAGTCCAATTACATCAGACCAAAGCCTCATTTAAAGTAGCTTGACATGTATGATCATACTATCAGGAACCTAATCCTATCCTCTTTTTTTACATAACTTTAGTAAGCTAAGTCATATGGTTAACCTCCACAATAAGGTGGACCATTGGAATGTATTCTTGTAACGACCCAAAATTTCATTAATGGGAATTCCTCTAGATCTAATTAAATGTATTATTATGGTTATATAAAATGAGAACTTCCTTGGTTTTATGTTTTTGGATTTTAATATACTGTTATTTATTGTGACTGTTTCTAATATATCCTTTGAACAGTGATCTCATGATTAGTATAAATATAGGGCATCAAAAAATCCAATTTACTCAAAAAAAGGAGGCGATGGCCTCATCCAGTAGACTTTCCCCATACGAAGACAATTTGTTAGAGATTATAAAGGAGGTGTCATCATTTTCCTTCTCTCTTGACCAAGCCCAAACCGAGCTTGATCATGTTAAACTTGAGTGGAATCGACTACGAGAGAAGTGGATGTCAGTTGAGATTACTACCCCAACGATGTTATCTGAGCCCCCCAAGAGTCTGTTACCATCACACACCTTACCCTTCGGTCTTATGTGGGATTTTATAAGTGGTTATGATAAAAAACCCTAGCACTATGACAATTTACATTAATTTTTTATAATGAATGTGCATTCATTTTATTATTGTTACTTTGTAAATAGTTTCTATAGTATTTTTAGCTAATATACCACTAATAAATCTATTCAGATGAATTAGTCGATATTTTAATTAAATAATATTTTAATAAAATATTAATAAATTACATTTTGTTAAATATAAATGATCATTCAATGTTTAGGAATGCAATTGTAATTTTTATTAAAGTTTGAAAACTGTTTTTGTCAAAACCCATGAATTTTCAGTAAATGTCTGTTTTTATTTTAAATGTAAATATTCACATATTTATAAAATTATTTAGATAAAATTAATACTATTTTTGGAATAAGGATGTTGAAATTATGAAATGGAGTTTTTTTCCTAATTTTCAGAGACAGTCACATTTTTGGGTAAAAAATTAAATACCGTTGAAATATATAATCTGTTTTATGACATCATAAAGACCCAATAGTGAGGTAATAAAATACAATAGACATTATGTTCGGACAATAAATGTTTTATAATTAAAATAATGTGATTTTATATTTGTTGTGTTTTTTTACAATGCTTTTGTGGACCCTCCAAGACTTATAAAACATTTTGTCTTTTTAAATTGTTTTCTTTGAGACTGTTACTCACCTCCACATAATAAACCATTTTATTATAAGAAGTTTTTCCATTGTCCATATAAAATAATTTTTTCTACTCCACTTTGGAAAAAACCATTGGAAAACCCCATGGGTAGATTTGTTCTATTGATTAGTTTAATGTGAGGTGTCCAAAACCTAAGTAGTATAGAATTCCTTCTCCTTTCCTAAATAATCCCACCCAATCTCCCACTTCCTCTTCACTTAAATCCTTTGAGGTTCGACCAGACTCTACCCTCATCTCTCTATAATCCTCCCAAGGTTCCCCAAGCTCCCAAGAAGCCTCTCTCAAGCCTCTCCCAAGCCTTTGGGATCACACTTCCAAGTAAGGGATTTCTTCCTTTCTCATTTTTATCCAATTTTCATTAAGTTGTTATGTCCTTTTTTTCAATTAAAAATTTGGGGGTATCATTTTGCACCTCCCCCATACTGTCCTCTTTATGTTTGGATGATGGGAGACACCTTTATCTCTCATTAATTCCTCCCATTTACACTTGTTACCATGCCAAAATTCCGCGAGATATTTCTCTCTCCTCTTTTACATCCAAGTAATTATTTTGTATTATGCATCTAAATTATATTACATTTGTTGGGACATGTATCTATATGAACCCTTCCTTTAAATTCCATGTATATATGATGAGACACCCTATTCTATCTCATCAACCATTTTGATGAATCCTTCTGTCAATCCGTTAGGCTCCCGAAATTGCACCGCGTTTTTTCCAAGCCAAGATCATTGTGTAGTGAATACCATTCCCATTTATCTATCAAGGTTATTCACATATATACACATATACATATTGAATGGTATTTTCATGTATTTATACCACATTAATTAATTTTGTAATAAGTTATGATGTTTATTGATTCCATGTTATATGATCCATGTGGCAGATTTATGCGTGAAATGAAATGTTTTAGAAGGGTGTGCCCTGATAGCACTCCATTTCATTAGGTAATGTATAGTATCATGATACATAATGTGACATGGGTGTTGACTCATTCTAATTCATGTTCAATGTGGTTTTACTCATGCTTCATGTGAAATGAGGGTTTACAAATCCTCCATGTGCAATGATCCTTGGATCATGATAATTCTATATTAAGTGTTGTTTCCACTTTTCCATGTTATGATTATCATGCTTTATCATGACTTTATGTTCATGTATCTCTTATGCACAATTGATATTCCTATTGTGTAACATGTATTATATTCCTCATGTTATTCAAAGGTTATTCTCTTACTGAGATTTATAGCTCACCCTTTTTTTATGCATGTCCTCAGGTTATCCCATGCAATGCTATGTACGAGGGAATGTAGTGGTCATGTAAAGGATGTTTTCAATAAAGATGTTGTGTGATTTTTGATATAAAATGTTATGTAATGTTATTAAGACCAAAATACACAAGACCTCTTGATCTTCTATGTTGCATCAAGTAATGATTTTATGTTATAAATCTGGTTTATGTGTGTAATAAAATAGAAGGGTTGTTATAATTAGGGTCAAAATTCCCTTGCTAATGTGGGTCCCAACATTGGTAGTGGTCACATGAACCTCTCGATTTTAGGAGGTGAGTTTGAGGATCATTAATGGCTTTCCCTTCAACAGGGAATGAGTTTCTCCCCTGATAACCAATTTAGGGCTCCCCCTTGGCCTAAGTCCTTACTCTTTTTTTTCATGATGCAGCACTCTTTCCCATATTCTCTTGAGTTTGGGACATATATGGATGGATCAATAGATATAACTATCTTGGCTATGAAAACAAAATAGGAGACAAGTGCACTCAAGGTCCTCTCCCACTCCCTTTGGGCTTCATTACCCCATCAACCAGTGGAGAAATTGTATCATGTGATCTTCATATCCATTGGTTCCTCTTATTTCACACAATGAGTATGACTCAATTGGGATTAGAGGTTAGTAATGATCATGTGATCCATATGGTCTCAGTCCACATTGGTTTTCTCTATATATTTAATCCCTAACCTATATTCAAATGGGAAAATCCCATGCACAAGCCACACCCACATGGTCCTATGTGGATCCTAAATTGTGTAAGATCAAACTAACCAAACTACATGGGCTACGATTCCTGACTAACATGGATATTTTGGAATGATTTTTAAGGACTAAATTAAACACCCAAATTTAGCCTAAAGTTATCTCAGCAACATTTCAAATAGGTTCATATACACCTATGAGACCATATCTCTTCCAAGTCCCTCAGGTGGCCTCAATGATAGTCCCATACCACACTTGACCACGAACCTTCAGAATATACATTCGTTCCCAATGACATTAAAATGCATGGTTGGGTCCTTATCACATGACTTTAAAAAGTGATGTTCCCAATTAAGTCTAATCAAACTACATGGGTTTTAGTTCCTCTTGTGAGGATACATAGGAATCCCATCTTATGGCTTTTGTACAAACATCAAGACGACTTCCATCTCCTTGGATGACAAAAAACTATATATCACCACACCATGTGGATTAACCCTAAATCATCCTTAAAAAACCAAATAATCTCTATGCTATCCATAAAGGGTACCAAAGATGGAAAACCTCATATATATACAAATATATATTTCAATGGAGAACATCAGATTCATATAGATTAGTCTGGACCCATGCTTATTCATAAAGGATCATTAATATAGGGTGATCTACATATGCACAATTTTGAATGATCAATGTAATCACAAACATATCTTAAATATATAATAGAGTCCCAAAATATGAAATAGTTCCCCCCAAAATGGTGTAATGTTCCCTAATTCCCATCCCCTCGACCAATTTGAGATCTTAAATATCATTGGCCATGTTCCGCAACAAATTATTTCCTTTGGAAAGTAGGTCTATAAGTCTTCATGGATACGAGAGATGTTGGAAATTTCTATCTCAACAAACAAAACCCATTAGAGTCCATTAAATGATGTTGTACCTGACATCAGTGGTTTCACACAATTCAAACACTTACAATTAATCATTGGGTGAAATGTTCTTTGTTGGTAAAACATAGTGAACTCAACGTCAATACTTAACCTAGGTGGTGGCATTACCCTGTGTTAGGGCCCTTTCACTTCCAAAATGGAAGATAGACAAAAGAGACTATCAATTATGCATGTGGTCTTCTTATTATACTTTGAAGAGGTTTTTTTTATTTTTGATAAATATTGAAGGAACTTCTCACCATAACTCTCTTCAATCCAATGGTGTCTCACTAGGTCTTGCAGGTACAAACATCAGCCACTATAGAGGCTGGCTCCTCAATCAAACTATGAATTCCATTTATCACCCAGCATCTTCAATGCCGAGTTTCGAATGCATTGGTATGTGATTACTACTATAATAGTATTCTCCCAACCTTGGAGGTAGATCAAGAGGAACTCCAATCCATGAAGCCCCATCAGCCATATGCCCAGTAACGATTGATGGTCCAGAACCAAAGGGACCCAATATCCATCTAAAAATGATTCGGGAACCTATCCCTAGAATGCTATTATGAGTTAATTTCTATCCTTATTGAGTCTAATGAAGTGGTTACCTGTGAATTCATCTCAGTAGCATGAGGGTCCATCCGAAGGGCCCGTGTTGAAAATCATCACCATCAACACAGTGCAGTTTTGCATACTCACCATGTAGAGGATACTGCCCCACGGTCCCCAACTGAATACATGTGGACTTGGGTCCCCAGGGAGGCCCACAAAAGATGAGGATTAGAAAATTAGGAGAAATCCATCATTCTTATTTCTATATAAGGAGCCCCACAAGTAAATAAAGTGATAACATATGAATATATGAAAATCACTGATAACTAGTATGGAGCACATCATGTAAATACTAAGACAAACCTTGATATTATGAAAATACATTCTTCTAAATATCAAGTCTATCATCCAAATACGATGACACACTATGAGAAAAATAAGATTCATGATCTTTTTAATCATTCCTTTCATAAAAATATGGTGCAAAACCATGAGAAGATACAAATCCATATTCAAAAATATCAAGTATGTAATCCAAATATGGTGGTACACTAACAAAAAAAATTACAATCATTTATATCAAGCTCGCAATGAACTTAAAATAGAAAACCATAGGAAGATGCATATCCCCACCAATGCACTTGAATCCCTTCAGTCAAATATGAAACAAAGAAAATACCAACAGATATAAATTCCTATAGATGTATATCAACCCTATCAAAAAAATATGGAGGAAAACCATAGGTAGAAGCATATTACTTCCCATTAATATCAATACCTCTATGAAAATTCAGTGGTATTTGGTGAATGAAATTGGAATATCCCTGTTGTAAATCAGGGGTAGACTAATATCTCTTCCCAAACACAAGAGGACTAACATGACTTACTGGTAAGAAGTGGGGGACTGTAGTAGATGATATTCTACACTGAAACCAAAATTGGCATATATTACCATTCTTTCCAAGGACGAATTTCAACACGTCTAAGAAATGATGGATGTCCAGACATCAATCTCTAACCGTATCGTACAAACTTTCAAAAATGTAATCATGTCCTTGTAAATAGAAAGGATTCATGCCCACAACCCAACCTCCTTATGTGGGGTGAATCATACACACAATAGAGTGTTGACTCAGGAGTTGAAATGAATCCCCGATCCTTACCAAAATGACTGTCAAAAATATTGTGTGATAAATAGACATTAATATTGGGCACAAATACCCATTCCAACTGGGGTACACTAGTATAATTTTCTGGCCACTCTAGGGAAGGCATATATTGCTACCAAAATTACAAAATCTTATTTGAATATCATGGAAGAAACACTGGATACACTTGAACATGCACCCATAAGTAAGTGTCGTCACTTACAACAAGAATCCCCATTCGCCCGTAAGAGAGAGTATACAAAGAAATAATACCAATGTCAATTGGATAATGAAGAGAAAAATCATAACTCTACTTTGCTTGAAATTGTAGTTCTTGTGGCAATCAAATATTTATCACTAGTGGCTCTTGATCATTCCATTCCATTACCAAATTGAATAACCGGTTATAGAAGTTACGAAGGTCCTCTATAAAACACTATTACAAGTATCTATAGAGGTACCCCCTTGAGGACATACAATAAAGTATTTCTTCATGGGCACAAGTTGATCAATCATGAGTTATTATCTTCTGATGAGATTCTTTGTTGTACTCCTCATAGAAACAAATCAAACAGTAAGAAGTTATTTCCCTTACTTTCATCTTCCCTAAAGGTCCTTCCCATGGTATGCACTATAGAAATTATCTCTATAGTATGACATCAAGCTATGATGGTGGTCCTCTCCATTATGGAATTCATTGCGAAGGTCCTACCATTAATTACAACTCTTTTCATCAAGACGACCCTCTTCTTGATGTTTGTAATGTGAGAAAGACCTCATATTATGAGGCACATACAAAGGTGGGTCCAAACATGTTAGAGATCGTATTAATTAAAAGTGACATCCTTTCACAACCCTAAGATGGACCGGGGAAATGATCATGCTCCGAGCCACCCTTGGACCAGTCTCATACCAACAAGACATCCAGTAGTCCTACTACTTGTGATAAAACCATCAAGAAGAATCCATGTTTGGTAGATCAAGTTGAGGGGTCTCACAAAAATAATAAAAGAATATATTTGTTGTGAGAAGAGAATTGTCTAGGGATGACAAAACCATCATGTTTTAGCCCTTAGCCACTTCTCGGTTTGACATTCTAGAGGAATTGTTAGGATAATTCATACAAAACATCTATCTAAATATTATCTAGAATATCTGAAACATAAAATAAAAATTATTTCCTTGCTATGGGTATGCAAACCATGTCTAAATATTAGAGACACGTCACCAATAAATTGACCTGGAAGACCTTCCATCTGCCTGGAGAATACGATCAGAGAAGTGACAGAATGATCTTCAAACGGTATGCCTCAATGTGTTGCATAAGTTGTGTTGTATAATTATTGTTTCCCCACCTGGTGCTCAAATTCGTGGATAGGGGAACATGGATATTTTCATTTCAGCCCTTGAATTATTCAATTGAACCCCCTAGAAATGAAATTAAACAATGTCATTATTCCAAGGCGGCTATCAAGATGAACCCCTTCTCAGGAAAGAATACCCCCTATACAAGAATTATCCATGAATGAGTCTCAAATGAATTAGGCCCGGTGACAAAAATCCATCAACGATATCATGATCTTGGGAATTAAGAACATTTAGTAGACTTCTCACTTAAGAGAATCCAATCAGCAAGTATTTCTAATGTCCTTAGAGGAAATATGTTTGCATGAATATTCAAAAGTAAATATAGAACACACTCAAACAAGGAAATTTTAGATAAAGAGAGTGGTGATAATAGAAGCAGTTGATGCAATACATGATTAGACGTATCCTGTAGGGTTGGGTGCATTTTAAACACAAAATACACCCCTAGAAGTCCAAAAAACAAATATCAAGGTGCAACTAAATGAGAACAATAAAAACCTCATCCCGAAACTAAGGGAATTTTTACCTCAACCACCCCCTCAATAGAAATTAATGTATTTATATTTAGGGAGGATAAAAAGTGTCATGTTCTCCAATTCTGTCCCATCTTGTGTCCTATTTCTCCCAAAAGGAAGGCATATGATTAGGTTGTATAGTGGTTCCCTTCGAGTCACCCTTCACCAAGAAGCATGAAGAAGATCTGGGAGTGGAATGGAGAGGTCCATCAAATGATGAAAATAACATTCATACTATTTAGTAGCTAGTACAATGACTACAATGCATTATTCTTTGGTGAACATAGTAGACATCAATCTTGCTAATGGAAACAAAAATGATGAAAATGTATAAGAGCAAGGAGAAGATGGTTCCATTTGGAATACGATCCACACTAAGAATGAAGGTGTACATACCCAAAACTATAGAATCTCCCCAAACATGGATCCCCCTTGATCAACCATGTACTTCCTCCACAGTGAATCTCTAGCATATAATAAAGGAAATGTTGTATATGATGAGCCTCCTCCTCTTAATAAGGATAAAATTCTTATACTCGAATAATGATTCTCACATTAAGAATAATAAATGAAAGAGTTGAGGATACTCGAAACAAAGTTGCTCTAAGGTAGAATTACTATGAAATATTCTCCCTTTGAAGACCCTAAGCATAAAATTCTAGTAGGTTTACCTCAATAATAGGGATTAATCCTGTCAATTGATGCATGTTTTCGACATCCACCTAACTCAGTCCCTAGACCATCAGTTTACTTAGACCTGATTATGAATAGATATTACTATTTTTATCCATTAAGAAGAAAACCAGAGCAGGTTCAATTGAATCGTCAAAAGATGCTCTTAGTCAGATATCCACCGCATCTAATGGAAGAACCGCATATCAAATCCTACCCATTGGTACACCTATCCAAGATCATGTTTATCCAAATACTCCTCATGGTCTTATCAACACCATTAAGTCATTGGTAGTTTAATTAGAAGTCATAGAAGAGTGACATTCCCCAGTGAAGATAGAACGTAAACCTAACCCTTATTTGGTGAGCGACACCTCGCCACCCCCAAATTTCAAGAGTCCTAACAATTCTACAATACTTGCCTTTATCAGTGCTAGAAAAAAGTGTTGATAAATGATTCCATTTAGAGTAGCAAAACAATCACAGATAAAAGGTACTGATTATCAGCACTTGTTTTAGCATTTATAAAGGGTATCCTTTATCATCACTTTATTTTTAGCATTGATAAAGGGTCACATTATTAGGGACTTATTATTATCACTCCCAAAGAATACCCTTTATCAACACTTTATTTTTGGTGAATATGAAGGGATCCTTTATTAGGGACTTTGTGTGTGCTAATTATGGTCTGAAGAATAGAAATTATTTACAAATAAAAATTATTTTATTAAAAAATAAATTATAAATTTCATTAATTAAATAATTATTGATAAAAATGAATAAAATGATTATTATACAAATTAATTATAAATAATAATAAATAATATATAATAAATATGTAGATATATATATAATAAAAAAAAAGTTAATTGAGAAAAATATTAAACATGTTATTAATTAAATAATTACTGATAATGTTAATAAATAATTTATATTAAATATATAAATATTTTGTAATTTATATAGATATGATATATATAATACAAAATATTTTGTCTTTTACGTTAAATAGTAATATATTTTGGGAATAATGGTTTATAATTAAAAATTAGTATGAATTAAAAATACTAACTAATTGCATCAAGTAATAGATATAATTGAATGTCATTTGATATTTTTAATTTAAAATAGATCAAACTGATGTTATATTTATTTCACATAAATATTCCTAATTAATGCATTTTTATATATGATGAAAACAAAAAAATATTTACAGAATTAATGAAATCTTATACCGAAACACATAATATATTTATGTAATTTATTCAAATTTTAGTAATCATTTTAGAATTTTTTTATAACATGAAATATTTATTATATTATATTTTAAATTGGTAAATTTTATTTATTTATTTTTAATATTATCCAGGATAAGTATTATTTATTCATTTTTAATATGCTTTATTTTATATTTTTAAGTTAATTGGGAATTTAATCAGTTTTTATTATTTATTTATTTTTTAGGTTTTAATAATTTCCACAAGTGGTCATATTTATTTCAGTATATATCCATAATTATATAATAATTTATATTTAATTAATAAAGGTTATCTATTTTTTCAATATTTCTAAGGTGTATTAATTTTTAATTATTCAATTTCACTTATTTTTTACATGCATGCACTTAAGATTAAATATTTGTTATTAGTATTAAAATATTAATTGTAAATAAATATTTATTAATAAATAAATTTATAATTGTATATTTACTATATTTATAAATTTATAATTATATATAAATAAATATTATTTTTTTAAAAATGTTTTTATATAATTATAAATAAATAAATATATATATTTAAATAATTATAAAGTTATAATAAACTTATTTAAATAATGCATATATTTCTATTATATATATATATATTTATTATATATATATACATATAATAATATTAATTTACAAAATGATATAAATATTATTTTTTAAAAAATTATTTATATAATTATAAATAAATAACTACATATTTAAATAATTATAAGACTATAATAAATATATTTAAATAAATAATATATTTACTGTACATATTAAAAATATATATAATTATATAAATATATTTAAATTTTTTATTTACAATTATAATTATAATTTCTTTATCATCACCTTTTTAGCACTGATAAATCTCTTTCTTTATCGTGACTTATTAAGTAAGAGAAGATAAAAGGTATATTTATCGGAGATTTATTAGAAGCATTGATATGTATCCAGATCTATTTTAAGAACCTTAACCATCGTACACCAGTTTGTGATACTCGACGCTCTCTGTGGAGGCCACCTAAAACCAGTGCTCCTCATTGTCTAATCCAAGCTAAAATTTAGGCTAGTATCAAGACTCTGACTTTTACAAGGCTCGAATCCAATGATAAGACGATTCAAGGGTTGAACGAAACCAAGGGTGGAATGATATCCTGGTTTTTGGATATCTGTACTTTCCCTCGATTATCCATTGAACCTTCCCATCCCACATTCATGCATCCCAACAACTCTAGTTACACTATCCTATAATAAAATATCCCAAAATTTACAATTTTCAGATATATTTAAGTATTATCTTCCTAATTTTCATGGGGCTCTCCTTGTGAAAGCATTGGTATCATGCGACTTGAAATATATTAAACCCAATATTGGGTCATGTTGTTTTGAGGTATAATAGTATCCCAATACCTTTATTCCATGACATCTACCTCTTTTAAATCATAAACATCTGATAAAGTCATCCATATAGAATTTAGTATTGTCATTGTTTTGGAATATTCGATTGAAAATCACTTACAAAACTATTTTTCATAATTTTAGTGATAAGTTAATGTGCTATAATATTTTTATTCTATTATAATCCTAGGAAAATGTTTGAGTCACCAATCATAGACATCTTGATATCATACATCATATGATCCACTAAAAAATTGCATTGTGATTTGTCCAATCATAAAATATAATGTCTTCAAAATATATGAGTACCAACATCCTTTGATGTTTCTCATCCTTGATGTAGAGGCTATGATAAACTACACCTCAATAAAAACAATGCTTTCAAAGTTATTAATCCAACCTTAAATATCAGGTACCTAGTGATTTATTTATCTTATACAATGAATTCTTTAACTGGAACACCCTTCTTTATTTTTCATCCGTAATAACCCCATCCGTTTTCTCAATGTATACTCACCCATTATGATCTCTATTGAGGAACATAGATTTTACGTCCATTTGGTATACTTTTATCAAAATTTTCACTGAAATACACATGAAAATTCAAAAAAATTCCAACTAGGATATGGCAGTAAATTTTCCATAAATATAAATTTCTTTTATCTAGAAAATCCCCTTTTAAAATTTCCATTATTTATTTTCAGCCACGTTTCCATAGTCAAAATGTTTATTATAGAACACCCACTTGGTTCTGACAATATCTTTATCTTCATGCTTTGGGACAATTTCCAATGAAACATTGTTCTTATTTTAAAAAAGCTCATCATATATATATTTGATCCAATTATCATCCTTGTTAGCCTCCCTAAATTGGTTATGATCTACTTTGGAAAAACGAGGTTTTTTTATTGTATTAAATTGAGTTTTCACCAAAACTATTTGATCCCCAATTATATTTTATTCATCGATTTTAGCCTTTCCAGTATTTCTTATAGTTTATAATCCTTCTTCATTTTCCTCAACATCGATGTCTTATTTTGATTCTACCTCAAACATGTGTTATCCCCCCTGTGATACTCAATTAAAAATTAATTTCCTATGATTTTTCATCATTATTTTAATAATTAATAATAATCCCAATCTAATTATTAAAAATATCTATCAATTATATATTTTCATCAAAAAATATCACAAATAACCCCTTTTAAGTCATTATTTAATTGTCTCATTATCTAATATGATCAATTTTTCACTACCAAAAATTAATTTTCTTCTTTCAAATAAAATTAACAGAATTTTTTACCAACCCCAAATAAAAAAATTGTTCATCCAGTTTTCTATACCTTTGTAAAAATATAGCCGTATTTTAAATGATAACCAACTCATTAATACTTCTAAAAAATTACTTCATTTCTTTCATCACACGTCTAGTAAACACTATATCTGTTTCACATTAATCCATCTAAAAACCGGTGATTCATTAAGATTTCCTTTCCCCCCTTAGGAATCTTTGATTACCATCTATGTAATTCTCACAAATGGGAGTCAATACACCTTTTTAGAGAACAAAATGGAGTACAACCGTCATCCTCATCAGTTTTATCTCTTGAAACAAAATTTATTTCAATTTGTTTCTTAGAGATCATCCCCAAAATATTTTATATTTCTATTTCTACTAAGAGCCGTAGTCATCGTATGGATGAATACTGGTTTGAGTATTTCAATAAACAGAGGTACATGTTTATAAAAGATAGAGTATGAGTACATAAATCAAAATGAAATGGCAACTATTGTAAAGATGAGTTGATTAGGATGATTGTGGTTAATAATTTTCACATTTGTATGAATTTATTTGATAACACCTACCATGATGGAGTAATTATTTTCTTAAATTAAATTACTCATTTTCTTTAAAGAATACTGATATTATTTGAAACAATCAAATGATGGGTTTCCCTTATTACAATTATCTATAACTTTAACATTTGAAAATGTAAATATCATTTGTATTTATTTATTTATTATAAAAATTAATATTTTATTAACACTATGATGGATATGAATCAAAAATGTATGCATGCTAATCGTTTGAAAAAAGAGTTTATATAAGAGGTTAAAGGAGTTCATCAAGTTTTCCATAGAGCATGCATTCTAACCTTATAAAATCCTTTTTCTGTTTTTATATGATTTTTATTCCAAGGAAAATATGTCCAAAATATTTTGAAGAACATATTGATTTTTCATGGAATAGATCAGAGATATAAATTTTGCAGTAAAAACAGGAAAAAACTTAACTTGCCCACTGATTGGGGTGATACTGCAGTTTATGAATCATTTATATGAATACTAGTGTAAATGATGATGATGCTCACATGGAATAAATGAAAATTGAAATTGACTATGAACTTCGTGATTGTAAAAAGTTTTTTGAGAAGTTAAATAGTTATAATAAAAGACCATTTTATACTTTTTGTAATAAATACACAACATTGTAAGATGTATTGAAGTTATATAATTTTAAATCTGAAATCAGATAAAGTGGCCCCATCTTCATAGAACTAATAGGTCTTCTATATGATATTGTACTAATAGAAAATGAACTATCATGTCAACTATATGATTATAAATGAATTCTATGTTCAATGATAATTATCAGTAAAAAATAAATGCTTTTAAAAATGATTACAAATTATTTCATAAGGACCATTAATCACCCATAAAATTACCTAAGTGTTGTGTGGATCGATACAAGAAAAATGAATCAAGTCCTTAGAAATCTTTATGGTACATTCCTATCATTACATGGTTTATAAGACTGTATAGATGTCAGGAAACTACAAGATAACTAACATGGAATGTAGATACAAGAATTAAATATGGGAACCTACATTATCCAGCATATGCTCTTTAGTGGAAGAAAATTTATTAAATGTATCATGTATTTGAAAATGAGTAGAGAAAATTTCATATTACGTTATCTATAGATAGAATAAATACTATTAGAGTATAGAGTTGTACTCAGAGTACATATCCCATCATGTTGATAAATTATAACTTGCCACTATGGATATACAAGAAGTAAAAATACATTATGATTTATCCACCTATATATAGAACAAATTAACTCGATAATGATATTGATTTCTATTTGTATCCATTGATCAAAGATCTGAAATTTATGTTGGATAAAGGTGTACTAATGTATGATTCCCACATAATTAACGAATTCACATTAAGATCCATGTTGTATGGGACGAAAAACGACTTCCCCGCATATAGAAATTTATCAGGCTATAAAAATAAAGGAATGTCGGGGTGTCCCATTTGGGGAAAACACACATATTCAGTTTGGTTGAAACATTCCTCAAAGCATATATTTTGAGGAAATCAGAAATTTTTACCTCGATGACGTAAATTCTAATTCAAGATGAAAACATTTGATGGGAATATTGGACAAGGTACAACACCATCTCCAATAACAAGGGATCAACTATTTGATAAAGTAAAATATATCAACACTGGTTTCATTCAACCATTTTCAAAAAACCATACAAAATTATTTTGGAAGAATAGATCAGTTTTCTTTGAATTATCATATTGGAATTGTTTGTATGTCAGTCATATTCTTGATTTTATGAATATAGAAAAATTATATTTTATAGCATTATTGTCATGTTACTAAATGTTTCTAGAAAAAAATTGAATCAAGTCTACTTTGGACATGATTTACATGGGGATAAGGGAAGAGTTGCAATTAGTAAAGGGTAAAGGGGGAATTTTCATCCTCCGGTAGATTACACTCTATCCAAGGAGGAAAAATTGAATCTTTTTCCTTTTCCTTAGCTGTGTAAAAGTTCCATAGGGGTATTCATAAAATATCAAGAATGTTGTATTACTGATTGATTTGAAGTTACAAGAACTGAAATCACATGAATATCTTATTTTTATGAAATATTTGATGTCTTTTTTCCTTCCGTTTCATTATGCCTCAAAATGTATAACTTACATTAACAAGACTCTGCTTTTTTTTCAAAGCCATATACAATAATTTTATAGCACTGATGAAGTTTCCAATCATGAATACGGAGGTTAAAGTCATATTTTGTGAATTAGAGATATTATTCCAACCACAATTCTTTGATATAATGGTCCACCAGATGGTTCAATTAGATATAGAGGTTCAACTATGTGGTCTTGTCCATTACAAATGGATTTATCACATCGAATGATATAGGAAATTTTTTTAAAGGGTATTTCAAGGATTGAACTTGACTAGAAGGTTTTATTGAAGGACAATATATTATTGAAGAAGCTATTGAATATAGTAGTGATTAGCTATAAGATATTTACAACACCAGTATCCCAAAGTCTAATCATATAAGACACCTTATGGTAGAAGGTATTTCCAAAAGGGGTGTTTTTAAACTTACCTTGATATAGTGGGAACATGGGAACCTTTAAATTTTACATAATATTAAAGATTTTTTCCATACATTGAATCCCACAAAGAAATTATTAGATATTTAAATCCATCAGGGTCTGAAGGATGGATCTCAAATGCACAAAATCACCATTTTATAGGATGGTTCTGAGATCAAATTCACAAGGAGTTATCTAAAAATTGAAAATAAATTGTCTAACTAATTCAATGGCTATCTAGGGGATCAAATAAAAATGTTACATCTTACATTGGTTTTGTAATCAACAGTTATACATACTATAAAAAAAATACGATGATTGATGTACGATAAAAAATAGTTGTATTACACTTATGGCATAATAGATGCACATATTTAGTTTCTAGTATTGAAATAAATTTTTTGAAATTATGTTATATTTTGACATTATAAAATAGATATATGAGTTTGATTATACAAAATTGTAAGTACCTATTTTCAATAATTTTTTTGACCATATGACTACAGTGACAATTGATGAAGTAGGAATCATGAAGGTGTATTTCAGTATGGAATTGGGAAATATTATCTATTCATAATGGAATCATAAGTAGTGTAGGAATTTTATATATAATATCCAAAAAAGAATAATTTTTCTATTATAATACTAAATACTAAAAACAATATCGGGTCAGATGAAAATTCAATCAAGTATTTCCCTTTCATTGGGATATCAGAATCAATTCATGATATTCCCAATGTAGATAATGTATTTCATAGTAAAGGGGTATACAAAAAGGGGATTTGGATTCTTGATAGAGGACCCAAATCCCTAAAACCACAAAAAATAGAGTTCAATGAGAAGGTAAAAGTGTTTTTAATACAATATGTTTCCTCGTAATACTATATATTCTCTACTGAATTAATAAAATATAAATTAAATATTTTAATACTCATGTTAACAATGTATTCTACACATGATGATGTTACCAATCCCTTATAAGAGAGAAATATAATTAAGTAAACCCTTTTGAAATATGTTATGGTAATTTTACAATATAATTTATTTATTTTATCAAGAAATTATACAATGAAATTTTGAATTAATTTTTATTATTATTAATATTTTCTTTTTATTTTAGAATATTTAAATCAATATTTCATGACTTTATGCACCAAAACATCCACATAATTCTTAATCTTTAAACCCCATTTCACCCTTGTAGTGTTTAATTATTCACTTTTCTTCAAGTTGCAACCACTACCTTTGTAGGAAGACCAATGATGATGTCTCTACTCATTAAAAGAGGTAGTCGTGATGTTTTCACAGTAAAATAATTGTCCATAGAATTAATGTATTGTTTAATATTTATGTTTAATTTATTTTTTTAGTATTACTCACATAAGAATATTTTTCTTGTATAGGTGGATTTTTTTTTGAGTTGGGGTGGTCTGTCTATCTTTCATGCCTTTATACAACAAACTTCAATAGAATTATTCCCACTAAAAAATATTTTACACCTTTTTTGTTGGAATTTTTCACTTTCCATCAAGTTCCCTCCATTTCTCAATCATCTAGGTTATCATGATGTTTGCATAGTAAAATCATTTCCCATAAAATTAATGTATTGTTTCAAATTTAGGTTTAATTTTTTTTCTTTTTTGTATTAATAACATAAGAGTTTTTTTTCTTACAGTGGTTGATTATTTTTGTCGAGTTTCGGTGGTCTATCCATATTTATTACATTTTTATACCAAAACATCCAAATACTTCAACTCACTCAAAACTGTTTCACCTATATAGTGTTAGAATTTATCGCTTTCCATAAAGTTCCTTCTACTACTCAATCAAAGAGGTAATGTTGATGTTTTCATTGTAAAATCATTGCCCATAATATTAGTATATTGTTTCATATTTATGTTTAATTTATTTCTTTTTTGTATTACCCACATAAGAATTGTTTTCTTATAGAGGTGGTTTCTTTTGTTCGAGTTGGGTTGGTAAGTCCATCTTTCATGCTTTTCTTCACCAAAACATTCAAAAACATCATTTGCCTCAAAAATTTTCACCCTTGTAGTGTTGAAATATTTCACTTTCCTTCTTGTTACCTCCAATTCTCAATCACATGGGTAATCTTGATGTTTTTATAAAAACATTATTGTCCATAGATTTAATGTACTGTTTCATATTTATGTTTAATTTATTTATTTTTACTATTAATCACATTAGAATTTTTTTCATGTTTAGGTAAATTTTATATACTAGTATACATTAAAGATTTTAAAAATAATAAAATACCTTAAAAATGAACACAACCATTATGAAATGGGAATTCCTACTACTTATTTAATTAATTTTGTCATCATTTTATCTACTATTTGTATGTTAATTTTATTATCATTTTGAGCTAATACTTATTTATTTATTTCATATATCTTATTAGTAAGTCATATTTTTCTCTAAAATAACTACAACAATCCACAAAATAGATAAAATGTTCCTTTATGCCAATGTTACCATACATTCAATTGCCTTTCATTGTCGGACTGCCAACACTGCATATTGAGTTGATGTTCTTAGCTAAAAAACCTTTCTCACTGTTAAAATATAAAAGAGTAGAGGAATACCATGTCTCCATTATGATGAATTATTATGATATAATGGGAATTGGAGATTCCTATTCTGTTGTGTATTCAAAAAAATAGAATTTTTTTGTCTAAGAACATCGAGTTAATATGAAGTGTTGGTAGTTCGACTAATAAAATCCCTGGAAATCATGATAAAATTGGAATTTAGATTTTTTTTGAGACTTGGGGATGTGTAGGAATAAGTATTACCTTAATATGACACATCGTGTGTCCAATATGAGTCTAACAACATATTTTTATTTATAATTGACAATACTTTTAGAGAAAAAGAAACTAACAAATTAAAAACCAAGAACACATATTCCGATTGTTTTTATAATCTAGTAAAATGATCCATAAGTAATTTATGATGTGTATGAATTAGACTCACCTAAATCTGATATATGATGTGACCAATATGACTGAGTGCCCATTATTAGATTAAAATCAACCGTTTTGTTCAAAAAGAGCCACTCACTAAAAAGTGAGAAAACAAACCAGGATTTTCTTGATAATATATTAAATAAATTCATAAATAATTTGTGATGTGTAATTATTGGACTCACATAAAACTGATAAATGATGTGATATATATAAGTCAAGGTGCATGTTTCTAGTTCAACATTACATTTTAGTGAAAAATACAATTGACATGATAAAAAATAAAAAAAATAATTTGGATTGTTTTTATATGTTAGGATAATGATCCATACGTCATTTTGGACATATAGGAATTATCCTCACCATAATTTGTAGTATGGTGTGATCGGTATGACTCCAAGTGTGTTTTTTTAAATTGACATCAATATTTTAAAAAAGAACAACTAAACTATTAAAAACTCACCAAACAAATTTAAATTGTTTTGCTACATTAGAGAAATGATAAATAACTCATTTTTTGATGCCTAGGAATAATTCGCAACTCAATCTGATACATAATGGCCTTGGTATAACTCAACCTGTCCATTATTTGTTTAAAATTTCTATTTTAGTTAAAAAATGTCACTCATTGAAAACCAATAAAATGGACTCATAATATCTTGATAATTTATAATAATTCATTTTTGATGATTATGAATTGTTCTCACATCCAAATGAAACATGATGTGATCGATATGAGTCAAACTGCATCCTCTAAATTTGAACTGACATTTTAGTAAAAAAAGATAAGTAACATAATCAAAACTGAGAAAATGAATTCATATTATTCTTATGCATTAATAAAAATATCTATAAATATTTTTAGATACTTAGGAATTATCTGCACCTCAATCCACTGCACGGTGAGACTAGTATATCTCAAAGTGTGGATTTTTATTTAAAATTGACTTCAATTTTGGTAAAAAAAGTTGACAAACTCTAAACTAATAAAACACATTCATATTGTTTTGATACATTAGTAAAATGACCTATAAGTAATTTGGGACATGTAGAAATTATCCCCAACTCAATATGACACACGGTGTGACCAATACAACTCAAAGTGTCTCTTATCAGTTTTAAAATGGAAATTTATTTCAAAACATGTTAGTCACTGAAAACCAAGAAAACATGCACATATTTTCTTGATAAATTTTGAAAACTATTCAAAAATAATTTTCAGTGTATAGGAATCAGAATCTTGTCAAATCGACATACAATGTGATTTATATGAGTCAATGTTTGTGTTTCCAGTTTAAAATGACATTTTAGTAAAAAAGAAAACTGACATACTCAAAATTGAGAACTTTTTTTATTATTTTGACACTTTGAAAAATGATCCAAAAGTAATTTTAGATATGTAGAATCATCCCTACCTCAATCCAACACAAGGTGTGACCATCATAACTCTAAGTATATATTTTTATTTAAAATTGACATCAATTTCCATAAAAATGATAATTTACCTACTCAATACTGGGAGAAAACATTTGGATTATTTTGATACTTTTGAAAAATGATCCATAAGTAATTTGGGATATAAAGTAATAAACAAAACTTCAATCTTACACATAGTGTGATGGGTATGAATCTATGATTCTGTTATTAGTTCAAAAGCGACATTTTAGTTCAAAATTGTTCACTCACAAAAAACTGGGAAAACATGATCATATTTTATTGATAATTTAAGAAATAGATTCATAAATAATTTTTGACATGTAAGAATATGTCTCATTTCAAACCAACACACTATGTGATCAGTATTATTCAAAGTATGTGTTTCCTATTTAAAATGACATTTTAGTAAAAAAGACAACATACATACTGAAAACCAAAAAAAAATTATAATTATTATGATACTTTTGAAAATTGATCCATAAGTTATTTGGGACATATAAAAATCATCTAAATCTCAATCCTATGCACAATGTGACCGGTATGACTCAAAGTATATATTTTTATTTCAAAATTGAAATCAATTTTTGTAAAAAGGAAAACTAACCTACTTAAAATTGTAAAATTAATTTACATTGTTTTTATACATTAGAGAAATAATCCATAAGTAATGTGGGATGTGTAGAAATCAGCCACACCTCAATCCGACACACCGTCTGAGTGGAATGACTCAGTGTGTTTGTTATTAGTTTAAAATTTACTTTTTAGTTCAAAAGATGTCACTCATTGAAAATCAAGAAAACACGCTCAGATTGTTTTGATTATTTAAGAATTCAATTAATATGTAATTTTTGATCTGTTTAAATCAGTATCAAATAAAATTGATTCACGATGTGATCGATATGAGTAAATGTGGTTATTTACAATTTAAAATGACATTTTAGTAAAAAAGACAAGTTATGTACTCAAAACAAAGAAAACACAATCAGATTGTTTTGATACATTAAGACAATGATTTATATGTCATTTTAGATGTGTAGGAATAAATCACACATCAATATGATATATGGTGTGAAAACTATGACTCTAAGTGTTTCTTTTCAATATATAAGTGTTATTTTAGTTTAAAATGGGCATCACAATGACAGAACCAAGAAACCATGCCTAGAATGTTTTCTTATCATTCTATATGCAATTACATAATCAATTTCATTATAATTTTTATCTTATAGTTATTTAGTTAATTTTCCATGACATAATTCTTGAAGACAAACTAGAAATGGTGTGATGTGATTTAATTAACCACAACTCAATCTGATACACAACATTCTTAGTATGACTCAATTTTTAGTTTAAAATTAACAAATTTTGTTAATTTTTTTATGTTATTTCAAACATAAGTTTTTTTCTTATAAAGGTGCGCTTTTTTACTCGAGCATTGGTTAGGATCAGAAGACAAAAGAACATTGATTTTTTTGAATGTATGTAAGAATTTGTACTTATGTAATTGTATAAACCAATGTTTGAAATATCTATAATATAGTATTTTATTCATATATTTTATTGTAAATTTTAATTCATTTAAATTATGTATTGGTACTTGATTTTTCTGATTTTGTGGTGTTTCTGGTGATATCGTGTGCTGTTACAGTTCACTACACTTCTGATGCAATGGGATGTTATAGCTCATTAAAACATTCCTCTTTATCAGCGCTTTTAGAAGCACTGATAAATTTATCCTTTATCAATGCTGTTAAAAGAGATGATAAAGGTATAGTTTATTAGGGCTTCTAAAAGAACTGATAAAAGACTAGGGATTTCAATTTCACTCAAGTAGTCGTCTCTTCTCTAGCACTGATAAATACTATTTTTAGCACTGCTAAAAGGACAATTTTGTAGTAGTGTAAGTTTCAAATATTTAATGGCACAAGTGAACTAGAACAAAAAACTGAAACACTATTCATCTTATTTTGATCCCATGATGGGACTCTTGAATAATAAGAAGCAGTGAATCCTAGATGCTTCATGCCAACCCTGTAAGGTCTAGCCTTAGTATGGTACACCATTTTTCTAGCTCAGTCGATAATAGGATGAGAGGATATCCATTGAAAATTAATGTTTCATTTTAGCTTAGTGCTGAAAAATAAAACAATTAATCACCTCCCAAATTTAAACAATAAGAAAACAAGAGATTTTAGAATTTCATTTCTAAATGGAAAGAGATGACCTACTCCTTGAACTGACCACTTCCCCATGAGGATATATCCACTCCCTACATTAATAACCATCCTGACAAGCTCTAAATGATGCTCATCCCAATGAAATACACATGTGGGTTTAATGATTTCACTTTAATTTCCCCTAGAATGTAATAGTCCATACAATGGACCAATAATAATTCATGGATAACATCACCAATCCTAGGGAAAATAGTAAAAAAGGAGGTGTCATGAATCACACTTAAGTCAGCCTTTATGCCTAATATGACTCTAAAGTCTGCACTATTTCATGCAACACCCCCTGGGTGCCACCCCCCGTCTCACCAAGATAAGAGGATGTGATCCAGGAAGAATCAATTCAAGGAATGAAGTAATAATGTTTACTCATTCTAATATAATCAAGTCTATGTCTATTTTAAACACTCTATAGATAATAAATTTCGCCACCGGACAGAGACCATAAGGCCTAAACAGGTAGGTATTGATGAATGAATGGATTATTTTCTCTTTTACTAGATACTAGGACACACCATTCAAGAATTTTTATTCTTTAAATACATTCTATATAAAACAGTAGATTCTAAGAAAGTAAAGATGGTAAGACCACCAACATAAGCGGCATATGTTTCTATCACTATCCCCGAGGAATGAGGTGAGTGGTATGAAGCTATTAGTAATATATTAAAGAAGTTTGATAGGTGGAGGAGTTGAAAAACAATAAATTAAACGCAAAAATTTCTTAAACCATAGTTGAAACAACAAACTATACCCCAACCTATTCTACTGCAACAAAATCAACATCATAGGCCCCACAAACATAACAAATCAAGCCATTAAAAAAGTGGTCTGGATTGAAATTAAATGAGAAAATTATTGAAGAATAAACCATGTCAAGGAAAAAGTCATCTTTGACTTTCTAGATTTTAAGCCCTCATATCTAAAACAATGGGCACCGACCCACCAAACGATACCACCAGAAATATATAGTAAAACAAAGTCATCATCAAATGAGAAGATAATATTATATTCCATTAATGTAATCAATTTAATGGATTCCTTCTCAGGTGATGAGTATAAATATGAACCTGAGTCCCCCATATCAGATTGGGGAACTAGAGAAAGTGGACACAAGATCCAAGGATACAGAAGAAGGCACAACCATAGAAGAAGAGAGTCTTCTATTTTTACCCCTACTTAGACATTCATTGTTGTAGATACTCACGGAAGAGTCCTTAAAAAAATTATCTAGGAATAGGAAAATCCTCATACATCATCCGAAATCCATAATGAGCCTATTAATCTATAGTATCAATTAGAAGAGGGACTGGTGTCAGATCACCCTCAGTGGGATAGAAGGCCTGCTCGATCCATCCTACTATGTACATGAGAACCTCCGGTACATGTTTTGAGGGTTGAAACATCTATATCCAATATTCATGTCCATAAATCACTTATAAAATACCATCCCCATTTTGGGAAGCATAGGTTTTTAGGCTAGAAGTATGACATCCTAAAACATCTAGCCTTGGTACCAATCAAGCTATCAATCATGTATGCCCTATGTTTTTCAAAAGTCCTTAGGGAAGCTATCATAGTGTATTTTCTCAGCCATAAGATGATTAAAGTTGAAGAAGATTCTATTTAGGTCTATTGGATAAAGATTGATAATGAAAAATGCCAGAAAATTATTTCCTTCAAAGATCAAAATTATGGTTTCATTATACAAGGGAATGCCTGACCCTTTAAGGTGTCCAGCTGGATAAATAATGTCGATGTCAAAATAGTTTTCATTGAAAATGGATTTGGAGTTAATCTCATTCCAGTACAAACACTTCATCAGCTGGGCTGCGATGAAGATTACCAGGTGGCTTCGTCCATATCACATAAAGGATATTAAAAAAGTAAGTAGAATACATTGCGTTAATTCATGCTCAAGGATCTGTTTGAAGACCTGATAGTCAGCTTAGAATTTATGTTTGTTTAGAAAAAAACGACATTCAACATATTTCTATGAAGGCCCTGATTGCATCAAAACGGGGAAATCCCATCATCATACCATCAATTATTCAAATATTACATTAATTTTCAAATGGAGATGTTCCACATCGATAAGACCCATTAAAATCAAATGAGTCACACTATATCCTGACTAAAAAATTTAAATAGATCTGTGATGAATATGTGTTACCCATCAATCAAGTTGAGTATATGAGCCCAAATATCGTATTATGTTCAGAAATATTTATGGTTTCATTCATGACCACTGAGTCCAGTAGTGTCAAAAAGTTATATGACTCCCCATATTGTAGTGAAATCTTAGATGAAAATTCCTTCATTCCATCCCTAGAGGTCCGAGAAATTTCTGCCGCACCAGTTGTGGAAGAAGAGGATGTATCATCACTAAAAGTGGTTGAAGACACTCACCCTCCATCTATAATTCTATGTTATCTATGGTTTTAAGGAAATATTGCATTATCAGTTGGGTTTGAGGAAATTGCTTGATCATCATGAGATCAAGACAATGACTCCTCCCCAAAATCTAGAAAACTTATCCCACTACATTACTCCTTATGAAACAATAGGGAGAAGAATATGAGGAAAAACAAAAGGAGGACCTTAGGGATTCCCCTGTATCATTTTAGGAGAGAATCACTACCATTATCAATGAGATCAGAAAAATAAACCGAGGTATTAAAGAAGACCCATAACCCACCTTGATCAATGCAACCATGTATTCTGAAGAGAAAGATGTACATTCCTCCATCTTGAAATAACACCAGGATGTGTTCTCCTAGAACTACATATAAATGATGGGACTTAGTCCAAAGGATGAAACTCACCAACTCAGCTTACCAAAAGACCAATGGGTCTATAAAAATGTAGCCATACGGATGAAAATCACACATTAAGCATAAATTGAGAATGGTGTTGACAATATCATTAGAGATAGCTTCATTCAGGAGGTCCAAAATCCCAAATGGCTAGCCAAAATCATCCCCATCAAGAAAAGAATAGTCAAATCAATGTTTTTATTGATTTATTAGATCTAAAACGACACTACACTAAGGATGATTTCACATACTCGATTATATAACTACTAATCGATGCAACAGTCAAATATCAGGTTCTCTTCTTCATGGATGGATATTCAGGAAATAATCAAATCTGAATAAACTAGGAAGATGAAGAAGCCACCACCTTTAGGGCCCCCAGGGAGCAATTTTCTATATAGTATTGCCCTTTTCATTGAATAATTCTAGTGCTACATACCAAGATTCCATGAATCACATATTTAATCCCTTCCGTGGAAAGTTTATCGAATTATATGATAATGAAATGGTGGTTATATCTAAAAAATGATCTAACCACCTGGTGGATACTGAAACTACACTAAAAAAATTGAGACATCATAACCTAAAAATGAACACCTTAAAATGTGATTTTGGAGTACACTCATGGAAATTAATTGGATTTTTCATCTGCCATTGTAGAATCGATGTCGACCCTGAGATGGTAAAGGATATATTTAGTATGTCACCTTCTCACAACGTCACAGAGTTTAGAGGAAGTCGAGGACACATATCCTACATATGGTTCATTATAGAAAAAATTACTGGAAAATGTATTACCATCACCTAGTTTATGAAAAATGGGGCTATATATTTGTGGAATGATAATTGTCTGGAAGCATTCAACAATATTAATATATATATTTGGATCCTACCAATGTTGATGTCACTTGTTGAAGGAAATATCTTTATTTTGTATGTGACATCCATAGAGAGATCACTAGGTGTCTTCCTCATGTAAATTAATTATTTTGATTAAAACAAGAATATATCACCTTAGTAGAACCATGATCAATGCTAAGACTCATTATTTAGATATCAAGAAGAGTTATCTAGTGCTAATATTTGTAGTCCAGAAGCTAAGGCACTACTTACAACATCACGAGGTCCATTTTGTCTCTCGTAGAAACCCACTCAAATACATTATTAGATGTAGTATGTTGATGAGATATCTTTCACTATGTTCGTTCATTCTACAGTAGTTTAACATTCAGTTCGTGCCTTAGAAATTGGTCAAAGGTTATGCATTAGTAGATTTCATGGTAGAGAATCCCTCAACAGAAATGACTTCATTGGATGACGAATGACCTGATTAATATGTTTTATCTATTCAATAGGTCCCCCATATATAGTAAATGTATTTTTATAATGAATCTATATGTACAATAGGAAAGAGGGCATAGTACCCCATGCTCAACAAAGTAGTGTCGGGTGTCGTACTCATCTTTCGAGGAAAGGGGGTCCTACTTTATTTATTCCTACGATTAGAAGGGTTCTTGAAAAATAAAGCATAATATTAAGCTTTCATTATAGGGTTTGAGATAGAATATTAGGTATAAGTAAATTACTTGAAGATAATAGGTGATTTAGAATTGGTCATTAGGAAGATCATTAAGGATTATTCCATAAAAAAGGTAGAGATAATCCCCTTTATAATCCATGTTTGGGGACTAATGTATGAATTCCATTTGGATTCAAAATTGAATCAAGTACCATGGTGGTATAATGGCTAAGATGAAGCACTGGAAAATTCATCCACAACTCTTAATGGTCTAGAGCAGGATGAAACTGTCCACAACATTACACACTGTTGGATGATATCACCATTCTTTCACTACAACATGAAAGAGATCAACGAGAATTGCCCCATCAATGAAATGTATGACCCTACCACCAAATAGATTAAAACCATTTTAAATTACCTTAAAAAGGTAGTGGTCACATAGAACAATGTTGGGAGAGAAAAAATCTAAAGAAGAAAAATAAACATTGATATATATGATACCATAAATAATCCAAATGTACTCTATAATCGGAGCCTTAATGAGGTCCTTCTCAGGTGCATCGATCGAGAAGAGACCACTGATCTTATGAAAGAAGTTCACACCAGAGCCTATGGTGCTCACTATTCCTGACTAAAGATTTCCCACAAAATTTAATGTTTTGGGTACTACTGGACCACTCTAACAGAAGACATCACTAAATTTACCAAAAAAGTTCCATTCCTTCCAAGTTCATTCCAACTTTATTCACTAACCCCCAGAGTTACATCACAAAGAAAAATACTTCGGGCCATATTCCATATGAGATAGATATCATTGGACCATATACTCCCTATATGACCAAGAAGCTCACGTACAATCGTACTGCAACTGTGTTCTTCTCCAATTAAGCTGAAGATTTACCCCTCAAAGATGTCGGGAAAAAGAACATTTACAGTTTTCTAAGAACCTACATCATCACCAGATTTGGTGTCCCTTATGGATTAATAATTGAGAATGAAACTAATTTATATTCTTATGAATTGGTAAAATGATATCAAGATGATTACATCTAGTCAAACCATTCATCCATCTACCATTTAATGACTAACAAACATATATAAGACTTCAACAAACCCATATCAAGTATAATATGGAATATTGTTGGTAAGGAAATAATTTATTGTCCGAACAACCTTCTTCATGCCTTGTGGGATTACCAGACCACAACCTCCAATGACACATGAGAGTCCACATACTCATTTTTATATAAGAGAGAGGTAGTCCTTCCCATCGAAGTTCAGTTTCCCCCGCTATGGGTTTCTATATCTGATCAATTATACATAGATGAGAAATCCTAGAAATGGATGGATGACTTGGAGTGATTAGATAAGAAAATATTTCATACATTGAATCATTTGTATGTCTACAAAAACCAAATCATGCGGGCCATTAGAAAAAACGTTCACCTCTGATATTTCCATAAAGGAGAGTTGTTGTTTTTCTCTAGGACACCGATGATACTTGTAAAACAACCTCCAATGTTAGAGCCAAAGTGGGAGGGACCCCGTGAAATACATAAAGTATACTCCAATGGAGCGTGTTCTTTTTTTATCAATGGATGGGTAGCTTAACAAAACCCCCACCAATGTATGGTTTATGAAGAATGTTTTTGTGTGACCACTAGATATGATCATCATGATCACATGATGTTAAACTACATGGTAAATCATCTTGATCACACAATGTTAAGCTACATGGTAAGTCATCATGATCACATGATGTTAAAATAGATGGTAAATTATTTTGATCTCATGATGTTAAAATTCATGGTAAATCATAATGAACACATGATGTTAAACTACAAGGTAAATCATTCTGATCACATGATGATAAACTGCGTAGTAAATCGTCCTGACCACGTGATGTTAAATTACATGGTAAATCATCCTGAGAAAATGATGTTGAAGTGCATGTTATATCATCCTGATCACATGATGATAAACTTTATGGTAAATCATCCTAATTTCATGACATTATACTACATGGTAAATCATATCGATCTCTTGATGTTAAACTGTATGGTAAATTGTCTGAATAACATGATGTTAAAAGAAATTGTAAATCATACCAATCACATGAAATTAAACTATATGGTAAATCATACCAATTTCATGAAATAAAGCGGTATGGAATTTTTTTTTGATCACGTGAAACTAAATTGCATGGTAAATCATCCTAATCATATAACATTAAACTACATGGTAAATCATCCTGATTGCATGAAATTAAAATGTATGGTAAATCATCCTGATTTCATGAGGATAATATATATGGTAAATAATACTAATTGAATGACAAAAAAATTCATAGTAAATTATCTGGATTGTATGATGTTAGACTGTATGGTAAATCATCTTGATTTTATGAAGTTAAAATGCATGGTAAATCATCTTGATCACAAGATGTTAAAATTCATGGTAAATCATTCAAATTGCATGATGTTAAACTATATATTAAATCACAAAAATATCATGACATTAAACTGCATAGTAAATAATCCTAATCAGATGAGGTTAAACTACATGGTAAATCATCCTGATCATATAATGTTAAAATGCATGGTAAATCATCCTGATAGAAAGACATTAAACAATATGGTAAATCTTCTAGATTGCATGATGTTAAATTTAAAGGTAAATAATCCTGATTATATGATGTAAAATTTCATGGTAAATTATCTTGATTGCTTTATGTTAAACCTCATGGCAAATTAACTTAATTTCATGATGTTAAACTACATGGTAAATCATCCTGATCACATGATGTAAACCAACAATGTAAATAATATCAATCACTTAACGTTAAGATGCATGGTAAATACACTTAGTCTCATTATGTTAAACTACATAGTAAATCACCCTGGTTACATGAAATTAAACTTCATGGTAAATCATCCTGATCACATGACGTTAAACTGCATGGTAACTCTTCTAGATCGTATGATGTAAAACTACATGGTAAATCATCCTGATTACATGACATTAAATTGCATAATAAACATCCTCATTGCATGATGGTAAACTGCATGGCACAACATCCTATTGACATGATGCTATATTACACCAGAATCATAATATCAATCCATGATTTACTACACACAAGCTAGATCTATGTGAGGGAAAGATGAAATTCCCTTCTTCCTGCATGAGAGTTAGATCCACTAAACAGTCTCTTTCTAAAGAACCACATGTGGTTTGATTCCTTTCAACATAGGTTAAGTGGTGATTCTTGGACACCATGTTCATGGAAAAACCATGATAAATAAGAAAAATACCCCCTCTACACATGTGTCAGACCAATGTAGAATGTTTTCCCATAAAGAACTATGTGTTTCTTGATTCCTATCATCATGAGATACATAGTGACACCTATACCTATTGATTTTTCCCCAACTGCATATTCCCCCCATTAATAATATGATTTTATTACCAACCTTTAGCCGCAATTCCTCTTTTCACTTTAGGAATATGTTTCTCATTAGTCTATAAAATTAGCCTTCCCATAACTACAAGACATTGTCATCTTGATTTCTTGATGTTAAACTACATGATATATAATCCTAGTTTCATGTCATTAAATTACATAACAACCAGTGTCCCAGCCGCATGATGTCAAAAAGCATGACACCATCATACTAGATGCATGAAGTCAAAATACACACACATCATCATCCACACCGTACGATGTTAAACGATGTGTCTATGTCCCAGGCGTACGTTGCTAAAATGTGCAATAGGTCCAAACTACGTTACCATAAACTAAAAATCCATTCATAAAGAACACGACTTCAATCAACATGAAAGCCTCCTAAATAATTTTGATGGGGTTATTGGGCCTCTTTGGTGCTCATTCATGTCAGGTTTTTTATGACACTATATTATACGCATCCCTTTTTAGAGTTCTCACCCCTTGGTCTGAACTCTATGAATTTAAACTAGGTTTCAACACCCTCAACACATGATGTTAATGTAGAGAACCGAAGCTTGATGTTCATGGAAATTGCATTACTTTTGAAGAATACTTAATACATAACAAAAACAAACACACAAGAATCATAATAGTTTAGTTTGTTTGGAAATGTGGAATATAAACTTCTAATCATGTTGAAAGATCTTCAAAAACTCCCATAACGATCTTTCCCTTTTTGTTTCCTTACCTAAAACCTTTCTTTATTTCCTGGGGAAAATAAAACATAAAAAGGGTGAGCTCAAATGCTCATTAAGGGAAAACATAGAGATCATAAAACAATCCATAAACATTTCAAAGCAAAAAACATAAACATGAAATTTAAAGATCAAAATCTTGAGCAAAGACATAAATCGTGGAAGTACGTAAGGAATATATCATAATGGAACATCAACCATGATAAAATATAATGGGAATAAAACATGTAATTGTGGAAACCATTCTACACATGTTATGATTTCCATAGTAGCCAAGGCATTTCTGCCAAGACCATCTTAGTAGACAAAGTCCCTTTTTGAATCGAGTTCGCTCCTCGTTTCATTCCTGTAACACTGAACTTGATTAACTTACTGTTCCATCCATATCTATCTCATGAGATATTAACCTTTACCCAATGAATTGGAGGGAGATATAGGTCCCACCCATCTCATATTGAAATCATTCTTTCGTGTGCCACAATATAAACATAAATCATTCATCATAACCTAATAATAAAATAGGTTTCATAAGCATAATTCCATCATAACGTAATCCATACAAAAAAATTGGATATAATTTCATCATTAGAAAAGTGAAACAAGGTAAATCATAGAGACATGATACTTGAAACACACACATGTGAAATAATTTCATCTAAGATGAAAATGGTTTTTGATAAAACACTAGAAATTAGTTTTTGAGGAAAATATCCTTTTTTCTTCAAAATCATTTTCTTTTCAGAAAATGTCATGCAATTTTAAATGAAAATGATTTTTATGAAAAGAGTCATGAAATATTTTGGAGGAATCTTCATGAAAATAATGATTTATAAAACCGTAAATATTCTTTCATTCCTTATACGTTAAAAAAACATTCTTCTCGTACTTTTTTCGAAAAAG
This sequence comes from Viscum album, assembly GCA_963277665.1. Classification (NCBI taxonomy): domain Eukaryota; kingdom Viridiplantae; phylum Streptophyta; class Magnoliopsida; order Santalales; family Viscaceae; genus Viscum; species Viscum album. The sequence goes on along the minus strand of OY728134.1, from coordinate 864,300,353 downwards.
TCAAAAAGTACCTTTTAGGGTAAATAAAAGAAAGATTCCTTCCATACCATGGTGTAAAAGTAAAAATGGGTAAAAAGGACTTTAAAAATACAGGAATACACTTTTATAAAACATGGACATGGATGATAGCAATAAACCCAGTAAATACTTACGAATAATCAATCTCGGATAAAAATGAGATTTTCAAAATTATCCTTTACCTTAGGTCTGATATGCTTCATACGTATCCGAACCTCCTGTATAATGATTTAAATAATGTCATTGATATATTAAAGAATAAAATTCATTGTTATGATATCATATATTTTTCACTTATGACTTTATATTACCCGTTCTTTTGTAAATTCCATGTTAAAACAGCGTTTTGGGTAAAATCACTTCATTTATCGTATGTGTTTCGACTTTTCGTTCTTGATATTATTACTTATATCCTGATTTAAATAATTCCAGAATGTAAAACATGATTTATATATAATATATATTCATCATATACATATATATATTATATATCGATAGAAGGAATGAAATACACCGTTCATGAAGACGGTAGGCCGTACGTATGCATGAACGCTGTTTTCGTTTCCTTATTGAATTGAATGAAACAAAATAGATGACATACATATATATATATATATATATATATACATAAATCTAGTAGAATTATTTTCTCATATATTTCATCATTATTCATTATATAAACTTTATGGTCATTCAGGTATGGTTAACATGGAGACGGAATCTCATCGCGTCGTGGAGACGGTAGTCCGTACGTACGCACGAGCGATGATATCGTTCCCATAATTGTTGAATAGAATTGTAGTGGATGGTATAATATATCAGAATAAGTATTATGTTATAATAACCATATATAGTTATTCTTTACACCATTATATCCATCCATGTCAGGTGTTGGTGGAAAAACAGAGTTCACCACGGTGTGGAGACGGTATTCCGTACGTACGCACATGTGGTGATTTCCTTTTCCGTAGAATGGATAGATGGGGAAGTAGGGTTGTTTAATACTTACAATAAAATATTAGTGTATGAGTTAAACTGATGATATTACTTCATAATGAAAAAACTAAAGAATAAGAAGTGGAAGAAGAAATAAAGTTGAATTAATCGGTAACGGAAATTACCTCTTCTTTGAATCGTCTGTTTGAGACCTCCTCTTATGGCATTAAAATTGGCCTTTGAAGAAGACCATAACCTCTAGGATGTTTCTATAGAAGTGGAGAAGAGAATTTTTCAGGGTTTTTCCGAGCATGAAGGCTCAATGTGGTGTGAGGAAGAGAGGAAGGAGGTTCCCTTTTATAAGGGAGGAGAGGGGCACCTTTGGAAAAACTAAAAATATTATTTTATTATAAAGTCATATTCGATTTTTAAAAGCTCCAAATTGATTTATTTAGAAACTAATGTTGGTATGGGTATAAATAATCTAATCCAATATAATTTAGGCAAGTTTAGGTTTCTATTTTAACCTTATCAATCAGATTTAACCTTAAGTTAAATAATTTTACATTTTCCATATCTTTGTGTTTTCTTAAACTATAAGGTTAATAAACTTACCATAACAAGACAAAAGAACCCAAAGTTGTTTATTATTAATATATATAACCCTATAGAATCCATGTTCCCTAACTTTTGATTTTTAGAAATTAAATAAAAATTAATAATATATTATTTGTTTTAAAAACTATTTTATGTCAATTTTGACACTATTTGGTAATTGATTTTTGTGAAACTCATAACAGAATGATTAGTTATAAATAATAAAATTAAATCAAAAATAACATGTCATATTAACCTATAAAATTATTTAAATTCATAAAAAGTCTCAAATTACATTTATTTGGGTATTTATAACATCAATGGTGTCAATATTTCATTAATAAGATAATTACTACATCATCATTGTGTCATAAATAAATTAAACTATTTAATGCCTAAAAATTATAAATAAAATACCATTATGTAGGAAATATTTTTATATTTCTAATGAATATTTATATTCTATTTTATCTTATGTATAAACCTATATTAAAAATGTTTTTGTTATTAAACATTGATTTTAACCATTGTAACCCTTCTTCAAATAAATTAATAACAAATGTCATAATCTAATCCATGTAGACCTAAATGGTCATATTTTATTTATAAGGTTGTTTTTGGTCGAATTAAACTTATCCAATAGAATTAGGACATGTGTTAGTGTAATAATAATATCATTTTTACACTTAATTATCCTATTTACTTTTAACCGTGGTAAATAAATGTAAACAATTACTATTCACCAAAAATTATTTTCATCTCATTGAACCACATTTTAGTCTCTGATATTAACCATGTCTCTTGGATTTTTGAAATTCAATTCACAGAAGTGGAAAAATTTCATTTAAATGAAAAGCCAGTTTTTTAACTACCAATAAGTGGTTTCACTATTCATCAAAAATTGCAGTTTTTCAGAAAAATACCAAAAATTCAGCCTAAGAATTATTTGATATTCAGAAATTAAAATTTATGTCTATTTTTACAAATTCAAAACAGAGAAGTGGAATTAATTAATTTTAAAATTAATTCACGTTATAAAAACAAATATCGCGTTTTTAAGAAACAATAACTATCAAAAGATTGATACTTGTTTATATCGAATTTCAAAGTGAAATTAATTCCAATGACCAACATTGGATTCAATGGTAAAAATATATTCTAATTACACTTTATAACCAATTAAAAATATAATCAAACCATATAAATTATTGCGATGAATAATGTTTTTTTAATTAAAATATAGCGTGTTTTTACTATTCATTAAAATATGAATGTTATCAGAATAATATGAAAAATTTATCCAAAGTAAATTTTTATATCCTGATTCCAAAGAAGCATTTTATTTTGACAAATTAAACTTATAGACATGTCAAAAACAATATTTAAAGTGGGTGCGCCATCAAAAGGTTGAAAAACTACATTTTTTTAAAAATACTTATTTTACTCGAAAAATTGATTTTGTTCTCATAACATGTTCTAGAAAATGTGTAAGATTAATAATAATGTTATAAAATTCAAAATTCAGTTCATACTATTCATAACAGCTTGTTCATAATAATATTATAACCATATATCGTTGTTTAGTGAATCCTGGTATTGCGTACAATACAAGCTATCGAGGAAGGTCGCGATTGCATGTAAGGCAAGCCAGGTCAGGGTTGCGTGTTGTACAAGACTCCTCCGTTGTTTCATATAACAGAATCCAACCATATTTCATTTATACATTGAATATATATATATATATACACTCAATGTTTCGTAGAATAACTACTATTAGAATTGTGTGTAACATGATCCAAGAATAGTGTTGTGTATACTGCAAGCTCATACGGCGTTGCGTATAGCACAATGTAATCTTGTTGTAGATTACAACACAAGACATCAATGAAATTAAAATATTATTTTTCATAAAATCTCGGGGTGTTACATTCTACACCCCTTAAAATGAATTTCTCCCTTGAAATTCGTCGGGGTTATAAATCTTTTACTATTTACAGAAACCCACATCGTAAAAAGGAATACTAAAAATTAATTTTAAAAACTAAAGTATGAAATGTAATGATTACCCAAAGTAACTCATCACTGGGTTTCCATATAGGAGAACATAGGTGAAAATATGGATATTGAAGAAAAATATGACAATCACGTTCTGATGGAGAGTGGTAGAGAACATGGCTATGAAAAATCCATCAATCACAATGCCATAGATTTGTGATGATCTAACGTACCATAAGATTCATCAGATATAAGGGCACTAGGACAACATTTTTGGTTTTCAAGATAATTTCCCTAAAGTTGATGAAATTGGAATTAGAAGAAATACTTTAATGATTTTGGTACAGTCTGACTGTTGGTCATTCTTTGGACAATTTCCACTTCATATCTTAAAGAAATGAAGTTGAATTTGTTATTCGTGAAGTGTTAACAGATCATGTGATAGAATGATGGTTCATTCCAACTGTTTCAAACAAAAGGTTAAAAAAAGTTATCAAATATACACAAGTCCATCTATGGTGAGGTTAATCATATACGATTCCAAAAATTAACTTATACTTCATATATCATACTGCTTAATATAATTAAACTTGTTTCTACTAAACAGGGACTTCCTGTAGGCCAGCGGTAGGCTATAAAGGCCAGTCACACTTCGGTTGTGGGTTTGATTCCCACAGCCTTATCTGACGCGATGGGTTGTCGCCCATCCTGCAGGTTGTCCTTTTTCTAAAACTACTTTACTATAACATCCCATAAATAATATCAAAAAAAACTTCTATCCTTAAACAATACTAACTTATGTCCAACATAATCCATTCCAATATTTATGCTTATCCATAATACTATAGTCCACTCTCATATTATAGTGAAAATGATTACCAGAGATATCATATAACAAGAATTTTAATACCCTCGTTGATACCCATATATCATAAGATATGTCTTATTGGTCACATTCAAAACATTCGAAGGCCTTAATCATGTATTCTCTGGAAATATGAATACCCATTGAATCTTAGTGAAAACATGAGTGCTGTCAAAAGTTAACTCCTTCCACATACCAAAACCCCAAAATTCTATATACTCAAACCATGATATAACTATTTCCTTATATCATTCATGGGATCATGAATACTGTCAAACATTTCATTTTCTCTTTATCCCTTCATTATGCGCATATCATCTTTTTCCAAAAATATCTCAATCACTTTCCATTGTTACCGGTACCATAAAATTATTGAAAACCACAATAGACCAATACATAAATATTCCAATATTCCACGATACTATATACAACATTATTTTGGAATCCCATTACATAAACACTTAATCCTTCCACCACATCATTGTCATATTCAACATCACCAATAGTGATTGCATGTGACTTCCCTTTGTCCTTTGCCTTAAGTTGTTTCTCATGTCGATCATCACTAACCCTTGGATTAGGGAATTTATTAGAATAATTCCCCATTTCCTTGCACTTGAAGAATTTAAGTGTTGGTGGTGCGTTCTCTGTAGTCTTTTCTTTATTCATATCATTAGAAACCCTTTTTCCATTACTTCGACACTCAGCTACTCGATGACCTTCCTTTCCACACTTAAAACATTTTCTAGTCCCTTTAAGACAATCTCCACCATGATTCTTTCCACACTTTGAGCATAAGGAAAAATTCGTCTTCCTTTCACTAGTATTCTGAGATTTCTCCTAGAACTCCATCTTTCGTTTCGTTTCAAAACCTTGAGATGGATAAGTAACACCAACTTCCATTTCTACTTTGATAGCACAACACACAATTTCTTCATAGCTACTAAAGTCTCTTATAGCTAATACCTTTTGAATATTTGGTTTTAAGCCACTGAAGAGTAAATCAACTTTAATTTCAGGTTGGATGATAAAGCTAGATGCATACCTTTCAAGCCTTGTAAAATTTTCTTTGCATACACCAACAGATACATCATCCTTTTGCTTTAGTTCAAGAAACTCCTTCTCCGTCTTTGTTCAAAGAATACGACGAAAGTACTTATTGAAAAATAGTTCTTCAACTCGTCCCATTCCATAGACTCAATTTCACCTCTTTTCCTCATATTCTTGATAAGATTCCACCATTTATTAGTTTCACCTTCCAAACGATATACTGCTAAGATGACATTATCATGTTCAGAACATTGAAGAACTGAGAATATCTTTTTATTGGTACTGATCGATTGTTCAACAACAAGTGGATCAGAAGACCCATTGAAAGAAGGTGGATGTTGCCTAATGAATGACTCAATAGAATATTGTTCCCTTCTCTTCTCATTTGGAAGTCCAGAATGATTCATATCTTGTGTAAGTATAGTAATATGATTTTTCACTCCATCTCCCATAACATTGACAATCATTGCATTGTCCATTGCATTGATCAACACACATCCTTCGGGTTCCAACCATTGTCTAAAACCCAAAAAGAATAGTATGAGAGATAAAAAAAATAATCAAGGGGTTTTAACTTCAATATCTAACATCATAGTTTTATTCTAATATCGTTACCATAATTCTAGGACTATAACCTGTACATATTCTTAACCTTCGGGACATCCCTAGACATACCTTAGAAATATCTCTAGGGATCTCACTAAAGTTTTCGCATCCGAGTTTCCAAAGTTTGACTAAACCTTTCCTCCGATACCAACTGTAGAGACCCGAATCTTGACATTAATGGAAATTAAATTACTTTTGCGTAATACTTAATACATAAAAAAAACAGACACACAAGGATCGTAATAGTTTAGTGTCTTTGGAAGCTTGGAATATAAACATCTAATCATGTTGAAAGATCTTCAACAACTCCCATAACGATCTTCCCCATTGTGTTTCCTTACCTAAAACCTTATTTATTTCCTGGGGAAAATTAAACATAAAAAGGGTGAGCTCAAATGATCAGTACGGGCAAACATAGAGAACATAAAACAATCCACAATCATTTGAAAGCAAAAAACTTGAACATGAAATTTAAACATCAAAATCTTGAGCAAAGACATAAATCATGGAAGTACGTAAGGCATATATCATAATGGAACATCAACCCTGATAAAATTTAATGCGAATAAAACATGTAATTGTGGAAACCATTCATCACATGTTATTATTTCCATAGTAGCCAAGGCATTTCTGCCAAGACCATCTTAGTGGACAAAGTCCCTTTATGAATCGAGTTCACCCCTCGTTTCAGTCCTGTAACACTGAACTGGATTAAATTACCATTCCATCCATGTCTATCTCATGATATATAATGTAGAGACCCGAAGCTTGATGTACATGGACATTACATTACTTTTACGGAATACGTGGTACATAACAAAAACACACACACAAGGATCGTAATAGTTTAGTGTCTTTGGAAACTCGGAACGTAATCTTCTAATCGTGGTGAAAGATCTTCAATATCTCCCATAAAGATCTTCCCTTTTTTTACCTAAAACCTTTCTTTATATCCTGGGGAAAAGAAAACATAAAAGGGTGAGCTCAAATGCTCAGCAAGGGAAAATAAAGGAAATAAAAATCATATCATATCTTTTTGAAAATCATAACCTGCAAATAAGATCATAATATCTTAACATGGAACAAATCATTGAAGTGAAAATGAGATTCCCATAATCATAACATGAAACTTGAAACTTTGTGACATGCACACATAATCATGTAAAATCATTTCTTGTTATTCATGACTCATTGCCAAGACTATCTTAGTGGACAAAGTCCCCTTCTGAACCGAGTCACCCTCGTTCTAGTCCTGTTTCACTGAACCGGTATAACCTACCATTCCAGCCATGTCTATCTCATGAGATATAAAATCTTTACGCAATGCATTGGAGGGAGATATAGGTCCCACCCATCTTATAATGAATCATTTCTTATGTGTTCCACATAATCATAAACCATACATCATAGCGTAACACATGTAATAAAAATGGGATTCTTAAACAACATGACATCATAAAACAATTCATATAAGATAAAGGAATTCATAAAAATATTTCCATCACAAAATAATCAAACCAATGAAATAATAGGGATAAAAACAGAACCCTTTTATTATCTTAGATGGAAAATAATTTTGATAAAATACTTGAACTCCATTCTTGAGGAAAATATCCTTTCTACTTCAAAAACATTTTTCCTTTCATAACATGTCATACGACTTTAAAATAAAAGAAGTTGATTAAAAATAAACTTGAAAACTTGTAAAGGTAGTTTCTTGGAAATAATTTTTTAAAAATCCATTCAAGCCGTATAAGTTAAAAAAACATTCTTCTCGTACTTTTGTCGGAAAAGTCAAAAAAGTACCTCGTGCGAAAAACGACAGAAGATTCCTTTCATATCTTTTACTAAAAACTCACCAAAGGGTAAAATATGTTTTAAACAATTGTAGGTGGATGGAAATAATATTAAATATTGAGGTAAAATGGATTTGGATGATAAAATACACCCCAGTAAATACCAATGTATAAGCAATCTCAGATAAAAATGAGATTGTGATAATTCCCTTACCTTATGACCGATATGCTTTGTACGTATCCGAACCTTCTGTATAATGACTTAAATAATGTCATTAACTTATTAAAGAATCATATTCATTGTTATGATATCATATATGGTTCACTTATGACTTTATATTACCCGTTCTTTTGTAAATTCCATGTTAAAGAAGCGTTTTGGGTAAAATCGTTTCATTTATCGTAGGTGTTTGGACATGTTGTTCTTGACATTATTATTACTTATATAATGATTTACTTACTTCCAGAATATAAAACATGATTTATATATCATATATATTCAGTATATATATATATATATAATAGATAGATAAATGAAATGAAACACACCGTTCATGGAGACGGTAGTCCGTACGTACGCATGAACGTTGTTTTCCTTTCCTTATTATCTTGAATGGAAGTAAGTAGATGACCTACACATATAAATAAATCCAGTAGCTTTATAATGTCATATATTTCATTATTATTTTTTATATATACTTTATAATCATTCTTAAATGGTTAACATAGAGAATGAATCTCATCGCGTCGTGGAGACGGTAGTCCGTACGTACGCACGAGCGATGATATCGTTCTTATGTTCATGAACATGTGTTTAAGTGTATGTATACTATTTCAGTATCAATATCACTTTATAATAATCATATATAGTTACTCATTACACCATTATACCCATCCTTGTAAGGTGATGGTGGAAAATAGATTACACCACGGCGTGGAGACGGTATTCCGTACGTACGCACGCGCGGTGATTTCATTTTTCCGTAGGATGGATAGAAGGTGAATTCGGGTTGTTTCATATTTATAATAACATATCAGTATGTAAGTAATACTGATGTTATTACTTTATCATGAAACAACTAAAGAATAAGATGTTGAAGAAGAAAGAAATTGAAAAGATAGGTAATGGATATTACCTCTTCTTTGGAACGCCTCTTTGAATACTCCACTTAGGGAACTAAGATTGGTCTTTGAAGAAGGCCAGGACCTCTAGGATTATTATAGGGGAGTGGAGAGGAGAAAATGGCAGGGTTTGGCCGAGCTTGAGTGCTCAAATTGGTGTGAGGAGGAGGGGGAGGAGGTGCCCTTTTACAAGGGAGGAGAGGGGCACCTTAGGAATATCTCAAAATATTATTTTATATTAATGTCAAAATCTGTTTATAATGGTTCCAAAGGGTCTTATTTCGAAGATAATGTGGGTAGGGGTCTATATCCTATCATCCCATAGGATTTAGACAAGTTTAGGGTATTATTATAACCTTATCAATTAGATTTAACTCTAAGTTAAATAATTTAACTTTTACCGTGTATTTTTGTTTACTTTCACTATATGGTTAATACACTTACAATAACATGCCAAACGAACCCCAAATTGTTTATTATGAATAAATATATCCTTATCTAAGTCATTTGGACGAACCTTAGATTTTTAGGAATAAAATAACAATTAATAATATAATATTTTATTTAAAAACTATTTTGTGTCAATTTTGACACTATTTGATATATGATTTTTGTGAAAGTCATAATAGAATTATATGTTCACATCAAGTTGATTAAATCAACACTAATATATCACAGTAACCTATAAAATTAGTGGAATTCATAAACAGCCTTAAATTACATTTATGTTGGTATTTATAATATCAATTATGTCAATATTTCATTAATAAGATAATTACTGCATCATCTTTGTGTCATAAATAAATTAAATTATTTGATGTCTAAAAAATACAAATAAAATACCATTATGTAGGAAATCTCTTTAGATTTCTAATTAATATTTACAATCGAATTTATCTTATGTAAAACCCTATATTAAAAATGTTTTAGTAAATATACTTTGATTTTAACTCTTTTAACTCTTCTTTGAATTAAATAATAATAAATGTCCTAATCTAATCCAAGTGGGCCTAAATGGTCATATTTTATTCCTAAGCTTGTTTTTGGTCGAATTACACTTATCCAATAGAATTTGGACATGTGTTAGGGTAATAATAATATCATTTTTACCATTAATTACCCTATTTACTTTTAACCGTGGTAAATAAAAGTAAAAAGTTACTATTCACCAAAAATTATTTTCATCTCATTGAACCAAATTTTACATACTGACATCAACCGTGTCTCTCGGATTTTTGAAATTTCACTCACAGAAGTGGTAAAATTATGTTTTATGAACAATTCAGTTTTTTTAACTACCACTTAGTGGTTTCACTATTAATCAAAAATTGAAAGTTTTCAGAAAAATACCAAAAATTAGGCCTAATCTATATTTGATATTATGAACTCAAAAATGATTTCTATTTTACCAAATTCAAAACATATCAGTTTCATTAATTAATTTAAAAATTAATTCTCGTCGTCAAAAGAAAAGGCGTGTTTTTAAGAGATAATAACTATCAAAAGATTGACACTTGTTTATAACTGGTTTAAATGTGAAATTACATACAATGACCAACATTGTATTAAATTGTAAAAATATATTCTAAATATAATTTAAAACTACTCAAATTAATAATTTATCACTATTAATTATTTAGATTGAAAAAGTTGTTTTTAATTAAAATCTAGTAATTTTCACTATTCATCAAAATATGAAAGTTATCCGAAAATCACCAAACTTTCACCCCAAGCTAATTTCGATATTCCGAATCCATAAATTAAGTCCATTTTGAAAAATAAAATTTACAAAATTTCAAAATGTGGTTATTACTATTCATAACGGCTAGTTTTAATAATATCTTAATAGCATATCGTTGTTTAGCGAAACTCGGTGTTGCGTACAACACACGCTATCGTGGAAGGTCACGATTGCGTGTAATTCAAGCCAGGTCAGAGATGTGTGTTGTGAAAGCTCCTTTTGGTGTAGCGTATAACACAAGACATTAATGAAATTAAAAAGAATATTTTTCATAAAATCTCGGGGTGTTACATTCTACCCCCCTTAAAATGAATTTCGCCCTCGAAATTCGTCGGGGTTATAAATGGTTTACTATTCGAAAGTTTCTTTAATAGAAACCCACATCGTAAAAAGGAATATCAAAACCGATCTTAAAAAACAAAAGTATGAAACGTAACGGTTACCCAAATAAACTAATCACTTGGTTTCCACATAGGTGAAAATATGGATATGGAAGAGAAATCTAACCATCATGTTCTGATGGAGAGTGGTAGAGAACATGGCTATGGAAAATCTAGCAATCACAAATCCATAAATTTGTGACGATCTAAGGTACCATCTGATTAATCAGATATAAGAGCACTAGGACAACATTTTTGGTTTTCAAGATCGTTTCCCTAAAGTTGAAGAATTTGAATTAGAATAAATACTTACTTTATTTTTGTACAATCTCATTGTTGTTCGTACCTTGAACAATTTCCACTTCATCTCTTAAATAAATGAAGTTGAATTTGTTATTCGTGACTTGTTAGCAGATCATGTGAAAGAATGACGGGTCATTCCATCTGTCTCAAACAAAAGGTTAGCAAAATTTATTAAATATAAGTCATTCTATAGTGAGATTAATCATATATGGTTCCTAAAATGGACTTATACTACATATATAATACAGCCTAATATAATAAAACTAGTTTCTACTAAACAAGGACTTCCTATAGGCCAGTGGTAGGCGATAAAGACCAGTCGCACTTCAGTTGTGGGTTTGATTCCCACAGCCTTGTCTGACGTGATGGGCTGTCGCCCGTCCTGTAGGTTATCCTTTTTCTAAAACTATATTACAATAACATCCCATCAATAATATCGAAAAACTCCTATCCTTAAACAATATTATCTTATGTCCAACATAATCCATTCCAATCTTTAGGCTTATCCATAATACTGCAGTCCACTCTCATAATATAGTGAAAACAATTACCAGAGATTTAATACCATCGTTGATCCCCATATATCATAAGATATGTGAATACCTTAATCATATATTCTCTTGAAAAATGAATACCAATTAAACATTAGTGAAAACATGAATGATGTCAAAAGTTATCTCTTTCCACATACCAAAATCCAAAAATTCTATATACTCAAACCATGATATCACTAAGTCCTTATATCAATCATGAGCTCATGAATACTGTCAAACATTTCATTTTCTCTTTATCACTTCATTATGCGCATATCATCCACTTTCCAAAAAATACCTGAATAACCTTTCATTGTTACTCATACCATTCATCATAAACTTTCAAAACTTAAGGAAAGACAATAGTGTAACAATCCTTAGATGTCTTTTTATTCTATAAACATGTAATCATTCCACTACCTTCTTAAACCATTGACCGAGCTTCAACAATTCTTTCATCTCACATATCATTTGTAGTCTCTTCATCATCATCAACAAAAATACTACCCATACGACCATACCGATTCTCTTCATGAGACATTCCCTTAGGGAATTGGTTTGCATAATGCCCGTATATTCCACATTTAAAACATTTAACCATTGTTGATGTCGTAGCAATACCATTAACCTCATCCATGGTGTTAACTGAAACTTTTAGATTGCACTTACTGGCTTTGTGTCATTCTTTTCCACACCCAAAGCATCTTCCAGTTCCTTTGAAACATTCTCCTTGATGCCTCTTCCCACATGATTTACATAGGGGAAATTGAACATTCTTTCCTCTATGATCATCATGAAACTCCATCTTTCTCTTATTATCCGAGTTAGGAAAATTACCAAATTTTACTTTATTGATCGTATTATGAGATTGCTGATTCGGCGTAATAATGATGTTTGGACTTCCAAATCCCATTTCATTTGATTGCTTATTAAGAATATCATTCCATTGTCCATCATATACTCCATTATCGTGAATCATCTTGTTTGCAACCATTTTCTAAAACCCAAAAAGAATAGTGTGAGATGCAAAAATCATAATAAAGGGGGAGTAACTTCAATATCTAACATCTTAGGTTAAATTCTAAGATCTTTACCGTAGTGCTAGGACTATATCCTATATGTATACCTATCCTTAGGGACATCCCTAGACATACCATAGAAATATCTCTAGGGATCTCACTAACGTTTCCGCGTCCTAGTTTCCAAAGGTTGACTAAACCTTTCCTCTGATACCAACTATAGCGGTCTGGAATTACTTCCAGTGGATTATAATTGATACTTATCAGGGCATTCCATGGGCGGCTACACCCCCTGGGCGGGACACACCACCATCCCCAGTGGTAGTCATTTCCTCATGAAGCCCTTGGGCGGAGAGCCATGCTTCGTCCAATGCTCACATGTGAGAGTTCCCAAGGATCGGATACATTCCTACCTCCTTTACCTATGATACCAACTATAGAGACCCAAAGCTTGACATACATGGACATTACATTACTTTTGCGGAATACTTGGTACATAACAAAAACACACACACAATGATCGTAATAGTTTAGTGTCTTTGGAAACTCGGAACGTAATCTTCTAATCGTGGTGAAATATCTTCAATATCTCCCATAAATATCTTCCCTTTTTTACCTAAAACCTTTCTCTATATCCTAGGGAAAAGAAAACATAAAAGGGTGAGCTCAAATGCTCAGCAAGGGCAAATAAAGGAAATAAAAATCATATCATATCTTTTTGAAAATCATAACCTGCAAAAGAGATCATAATATCTTAACATGGAACAAATCATAGAAGTGAAAATGAGATCCCCATAATCATAACATGCAACTTGAAACTTTGTGGAATGCACACATAATCATGGAAAATCATTTCTTGTTAGTCATGACTCATTTCCAAGACTATCTTAGTGGACAAAGTCCCTTTCTGAACCGAGTCACCCTCGTTCCAGTCCTGTTTCACTGAACCGGTATAACCTACCGTTCTAGCCATGTCTATCTCATGAGATAAAAAATCTTTACCCAATGCATTGGAGGGAGATATAGGTCCCACCCATCTTATCATGAATCCTTTCTTATGTGTGCCACATAATCATAAACCATACATCATAGCGTAACCCATGTAATAAAAATGGGATTCTTAAACAACATGACATCATAAAACAATTCATATAAGATAAAGGAATTCATAAAAATATTTCCATCACAACATAATCAAACCAATGTAATAATAGGGGTAAAAACAGAACCCTTTTATTATCTTAGATGTAAAATAATTTTGATAAAATACGTGAACTCCATTCTTGAGGAAAATATCCTTTCTACTTCAATAACATTTTTCCTTTCATAACATGTCATACGACTTTAAAATAAAATAAGTTGATTAAAAATAAACATGAAAACTTGTAAAGGAAGTTTCTTGGAAATAATTTTATAAAAATCCATTCATGCTGTATAAGTTAAAAAAAACATTCTTCTCGTACTTTTGACGGAAAAGTCAAAAAAGTACCTCGTGCAAAAAATGACAAAATATTCCTTACATATCTTTTACTAAAAACTCACCAAAGGGTAAAATATGTTTTAAACAATTGTAGGTGGATGGAAATAATATTAAATATTGAGGTAACATGGATGTGGATGATAAAATACACCCCAGTAAATACCAAAGTATAAGCAATCTCGGATAAAAATGAGATTGTGATAATTCCCTTACCTTATGTCTGATATGCTTTGTACGTATCCGAACCTCCTGTATAATGATTTAAATAATGTCATTAACTTATTAAAAAATCATATTCATTGTTATGATATCATATATGGTTCACTTATGACTTTATATTACCCGTTCTTTTGTAAATTCCATGTTAAAGAAGCGTTTTGGGTAAAATCGTTTCATTTATCGTAGGTGTTTGGACTTCTTGTTCTTGACATTATTATTACTTATATAATGATTTAATTACTTCCAGAATACAAAACATGATTTATATATCATATAAATTCAGTATATATATATATATAATAGATAGATAAATGAAATGAAACACGCCGTTCATGGAGACGGTAGTCCGTACGGACGCATGAACGCTGCTTTCCTTTCATTATTATCTTGAATGGAAGT
The DNA here is from genome assembly GCA_963277665.1 of Viscum album. Taxonomy (NCBI): domain Eukaryota; kingdom Viridiplantae; phylum Streptophyta; class Magnoliopsida; order Santalales; family Viscaceae; genus Viscum; species Viscum album. Next base: position 864,285,294 of record OY728134.1, on the reverse strand, counting down.
AAGAAGATGACCTACATATATACATAAATCCAGTAGCTTTATGATGTCATATATTTCATTATTATTTCTTATATATACTTTATAATCATTCATAAATGGTTAACATGGAGAATGAATCTCATCGCGTCGTGGAGACGGTAGTCCGTACATACGCACGAGCGATGATATCATTCTCATGTTCATGAACTTGTGTGGAAGTGTATGTATACTATTTCAGTATCAAAATCACTTTATAATAATCATATATAGTTACTCATTACACCATTATACCCATCCTTGTAAGGTGATGGTGGAAAATAGATTACACCACGGCGTGGAGACTGTATTCCATACGTACGCACGCGCGGTGATTTCATTTTTCCTTAGGATGGATAGAAGGTGAATTAGGGTTGTTTCATATTTATAATAACATATCAGTATGTAATTAATACTAATTTTATTACTTTATCATGAAACAACTAAAGAAGAAGAAGTTGAAGAAGAAAGAACTTGAAAAGATCGGTAATGGACATTACCTCTTCTTTGGAACGCCTCTTTGAATCCTCCACTTAGGGAACTAAGATTGGTCATTGAAGAAGTCCCGGACCTCTAGGATTATTCTAGGGGAGTGGAGAGGAGAAAATGGCAGGGTTTGGCCGAGCTTGAGTGCTCAAATTGGTGTGAGGAGGAGGGGGAGGAGGTGCCCTTTTATAAGGGAGGAGAGGGGCACCTTAGGAATATCTCAAAATATTATTTTATATTTAAGTCAAAATCGGTTTATAATGGTTCCAAAGGGTCTTATTTCGAAGCTAAAGTGGGGATGGGTCGAAATCCTATCATCCAATAGGATTTAGACAAGTTTAGGGTATTATGTTAACCTTATCAATTAGATTTAACTCTAAGTTAAATAATTTAACTTTTACCGTGTCTTTTTGTTTTCTTTCACTATATGGTTAATAAACTTACTCTAACATACCAAACGAACCCCAAATTGATTATTATTAATACATATATCCTTACTTAAGTCATTTGGCCGAACCTTAGATTTTTATGAATAAAATAACAATTAATAATATAATATTAGATTTAAAAACTATTTTGTGTCAATTTTGACACTATTTGATATATGATTTTTGTGAAAGTCATAAAAGAATTATATGTTCGAACAAAGTTGATTAAATCAACACTAATATTTCATAGTAACCGAGAAAATTAGTGTAAATCCATAAAAAGTCTTAAATTATATTTATTTTGGTATTTATAATATCAATTATGTCAATATTTCATTAATAAGATAATTACTGCATCATCATTGTGTCATAAATAAATTAAATTATTTTATGTCTAAAAATTACAAATAAAATACCATTATGTAGGAAATCCTTTTAGATTTCTAATGAATATTTACAATCGAATTTATCTTATGTACAACCCTATATTAAAAATGTTTTAGTAAATATACTTTGATTTTAACTCTTTTAACTATTCTTTGAATTAAATAATAATAAATGTCCTAATCTAATCCAAGTGGGCCTAAATGGTCATATTTTATTCCTAATCATGTTTTTGGTCGAATTACACTTATCAAATAGAATTTGGACATGTGTTAGGGTAATAATAATATCATTTTTACCCTTAATTACCCTATTTACTTTTAACCGTGGTAAATAAAAGTAAAAAGTTACTATTCACCAAAAATTATTTTCATCACATTGAACCACATTTTACATACTGAAATCAACCGTGTCTCTCGGATTTTTGAAATTCCACTCACAGAAGCGGTAAAATTAAGTTTTATGAACAATTCAGTTTTTTTTAACTACCACTTTGTGGTTTCACTATTCATCAAAAATTGAAAGTTTTCAGAAAAATACCAAAACTTATGCCTAATCTATATTTGATATTATGAACTCAAAAATGATTTCTATTTTACAAAATTCAAAACATATCAGTTGCATTAATTAATTTAATAATTAATTCCCGTCGTCAAAACAAAAGGCGTGTTTTTAAGAGATAATAACTATCAAAAGATTGACACTTGTTTATAACTGGTTTAAATGTGAAATTACATACAATGACCAACATTGTATTAAATTGTAAAAATATATTCTAAATATACATTAAAACTACTCAAATTAATAATTTATCACTATTATTTATTTTTATTGAAAAAGTTGTTTTTAATTAAAATTTAATAATTTTTTACTATTCATCAAAATATGAAAGTTATCAGAAAATCACCAAAATTTCACCCTAAGCTAATTTCGATATTCCGAATCCATAAATGAAGTCCATTTTGAAAAATAAAATTTACAAAATTTAAAAAATTGGTTATTACTATTCATAGCGGCTAGGTTTAATAATATCTTAATAGCATATCGTTGTTTAGCGAAACTCGGTGTTGCGTACAACACACACTATCATGGAAGGTCGCGATTGCGTGTAATTCAAGCCAGGTCAGAGATGTGTGTTGTGAAAGCTCCTTTTGGTGTAGCGTATAACACAAGACATTAATGAAATTAAAAAGAATATTTTTCATAAAATCTCGGGGTGTTACATATAAATCTTTACCCAATTCATTGGAGGGATATATAGGTCTCACCATTCTCATTTTTTAATCATTCTTTCATGTTCCACAATATAAACATAAATCATTCATCATAACCCAAGAATAAAATGGGTTTCATAAACATCATTCCATCATAATGTAATCCATACAAACAAATTGGATATCATTTCATCATTGAAAAAGTGAAACTGTGAAAATCATAGAGGCATGATACTTGAAACATACACATGTGAAATAATGTCATCTTAGATGAAAATGGTTTTGATAAAACACTTGAAATGAATTCTTGAGGAATATATCCTTTTTTCTTCAAAATCATTTTCTTTTCACAGAATGTCATGCAATTTTAAATGAAAAGGATTTTGTTGAATATAGTTATAAAATAGTTTGGAGGAAGCTTCATGAAAATAAGGATTTATAAAACTTTCAAAATCCTTTCATACTGTATACGTTAAAAAAACATTCTTCTCGTACTTTTGTCGGAAAAGTCAAAAAGTACCTTGTAGGGTAAATAAAAGAATGATTCCTTCCATACCATGGGGTAAAAGTCAAAATGGGTAAAAAGGACTTTAAAATACCTGAATAAACTTTTATAAAACATGGACATGGATGATAGAAGTAACCCTAGTAAATAGTTACGAATAAGCAGTCTCAGATAAAAATGAGATTCGCAAAATTATCCCTTACCTTAGGTCTGATATGCTTCTTACGTATCCGAACCTCCTATATAAGGATTTAAATAATTTCATTTACTTATTACAGAATCATATTCATTTTTATGATATCATATATGTTTCACTTATGACATTATATGACCCGTTCTTTTGTAAATTCCATGTTAAAGCAGCGTTTTGGGTAAAATCATTTCATTTATTGTATGTGTTTCGACTTCTCGTTCATGATATTATTACTTATATCCTGATTTACATAATTCCAGAATGTAAAACATGATTTATATAAAATATATATTAAACATATACATATATATATTATAGATCGATAAAAGGAATGAAATACACTGTTCATGGAGACAGTAGGTCGTACGTACGCATGAACGCTATTTTCGTTTCATTATTGAATTGAATGAAACTAAATAGATGAAATACATACAAATATATATATATACATAAATCCATTAGAATTATTTTTTCATATATTTCATTATTATTCATTATAAAAACTTTATGGTCATTCATGTATGGTTGACATGGAGAATGAATCTCATCACGTCGTGGAGACAGTAGTTCATAATACGCATGAGCGATGATATCGTTCCCATAATTATTGAATAGAATTGGATTGGATGGTATAATATATCATAATCAGTATGATGTTATAATAACCATATATAGTTATTATTTACACCATTATACCCATCCATGTCAGGTGTTGGTGAAAAAATAGATTTCACCACTGCGTGGAGACGGTATTCCGTATGTACGCACATGTGGTGATTTTGTTTTCCGTAGGATTGATAGATGGTGAAATAGGGTTGTTTCATAGTTATAATAACATATAAGTATATGAGTCATACTGATGTTGTTAATTCATAATGAAAAAACTAAAGAAGAAGAGGTGGAAGAAGAAATAAAGTTGAAAAAATTGGCAACGGACATTACCTCTTCTTTGAAGCGCCCTTTTGAGACCTCCTATTAGGGAACTAAAATTGGTCTTTGAAGTAGACCAGAACCTCTAAGATGTTTCTATGAAAGTGGAGAAGATAATTTTTCAGGGTTTTTCCGATCCTGAAGGCTCAATGTTTTGTGAAGAAGAGAGGGAGGAGGTTCCCTTTTATAAGGGATGAGAGGGGCACGTTTGGAAAATCTAAAAATATTATTTTATTATAAAGTCATATTTGGTTTTTAATAGATCCAAATTGATTTATTTCGAATCTAATGTGGGTATGGGTCGAAATCCTCTCATAAAATAGAATTTATAAACGTTTAGGTTTCTATTTATACCTTATCATTTAGATTTAACCTTAAGTTAAATAATTTTACTTTTACCATGGCTTCTTGTTTTCTTAAACTATAAGGTTAATAAACATAATCTAACAAGACAAACGAACCCCAAGTTGATTATTATTAATATATATAACCATATATAAGTCATTCAGCCGAAACTTATATTTTTATGAATAAAATAACAACTAATAATATAATATTTGTTTTAAAAACTATTTTATGTCAATTTTGACACTATTTGGTAATTGATTTATGTGAAAATCATAACAGAATATTTAGTTATAAAATAGTTAATTAAATCAAAAATAACATGTCATATTAACCTAGAAAATTAGTGAAATTCATAAAAAGTCTGAAATTACATTTATTTGGGTATTTATAACATCAATTATGTCAAATTTTAATTAATAAGATAATTACTGCATCATCTTTGTGTCATAAATAAATTTACTTATTTAAAGTCTAAAAATTATAAATAAAATACCATTATGTAGGAAATATTTTTATATTTATAATGAATATTTATAGTCGAATTTATCTTATGTATAACCCTATATTAAAAATGTTTTAGTTATTAAACATTGATTTTAACCCTTCATTAAATAAATTAATAATAAATGTCCTAATCTAATCCATGTGGACCTAAATGGTCATATTTTAATCCTAAGGTCTTTTTTGGTCGAATTACACTTATCCAATAGAATTAGGACATGTGTTATGGTAATAATAATATCAATTTTACCCTTAATTATCCTATTTACTTATAACCGTGGTAAATAAAAGTAAAAAGTTACTATTCACCAAAAAATTATTTTCATCTCATTGAACAAAATTTTAGTCCTTGATATTAACCATGTCTCTTGGATTTTCAAAATTCAATTAACAGATGTGGTAAAATTTCATTTAAATGAAAAAGTCAGTTTTTTATCTACCACTAAGTGGTTTCACTATTCATCGAAAATTGTAGTTTTTCAGAAAAATACAAAAACTTTAGCCTAAGAATTATTTGATATTCCGAATACAAAATTGATGTCGATTTTTCAAAATCCAAAACCTAGAAGTGGAATTAATTAATTTTAAAATTAATTCCCGTTATCAAAACAAATAGCGTGTTTTTTAAGAAACAATAACTATCAAAAGATTTATACCTATTTATATCGAATTTCAAAGTGAAATTAATTCCAATGACCAAAATTGGATTAAATGATAAAAATATATTATAATTACACTTTAAACCCAATTAAAAAGATAATCTAACCATATAAATTATTGTGACGAAAAAAGTTGTTTTTAATTAAAATATAGCGTGTTTTTACTATTCATTAAAATATGAAAGTTATCAGAATAATATGAAAAATTTATCCAAAGTAAATTTTTATATCCTGATTCCAAAAAAGAATTTTATTTTGTCAAATTGAACTTATAGACATGTCAAAAACAAGATTTAATGTGGGTGCGCCATCAAAAGGAGGAAAAACAACATTTTATTAAAAATATATATTTTACTCGAAAAATTGATTTTGTTCTGATACCATGTTCTGGAAAATGTGTAAGATGAATAATAATGTTATAAAATTAAAATTTAGTTGATATTATTCATAACGGCTAGTTTATAATAATATTATAACCATATATTGTTGTTTAGTGAAACCTGGTATTGCGTACAACACACGCGATCGATGAAGGTCGCGATTGCGTGTAATGCAAGCCAAGTCAGGGTTGTGTGTTGTACAAGACTCCTATGTTGTTTCGTATAACAGAATCCAACCATATTTCATTTATAAATTAAATATATATATATATATACAGTAAATATTTCGTAAAATAACTACTATCAAAATTGTGTGTAACATGATCCAAGAATAGTGTGTTTGTATACTGCAATCTCATACGATGTTGCGTTTAGCGCAAGGTATTCTTGTTGTAGCTCACAACACAAGACATCAATGAAATTAAAATAATATTATTCATAGAAAATCAGATTGTTATAGTTAAATTGGAATCCTACACTAAATAAGTTCAGGATTCCTTTTAAACATACAAGAAATGATTCCTACCCCATGCTATAAACATGGGATTCCTCACTATGATCATGGGATGCCTTAGTCCCCTCACTAGAGAGGAATTCCCCTCCAGTGTTGGTCTCTCACCACGTTGTGTTCATGAACTACTTATGACTTCATTCATGTCCACATAAGACACAAAGTAGGGCCTTAATTATAAATCCAAGTATAACTTCCGTAAAAGTAAAAAAAATATGACCTTCCTTACCTGTGGTCCAGACCTATATAGGGATATTTACATTAAGAACTCGGTGTGGATTGATTCCTATCCACATAGGATATATAGGTATGACCATATCTCTATTCATGGTCCCAACCATGATGATACTTCTTTAACATCATGAGAACCCTATCCATAACGTAAGATGTTAAACTGCGTGGTTCATCAAGAAATACATGTGGATTAATTATCATTCTATTGGATTCATAGTAATTCCCAAACCTCATGTATTAGGCCCAACTAAGAAATATAGAAAATTTTCCCTCCCATCAATACAACGTAAAACAATGCAGGGGACTCCAAAGTGGGTCCAATTTATAGGCCCATTTCATGAAAATCACCCTCTATCTGCACATGAGTCAGATCTCTGTAGGGAAGCACGTTGGAACTAAAAGTTAATTGATTTCTACCTACACATGATACGTAGTGACCTTTGGATCTCTAATCTTAGGTCCAACCACTACTATAAAAAACAATTGTAAAATCCCCCCAACATATGGATTAGAAGTTCCTAGATAATTTACATTAAAAACTACATATGGATTGATTAATATACTCATAGGAAACATAGTGATGTTTGGATATATAATATCATTGATACCGACAATGAAAAAAACCCCCTGTTTCTTATATATGAGTCAGAACTGCATAGGGAGTCTTCTCGGAACCTTGTTTTTCTTGATTCATATCATCATAGGATACACACTAAAACTAAAATATAGAATTCCTAGTAAAGCTACAATAGCCCCCTCTTTCTCGTCAATTCACCTTTGTCCTCACCACATGATGTTAAACTACACAGGGTACTAGAACTACACATGCATTGATTCTCACTATAATGAGATACATTGTGACACCTGAATTTTACACCATAGTCCAGGAACCACAAATTCAAAATGACCATATCCTTCATTTTATCATCTTTGTGTGGCGCAAAAAACATTTTTCACCCATTGTTTCTCATACCGAGCACAACCCACATGGATATAGGAGTTTCAAAAATGGATTACTTGGAAGATAAAGTAATAACAATCCACATCGGGGTTTCCATAGTCATAGTAGGAAGACCTTAAAAGTTACATTATATGTCCTTACCTCTTGACGTTTAATCACATAGTCAAAAATAGTTAAAGAACATCATATGGATTGATTCTTGAAATAAAAAGATATATAGTGAAACCCAAAACATTAATCTTGGTTTTAACCATAATATTTACACTTCACATAAGGGACCATTTTCCTTACCACATGACGTTAAGCTTAATATAGAATGTCCTTGCTGCATGCCATTAAACTATATGGTACCTCAAGAACTACGTCTGTCCTGACACTCATTTTGATGATATATTTAGTTACACCTAGACCTAATGTACTAGTCCTATCCCTGGGGTATAAAAAATAATAATGTCCCCATATCCAATATATAAACAAGGATCTTTGGAAAATATCTCATGTTTACATTCCTCTTTCTCTAATCTATCAAGTAAATAGAAATGAACCCTACATATGAGTCATATATATGTCAGGAATTTTAGTATCTATAGATAACCATGGTCTGAATGTTTCTTACATACCAAGACATATTCCTTAAATTCATCATAATATATCTCTCAGGAAATTTCAGACTCCATAATCCTCTATAACCATCAGAAATGGAGGTTCAGTTTCATGGGGTCACATTTTTTTTACTATAAAAAATATCCCCCAGTTGTATCTGCATAATTTTCCCACAAAAATTCATATTAAACAATGAAAAATCATCCACATGATATGAATCTTCTATCTTCGTATTCCCTAACAGAATTTATGCCCCATATCATTTATCCTAACTTCATAATCCCAAGAATCATGGATCAAACTTTCTTTACCCCCACATATAAGGCATGTCATAACATCTCGGCCCGATGAAACTCATGTTTCTCATCATTTCCATGAATTATTGTTCTATACAAATGACCTAAAACTAAAAGACCACATTATATCCTTGTTGTATGTTGTTAAATTTCATGAATGATTTCCAAGTCACATGAAACTAAATTTCATGACATTTAGAACAACATGTGGAATGATTCCTTCCATCGTAGGATATATAGTGACACCCAAATATCCAATCCTAGGTAATATTTCAACAAAAGTTAAAAATCCCATTTCCCTATTCAAGAATTAGACCTGTGTGGGGAACTCGATAAGAACTATCTATGGTTTGATTCTCACATTTATGATATACGTAGAGACACCCATATCTTATATTCTAGTCCATCCATAAGAAAACATTTACCACACTCTCATATATGTGAGTTATATCTTCATAAGAGGCCCCAATATGTGACTAACCCTATTCATGGGAGCTCATATTCAAAAGAAAATTCCCCTTTCCCCATGAAAAAGTTTGATCGATACATTGGGAATCCTTCCATGATCTACATATGGATTGATTCCAATGTTAAAAGGATATGTAGTGACACTAGGTTTCTCAATACTGGGTCTATCAATGAGGAAACAATTCCTCATCTGTTCTCAATGTATGGGTCAAACTAGTACAAGAAGTTTTTGGAACAAGAGCCATGTATGGCTTGATTCTCATATTGAAGAGATATATAGTGATGGATAGAACCTATGTCGTAGGCCCATAGACCATGAAAAAATAATTCCTATGTATGGGTTAGACCTACATATGGGATAATTCTCTACCCATTCCTAGAAAATTTCGACACAGAATGCCTCTTTCATGTTCAGTCACTCTCATTTCACAAAGAAAACAGTATGTCTGGGGAAGTATGATTATCCATAAACCTCATTGGATATAAAAAATGGAGGGTAAGTGTCTTGAGGACACCTTTTTTTGAATATCTATAATATGACCCAGTTGGCTCTGCATATGTTTCCAACAAAAAGGGCCAGTCAACCAAAGGAAAAATCATCTTTAAGAGAGGAATTTCATATATCAATTTTCCTTAAAAATATTTTCCTCCCAAATCACTCCTCAGAGTTGGGAACCCCCTGATGATAGTTCACAACCTTTCCCCTTTATTCGAGAGGATTATGGATCATTATTTAATAGTTTTCTGTGAAAAGAGAAAATTGTTTATCACGCAGTCAAAGCTAAGTGACCTTAAATTGTATCCCTTGAACATCCTTGATGCAAGGAATTAAAATTCAAGGTCTATGTCCTAGTTATCTGAAAATAAATCTCACCATGGTCTATCCTTTCTTTACCCAAGACAGATTTATGTATGAGTGGTTTTTCATTCATGGATAGTGCCGATGTAGATTCCATTATAATTTTCAAACACCATTCATATGACATGCCAACCATTGTGATCTTGAGAAATACATATTTTTTAAAAAAACTTGGGCTTCATAAATGAAGGGTATAGATTTTAAAAAACTATTTGTCTATAAAAAATGAAGGTTTAGTGTCCATTGGATATTTTTTTTTTACTATGAACAATATTCCCCTCTTGGAACTGCATAAGTTTCCCCAAAAAAGGGGCATGTCAACCAAAGGAAATTTTGTCCCCAGAAGAGGCTTCTCACATCTTTTTATGCCTCAAGAACATTGTGATAGAAGGATGTATTATAGTTTCTTTTCATGTACATAACCCATATCATGTCAGATTTAGAGATCAGAAAACCTATGTGAAACAAATCACTATTCATGTCTCAAAAATATAGGGTCATTCTCATCTAGTAATCCGTTTTAGGATCCTCACCCCATAATTCATGGTCAAATCAATTAATCCTAAAACATCACTTGCATTAGTACAATTTTAAAAACTCCAAACATTCCACAAAAAATAGACACAAAGGTCTCTAGGTGGAAAAATCGTAAAGGGAACCCTAGGTAAAAGACAATCACTAGCTCCCTTGAAATTTTATTTGAACAGTTTAGGCTATAAAATTTAGTAATAAAAAAATAAAGGAGACACAAATCTAAATAGGTAAAAAAACCACAACGGGAAACCTAAGAAAAATTTAATTTATACCCACTAATCCTACACCATGGTAAACATAGTCAAGAATTTGGGTGGTAATAGAAAATACATGAAGTTGTTGTTTTTTTCCTTTTAACCCTAGAAAGAGTCAAAAAGATGCATGATAAGTCTCTCAGATCAAGAAAACATTAGATCATTACAAGATCATGTCAATTTGGTTATATCATGTTGTAATTTCAATTGATATAAAGTGGATATTATCTTTCATAATGCGACTAGTTATGATTTATTAGCATTACATGAAAAGATAAACGATAATTAGTAGTGGAAAAATAAGTTTTCCTTCCATCAAATGAGAAAGGAGGAGCATCCGTATTTTAGAGTATCTACCTGAATGTAATAAATAATATGGGGTGGTAAATAAAAAGGAAAAGGATATCCAAAACAATTGCAATGAATGTTGACATGCTTTATTTTTCAAATTGACTACTGCTTGATGCAATCCATCAATGACCCATTCCAAAATGCTCCTTTGTATGAATTCTATCTCAGCTATCAAGAAAATATATTTAATGGAATCCCTAAGATCTAAAACCTTTTTCATGATGTCTTTAAAACTTGAATTGGTTTATAAAACATACACCTTTAACATAGATACCCGAGCCTCGCATTTTTTTATCTCCACATTCTATGCAACTACTTAATCATAATATCATTCTTCTTTAGCAATGATGTGGTTCAGCAAAGTAGAAGTATCCCTTAAGGCTTCCACATGATGATGGGAAGCATTAAACTAATTAAGGTCACATTTTGAAGTTTGAAAGTATTCCCGAGTAATATGGATATGATGTATAATGACATTACGGTGCTGGTAATCAAACCCACCTAATCCTAAGACAAAGAAAATTGGAAAAGAATGTCCAAACTATCAGCTATTTCCTCTGTGGGTTCACTATAATGATAGTACAAATTTTTTGTGAGGAACATTTTCGTACAACCGGGTGTTCGATAAAAATTATAGGATCCTAATATTGACTACTAACTACCACAAGTATGTAATCTAGAATTACATCCATAGAAAACAATTTTGTGTTAAAAAATGGCTCCCAAGTTGGAAACTCTTCTATATCTTCCTCCTTCCATGCTTTATAAACTAGGATGATATTCGTGACAGCAACTGAGGATGTTCCAAAAGACTTTACACTGAGACCAACATCTATTGGGATGATGGAAGTTTCAGTTGTAAATATTAGATCTACACCGACATCATTAATGGGGATCTGAAGGAGGTGGCTTTCTTGAGATTCATAGAATGGCAGGATGTGAGGAATTTTCCCCATGAAACTAGTTAAGAGGGTGTGTCTAACATAGAGTTGGTATATTCCATAGGTTTATGCACCTTTTGGATTTACATAACTAATAACCCATTGGGATAGTATTCCATCCACTTTCTATAATATAATGTGATTGATTGATGGGGGTTTCCAAACACGGAAATTAAATTTTCATGCCATAATATTCACACATCATAATTAGCCACAGCTAGTGAAGGACAACTGGGTGTGACTCCTTAATGCAGGGAAGAGGCAATGAGTCATCCTTTTGCATACATCCAAACTCTCATGTGAATCTGTAAGGGGTATAGAGTTCATATCTGATTATTCCATATACCTATGAATCCATAATTACAGCTCATAGAGAGATTATGTAGGATAATTCCTTCGAAGCCCCTTCGCCATTATCAACAACCATTCCTCAAGGTTCCTAGTATGAGAAAAAAGTAATCTGGAAAAAATCGCTCATTATTTAAACAATGCCATGGATGCATTTGGGATTCGGGTGAATGAAAATAATATTAAGAAATGTTGGAATAAGGGTGGGACAATGAATTGTCATAGTATGTAGATATTCATAGCATTGACATTATTCCTCCACCTAGCCGTACAAGAATATAAAGGACCCTCTATGCCAATAGAGGGATCTTCCCTCTAGTATACAGACTAAAAATCTATAAATACAAGAATGGGTGTGTATAACTAAGTTGATGGGATATCCCTCCACAAATTTGGATTTAATCATCAAGTTATAGGCTTTGAATCAAGTATAGGCATCATGAGAATGAAGATCCATCCACTGTGGAACATGGTGAAAAATCCAACAATTCCAAAGTATAGAGATATGTATGGATGAATTTTGTATACCCACATGGTATGATGTCCTGCTTCAATGGTGGACTAATATGAACCCTAAATAACTCTTTACTAATGGGTTAGATGAGTCCTACTACATTGAAATTACATCCTTGGGTACCCAAATTATTGAAACAAATTTATCCAATAGTTGAATAGAATAATTGAGCGAGTATGGAGGGGCTGAACAAGGAATTCCTCTTCCATAGTTTGTAGGTATGTTGCTAACAAAAATACTTGTTCGGTGATTTCCTAGGTATTTTCTATAAGAAATAATTAATTTTACATATTTTATAGAATGAGGAATACTCTTAATTGGTATATATATTATAAACTGACCCTGAATTCACCATGTGTGATATGGAAATTATTGGTTCTCAAACACCAAAGACGAATCAGTTAAGACAATATCATGGTCAGCGTATAAACTGGGAACGAAGAAACCCATAATACCTAATATTAGCTAACAACCTCTAGTTATCTTGGAAATTCCCGTCATCTATGGTCCACCTATAATGTCTAAGACCATTCATATGAAAAACTACCTTCAGACCGCAAGTAAAACTTGGAGCTCAAACGTCCATTGGGATCATATCGTGAGAGGTTTAAAATGGATGGATAATCTCAAATTATGGACTGTAAGGATATTTCATCACTGTAGTGATTTCATTCATTATGAATAAAACCATTAATAAAAAAACATTATCTTGACCAGACCCAAAATTGATTTTCCCTTTAGTAGATATGTTTATTTGGGAATGATAATAAAATATCTTAAACCAAGAATATGGGGGATTTTAATTAACAGGTGGAAGAGGAGAATCGTCCTATAATATGAATTTGTAATGTTTTAGTCATATGGAAAATTGGTAGGTTAGAAGTTATTATGAAAGGAGGTTCTTCAGAATACCCTAATGAGGTAAGATGTAGTTTAAATGATTGTTTTCAATATTTTTATGAACAAAAGTTCTACTCCTTGTTATAGTCATCAAGGTGGAAGCCAGAGGAATTTTTTCTTATATTAAATTATAAAAAATAAGTGATATTCATTGGAAAATTATTAAAAGGAATTGAAAGAAAATTTGAAAGGTTGTATGCGTCTTTTCACACCCAATATAGGCCTATGAACCATCATCCCATGAAGTGATGGCCCACAGATCATTGTATAGTAAATCATTGTCCCATGATTCCTTTAGTACATGGGGTGATCCATCCTCAAATCATCTATCCGCTATACAGGATATTAGAATATTACCATTCATGTGTTTGGAATTTTAGTTCGTGGAAAGGGTGTACGAATAAGAAGTTCTATGTAGAAGTGCTAAAAAATTAATTTTTATGTGGAGAACATAATTCAATAAGAAATATCATAAATTAAAAATGAGATTGGCCCCTAATTTATAGGCATTCCCCCCTCTTTTAGGCCCACTCACATACCGCGAACGAGTTCGAAATAGGATCATTTTCTAAATCAGAATTACTTCCTCTTCAAACTAATTAGAACCCACTACGATGGTGGAATTTTTAGGGTCGTGAAACTTCCATATATAAGAACAAGAGAATTCAATTTTCATGGGAAAGGATAGAAACAAATCAAGAGAATAACATAAAGAAATAGGTTCAAAGGGGATGGAACTGCAAAGGAAAAATTGATCCTATGAAGCACAAATTGCTTCGCAAATTACTACTCCATGTGGTGTTCCACTACATTTCTATGAAACCCATTAATGAAATAGTTGATAAGATGATGTGGTACTATTGGTGCCTTTAGAAAAAAATAGTCATTTACAGGGCTAGATGGCAATTTCCTCCCATGTGAATGAGAACCCCCCAAAAATGAAATTTTTTCTCGTGGAAACGGTATCACTGGAACCCACAAACAAGACAATTTCAATTATTTGGTCAAAAAGTGATTTTAATCCCCATATATGAAGTAATTTTTGGGTTGATGAGTCCTCATGGGCTCTGACAAAAGGAGTAGTAAAACCCACCACAGATGACCAGTCATCCCAGAACTAGGTCCCTCTATTATTCTAAAAAAGATCCTTAAGGGGAACTAAGGGAAGTAAAATAAAAGAAATAATGAAAAAAAGATATCGTAGGAGAAGAGGACATTTGAGATTTTAAACATGTAGATTATTATTCCCAGTAGGTCAACATTTTCACATAGCATTAAGGAGGAAATCATAAATCATCCAACCATCCATGAACATGAAACCCCTTTTATAGACACCATTCCACAGGGTATAAACAGATGAACCCTTAGTGTCCCAATACTCTGTATAGAAAAATTCTATGTGGGTGGAAGCCTTCCCCATGTAGCAATACACTACATTGGTGGAACATGATCCCACATAGCGAAACACTATGTGGAAGGAACTCATCCCCGTACATCAATGTGCTATATAGGTGGAACCTAGACCCACGTAGCAACATGCTATACGATCCAAATCTTGTTCCACATAGCACAAAAATACGTGAATTTTACCCTCATCCACATAGAAACATGATATGTAGAGAGAACCCCATCTCATATAAGAACCTTATACACAGAATGGTGTATCCTAGGGAATTCTACTCCATATCTCCCATCACTTGATTCCGTGGTCTCATCAGGCCCCATACTCACCCCTTTGAGAAGTATTCCAATGACATCAGACCAAGGCCTTTTACAAATCCACCTGTCATGTTTGATTAGTCTATCAGACATATCAGTGTTTCCTCTCATGTCTGCATTCCAATGGTAAGTGGAGTCATGTGTGTAACCACTTCATAAATGTGTACCATAGAATGTCTTCTGGTTTACACTCCGATTGTAATGAGGGTTCTAAATTTGTAGGTGATCATGTGAACCTCTCGGTTCCACGTAGGGAGGGTGAGGATCACGATGGCCTTTTGCTTCAATAGAGAATGAGATCCTCCCCTCAGAACTAATTTTATGGTATCCCCCCTAGAGTAATATGATAATATTTCTTATAGGAGGTAAAAATATTGCTCTCTTTAACCTCATCCTAGGTTGTATATTGATGGATCACCAGTTGTGCCTATCCTAGCTATGAAAATAAAAAATTATATGGGAAAAATCATGGCCCTATACCTATCCCTTTTTTATTTATCACCTCATCCACCAGTGGAATTAGTGGATAATAAAATATTTAGATCCACTACTTTCTCTTGTTTCTCACATCACACATGACTCAATTGGGCTTAGTAGTTATTGGAGATCAGGAAATATGCATGGTCCCAATTCAAATGGGACTTCTTCATAGATGAAATCCCCAAACTCTATTCATATGGGTATCTCCCAAGCGTAATCCCCAAACACATGATCCTCTCAGCCTCCTAAAAAGTGTAATATTAAAATAACAAAACTATATGGTCATTGAATACTGAATAGCTGGGATACATAGGAAGCCTCCCCGAGGTCCAAACACAACACCCAAATTCACCCTAACGTTTTCCATGCAACATTCTTGGTAGGGTCATGTCCACCCGTGAGACAGTATCTCTTCCGGGTCCCTCGGCCAACCTTGGTGTAAGTCCCACACCACCCTTGATTAGGCATATTTCTCTTGGGCATCCTCGAATGATGTCAAACTACAAGGTTGGTTCATTTTTACATTCCCTTAAAAGGAGATGTTCCCTGTCAAGTGGAATCAATCTACGTGGCTTCTGATTCCTCTCTGGAGGATACATAGGATGACCATCTTTTGGGTTCGATCCTGGAATCAAATCAACATACATAACCTTGGATGATAGAAAACACTAAAGTGCCTCACCAAATGATAAACCAACATTGTCTTAATAGATGAACATATAATATTTAATCCATCTATAAAAGGGAACCATCAATGGAAGTCATTATATACATACAAATATCCCAATTAATGGAGAACCTCTAATACATATAAATGATTCTGGACCCATTATTATTCATAATGGTCTGTTAATATAGAGTGATCTATGTATGAATAAATGAGAATTAAAAAACGATTCATGATCATATCTAAAATCAATAATAGAGTCTTAGAATGATAAATTGTTTTCCCCAAAAGTGTGTGATGATATTGACATCACATACACTCGATCGATATGAGTTCTGTAATATTGTTGGCCAAATTCCCTAATGAATGACTATGTTTGAAAATTAGGTCCACGAGTCTTAATGGATATGAGAGTCGTTGGGAATTTATGGGTCAATGAACAAAATACATTGGACATTGTTTGAAGATATTGTAGCTGAAGATAGTGGTTTCACACAATTCAACCCTTTCAATCAACTGTCGTGTGAAAATGGTTTTCATCAGAAAAATGATGAATCCAATGTGAATCCTTAACCAATGTGGTAGTGTTACCTGCATGAGGTACCTTTCAAACCAAAATTTATAGTGGGCTAAAAGTGACCATCGATTATTCATGTTATCATTAGAAGAAAATTTGATGATGTTTTTCTGTCTATATTTGACATAAATAATAAAAATACTTCTCACCAGAACTATCTTCAATCCAATGTTGTCTCAGCATCTTTCTTGGACATGCACATCTGGAACTGCATAGGCTGGGTCCTCAACAAAACCATGGACACCATAGCCCACCCATAATCATTATCATTTGGTTTCAAAATAATTGGTTTGAGAGTAAAACCATAATTGTACTCTCCTAACCCTAGAGGTAGCTCGATAGGACCTCTGGTATATAATGTCCAGCCAGCCATCCACCCAACAATGGTCGATGAACTAGAGCAAAACAACTCTATAGCTATATTAAAACATTTTTGGAGGTTATCCCCAAAATGATATAATAGTTTCATCCCTCATATTATGGAGGATGATAAATTGGTTACTTGTGACTTCATCCGAGTAGAATAGGTGTACTTCTTGAGGGCCCCTACTAGAAATCATCCCTGTTAATTCCTTGCATCTCGGTATCCTCACCATGTAAAGCATAGCTCATTGTGGGCCAAGTAAAAGTCATGCTAAACTAGGTCCCCAAGTAATATTGTAAAGGGAAATGATTAGAAAATCAAGAAGAAACCATCATCCATATTCCCAATGAATAATACCACCATGTAAATACGGTGAAAACCTATTAGTATATAAAAATACCCAATCACCAGCATGGGTCCCATCATGAAAATACTATAGAAAACCATGATAAAATAAAAATACTTTCTAAAAATTATCATATACTTTGGCCAAATATGGTGGCACACTATGAACATATGGAAATTTATACTCGTTCATATAAATCCCATCCTAAAAATACGATGGAAAACCACAAGAAAATGAAAATACTTGCTCATAAATATCAAACCCATCATCCAATATGGTTGCATACTATGAGAAGGCATAAATTCATGCTCATTCATTTCAAGACCACCATAAAAGTATTTCATAAAACTAGACAAAGATTCATATCCCAAAAAATGAACATGAAGCTCGTTAGTCAAATACAATGAAATGTAACTACCATGAAGATGAAAATTTATGCAGATGTATATCAACCCCGTAGTCAAATACAGTGAAAAGCCCTAGTAAGATGCATATCATTACCCATTCATATCAAGCCTACCATGAAAATATGGAAGAAAGTGGAGAAAGAAACTAGCACATCCTAGTTGTAAATCAGGGATAAACTCATATTGCTACCCATACACAAGAGGACTATTTGTACTTACTAGTAGGAAATGAAGGATTAGAGCCAACACATATTCTATCTTCAACCTCAGAATGGAAATATTTTCCTATTTCCTATAAGTATTTATCTCAACATGTTTTAGAAATGATGGATGGCCAGTCATCAATACCTAACCATATCAAACAAACATTCCAGGATGTAATCACATCCGCAATAATAACAAGGAGTTGAGCCCACAACCCACCTCTTTATGTGGGGTGACTCATCCACGCAATGTGGTGGTAGCTCAAGAGTAGGCACACATCCCTTATATTTTCCAAGAGGGTCATAGAAATTATTTCATGGTAAATGTACAACAGGATCATTAAAAATACATGTTCCAATTGAGGGACACCGGTCTACTTTAGTGGCTGCTCCAGGACATGAATATATCCCTGCCAAAATTCTCGAAACATATTAGCATATCTAAGAATCTCCATGGGATACACTAGATCAAGAACCCATATGCGAAGGCCTTTAGTTATATAAAGGGTCCCCAGTCACCCAAAATAGAGTGCCAAAAACGAAAGAATGCCAAATTTAATTGGATGATTATGAGAAGAATCATAACCCTACTCTAATGGTATATGGATTTATTGGGGCCTTCAAATAATTATCATTGGTGGATCCTGATACTACCAATCCATTAAAATATTATAGAAGTTACAATAGTAGTTCTGAATGTCCTCCCTAGATCACATACCATGAAGGATTTATTCGTGGGAAAAATTTGATCGATCACGAGAGCTTATCACCTGATGAACATAATGGTAGCCATACTATGGCCTAGAAGATCATGCAACAATAAGGTCTTACCCTTAATATCATCATCCCTAAAGTTCATCCCTATAGAATAAATTATATAAATTCTCCCGACATTGGAACATTAGACTATGATAGTTGTCCTTCCCATGATGACATTAGCTGTAAAGGTCCTCCCCAAAGTGACATATCATTTTACTAAGAAGGCCCTCCGCTTTCTGAGTCAAATGTCTGAAAGCCCTCATATCCTAAAGAAATTTTAAATGTGATTCCAAAAATAATAAGGACCCTATTAATGACCACTGATACCCTTTCTCATTCATAAAATGGCCTAGGTCAATTCTCATCTTCTACCCCACACCCAGATCGGTCCCATTCCAACGAGACCTCCACTTGCCCTGCTACATAGGATAAAACCATCAAGAAACATCCACGATAGGATGGTCATGTTGAGTAGTCTCTCATAAAATAAAAAATTATATATTGACCATGATAATGAAATTTTCCAGTGATGATATACCCATAATGTTTTGTCCCTCACCCACTTCTCAGTTATACATTCCAGTGGAATTATCCAAATAATTCATACATAAAATCCATCTAAATTTATAGACAAATAACCCCCACCTGAAATGAAAATATTTTATTTGAGATGGTTATGAAGACCATTTAAAAATATTGGGAGAGTTTCATCGAAAAATTGGTTTGGAAGAACTTCTGTTTGGGAAGAAACCACGATAAAAGAAATGGCAGAATGATCATTAATCGACATGCCTCAATGCATATCATAAGTTTCATTTTATAATTATCAACACCATAATTGGTGTTCATATACATGTATGGGATGAACATAGATCTTTTCATTTCTCCCCCACCCCATTCAACAAACCCCACTAGAAATAACATCATCTAATGACACTATTCATAGGCTTCTATCAAGAAGAAAACTTGATTCAGAAGGATGATACACTCAAAAATAATCAGCTTTGAATAAGTGTCAAAAGTATTTGGACTGATGATTGAAATCCATCGATAATCCCTTTAACCAGGAAACTTAGAACATTCAACAAACTTCTCACTTAAGGGAATCCAATCGTCATGTACTTATAATGTCCCCAGAAGAAAGAAGTTCACATGTGGATTTGACATTATATCAAGATCACACTCAAACAAGGATGAAAAAGATAAATAGAGAGACAAAAATTTCAATGGCCACCCAAATAAATGATTAGACTCAACCCATATAATTTGGGGAATTTTTATCACAAAATTCCCCCATAGAAAAAAAAACTTATCTTGAGGCACAACAAAAAGAGAACGAGCAAAATCCCTACCCCATAGGGTTGAGGGAATTTTTACCTCAACCACGTCCTCAGTAGAAACTAGTATATTCTTATTTTGAGAGGATGAAAAGAGGGGATTTCTTCCATTCCATTTCATCTCTTGACCCATTTCACCTTGAAGGTAGGTGTATGACTAGGCTTCATATATGTTCCCACCAAGCCCCCCTTCACTAAGAAGCCCGAAGAGGATCCAAGAGTAGAAGGGAGAGGTACATGAAGGGATGAAAACTTATCTCATACCATTTGGTAGCCCGTACGACACCAATAATATACTATGAGTTGGTTAACTTTGTGGAAATAAATCATGAATATGACCCAAAAATGATGTAAATACATAAGGTCAAGGAGAGGATGGTTCCATCTGGAATACTATCCACACTAAGAATGAAGGTGTTCATACATAGAACTAAAGAATCCCACTAATTATGGGTTCCCCCTTGATCAAAACTGTACTATATTATCATAGAATCTATAACAAAAATAAAACATGGTCATTTATGAACATCCTCCTCCTATAAATGGGGATGAGCTCCCCACACTTAAAGAAAGATTCACTCAGTAGGAGAAAGAAATTAAATAGTTTAAGTGACTCAACACTATTTTTATACAAGGTATAATTCATATTGAATATGACCTCTAGGAAGAGCCTCAATGTACACTTTTAGTAGGTGTACTTATGCAATAGAGATTCATCTTGGCAATTGAAGCTAGGGCAAGAAATTGGCCCAACTTAGTGTCTGGACCATTGGTTTACGTGGACCCAGTTCTGGAGGGATATCATGATTTCCCTCCATTAAAGAGACAACCAAAGTTGGTTCAAATGAATCCTCATAAGATTTCCCAAGCCATATATCTACCTCAAATAATGGTCATAACATCATGTCAAATCCTACCCATTCTTGCACCTATCCATGCTCATGTTTAACCAAACACTCATAAAGGTATTATCAACACCATCGAGTCCTTGAAAGATCAATTGGACACTATAGAGGAGCGGTGTGCACCAGTGCACCAGAATGGATACCTTACCCTTATTGGTTGAGCGATATCCCACCACCCCACAATTTTGGGTGTCTAACGTTTCCAATATTAAATAAATTAGGTGACCTGAAATGAAATCTAAGACACTATATATCCCATTGTGATCCCATGATGGGAACTCATGAGAAACAAGAATTAGTGAAACTCAGATGCTTTGTACAAACCCGGGAAGGACCAGTGTTCATATGGTACACTATTTTTCAAGCTTGGTCAATAACGAGATAAAAGTATCTCCATCATAAACCCCTCTTTCAATTTAACTCAATGATTTGAATGAAAAAAAATCAATGACATAAAAAATATAAAATTTTTAAAAGATGTGAGGGTCTCATATTTTATTTCTAGATGGAATGCTTTTACATACTCCCTGAACTAACAACCCCCAAGAGGATTTGTTCTCTCTAAACATTGATAACCTTCACGACGAGCTATAGAATATGCTCATCCTAGTGAAACACATAGGTTGGTTTTTTGATTTCACTATCATTTCCAAAATAATGGAAAATTCTGTACAACAAACCAAGATTAAGTCCCAGATAGCCTCACAAGTCCCAAAGGAAAGAGTAGGAAATGAAGAGGTGGTATACTTCACACTTAATCAAACCTCTACACCTACTCTAGTTCTGAATTCTACACCATAGCATGCAATATATACTGGGTGACAATAGAAACCCCCCACCTCTCCAGGACGAATAGAGGGGATCCTTGCAGAATAAAATCAAGGAATGAAGGGAAAAATTTTAATTTTTTTGAGATGATCAAATCCATGGAAATTTTACAACCACTATGTACAATGAATTTATCCTCCATCCAGATTCCAAAGAGTCCTGGCCAAGCAGTTTTTGATGACTGGATATATTATTTCCACTTTCATTAAACACTAGGACACACCATTAAGCATTGATTCTACTTTAAAGACATCTTGCAAAAAATGGTTGATTTTGGGAAAGTAATGTTTGGAAGGCCACCAATACAAGTGATGTTTGTTTCCACCACTACCCATGAGGAAGGTTTTGAGTGGGAAAAAGTTATTATTATAAAGGAATACAAGTTTGATGGTTGGATAAATTAAAAGGAAATCAATCAAAATCATGGAATTCATTAAGCATAGTGGGAACAACCAACTATGAAATCAACCACTTCCACTATATAGAGACCCGAAGCTTGACGTACATGAATATTACATTACTTTTACGTAATACTTAATAAATTAGAAAAACAAACACACAAGGACCATAATAGTTTAGTGTCTTTGGAAACTCGGAATAAAATCTTCTAATCGTGGTGAAGTATCTTCAACATCTCCCAATAAAGATCTTCCATTTTTTTTCTTACCTAAAACATTTATTTATATCCTGGGGAAAAGAAAACATAAAAGGGTGAGCTAAAATTCTCATGAAGGGTAAACAAAATAAATATCAATCACATCATATACATAAGAACATAACTTTTGGAAATCGTAACCTGCAAAAGATATCATAATATCATAACATGGGATAAATCATAGAAGTGAAATGTAATCCCAATAATCATAACTTAAAACATGAAACTTTGTGTCATACACACATAATCATAGAGAATAATTTCTTATTAGTCAAGACTCATTGCCAAGACTATCTTAGTGGACAAAGTCCATTTCTGAACCGATTCACCCTCGTTTCAGTCCTGTTTCACTGAACCCGTATAACCTACCGTTCCAGCCATGTCTATCTCATGAGATATAAAATCTTTACCCAATGCAATGGAAGGAGATATAGGTCCCACCCATCTCATAATGATACCATTCTTATGTGTGCCACAAAATCTTAAATCATACATCATTCCATAACCCATGTAATAAAAATCGGAATCTTAAACATCGTGACATCGTAAAACAATTCATATAAGATAAAGGAATTCATAAAAATATTTCCATCACAACATAATCAAGTAAATGTAATAATAGGTATAGAAACAGAACCCTATATTATCTTATATGGAAAATAATTTTGATAAAACACTTAAACTCCATTCTTGAGGAAAATATCCTTTCTACTTCAAAAACATTTTCCTTTCATAACATGTCTTACACTTTTATACTAAAAGAAGTTGATTAAAAGTAAACTTGAAAACTTGTAAAGGAAGATTCTTGGAAATAATTTTTTAAAAATCCATTCATGCCGTATAAGTTAAAAAAAACATTCTTCTCGTACTTTTGTCGGAAAAGTCAAAAAGTACCTCGTATGAAAAATGACAAAAGATTCCTTTCATATCTTTTACCAAAAACTCACTGAAGGGAAAAATTGGATTTAATCAATTGTAGGTGTATGGAAATAATATTACATATTGAGGAAACATGGATGTGGATGATAAAATATACCCTAGTAAATACTAAAGTATAAACAATCTCGGATAAAAATGAGATTGTGATATTTCCCTTACCTTAGGTCTAATTTGCTTCGTATGTGTCTGAACCTCCTGTATAATGATTTAAATAATGTCATTAACTTATTACATAATCATATTCATTGTTATGATATCATATATGGTTCACTTATTACTTTATATTACCCGTTCTTTTGTAAATTCCATGTTAAAGAAGCGTTTTGGGTAAAATCGTTTCATTTATCGTAGGTGTTTGGACTTGTTGTTCATGACATTATTATTACATATATCATGATTTACATACTTCCAGAATATAAAAAATTATTTATATATCATATATATTCAGTATATATATATATATAATTGATAGATAAATGAAATGAAAAACACCGTTCATGGAGATGGTAGTCCGTACGTACGCATGAACGCTGTTTTCCATTCCTTATTGTCTTGAATGGAAGTAAGTAGATGACATACATATATACATATACATAAATCCAGTAGATCTAACATTTCATATATTTCATTATTATACTTTATAATCATTCATGAATGGTTAATGTGGAGAATGAATCTCATCGCATCGTGGAGACGGTAGTCCGTACGTACGCACGAGCGATGATATCGTTCCCATGGTCGTGGAATTGTGTTGAAGTGTATGTATAATATTTCAGTATCAATATCACTTTATAATAATCATATATAGTTACTCATTACACCATTATACCCATCCAATTAATGTGGTGGCGGAAAATAGATTACACCACGGCGTGGAGACGGTATTCTGTACGTACGCACGCGCGGTGATTTCCTTTTTCCGTAGGATGGGTAGAAGGTTAATTAGAGTTGTTTAATATTTATAATAACATATATGTATATAAGAAATACTGATGTTATTTCTTTATCATGAAACAACTAAATAAGAAGATGTTGAAGAAGAACGAAATTGAAAAAGATCGGTAATGGATATTACATCTTTTTGACGCGCCTTTTCATAACCTCCACTTAATGAACTAAGGATTGTATTTGAAGAAGACCAGGACCTCTAAGATGATACTAGGGAAGTGGATAAGAGATTTTTTCAGGGGTTGGCCGAGCATGAATGCTCAAATTGGTGTGAGGAGGAGAGGGAGGGTGTGCCCTTTTATAAGAGAGGAGAGGGGCACCTTAGGAAAATCTCAAATTATTATTTTATATTAAGGTAAAATTCGGTTTATAATGGTTCCAAAGGGTCTTATTTCAAAGATAAAGTGGGGATGGGTCCAAATACTCTCATAAAATATGATTTAGACATGTTTAGGTTATTATTTTAACCTTATCAATTAGATTTAACTCTAAGTTAAATAATTTAACTTTTACCATGGCTTTTTGTTTTCTTACACTATATGGTTAATAAACATACCATAACAAGCCAAACAAACCCCAAGTTGTTTATTATTAATATATATATCCTTATCTAAGTCATTTTTCGGAACCTTAGATTTTTTAGGAATTAAATAACAATTAATAATATAATATTCTTTTAAAAAAATAATTTATGTCAATTTTGACACTATTGGGTACATGATTTTTATGAAACTCATAACAGAATTATTAGTTCAAAACAAGTTACTTAAATCAATACTAACATGTCATATTAACCTATAAAATTAGTGTAATTCATAAAAAGTCTCAAATTACATTTATTTGGGTATTTATAACATCAATTATGTCAATATTTCATTAATAAGATTATTACTACATCATCGTTGCGTCATAAATAAATTAAATTATATAATGTCTAAAAATTACAAATAAAATACCATTATGTAGGAAATATTGTTATATTTCTAATTAATATTTATTGTCGAATTTATCTTATGTATAACCCCATATTAAAAATTATTTACTTTTTAAACATTGATTTTAACTATTTTAACCTTTCTTTAAGTAAATTAATAATAAATGTCCTAATCTAATCCAAGTGGGCCTAAATGGTCATATTTTATTCCTAAGGTTGTTTTTGGTCAAATTACACTTTTCCAATAGAATTAGGACATGAGTTAGGGTAATAATAATATCATTTTTACCCTTAATTACCCTATTTACTTTTAACTGTGGTAAAAAAAGTAAAAAGTTACTATTCACCAAAAAATTATTTTCATCTCATTGAACCACATTTTATTTACTGACATCAACCATGTCTCTCGATTTTTGAAATTCCATTCACAGAAGCGGTAAAATTAAGTTTTATGAAAAAAATCATTTTTTTAACTACCACTTAGTGGTTTCACTATTCATCAAAAAAATGAAAGTTTCTAGAAAAATACCAAAAATTAGGCCTAATCTATATTTGATATTATGAACTCAAAAATGATGTCTATTTTACCAAATTCAAAACAAATCAGTTGCATTAATTAATTTAAAAAATTAATTTTTTTCGTCAAAACAAATAGCGTGTTCTTAAGAGATAATAACTATCAAAAGATTGACACTTGTTTATGTCTGGTTTAAATGTGAAATTATATTCAATGACCAAGATTGTATTAAATTGTAAAACTATATTCTAAATATACTTTAAAACCTCTCAAATTAATAATTTATCACTATTAATTCTTTCGATTGAAAAAGTTGTTTTTAATTAAAATATAGCGTGTTTTTACTATTCATCAAAATATGAATGTTACGAGAATGATATGAAAATTTATCCAAAGTAAATTTTTATTTCATGATTCCAAAGAAGATTTTTATTTTGTCAATTTTAACTTATAAACATGTCAAAACTAGATTTAAAGTGGGTGCGCCATCAAAAGGTGGCAAAACTGCATTTTTTGAAAAATACTTATTTTACCCGAAAAATTTATTTTGTTCTTATACCATGTTTTAGAAAATGTGCAAGACTAATAATAATGTTATAAGATTCAAAATTTAGTTAATACTATTCATAATGGCTAGTTCATAATAATATTATAATAATATATCGTTGTTTAGTAAAACCGGTATTGCGTACAACACACGCTATCGAGGAAGGTCGCGATTGCGTGTAATGCAATCCAAGTCAGGGTTGCGTGTTGTGAAAGAATCCTTCGTTGTTTCGTATAACAGAATCCAACCATATTTTATTTATACATTGAATATATATATATATATATATACTCAATGTTGCGTAGAATAATTATTATCAAAATTGTGTGTAACACGATCCAAGAATAGTGTTACGTATACTGCAAGCTAATACGGTGTTGCGTATAGCGCAAGGTAATCTTGGTGTAGAATAAAACACAAGACATTAATGAAATTAAAAGAATATTTTTTCATAAAATCTCAGGGTGTTACACACTACAACACAGTCGATGTCATAGGCCCCACAAATCTCCAAAATATAGAAATTCAAAAAACATACTATATGGAATGGTTGGGGGAAAATGCCGGAAGATGGGCCTGTGTCATGTCTAAAGACGACTTTAATCCTCTTAGATTTTATGCCCTCAGATCTAAAACAATGAGCACTGATCCACCATATAGAACCACCACAAAATGCTAGTTTGGAAAAGTCATCATTAGACGAGGAGTTAATCTATGGTTTTGTTAATTTCATCCATTTATTGGTTCCCTTATTTGATGAAAAGTTTGAATTTGAAATTATATCCACCACATCTGATTGGGAAACCTGAGGAAGAGGCCCTATGAGTCATGATTACTGAGGAAGGTGTGTCTGCGAAAGAAACCAGAATTCCTGCTACACCCTTGACCGGACTATCAATGTTATATAAACTCATAGAATATCCCTTTAGCGAGTTATCTATCAACAAGAAAACCCTCCTACATCAGACAGAATCCACCTTGAACATATCACTCTAGAATATCAATTAGAAGAGGAATACGTGTCAGATCACCCTTGAAAGGCTGGAGGAACTGATCATCCCAAAAAACCAAGGACAGGAACACATACAACACTTATTATGATGGATTAACCATCATTGTCATATAATTAATCCCCTAAAGCGACTATAAAAGAGAATCCCATCGTTGGTAAGGGTATTCCTTTAGACCAATAGTGTTACATCCCAAAATAGTTTTGTCATAATTCTAGCCAAGATATAAATTATGGATTTCATGAGTATTTCAAAAGACCTCAAGTAAGCACACATAGAGGCTTTCTGCATCTCTCAAGAGTATGATGTTGAGGTGGCCGCTTCTTAGGTTTATCAGACAGAGACAGATCCTATGTAATTCCACATGTTTATCTCCTTCATATATATAGATGAATATTCCACTATACAAGGATACACTAGACCCTTGTATGTGTTTAGTAGGATAAATGTTATCGATGTCTAAAAATTATTCAAGGAAAATGGCTCTTGAGTTAATATAATTCAAATATAGAAAAACCATTGGATGGTATGTGATGAGGATAACATAGTTGCTTCCACCATAACTCTATAAGGATATGAAAAATATTTATTAGAATACATTGGTCCAAAACCAAGATCAAGGATCATTTTGGTGACCATGTAGTTGACTCGCAATTTCTAATGGTTTTATAGAACGTGAACTTAAAAATATTTATTGGAGGGAACTAGTTGTATCAACTCACACATATCCCCTAATCATACTATAAATGCATCAAATACCGAATTTATGGACAACTCATGATTTTTCCCATTGATAAGACCCCATTCGAATCCTAAACGTCGCACTATATCAACACATAATTATATCAGTTGAAGGGGAAATAACATCTAGTTGATGGTTTTACTTAGGTCCCTAACCTGAATGATATGAAAATAATCCTGATAAACCCCTTCAAAAACCTCTACATGGAATATGTGTTTCCCATCAATCATGTTTAGTATATGAGCTCAAATAAAGGATCACATAAAGTAATTTTTATGGTTTTAGTCACGACCATTGAGTCTAGATGTTTTGAAAAGTCTGTAGACTCCCCAAATAGTGGTAAAAGCTTGGATAAAAATTCTGTCATTCTACCCCTAGAGATTTGGGAAACCCCTTACTAAGTAGTTGTGGAAGAAGAGGTTGTCTTTTCACTCATGGTTGATTAAGATGATTATCCTCCATCTCTCACTCCATCCTCTCCAGGGTTTTAAGGAAATCACGCATTGTTAGTAGGGTCAGAGGAAATTGGTTCATCTATGGAAGACCAAGTTATAAGCACCTACCCCAACTACAGAGAACATATCCCACTACTTGCTCCCCCGATGGAACAAAAGGGGTGAATAATATGTGGAAGAAGGATATGAGGAGGAACTAGGTACCCCCTAAATCATTTGAGGAGGGCATATCAACCAATTTCATTGAGTTAGGAGAAATAAATTTGGGTATATATGAAGTCCCATAAAACACATTGCTTAGTGAGACTTTGTATTCTGAAGAGAAAGATGTATTTCTCCTTCATGAAATAACATCAGGATGTTCTTACATAGAACATCATAAAAATTATGTTCCTCGATCTCAAGATGGATAATCACCACCTAGGATTACTAGAAGATCCATGGATCTATAAATGGGTAACCAAAAGGATGAACCCAACAAAAAATACCAAAATAGAGGTTGAAGTTGAAAATATCATTATAGAAAGCTATATTCCAGAGTTCCAATATCCCAAAAAATGGATAACATCATCCCTCTCAAGAAGAAGAATAGGAAAACCAGTGTCTTCTTCGATTTTAGGGAACCCAAATGACACTGCACAAAGAATGATTTTCTATTCTCGATCACAAAACTGTTGATTGATGAAACCACTAGATATCAGGATCTCTCTTTCAAAGATGGTTATTCAAGATATAATAATATATAAATAGACTAAGAAGATGAATAATCCACAATCTTTAGTGCCCCCAAAGAGTGTTTTATTATTCGATAATTCCCATTGGCTTGAAAATGTTTTCCGCTACATACCAATGTTCCATGTATCCCATCTTCAATCCCTTCCTAGCAATGTTTGTGGAATTTCATTTTGATTACTTGGTGGTTAAAAATAAACAAATCGTTGACCACCTATTAGAATATGAAATTGTATTAATATAATTATGACAACCCATCCAAAAAATTAACCCCTTAAAATGTACATTCGATGTTACTAAAGAGAAATTCCTTAGCTTCATCATGCACCATCATGATATCGAAGTCGACCTTTATAAGATAAATGATATCCTTGGCATGTCACCTCCTAAAAACCTCATGAATCTGAGAGAACTTCAAGGATACTTAGCCAACATCGAGGTCATTATAATAATATTTATTGGAAATGTCTTCCATTCATTATTTTGATGAAAAATGGGGTTATATATCTATGGACTACCGATTTTCATGAAGAATTTGATAGTCGTAAAAATAATATCTTGACCCCTCTAGTGTTTATTTCTCATATCAAATGAATTCCAATTTTTTAAATATGACTTCCTTATAAAGATCACTAGGTGTATTCCTCTTGAAAAATATTGATGCCAGTAGAAAAATCAACTTCTATTACCTCATCCAAACCACGATTGATTCTATGAATTGTTATTCAGATTTCGAGAAGAGTTGTCTAGAGAAAATATTTATAGTCCAAAAGCTAAGGCACTACCTACATCATCACAAGGCCATTTTGGTCTCTCGTATAATCCCACTCAAATACATTCTCATCCATATGATATTGACCAGATCTCTATCATGGTGGACGGTCATCCTATTGTAGTCTAACATTTAGTGCATGCCTCTGGAAGTTATAAAAGACCAGATGTTAGTATATTTCTGATAAGATCACCCTTCAATATAAATTACTTCATTGGAAGTTGAATTACACAATGAAGAGGTTTTATTTTTTCAAGAGGGCCCCCAGAGATGTGAAATTTATTTTCATAGTACATTCGTAAGTTTGACAGAAAAAAATATGGGGGACCACAAGCTCAAAAAATGGGGCTGGTAGTTGTACTCACCTATCCAATGAATGTGGTCCTACCATACCCTTTCCAGTTGTTTGATGGGTGCATGAACAATGAATCAGATTATCAATCTCTCATTATAGGAATATAGTTTAAAATTTAGGTACAATTCAATCACATAAAGTTAAAGGTTTTTCAAAATTGGTCATCAAAAAGATAAACAAGAATTATGCCATAAAAATGAAGAGATAATACCCAAACTAAATATTTTTTGGGGAATAATGGAGGAATTCCCTTTGGATACATCATTGAATCACATCCCATTATTGTATAAATTTTACGTCGATTCACTGGAAAATGTAACCACAAATCCAGCTGATCCAGAGGTGTATGAAACAACCATTATAATTGTGCACTGTTAGACTGTCTCAACATTTTTTCAATCTATTATAGAATAGATTGATGAGATTATCCCCATTAGTTAACTTTATGGTCCTACAACCAGATGGACGACACCCATTACAGACTACCTTCAAATGGGAGAGATCTCACTAGATAGACCTAAGAGATAGAAAATTAAAATTTGATCAATCAAATTTTTTCAATATGATGACAAAAATAATCAGAAATTACTATATAAGTAGAGCATAGATGGTATAATTCTTAGGTGCATTGATAGAGAAGAGACAACCTATTTATTCAAGGAAATGAACACTGGATCCAGTGGAGATAAACAGTAAGGACTCATGATTTCCCACCAAATCCAATGGCTTGGGTACAATAGGCCCACTCTAACATAGGACCACACTAAATTCAACAAAACATGTCATTCATTCTTGGTTCATTCCAACATCATTCATCAACCCCTGAAGTTTCTTCACATAGACCAATACTTCTGGCCATTTTCCATATGAGATATGGATGTCGTGGGACCATATCCTCCAACTACAACCAATAATTTCATGTACATTCTTACTAAAAAAACTTCTTATCCAAGTGGGCCGATGTTGTAGCCCTAAAATAGTTTGGGAAATGAATATTTCTTGATTCATGAGATCCAACATCATCAACAATTTTTTTCCCCTCAGAAAATACAAATGGATAGGGAAACCAATTTCAATTATACTAAATTGGAAAAACTATATCAAGCCTAGAAAATGAAGTCTAAATATTCATCCCCAAACCATGTAATGGCTAATATACAAATAGTGTCCTTTAATAATTCCCTATCAATTAAACTACAGAATATGGGAGATAAGGATAAAAATTATTCACTTAACAGTCTCTTACATGTGTTGTGGGATTACCAGACCATGAACCACACTACCACATAGGTAACCCCATAATCACTAATATATGGGATAAAGGAAGTCCTTCCCATCGATGTTCAGTTTCCCTCACTCTGTGTTTCCATGATAAATAAATTATCCTTAGATGAGAAATCCCAAAAACTGTTGGATGAATTAGAGTGATTGGATGAAAAAAGATTACTGTTGTGCATCATTTTCCAGTTTACAAAAACTGGATCGCATGATTGATTAATAAAAAGGTTCACTTTAATTATTTCCTTAAAGGATAGATGGGGTCGGTCTTTATGACTTTGAGGATACTATGAAAGAAATGTCCAAAGTTGGTGAAAATGGGATGGAACATATACCATACATAATGTCTACTCTAATAGAGCCTATTCATTGATCTAAATGAATCGGAAGGTAACCATGTCCCCCACAAACACAAGTTTCATGAAGAAGTATTTCATGTAACCACAAGAAACAGTCATCCTAATCAAATGCTGTTAAACTTCTTGGAAATTTATTCTGATCACATGATGATAAAATTCATGGTAAATTTCCTAGATCGCATGACAGTAAAATGAATGCTAAATCAACCTGATCACATGATGTTAAAATGAATGGTAAATCAGCATGATCGCATGAAGCTAAACTACAAAGTATATCCCCTTGATTACATGATATTAAACTACATGGTAAATCATCTTGATCACATGGAATTTTGCTACATGATAAATCATTCAGAATGCAAGATGATATAATGCATAGTAATTCATCTTGATTGATTTCCATTAAAATGTTTGAAAAATCAACTTGATTGTATGATGTTAAAATGAATGGTAAATCATCCTAATCACATGATGTTAAATTTCATGGTAAATAATCATAATATCATGAAATTAAACTAGTTGGTATATCATATTGATTGCATGATATTAATATCTGTAGTATATTTTCCTTGTCACATGATGTTAAATATCATGGTATGTAATGCTGATCGCATGAAATTAAACTGCATGGTAAATTTCTATGATCACATGATGTTAAAATACATGGTAAATCATCCTAATTGCATGGTATTAAAATTCATGTTAAAGCATCCTAATCGCATGATGCTAAATTTAATGATAAATAATCATTATCGCATGATATTAAACTGCATAGTAAATTATCCTAATCGGATGATGTTAAAATTCATATTAAATCATCCTACTCACATGATTTCAAGTTGTGTGGTAAATAATCATGATAACATGACGTAAAAATACATGGTAAATCATCCTGATCGCACAACATTAAACCAATTGGTAAATCATTTGAATCAGATGACGTTAAACTACATGGTAAATCATATTGATCACATGGTGTTAAACTGCAAGGTTAATTGTCCTGGTAACAGGATACTAAATTGTATGGTAAATCATCATGATCACATGATATTAAACCACATGGTAAATAATTATTATCATATGAAATTAATTTTCATTGTGAATTGTCTTGATCGCATGATGAAAAACTACATGGTAAATCATTTGGATTGCATGATGTTAAACTATAGAGTAAAACATCCTGATCCCATGGTTTTAAAATATTCAGTAAATCATCATAATTTTATGAAGCTAATATGCATGGTAAATCATCTTGATGTCTTGCTGTTAAACAACATTGTAAATCATCTTGATCACATTATGTACAACTACATGGTAAATCATCCCTATCACATGACGTTAAACTTTATTGTAAATAATCTTGATCCCATGAAGATAATATTCATGGTAAATCATTTTGATCGCATGGCGTTAAAATGCATGGTAAATTGTTCTAGTCTAATAACATTAAACTATATTGTAAATATTCTGGACTGTATGACATTAAACTACATGGAATAACCTCTTTATTGCATGAAGTTAAATTTCATGGTATAATTTCATCACTGCAGGACATTAAACTACACTAGAATCAACATTTCAATTGATGATTCAATGCACACAGGATAGAACAATGCAAGAGAAATATGAAATTACATTGTTCTCATGTGAGAGTTAGATCCATTTAATAAGTATCTCTCTCAAGAACTTTTTGTCGGTTGAATCCTATAGTCACAAGATATGTAGTGACGCCTGAAACCCATGTCCTGGTCCCAACTATGAAAAACAAGAAAAATACACCCCTCTGTGTGTTGGTTAGAACAACATAGAGTGATTTACCACCAATAACTACATTTGGATTGATTCATATCATCACGAGATACATAGTGATGAAATTAACTCTTGCATTAGGATCATTTGAAAATTACCCCATACATATTATGATCTTACTACGAGCCTTTAGCCTTATGGTCTCTTTACAAATTTGGATTATGTTTATCACTAGTCTAAAAAATTATCCTCTCCATAATTACAAGACCCAATCATCCTGATCTCATGATGTTAAACTATGTAACAATTATTATCCCAATCGCATAATGATAAAATACATGGAACTAACACCCTTGTTGCATGATGTTAAACTATAAAACTGTCATTTTCCCTACTATATGATGTTATACTGTGTGTCCACATCCCGAGCATACGATGTTAAACTATACGCATGGTCCGAACTACATGAACTTGAACTAGAAACCCATGTACAAACACCATGACATAAAACTGCATTCAAGCCCCCTGAAGAATTTTCATGTGGTGTGTGGGCTTCAATGGTCCTCATTCACATCGGGTTTGTTATGCAACCCCATTATTTGACTCACGTTTTTAGAGTGCTCACCCCTTGGCCCAAACTATATGACTTAAAATTAGGAGTCCATATCCTCAACGCACAATGTTAAACTGCAATCCTACCCTAAACAAGTAAGGGAATCCTTTCTAAAAAGTAATAAATTATTTCTACCACATTCCTTGAACATGGGATACCTCACAATGATTGTGTGATGCCTCATCCCCCTCAATTGAGAGTATTTCCTTTATCGGTGTTGGTCTCTCACCACGCAGTGTTCAAGAACTATGTATGGATTTATTCTTATCCACACATGATACGTAGTGACCCTTATATTTTATATCCAGTTCTAGTGACCCCAAAATTAAAAAAATTACACTAATTTTATGTGGGCCAGACTGACGCAGGTTGATTTCCAATAAGAACTTTGTGTGTCTTTATTTCTTCTTACATAGGATAAGTAGTGATTCCCAAATCAATATTCATAGCCCTAACTTTGATGATACTTCTTTGACATCAATTGAACCCCATCCTTATCACAAGATGTTAAACTATATGGTTCATCCAAGAAAAACATGCAGTTTGATTTTCATTCTATAGGATACATAGTGACACATAGAGCTCCTATCCTAGGACTAACCACAAAATATAGTAAATATCCCCTCCCCTGAAAACAAACTAATTCAATGAAGGGTACTCTATAGTGGGACCTATTTATAGGTCCATTTCTAGAAAGTTCTCTCTCTTTATACATGAGTAAGATATATGTAGGGAATTTCATTTTGAACTACACGTGGCTTGATTCCAATCCACCTAAGATACATAGTGATGCCCATTTTTCTAATCATGGGTATATCTAAAATAATAAAAGATCAATTGTAAAATTCCCCTATGTGTATGGATTAAACTTTTGTAGAGAGTTACCATATAAAAATATGTATGGATTGACTCCTGTCATCTTGAGATATGTAGTGATGCTCAAATATATAATCCTGCAGCCAACCACAATGAAAAATAATCCCTCCTCCCTATGTACGGGTTAGACCTAAATAGGGATTCTTATCAGAAATATGTGTTGCTAGATTGCAATCATCATAGGATACGCAGTGGAGCCCAAATTTCCAATTCTGGGTCAAGCTGCAACAGTCACTCTCTTTCACATCGAGTCACCTTCATACTTTAAACATAATGTTAAACTACTGAGTGTCCTAAAACTATGTGTGTATTGATTCTAACTATAATAAAATTCACATAGACACCATAAATTTACAGTCTTTTATATTGACAAAAAATTCAAAATACCTATATCCTTCATCCAATCACATATTTGTGGTGAAAAAACCTTTTCCAACCCTTATTTCTCACAACAAGAATAGATCACATGGGATTATGAATTTCGGTAGGTGATTCCATGCTTTATCAAGGTGTATAAATCCACATTAGGGTTTCTATAGTCACAAAAACAATAACTTAAAAGGCACACTAGATGACCTTACTACACGATGTTAAACTATGTGGTCAACAGAAATTAGAGAACTATGTATGGAATGATTACTACTATCATAAGATAAAAAGTGACACTCAAATCATTAATATCATGACCAACCGTAATATTTCCTCCTCGCATCAGGGAACCTACATCTCTACCACATAACGTTAAACTGTATGGATAATTTCCTTGCTACTTGAAATCAAAATCCATGATATGTTAAGAACTATTTGTTGATTGACTCTTGTTTTGATGAGATACACAGTGACATGTAAACCACATTTCCTAGTCCCAGTCCTATGGTAAAAAAAGAATAATGTCCCCATTTACCATATACAAACAAAGATATTTATAAGAGATCTCAGGTTTTGGTTCCACATTCAGTGATCTATAATGGAAAAATAAAT
This sequence comes from Viscum album, assembly GCA_963277665.1. Classification (NCBI taxonomy): domain Eukaryota; kingdom Viridiplantae; phylum Streptophyta; class Magnoliopsida; order Santalales; family Viscaceae; genus Viscum; species Viscum album. Next base: position 864,248,423 of record OY728134.1, on the reverse strand, counting down.
GAAAACCAACATTTGAGTTAGATATATGTCGGGAATTTTACACACCAAGGACAATCATGGTATGATTATTTCTAACATATTAGGAAAAATTCGTTCCATTCACCATACTATATTACCTATGATATTTTTTATCTCCATAAACCTCCCTCACTATTTAAAATTGTGGGTCGGTGTCCTGGGGACACCTTTGTTTTACTATACACAACATTCCACAGTTCTATCTGCATATGTTTCCAACAAAAATGTCCTTTAAAACAATGTAAAGTTCATCCCCAGGAGAGGCCTCTTCTATCATCCCAATCCCCAATGGAATTTATGCCCCATATCATTTATCTGGATCTGAGAATCCCTATTATCACAGCCTACACATTCTTTCCCCTCACGTACAAGGCATTTTAGAATATGACAACCCAGTGAGCCTCATATTACTCATTATTTCCACGATGCATGGTCCTTTCCATATGATCTAAAACTACAAGACCCTATGTCATCCTAGTCACATGATGTTAAACTACACGACCGATGTCCTAGTCATATGAAACTAAATTTCAGGACGTCCAGAACTATGTGTGGATTGATTATTACCATCTCAAGAAACATTTTGACATGTGAATATCTTTTCCTAGGTCTAAATGCAACAAAAGATAAAAATGAACTTTCCTTGTTCACTAGGTTGGACCAACATGGAGAACCATAAAAAACTTTGTATGGTCTAACTCTATATTTAATGGGATATGTAGCATCACCTGGATATTATAGTCTTTTCTAGCCACAACAAAAAATTTCACTTGATCTCTTATACATGAGTTGGATCTGCATATGAGGACCAAATATGCACCTCACCCCATTCGTGGGAGCCTATGTTCAAAATAACATTCCCCTTTACTGATGTAAGAGTATGATCAATGCATGGGGAAACCAACCAATAACTACATTTGTCTTGATTCTTATTATTATAAGATAAATTGTGACACCCATGACCTTGATGTTAGGTCCAGGAATGAGGTAAAAATTCCTCCCATTTTTCTTGATTATGGGTCAGGCCTACCCAGGATGGTTCCATCATAAGAGCTATGTATTTCATGATTCTCATTTCGATGAGATTTATAGTGACACCCTGGACGTATATATCAGGCCCATTCATTTTGAAAATAAATCCTTCCTATGAATGGGTCAGACCGACATAAGGTAAATATCACTACCCATTACAAAAAAATATCGACAAGGAATTCTCCTTTAATGTTTGGTAACACTCCTTTAACCAACCAAAATCTATTTATTGGGAAGTATGATTATCTATAAACCATTATGGACATAGAAAATAGAGGTTTAATGTCCTAATGAATCCTTTGTTTTACTATATAAAATATACCCTAGTTGGATCCACATAATTTTCCAAAAAAATGGTCTTTCATCAAAGGAAAATTTATCTTCAAGAGAGAATTTTCCTACCTATATACGTCCCAAAAATATTTTAATCCCATATCACTCATCATAATCCAAAACTCCCAGATGATAGTCTACAACCTATCCCCTTCATTCCAGAGGATAATGAAGTATTCTTGAACAGTTTACCATAAATTGGGAAAATCATTTATCCCCTTGTCAAAGATAAGTGACCATAAGTATTTTCCCTCAAACGACCTTCACATAAGACATTAAACTACAATGTTTATATCCTAGTTGAACTAAATTCAACTACACCATACTCTCTCCCAACATTACATAATCCAAATTTGGGTAGGAGGGGTTTCTCATTCATGGTTAGTGTCTATGTAGATTCCCACATAATTTTTTGACATCATCACATTGACAGGACACCCTTCGTGGTCTTGTGAAATTTGAATTCATAAAAACTACATGGCCATCATAAATGAAGGGTCAGTTTTTAAGGACACCTTTGTTCGACTATGCATAATATTCCCCAGTTGGCTATTCATAAGTTACCCACAAAAGGGCCCATAAACTAATGGAAAATTCTTCCCAATGAGAGGCTTCTCCAATCTCTGTATTCCTCAACAACGTTGTGCTAGAAACCCTTCTTATGATTAATACTCACTTACTTTCCCCAAATCATGTCGGATCAAGAAATCATAAAACATGGGTCCAAAAATACCCTATTCGTGTCTGAGAAATATAGGGACAATCTTGGATAGTAAGTTCTATTGGGATGCTTAATCTATAATTCATGGTCAAATCTTTTTGACCTAAAACATCAGTTGCATTATTCCAGCTTATAAGAATCTAATGTTCGCACAAAAATAGATACAAAACATTCTTAGTGGAAACCCCAAGAAGTGGACCCTATGTAAAATTCAAGCACCATCTCTCTATACCTATGATTTTCATGATTTAGGAAAAAAAATTAGAAATAAAAAAAGAAAATAGACACGAAACTCGTTAAGTTGAAGACCCAATAGGGAGGACTAATAAGAAGTTAAGTTGTGTAAACTCTGTCTTTACTATAGCAGTCTTAGGAATGAATAAGGGATTATTATAAAAGAAAAAAAAAATTAGTGTTTCTTATGAAACCCTTAGAACAATCAAAACTACATTCACTGAGTCCCTCCTCTTAGAAAAAATTCAATGAATTACATGATCTTGTCATTTTTTATCACATGTTACGATTTAAATTGATATATAGTGATGATTATATTTTATAATGTGAACAATTTTGATTTATTGTTGTTGTAGGAAAGGGAAAATGTTATGTATTGTAGGGAAAACAAGTTTTCATATCATAAAATGAGTATGGAGGAGCATCCACATTCTGGAATCTCTCCTTGAAAATACTAAAAAAAGACATTGAAAGTATGAATTAGGAACTTGATAGCTAAAATACATACAATTATTCTTAGATCACAGTAGTCTGCAAATTTACTACATCTTGATGTGAGTCATCAAGGGCCCATTCTGAACCAGTTCTTTACATGAATTTAGTTTTAACTATCAGGAACATATATTTAATGACATCCCAGAGATATTGACATTTTCTTTTGATGGATTAAAAATATGAATTGGATTATGAAATTTTTACCTTTATCTTAGATACACGAGCCTCACATTATCATATCTCCATAGTCTATGTGACCACCTGATCATAAAATCATTCTTCTTTAGAAAAAAAAACAGTGTTGCTCTACAGTAGTGTCCCGTATGGAATCTTCTTGATTATGGGAAGCACTAGAGAGAGAATTGTCACATCCAAAAGAAGCTATTTATTCTCAAGAAATAACGATATGTTGTATAAGGATATGAGGGTTCTAGTAATCAATCCCAGTTGAGCCTAAAACAAGGAAACGTTGGTGAAGCCAATCCTCCTTGTGAGCCATTTCTTCTGCGGGGTCTATATGATGACAATATGAATTTGATACTAGAACCATATTTATATAGTGGAGTTTGTGATAAAAACATTGGGATCTTGATTCTGATCACTCACTGCCATGATTATTTAATATGGAATTACAACAAAAATATATAGGCTTGTGTTAAAAAAAGACTCCAATGTGGGAAAATCTTCAATCTCTTCCCTTTTCCTAGCTTTAGGAACAATGGTGATATACCAGTCACTAATAGGGGATGTTTCAAAAGCTATTACATTAGAAAAAATGTTCATAGGGATTATGAAAACTCCAGTTGAAAATATCATATCTTCACCACATTTAGTAAGGGGGGGTCTAGAAGACGAGGCTCCCCTGAGGCTCTTATAACATCGGGACTCAAGACATTCTCCCCATGATACTGTTGAGGAGGGTGTGTCGGGAATCGAGTTGGGATAGGACAAAGGTTTATTAAATGTTAGGATATCCTTCCCCAATAACCCATAGGGATAATATTCCATCCCTAATATCACAAAATCTCATGAAATATTTATTGGAGTTTCCATACAAGGAAAATAAATTTTTTTGCAAGAATCTTCATGCATCATAAAAAACCAATGTTGGTGAAGGAATATAGGGTGCGAATCCTTAATCTGGGAAAGAGGAAAAGAGGTGACCAATTTTGTACATCCAAATTTTCATGTGAATATGTATGGGGTATAGAGTTCACAGATGGTTATTCCATATACCTATGCATCCATAATTCAATATCATAGAAAGATGACGTAGGGGTGTTCCCCCAAAGTCTCTTCAAAATTATCAACCTCCATTGCCTAAGGTGTGGGGTAGGGGATAAAAGTAATGGGGTAAAAATTACATAATAGTTTGAAAGTGATGTAAATTACCAAGGGTTTCAAGTGAAAAACAACAATATTAAGTAGTGTAGGGAAAAAGGTGGAATGTGGAATTGTCGTAGTATACAGATATTTTTATAATTAACAATGTTCCACCACCCATCTGTACATGAATTGAAATGAACCTCTAAAGAAATGTAGGGATATTCCCCTCCTCAATATACCCAAAAAAATCTCAATTATGATAAAGGTTGGGCATAAATATGTTGATGTACTGTACCTTTATTAGTATAGAAGCCATCATCAGGGTACCGACTATGATTCTAGTATAGGCATCATGATAAGGGATGATCCATCCACTCATGAAAATGGTGAAAAATACTTCCAGTCCAAATTCTAGAAATATATTTTGATGGATTATGTTTCCCCATGTGTTATGAGACTTAAATCAAGGGTGGAATAGTATAAACCTCGAATACCTCATGACTGTTGAGTTGGATGAGTCATACTTTGTTGAACATGAATCCTTCGGTTACTTAACATAAAAACTTTCTCAGGTCGTTAATTGGAATAATTGAGCGGGTATAGAGGGGATTACCAAACAAGTCCTCTACAGAAGTAAGAAGGTCCCTTGCTAACAGAGAAACAAGTTCAGTGTTTTCAAAAGTATTAGCTACATGAATTAATTCTTTATATATATTTATGAGAATGATGATTTCCCCTAATTTGTCGATATCAATTTAACTAACCCTAACCTCACTATGCTAGAGGTAAAAAGTATTGGTGATCGAACACCAATGATTGATCTGTTCAAGTAGTATCTCAGCGTGAATAAATCATGAATTGAGAAAACCATACTATCTGATATAACCCAACAACCTCCAGTCATGTGAGAAATTCTCTGCAATTCTGGTGCACCCATAATTCATATACCCATTCATCTGAGAAACTCCCTCCATACCAAAAGTCACACATGGAGATTAGACCACTGTTGGGATCATCTTGTGAGAGGTTGAAAATGGAAAAATAATCTAGAATGTAAAATTATAAGGATATGACTTGACTATGTTTATTTCTTTATTTCCACATAGAACCATTCATAATAAAAAATTTCTCTGGGCCAGACATAGAAATGATTTGTCCCGTAACATAGATGTTTACTAGGGTAGGATCCTAAAACATATCAGCAACAACGTGATATTTTATGAACATTTTTTCCTGATAAATTAAATTTATTTGATGTCTTGTTCTATAAACTACACCATGTTATGCTTGCTCTATACATAACAACAACTTAACATTTATTACACGCAATACTACGTTTCTACGAAACATCATTTTATTATTATACATATTTAAAAAAGGCAATTATTACCTATAAATTATAATGAAATGTATGAATAATATTAAAAAAATTATAAAATTATTGTTTACACATATATCTTTGACCAATTAATTACAAATCAATGTATAACACTTAAAAATAGAAGGACTTTTTTCTTCTAAGAAACTATCCAGAAGTGTGTTTTATACAAATAAACAGACAAATAAATGTTGTTGAATTATATTAATTAATTTTATATAATATATTTAATATAATTTTTAATAATAATCTTATTTTTTCCTAAATAGTATATGATAACAAATACAATTTTACACATAAAAAAGTATTTTTCTAAAAAGGTAGTTTTTGCGCCTTTTAATGGTGCGATTATTTTAAATATATTTTTTGAAAATTTCATAAATTGAATTTCTAAAAATAAACATCTAATTTTAAATAATAATATCAAAATTTACTTTGGTTGATTGTTTTTATTTTTTTGACAACTTTAATATTTTGATGAATAGTGAAAAATACTCAATTTTAAATAAAAACTGCATTTTCACTGAAATTATTTATAGTTTTAAATCATATAATTGATTGGTTTTAAAGTATAATTAGATCAAATTTTTATCATTTAATCCAATTCAGTTCATTTGAATCAATTTTACCTCTAATTGGATATAAAAAAATTTCAATCTTTTGGAAGTTTTCACTTTAAAAACATGTTTCCTCGTTCCGTCAATGAGATTAATTTCAAATTAATTTTAGATAATTATATGTCTTTAATTATGAAAAATTAATTCCATATTTTGAATAAAAATTTCCAAATATAGTAAATAGTTCCTTTTTATTTTTTTCCAATATGAATAGTTATGTTTGTAATTTTTATTACCATAATAAAGGAATGATTGGGTAATTTAAGGTAAAAATAATGTGATAAGGACTATAAAATGCCCCTAATAATTATTAAAAATTTATTTTATGAATTTAGTTAGACCCTTATCAAATAAGTATCTAAATTTAATAATTTAATGGACACTTGTCCATGAAAAAAACTTGGATATTATTAAAATCAAAGTGAGTGAAAAAAATATCACAATCAAACTTTTAATGAGTATAATATTATTAATATATGATTAAATGGAATATGTGATCATATAAATATTATTATAGAATATAATTTTTTTATACATCATATAATTGTTTTTTAATTTTTAGTGAAAAAATTATTATAATAAATAGTTACAAAATGTTGATGTAGTAATTATTCAATTAATGAAACAATAAATAAAATGACATTATAAATATTAAACTAAATATAATTTCACATTATTAAGGTGATAAGTTAATTTTATAATTGTATAATACATTTTAGGTGTGTATTAAATTAATCGGTTTTTGGGTTTCTAACTATATTGAATTTTTAACGTCAAAGTAATGAATAGTGTTAAAATTGACACTTACGATATTTTATGAAAATAATATTATACAAAATTATAAAAAAACATAAAAAATATTCCATAAGGACAAAGGGGATTATATATGATCTAAAATATCATATATTTTCCATTTATGTTCCATTTTAAACTTTTAATTAATAATTACATTATATTAATATAGACAAATTTGTTACCATATTGAAAATTAAAATTGGTAATTTAAGGGTTAATCAAAATGATAAGGTTTAAAATTACACAAAAACTTTTATAAAATATATTCGATGATTAAATTAAAACCCTATAATGTCTTATATTTAAATAAATAGTCATTTTACATATTTTTAATGGTATATAATTTATTATAAATTAATATTTTGAGAAATTCCAAATGTTCCCCTACCCTCTATTATAAAAGGGAACACATTCTTCTCTTTTATTCATACATCATAACATATTTGGTTTGGAAGAAATCTCTCCAAATATCCTCCCAAATTCCCTAACTTTATACTATAAGAATTAATATTGGTATATGTCCAACCTATGAAGTCTTTTTGGTCAAATTGAAAGTAGATACCCAAAGAATATGTAATGTTCATCACTGAGTATTTTTTATTTATCTCTTAAACCCAATAAATTATTTTTATTTCATCTTTATACAAGAAAATAAGTATATGAATTATACTGAGATTTTATTATATTACTGTTTCTACCTACACTTACACACTCTTCCATCTTATGGGTAATGATCTTATCATTTTTTTGTATGGTGGATTACCACCTCACGAAACGTTGATTGTTTGTTTTTCCATTACCACCTCTCACGGTGACAATTATTATGGGAATACTATTATTGTGATATATATTATATTTATGATTTATTTATTTTAATTTAAATATTACATAAAATATACCTTCTTACTTTCCATTTTGTGTAAATACGATAACATCGTTTGTGGACGTGTGGACTACCACCTCCTCAATGTGATTTGATTCGATCACACATTACATGGACTATATTAAGAATGATTTTAGTAAAATTAAATGATATATATGTAATAATAATGGTAATTCAATGATAATTTATATATATATATATATATATATATTGTTCATTTACTTTTTTCGATATGATAATAAGACGAAAACAACGTTCATGCATATAAACGAACTACCATCTCCAAGAACTATGTATTCTATTTCATAGTTATTACTTTTATAAATTATTATAGATATTAAAAATATATTATATTTTAATCATTTTTTAAAATATATTATTAAGTAAATCATGATCTAATTAAGAGTATCAAAATTAACAAATCAAAACATATACAAAAAATAATGTCGATATTACCTAAAACGTAACATTAACATGGTCTTCTTAATAAACGAGTAACATAATGTCATAATACAATAATATATGGTATTATATATATGAGTAGGGTTATGGGGTATATGTATAATTAGCATTTATTTATTATACATGATTTTTTAATGAGTATGAAGAGAGTCAGGAAATAATGTAATAGATATTTGTCACACATTTATTTCTGTGGGACACATGCCTTATACAATACTTGTTTCTTTAGTGTGGTGTATATACCACCCATGAATGTATTTTAGGGGTTTTATTTGGACTATTATTTTATTTTAAAATCCATATAATATTTTTTCTCTCATAGGGATATAATTTTAATAATTATGAAGTGATAAGTATTTATATCATAGTCTCATTGTTATTCGGGATTGTTTTTAATTAAGTCTCCACTGGGGAATATTTATCTTCCATGTTAGTGCTTTGTAAAAAAGTTTTCAATTTTCTACTATTATACAATGATTTTATAAATTCATTTTTACCTATTTTTTACTTTTTTAAAAATTATTTAAAATTAATATTCTAATCAATTTAATTTTTGACTTTTCTTACAAAATTAAAAGATAAATATTTTTAACATATAAAAAATGAATTTTTTTATGCTTTCATGATGTCTTATGTCCTTGATGATTTCCTTACAATCATACAAGGTTATTTTTTTATAAAATTTTTTCATTTAAAATTGTGTGACATTTTATGAAATGAAACCGTTTTCAAAGAAGAAAAGTTATTTTCAACAAGAACTATTTTTTAAATCTATGATAGCATTCATTTATATTACTTATGATTTTATAGAGATATTTTTCAAGAATAGTATCCCTATCCTTCCTATGGATGGTTTATGGTTATGATGGAATGATATTTATAAAACCAATTTCTTTTTCATTGGTTATGTTATCTTAGAATTATGATTATCAACCCTATTTCCTTCCATGGGTTCTGATATAATCTATGTTTTTATGGCGCACATATGTATGTTTTTCACTATATGATAGGTGGTACCCATTTCCCTAAAATTCCATGGGTAAATAAGGATTACTAATGAGGAATATATGTTATGCATGAAACTGATTTCATATTCACAATTCAATGCGTGGATCTAGTTTTTATGTCCATAATTTTATGCATGGACAATGTTTTCATGTCTATATGTTTATGAAAGGTCATGGTTTCAGGTCCTTAATTTAATGAATGAACCAATTACAATTTATACATGTTAAAAAATTTAAAAGATTATGTGTATTCTATAATTTCATGTCTTATGTGAATGTTATGATCTCATGGATTATGTTATTTGATTCGCTTTTGATTATGGACACATGAAATGCCAATATTTATGTCATGATTCATTTTTATGATCTTTTATATTTAGGGTATGATCATATAATGTTATGGTCATGCTATCATACCATTCATTCTCATGTTTATTCTTACACATATCCTTTTTTGCGCTTATTGAGCAGTAAAGCTCAGCCTTTTCTTATGTTTATTCTCCCAAGGATATGAATAATGTTTTTAAGTATGATATGTTAAAAAGGGTTCTATATACAAAGAAATAAGTGATATAAGATGTAGATGTTTCAATACTGGAAATCTGACCTTTCCCAATGCTTCTATACCAACGGTTCATAAAAACCGTTGGTATAGGTTCCCTTTCCCAATGGTTTGGCCAAACCGTTGGGAAATCCCACATTGAGGCCACCTTTCCCAACGGTTAGGGAAAACCGTTGGGAAAGTCCACATTGTGGGGACCTTTCCCAACGGTTTTGGAAAACCGTTGGGAAAGCCCACATTGTGGGGACCTTTCCCAACAGTTTATCAAATCCAGGATCAAAATCTATTCCAACGGTTTTCAAAACCATTAGTATAGGTCTATACCATCGGTTTTGACAACCGTTGGTATAGATCCTTTGATTTTTTTTATCATTTCTTCTTACCCAGAACATTATATAAATCAAAATTTAATATAATTATGAGAATACATATATATATTTATGTAATTATATACACAAAATTCATTTTAGGTTAGTGGTTAAGTCATTCAATAATAAACTAGGGGTGCTGGGATCAAATCCCTGTGAATGTTTTTTTAAATACATATACCAACGGTTCCACAATCGTCGGTAAAGATTTTCATATTAATTATAACAATGGTTTCCAAAACTGTTGGGATAGGTCTATACCAACAGTTTTGGGATAACCGTTGGTATAGACCTATCCCAAAGGCTTACTTGGCCACTGTTCTCCAAACCGTTGGTATATGTTAGTTTTCCAGTAGTGTTTTATGAACCAGTTGTTTATGCTTCCATGTTTCCAAAGGATCTAAACAAATATAGTTTTTAGGCATATGTTTGTGTAATATATGAAATGTTCCACAAAAATGATTTAATATCCATGTATGTAAAGAATGGGTTGTTATATTTGGTATCATAGAAAACGTTTAATCATCCTTTGAATAGTAGGATTGGAAAACTTCAGTGGGATCTCTATATATATTTCTAACGGTAATTCTAGGGATGTCTCTAAGGATAATTCTTAATATAAGATACAATACAAGAGAATTTTTAATAATCATGAACAACCTAGGATTGAAACTAAGGTTTCATATATTATAATATTATAAAACATTTACCTTGATTAGTTGGTTCTACCACAAAGAATAGTATTAATAGCACAATGAAATCTACTTTTAGTCATTCGATTAAACCCAATGTAACCTTGTTAATGAGGAATATAATGGACAATGTAATGATGTCCCTTATAAAAAACCAAATTTTATGGAGGATATAATGCAAAAACTTTTTTCTATGACGACACAACCTTATCATGACATGAATCTTGCTGGACATCCAAATGACCAAAAGAGGGAACACCATTTTCTTGAATCCTTCTTATGGAAACATCCACCTTGTTTTAGTCGAACAACCAATCCACTAGTTTTTGAGAAATGGATCTATACCATTGGAATGATATTTTTCATTCTCCATTGTTCCAAATGTGAAAAAGTTATGTTATACACTTATCTCTTATATGTTTAAGTGAATAAGTGGTGGATCTTTATCAAGTAACTGAGGAAAAAATAAAAAATTCAATCCATGGATTGGGATGAGTTCATGAACTTATTTTTAAGTAAGTACCTTCCTTGTACTCTTCTTATACAAAGTAATATTGAATTTCCTATCTATCTCATGTTTATGATAAGAAAAGGATGATTAAATTCTAAGGAAAATCATAAGACAATAGAGATAATACTATTAGATTTACTTTATTCTCTAAGTGTTAAAGGTAACATATGGAAAATAGTCTTAAGGGGACTATAGATATTTTATGTAATGACCCGACTCTAGTTACCCAAAGTCGGTGCATTATTACATAACATTGTCCGGATTCAAGGAATCATATCCTAAAAGACCGATTAGTTTAGTAGCCTTAGAAGTGCTAGATACATTCATAAGTTTTACATTACATCATGAAATAAAAACATCGACAACATTTTTCCCCTTTTGAAAACACTTATATTATTAGGCTCTTTCTATAGGTCAACCATAAAATACTTCTTCACATCCTAGGAAAAATAAAACATAGAAAGGGGTGAGTTCAGATGCTCATTAAGGATAATAATATTACGGAAACTTTTATAAATAAGTAAAAACATTTAAGGAAATGTATAAGTCTAAAACAAAATCCTTTTAAACATAAACTTCCGTATAATATAGAAGAGGTAAAATCAACTAATTCCATTTACTAATTCACATTGATATTCTAATAGTTTAATAATCACATGGTATATCAATAGCCACATTCATAATGATGGAATGCATAATGCTAGACTTCATAACCACATAGTCAAGGCCTTGTGCCAAGACTACAAATAATATTTTTTCAAGGCCTAATGACAAGACACTAGTTTTTATAATGAGACCTACTAATGCATCTAGGAGCTCTAGCAGGCCCCACAAATTACTTACTAAGTCCAATGCATTTCTCATATGAAGAGGTTTAACATAACACAAACATTTTTATTAAAACTAGCATAAGAAATGACAATTAAATATCCATAAACCATGAAGGGTGTGAAAATAACACATCCATAATCAAACATATCACAAAACCTTCAATACCATATGGAAATTTTGTATCATAACAAATCAAATTCAAACAATCGTAATATCCATCGAAGGATGTTGACATAGATGAAATCATAACTTTTTTAGTGAAATATCTCTATCAATTTTGAAATAATTTTAAAGTCATATAATTATAAGAGAAAACATTTAATTTGAAAACATTCTTATATTCTTTTAAGAGAATCTTTGACGATGATATAACCGTGGAAAATATCCACACCCGCCGTATAAGTTAAACAAAGATGTTCTTACCTTAATTTTGTCGAAAATGTCACAAAGAACATTGATTTGAAAATGACAGAAAGAATATTTTCAAAACCTATATGGTGAAATATGGGTATAAATGAATTTAACCCATATTATAGTAAATATTAAAAATATTGTGAATTACATTTTTAAGAAAATATGGATTTGGATGATAAAGAGGTCCTAGTAGATACTTACGTAAAAACAACCACAGATAATAAAAAGATTGTGAAATTAACCCTTACCTTGTACTTTTCCTTAGTCGATGGTAGTTAAACCTCATGTATATAAGTTAAATCATTTTAATTAAATTATTAAATAACTATATACATAAATATGATATCATATATGATCTTATAATATTTCATTATTAATAATATTTTTCAGTATCATGGTTTCTAGTCTTAACTGATTAGTTTTACTTTATATGCATGTATAGGTAAGACATATTTCTTATGGATAGGATTTATTAGATTCATATAACGAATGATATTATATTCATAAATACTATATCTTAACATAAAATGAAAATTATTCGTGAATGGTTATGATGTGGAATGAATCTCATCGCGTTCGTGGAGACGATAATCTGTACGTACGCATGAGCGACATTATCATTATATTGATGGAGAAATAATATGTAATTGTCTGTTATATCATATATACAGAATAATTAACATGTTATATTTATTATTTACATCAGTTATACTCATTATTATACCCATTGAAATAATGAAGTTTTTGAATAAAAAACTACACAACGACGTGGAGACGGTAATCCGTACGTACGCACGTACGGTGACTTTGTCCTTTATCGGATGGATAGAATAATGAGTGTGGTTGTGCCATTTATATAATAACATCACAATATATAGAATATACATGAATTATTATTTTATAATTCATAAAACAAAGAAAGATGATGTGGAAGAAGAAAAGATCTTTAAAGAGATGATGAAATATTTTCCTCTCATTCAGATTCTTCTTTATGATTTGATAAAATGAGATCCTTTGGATGGCTATTTGACCAAAGGAAGGAATTTAGGACGAATGGTGGAATTATGAGAGGATTATTTGTTAGTGTTTGGACAATCCAAAAGGCTTTGGTGATGTGAAATTAATAGAAGGGGAAGTTCCCTTTTATAAGATAGGTGAGGGTCACTTTTGGAAAATCTTGAAATATTTTTTTATAATAAAATCATTTTCAGTTCATAATGGCTTCAAAATGAATTATTTAAAGGGTAATACAGGGATGGGTCAAAAAACTCTGAACCAATAAGTTTTTTACTGGTTTAGGTCATCATATTAACTTTATATTTTAGATTTAACTCTTAGTTAAATAGTTTTTCATTTACCATGCCTTTTTGTATTTTTATAATATATGGTTAATAATCTTACTATAACTTGCCAAGAGAACCCCATGTGGTTAATTACTAATAAATATATTCTTATATACATCATTTTTCCTATCCTTATATTTTTATGAATGTTATATCATTTAATAAAATAATATTTGTTTTCAAAACTCAATTATGTCAATTTTGACACTATTTAGTATTTGATTTTTTTAAAGCCATAAAAACATTATCACTTCAAATAAAATTTATTTAACAAACTATAATATGTAATATTAAGCTATAAAATTAGTGAAATTAATCTGAATTCTGAAATTACATTTATTTAGATATTTATAATATCAACTATTTTAATATTTTATTAATAAGGTAATTACATCATCATTATTGGGTCATAAATAAATTATATTATTTAATGTCTAAATATTATAAATAAAATAAAATTACGTAGTAAATCTTTAATCTTCTTAATTAATATTTATATTAGAATTTATATAGTTTGTAACCTTATATTAAAAATGGTTTATTTATTAAACATTGTATTTAACTCTTTTAACTATTCATTATATAAAATAATAATAAATGTCCTAATTTAATCCCAGTGGACCAAAGAGGATCATATTTTATTCCTAAGGTTGTTTTTGGATGAATTATATTTATCCAATAGATTTAGTACATGTGTTAGGGTAATTATGATATAATGTTTACCCTTAATTACCCTATTTACTTTTAACCGTGGTAAATATAAGTCAAAAGTTACTATTCACAAAAAATTATTTTCATCTTATTGAACCACATTTTAATACTGAAATTAACCATATCTCTCAGATTTTTGAAATTCAACTCACATAAGTGGTAAAATTTTCTTTTATAGAAATTTTCCAATGCTCCTAAGAGGTGTGTAAAAGACAGTAAAAAGTTCGATAAAATTTTATATATCTAAACTTATTATAAAATGTGTCCAACAATTTAAATTTAACATATATAGGTATTATGTATCTATTTTGACCAAAAATAAATTAATATAATATAACTAATTATTTGAATAAAATGTTGGTTTTATCCAATAATGTAGTGTTTTTTCACTATTTATAAAAAATTGAATGTTTTTAGAAAAATACCAAAAATTAACCCTAAGAAAATTTCAATATTCCAAATCCAAAAATGAAGTCTATTTTAAAAGATAAAATTTAAAAAAATTCAAAAAGTGGGTATTACTATTCATAAAGGATAGTTTGATTGGTTGTGGTGTGTTTGAACTTGAAGTTGCGTACAATACAAGCTATTGTATTATTCAAAGGGAAATATATCATGGATGGTTTTTAATGATGACATAATTACTATTGTTATATTATATTTATGATATTAATGATTAATTTATGTTTAATTAATAATTATATAACATTTAACTTCATTATTTCCATTTTGCGAGAATACGATAACATTGTTTGTGCGAGTGTGAACTATCACCGACGCAAAATGATGTGATTCATTCCTACTATACATGTAATGTATTAAGTATGGGTTTAATAAAATTATGTGATAAATATGAAATAATAATTATAATATAATTATTATATATATACCTATATATAACTCTATGTCATTTACTTTATTTCTTTCAATACGATATGAAAATGGAAAAATCGTTCATGCTTACGTACGACCTTCTGTCTCCATGAAGAGTGTATATAATTTCCTTTTATAACTCTTTTAGATTATTATAAATAGATATATAATGAATATAAATGATTGTTATATCATTTTATTAATTATTTTGATAATTAAATCACGATCAAAGAAGAATGAATAATAATAACAAGTGAAAACATTTATGAAAAACAATGCTGATATTACATGAAACATAACGTTAACATATAATTTTTAAGAAATGGGTAATAGAAAGAAATAATAAAATAATATTTGGTATTATATATAATAATATGGTTATTTTTTATATTTATAATAAAATTTTATTTAATATAATTTAGGTTTTAACATGTATGGTGAAAGTCAACACTTATTGTAAGAGATTTCTCATCTCACTTCTATTTCTGTGCGATATATTATATAATAACCACTCATTATTATTTTGTAGTGTATATACAGACATATGATGTGTTATATAATTAATTTAATTTATTTAATGATATTAAAGGTATAAATTAATGTTATTATTTCGTAGATATCACTTTTTAAAAGTTACTCATGTAGTAAGGGTATTTCTAGTCTAACTTTTATTTTTGTGATACTTATACCATATTCATAAAACATTTATTTTGTGTGGTATATATAATACCCATGAATTTATGATATGATTATTATCCTTAAATTTAAGGCTATTTACATATCCATTTTATTATCCATATTTCATGGGTTTTATAGTTCAAAAGTTACCAAAATGTTAAGGTACTTTTGTCTTAATTTTCCTTCTTTGAGACACATGTTATGTTACGTAGATATATTCTATTACAAGGTTTATATAATTCTATTTGAAATGTTAAATCATGAATATTGTTCTTTTCATGGTATTTTAAGTTGCATATAATGTTCATATTTCATGGGTATTAGGATTCAGTGATACCAAAATTGTATGTGTTTATTACTAAAATCTCATCATTTATCAATATCATTTAGGATTACGACTATATTAATTAAATATTACAATGAAAATCTGAATAATATTTCGAAATTTTATTCTCATATATTTATTCCGGTTACATACATGTAATGGTACCATTTTTCACTATCTGGTAGTTAATATAATTAAGAAAATGTTTTTTTTATGAAATTCAACTTCATTTTTCTTTTCAATTAGATATATATATTATTTAAATACCATGTGTTCTAGAAATGATTTCAAAAATATTTTAATAATCTTCAATAATTTTTACAATTATTTTTCACCATTGTTTGAAATTTTTAAAAAATGGTTTTAAAAGTAAACTTCTTATCAATTTCCGATCAAGGAACTTTTCTAAACTTTTTATGATGAAAAAGTAATGTTCAGAATGTATGGATTTATCCATTTTCATGAGCATCATTTATTCTAATAATTAATTTTCATGTTTATAAGATTATTTTTAAATATTATTTTTCCTAATATTCTTTAAATTCATTTTTTTAATGTTGTTTTCAAGGAAAAAGGTTTTAAAAAAGGTTTTAAAAAGTATATTTAAGTGGAAAGGATATTTTTATGAGTAAATTTTTTTACGGAAGTTTCAAAATTATATTCTATATATGATCACACCCATTTTATTACTCATTACTTACTGGGAATATAATCCCAGGAATGATTCCTATTCTTTCTTTTAAGTATTTATATTTAATATGACATGTTTTTTATAAAATAGTTTTCTTTCCACGGGTTATACCATCATAACATGATTATGAAACCCAATTCATTCCAGAGGTTATTCTATTGTGAAATGATTATGAAACCTATGTCTTTTCTCTTAGGTTATTATGTGATGAAATGTGTATAATAACTATTTAATTTAATTGGTAATGATATTGTGTTTAAAAAACCTATATTTTTTTATAGGCTAGGACATGATGCATGTTTTATTACCTTATGGAACACGTATCTATGATTTCATTATGTAACAAGTGGGGATTATATCTCCCTCCAATGAATTGGTTAATGGTAAATGTTTTAGGAGCTAAAAGGGTACATGGGAGGGCTACCCAAGCCCGTCAGAAGAGGGTACATGGGAGGGAATCCCAATACCCTAATTAGAGGGTACATGAGAGGGAATCTCATGCCTTTAATGAATGGGTATATAAAAAGGAATCCCAATCCCATAATAAGATGGTACATGGTAGGTAATCCCAATCCCGTAAAAATAGGGTATATGAGAGGGCATCCCAATCCTAAAATAATACGGTACACGTGAGGACATCCCATGCCCGAATCAGTTAAATGAGTGATTATATGAAGCCTAACATGTTATCAATGTCTTGGTAGGTAGACTTGAAATATTATTTTATTTTATTATGTGTATGAAAAAATTTCATTTCTTATTACAATGTAATTATTTCATGGATTATTCTCTTGATTACCTTGTGATTCATGTCTTATGAACTTACAATATTTATTCCATGTCTCTTGAATATGATATTTGATATGGAGGGTAGGATCTTATATTGTTATGATCATGTTATAAAAATCATGTGCTCATTTTATGCTTACATATCTTCCATGTTTACCCTTACTAAGAATCTACGATAAACCCTTTATTATGATTAATTTCCCAAGTAATTAATAAATGTTTTATGTCGGAGTTCTAAAGTATAAGATATTTACTAGAGATGTTGATGGTCGTTCACCATGATAAAAGAACATTATCCAAGTTTCTAATACAATAAACTATTATATTCTTAGTGTATATACTTTTTTAATGTGCTAAATATTCAACTAAAATGATTTAATATCTATATATGTTTAGACTAGGTCTCTATAATAAATATTTACTTCTATATAAGTATGTATGACAAAAAAAAAGAAAAATGAATTTTTACACATAAAAAAAAATTATGCTTTCGTAGGCCAATAAGTGGTGAATATTTACTTTTATATAAGTTTTCATGATGCAAAACTATTTTTTTAGAAAAATGAATTTGTACATTAATTTTTTTTATAATTTTAAGGATAATTTTATTGAATATATTAACAATTATTGATTTATGATGAAATATAGAGGGTTATATGACATTTAAACCAAGCCAAAACCAAATGGAATTTTGTGAATACTTAATGATTGGAAAATGACTAAAAATATATTTTTATTATGAAAAAATAGATTAATGTTGAAAAATGTCAGAAACAGGTAACCAATTCGAACATATTATTCTTAAATATATTATTTTAATCCCAAAATACATCTTATTTCTTATTTATGGTATCAAATGTATTTAATCATGACTATTTCTTGATGACATCATAAAAGTTGTTGTATTTGTAATTTTTTTACTATTAATGTAACAATCATCACTAAACTAACTTTTATGTAATGAACCCATATATTATTTTCATCATATTAAATTAATAATATGAAATTTAGAAATATAACTAATAAATGAATTCATATAATTTAATGAAAAACTATTTTTATTTAGATAAAAAATCATGGATTTTAATCATATTTCATTTTAAATTCTAATTAAATGAGTGTTAATATATTTTTATATACATTGAAACATAATTTTATAACAATAATTTTAATGTGATCAATTTAATTTATTAATATAATATACAAAATAATCTAATAAAAAACAATTCATTAAAAAAAGTATTTTAACATTAAATAATTTTAACTTTATAACTAACTAATTTGTAATCTTTACATGAATATTTAATATAAATATATAAATATATATATTTATAAGAAATAAAATTAATTTATTTTACTACTCAAAATTTGATAAATATAAAATTTAATTAATTTCAAATTACACCCGGGGGAATAATTTTTTTATAATAAAATTTTTTTTCAATTACAAATTAAAAACTATATTTATGCTTCATACATTGATTAAATTATTTACAGGACAATCATTGTTAAGAATAAGAATATGAATTCATATAATTGACATTAATATCCATTTATAACCTATTTATTAATTTAATAAATTATTAAAATAATTAAATATTAAATTAGATTAAAAAGATAAATCTAACATTATAAAAAAGTATTTTTTATCATGATGTAGACATAATAATTCTAAACACATCATTGTTATCCCATTGATTATATAATATCATCTAATGAGATGAATCCATTAATAAAATAAATATTTATAAATTAAATATAAAATTATAAAAAAAATTCATATTTTTTCTATTAAAAATAATTAGTTTTTCACAATATAGGTTGCAGTAACTCTTGGAAAGGTTCCAATAATTTATTTTGATATATAATTTGAATGATTTCAATAAATTTTTTTCACAATTTCTTAAACATATTTTTGGTAAATAGGTATAATGTCATGCTCTAATATTTTAGGGTATATTTTAATTTAAATATATTTAATATCTTTAATATCTAACGATGTACACAACCATTAGACATTAAAATAACACTATGTTTTATAGCGTGTAAAACACGCAACAGAGTGCTTCAACGAACCAAGAAATATTATTTAAATATCTCTATTATAACCTAGTTGTTAAATTGGTAGGTATGAATTGTATTAAAAAAATTCTAAATATATAATTTTCCAACTCATTTTAAATTTATTTAATAAATCTATAAGAACAGTGACATTATTTTCAATAATTTAATTTTATTCTTTAAAAAATTCTTCAAAAATAGTTTTTTTGTTTTTTTATTAGTGAATTTTATAATTAATTTTGGGAACATATAAAATTTTTATTTTATAAAACTCATATCAATTTTAATTTACAAAATCAAAATTGTCTTCGGAAAAATTTTTGGTATTTTTCTAAAAAGAATTATTTTCAATAGATCAGGGAAAAATACCGATTTTTATAACTATATTTTTGTTTCAACCATTTTAAAATTTTCATTTTAAATTAATATGTTTTAAATTTAAAATTAGTTATATTATATTATGAATAATACAATTTAGTTCATTGTAATTAATTTAATTATTTAATTTTGATTAAAAATATTTTTATACTTAAAAATGGACTTTTCTAAAAAAAATATTTTCGTTGTGTTTTTTATTTTAATTTTAAATTAAAATATGATATTTTTTTAAACATTTTAAAAATTTATACTATATTTTTAATCATTAGTTCCAAATTTAGTAAATATAATACATTTATTTTTTATCAATATGAATACTAAATGAAGAAATGATTGTTACCACAATAATGGGTAAACATGGTAATTAAGGGTAAAATAATATAATAAGGACTATAAAATCACCCTAAAACATTCCCCAATTTTATTGGATGAGTAATTTTATCCCATAATGATTAAGGTATTGGATATATGGATTATTTTTAATTTGTAAGTGATTATTATATTTATAATATTATATTTAAAGAAACGCCAAAGATGTCACACTCTTGTTTTTAATAATTATAATATTTTTAATATGGGGTTATCCAGAGGATATGTTCAACTATAAATACTGTTCTGAAATATAATATATTTGTATTCATCATATTAATTTTTTTCAGTTTTTTTATTGAATAAATGATTACCTAAATTGATTACACAATGTCTATGCAGTAATAATTCAATTATTGGAAAAATAAAACAAATTATTTTAAAAATATTAATATAATTAATATTTGGGATAATTAATGATATACAAAAATTTTATATACGAACGTGACAAGTTAATGATATAGTAAAATATATATTTTTAATTTTATGTGTTATCATGAAATTTTAAATTCATATTAATGATTCGTTTTAAAAATTGACAATATGAATATTTTATAGTAAATAATATTTTAATAAATGTTATAAAAATCAAAAAAAAAAATAAATTAGGCAAATTTATTAGGTTAAGGATAAAATTATCAACCAAGAATAATTTTTATTATTTTTTTTCCATTTATACTAACTATATTGACACTCAAACAGTAAAACTACTTATTGTCATAGAATGTTTTTAATGAATTACATATGGGTTAAAACAAAATAACAAGGGAAAAAATGTTACATAAACATGTGAGAAATGTAATTTATAAGATTATTTAGAACCTTGGAAATAATATATTCAAATTAAATTAGTTTTCATCAATTTATAAATAAATATTACTTTATATTAATTTAATATTTTGAGAAATATTAAGAGTGGCCCTCCCCTCACTTATAAAAGGACACCCCTTAATTTACTTATTTACACCACATTGATTTCTATATGTCAATCAAACCTACCAATTTCTTTTATTAACATCAAAATAAATGTTATATACATTCTTTTTTCTTTCAAAAGTTAATCCCTAGAACCCTTACGAACAGATCTAATGGTAGTCCACTAAAGAAGAGGTAATTACCTTTACCATATTTTTCATGTTTATTTCATATTATACGTCCAATTAATGTGTTGTTTCCATCCTATATTAAAAATTAAAATATCATATATATACTTATATGTTATTATTTTTATGATAAAACCATAATACACTTTTTATGGATCCTTTGAAAAATGAAACCATTATGTGTACGAATGTACAACATACCATCTCCACATAAAAGTGTGATTTTATTCATCCCTGCATTAATAAGATGATTATGATAATGGAAATAATATATATATATATATGATGATTAGGAAATTATTTTGATTCAATAAAATTAATAAATCATCCACTTCCTTACCCTTCCACTTGTTAAGAGAATGATATCATCGTTTGTACGTACATGCGATATATCGCATTTACAACGTGATGTGATTCATTTCCCATTGAAATATTTCAATAATTATTATAAAGTTGTTTCTAATAAATAATTGAGATATATATGAGAATAATATCACTCTATATATTATGTAACTATATCCTATTCACAATAACCAATTCTTACATGACAAAACAAGCTTGGGAAAATGAAACACTTAACATCCGAAAGTAGGGTGATAATGAAATATTATTAACAAATAGATGATTATATGATATAAGTACATAGTATTTGAAATTATAGATATATATATATAATTATAATAAATATAAATTTATTATATAGTAGTTTTTAATAAATTTTAAGGAATTCTGACCTGAGATAAGGGTTTTTTATCTCACTTTTACTTCCATGAGACCTATTCCATATACATTACTTATTTAGTTTGTGTGGTGTATATTCCGCCTCTTTGATATATTATATCCTGAATAAATTTTTCTTCTATATATAAAGATTCATTTGATGTTATTTATTTCATGGTACTTACGATTAAAAATATACCCAAGTGGTAAAGGTTTATTTCAAAATCTAATAATTATTTGAGATTTTTTTTATTTCTAAGTCACAGGTGAGTAATATTTCTCTTCAAGGTCCATGTTTTCTAAATATATTTTAATAAATGGTTTTAATATTCTATATATGATTGTTTGAAGTCATTTTGAAACTTATTTATGTTTTTTAAAAACTGTTTTAAAAGGAACTGACCTGTCATTTTCTAAATGAGGTACATTTGGACATTTTTAACAAAGTGTGAAAATACAGGTTTTCTTAAATTATATGGAATAAATCGAATTTTCCACTATCATGATGCTTTAATTATATGAATATTACATTAAATTATTCCTTTTAATTTTCAAATAAAATTACTTCCTTCATATTTGTGATGTTTCTTTTTGAAATTTAATTTCAATGGTAAAAATATATTATTCCACAAAAATGTTTTAATGATAATTTTAGGGTATTTTTATTCATGAATGACAAAAAAACAATATTTTAATTATTACCCACTGGATATATGTTTTAATGGAACCAACTTATGAATCATTCAATTACTTTTGTTCATTAAATATTTCATTCTATTAAATATCCATATTCTTATGTAATGTATATCGTTATTTCCTATACTGCATACCATTTCTACATATGGTGTTCACTTTGATTTTTTTTGATTAATTGTGGAAATATTGATAAATATATAATATTAAATCAACATGAATATTTTATGATAGGTAATATTTATTAATGAATTAAATAGATCATTTAATATATGAGTAATTCTTTAGACATGTAGTGTGTGGTGGGCCTTATAATTATATAGCTCCCTAATGCATCTGTAGTCCTCATAAGACAAATCATTTCACCAATATAAATAGTTTTTTCCTATAATTTTAAATAGTCTTATGAAATGTCTTGACCTTAGAGGTAACATGTTTATGATAGCATGAATTCCAATAATTAATCATTTCCTTCATCACTAATTTTGTAATTATTATCCTCGATATTTTTTCTATGATATTATATGTGGATTCATATTGTATACAAATTATTAATTAAAAGGATATTTTTCTAATTATTTAAAATTTTCAAAATTATTATTCTTTATTTTCTCATTATATAAATGTTGTTGATTAAATGGAATGTGTGTTTAGTTACTAACTATGCATTACTTATTTAAGATTTCTTTCCCTGCGTGTAACCCTTACTGAGTATTTGAGATGACTGTTATTTTTTCCCTTCCTCTAGAATATTAAGATTAAATATTTTAATTATTTTAAAGATGAAAAATAATTTCCTTTTTTATGTTCTATGTTTAATTACCAGTGTAATATGGGTACCATGCATGTATCTTGTTCTTTAAGAAAACTAAACTATACGGTCCTTCAGGATGCGTTTCCTTGTATCATATTCCAATGCAATCAAGAAACCACCAACTCTAGGCTACTGGGGTTGGGGTTGTTATAGTTGGTATCAGAGGATGTTTAGACGAAACATTGGAAAATGGATTTAGAAAAACATATATTAAGGAATTAAACCCTATGACTAAATTTGTTAATAAGTATAAGTATATGATAACATCCTATAGATTTGTTAATGACCATGGATCACATAGGTTAAATCTAAAGAATAATATGTTGACATTAAGGATTATTGATTTAAAAATACTTTTAATAATGTTTCTTGATATATTGATAGATCCCTCTGATTATTTTTTTCGGATGCTTATATTATTATTTCTATTTTTAGTTAATGGCTTGAACCAGAATAAACCGGGATAACATTAAATTAGGTATACAATGCGTTTACAAGAAACCAAATGGGTGGATGAATTGATTAAAGGATACTATAATTATACATATTTTTTTTGATATTTTATTAACAATATGAACCTTAACTAACTATCTAAATCACTAAAGAAGAGAAGGATAAAGTTCGATGAGAGCTCAGGTGCTAGAGACCATCGGGAAAAAGAGTAAGTTACCTATATGTAAAGAATGTGAGAATAATCACCCTGGTGAATGTCTTAGAGAAATGGGAAGATGTTTGGGATATGTAAAATAATGACAAAAAAAGTAGTTTCTGATGAAAAATGAAATCTTTTGCTAAAAATTGATGAGAATAATGGTATCCCTAAGGTATCAATGATGGTTGAATGTTTTAAATATGGAAATTACATGAATTATGAATAAAACATTAGCAAGGTTGTACGATAAATTATTATACAAATGATGATGAATAGACTAAAAATGACATATAAATGGAATGGGTTATTAAGGAACAAGTTGACAGAGCGTAGTTAATGGTTTAATAATAAAGATTAATAATTAAAGTGCTTGTGTATTTGGATTCTGTAATTATGTTTGGATGAGTATTTTATCAATAATATTCTAGCTATGAGAATTATGAAATGTACAAGGATTTTACTATAATACTTTTTCTTTAAGGATTTTAGATCACATGTTGAATGGTATCGGTGACAATGAAAAGTTATTCAGTGTGAATTTGATATTTTTTTTAAAAACACATGATATAGGGAAGAAATGCTTAATATGTGATCGATGTTAATATAATAATGATAAAGAGATGTTTATATAATAGTGTTGGTGACCATGAAATAAGTTAGTTATTTGATGTCTTCTGATATCTTTTATGGAGTTTATTGTATATTTAGATTTAAAGAATATATATTCGACAAGTAAATATTTTATTTTTGAAATCATAGAATTTTTCATTAAGGTTTTAGGTGATCAAGGTATTCAAATATTAGGTTTGTAATATTATGAGATACTTTTAGGGAATAATAGTAAGTTGATTTCAGAATTGTAGGGAATTTATTTCAATTTTTATGGTTTTGAATTTGGTTTGACTTATTTTGGTGGATTTTTATGGTTAACTAATTATGGATTATACTAATCTAAATAATTGGAATTGTTTTTTTTTTAAATTAACATATTTAACTATATTGAATAACGTATGAAAACCATTTTGGTTTTGTTTCATATCTATTGATTAGAGGAGTAGCTTGTAATCATTTTGTGGACTATGTTACCCAATAAACAATTATTTTAGTGCTTGAGGCATGAAGTATATATCTTATTCAAAATTTTGATCAAAATATAATATTTTGGGGTAAATTTATTAAAAGATTATATTATACTTCTCAAGCAAGTATATTTCCTTATCTTCCTAGTCTATATCGTGAAAGAATGCCTCAAATCTGGGAAAAAGAATATTATGATAGAAATGTTATCATATAACCATCAATTATAATGAATTTATGGTCTTTTACACATCCATGGATTATAATTTTATGATTACTAACATTTTCAAGGTCATTAATTTTTTTGTGATCAATTATCATTAATCATTACTTTTCATCCATGTGCATATCTTTACTTCCCACTAATATTCCCCAATTATGAATCATAATTTTTTGTGTGACCTTCATACTTCCCTTTCTAAATATTATTATAAATTTTTATTAACCCATTTTATGATGTGATTTTTCCTCAAATTTATTTTCAAATTTCTAACCCATGATTTCGGATCAAAATTTCAAATTGAGATGGCCCAACATATTTAAGGAGGGGTGAATATAACACCCTAAGAATTTATTTTATGTTTATTTTTAAATAAATTTAATCATATTGATATTTTTTAATACACAAGACCCAATATTTTATAGGAATACTATTTTCGATAGTGTATACAATACACAACACAAATATGCAACGAACTGTGAAATATTATTTAAATATGAAAATTATAACCTAGCCATTAAATTAGTGGGTATGAATTGTATTAATTACATTATGATATATGTAATTTTCCTAATCATTATTAATGTATTAATTAATTCTTTTTGAATAATCAAATTATTTTTTGTAAAGTCATTGTATTTTCCAAAAATATGTTTTCTTCAAAATGGTTTTCTTGTTTTTTATGGGTGGATATTTAAATTAAGTTTTGGAATATATATACATTTTATTTTGTAAAAATAATATAAATATTTAAAACACAATAAAAATGTCATTTTGGGGATAATTTTGGATATTTGTATGAAAAAATTTATTTTCTAGTGAATAATAAAAAATAACAATTTTTTTTAAATAATATTTTTGATTCAATCATTTGTAAATAATAATATTATATTAAAATATTTTAAAATTATAATTAGTTATATTATATTATTAGAAATAAAATTAGGTAAATTTGAATAAATTTCATTGTCGAATTTGGTATAAAAATATTTTTATACCAAAAAATCGTTTTTCTGAAAAAAAAACTTTTCATTTTATTTTGCATTTTAATTTTAAATTAAATAATCTCACTTTGGTGTTATCAATTTTAAAAAATTTATTCCATATTTTGATCAGGAGGTATAAATTTATTAAATATGACCTTTTTATTTTTGGTTGATAGGAAAAGTAACCATGATAAATTTTGTTAACATGATAAAGGGTAAAACAGGTAAATAAGGGTAAAAACAATATGATAAGGACAATAAAATGTCCTAAAAACATTCTATAGTTTTATTTTATAAGTAATTTTCATCCACAATCCTTATAGTTTCAAATATATGTCCTTTTATTTTCATATTCATGTTATTATTATATTAATAATGTTCTATTTGATGAAATGTCCAAGAAGTCACACTCAAGTTTTTAATAACTATAATATTTTTATTATTTCATTATACGGAGGATATGTTTGAATATAAATATTATTATGAAATCTAAAATATTTATTTTTATCATGGTGATTTATTTTTTTTAGTCATTATATAATTACCTTAAACTCCTACATAAGGTAGATGTGGAAATTACTCAATTACTGGAAAAATCAAATAAATGATATTGAAAATCATAAAGTAATTATAATTTGAGAAACTTGAAGATATGCATGAATATTATAGATTGAAATGATATTTTATGGATATAAAAATATTTATATAGTTGAATTCTAAGTGTAATTTGGATATTTTTAATGTCAAAGTGATGAATAGATTTATAAATTGACATTATGAATATATAATAATAAATAAAATTAATTAAATGTTATAAAATTTATTAAAATCTTAAATTTTTCCAACTTATTATGATAAGTTCAAAAACATATACCATAGTATATTTATGAGTTATTTTCAACTTATATTAACTATATTAACCCTCTAAGATTTAAAATCCTTGTAGTCACGGTAACTTTAAAAGGGTTAATGATGGGTTAAAACCAAATGATAAGGGTGAAAATTTGAGATTAACATGTCCCAAATTTATTTTATGAGTTTATTTCATACCTTTATCATCCTATGTTCTAAATAAATGAGTTTGGTTCCATTTAAAAATAATAATTTATATTAACTTAATATTTTGAGAAATTCCAAGAGTGCCCCTACCCTCTCTTATAATAGAACACCCCTTACATCACATATTTAGACCACATTGATCCATATAGGTTGACTGAATACATTAAATTTATCTTTTTAATATCCCTACTCATGTTATAATGTTTCTGGTCCTTGTAAAATACCAACCATGAGTCCCTTAAGAATAGATCTTAATGATGTTTATCGAAGAAGATGTACTAACCTTTTTTCAAGTTTACTTCTTTTTATACATCATCTTAAATTATTGTTTCCATAATAAAATAATAAGTAGAATATAATATATATATTAAGATTTTATTATTTTATGCGACTACCTTATTCCAAATTTTATCAATCCCATGAAAAATTAAAGCACCACATTTGTGTTTGTAAGACATACATTCTCGACGCAGCGATGTAATTGTTCTTCATTGTCACGTTACATGGATGGTTATAATGATGGAAATAATAGATATATTTGGTAATTATGACATGATATGGATTACATAAATTTAATATACCATCTGACATTCGATCCTTTCATTTATTAGGGTAATGATTTAATCACTCGTGTGTACGTATGACTTACTTTCTCTACGAAGAAATGTGATTTATTTTCCATTTCAATATTTAAAGAATATAAATAATAAATTATCTAAATAATAAATGTAGAATCTATTATTTTAATATAATTTTGTATATTATGGATATATATTCCAGGAATAATAACCAAAACATACATGATAAAACATGCATGGGAAAATGAAGCAGTTGACACCCAAAACAAGGGTAATAATGAAATATTATTAAAAAATGGGTGATAAGATGATATAATGAGATTATGTATGAAATTATATATATTTATGTATAATTAAAATAAATATGAATTTATCATACTGGAGTTTTTAACACATTTGAAGGATGTTGGACCAATGGTATGGGTCTTTTGTCTCGCTTTTACTTCTGTAACACATATGCCATATTAACCACTTATTTATTTTTTGTGGTGTATATAATGACCCTATGATATTTTATATTATGAATATCTTTGTATTAATAGTATTTATATATAGTTTTAAGTTATTTTTTTCATGGGTCTTATGATTTAAAATACACCCATGTGGCAAGGGTTTATTTCATAATCTCATTTTTATCTGGGATTTTTTATTTTTAAGTCTCATTTGATGAATATTTCTCTTCCATGTCCATGTTTTATAAAAATATTTTTTAAAAAGTTTTTACACTTCGAAAATTATTATTAAATTCATTTTTACCCTTGAATGATTTTTTAAAAAAAGGTTTTGAAATGAATATTCGTGTATATTTTAAACTATGATCTTTTTTATGTTTCTTACAAAAGTTTGGAAGGAATTTTTTTAAAATTACATTGTATAAATAAAATTTCTCACCATTATGAAACCTCAATTCTTTGAATATTACTCTAAAATTTCATAAGGATATTTTCAAAGTAAACTTTTTTCTTCTTATTTTCACAATATCTATTTATTAGTGAATTTTAAACTAAAAAATATATGTTTCCTCAAAAATGTTTTTATTGATATTTTTATGGTATTTTTATCCATAAATGAAAAAAATACAATTTACATATTCACCACTAGGTATATGTTTTAATTAAACCATAAATTGATGCATTAACATATTTGTTATCATTGAACACTTCCTTTCTCTTAAATATCAATATTTTCTGATTGATGGATATGATTTTTCCTTAAATAATATACCATTTCATCATATAATGTTTATGTTGAAATTTATTTGATCAAATGGAAAAATATTGGTAAATACATAACATTTAATCAATGTCAATATTCAATGATAATACGTATTTATTAATGAATTAAACCAACCATTTGATATACCAGTATAGCATTGGACCTGTAGTGATGGGTTGATCCCAAAATTATATATCCCCTCAATGTGTCGGTAGGTCTCATGAGAGAACATAGTTGGACAAATTAAATGGGTTTATATATATATTTTTAAATTTTCTACTGAAAAGTCTTGATGGTATATGTATCATGTTCTTTATAATGTGAAATCGAATAATTAAGCATTTAATTCATCTAGAATTCAATTATTTTTATTTATATGATTTTTGAACTATGATAGTATCCATGGATTCAGATTATACACAAGTTATTGATTAAATTTTTTTTTCTAATTACGTACATTGGAAAAAATAATATGCCTTATATTATGTTGATAGCCATGTTATTTATTAAAGGGAACGTAATTATTTACCTTGCCTTATTGATGAAGCAAATTCAAGATACCTTCCATTGTATATGACTCATACTAAGTATTTGAACTCACCATTATTTTATTGACATTCACCATGATATGAAGATAAAATACATGAATGTGATTATGGATGTATATTAATTTTATTTATTATATGATTTCTTTAATTACCAATATAATTAGTGTACCATATACGTATCTAGTTCTTCAATAATACTAAACTATACGGTGCATCAGGATGTGTTTCCTTGTATCTCTTGATAATTTAATAATGTAACCACCATCTCGGGGCTACTAGGGTTGGGGTTGTTACAAGGACATGGGTGGTCTAGGATCAAGTTCTATAATGATGGTATAGATGGATAAAGATAAAATTTTATTCTAGATAGATAAGAAAAGATGTCTTAGAGTGTCCAAACACCAACCGAATCTATCAAAAAGAAGGTTGAAAAGAACTTTCATTATGTTAAATATAGAAATTGGTGAAGGAACTATCTATAGTTGTTGTAGAGTTGAACAGAATCAAATAAATTTTCCACCTCAGGTATTAAATTTATAGAATTAAATTATTCTATAAAAAAGTATATATGAAAAAAATTGTATGTTTAAAAAGTGTTATAAAAATATATAAGCTCTAATGTGATGAATATTTGATGATGTTAGCTCAAAGCGTCTATTCATTCAATGGAATAAAGGAGTTATGAAATTTATATATGTAATAAAATAAGTACTTTGATTTTGGATTAATTTGAATAAAATATATGTGTTATTATCTCATTTTCTATCAGTTCAGATTTTATTCTAAAAAATGTTGATTAAATTAATGAGATGAATACTTATTCCTCAAGGATTAATGTTTTTCTAATTATATAGCATTTTTATAATGGTATATAAGGGTAAAATCAGTTTTATTAGGAATAAAATGTTTATTTAATAATATAAAGGAATCTGATTCCCGATTAATTGTTGATGATTTAATAGTGTATTATTTTTAATAACCACTACAAATACAAGGAATACAATATATTATATGGACAAAACATTTTATTTTTTTTAGTATTCCCACTAAAATGGAAAAAGTATTATTTCTACAAAAATGAGTTTTTGATTTTTAGCATGATAGTTGTCGAGGAATATAGTTTCTAAGTGGCTGGTTAGAGTATGATTGGACATAGATTTAAAGTTAAAAATTAAAATATCATTTAAGTCAATGTTGAATGTGGGTTTCACTAAATATGCTAATAGTATTTAGGGTAAGACAGAAAATACACTATAATGTTTTCTTTTCTATTCTATAAAAAATATAATTTCACTTAATATCCTAATGTAATTTAAGATATATTGATAAATTTAAACCGTTAACATCATATTATTTTGTATCATATCTCAAGGAAAAACATTTATATAAAGGGTTATCAGACTTATAATGACACACATTCAAAATTTATAAGTTAAAAATTGCATTTCTTTAAATAATATCATTTCATGTTATGGTGTTAATGAGTTTTATTATGTTTAATTAGTTTAATATTAATAATATTATGCTTAAGTATCTCCATTATTCAAATAGACATACTTTTTAGATATTAATATATAACAAGTCTTGTGGAAGAGTTTTATCATATGGTTACATCGAGATGTGGATGGAATTATTGATAACTATAATGAATTTCACAAAATTACCAAATCTATAGTAAACATAATTTTAATATGATATTCTATCATATATTACATGATATAATTTTTTTACATAGGGTTTCATTAAAATAATATTAAAGAGTTTATAGACATAAAATATATCAATTAAGAGCTATCTATACATTATAATTATTTCACATTAGTTGATTATATATATATATCGACATTTCATGAATTTTAATGATTATAGATATCTCAATGTATGCATTTATATTATCCTTATTCAATATTTATAATTGAGTATTGTAGGTAGAGATGAAATGTAATGTTTAATATGAGTGAGATTCTTATATCGAGATACAAACTTTGATCATGAGATGGCCCATGAAGCATACTACATAGAGTGTTATACACTTTTCCTTCAGTATTCTTGGGATTAGTTGTTTGTATTTAGAGAATGTACTTAAGGATATAGAGATATCTAAAATTCATACATGGATACATTTATTAAGATATCCTTGAGTATTTTCTCATCAGGGTTGTAATGCCCCGACCCTAGAAGCCCGAATCCAGTGCATTATAATAATACATTGGCATGATTACAAGGAATAAAGTCTTGAATTATATATCAGTTTAGAATTCATGGAATGTAGATTACATACATGAACAATAAACTACACATTCAATCATAAAACAACACATAAATGATTTTTTGATAACATCTATATTCTCCTAGATAAACACTACATATCAATCATAATACACTTCTTGGAATCATAGGAAAATAAAACATAAGAAAGGAGTGAACTCAGATGCTCAGTAAGGGTAAATAATTTAGCAGAAGCTATAAACATTTAAGGGAAGTTTTGTAATAAAAATAACAACCTTTTAAACAGAAACATGAACATATTATGTCAAAAAAAAAAACTATACATTACAATATAAACATTCACATGGATATTCTACTAGATGAATAATCACATGTAATAACTAATTTCATAATGAGGGAATATATAATGCCATACATTATAACCATATAGTAAAGTCCTCGTGCGAAGACTAAAACTAAAATATTTGTCAAGACCATGTTCTAAGACACTAATTTGTCTCACGAGACCTATTGATGCATCGAGGGGCTATACCGGGCCCCACCCGTTACTTACTATGTCCGATGAATTCCTCATATGAAAAGGGTGAATCATAACATAAACATTTTTATTAAAACTAGCATATGAAATGTCAATAATTTAACCTTAAACCATTATTAGTTTAAAAATAACACATCCATAGTTAACTATATCATAACTCCTTCAATATAGCATAAAACACTCTCAGGAATAATATCTAGTAAAGGATGTTGGCATAATTTAGAATGATCAGTAAAACTATTTGGGAGAAATATAAATTTTTAATGAAATAATTTAAATGACACACAATTTATAAAGGAAGACATTAAAAATCCATTTTTGAATCAAAGTGTCCCATACCACTTCGAATCGTTTGAATTGTATTAACATTTCTAAACAATCAAATCCATATAAATAAATCCTTTAAACCATTTTTAAATCATGGACATTAATGAAAATGATTTAGATGAATAAATATTTAAAAAATATAAAATGATGTTTTTGTTAAAGTGTCCCTTTAAAATAATCCTTTTGAAATCTCATTTATGAAACATGTACATGTATAATAAATATGTCCCAGAAAAAACTTACATATAAACAATCTCAGATAATAATGGGATTGAAGAACTAACCCTTACCTTGAAATTTCCTTTTGTCGAGAGTAAGATTAACCTCTTGTATAATGACCATAGTATGTTATTAAATTATAACAAAACCAAATTCATAATTATGATATCATACTTGATTCTCTAATGAGTTTATACAACCCATTTAGTAATAATTTTTATGTTAAAAAAACATTTTGGGTAATAGTCACTTTCTTTATCGAACGTGTTTTAACTTTTTATTCTTGATCATATCACTTATATCCTAATTTAATTACATACATAATATAAAACATTATTTACATATAATATATATTCATAATATAAATACATATAATAGATAGATATATGAAATGGGAAACCCCATTTATTTGTGATGGTAGATCGTACGTATGCATAAAAGCTGTTTCAATTTTTGTAACGTATTGAATGGAAGTATGTGAATGAGATATATGTAAATACATATATATATATATATATAATTCAAGAAGAATTATTATTTCATATATTACCAGCTTAATAATAATATATATTTTTTAATCATCGTGGAATGGGGAACATGGAAATAAAACTCATTGCGCTGTGGAGACGGTAAGCCGTACTTACACACGAGCAATGATATCATTTCATTAATGATAATTGTTTTGGAATTAGATGGTATATTAATTATACAGAAACATTAAAATGTTATATTTATTATTTACATTAATTATACTCATTATTATACCCATCCTAATAATGAAGTGTTGAAAAAAAAACTACACCATGGCGTGGAGATGGTAAGATGTACGTACACACGTATGGTGATGTTGTCATTCATAGGATTAATATAATAAAGAATACGTTTGTCCCATATTTATAAAAACATCACAGTATGTAGAGGGTACTGGAGTTATTATTCTGGTTTTGAAACCACAAATAAAGTGGAAGTGGAAGAAGAAAAGAACTTTTAAAGAGGTGATAAAATAATTGCCTATTATTTAGGTGCTTCCTTTGGATTTGAACAAATGGGTTCCATAGGTTGGATTTCAGATCAATGTAAGGCCTATAGGATTAAGTGAGGGTAGTCTAGAGGAGATTGGAGTGGGTTTTGGCTGAGCCAAATGGCATTGTAGGTTTTAATTTAAGATAAGGGGATGTACCCTTTACAAGGGAGGTGAGGGGAACTTTAGGAAAATCATGAAATAATATTTTAGTTTAAAATAAATTTTGATTTCTAGTAGCTCCAAATGTATTTATTTCAAAGATAATGTTGGTATGTGCCTTCATACTCTCAACCAATAGGTTTTAGACAAGTTTAGGTCACCATATTAACCTTATCGTTTAGATTTGACCCTTGGTTAAATAGTTTAACTTTTATCATGCCTTCATCTATTACTATAATACAAGGTTAATAAACATATTATAAAATGAAAGGCAAACCTAATGTGGTTATGTAATGACATAACTATCAATATATAAGTAATTTTTCCCAATATTGGATTTTTAGGAATATTATATCATTTAAAAATGTAGTATTTGTTTAAAAAAACTCATTTACTTCAATTTTGGCATTATTTAGTAATTGGTTTTTGTTAAAGTAATAAAATTTTTATTACTTATAAAAATTACATTAATTCAACCCAATCATGTCATATTCACCTAAAAATTTAATGTATGTCATCAAAAGTCCCAATTTACATTTTTTTATATTTATAATATTAATTATTTTAATCTTTCATTAATAAGGTAATTACTTCCTCATCATTGTGTCAATTATAAATTTAATTATTTAATGCCTACAAACTATAAATAAAATACCATTTTGTAGGAAATTATTTTAAATTTATAATGAATATCTATAGTCTAATTTTTCTAATGTGTAACCCTGTATTAAAAATGTATTAGTTATTAAACATTGAATTTAACAATTTTAACTCTTCTTTAAATAAATTATAATAAATGTACTAATCTAACCCAAATGGATCAAAATGTTATTATTTTTGTCCGAAGGTAGATTTGGGTCAAAAAACACTTATCTAATATAATTATGACATGTGTTTTAGTAATTTTAATTTTAATTTTACCATTAATTGCCTTATTTACTTTTAACCATGGTAAATAAAATTAAAAATTTACTATTCACCACAAATTATTTTCATCCTATTGAACCATATTTTAATTAATAATTTCAACCGTGTCTCTCGTATTTTTGAAATTCAATTCATATAAGCGATAAAATTGGGTTTTATGCAAATTTGCAAATGTGCCTAGAAGGGGGGTAAAAGACGTTAAAAAAATATACTTTTATATGTATAATCATATTATAAAATAACTCCAATGAATTAAATAGAACTAATATATGTATCATATATCTATTTTTTACTTTAAGAATAAATTTTAATTAAAAATATATATTTAAATTAAAAAATCGGTTTTTATAAAAAACACAGCGTTTTTAACAATTCATCAAAATTTGAATGTTTTCAGAAAAATACCTAAATTTCACCCCAATATAATTTTGATATTCAAAATTCAAAAATTATTTCTATTTTACAAAATTTAAAACATAGATGGTTCATTAATTAATTTAAAATTATTTCCTATTGTCAAAACTAGAAAGCGTGGTTTTAGGAAGTGAGATCTATCAAAAGATTGACATGTGTTTATGTAAAATTTAAATGATAAATTACTTAAAATGACCCACATTATTTTTAATGATGAAAATATAGTCTAATTATACTTTAAAACCACTCAAAAATATAATTTAACACTTTAAATTATTTCGATTAAAAAAGTTATTCTCAATTAAAATTTAGTATTTTTCACTATTCTTTAAAATATGAAAGTTATTAGAATAGTACCAAAAAATTATCTATACTAACATTTTATGAAACACTTCCAAAAATAATTTAATTTTATTAAATTTAATATATAAATGTATAAACTATTTTATTTATAAAGGGTTCAACATTAAAAGGCAGGAAAACTACATTTTTCGAAAAATATGTCTTCTATCTAAAAAATTGAATTTGTCCTTATATTATGTATCAGAACCACAAAAGACGAATGTTAAAATTATATAGGATATATATAAACATAAAAATTTGGTTAATACTATTCATAACTACTTTTAAACGGCTAGTTTGAAGGGTCTTGATGCACATGGACTCGGTGTTGTGTATAACGGAAGTTATTGCATTACTTTAAACAGATATCATACTATGAAATCATGGGTTATTACAAGGGGTGTTTTGATATGTTTTAAATCATTTCATTAGATAGATATCATTTATTATCAGATTTTCTCTTACTTAAGGGAGTATATAATATGTTTCCATGATTGAGATAGAATGAGGAAATGTGTATTCATACTTATAAGGTATACAAAATGTGATTATATATATGAATGAGATCCATATGATGTACTCATATGAATGATGATTGGCCTATGGTGTACTCATCTCCAAGATTAGTGATATATGACGTGTACATCAACATATTGTTTCTATGATCATATATTCAAGAAATTTTAAAGAGGAATTACGTGATTCAACTATTTCATGTTCTATGTCCACTCGATGTCATATATAAATGGATTATATGGAAATGAATTTTTTTCATATTATAAAGTAGGTGGAAATAAGTATAATGATAATTTTTTTGAATGATATCATTCTAAATTTCATTAAATCTTTATTTGAATTGATTAATTACAAGGGGATACTCATTTCATACATTTCTGGATCAGATGATTTGTATTTTTTTCGAAGCTTCAACGTTTTGTGGTGTCACACTTTTCTAAGGAAATAATAATATAATGATTCAAAAGAGGGGGGTGAATTTTGTCTTTTTAAAAATCTTGAAAAAATAATTTTTATCACTCTAGGTTTATTTTAATAATATGAATTATTATTTTCATATAATAAAGTTAGGAAATAGAAAAATAGATTATCATAACATAATAATTTTTATAGGGTTTTGGGGCACAAAGATCCCCCAATCCACTCTACTAATGCTCCCTTAGAGGGAATGGAAAATTTCACTAAGTAGGTACTCCTATCGTAAGACCTACACAAATATGTATAATAAGCATAAAACTTACAACATGATAGGTTATTTTAAAGGGAAAATTTAAATCTAAATTCTAGTGGGACAATCTGATACTCTTCCATGACTGAGTACGAGCATCTGATACCCTAATAAAATAATATTGGAAAATATTTATAGATAAAAACTCCGCTCAAAGTTCTAGAAGTAACAAATAGATAATGCATCTTATTCTTCATAGAATAAGGTATTTACGATATATATACACTAAAGATATATTAGTTTTATATGATATATAAATAAATACAACAATTGAAATAGTACAACAACATCAACACGATAGTCGTACAACAAAGGATCTAAACATATCTGACTCCAAAGTGAAGCTCTTATGAACAGAAGAGATATCATTACATATAAAAGAATATCAATTTTTTAAAGTTAAAAGTATTAGTATTTAATAATAAAATATCATTTTGTTCTGGTCAAATTGATCAAAAAATATTCCCTGATAAATCAAAATTATTATAATTTTAATTTTGAGAGAAATTCATATCATTCCTTAGAAATAAGAATTATTTAATCCATTGAATAAAATAATTTTAATATATAATTAATTAGACTAAAAATAGATATATAAATTTTTCAAGACTATTGAAAACTTCCTAGAAAATATCCTTAATTTAAACTCCTCTATTGATTAAGTTAATCAAAGGGTAAACTTTGAAAGTACATTTATCAACATATGACAGACTTGAAATCATTAGGTTGATAAACCATACTATAATTTCACAATTGTAGGGTTTCTTTCCAATTTATGGTTGATAATACATTCATTTACCACAACATTGTGTACTGGATCCATACATTCACTCCAAATGTAGGGTATAAAAGTATGGTTCCTTATCGATTATAGGGTTCATAAACTATACATTTCTCTCAAAATTTAGGGTATAAAATGTATTTTCATATATTAAAAATTAATCTAGAATAATTTAGATAAAACGTTTTAAAAAAATAATTATATAACAAGATAAATTTCATAATAAATCTAATATTAAAAAAATTATATTGGTTTCATTAGTAAAGAAAAAACGGAATTTGTGGGCATCAAAATCAATGAGAAATGAAAGAATATTATTAGAACGCCACCTTCTCAATAATATCCCATTTATTCTGATCATAAAACCTATATAAAAAAACATATAGAAAATATTTAAAATGTAATCATGAATAGAATAATGTTTTGATAAATATATCAAAAATTTTATTTTTCATTTAACGTTTTATAAACAATAAACAAGTAAGTAATATTATATAATTGTTTTGTTTTCCAAACTAGAGAGATTCAAATATCTTGATTTCTAAAAATTGTAATTACAAAATATCTTAATTTATCCCCATTAATTGTTAAATTCATAATTCATAAGAATATTATGTTTATGGAAATTTATCCCACTTTTTGGGATATAAAAAATAAAGTATGAAAAATGGAATATGAAACTATTTTTTACATAACAAAAGGAAGTTAATATTTTTTAAGCCAAGACAAAATTTTTCCTCTAAAGTTATTTATTTTACTAAGATAATAAATAAATATATAAACATAATTTAATTAAGAAAAAAATTTCAATAAAATATTTTGTAGGTTTCCAGTATTTTTTATCACAAAATAACAAAGGGGGAGGATTCGATGGTGGTGAAGGCCTGGGTTTAGAATAGGATTCTAATGTTAAAGTATCCCAAACAGTCTGATAAATAGAAATGAGATCCATCATTTCCTTCTACATAACTATCCTTTAACAGTGCTAGAAATAGCCTTTATCAGTGCTGGATAAGTGATGATAACTTGAGCAACGTTAAAAGTCCATGACTATTATCTGTGCTACAAAAGCACTGATAAATGTTATATTTATCAATACTAAAAAATCCTTGATAAATAGGACAATTATCAGATCTTTTAAATGAACTGATAATGGTTACATTTATCAGTGATCTAATTACGAAATGCTAAAGAATTCTATTATCAATGCTCATAGAAACATTGATAAAGGGATATACTATAGTGTGTTTTAACATCACACTACAACACCACTGTAGTGTGCTGTTACAACACACTAATTCACCATGAACACACCAGAAACACATATAATATAAAAAACATGTTCCAATATAGAATTTAAATAAAATGAAATTTAAAACATAAATACCAGAAAAAACACTTTATAATATATCTTTTAGACATTGGTTTATACTATTATATAAACACAAATTATTATATAAATTTAAAAACATAAAGATTCCATTGTTATTTAATCCTAGACTTTCTCATGCTATTTCCGAACAAACCACCGCCTGATATAGGAAAATAACACACCTATATAAAAAACTAATCTTATTTTAGTAATAATATTAACAAACTCTATACAGAATAATGAAAATTAAATCAATTTTCCATTATATAATTTTTCTGTAAAATAGAGAAAGTTTATCACAACATTACCATTCCATCTTTTCTAAAGGGTTTCTTTTATTATAGTTTGTTCTTACGAGGGGTTAGTAACATCAACATGTGTAAAATACATTGTCTACATGAGTAGTAAAACATTTAATTTAGATTATGTTAATGCAATATAGAACATATAATATTATGAGGAATTACAAAATATATTAAAAAACACTTACATTTTTAATGAAATATTTTTTTAAGGTTTCAAGGACTTGGTTAATATTTTGAAAATCCAAATACACTCTTTATGGAGCCCTCTAATATACAAGAAATTGTCTACATTGTGAATAGCATGGACTTATTATGATGTCCTAATGAAAGGGGCATCCTCAGTTGAATTTTCAACTGACTGAACATTTGTTTTAGTCGTTAGTAGGACAATCATCTAATTTTAATTTGTTGGATAAGAGACCTAAAATACTTGCACAATTTGTGATGCTATTATAAACAACTCATCCATTTCCCCTTTTACATTGAAATATTTACTTCACAAATCCCATTTCATCAACTTTCACTCCATTGATAATGTCATCCCATTATCAATGGAAAATAGGCACATGAAATGTTGTATAATCAGACTCGTATATCTGTTCGATAATTCCAAAAAATATTCCCTATTTACATTATCTATATTTCTATCCTTGAAAATAGATATGTGCATCGCTTCAAACACAGGCCCAACACCATTTTTTTTCATGATGCTGAAGTCATCATGTAATTTTTTTGTAGAAAATATAACCATTGATTACAAACCCAGTGTAAGATATAACATTTTCATTCGATCCTATGGCTACCCATTTAATTCATTCAACAATTGAAATCATATTTTCATTTAACTCCTAATAAATTTGATCTCTAAACCATCCAATAAATTGTTTATTATGTGTATCTGATATCCATCTTTAAGTTCATGATTGATTCAAATCTATGATAATTTATTTTTTGGGTTCAATGGATGTATAAAAATATTTACTATTATGTTATATGTAATGATATATTTTCTCATACTATATCAAGGTAATTTTTACAACATCTCTTCTAGAAATCCCTCCACCTATAAGGTGTTCACACTGACGAGACATTGGGAGACTTATGCTTTCAACATATGATAGATAATCAGTATATAATTCAATATATTCATCAATAATATATCATTCTAGAATAAAAACATCAGGATGACTTCAATTCTTGACATACCCATTCAAATTCCTCATTACACTATTAAATGTGGTACAACCATCTTTAATGGACTGGACCACATAGTTGAACCTCTATGACCAAGAGAACCATCAAGTGGAGCACTATATCAAAGAATAATGATGGGAAGAACATTTATAATTCACATAATATGATTCAAATCTTTTTATTCCTGATTTGTATCTTCATCGGGTCTCTGCCTTTACTACATATGGATTTGAAAATAATCAGATATTGGTTAATGTATGTCGTTAATGTTGAGTCAGAATTCAATAGAAAGAAACACGAATTAAATTTTGCATCAAAAAATGACATTCATTTGATTTTATTATTTGTTAATTATAATTATTCATTGACACGAATTTATTGATATTTGATAAATACAACTATGGAACTTTTACAATCATAAGGAAAAGTAAAAACTGACTTTTGTTTCTATTAGGATAGAGTGTATGCTATTGGAGGAAGAAACTTCCACCTTTTACCCTTCACCGGTGCCACCTCTTCCCTTATCCCTTTTTTAATCATGTCTAACCTATCCTTGATGCTATATTTTGTTTTTATAGGAACATTTATTAAAGGGATAATAACACTATTAAATACATTTTTTCCTACTTGTATGACCTTATGAAAATTTCTGACATACACTAATTTCCAATAAAGTAATTCAATGAAAAATGATCTATTCTTCCAACATGATTTTGTATGGTTTTTGGAATATGGTTTATCAAAAATAGTGTCAATATTTTCTACTTTTATCTATAGTTGATTGCTTGTTGCTATAGATGGTATTGTACCTTTTTCGATATTCCCATCGAATTATATCATCCAAGATCAATATTTATTTCTTATAGGTAATATTTTTATAATGTCATAAAAATAATGTTCTTGGGGAATGTTTCAACCGAACTGAGTATGTGCATTTTTCATATATGGGACACCCTGACATGCCTTTAAAGCTATAGCCTATTGAATTTCCATAAGTAGGGAAGTCATTTCTCATTCCATACAACATGGCCCTGAATTTGAATATTTCCCTTATATTAGAATCATACATCAAAACACTTGTATCCTACATCAATTCAAAATCATGGATCAATGGAGCCAAATAGACATCAATATCATTACCGGGAAGCTTTGGTCTAGATATAAGAAGAGACAACATAATGAATTTACACTTCATGAATAGCTATATCAGGAAATTATAATTTACCAACGAGATAGGCCATGTACGATGAGTACTACACAACACACCAAAATGACTTATTCCATCTGTAGATAATGCAAGATGAATGCTTCTTAGCACATCTCCAAATCCAGGAAACTCGTAATCAATATTCATCCACTGAGGAGAATATATTAGATGATGTAGCATCCCATATTTAATTCATGTATTTTCATGTCATGCTAATTATATTGTGGTTTCCTGAATTCCATATAGACTTCTAAATCATGGAATGATCATAATGTACCATATATATTTTGGTGGAATTGATTCATTTCTCTTATATCAATCTACGCCACACTTAGGGAATTTCATGAGTTATTCCTGGTCGTGGAGAAACAATGTGAAATCATTTGGAAAAGATTATATTTTTAGATATCATTCCCATTGAACACAACTTTCTTTTAGCGTCATATGATCCACATGGAATTTCATTTTCTTCTAGTAGCATATCTTTTAGAATGACAAGTAGTTCTACAAAGCAGGGATCACTCCAATCATTTCTATCTTTCATATTATATAACTTCCATACAACTGACAATGTTGTGTATTTAGTGCAATCGATACACAATGGTTTCCTATAACATCTATTTAACTACTCAAATATCTCTAGAAAATCATAAAGGTCATCTTTAATTTCAATTTTCATTTCATCCATGTAATCTCCATCATATTTTACAAAGGTATTCATATCAAATGATTCATAAACCATATTATCATCCTAATCGATGAGAACATTTAGTTTTTCCTGGTGTTTAGTACAACATTTATAGATTTGACATAGTCCATGAAATATCAAATGTTATTCCAACTCTTTCAGACTAATTTATCTTGAATAACAACAACATAATCACATACATAGGATTTTAGAAGGGTCGTCTGCATGATCTTTTGCAAACTTGTTGAACTCCTTAACTATATATTCATATTTATTTGTCAAACGGTTAGCATGAATCCATTTTAGGTTCATATCCCTCTTATTGGGTTCATAAATAGTCATTTGGAAGTTCTTATTAAAATTTAAAAAAGGGGATATGTTTTACATACACTCCTAATGACCTGTATGAAATGTAAGGACTACTAGATGAACAATATAAGATGGTAAAAATACATGATATTTTATTTTGGATTTTAGTGATATTTTTATAGTTTTCCATTAATTATTTGGAATATATTCACTATTTTGACGTTAAAAGAATATTTATAAAATAATGTTTCCAACTATACTAATAATGTAATGGATATTCTTTAAATAATTATTTCCATTTTAACAATGTCTCTAGTGGATGTCTCAGGTGATATTTAACTATAATAGAAGCATAGAACCAAAATGAACTAAATAAATAGTATATTACATTGAGAATTAGATTTAATGGGATGATTATAAAATATCCCTAGGCTGAAAGAGGATTCATGAAGAGGTCTAAAAGATGAAAATTGCATCAAAAGATAACAATTACTTTTAAGACATATTTGAAGTTATAAATGATGATTGCAAGTGGTGGATTTTTTCGGAGAAATATTGAGCATTTGTTTTGAGAATGAGTTGGTTTCCTAACCCACACCCCCTAAAATTATTAATGAATAATAAAAAGAGGCTACACGAGGTGTAAATTTATTGCACCAATAATGAGTTTAATGAAAAAACATGAGAAGATGAAAAGTGTATGTAGCATCAAAAGTAGAGAACAAGACATAGTACTGTAAAAAAAATTTATTCAATGCATGATCCATAAATTACCATAGATTTACATAGAAGATCAGTAGTGGGTTAACACAGAAAATTTTCCCTTTATCTATCCTCCACCCTGATCAACAAATGAGCAGTATCATTGGATATAGGTACCATTGGAACAATGCCTACATAAAAGAACCAGTGTCCACAATATATAGATAGATACA
The DNA here is from genome assembly GCA_963277665.1 of Viscum album. Classification (NCBI taxonomy): domain Eukaryota; kingdom Viridiplantae; phylum Streptophyta; class Magnoliopsida; order Santalales; family Viscaceae; genus Viscum; species Viscum album. The sequence goes on along the minus strand of OY728134.1, from coordinate 864,203,648 downwards.
TTAAACCGTCCATCTGATATTCTAAAAGGAGAATAATAATTTCAAGTAAGGAATGAGATGTCTATATATATCTAAAATTTCGTGTGCATGAGTGCAATAGGAGATATCATATCAACAAAATGTAGTGTCTAATTTTTCATCCAGATCTAATAGATGAGTTGGTATAAACAACCAACCAAACATATGTAGTCAATAGAAAAAAAAGTCCAGAAGTCATTACCTATCCATATATCAGAAAATAATTCTTAAACAACATATCATAAACAAAAGATCATAAAAATTGTAGAAGATTAAATAAAAAATTAAATAAAAACACATAATGAAAATCAGAAGGCCTAACTCGCTGGGTTGATGAAAATCAGAGACCCTCTTCGAATGTCGAAAGATATGTTTGGAGGCAGTTGAGTGGTGTGATTCAACTTTCGATTCACCGAGGAGGATCACCAATAGTGGGTGGATTTTGTGGAAAGATCTATATCATTATGGGTTTGGAAATGATTTGAGGTTTTAAAATAGATCAACACAACTTTATCAACACTTACAAATAATCACTGATATATAAACCCTTTATCATCACTTATAACATAATAACTGATAAAAGAATGACTTATCAGCGCTAAAAAAGCACAGATAAAACCAATATTTATCAGCTCAAAAATAAGAGCACTGATAAATATTTCTTTCATCTGTGCTTTATTTAGTGCTAATAAATCCAAATGTTTATGAGCACGGAAAAAGGAATGATAAAGATTCATTTATCAGTGATTATTACTAAAGCTCTATTAAAGGATTTGTAATTGAAAATATAAATAATTTTGTTAAAAAATTATTTATAAATACATAATATATATACATATATATCCATATAGTAAATATCTTCCTATTATAAATATATTTATTATAATTGAAAAATATTTATTTCTAAATATTAAAATATTTTTAAAAAATATTATTTATATCATTATATATATTTATATAATTATAAATATATATTTAATATCTATATATAATTATAAATATAGTAAGTATATTCATTATTTATGTAAATTTGTTATAAATTTAATAATTATATAAATATAATTTTTTATTTATAATTATATAAATACTTTGAAAAAAATATTTATTTATTTATAATTATAAATATATAATCATATAAATATAGTGGTTGTACATTTATAAATATATTTATTTATAAATATTTTTTTGCAAATATATTTTTAATGTTAATAATGAATATCGAATTGGGAGTGCATATATGTTGAAAATAAGTGAAATTGAATAAATTAAGAATATACGTACACTTTAAAAATATTGAAAAAATGGATAAGTTCAATGTTTGTGCATATTATAAATAAAAATGCACTAATTGCATATATTTGAAATCAATATAACACACATTTCATCTATATTAAATTTAAAAATGAAATGAGATTCAATTATATGTCGAGTACTATTCCATTAGTCAATATTTTTTATTCATATTAATTTCTAATTATATATCATTATTCAATAAATATATGACTATTTAATGTAAAACTAAAATATATTTTGTAATATATAAATCATATTTTTATATATTAATATATATATATATATATTTAATATATACAATTTAATAACATTAATTATCATAATTATCTAATTAAAAAAAATTTATATTCTGAAATGTATAATCAATAAATTCATTTTTATCAGTAAATTAATTGATAAAATTTATAATAAACACAAATTTTATTTATTTATTATTTAATTAGTTTATTCTATTAGCGCTAAAAATTCATTGATGTAAGAAATATTTATTAACTCTAATCATAAAATTCTGAATACGTGTACCATTTATCGATACTAAAAATTAAGCACTGATAAAAGATACTCTTTATCAATGAAAGAAATAAAGCAATGATAATGGATACCCTTTATTCAGGCTAGAAATAGTTTTTTGATAAAGGATACTCTTTATCATCACTAAAAATAGAGTACTAATAAGGGTTTCCTTTATCAGTTCTAAAATTAACGCACTGATAAAATGATAAATGTATCCATGATTTCTTTAGCGCAGATATATTTTCTATTTATCTGAATTTTCTTCTAGATATGAAAAATAACAATGCTGTTAAAGGATAGTTTTTTATTAGTGATTAACATTATTAAATTATGATTCATGGGTTTTGACCGTTTATTAATAAAAAACATTGACTGTTGACTGAATTTTATATTTTTAATCATATTTACTTTTTGAAACTCATGGAAAGCCTCTGTTGACCATATAGACTTCTACATAATATTATACAACTAACTAAAATGACTTTTCGTACCAAGATTCTTAGATGTCAATATTTTATCAAGATATTTTTTATTATCTAATAGAGTGTGAACTATAATACTATCACACATTAGGTGATAAATGAAATCATTTATTGTAGACAACACTGTTGTAATAGATTCAATTGTCCTTATTGAATGTCAATAAGTTGGATTAATATATGATGAAGCCCATGCTTGAATTAAACTAATTCTGATAGATTCAAATCGACATCCTAGATACTTCCTCAATTCTCTAAAATATAACTTGGAAACTGAATCTGCTATTATTTTCCCAAAATTTTCATCCATTTCACTTTAAAACACATAAAAATATCTTCTAGAAACTAAATTTTTTCGTGGAAATTACAATTAAGTCTAGCTGATTCAAACTAGACGTTTGGAATAGTTGAAATTCATAGATCATTAAAAGAGTTTATAGAAACACACATCTCACTTTGGAAGTTAGTATTTATATATTTCAATGGATTGAATTTTAAAACCAAATCTTTAATATGACAATTAAGATAATTAGATGTGTTTTCTTGTTGACTTTTTTAGTGTTGTCAAACGTCAACCAAGGTAATGGATTTTCCTTCAATATTTTCAGTGGATTAGGATGATAAATTCTAAAGAACTATTGTTTTCTCCCAAGAATCACATATATTCAATTCTATATACTCTTATATAAAAGAATATTTTTCATTGTTAAGAATCTCCATTGTTTCAACTAATGGTGTGTGCACCTTTTTACATTATTGATCATTCTTAAAAAAATGATATTCTCCATGTGCCTCTTCCTCATCTCAAATTTTAGTTGGTCTTTTTCTCATTGTAACTATAACACCTATAAAAATAGGTTGTACAACTTCTCAAACCATATCATCTCTTTCTTGAATCACATGTTGTTCTCTTCATCTTGATCAACGAACAATATAGTCACTACTGTCCTTTCTTGAAAACTCTTCTAAATAATGAGGAAACCTTTTTAGAATTTGGATCATTTAAATAACCTTTAAGTATTCCTCTAGCTTCATCATCAACTTCTTCATTTCTTGATTCAGAAATTTCATTAGCATGAAACTACACAGATCTAGTAGAATTATATCTTATGTTATCCCCCATAAGCATGAGTACCATATTAGTCTATATCATCAACAACTATAATCATCAACTTTCCATTTTTAGTGCTCTAAAGTAAAAAATATATCCTTAAGGTACTAGTATAAAAAACATTACAATGATGACATATAATAATAGTATAAAAACTACAAATATTATTCTTTATATATAGATGTAGAGAAATATGTCATCTATATGGATTGAGGGAAATTATGTCCTCCAATTGAAAATAGTGATGCATATAAATTTTCATATATTTAATAAAATTCAATTTATTTTTAATTAACACAAAAAAGATATTCATGTCAGGAAATGGATTTTATATAGCTCGACAATACTTGGCACAATTTCATATTGAATATTGTTGACTTGCATCTTCAAGATAAGTTCATGTTTTTTACAAACAACCTCTTTAAAAGGGTAGATCAAAATAGAAAATAAATAATTTCCGTATAATCATTATTTTTATCTCCAATAGATCAAAGACAAATCTGAAAAACTCCTTCATTGTGACAATGAATGATTTGGGCTATTTTTTCTGAAGAAACCTAAAAATCCACATTTTTTAACCATTGAGGAGACTACGTCCTCAGTATCAAAAACTCTAAATTGGGATTGTTCATAATACTATTTAAATTCAATATCAAAATCATATTCTACATTTTCACCAATAAAAATACATAGAAAACCTTTAATATAAAATTATTTATTTAATAATAGTTTCATCTTAAACAACAACTAAAAATCAATAATATTTTCTTAAAGAACTCATATTTCAGGTCTTGAAGATCGACGATTCCTATATTTTCTCAAACCACCTTATTTTGTTCTCTTTATTTTAAATTATACAATATAAGAAGGTTTTCAGTTCATATTTTAGGGGTTTTAGAGAAATCTAGATATTTTAAAGATGTATGAGTGTGGGAATTAGAGTAGAGGAATGAGGTGTAATATTTTATGGTTTTCTTGATGTCGTTTCGGCTATTAAAGATAAAATATTTTGAGTAATCATTTTATAATTTAATATAAAAAATAAAAATCTCTAAAAAGAGTAATAAATAAATAATTTGTTAAACAAATATATATATATACATATAAATAAACTTAACATGAATTTAATAGTTAAAACAAAAATAATTAATAAAATCAATTAAAGAGTTTACGTAAAATTTTTTAAAAAAAATCAATGATTAAAAAAAATTAATTTAAATTAAATATACCTAACTCCACATTAATAAATTAAAAACTTGTATTTGGAAGTGTTTTAGTGAAAATCCTCAAGGGGATATTCAATATTGAAAAATTACAAATATATATCCCCTTTTAGGATAGTATATCTTAAAAAATGATGTTGTATATCAACATGATTAGTCCCGGAGTTACTCAATTTTTTTTCAAAATATTAATTTCTCTTGTATTGTCTGGTAACATAAGAATAATATTAATATTTATTGCAAAGTCCATAATAATGTGTTTAATCCACAATACGTGTTCACAACAACTTCCAATGTAAATATATTCATCATCAGCTATTGAAAATCAAATTGAATATTATTTCTTACTAGACAATCATACCTCTATATAAGTTGTTGTAAATTAGTTTCCCATATTCATCCAAATCATGTTTTATATTTGAACACATTATATTTTTATATGAATTATTATTTTCTTGTCCAAACATTTTAATCAAATCAATAATATATTCACATTGATTTAAAATATTCCTAAAATATATTTGATATATTTAAAAATCATGAAATAAATTTAATTCTCACAAAATAAACATTTCAAATTATTTTTTCATAAATATTGAAAATCATTGAAAATATTTTTATTAGTTTAAAAAAATAATATCTTCTAAATAGCATTTTACTAAAAAAATATCATTACAATAGTTTTCTTTTGGAGAGTAGGATCGACCAACCCAAAAAGAAAACCATATTTTAGAAGAAAATACATAATCTTTCATACCAAGATCCTGGTGATTATTTAAGCACATAAATATATTTTTTATGTTTGAAAAAAAATTAGATGATGATTTTCAAATCCAAGAGTTATTTTAACATATACTCCCTCCACAAAATATCCATTTAGAAAAGAAAATTTTTATATCCATACGATGTAATAAAAAAATTCACATATGATGCGTAATATAAAAGAATTCTAGAGGATTCTAATATAGAAATACGTAGAAATGTTTTCTACATAATATATACAAATTTCTAGATTATATCGATTATATACTAATCTAATTTATTTTATGTAATTATCCCTTAGTTATCTTTTTGATCACTAAAACCCCATTTGGCTATAATTATTAGTTGATTTGATGCACTATCAATATATTCCAAAACACACTTCTTTTAAAATATTATGTTTATATTACAAAGATATTATCCAACAATAATATTCTAATAATTTGGTTATATTTTTACATTCCAATTGAGATAGAATGAAAGATGATTCTGCTTGGTTTCTTATAATTCTCCTAGTTCTAACTCCCATATCTAGATATCCTATAATTGTTTTAAAGGACGATACTTTAAATATATATGTTACACAGTAATATAAATTTTGATTCTCCAATTTCAAGTTCTTATGAAACAAACTAAATTTAAACATATTCTTATTTATTTTTAAAATCATCTTTAAGATATTCAAGTATCAATTCATTTAAAGAATTGGAAACTTCATCTGTTTGATTTTTACTATTATAAAAAGGATCACATTAATCAAACATCACACGAATCGATTCTTCAACTATCCTTGACTTTTTATTATACACTCTATTATATTTAGATACAGTAGAATATCCAATAAATATCCCTTCATTAACCTTTGGATCAAATTTACCAATGTTTTCATCTGTATTCAAGATATATTCCTTGCATCCAAAAACATTAAAATATCAAACCATGGGTTTTCTATTATTTGATAACTCAAACGGCCTCTTTTTAACAATGTTTATTAAAAAAAATATCCTCATGATATGGAATATTATGTTGATATGTTTTTCCAATATTAGGTTGGAAGACTACATTAATTTAAAACTGTTCTTTCCATTTCTTAAATAGTCCTATTTATCATTTTTAAAATTCCATTTTTTGGAGGAATTATTATAGAAGAGATGGTTTGTTTAATATTCATGTCTGAGAAAAAAAATTAAATTTTTCATTCATAAACTCTCTTCAATGATCACTTCTCAATGAAATTATTTCAAAAACATCTTCATTTTGAACAATTTAAAAAAATCTTTCAAAAATAGAAAAAAATCACATTTTAAAATTTCGGAAATTCACAAAATTAGATCATGAAAATTAATAAACAAAAACTAAAATACATGATCTTATGGCCAAGATTGGTACGTATGATGGTCCAAAAAAAGTTCTAAATGATTATATGGGGTATCCTTATTAATATATTTAATGTATGGATTATGATGCTTGCTTATTTGAAATGCATCTTGAAATCTATATTTATCAAATTTAATCCTAGGAAAATTTGAAACTAAGTTTTTATTAGAAAATTTTATATGGATGATACATTATAATGATCATGTATCCTATTATAAATCCATGATTAATTTGTTTCTATAGTTTAAAAAAGTTATCTTTTTATTCCAATAAGGAATTAAGATCCATGGTATAAAATTTTATAGTTATGAACGATCTAAATTTAAGTACTGTATATTTAAAAATAAATCATAAATTATTAAGAAAATCAATATGAAAACCATCATCATTGAGTTGAGATATAATTATCATATTGTGATTCAACCCTAAAACATATTGGAATTTTTTATTAGAATTGAATTTGGATCACAAACTATCCCAACTCTATTAATTTTACATTTTTCATTATCACTGAAGGTAACCATGTGTCCATCTAAATTATATAGAGTATAAAAATTCAATGGGTGTCCAATAAGGTGACTTAAGAAACCACTATATATATACAACATTGCATTTTTTCTTATGTCCATTTCCCTATAAAAACAATAAATAATATATTGTTTTGGTACCCAAATGCTCCTCGATCTAGCAATGTGTGCAAACAAGGTTCTGGTTATCAATATCTACATAATTTTGCCAAACTTTATAAAACTATATTTAGATATATTAATAAAAGAAGAAAATTACTCAAATGATTTTGGGATTTCTCAAACAATAGTTACAAGAATAATGGCTATCAATTCCATAATAAAAAGAGATAACTCTAGACAATATATTATTCTTAAAACAGGGTATAGATTAATTTCTATATAATTTATTTTTTCCCCATTTATCTATATTACTTATTTCTCATTATTATGAAATTTTCTACAAAGAATGTTTATTAGACATTTATTTCCCTTATTTAATATACGAGAAACACTTTTTAAGGAATCTTCTTCATCCTGAAACTCATTAATTCTACTTTCATGAGTAGTATAGTTTAATGTAGGTTTTCTAATTTTTTAGTATTATTAAAATTGTTATTTTAGAATTTCACCTTGTTCACTTAAGACAACTTCAGGAATTTTCGTTATTGATTCACTTCTTATTACTAAAGATTCATAATTTTCCAAAATCTATGAGAAGTAGGTAAACTATTTACTATTAAAATAATATTTAGAGTCAGAAGAAGATGAATAATAATATTTTACCACTTAATCATTTTTAGATATAAAAAAATATTTTATTTCAGACTCATCCACTCCTTTTCTGAATTAAATTTATAATATTCGTTTTAGTCCTTAGAAGCAATCTAGATATCCTTCATATATTTCTTAAATTTTCACTCCAAATTAGTTATCATATGATATTTTCTTTATTTATTTTAAATATTTCTTTTATCATATTTTAGCTATGAGAAATAACCTCTCATATATCGCATTTTATTTCATTCATAGAATCGTACTTCGTTAAAAACATGACTATATTTATTTAAATATTATTTCAATCCATTCTTATCTTTGTAAAATTTAGTAAATATCATTGCTAAGTGATCGTGTTACATTCAACAATCTGGGCATTTTAAATCATTTGGGAATGCAACTTCCTATTTTGAATTCTTCTTGATTCTTTTATTAGTAACTTTAAGTGTAGTATTTTACCTTTTTATCATTCTATGATCTTATAATTCATCTTGAATTTATTCTTTATACATTGTTAGAGATCCAATCAACACCTTTATTTTCTTATTTTTGAATAGAGTGGATTGTATGATTGAAACAGATTTTACCATCCTTTTATAGGGTAAAACTCTTAGAACATTTAAACCTTAATCTATATTGGTAATTGGATCTCCTTGGGAAAGAACACCATATATTAATTCAGTCCATATTTTATTCATCTAGATGATTATTTAACAATCCTAGATTCTAAGGGTTTTAAATTTCTTCTTTGTCTAATTATATCATAATTTCAAAACATTATTAGTTACTTTATAAGAAACAATATTTTTCAACTTCTCATAGGAAGTATCACATTGAGATATGCGATTTAATTCATCCAGAACCATTCCAAATATAATAAAATTCATGCCTATTGAATTGCTATCATACCTAGCTTCCTTTGAAGCATCCAAATTCTCTAGTTTATCCAGATTTCATAAGTTTTTATGATATTTATATAGACCTTATAAATATAATTCCTTAAATATATAATCATCCATAATTTCCAATAGTAATAATATTCTCTATTGAAGTGTGGGGATCAAATCAAGTATATTACTTCTTTTATTTATAACATAGACAACTGTATTTGTATGGAACATTAAATTGTTCTTTCATGAGACTATTATAATTCTTCAAAAACAACTCCTTTGATTTGAAATTTTTGGTCAGAATAATATGATGATAAACATGGGATAAATTGTTCCCAATTACAAATATTGACAAAGAATATTTTTTTTTTCTTCTTGTATTGTAATGGTAAACAATGGTCACTGATTTAAAAAAAATATACTACAAAGAAATTTATAATAAGAACGCATCATTTTTTAAAGTGATTTGGGTACAATGATCCCCTATTCCAATCAGCTAATGATCTCTCCGTGATCTTGATGATTTTCACGAAGTCATATTTTCATAAGACCTTCACAACTATGTATTTATTATTCAAAACAAAAAAAATACATTTACTTTTATAGGTAACCTATCATCCATACCAATGTTCAAGAAGCTGATACTCCACTACGACTATGTATGAGTAGATGGTACTCTAACAAAAAAAATATTGTTTGATTTGTTGATAAAAGTATTCAGCAAATAATTCTAGAAGAAAATGAAAGATAATGGATCATATAAATCATAAATTGAAGTCTTCATAAAAAATATCAAAATATATCCTAGTTTTATAAGTGCATAAAATATATAAAACCATAGAAATTTTGTATAAGTAACAACACAATAGTTGAAGTGAAAATCATCAAAGCATGTATGTTTCTAGAGTGTTGATCTTTTGAATAAATGAAACTTCATTGTGAACAAAATAACAACACATTTTGAAATATATAACTCTTGGTATTTAATAAGAAAACCTTATTTTAATTCAATCAATCAGATCTAAAACTATCTCCTAATTAATTGAGGTCATTTGAATTTTAATACCTAGAGAATATTGTAACTTCACTTAGAAATATGAACGATTTAATAAATTGAATAAGGTTATTTTATTTGGTCTTTAAATATACTCAAAATAGATATTCTATTTTTGAAGGACCATTATATAAGTAGAAAAAAAAAATATTGAACATAAACTCAGTTATTGACTGAGTCGAACATAGGGTAGAATTAAAAAGTACGGCTAAAAATGTGTCATTAGCTTCCAGAGGTTTGGTTGATAAACCATACACTAGTTTCTCAAATTTAGGTTTTATTCCAAAATAATGGTTCCAGATCCAAATATATTCAACTAAGTAGGTTAAATTAATACATTCAATCAAATTTTATGTTATACAAGTATGGAACCTTACTAAAGGTAGTGTTCAAAAACTATATGTTCTACTTAAAACATATGTTATGAACAGTGCTTTTGGAATTTATAAAACATTATTCTAGAAAAATATAGATAACACTTTTAATGATAAATAGCTATAAAAAATAAATTTCTCAAGGTATATAATCCGAAAAAACACTTAATGTAGTTTCATTAGTAAAACAAAAAAGGTTATTTGTGTCCATCGAAATCAATAAGAATTAAAAGAGTATTGTTGGAACAACACATGCCCAAAAGATTTTTGGTTGATCAATTTTGGATTGATTCTAAATCAAATTGATTCTATGAAATAATTTTATATTTTTATCCAAAATTATTTTTTGATGTAGTATTCAAATGGTATTATAGATGATATAATACATGGTGAAGTTAATGAAAACTTAAAAAATATTTTTTATAAAATATGTAAAATGTTTTTTTAGTATAGTGTAAAAACACTTTATATATGATAGGATATATAGTGAAATGGAATGAAATTATTATAGGCCTTTGTATAAGTGGGATATTGATATGAATATTCCCAAAAATCTATATGATATTATATGGTACAATATGTTATGTTATATATTATTACATACAAATCGAAAAAGTATTATATTTAAAAGCATAGAGTATATAATATTTTACAATATATATATCTATATATCGCAAAAGAATCATTATATATTTATATTTTATAACATGGGTGATCATAGTCCCATAAATACATTTTATTTTAAATGAAAACTGATTGAGAAACTAAATCTCATAGAAATGGATTAACTGATACACATAATAATTTATATTAAAATATTTGAATAATGCGCTGAAAACAAAAAATCAAAAATAGATTTAAATTTAAAGGAATATGGATGGAGTCACTAACCACAAATCATTGATCTTGTTTCAAATAGTGTTATTCCACCACAAAGAGGAAATAAATACATTTAAAAGTCCATTCTGAACCCTATAACAAAACCCCCAGATAAAAATGATTAACACCAAACCATTGGTCACCATAGCCATCTTAGGGAATGAAATAAATATGAATAAGAAAATGAAGATGATGGGTTATGTTTTAAAGGGTTAATCTTGATCAATCATCACCGACAGATAATGAAATTTATAAAGAAACCACAAAGGGTCAGAGTGACCAATATGAGACAATACCTAGTCGTTTAGAGTGAAAATTGAGAAAAGGAATTGAATTAAAATGGGTTTAAATTGGCCAGGGTATCTTTTATTCATTCATAATTTTAAAACTCGATAGATCATATGGTTTGTCTATATGATTTTATTAATGGTACGCCAAACATGAAAAGGCTACATGATTTGAATTGTGCACCCTATACGATTAGGTTCCGTGGTTACTCCTAATCGTGTAGATATAATGAAATATCTACGTTAAAAATGACCCATATAATATTAAGTGAGATGATTACTATTAACTGTGTACCAAAATTAGAACATCAATGTATTATAAACCTCTTATATAAAATTAAATCAAATTATTTCATCTCCCAAAATATGATTAATCCACATGGTAAACCCTATCCATGTGTCAAACATATACCACTATAAAATAGTAGGTTTAAAAATAATATTATGTTACATGATTTATAATATCCATTTTCAAATCGTGTGATGGTCATTCAATAAATATATTTTAATTAATATTGCAAAATCATGAAAAAAACTTCAAAAATATCAATAAAATCAATAAATAAATAAAAATAAAAATAAAAAATAATACTCATAGTGATATATATATAGTGTGTTGTACAAAAAAATGTGAAGAAATGTGTAGATAACTTCAATACTATAAAGGGAAGGGCATTATGAAATCTTGAGCATATAAAAATTTTAATATGAGGGAATGATGGTTATCCATACTAACAAAGGAGAAGTACATTTTCATTGATAGGTATGTTTTATTATATTCATTCAATCACTTTTTTGAGAATCAACACAGAGATCAAGTCTATATTACTTCACCAAGTATATCAATGTTATTGGACATGGAACACTATGATGTATGTTATCACATAGAGGTGTAATCACTATATTTTAATAGATATGGACTGTCATTTATTGATGATTGAACATGAAATGTGTGGGTGTTCCTCTTATGAATGATGAAACAATTATTGAATTACTTCATGATTTATCATTCCACAGTGGAATGTGACACATGAAGGAAAGTAAATTGTCATTGCTCATACAATATAAGAGAGTACCCATATTAGGGGATTTATGCCTATTATAGGAATCCATGTAATCAAAATGAGTGGATAATATGACACACCAAAAAATATAACATATTTTAATAATTTATGAATACAACCATCATAGAGAAGGTTGGAGCATATGAGTTTTGTTATTCTACCTAAGTAATTTTATAGAGAATATATATTAGTTCTTTGTTACATTATCTTCAGATCACCATAAGTTCGTCTAAATTATATGCTTCCATAAAATGGATGGTCTGGTAAACGCACCTCTTAATCTAATTTAAAATTATTTATATGTTTATATATTTCACATTTATAATGTTTTTTCACAAAAAAGGATTATTAGTTTCCCAGAGGAAGAGATGGAGTTTTCCATGGTAACCAAAAAATCGTGGACTTTAAAAATCAATAAATTTTTGGAACATTATGTTTTGATGAATTAACTCATGATCAAACACTTATACTATCATAGGCTCCCACTAGAGGAGAGTGGTGCATGGAAACCCCTTGAAAAAAAACATGAGGAAATTTAGGAGGATTCTGAGTAGGGGATACTCAATCCCCTCCATCATAAATATAATATACATCCATGGATCTGGGAGAAAGTGTGCCTCTCGAATCAAGTATTTCATTGGTTTTAAGATCTGCATGTTGAAACATTCATTCAAAAAAATTCTACGTCAAATCATGTTTTACTGAATAAAAAGGTGGAGCTAGAAAGATACCAGGAGGAAGCATCTCATCTAAATATACTCACGTGGTTATATTTAATCGAATATGGGATTTTGTAATTAATTAAGATCTGTACATTCCATTTATTAGAACAATATAATTGTAAGAAATAACTAACAATAAAATTGGTGTTTAGGCTGATGATGGATGATAGTGGAAATGAGATCTAGAATAAATATTGGATAGTAATCAGAGGATTAATAGAGAATAAATAATTCGATTCTGATTAGATCGTTTCACCTATGGTGAAAATAGATTTAATTTATGTCATTATAGGATTGGTGGGTAACATAGACCAAGATCTATATCAAATAGAGGTAAATAAAAAATTTCATCACAATATCCAAACCATGGAGATATACATAAACAATCCTTTTTTTTGAGGTTTATGAAAAAGAAAATCTCATAAAAAAATTTAAGAAGATATTATACAGACTAAAATAGGATCCCATTTTATTATGTATGATATTTGAATCATTAATGACATGTCATGAATACCTTAGAACATAGTTGGACCAATGTATCGTCATTTACATATATTAGGATGGTATCATAATTAAATTATGAATATATTTTGATTAAATGTTTATCATTTTAAAGGATGTTTCGACAATAATCCAATTAAAGGGGTTATCCATGAATATTGATATGAAATAAATTAATGAAAATAAATATATTTTGAGGTGATAGATATTATCGAATGGGTTTGCAAATGATTCAAAATCGAAGAACCCAAACCAATGAGTATTCCACTTAATTTTCATTTAAATATTACCATGAAATCAATTACATAGGAAAAGGAAGAATTTGATGTGATGAAAATGGTACCTACTCTTCGGAATCATGAATCTTGTTGAACACTATGGTTTGAAGATGAAAAATTATTTCATATGTAGTGGAGACCATGATATATTTTTATATAATACTCGGAAGTAGAACTAGGATATTTTAATGTGGATTATGTGGAATCCTAAAGGTATATTGAGGTTATTTTTATTCTTCGGGCTATGTGAACCACTCTTAGTGGTCTATAAAGATGCAGATATAGTATCTGATTAAGATGGTATGAAGTCCAAATCATGATACATCTATGCTTTTACTGGAGGAGCTATATTATTGTAGTTGTAGTTTCAAAATTGTATGATATTATCCACGTACTAAGCTTAGTACATTGTTACTATGGAAGATGCAATAGAGAAACAATGGAGTTCGAATTTTCTCCTAGAGCACAAATTTTTCTAAATGTAATACATTGCTCATTGTGATAGTCAAAGTTCTTTGGACTTGAGGAAGATCTATTTATACAAATCCCTAATGAATCAGGTCTAAATTATCTATTGTTTCTTATATAAGTTTGTGATTGGAAAAATATTAGGATTGGTGAATATAGAAAAAAAGATAACTTTACAATTTTAATGAAAAAGGTGGATTCTATGGAGAAGTTGGATCTTAATAGATTCTTGGATGGATTTTAGTTGGAGGGGGAAATTGATGATGCCCTAGTGCCTTACCACCATTTCCAATGTTGGCACACCAACCTAACCTACAATTAATGACTTCAACTATGGTTTCCACACATTCTAAATGTATAGAAATAAAATCCATTAAACACATTTAATATTCCCTCCAAAAAAGTTTATTTTTATATAATCTAAATGAAACATTAAAAATAAATTCATACACACACTCATTCTATAAATATATGAACATCATCATAAAATATAGTTTATATGTATAGATTACACATCGTTCGATTTATAACTTATATATTTTATAAATTATAGTTAATATTTATATTACATATCATATTTTAAAACATAAATTATACATATGTGTTATTTATTTATGTATATATTATAGTATTTATATATATTATTTTTTATGCTTTATATTTTTGTGTATATTATTTTATAATTATATTCTTCAAATGTATACTTTATATAATATATATCAATACAATAATGATACACTATATACATTCTCTATATGTATGTATTTTTTTTGTAAAAAATGAATAATATTGAACCAAATAGGATGAATATGAATAATATATATATATATATATATATATATATATCAATTTTATGATAAAATATTATGTAGATGGTGCTATAAAAAATTTAAATAAATCCTGAAAATTACACATCTCAAAACATTTGATTGTATTTATGAAGTTATAAATTTGAATAACGTTCCCAGATGATTCAGAAGAAAGCCTGATTAATTAAAAAATTGATCGAAGGTAAAAATGTTCTACTAAACACAGGGAATTACTACATATATCTAGTGATTGAAATAAAATCATGGTTTACAAATCACTTAATATTATTTTATGTTTATATGATGATGTTGGTTATATTGAGTAAATAAAAATGGTGGTTAAAAATGAATTTTATGATTATCCCAAGCATTTTTTAGATATTAATGGATTGTGAGACGATTTTATTGTATTCCATTCATTATTTTCCATATACAAATTTATATAATTTGAATGGTTGAAACAGATGGAGTGGCCCTATATTGGTTTAACTAAAATCTATATTGAAGGATATATTAACAGAGGACAATAAGTATCATTATTAACTTGTGATGTATAATATCTTTTAAATTCCATGGGTATGACCTATAAAAAATACATGAATATCCGAAATAATGTATACTATTCCTAAATGAATATTTTTCACCTAAAAAATTCCATTAATGAATTATGAAAAAATTCATGGAAACTGAATCATGTCCTTCAAAAGACATGTGGTGCTTTACATTAATCCAATATTTATATTACTACACTGGGGTGAGGATACTATAAGTCAATTGATGAGAAACACAAATAGTATAATTCAATATATGAATCATTGAAATAGAACATAAAATCCTTAGTGGAATAATATATATCACAAGTATAATGAATTTAGAAATGAATTTATAAACCCCCAAATGGTCTTATTAACAAATGACATGAATCCTTTTGGTATATACTGTATCACTCATTGTAAAATATATACATGTGTTTAATTCACTATATCATGTAAAAAATATTTTTTATTTTTTTCAATTGGATAATAAAAAATTTGATTAATTGAATAAAATTACAAGGATAAAGGTCCCTTCATTAGTACTTCGCAATAATTTAGTAATGGTTGCAATGAATTGATGTGTTGAGGAACCCAAAGTCTAGAAAACCATTAAAAATATTACTTATGGACTAAGGTTAGGATTTAACGTACTAAAATCAATTGATTTCAATTAACAGATGAAGGAACAACTATCCTATTTCACATATAAAATTTAATTAATCACATAGACCATTACTAACATACACAAAAATTAAGACACCAAAGAAATATCACTTAAAAGTTACTTTAATAAATGGATTATATTGTTTAAAACATAATATTATTCCATAGGAGAATTTATAACACCCCAAATCTTGTAACTTAGAGTCGGTAATTATTTTTTACTTTGGAATACAATACAAGAGATTACATCACCCGTATTTTAATGTTTTAGTCATATTAGGATACTATATACATACATGATCTTTGAATTACATTAGTAAACATAAAATACAACATTATATTCCATGAAAATTTATTATTCCTTTTATCATTTCAGGAGATCATGCATACTAATATTCACGGTGTCTAGGGGAAAAGGAAAAAACAAGCATCAGATTAGACACATAATAAGGGGTAGATATAAAAAATATATTATATAGAAAATAAAAAACATAATATTACATGTATAGTAATCAAATAATTACATATAATTGAAAACATGAGAATAAATTATATCCATGGATAACATAAAAAATGAAAATAAATAATCAAATGGATGATAATAAATGAGTTCATAATGATGGAAAATATAATTCTAGATGTCTTATTCATGTTATTATGGCCTGGAAAAAGGGAATTATACCTTCAAGGGCTTAATTAGATAATTCATACATAATTATAAAGGAATACACCAAATAACCCAATCAAGTATGTCTCATGAAACCATACATTGAATCAAGTTTCTATATAATTTGGCCCCCAACTCTTACACTATAATTCAAATACATCTCTTATATGAAAGATTTCGGCTCACAAAACATATCATATTATTAAAAAGGATACACTTAGATACGTCTGTCTTAGTAATAAACAATTTTACATATAAAATTAATTAATATTTGAAATTTAAAGGATTCCACGATTAATTAAATTACATATATTTCTAAGTGAATATCAATAAAATATGTTGGAGTTATAGTATGTTTACATTTTAATGGAATGTATTATTGATGATGGTGTAGAGTAGTTGGGCAATTTCCTTGTATAAGTTAGTTAATTATAAATTAGTCAATGAAGTAAATGGTTTTATAATAAATAAAAAATAGAAAAATAATTCCTTCTTGGATAAAAATTGAGTTTATTATGATGATTTTATAATAAGTTGGAAGAAAAATACCATATTTATAAAATGAGATATGATTTTTAATAATTAAGAATAAAATAATTATTAATGGAAATGAAAATTAATTCAAAGAAAGTTATAAATAAAAATCAAAGAGAAGTTTTATAAACCATTTCCATTCTATGTCCTTATAAAAAATTGAAAATTAAATCCATAGATACTTAGAGTTGGTGTCTCAAAATGGAAAAATAGAAATGAATTTTGGAGAACGTAATTCACTTTGACTCTTGATAATATCTCTTAGTAAAATATTTTAGAGAGAAATAAAGATATGGTTTTGTACTCTTATCTAGTAATGTATATCTATAATGATTATTGAGAGGGAAAATGATGGAAACACATGTTCAATGTTTTTTGAGTGGGGAGTAATGGGATAATATGTGGTTGTTTATTGGAAAAGTGGTTGAAATGTTTCTTAATTTATCAGTAAAGTCATTGGGATTTACATTGTAAGAAAATTGAAAACCATTAAATTTAACATGTTTTTTGAAATCTTATTTCACATTTAGGGCCCATGATTTGAATTTTAAAATATTAGGAATAAACTATCTTAAATTATATTATTTTTTTATTGAAAAATATTTATATTCATAAGAAATTTTTAAAATAATGAAATATATTTTTGGCTTTTGAAATATAATTATAGGTATGAAAAATTAATTTCATTATTTTGGAATATATTTTTTTGTTGAATAAATTTTTTTTGGACCTGAAATCATTTATAGTATTTATCACCTAATTTCTAAATCACAAGAAGTTATATTATTTCATATTCAAACTGCACTTCACTATTTACCCAAAATTATCATTATCTCATAAAACATTTAAAATTTACCATTTTTTAATATCCATTGGTAATTCAATATTTAATGTTGTTTTATGATTTTTTTCTAATTATAAAAGATATAATTATTCAAATAAATACATGTGTAATTTAAAATCCTTCATTTGATGTAAAAAATTAAAAAATCATTTTCGAGGACTGAGTTTATAATCACATTATGGTTAGTGAATATAAATTATTGGTAATTATTGATTAACAAAATCATTTTTCAATTTTAATATAAACAAGTACATAACATGGATACATTACTATTAAAATAATTATATATTGATATTTTTTAATGGTTTGATTCCCAATGGTCAGAATCTAACAATCACCATACCCTTTCAGTAGTAATATATCCCTATATATTCACACTTTATTCTAATATCCAAAAAATTTGAATCCATCTATTGTTTTATATAAAATATATATTACATTTTTTTTTTGTTATCTTCATAATAGTAATGTATATTTTATACTTTTAATTATATTTATAGAATGATCCTATGAAGTTTAAGATTTTTGTAGTTGCCAAAATTATTATCAATTTTGTAACACCAATTATGGATGTTGTTATGACAGTAATATTTTTAGTTTCCTATTACAACATTATGTGTCATAATATTATGTTAAAATTATAAATTGTGCATTCTGATTTTTTATTGATGAACTATTTATTTATTATAATAAAATATAATGACAAATATTCATACCATAAATAATTTCGTCGATAAAATTTATAGTATATCTAATTCAAATTTTTTTTGTTAATTTATAAATTATTTTATTTATTCTCCAACCATTCTTACTCTATCTATTGATTCCTAAAAAGTTCATTTAATAACTGATTTATCAAAATCAGTTTCAATTTCTCTCTAGTGTCAATAAACTTGATAGTCTCTTCATTTTAGGACAACTCAGGATTAATTTTTATTTCCTCGATGATGGGTATATTAAATAGTTAAGGTATATAATTCCTCATCAATGAGATATATTTCACGTCATACATTTTAAACATTCATGGTGGAATAACTAAATAGTAATCAAAAACTCTAATTTTATCCAAATTTTCAAAAGGCCCAATGTTCCTTGTAATTTGTTTTCCCTTCTAAAAAAATTGAAACTCTATTCTATGGTGATACTTTCAAGAACACATGATACCCTACTTGAAATTCCATTTCATTCTTCTAGTTATTGGTATAACTATTAAGATTTAATTGACTAATGTTTATATGATCATGAATTTCCTGAACATTAAAATTTTTATCCTCAAATATTTCTAGATATTTAAGATTCATTTTTCTAACATCATCTCAATAATATGGATTACTATATATTCTTCACAATAAGGATTCATATTGTTCTATTTGAATGCTTTAATAGAATCTATTATTGTATAATCATTCAACCAAAGGTAGATACTGACCCCTTTTTCCTTAGAAGTAAAGTGAGAAAAAAATAGAATATTCTATTTTGTTTGGATAGTTATTTCATAATTAAAATTATTATATGGACGATAATTGGTAATTAAATTTATCTCAATGTTTAGTTAATTTCAAATAATCATCTATAAATTTCATAAGACATGAGGGTCATGATAAGATACAATTAATAGAGATCCACGGTGAAGCCTCAAAACATTAGTAATATAGATATTTGGAAGAATATCTTGTAGAGGATCCTATTTAACTTCGTGTAAATGTTCAATTTTTTAATTTGATCCACATAATGATCCCCTACCCCCTCTATTATTACCCCTCCTTGGAAAATAGTAAAGAGAGTATGTGATAGTTGAACCTCGCCACATTAGTCCTCACATTGGAAACTATCATCGAGGGTGTAAAACACACAGTGGGATATATTACCCTAAATAATAATTGGAACACATTATGAAAATATATAATAAATAATATTTCATAAATATAAAATTATTATCATCCCATAATTGATGTAAATCAATAAAAATAAAAATTCCAAAAAAATACCAAAAGGAAATCCTAAGGTAAAAAATCCACAACTGCTCTAACCTCCATACTAGTGAAGCCCAAGTCAATCATCAAAAGCCTCAATGAAACTTGAAATTATTTTTTTGTGATATAGGTGAGAATAACATGTATACTCCATATAACCGCACCTAATATTTCTCATTTAATAGTAATAGAATTTTACTAATGATCCAGTGAATAAAAATTATAACAAACATGCACCTAGAACTTATAAACTAGTCAATACCAAACTCATTAAGTCTCACTCACAAGATAATGCATACACCATTCAAAAATTATTTCAAAAGCGTATTGTTAAGGTTCCCTACAACCAATTACCTTTTAGTCTTATACTCTTACACCCCAATGTCAAATTTCTTATACTTCTATCCCTTCCATGCATACCAAACCTGAATAAAGTGTAGTAGGGTATCATGGCCATGATGAATATCATCCTTAAAAAATCTTCATTGCATGAATTACCCCCAAATGACATGATATTATTATATCATCATTGATCTATAATCTATAATATCAAAGTATTTTCACCATCTAATCCATCATCCTTAGAAATCAACACTAAATGATTAAATACCTCAAAGAGTCACCAAAATATAACCTATTATCACTAGGAATCACCAAAAACTAATCCCTCACCACTCGGAATCATCACAAACTATGTTACCATCACTAAGAATCTCTAAAAATGAATCAATCGTCACTAAGAGCTATAACTAAATGGAGACAAGGAAGAGGGATAGTTAACTATAAACTCTTTCCAACCACGATTTTGGGGAAAACACCTTGAACGAAAAACCATTAGGAATTAGTATCAAATATTTGATTTGGATGGGGTGTGTGTAGAAATAAATTTTAAATAAAATAATAATAGTAATACACAAGAATAACCTATGGGTTCTCATCAATAAATCTAGAACACCTCATAATGCTTCCACATCACCAAAATATTATACTACCAAATTCTTCAACCTCTATAGTTGAACTCACCACACAGAATACCCACAACACATCCAAAAAATATAACTTTCATGTATATATTTGAACAATTTCTAGATCTACCAAATTCAAATTTAATCCCAAAATTAATAAAACCACCCCAACCATCACCAATATTTATTCCCATTTATCTACATTAAATTCATTAATAAATTAAATCATATTTAATATCAGACCAATGTTATTCAATTTTAACCATTGACATTCTGATTCCATCATTTCCAAATGAATTAAAAAATTACCAGTCAACTATAACTACACAAAAAATAATATAATCCCAACCATTGATCATAAAAAACCATCAACCAACCCCTACAATATAGCACTCAACATATCCCATGTCTATCTACCTCAATATGTTTTATATCAATACTGGTCACAACCATCCCTGAAAAGAGAAAAAAAATAACAACACATGAATACTTGACCACAATAAGAACATTGAGAACCTATAATAGTGATTATTGCTTTATTTACAACTAAAATTTCAATTTAAATGTAATTTTTTATTATTTTTTCATCCCTTTCATAGGTGATTTCAAAAAATTTCTATATTCAGAAATGACTTTTTCATTACCATTCTTAAGTGACTATCCTTTTATGAATAGAAAATACAAACAATCAATTACATTAGATTTTTATAAATAATAGTAGCCATAAATTACTAATTTTATTTGATAAAATTCATAGTAAAGAACATAAATATAAATAATAATATAACTGGTAAAAATATGAAAAATTTACCCTTCCCCTTTAATTTCATTTGATCTCATTCATTATATTGTTCATTTAGTTCTCACCACCCACCCAAGGGAATCCAAATTCATCTTAATTTCAAATATACAAGGAAATAAATATATTTCTTATATACCATACCTAGATAGAATCTATTTGAATCATATTGTGTAAGGAAAGAGAAAAATAAACACAAACACTTTTATAATAACACAAAGAGGCATAAAATCTATAGCAATATATTTCAAATACATATCAAAATAAAATATATTTTAAACCAAAAAATTACACAACCATAAACTTATTCTTAATAACAAAAAGAAGGAAAATTGGATCATATAAGTCATTGGTCTACTAGGGTTTGATATTAATGATCCATGATGTTTAACCACTCTAAAGGGGAATCTAGAGAAATGTGAGATGCCTAAAATATGACTAGGGTTTGAGAGAGGAGAAGAAAAACTGAATAAACACTATTGGAAAATAGGTCTTTACCAACACATTTATACCAACATTTTAAGAAAACCGATGGTATATATGTGGTAGGCAAATCTATCCCTACGGTTTTAATGAAACCGTAAGTATACCATCCTCAAAAATCAATCCCGTTGGGTTCATCACTACATGCCACTCCCCCCGCAAACTCTCTTCACCCCCACAACCATCTCTTTCCCTGCAACCCTCTTATCCCCGATTAATCATTGCTCTTATCTGGTGAGTGCCACTTTCCCAATTATTATCCGGTCAATGCCTCTCCCCCGGCGGTTATCCAGTGAGTGCCTCTCCCCTGCAACCCTTTTATTCCTTAGATTATCCATCATGCTCATCCTGTTAACTCTCTTCTCCATTGTAGTCAAATTAGTGAGGCAACTCTTACAATCATACGAGTTTGTGGATGGACTTATTCCCTTCGATGACTGAACAATCGATTTGATGCACCTTCAAATGCACAGACTCGGAGTGAAATCGCTCACCTGGGTAGACTCGGTGCTTCCATTAGGTGAGATCACATTTCATTTTTAATTTCAAAATTTTAAGGGTTTTAATCAGTTTCAACCTGACGCACCTCACATACCTAGGGTTCAATATCCTCCCTTCTACTACCATATCTTTTCTCTTCGGTGGTGTTTCCCTCTTCCATATCCCGGATGAGCTCTGCTAGTGGCACCCTGATATAGATATCATCCGGGTCTCCATATCCATTTCTTAGAAGGTGCCACCACCAACATCAAAAGCAGATATATACTAATTTCATTGAATGCATCACTCATTTAGTCTATCACTTGATTTTCTTACTGGTAATATAGGAAATCAATTCATTTGGTGAACATATATGTATATTTTCGTGTTCCTATTTTATAATTACATCATTGAACTGGAAAAGGTTCTTTCTTTCGAATCGCTGCCCCCCCGTCGAATCCCTTCTCCTTCGGTGTTTCTCTTTTATGCCCTTCCATCGAATCCATTCTCACAATCTGATCTTCCCTTTTCATATCAAATTAATTAATCCATTATCTTGTTCATCATATTCTGTATATAATTATTACCAGTTGAGGTAGGTGGATCGATCGATCTGGGAAAATTAGACCGATGGGTGGATTGATTTAGGGCGGGCCTGCATGTCTTTTAGTAATTCTATTGCATTATTTATATATGTATGTGGCTAAATTTCCAGTAAACTCAGAGGTCTGTAATTATTTTTCTTGTTTTCCTTTTGGGTTTATTCTTCCTTGTTGTATTTTTTGGTTTGGTCAAACCTAGGATTAAGGGTCTGACCCAATTTTTGTGGTTTCATAGTTGTTTAGGGTTCATGGTATTTTCTTATTAGTAGTTTGGCCATCCACCGTCAGAGGAGATGCATTATTGGTCATGTGTTACTGATTCGAGGTAGGTTTTCTTATGCCCTTACTCTCATGGTCAATTTTTAATGATGAAATACTAGTTTTTTTGATACATTTATTTAAAAACCAAGCATAATAATAAATATAATATTTTTTATATAACATTATGAATTAACTCATCCATTTTTATCGGCCATTTTATCTTCATATGTGTGTTGTCAATCAATCTTTCAATAATTCCCAAATTAGAAATTTATCTAGAACACATTATAGATGATTAAAATGATGTTACATATATTAGGGCTTATCTTAGACTTGTTTCATATATATTATACCCACAAAAATATCTTCAATTAGTGGGGAGTTTCTTTCCCTTTAATTGATTGTTTTTTAAAACATAAGTTTGTGCTGCATATATTATATAATTGGAATTGGTAAAGTAAAATGTTGGTCTCACATTTCCAAGTTGGTTATTTGGATGGAATTCTATATCAAAAGTGGGTACATCTCTATTGATTATGGGTGTATTTTCCTGTTGACCAATGTAATTATTAAACTAACCATGAAATACACATTTCCCACAATACAGAAGCCCCAAAAAAATCATAGATAGACACTAAACACAACAAGACACCCGTGGGAGACACCCCTTGACATCTACAGATAGTTAAGGGGCCATTAACTTAGGAACAGAAGTTGATTAGAACTCAAGACTTGAGAAATTACAATTTCTGGTAGAATAGAGACCAAAAACTTTATTCTTAGTATATTATATTGAAATGGTTTACACCGTCATAGCCATGTATACCATCTAGTTCATGGACTGGTGCCCAACCAGGTTCAAGAGTTGGTTAAACTACTAAACATTGATTGTGGTCCCTATGAGGTTCTTTCCATTGTGAAGTTGGTTATGTGAAAAATATTCAACTCAACTAATGTAGCATAGGTGCATATTCAATGTCTAAGTGTACTAGTATGGTGTTTCCCATAACATGCTATATAAATAAAATAATGAAAAAATTAAGATATTATTAAATGGAACTGTTTCTTTGCTTGCTTGCAGGATCATGATTTGACCCATGGGGCGATGTGGTTCTTATATATTGGGAAGTGACATGTAGAGTCACATGATACAAGTATGTTTTTGTTTTTTTTCATTTTCTTTTCTTTATCACATTGGACACTTAGGTATTTTACTTCTTTCTACGGATGGAGGGTAGCGATGCTATCTTGACTAGTTGACGTAGATCACTTGTATACTGTAATACCATGAGGTGTGAGTATGAGGAAACATTGGATGAAAGAGGAGACTTGGGGTCTTCAATGATTTGAATTTTTTTCTAACACATTGTGTGGGAACATTTCTGGAGTATGTTGGAGTCATTAAATAACCCCATGTGTCTCCATGAGATTGCATAAATAACCCGAAGTGTCTCCAAGTGTCTCTATACATCGTATCATCCTTGCATGGGTTGGCCACTCACCCAATCCTATCATACCTATCCTAGCATATCCTCTCAGTCCTATAGTCTAGATTCATCTCTTGAGGATTATCCCATGCCTCGATGCACATCTCATCATCCAACTAGAAAAAGAGGATTATTCACCTTATGATTGTCCTAGTCACAAAGTCACACCATGTTGAACCAATTTATATTATATTCTCAAGTTAAGAACCTCATAAAAATCATGTATTATAACCCATCCCCACTAACCAGGTTCTATCCTAAGCAAAATCACACCAAGCCTCTTGGCATTATAATGCCAATCTATCCGACAATACCCAATACCCACACTAGCATCTCATACTTAATCTCTTTAGTTGAACTCACTAGTTGAAATTCCACCTATTCCAATGCTTTTTCCCCAATGGTTTTAACAAACCGTTGAAAAAAAGACCCTATGCCAACGATTCGTATGAACTATTGGGATATATCTATCTAAAATCACTTCACCATCAGGATACTTATCCTATCCCTAATCCAAACTTCTCCAAACCCTCGGAACCACTCACATAATCCTCCTATCCTCATTGTCGCTCCCATACTGACCACTACTCACTGACACTCTGATCCCGACCACCCCTTCGCCGCTCGCCGCTCGCTGATCATCGCTCGCAACTTGCCACTCGCCGCTCCCTGCTCATCGGCACTCACGCATTCCCCTTCAGAACACAATTATCTAAACCCTATAGGGCTTCTCCACTCCTCCCACCATTTCCACCACTCTAATCGCCCTGAGTTCCCCTCCTCCCATCCCGACTCCCTCTCACTGCTCGCAGCTCCCCACTCATGGTCGCTCGTGAATCCCTCTTCTGTTATGTAAGCATCAATTCTAACTCTCTATAAGCCTTAATTCAGGTAAATTATGAGTTATTATTAGTATTTATATGATTCATTTAGGCTATATACCAGTCATTTCCAATGTTTTATATGAATTATTTTAGCTCTGTTGATGATTCATGCATTTACAAAAATATCCAAAGGGGGGTGATACAACAATACATCATTGAGGTCACCTGTAAATTGAATCAATGTTTTTTGATTCCACATTTGCATATATGAACCCCAATAATTTCAGGACATGTGTATTATAATTATTATCTCAATTTTTTTGAGGAGTGATCTTCTTTATTTAGATTCTTTTCTTGTTTCCTTTCTATTGGTACAATGTGTTTGACTTTATATTGTTTTATGATATCGTTTCTCTTCTTTGATGTGATTCTTTTAAATGTATTTTCCCTTTTTTGAGAGGCATCTTACATGAGAGATCTAGATATCTATCTTGTTTAAGCTCATCAAATAGTAGACTTACAATTCCCACATCTATCACCATATGGCCCAATCCTCTTAGGAATATTTTTATTTATCTAAACCCTCATCCAGTTCATACACATATCAACCAAATTATAAGACATATGTCAGACCACTCATATCTCAATCGATATATTATCCACATGGAGACCTAGTGATAGGGTGATTTCATTTCCATAAAATCACTAAATAAATTTATCTAAACCTAGGTGGCTTTTGAACACCATATCTATAGGTCTAATTTGTTAATCTATTTACATTCATTTACTATCCTCAGACTCCATGACTCCCATGGAACATAGTTATAATCAATCCCTTGGAAATATATTTTCGAATAATCAAGTTAGTGTTTAAGGGTCTATCGAGGCTATTAATACTGTCTTTATATATATAATAATTCTTATTTAAAGAAACAATTAATTTAAGTAATGGTTGATCACCCATGGAGGTGATTATACTTCTTCTTCTAACTGCTAAATGATGTATTCCATCCACCTGAATGAGGAATTAAATAACTCCCCGTACAAGTTCATGTAAAACCATTATTTTCCAAAGACATCATACTAACAACAAATATATAGGTGAGAAAAATCAGAAGACTGGTCCATGATAACATCATTAGTCATAGATTAATCGTAAATCATCATTCAACAAGCCTTATATTAATCATATGATTTGACATATACTTACCAGATAAGTGAATGTTCATTCATATTCAATCACTAACAATTTTTCCAACTCAATATCTAAAAGATCTCAAGATCTAGCTTGTTTATGCTCATCATGGAATTTTTGGTTCTTGAAGATTAGTTGGAATCACTTCTAATAATGTTTTCATCATTCCATTCCACAATAACCTTACACCACAACTTATCTTGACCATTTAGTAATGGTGTAGCCATGTAATTTCCCAAAAAAATATGTATTGAACAAAACCAAACTAAGCTGAAACTCGAGCCAAACTAATTATATACCATTTATAGGAAGATTAATTTTTAATTAATAGGAATGTACATTTTGATAGAATCATTTTGAAACATGGATTTGTTTCCCCCTTCCTTACAGGAACATGATTGGACCCATGTGGCATTGTGGTTCTTATATGTTGGGAAATGACATGTGTAGTCATAATAGACAGGTATGTTTTAGTTTAGTTTTTATTTTATTTTCTTTATCACATTGGCTACTTAGGTCTTTTACTAGTTTCTATGGATATGGACTAGTTATATTCTATGAAGGAGGCCAGACGGGGTTCAGATTGTTTCAATCCACCGGCTTTGATCCGAGGTAAGATTCTATGATTAATAATTGTCTCACAGCTCATATATTTTTGGTATTTCAATGTTCTTGACTCCATATTATGTTTTTGGTAGGGCGTTGGATCGTTTTCTGTTGGATTGGGTGGATTTGGTTCTCTCCAATCGAGGCAGGGATTTAATGTTGTCGGTTGGGTTTTCACTGGTTATGTAGTGTCGTTTATATGTTTTTAGGTTCTTAATATCATATTTGTAGTGTGTTGATCCCTGATAGTTGGTTTCGAGTCACCAGGTCAAGGGTGACTCGCCTACGTGTGCATAGGTATGTAAGTATATGTATGTGGGTTCCCCCGTTATGTGTGTAGAAAACCATGGAAATGATTATACACATATAGGGCTAGGTTTTCCCATGTATATATATAAAAATTCATATGCAGGTGAGTGATGATTGGTATATTCATATAAGAATATGTGTAAGGATCCCCTTACAAATGCTCATGGCCATGCGGGTGTGTGAATTGGGGCTAGGTGTCCTTGCATGTGTGTGAAGGTGGGTATACCCAGTGGGGGAGTAGCAGCTTTTAGTTAGAAAGCTCCAAGATCCAAAGTGGGCAGCTTGGTTCCACCTTGAGGTAGAGTCCCTCTCATAGCCTCTTTAATTTAAGAATTCTTTAAATTAAATTTATCATCTTTCTTAATTCTTCTTAATTATATTTAATTGCATATCTTGAATAAGTTTTCATAAATATAATTGGTTTATTTGATAAATAATGTCATGTTTTAATAATAAAACCACTTTTAAAAACTACGAACATAAAATATATATCTTTATCATACCACAATCCTGAATCAAGTGTCAGTTTTTTATAAGATAAGATCAGTTTCTATAATGTGAAGGACAACTAAATTGGATTTATTTGGAAACCTGGCCAAAATATGCTGCCCCGCGGATGTTGCTGGATCAGGCCAACACACCGCGGTCACGCTACGGTCACCCCACTGTCACATCACGGTCATCACGCAGTCACGCCGCGGTCATGCCGCGGTCACGCCACGGTCACACCGCTGTCACTCCGCGGTCATGCCACGATTTGGTCCTGCTCCAGAACGACACCCTGCGGCGGTTTACAGTCCCGTCAGAAGTCAAAGTATGATACCTAGATAGAGTTTTATATGAATTACCCACCCATAGTTAATGGGGAAGGAGGAGACAATAAGAATGTTGCCCTGCTTCCTCCCGCTCCCTTCACTCCTGGATGGAAGATGTTGCCCCGCAGATGTTGATGGACCGAGCCAACACACCGCAGTCACGCCACAGTCATGTTGTGGTCACGCCGCGGTCATGCCGCAGTTAGGCTATGGTCACGCCACATCCATTCCGTGATTTGGCCCTGCTCTAGGACGACACCCCGCGGCGGTTTGCAGTGCTGTCAGAATTTGATGTTTGATACCTAGATAGAGTTTTAGATACATTACCCACCCATAGTTGATGGGGAGAGAAGTGATGACTGGAATGTTATCATGCTTCCTCCCGCTCCCTTCTCTCCTGGCTGGAGGATGATGCCCCGCTGATGTCGCTGGACCAGGCCAACATGCCACGGTCACACCACGGTCCTGCCGTGGTCACGCTGCTGTCACACCGCTGTCACGACGCGGTCACCCCATGATTTGTCCCTGCTCCAGAACGACAATCCACGATGGTTCTCAGCCCTGTCAGAATTCGATTTATGATACCTAGATAGTGTTTTAGATACATTACTCACCCATAGTTAATGGGGAGATAGGCGACGACCGAAATGTTTCCCAGCTTCCTCCTGCTCCCTTCACTCCTGGCCGGAAGATGCAGCCTCGTAGTTGTCGCCATACCAGGCTAATATGCCGCAGTCAGGGCGTGGTCAGGCCGCAGTCACGCCGTGACCACTCCGCAGTCACACCGCGGTAATGCCGTGATTTGTCCCTACTCGAGTACGACACCCACGTCGGTTTTCAGTCTTATTGGAATTTTATGTATGATACCTAAATAAATTTTTAGATACATTACCTACCCATAGTTAATGGGGAGGGAGCTGAGGGCCGAAATGTTTCCCCACCTCCTCCGGCTCCCCTCGCTCCGGGTCGGAAGATGCTGCCCTGCGGATGTTGCTGGACTGGGCCAACACTGTGCGGTTACGTCATGGTAATGCTGTGATTTCCCCTCCTCCAGGATGACACCCTGCAGCGGTTCAGAGTCCTGTCAAAATTCAATGTATGATACCTATATAGAGTTTTAGATACATTACCCAACCTCCTTCCTGGACCCCGGACAGCCCCCAACCCTCCTCCCTGGACCCCGGAAAACCCCTTAAACAACCCCCACCCAACTCCCTAGACCTCAGACAGCCC
This sequence comes from Viscum album, assembly GCA_963277665.1. Lineage (NCBI taxonomy): Eukaryota > Viridiplantae > Streptophyta > Magnoliopsida > Santalales > Viscaceae > Viscum > Viscum album. The sequence goes on along the minus strand of OY728134.1, from coordinate 864,172,987 downwards.
CCACAACCCTCCTCCCTAGACCCCTAATCCCCATCTAAGCTCTCTTCATGATTCAACCTAAATCCCAATACAAAATAATGTTTTACAGCTTCGGATGAAGATGAGAGAAGAGTGTTAAAACTACTCGAAAAGAGGATGCAAGAAGTGGATTAAACTCTCCTGGATCATAAATCTGCACTTGATGAAACTCAAAATGCCCAAGGGACGTGTATAAGTCAACCCCGCTTCAAACTGAGGCACAGTGTGTCCAGTACCACTCAAATTGTCTCACTTTTATTTGAAATGGAAAACATTTTAAAAGAAAACAACAACAAACATATAAAAAATGACCAAACGGATTCAGATTGTGTTGGAACTTTAAAAAAATGATCCATGAGTCATTTGTGACATGTATGAGTCAACCCCACCTCAATCTGAGGAATGGCGTGGCCAGTTCCACTCAATGTGTTTCACTTTTATTTGATATGGACAACATTTTAAGTGAAAACAACAACTAGCATACGGAAAACTGACCAAACACATTAGAATTGTGTTGATACTTCAAAACAACGATCCATGGGTCATTTTTGATGTGTACGAGTCAATGCCGCATCAAATCAAGGCACGGTGTGGACGGTACCACTCAAAATGTCTTTCTTTTGTTAAAAATGGATACTCTTTTACGTAAAAAAACTGGCATACAGAAAACTAACCAAAAACATTCTGATTGTGTTGTTACTTTAAGTAAATGATCCATCGGTCATATGTGGTGTGAATGAGTAATCCTCACCTCAATATGAGGTCTGGTGTCACTGGCACCACTCAAAGTGTCACCCTTTGGTTTCATAAGGACATCATTTTAAGTGAATACAACAACTGGAATATGGAAAACTGACCAAAGGCATTCAAATTCTGTTGAAACTGTAGGAAAACAATCCATGGGTTACATGTGACTTTTCTGAGTCTACCACGCCTCAATCCGAAGGCTGGTGTGGCCAGCACCACTCAAACCGTCTATCTTTTATTTGAAATGGATTGGATTTTAAGTGAAAATAACAACTGTCATATGGAAAACCGAAAAAACACATTCAGGTTGTGCTGATACATTACGAAAATTCTCCATGGGTCATTTGTGATGTTTAAGAGTTAACCCCACCTGAATATGAGATGCGGTGTGGCCCAGACCACTCAAAGTGTCTCTCTTTTGTTTAAAATGGACATCATTTTATGTGAAGACAACATGTGACATAAAAAATGCCAACCAAATGCTTTCAGATTATATTGGAACTTTAAGAAAACGATACATGGGTCATATGTGACATGTACGAGTAAAAAACCCTTAAATCCATAGCGCGGGGTGGCTGGAACCACTCAAAGTGTCTCTCTTTTGTTTAAAATGAACATAATTTTAAGAGAAAACAACAATTGACAAACGGAAAACTGACCAAACGCATCCGAATTCAATTGAAAATTTAGGAAAACGATTCATGGATCATATGTGATGTGTATGAGTCAACCCCTCCTCAATATGAGGTGTGGTGTGGCCGGAACCACTCAATGTGTCTCTCTTTTGTTTCAGAAGGACATCATTTTAAGTGAATACAACAACTGGCAGATGGAAAACTGACCAAAGGTAATCAGATTCTGGTAAAACTTTTGGAAAATGATCCATGGGTCATATGTGAATTGTACAAGTAAATCCCGCCTCAATCTGAGGGGAGGTGTGGCTGGCACCACTTAAACCGTCTCACTTTTATTTTGAAATGGACATGATATTAGGTGAAAACAACAACTGGACTACGGAATACGACCAAATGCATTCAGATCGTGTTGATACATTAGTAAAATGATCCACAGGTAATTTTTGATGTGTATGAGTCGACCCTGCCTCAATCCAAGGCATGGTGTGGCCGACACCACTCAAAGTGTCTCTCTTTTGTTTAAAATGGACATCATTTTAAGTGAAAACAATAACTGACATACGGAAAAGAAACCAAACACATTCGTATTATGTTAAAACATTAGGACAATGATCCATGGGTCATATGTGACGTGTACGAGTCATGACCACTTCAATCCGAAGCTCGGTGTAGCCAACACAAATCAAAGATAGTGATTTACATTCATACCTTCACAAACTTTGAATCACTTGATGCCACTTTTAAATATCATGATAAATGAGTAGGTAATCAATACTTATTAAACTCAAAATCATTCATTGAACCTGTAAATGACATATTCATACAACCATTCTTAGAATACTTTTGTAGTAGTTAACTGGTTACAATAACAGTTAAAAAGTTTATTGATTTTGTAAAAATATTTTATATCTTCTGCAACTATGATCAAAAACGTTTCAGAGCAGTTAACAGGTTATAAAAACAGTTCACAAGTTCTTGATTTTTTAAACCAATTTTTTATTTCCTACAACCATGCTCTATAAACTTTTAGAGTAGTTCACAGGTTGCAAAAACATTTCACAAATTCCTGATTTTGTAAACATATTTCATATTTTCAGTTTTCTGTAAACAAATTCCAGATCTTAACAACCCAACACATTGCTTAATTCACAGCTTATCCCTTTTAGAAGCTCTTTCTAAATAAATTCAACCCTTTTTGAGATCACTCCCCCAAAATTTTAGACAGATATCAAATTCTAAATGCACCTAGTATTTCCAAAACCACACAATAGATGTATCGTGAAACCTTAAGAACCCACACTATTGGCTCAATCATATTCCCTAAATGATTTTCTATTTAAACACCGTATGAAACCTAATTTAACACATCAAGGATTCTTCACTATAATCAAAATTCCGCCCCAACTAATCCAATCAAAATTCGACCCCAACCAATCTAATGGCAGTTCCACAAACCTATGAGCCTTCAGGATCAAGGATTATATTTTTGCAACAAATACAACACTCCCCACCATTGATGTTTCATCATCATCAACTCACAGAAAAAACCTCAACCACTTTTTCGAACTCTCCAACTACTACTAAAGATAGAATTAGACGTGTCTATATTTCCTAAACCTGAGACACCAAAAGAAACATCCACTTTCACTTATTCCCTACATCCTTGAATGAATCCCTAGGTATTATTAGATATTTTATCCACAATGAGGACCTCTCCCATAAATAGTCAACTGTGTAGTTTCCACCACGTGGCTTCACAAATACTCTCCATGATCATAACCCCTAAGATGTTTCATATCATTCCAAAAGAGAGTAGGTTATCTAGGTCCTCACCACTTACTAAAACCGAAAATCATATTGTGAGAAACCTTAATCCCAATGGGATACCAAATAATCATGAATATTAACTATAGGATGTCTAAATTACGACACATTCCTTTTAATCTCTGACATCTTAGATTTATCCTAGTATATTCAGAGTCATCATATATTTAAATCCTATATGATGTTTCATAATAAGTTTGTGAATTTGTAATGACCATCCCCTGAGTATTCCAAACATGGTGTGTGGAATGGTTTTTTTTGTGCACCATGTAATGATCGACTCTCAAACAATGCATACTTTTTGGAGTTATTTCCTTTAGGTAGGTCTCTACTATAGCTATATCTACTTTTAGTATCAAGAAAATAATGTAATGTCTTGGAAACCACATTCTCTAGATTTTACCAAAATTCAAGGATATTTTCTGATACTTAGACTCATTATAATAATTATCCGTAGATGTATCCATTGACATATTCTTATAAATATCCCTGGAATCCCAATAATGTTTTCTTATACTAGATTCAAAAGGATAACTAAACTTTTTTTCTGATACCAACTATAGATACCAATGCATTTTATAAATATATATCCAATATTATTAGATTAATATTCAATACATTACACAAACACATGTCTAATGACTATAATAGTTTAGTGTATTTGGATACTAGGAACACAATATTCTAATATGGATAAATATCGTTAATATCTCCCATAAATATCTTCTCCTTTAGTAATATTCATAAAAATATCAAATATAATGATATTCTATATAACGTGGGGAAAGGAAACATAAGATATGGTGATCTCAGATGCTCAATAAGGGTAAATTAGGGAGATGCATAAGCATAAAATAAATACCTGGGTATGGGAACATGGGAATAACATTTGAAAACTATACCCTACATAAAAAATATCATAATATTGGTTCATGTAATAAATATGAGATGTTAATAAGCCGTGAATAATTATGGAATAAAAGAACAATAATCCATTAGAGCATAACATTGGTGTATGACATAGATTTTTAGCATACACATTATCTTATAACATTATGAACTTGTATAAATAAATATTGGTTCAATAATTAAGTTAAGGATATGAAATAAGGCCCTCACCTAATCTTATAGTCTTGAAACCAAGTCCATTTAAAAAAATTTGTACGTGAAAGACAAGTCTACACATAATACTATAAAAATTTAATTTGGTTCACACATGACATTATAAACATGTAATTAGGTTCATGAATAACATTGTGATGATGTATTTAGGTTCAAATATATCATTTTTAACATTTAATATTGTTTAGGAATAAAATATTTACTCATGATTTATCCAAATTTACCTAATGAATTATAGAGAGATATATGTCCCACAAATAACATAATAAAAACCATATGTATTTGTACTATAAGATCCTAAAGAATTAATCATATCATAACCCATGAAATGAAATAGGTTTCATAAAAATTTCCTTATTTCATAAACTATTTAAGATATAAATGTTTCATAATTATTTTATAATATCACTATAGCATAACTTCTACAAAAAGAAGCCAGTTTCATAAGAATTTTATCACGGTATAACCCATAGAAGAGAAATGGGTTTCATAAAAATATTTTCATTATAAAAAATTCATATAAATAATAATAATGTTATACATGGTTCATATACCTAGTAATTAATATTTTATATTTAAGTGTTTCATCATGGATGGAGAATGATTTTGAAAGGTCACTTGGATCATTTATTGGGGAAAATAAAAGTTCTTCTAAAAGAAATTTTTAAAACTAAAAATTCATAACCCATTTAAAAAAATTATTTTAAAATAAATATAAAAACATAAAATGTAATTTTCAAATTAAATAATTAGGGTGGAAAATTCCATTCTTGTCGTACACATTAAAATGAATACATTTTTCACATTTTGGATAAAATCCAAATTGGTATTTTTAGAAAAATGATATGAAGATTCATTTCCAGAAACATTGTAAAAATTAAATCATAGGTTAAAATTTATTAAATTAACAATTTGAAAAACATTATAAAAAAATTTAAAACTTTTTTAGAAAAATTCATTTTAGAAGAAAAATGGGTTTTAGCTTAATGGAAAAATTATGAATATTTTTTTAAAAAAACAATTCCCATTTATTTTAAGTAAAAATGAGTGTAAAATTGTAATATTTCTTGAAAATATCATGAATATACTAATTAAAATAAAATTAACCATTATTATTGATATTTAGATCATAATATTTTTACATTGGATACTTAATAAAAACAATCCCCATAAATGAAGAGATTGTAATAGAAATAAATTTCTATTTTGATAACATTTAAAACATAAATATCCCTGGAAGAGAGATCCTAAAATGGATATTTAAACCCCAAATTTTTTTATAATCATCATAAAATACATTAAAGGTATGTTTATATACCACATAAAATAAATGGGTGGTGAATATGGCATTGGTCTTTTAGAAGTAAAAAATTAAGACAGAGAACCCTTACTACTTGAAACAATTTCTAATTGTAAACCCTAATAAAACATTAAAACAAATGAAATTTTAAATATCATGAAAATAATTATATTAATTCTATAACATTCAAAAGTGTTATTATATAGACCACAAGAAATAATTTTTTTGTGAATTTTTATATGTCTTCTAAAAATAAAAAGAGTCTAACAATTCCTTACTTTAAGTATCAATTACATTGTAAACATTTGAATATCTTGTATAATAAATATTTGTTTATTATATCACTATTATATAACCATACATATATATATATATTGTACTATATAAGTTTTACTAATGACTATTTATTATTTGTTCATTACTATTTCTTTATTAAAATCTTGTTTAGTATAATAACCACTTTGGTTTTCATGTGTCTTTTTATTTTTTATTTTTGGTGCTCTTACATTAATAATGGTTTTATAATATCTAAAATAATAATGATGAAATAATTATAATACTTTTATGACGAGTCAAGAAATATGGTTTTAAAAAATTAATTATGTTGGGATCGTAGAGACAGTAGGTCATACGTACAGATGAGTAATGTATCCATTTTTCAATGATCATTATAAAAATGGGTAAGTAATATTTTATCTTTATAGAATGATCATAATATCATATTATTTATTTAAATATACAAAAAAATATCATCCATGTGTTATTATGATTAAAATAAAGTGTCACATCACTTCATGAAGGCTGTAGTCCACACAAACATGGATAACATTTTAGTCTTTCAGTATGTGAAAACCTAGGAAAAAATGGATATATTATATTTTTTTAATTATAATAATGTCAGGAATAGAACAATTGTTTCATTAATATCACATATATATTTTTAAATCATTTTTTATTACCTTCCATGTAAATAGTTATCGAAAGAAGAATCACATTAGTTCGCGATGCACTAGTTCACCGTACACACAAGCGACGGTATCATAAACCATATGAAATGAAAAGTAAAAAAATATATGATATAATAAATATAGAGGTATAATTAGGTAAAAAATTAATATATATATACTTTATATCTCTCATCATACCCAACCATGAGGGGTGATAATGGAAAAATGAATGACATTGGTTTATGAGGTGGTAGTCTTCCATACACCTGAATGATGTTTTCGTAATCCATTTGATGGAAGTAAAGAAGATTGTAATTCCTAAAATTAACATAAGAACATCTCAGTTTGTTATAGTTAAAGATTTTATTATGTTATCATGGTTTAATAATTATTGGAGGAGGTGAGGGAGGAAATAATATAAAAACTCTCATTGAAAAACGTTGCCTCTTCTTTTGGTAACATCCTCAGGTTCACACAAAAATCTATCCTTGAATGGATTTATGAAAAATATTAGCCTTATAAGAATATATTAAGTAATTTTGGATGTTTTTTCGGTAGTTACTAGTCGAACTAAAAGGGTTTTAATATATGAATAGGAGATGAAAGGTGGTTGCCTTTTGTAAGAGAGGTGAGTGGCACACTTACAATTTTTTAAATTGAAAAAAGTGTATGCATAATTTTCACATGAAAAAGGGACTAAAATGGAGTACTATTGAGACTTAGAAATTATAGGGTCTAAATATTTTAATAAAATATATTTTTATGGGTTTTAAGCTCATTTTAACCTTTATCATTTTATTTTAAACCCCCAGTAAACCCATTTTTCCCTTAACTGTAGTAAATATGTTTTAATGTTTTTAAAAATAATTATGGTAAAAAATTAATTACAAATTATTAGATAATATATATTAATTTTTTTACAAATATATAATATTTTTTTTAAAATTACATTCGAAAAATTAAAAAAATTAATTTAAAATTATTTCTGCAGACGAGATGAAAAAAAGAATTTTTCAAAGAGAAAATGTTCAAAAGTTTATAAATATTTTTTTAAAAATTCAACATGAAAATCATTAAAATTGATTAAATAAGATTAATAAATTTATTAATCAATAAAATATTAATTTTAAAAAATTTAAAAATAAATTTATCTTTATAAATATTTAAACGATTAATGAGTTTTCAATTAGAATTCAGTTTTTCACTATTCATAAAAAAATTAATCTTTTTTGCAAATTATTAAAAATAAAACCTAAGATATTTTTGAAATTATGATTTCAAATATTAACATTATATTTTCAAATTAAGTTTTGTAAATTCTCAAAAATTATTTTTGAAATAATTATGCAAAGAAGCTAGATAACTTTTTTATTGAAAAGTACAAATTTTAAGCATAAAATTGTATTTATTGTTATCTATTGTCCAAAAAACACATAAGATGGATTTTAAAAATTTTATTGAATATTTAATATATAATATTAAATAAAATCATTCGCATAGATTGTTTTCCATAACTTATTGATGTAAAATGTGTCTGTTTTCATAAAAATATTATTTCCAGAAAAAGATTTAATTTATTTGAAAATAGTATTTATCTCTATTTTTAATTAATTGGTCAGCAAAGAATTCAATATATATACATATTTAAATGTTTTGTATTTTTTTATGTTCATCCCTTCAATTCTAGTGTCTGGATGTCAACTATCATATTAAATAATAATTTATTAATAGTAATCCATGTTCGGTTTAAACTCACTGTTTCATGTAGAAAAAATTACCCTGAGTGATCCATTTAACATAGGATAAACCCGATGTTTCATTTAAGGAAAGATGAAATTAGTAACCCATATAATTAAAGACATCAAAAGCATTAAATTTATTTGGAAAATTTATTTTTACAAAATCACAAGGTGTTACATTTTTTTGAAATATATACATGTTATATATTGATTAAAATTACTTCAAACCCTTTAAATAAATAATTTTAATGATATGGATGATATTATAAAAGATAAAAATTCTTTTGGAATAACCTAGATTGTTTGTTTTCATCACCATTTTTTTCAACAATGGGTTATCCCACATATTATTATAATTGACTTACCAAAATCTGATTACTTTATTAAAAAAATGTGGTTCCATTATATGAGTTATGATGAGACCCCACTAAGCCTTTGATTTAATAGTCAGTAAAATAGACAAGGATTTTTATCATGCACATTTACATTTTTAATGTGAAGATATATTGAAGATAAAATACAATAGGGTAAATTTTTGAGCATAAAAGTTGTGTTTATTTTCAAATGATATGTCAATATGACTTTGGTGAGTTAATATGTAGTGGTCAATCCTGTATTATAGTTATGAAATCATTTTAGGGAATTGGATTTCTTGATTCAAAAATTTCCCTTGATAATTGTGACAATTTTTCAACTTCTATTTAATTTGAAATACTTGTGTTGATGATGATATATTGTAAATAACATAATTTAGAGGAAGATGATGAATAGTAATTTAGGAGTTCAATGCAAAATAAATATATCTTCTATAAATAATATTTGTAAAAGATTGACTTTTGGTTTTTAATTTTTTTCTAAGTGTTAACCCCCAAAGTGTACCCAAACACACAAGATTTATTGTCTATCTTGATTGACTATATGATGGGACTATACCTCTACCATTTGGGAGAGTTTACCCACAAGAGTTATCCTATCAGTAGGTAAAATGAATTGTTCTCATAGGGAGTGCACAGTTGTGTTGGTGGATTCATAACACTCACAAAAGTGGATAGTGGGACTATGTTGGGAGGTGTATCATGTAATGATAATGTGTGTGCATTGTGTCCCTGGGCTGACCCTAGAGTTTGATTGAGAGGCAATGTGAATGAATATTATTATTAAGGAGGATGAGGGTGACCAAAAAACAGACGTGGGGATCGATAAGGGAAAACACTCTAGCACCATCATTTAAAACATACAAAAACAAGAACATATATTTAATCTAATTTATCTAATGTGTTTGATCACTACTGAGAAATCATCATTAACCTCAACTACTTCCAAAGGATTATTATTTGATGGAAGTCGTGGATGAACCTCTAATGATCAAATCTATTGTCACCATGGTTATTTTAAGGATGATATTATATGGTTATGAGGCCATGATCGTTCATTCATGTATGTTATTATTTGCATGAAATCGAGAGTTCATGGATTATAATACTAATGACTTAAAATCATATTTTCAAAAGGAAGTTCAATAATTTTATATGCATGTACAGTTTCATAAGGATGTTCAAGGATTATTTGACAAAGATTCCATGCTTTTTGGTGTATATTTGAGAAATACTGAGAGATTCAATGGTTTAATAAAATATTTTTCATTTATATTCGATGGTAGTTATTAAAAATTATTTATGAAACTAATTTATCAGATTAAAAGGTTGTAAAAAGTTCTGGATTCTATGATAATAAATAATAATGAACCCAAGTTTAAGGGTTTCTATTTCCACATGAAAGAAAAATTTCACATTTTATAGGAAAATAAAGGGTATTTGGAAGAATTGTTTCATGAGGAGAAGTTATTTGAAAATTCATACTTTCACAAAGAATAAAGAAATTATGAATTTTGAAATGTTCAAGTGTTTGTTTACACTATTAAATGATGTTCATCCTTAGTTATGGAAGGATAATTTTGTATAACATATATATGATGTATTTACAATTCAAAAATATATAAAATTATCAAAATAAATTTGTTCTGAGTGAGGATATTACCTATAGGTACAAGGCTTGGGGTATATAGGATATAGTGCATCATAATTTCATGAATAATTTGAGGATCTATTTTGACTGTTGTGTGGAGTAAGAGAGTGTAAGATATTGGGAGAGGATAGTGCATGAATTATTTCATACATGAATGAATAAATATTTAATATGTTAATTAAAACATGAAATATTACCCAAGATATCCTTATATTTTTTGTAAGGTTGTGAAAAGTTAATGTAAGATAATAAACAGTGTTGAATAATATCACATTAAATGATAAAAATAATAATTTCTATGTTTTTGGGATTATGAATATTAGAATCCCTTTCAATTATTGCATGATGTACTATTAAGATACTTGAATTGAGAATTTGATATGGAATCTACATTGAATTCTTCATGTTTTATCATGTATTAAATAATATTATATATTTTTTTTGCACTACATAAAAAATTGAAGTTAGGTATAGAATTCATTAGATAGAAGGAATAATTTCCCCACATTTTTTCACTAAAAAAATGATCATATAATATTGATAAAAATTATTGAGAAACCCAAAGTCATGATTAATTGATATTAAAAGTAACTGGAGTTTTTATGAGAATGTGTGATCACGTTAGAACATGGATGAGGATCATCAAAATATATTTTTTCAAGGGATCAGATTTTCTAAATAGATGAAGAAGGAGCTTGTGACTGGATGGTGTAACCATTTGCTAAATGGGATCAAGACTGGGGGTATAACTAGTCGATAAGTGGAGAAGAAAATTTACAATTATAAGTAACCAAGGTAGAAGAGTTGGATTATAGGTGGGTATAACCAGGATCAAGTAAAGGATTGAATATTGGGTGTATAACCTATTTCTTCCAAAACCATTATAATTGCTTACAAGATTAAAGTGCAGAATACATTTTTTGTAGGGTTTAACCAACATGGAAAGGAGTTGGTCTTAGTAACATACCTTGTAATTACTATGGGATATGTTTCATTTTCATTCAATATTTCATAAAAGATACATAGTTCCAAATTGGTGAAAATGTTTTGAATTATAATGGGTAAAATAATAGGTGAAGAACATAGTAATACAATTCACACTTGATTCACCCCTTATCAGTGTGACTGCACGATAACTGGAAACATCACCTATTATATCCTGAAACCACACTTCTAGATTCAGTATTAAAATAATGTTATTTATTATTAAATTAATAAATTAATTGATATATACATAGATCATCATACAACCAAACATCAATTATGGTCTAGGTTTTGGAAAATTAGGAATATCTTTAGAAATTATCAGAGTTTACAAAAATAACTAAAATAAGTAACTTTCATTGTATGAAATTATCTTTAAATGAATCCATCCATCTTAGAACATCTAAAATACCAATGAAAACATTTTTCAAACAAGATATGGTCATAAAATTCCCTAGTAAGGGGTATTATAAACGCGAAAAATACTTTTATAAATATGTATTTTAAAAAACTCTAAAAATTATTTTATATCATATACATATATATTTAATATATATAATACTCTTAAAAAATCATTAAAAGATACTTTTAATTTTAAAAAATAATTTGAAGAAATAATATTTGAAAAATAGTTGGATTTCTCCTTAAAAATTCATTTGAAACTAATTATTTTATTTATGGATTAAAATGGTACTTGAAAGATCTAATAAATCCCTTATGGTCACATAGAAATATCACTAGTGGGACAACATCTTATTGAGGTCATGGGTTCACTCCTCATTCCTCATTATCGTATTTGATATGAAAGTTCCAAATTTAATTATAAGAAAACATTTTTTTAGAAGATCCTTCTTTCTCATAAATAACCAGTTAATCTTTTCCAAGAGACATATGAATTATTTTTAATGTAGATAATAATTTACAAAATCATATACTTTGATATTTATGTTTTCATAAAAATCATCAGAAAAATACATATTTAAAAAATAAAAATTTCATACATTTTAAAGGCCAAACCATAAACACAATGTAATTAAAATAATTTCTTGAATTAAAATTCATGAAATGTGGAATAAAAAAATAGAATATGGCCATATATAAAAAAATAGATGAATTTAGTTAAATTAAAATCATTTTTCCCTCATAAATAGATACATCTCATTATGATAATTTTATATAAAGGATTTAATAAAACCAAATTCCTATTAAAACACGAAATTTAATATTAATATCAATACAACGTTTTATTTTTATTTTTTAAACAGAAATCACAATTTATTCAAATTATTAGTTTATATAATATAAATAATAGATTTAGCACTGAAAAATAAATTATTTATAATGGTATTTCAAATATTCAAATAGGTTTTGGAAAAAAATAAAATAAAAATAACATACCTTTATAATTAATTGAATGTGGAACTCGGCCTTTGAAAATTTCTATGAAGATAGAGAGGGTTTTGTCTTATAAAAGAACAATATCAAAAGAAAAAAATGAAACAAATTTATGATGCTTCTACCTTGTGGGTAGTCTTACTAGCCTGCCTTGTGTTCCTATCCTCAAACACATATATATATATATAATCAACATTCAGAGTAATAACGTATATGATGTATTCATATTGATTTGAAAATATTCATGTGGAAATAGATATTTATATTTTATTGAGTATGTCACATAAATGTGATCTTTTATAAATATAAGAGTATTCATTAGTCAATTTGTTATCTCCACTACAAAAGGCTAAATCCTGTGTGAAAAACAATAAATCAAATCTTTTTTTTTCATCTTCTAGTCTACATGAAAATAAAAAAACAATCTTAGATTAAATGAATAAAATAAGAATAAAACTAATTTTATTATAATTTATTATAATTAATCATGAATAATTGAGGATTATTGATAACATTAGAAGAAGAAAAATCAAGAATATCGATAACCAACATAGACTGGTGAAGAAATTTGATGAATAATATGAATAGGAGATAATATTATTTTTAAAAATGATCTATGCATTTTTAGTAAGATTCATTTTTTATTTATTTAAATAGATTTTACAATGTTGGATTGCGCTTACTCCTAAAGCCTCAATGAATGAATACACCTGTGAATTTTTTGGACAAATGATGTAAAAAGTTTTTTTTATTTAATACTGACATTTAAAATATCCACAAAAACATCAAGAGGAAGAAAAAAATTGATAATGAACAATTAATTTCATATCCCGATTATGACCCCTAAAAAACACACAAACACTTACCCATAAAATATATGAAAATCAATTATAGGATACCAATGATGAAGAAAATCGTACATGTGTCTTCATTCATTGAGGGCGCCCCTAATCTCCAATTTTTTGTTAAAGGCCACCATTATTTCAATATATTTTGTTAAAGGTCACCCCTATTCTCCAATTTTTTTAAACCATTACACTAATACAACTGTGACCACCCGAACCCTCACTTTTATATTTGGTACTAAAAATATGCTATGTATTTTTCTTATTAAAAATTAATTGCAAAAAAATATTACACTATACATCCAAGTATGTTTTCTAGTTTAAGATTTGAAAAAATTGGCATAGCCTTACAAATTACAAGAGATTAGAAAAAATATTTAAAACAAGTACATTTCTTCATGTATTCAAACCCATTAAACCAATCCACGCATCTTAGATCTCCTAAAATATAGTGAAACTATTTTTAAAACATGGGATGATCATAAAATTTCTGAGTAAGTGGTTTTAAAAACAGTTAAAAATAATTTTATAAATACTTATTATAAAAACTATTTAAATCATTTTATATCATATGTATATATCCTAAAATTATTATCAAATGTATTTCAAAAATACTTATGATTTTAAAAATCCATTTTAAAAAATTCTATTTGGAAAGCATTTAGATATCTCTTTAAAAAATCATTTGAAAATAATTATTATTTTTATGGATTAAAATGATACTTGATAGATATTATAAAATCCTTGTGGTAACTTAGAAGCATCACTTATTGGACAAAAACATTTTGAGGTCTTGGGATCACTCCCCATTCCTCATTATCTCGTTTGTTATGAAAGATCCAAATTTATGTGTAAGAATACAGTTTTCTTTATAAAGATCCATATTTATTATAAATAACCCATTAAATAATTTCCTAGATATATATTGAATTATTTTAATATAAGATAATAATTAAAAAACTTTTAAGCTTTGTTAAATCATTTTTATAAATATCTATAGGAGAAATCCATATTTTAAAAAATAATCTCTTACATTTAAATGTCAATAACATAAACACATAATAATTAAAACAATTTATTGTATTAAAATATAGGAAATTTCAAATATAAACCTAGAATATAGTGATATATTCTAATATAGATTACCTTCATTGAATTAAAGAACCTTTTACCATGTAAAATGATATCTTTCATTATGAAAATTTTCTATAATGGTTTTATTAAAACAAAATACAAATTAAAAATCAAAATTAAAAATCAATATTCAATTCAATATTTTTTATTGTATTAAAACATAATCCTTGGTTAATTAGAATAATGATTTTATAGAATATAAATCAAATATTTAGTAATGAAAAATAATTTTTTTATAAAGGGATTTCAAAAATAGAAATATATTTTGAAAGAAAATAAAATTAAAATCCATTACCATTATTATTCCTTACACACGGAACTCGACCTATGAAATTTTCTTTGATTATAGAGGGGGTTTATTCATATCAACAATTCATAGAGAAATGAAAATAAATATTCTATACTTCCAACTTTTAGGTTGTATTTCCAAACTTCCTCGTAAGAATCCCCTAAAACACATATATATACACTCAAAATTCAAAATAAATACATATATGATGAATTCATGTTGACTAAAAAATATTCAAGTGCAAATATATATTTATATTTGATTTATTATTTCATCTAAATGTGATAATTTTTTAAATATTGGAGATGTTGTTATTCAATTCATTATCTCCAATATTGAAGGCTAAATCTAGTGTAATAAAACAAAAATTGAATTCTATTTTTTATTCACAATCCATTCTACATAAAAATGGAAATATTTTAGTTTCATTGAATGATGTATGAATAATATGAAATATATAATCATATATAAATTTTACCAATTAATAATTAAGGATTTTTGATACTATTTGGAGAAGGAAAATCAAGAATGGTGAATGATGAAATTGACCAGTGAAAAAAGTTGAAGAAAATGAGAAAATGAGATAATATTGTTTTTAAATATGATTGATACATTTTTTTAATAGATATATTTTCTATATATTATACTCAATTTAATAGGTTTGGATTTATATTCATCTTGAATCATCAATAAATGTATATGAATTCCAAAAATTTTGAAAAATGAAACAAAAATCATTTTAATATTTAATAACATCATTTGAAATATCCATAGAAACATGAGGAGAAGGTGAAAACCAATTGATGAAAACATGTAATTTATTAATTCGATTTGGAAAACAAAAAATACCCAAATACATACCTTTTAAAGATCTAAAAAAGAATTATAGTAGGATGATGATAAATAACAAACCACAACTCTTCTATGTGAAAATTACCCTCTTCATCTTAAAAATCCTTTTGATATGTTCACTTAAATCCATATCTAGGATCAAAACCCTTATAGAGTTCAGGTCTATCCTTAGATACCCACTGACGTTCAATCCTGAATCAATGTGAAACATGACCTCGATCTCTCTGGGCTTCCTAAAATGAGTAAAAGCCCTTGATTTTGCTCACTACGCTCAGTGAAACCTGATCCCATACTACACTCCATTCTTCATGAGCAGTCCCTCAGATTCAACCCTCCCCCTTAAATCAATTTTCAAAATTTCTCTTATTTTAAATAAAATAATCACATATATCATTTAATTTTTCATAATTCAAATATAAAAAAATAATAGCAATCCTTATTTTTCATAATTTTAAAAAATATATTAAAAATTTAAAATAAAAACTCAAAAAAATTCATATTATTTTTAATTTCATATATTTTATCATTATTATGAATATTCAAAATAATAATAATTTATATATTACCTTATATATTCAAATTATAAACTTTAAATTTCTTTTATAATATTAATAATTATTTTTTTGTTAAAAATCTTAGGTAAATTCAATATAACTATGTATAATAACTTTATAATTATTTTACCTTTTTATTAGTATAAATTGTTTTCATACATGTCTTATATTATTACAAAAATAATCATTTCATTAAATATTATTTAAAAATAACAATACTACATTTATAAAAAAATTATTTATAACTTTAAATATTAATTTAAAATAAAATATTATTTCATGAAAATAGTAATTTATTTAAAAATAATATAATATTTGAAAACTATTACTTATTCATAAAATCATAATTCAGAAAAAATATATTAATATATTATTATATTTAATCAAGGTAATATTATTTGGGAAACAAAAAAAGTACTATATATCTAATATTTTTTTATATATTATTAAATATTCCAAATTACTTATTATTAAATTTTATTTTGATTAAATAAAGTTACTTAGTTTAATTTTTTTATTTTTTTCATAACATAGATTATTCAAATTATAAAACAAACCATCTAATAATAAATAATTAGTATTCTAAATTTTCTAGGACGTTACATCACTGGGCTATAATGAAAAGTAATAAACATGACATGATTTAAAAGATAAATCCTCTTGAAAATTTATGGAAGATATTGATGACTTATCAATAATTAAGTATTTTATTTTATATAATGAAAAAATATTCATTAGTTGAAAAAGTCTTGATGTTTATTAGTTTATGAGGTGTATTAATTTTCTAAAGCTCAAATCCTTAAAAGATGATTTTGATGTAAGAGAATCAGAAATCCATGTTAATTTTGTAATTATTTATGGTTAAATCATGTAATTTACATCTAGTATGAAAGCATGTTTGTATAGTATCCATGTAGGAGCACTATATCCGAGAGGGTGGGTTTGAGGAATCACAAGTGTAACTTATGAAAAGTCTATATGGGAGTCTACTATGGTTTAATTATAGAGAAATGTTAAAAAGTATAATAAAATAATGTTCCTATATAGCTGGTCCTCAAAGATAGAAAACCTTCTTGTCATGGGATTATGTGATTATTTTTGAGAAATAATTTTTATCTCATGAAAATTTTGTAATATAATTACAAGCTCATCTATCCGTATATCAACAATTTTTTTTGTAACGTATGTTTATTGGCTCTGAACCAAAGAGTGTGGTTTCTGCCTGCCTCAGTTGGTATCAGAGGATATTTTAGTAATTTTTTAGGGATAATTTTGTTATTTTTTAGGATTAGTATATTGTAATTTTTTGGAAGCCCTATGGATAATTATATGATATTTTTCATAGTATAAGATAATATCCTAATGTTTTGGAAAGGTAGAAATTATGTAGTTCTCCATGTATTTAAACCCCTATCTTGATACTCAAATGTTGATGTGGTTGTCGAAAAGATGAACCTTTGTATTCATCCTAAAATGGCTAGTTGAGCATCAACTCAATCATCACCCTAGTATTTGATGAGTGGGAATATGATTGCATGCCTATCTAAACACTCTAAGGAGGTACGATTTGGTAAATTCACATTCTCTTTATAAACAATTAATAATGATCTATTTACTAAATAATTTTGTAGATTATGAAAATATGTTTTAGATAACCCAACAAAAATAATCCTAAATAAAACATAGAGTGATCCTGGGGGAACATAATGAGTTATAAGATTACATGATGGTTCTAGATAGTGACACATCATGGGATTAAATTTTACTAAGGTTATTTAATAGAATTAGTTTTTGATATAATTATTGATAAATCTAGATTAAACCTTATGTTTTTATAAATGGATGGATATACAATGAACCATGGTAGTACTAGAGAAATTTGAAAAAGAAGTATTTTTACAAATTATAAACCAAATGTGATATAAGTTGGTGTTGAAAGTCATGTAGTTATGTTCACCATACTATCTCGATTTATAATTGAAAACAAGATTCATTCAAAACAATTTCACAATGAAAATAACATAAAGATGGAGTATCATTGGGGATTAGGTGGAAAATATGATAAAACAAATATATTCAACATTATATTTGTCAAAAATATAGAAAGAATAACACAAGGGAATGTATTAGAGGAATATGAAAGTGTTTCAAATGCGTAATGATTTAATATTTTGAACATTATTATTGATTTCTATGGAATAATTTGATCAATAAAATTGAGGTGATGAATGTCCAATGCCTTAAATGTTACATGTTTAGAAATTATGAAAATTTATTCACTATCTTAATGGATAATGAGGATAATATATATCATAAACCACCTCAACATAGGGGAATAGCGAAATTCTACTCATTCCCTATTATTGAAATTATTTCATGAAAACAAGGGTAAAAGTCGCACTTACCCTATAATCTAGATTTTTTCATATCCGATTGGAATCTAGTTATAGTCAAACTAGTTTACCTAGGGATTTTAAAAAGAGCATAAAATCACTACTCTAACAATTTAATATCTATTTATCAATGGAAACTTATCATTTTAATATTGGTAAATAAAAATTGATTTTTAAAGAAATGTTAATATAATTATTTTGAGGGGATTTGCATAATAGAATAACCATATCCTCATAGACTCCCTATAAATTACAAAAATAGTGAAATCACATTTTATAATAACTAGTTATCACCTATCATTGTGAGTAAGACTATCAGCTCTCTTAGAATACTAATTCTACAATAAGAGTTATGATACATAATCATTATGGATATATACATCATAAATAATAAATGAAAAATATTATATTTTTTTGAACAATTCGATTGCAAAAAATTATATTTCTTATGTTTGAAAACTTTATATCTCACTAGAAAGTAAATATTGGGTCACGCTTATCATATATATATCCTTAGTTATTTTCATTAGTGAGTGATAATTAAAATTTTGAGTATGAAATTTATTTAGCGGGATATGAAACCCTAATATTTTAGAATATATATATATATATATTATCTAAATTTACACGATGCTTGATACCA
This sequence comes from Viscum album, assembly GCA_963277665.1. Taxonomy (NCBI): domain Eukaryota; kingdom Viridiplantae; phylum Streptophyta; class Magnoliopsida; order Santalales; family Viscaceae; genus Viscum; species Viscum album. The sequence goes on along the minus strand of OY728134.1, from coordinate 864,153,541 downwards.
TATTCCACACAGATAACTGAACTAAAATTATCACTGAAATATTAATTCTTAAAAAATATAAAAATATTAAAACAGTTATTAAATAAAAATTATTGTAATCAATTAGAAATTTCCTAATATATATGACTAAGAGGACTAAATGTTTTTTATATGCATTTTTCAATAAAAAGGACTTATATATGTATTTTTAATTGTAATAAAAAAATTTAAAAATATCAAAATTATCCAATGGTGAATTTTTGATATTAGTCTAAAATAATGGATTTTTATCTAAATAGTAAAAAATACGGATTTTGCAAATACCATCATTTTTTGACATTATCATAATACAAGAATAAATTAGAAGTCATTAAACTATTTTTTCATATAATAATATATATTTATAATGTAAAAAATCATTTAAAAATACTATGTTTAATTTATAAAACCCATGTTTAACATTCAGAAAACATTAGTTATACTAAATCAGAAAATTATTTTTATTCAATTATATTAAAATTTAGATTCCATCACCTCTACAAAATAAATATAGAGATATGTATTTAATATTTTACATAAATAACAGTTTTAGTATGTAATAAAGTGAATTTCAATTTTGGCCTAAAATAATGACTACTATGAATAAATTAATAACTATGATAATGGTGTAATTTTTATTTTAATGAATTAGTTTATTAATGTTTTTTAATTATTGTCTAATAAATTAAAATGAATTTTTTTATAAAAAGTCTCTAGTATGATTTTTTCAAAAATTTTAAAATATTTTATATCTCATATAATTGGTAATTATTTTTAGAAAATATTGAGAACACTAAATTCTGAAAAATAGTTTTTAACAAAATAATATTTATATATATTAAATGGTTTAATTTAAAAAATAATTTGTTTTTATTTTTAAATATACTTATAATATATTCGGATTAAATTTAAGTCTATAATACCCAATATTTTTTATATTTCTTATGTTATATGTAAAAAATATATAAATTAGTTGGCTAAAAAATATATTCCAAGGTAAAACAAAATGGAAAAATATAAAAACAAGTGGTAAAAGGGTTGAACCATGTGTGAAATTCGTGTTATTGGAATTATAATCTTTATATAATGCGAAAATCTATTATTTATCACTTTTTGATCAATTAAAACTTTAAAAATTGTCATGTGGTTATTGAAAATTAATTGTTATTCACAAAACATCCTTTTCATCACTTATAAAAGGGGATTAATTCCAACACTTCAGGAAACATCTATCATTAGAAATTTAATCTTGAAAATATACCATTTTTTATCCTTATATAAAATTCTACTACGTTAATATGCATTTGGTCTCAATAATATATCTAATGGCCACCATTTTCATAGAGATTTTCATGTGAAATCTCTTGTTCTCATCATGATTATTTCTTACCCTTTAGCCTTTTACTATTAATATTACTCTTCCAAAATACTTATAGAAACCATAATATAATCCCACCATTATTATTAATATACTATAATTTTATTACATTAGTGTAGAACCATTATCCAATCCCTTCAATAATCCAATAGAAATAAAGGAACATCAATCTTGTGCACGTGAATACTACCACCATATTGACATGATGTAGTTTTTTTCACCACCACCACTCATGGTTACTAATAAAAATAGATTTTAGCAATGCATATTATTAATTTATCAATATTATGATTGTGAAATTATATTTTATCATGTTTCTTCATTCCATCCATTACATTGAGAGATGATTTCATTAATTATGGGAATGTGTGCACAACCACCTCTAGAGAAAATGAATTTCATTTTTCATCACCACCCTACAATAATGGATATATGATTTTAACGTAATGAAGTTATATTGGGGTAACCCAACCATAAAATACCTAAATATTACATCATTTTAGATGAATATTTAATACATCTAGTAACATTAAATTCCCTGAAACCATATTGTTTTTGTGTAATAGAGAAAATATAGATAAACATCTTATTTATGGGAAATACTCATAATCTATAAAATAATTAATTACATAAGGTTCACATCTAGAAACATCATTCATAGTACCCTTCAATATATGTTTGAAAAAATTAAAACTCAATAGGGGTGAGATCAGAATCCAAATAAGGGTTAAAATGAAAGATATCAATCCATAATCATATAAAAACATGTCAAAAGAATAAGATAATGTGTAAATGAGATTATCAATATAAAATTGACTGATAAATTCATAGAGCATAATCATGAGTCTTGTAATAAACGATTAAGAAGTCAAAAAATTAGAGAATCATAAAAAATTAATCATTATCCATGAGTTCAAATCATTAAAATAATAACATATCATAAGAGTAATTCACTATAATAGGAAAAGAAACCATATCATATATAACATTTTATTAATGAGACTATCATATCATATTCGATCAGGTATAAAAACCTATTTTAAATATCAAAATTGATTAGGTATCACTACCAATATCCCATATCAAAGTGGATTAGGATCCTTACATATTTCCTATAGTGGATGAAGAGAATCAACTCATTTCCCATAATTATCATACGAAATATAAGGCTTTACCCAATGCATTAGAGGTATATATAATTCTGATCCAACCAATCATGTAATTAAAACCATACATTATATTCCAAAAGATTATAAAAAGATAATCAATTCAACATATCATAACCCACAAAAAATAAATGAGTTTCTTAAAGATATCATATTAACATAATTAACCTATGGGAATTTGTTCTTAATAAAATTCTAATTATAAATTAATTAAAAAATTGGAATGAAATAGGGTCTATAGAGTCACTATCACTATTACCCATCTAAAGAAATTTTATGATATCATAACATCATAACATCAATAAATAATAACAATCCTTAAAGAATGATGACATAGATTAAAAATACCTCTAAAATTTCATTTGAAAATTTATTTGAAAACACGAAAAATGTCATTTTCTTTTGATAATATTTTAACTATAAATTACCAAAATATTTATAAAATCCTTATCATTTATAATAATCTTGGTATCTTGTAAAGGAATCTTTAGTGTAAAGGATGGCCACAATGGAGTAAATATTTTTTCATGTCTTTTACATTAAAAGTAAAAAATTCCATTCATACTTTTACAAAAAACTAAAAGTTAATTTTTATTACAATTTTTAGTAATATCCCTTTTTAAACCATTGAAAATAAATTTATTATTAGTGAAATTATCCTTCCTAAAATATTTCATGAATAAAATTGAACATTCATAAAACCATTTTGAATATAATGGACATGAAAGAAAAATTACACAAAAGAAAGGATAAAAAAGGAATTAAAACATGAAAATTTTAGGAATAACTATAGTATAATAAAATATTCTACATATAAAGGATAGTATTTACCAAATTTCCCTCAATAAATATTTATGGTACACAACCCTAAAAATAATTGATATTATAATGTAAACCCCTAATTCATGTTTTTTCATGCATCAAACACAATAAAACCTCCTATATATAAAATATATTCCATATACATCTATTAAAAATCCATAATAATATATATAATACCATATATGGTTTACATATAACATCTTTTAACCTGTTTATTAACAATTCTTAATTAAAATCACTCTTCCATGTTATTACTGCTTCATTTTTATTTAATTTTTTTTGTTTGGAAGTTCTTATCCTTATAAATAGACCAAGGTTCCATCATCCGCATAATTTTAATCTTGTCATGAGTATCATATGTAATCATTATATAGACATTTCTTATTATTCATATAAATTTGATCAATATATGAATTAAATAACTTCATAGAGATGGTATTCTGTATGTACGCATGAGTTATGTTCCTACATATTGATGGATGGAAGGAAATGAAATTAAATAATAATTACTTTATAAATAAGTATAATAATATCATAAATATATTATACATTCATTAAATCCATCATTATTTACATCAATGCGAAGTGGTGATGAAAAAAATGCATCACTTTCTGGAGGTGGCAGCCCGTACATACGCACATGAAATATTTTATTTTCCTTTGGGATTGAAATGAGGTAGATAATAGTTTTTCCATAATAATAATAAAATTATGAATATTATTGATAATTAATTCATTATATTATAATTTTTATAAATATTTACATGAGTCAGGAAAAGAAATAAATTTTAAAGTACTCATTTTAGAGTTGTACCATTTTGTTAAGATACCTCATTTGGTTTACACCTTAAGACTTTAATGGAATTTATTTTAGAAATAAAATAAGTAATAGGTCATCTCTAAGGATGATAAAATGGTACAAGGTTAGGTAATTTATAATAAATAAGTCTCAAACCTTGTGAATATGGGGGAATAAAAGGTCTATATTATACGTGAATGATAGGTCACAAATTATTTTTATAAAAGCGATGACATGAATTGATCACTCAATTCATAACCCTTGAAAAATGTAATGCTGGAATATATTGGTATCATCACTAAATTGTAAGATAGTTCATAGTTGAAATTACTTGAAAGATTAAATAATACATATCGAAATTAGGTAAATTAGAAAAATGAAATCAAAATTAGAAGATAATATGTGATATGGTGGTAAAAAAATCAACCAATCAATTTTTTAATAATTTTGGATACATTTAAATCCACACCTTCACGTTTAACCACATTAAAACCATTTTAACCTTAATCGTGATAACATAAATTTTTCCTATGAAAACCCAATTATATGAAAAAAACTGAGCTTCTAACCAAATATGGACCTGATGAATCAAAAATTAAAATCCGTTTTATCATATTTAATTATTATTGGTTGATAAAATAATTTTTAATATAATAACAAATAACACATGAAGAAATGGTTTTTAGGAAAATAACTTATTTAATCTTTAATATAATTTTACATTGAAATCATGTAAAAGTATGGTTTCAATGAATTTTTTTGGATACTTAATAACAAATATTTTTTTTAGTTTTTTCATAAAAATAAAAAACATTATTTAAATTTCATATTATTCAACTAAATGAATATACATACAAATAGTTTTTAATTTGAATAAAATATAACTTATCTTAAAAAAAATTCAAGCCTGGGTTCCAAAAATCAAAATTCTGTATTAAAATAAATAATTTATGTCATAAATTATAAATTTGGTCATAAACTAGTCATAAAATATGGTTAAGGTATGTTACAAAGTTATTTAAAAATTTAACTTTAGTTTTAAACCAGTTTAATCTATTTTACCCTAACAAAGGTGACAAATCTTTACCATGGTTACTATTAATAATAATAAAACTAATTTTACCATATTAAATAATATTAAGTAACATGATTAAAAATATAGAATCCATATTACATGATTATGTTTATGAATATGGAGATATTCATTTTCAAATAAGCATGAGAAAATAAATGAAACCCGTTTTTTGAAAAATAATTTTTATTTAATAAAATGGATTTATTCTTATTCCATGTATAGTAAAAACCAGTATATTAATATTAAAACATTTTATCCAATATATAATCTATAAATTTCCCTAAAATTATTCATTAATAGATATTAAATTAGTTTATTATGGAAAACATATTGCGTGAATAAAATAATTTAGAAAAAAATGTCTTTTACCTTAAAATGATTTTTTTAATTTAAAAAAATTAATATCAAATTATTTAATTTTATTAATTTGTAAAACATAATATTTCATTATTTATTTGGTCATATTAATACTCTCTAATCCAATGGCTATTTGATAACTATCACATTAAATAAAAAAACGTAATAGTATATCACAGTTTGATAAAACCTAATGTTGTGTGTAAAGAAAGATATCAAAGAAATCATATTTATTGGAAGAATGATTTAATTTACAGTATTAGGGTGTCACATTATACCCCATCTATAATAATTTCACCATTGATATTATATTACCTTGATATAAACAAGTAGAGGATACTTCTTTCCTCATGACATCTGTTTCTGACACTTTCACCAGGGCGTACTGGCTCACATTTTTTTGTTCACTGATGTGGAATTTTACCCTTTATTTGTACTTTACAAAGGTGGATGGAATTCATTAAATTCTTAGTGATGACTTCTCCTTGATCTAAACAGGGTGATGGTATGTCAGTTCCTCATTCCATGGACTTCTCTTTACAATTTATCACATAATCCAGGTCTCTCTCAAAGATTAAGATGTGGTTCATGAAACTCATACCTGGTGCCATTTATTTGTGGATTCAATTTAATTATTCTTCTTCTTCATAGTCATTATAAGGGTTATTGACATGTACGAAACCTTTGGTTCAGAGAGAAGTCATGTTGGGCATCATTGGCATTTTTGGACGATGGAACATAGGTAACCTGTATTCTTCTTCATAGGAGGGAATCTCATGGAGGAATTAAGGGAGTGGAATAAAATGAATACCGTGTATATCATAGGGTATGTTACTCGAATGGAATTCATTCAACGGTTTTCCTCAATCATCCTATGTTTAACATGAGGTAGCAGCATGACAGGTCGTGAGTTTAATGTCTTGCAGAGATGAAGGTTAGTGATGATGACCAATAAAGGTGGATCAAAGGGGTACATCCATAATTGAGAACCATGACAGTTTACCAAATTTATGGGTTTGAACTCCCAATGATAGAGGACCATGGATTTTGTGTCCCATAATGTGATGATGTCACATCGTGAAGGCTGATCTGGACACCAATGATGGTAGATTAGATATGTGCACCCCAACGAGGGGACACCATGGTTTACCAAATGGATTGGTTAGAATGCCCAATGAGAGAGGACCAGGGGTGGTGTGTCCCATAAATGGGAATTTTTCACATTGTTAAGGATAATCTAGACACCATTGAGGGTGGATTAGAGAGGTTAACCCCTAATAGGGGACACTAAGGTTTACCAGATGGATGGGTCAGAATGCTCAATGAGAGAGGACCCTTGGTGGTGTGTCCCATAAATAGAAGATGTCACACCATAAAGGATGATCTAGACAACACCAAGGGATGATTAGAAAGGTTCACCCCTAGGATGGAACACCAAGGATTGACATTGGTCAGTATTAATCATTAATGATGCATCCTACATACCCTATCTAGAGGACCCAGATTAAAACCCATGTATTTTGATGGGTGGAGTGGGGATTAATATTTGGATATTCCCTTAGAAAAAAGATTTATATTGGTCAGATTGTTTTGGATCATGTGGGGATTATGCATGGGAGATGCCCGACTGCTACTAGGAGCAGTGATAATACATATGGGGCATACATCTAGGAATTACCCAGATGGGTGGTGTGATCTCACCAGGATATGTTGGTAAGAACAATATCAAGATAGCTAATGGGTGGAGAGGGTAAAATAAATGTAATATATGGAGTGTTGGGATTTCACCTCAAGGTGGTTTCCTACCTATCCCAATTAGTTGGTAATCAAATACCATGTTTTTCTAAAGGGGGAGTTGGGGATTACACCTATAAAGGAGGCCCAAGAATGTGGTTTGGGATTACATGTGAGATCTACCCAGATTGATGCATTTCATGGTTAATTGGGAATTAGTCCTAAAATTATAATTCTATTGAGGTGATTTGATTATTTCCATTGAAAATACTGACCTCTAAGACCACGTGATTAATTATCAGTGTGAGAAACAAGAGGAATTTGTATCCTTGATGCTCGTGTGCTGAAGGATGGGTTAATGAGAGATGAAGTTAGGATTACACATAGAATATTATTTTGGAGGATGTAATTCTATAAAAGAATGGCCTCATTTAGTACATAGAAGATATAATTCTATGTCAGTCATACAAAGATCTTCCTATCAAGGGTTCACTAGGGATTATATGTGGAAACTACCTGAGTCACACTTGGCGACAATGCCCAAACTGATAGGGATGACAGATTGAGAGTGTGGGAAGTTAGAGGATCTAGGTTCCCATACCCTCTTTGATTTAGTGTTCGAGGGGGTAAGGAGAAGTGAAGGTAATACCTCCTACAAGAAAGGTTAGTAACTTACTCTAGAATGGATGCCTAGGAAGATGTCATTCGCTATAGAGGGGATTTGATTCCATGTGGGGATGATATAATTTAATGTGAGGATAAAAGGGTATGAATTACATCCCCTGACACTCATATATGGATTATCCTTCACTTATTCCATGTTTGGGGCCATTGTTTAATTCCATGCACCAAGGAAAATTCTTATAGGTAGTTTTATGCCATGTAACTCTGACATGAGAGACTCAATCTCCACCCATTTGACTTATATAAATGCCACTCATCAACCCTTAGGTAAAGGAGAGTGTAAATAATACCATAATGAAGGGGTTAGGAGGAGTGTTCACTCACGTGGTCTAAATTGGCATAGCTTTGCTGAAAAGAAAAATCTATTAGAGTACCTATGCTAAAAAGCAAGAGTTTTAAAAATGAAATGAGGGACACCTTGTGTGGTACAAATAAATAACAATGTGCAAGACTAGAGGGATGTAGGAGGGAGGTGCATTCAAGAGATGATGATTTTACTCAAGATTAACTCAAACATGTTGCTTTAGAGTAAAGGAATACCATGGAGCTTCAAGGAGAGGGTGCATGCATGACTGGAGGGTTTCGTGCAAGAGGATGGGTGCACGCAAGAATGGTTGCACACAAGCGAGGAGGTGCATGAAAGTGGTGTATTTTTCTCACACTTCCCATAGGATCAAAAGAAAAGGTAAAGGGTTAAAACATAGTGGTCCCACATGAAGGAAGGTACCTGAATATCCTAACATGAAAAATCTTGTACCTTAAGGGTTCCATGGATTGTGTGTTGTCATAGAATCGGTGTCTTATACACAGTAGAGCGACACTTCATCTTCTGGAGTATCACCCACAAGAGGGAGGGGGGGTTCAATTCAATATATAGAAAAATGATTCAGCAGTGAAATGATATATTTTGGGTTCAAAAATTTTCTTTCATATATCTAGCCATTTAATCAAAGGCATTAAGGCATCCAAAGGTCCATTTTACATTTCATTGACTGCGTAAGAGTCTTGCACACCGATTTTCATCTTATGTGCACACCTTGAATCTTGTTCCTTCATTACATAGGCTTCTCATAATGTTATATTGAGCTAAATGATGATTCTGGTTTACCCAAATAATTCATTTAAGGATCTATATGATATTCAGTGCCAAAAAATTCCCCCCTTAGAATCTAAGCGGAAAGGGGACCATAAGATCCAGTTACACATAAAACACTGAAGAGAGGGGTGAATCTATTGAGGTGTGCTCAAAAATATCCTATGGTGAATAAATTTAATTTGCAATTATGGAAGGCCTGATCCATTCCTATAAATATAAGGGGGGATATGCCCAATACCATGAATTTCTGTATGATAGCTAATTTGTCTCCCTTACACGCAAGTCTTTGCTTCATGTGTGGAAAACTGAAAATTGATCAATAACTTATTCATGCACACCACTTCCTTTTATGCTTCATTGTTTTTAGAATTATCTCCATTTTTCATAACCTCTATCTAATCAAGAATGTAAATCTTCATTTTCCATGCACCTCCCTTGGTGTTTTGTGCATCATCAATTGAATTTCCAAACCCAACCCAAATGGTCGGTCAACAAAATGTAGCTACGATAGAGGCCTTAAATGCCTTGAAAAGTGAATATTTGATCAGGAACCCCAAAATAAATTATTCTAAGAGGGTCATATTAGATAATTTGATGCTCTTGGGCCTTCTAACAAATTGAATAATGATTATCTCTTGAGTGGTAGCTTCCTTCTGTGGAACTTCAACATACATAATGATGTATCCATATCAGGATTAAATAATGGTTCACCATAATCACATTTCACATGTGATGAATGTATTTAGTGATAGAACGTCAATGTCCATGACCATGTCTCAAGAGATCATTGGGAAATGTCTACTTATGTCTTGAACATGAATACTGGGACAATCATATGAGATGAACAGGAAGCAGAAAAAGTACTCCACCCACTATGCCAGCACATCCTAAGGTAGTATGAGGGATAAATGTGTGGGATAACAGCAGGAATGGAACCTGATGTCTGTGGGAAATATTATATGTTAATGGTATTGGGTGTATTGGATACACTACACATGTCCGGACTTCAAAGAGGAGTTATGCAACATCAGGCCATATGAGGATGTATGGAAGTCAAAGTTACATATCTACTATTAATAGGAGTTGGTGTTAGAGGTGATTAACTGATGATCTTCAGACACAAAAACATTATTCCTCTATCATGGGGAGGTTAGTATTAGCTTATAGGATATTCATTGTTTCATAGTCATTCCATTGGATGGATTCCAATATGACTAGTTCATTCCATAAGAGAACACATGGATAGATATGGAAAAAACCCCAATATTGAATCAGCAACTATTGGAGGTGGAAAAAAGAAATTGAAGATCAGGTTCATCCAGAATTAAATCATATTCTATGAATTTTTTGACATATTCTTTATAATGGATGAGAATGTAATGATGTTGGCCCAAGGGAATCGGTATCTGAACACATCACAAAAGAGAATGGTGGGATCATACTAGGTGATCCAAGAGGTGGTAAAATATAAAATGTGGGGTTATATCATGGATGAGATCTGGGTGCCATTGGTTTGATATGAAACATTCCATTCATCCTTCTTGAGTGGGTGACTAATGCTGATGAGATACACAAGAATAACGGTCCTCCCCAGGACCTTACAGAGGGTGGGGATCATGGAAGCTTGTAACAAGGTGAACCTAGGAGTGCCTATTTTCGAAACTCTTTATATCCTTCTAGGACACATCTTAAGGGGAAGTACTCCAAGGAGAATCGGTGGACCAGTCTCGATCCTGTATGTCTAGATTGTAGCTCAATTTGGCATATATGATTTTCCAAATTCCATCCATCCTTTAGGTGATGGCATGTGGCCACCCCTTCTAAACAATGTCGGTTTTCGGTTATCCACCTTTCACAATGAAGAAATTGAGCTCCTATAGTCATTCAGTTGGTTGATAACCTGTGTGGTTCATGGGAGTAGAGGGAGTACTTATAAAGATTAAAGAGAGGTGTGTTGTTGGCTCGAATTGATGGAAAAATACATTATGAACCATATGTTCATTCCTACTTCACTAGATAGTCTGGATTCCTTCATCAGGTGGTGAAGCATTTGGATACATGGATCTCTGAAGAGTGACCCCCATGAACCCTCCATCATCTATGGTTCATGTTTATGCCCTTTGGATTTGATGAAATAATAATTCTTCTACATATAGATGTCGATTATGGGCTATCAACTGAGTATTACAAACACTTGGTATGGAATATCATAAGCTAGTCATGGGAAGGTGAATTCAGTATATTTAAGTAGCAAGTGTGGGCCAGATCAGTTGGAAAGAAATAGGGATACCACCAAAGAAGAAATTGAGGGGAAAGCTTGTCCATTTGGGAGACATGTTATAGAACTATGGTTGTGGGGGTGTCACATGGTGTGACCACAACTACATCTTAAAAAGAGGTGTCTTCCATAAATAAGCCTCTAGGGATAGCCAGAAAGGATATTTGGAAGAAGATAAGATATCTTTTTTAACTTAAAATTGATGTTATTTTCCTGAACACTTAGTCTTCTTGGAGATCAATGTGAAAATTGACATTACCTGAAGACCTGTAGGGGAAGATGAAGTGGGATGAGATCATGCTACCAAAAGGCATTAAAAATAAAGGGGATGAAAAGGTGAACATTTATCAAGCGACATGAATACCTGATATACATGATGTTCTATGCCTTCCATAGGGGGGGGAGTATGAGGAACCTCCCACCCTACTAAAAGTGATTCATGGACAAGAGTTAGATGGAGAAGAGATGTCACCCAAGGATTAAAGTGAAGAATTATTATTAAAAAATAAAGAGAAGGTGGAGCTGGTGATGAGGGTTCCTGGGGAACAGATGCCAAACAAGGTAATCCTCATGGGAGAAGATAAATTTTAGTCTCAAATAAAGAACTCACTGAGTAACTTTTAGTAAGTCATAACATTAATCTTCATCTGATGATTCCCTTTCATCACATAGGTCCACTTAGAAAAACTTTTTTAATAAAGGTGAAAACTGGTAGTGAAAAAGTGGTACAATCTTTAGGGGGTGAAAATGTGCCAATGGCAGTAATGGTGGATTCTCAGGGTCTTGCACCGGGGGATGAGGAAAATAGTGTGTCGACCGAGGAGGTTGGGGTGGAATGATCAGAACCCCAAGTCATTTCTGTTTCCTATGGGGGACCACGTCTGAGTTTCCAATTGTGGAACCTACTTATGTGGAACATACGGGAAAAATTATCAATGAAATCCCTCCTCTTGGTAAGGGAAAATCCTAAACCATCTACCAATAACTAGGATTCTGTAAAGTTCAGACGTCAAAGTGTTCCAGTCTTACATAGCTCCCACTCAAACAGTGCAAGGAGGTACATGGCCAACTATTGAAATACCATGTGTTGAGGGATGTCCTATGGTGGAAATCCCTTCAGTGACCTATGTTCCATAACTAACAATGTTCAACACTTATATGTATTTGATTTGACAATGTCCTACATGTCATTGACTAAGCAGACTAACTGCGTTTCTTTGTTTGATGTATTGCTCTGGAGATTTCGGACCCAGTGAGCTGAGGGGGTAGTTGAATTTGTGGGATATCATTTGATGGTATTTACCATTTATGAGGATTCAATCATTCAAACTAAACCAACATTTGTTGTCCTGGATGGATATGCAGTTACTGTTGTGAGTGATGCCACCAGTGGGGCGGAACTCGAAACTAGAATAGGTACAACTGGTAGAGAATAAATTTAGAATGGTCGTCTGCATTCTATGGAGCAAAAAACCCTATGTATGATTCCATTGTATGACCCCATTGCTGGACTCCTTACTTCCTTTCTTACGTACAATCCAGATGATGCTGACGATCCAGATGATGCTGAACCGATGTTTCGAAAGAAAAATCATATCATCCAATATAGTGAATGGATATTCATCTAGTGCATCATTGATCAAACCTCCAAACCACAACTGGTGGGATGGATGGGGTCACTCCATCATTGGTTTCACAACATGTGCATTGGAGGTGAATATTTTTGATACCTTCATGCCTTTGTCCATGACTACCTTGCTGAGAAGGTGTGAGAGGGGACTTATCATCTAAATGCTTCTCGGTGTCAGGTGATGTTCGATAGCTTTCACAAACATCATGAACTCACTCAATAGATTCAACAGTTATAGTATCAAGTGAGTGAGTGTAATAATTTCCCCAAAACTTAGTTGGAATCCATTGGTAATCTAAGGTCTCAACTGGAAGACACTGAGAACCAAATGAAGTAGGAAGTTGGTCAGATTACTGATCTCCTAGTAGAGTGGATTTAAGGGTAGATAGGAGATGATGAGATTCTTCCATTAGTAAATAATGGGTAAGAAAATATTGATAGGAAGAAACAAGTCTTGTAAGCTGTATGAAAAATGATAGAATAGATGAATCAGATTCTTTATGAAGTAAATCTATGTGGGAGATTTTACGGGAAACTCATAACCCTCTTACTGTCAAGTCAACTATGTGTAAGGATACATTAATACTTTCTTAAATTTTCGCACCACTATCATAATTTCAAGGAAACCAATGAATAATTCATAAACACACAAGGGTCATACCCCGTGTGAGAAATAAGGGAAGGTAACTTAATCAATCTGTTTTTGGGAGATTACCAGATAATCATTAAACACTCATGATCTACTATTGTTGACTAACCACCAAGACCGTTCATGACGAGAGAAGTTGTGGATGATGAAAAGGGCTCTTAGAGAAGAAAAATTTCTTTTTACAATGAGAACTACTAAACAAATTGGATAAGTCTAAGTGCATTAGATTGAATACAAACAAAGGGGAATAAAGAGTGAGAATCATGATGGCCAAAATTTGGAACACGGATTTGATGGCATGGTGATACAAAATGGCTTTTGACCATGTCCAAAACAAATTATTTGTACCACTAACATGAAATAGGGACAAAAAATGAGGTTTAACTGTGGAGCATTGTTGAAATATGGAACCAAACTCAAAATATCACCCGAAGTCTTTAGGAACATTGGACCAAGACAATAGGTGAGATGAAGAGGAAAAACTAGGCTGTTAGGATGTCCCTTTAGAAATGAAAAGGAATGAGGATTCAAATGATGGGCACACAAACCATGATAGTGGAGTGATAGAATGTTCAAATAGATTCCTATACTCCTGGAACAATTCCACAACAATATAGAGAAGATTGGTAAAGGCGTGTTGGTCTGAACAATGATCAATCAAGTCATCCTAGGACGACCTCTCGGTTGAGGTCCATGAATGACATTCATTTTTACATTATGAAAAGGACGAAAATGAACACACAATTTAACATTGTACGGTGAAGACGATGCATGGGACAGTTTAACCTTTTCTAGTCGGGTTGTTTACAATATTTTAATGTCATGTAATTGGGATGTTTCGCATAGTTAAAAGTCATACTTCCAAGACCATGGACAATAGTTTAAATTCATGTTGTATAGTTCTTGTAAATTCCTATTTCTAATAAAATCATGTAGCACAATGGAAATAAACCAAATATAAAAGAGGCCAAGGAGTCTTGATATACCACATGAGAGTTGGGAATAACAGGATGTTGTTTCATATGAGGTCCATGAGGCTCACACTACATCCAGAATATTTAGTGAAGCTCTAGGTTTATGGTCATAGGTTTTGGACCAATACATTGGTATCCCAAAAGGATATGCATGGAATGATAGTTTAACATACTGATGTGAATGAGGCTGAAAGAGGTCTTCATGCCACACCAAACATTCATAGAGATTCACACATAGTTTAATAAATGATTTCGTGGAAGTAGGATTCTAGTTTAAGGTCATACAGTCAGGACAAAGAGTAATAGGTTAGTTCACACCTTAATAGATTCCGAATACTTTGTGATCCATGATCGATGTGGGAAACACGGAATGTTATTGAGGATATTTCGACATGTTGGAGTTTGTAGGGAATGAAAAGGAATTAAGATAATGCATTTAAATTTTGGATAAATGGGGTGACTAGTGAGTGAGGATAGACTGATGGCCATGTTTGAAACATAAGAATATGTACCTAACCCGCAAATAACGGAGAATGAAAATTAAAAATCGACTATTGAAAATGTTTAAAAACACATGATTTTCAATCTATTACTAGAAATCCATTGGGGAGTTATCCAAAAATTGGAGGTGATCCAAAATTGTAATAATTCCATCCCCATTAATGGGGTCCATCTGTAGTCGAAGTAGGATGGAAACCCGTGTCAAAAAATTTTTATAATATGAAATGGGAATGTAAAAGAGAATGGGAATGAAAACAATTATTTTTAGAAAATTTAAGGTCATATTGAGTGGACCTTAATCATTGAAAAGAGGCTGAAAACTTGTAGATAATTATGGTTGGGCCTGAAGTAAAAACAATTGGGCCATCTCTACATATCCCATGAGGATGGGAATCAAGACACATGTAGTTATTTGACCATAGTGCGGCAGATGAACAACAGTGTCTTGGGAAATCCTCCATGGTGAGGAAACTGAGGCATCCCATGATTTAACATGAGGCATCCTAAACATTACCAAGGTTTGATTACAATTTTAACATTATGAATTGAGGATATGGGATCTTAGTTTATTTTTATATAGTTAAGTCCATTGAAGAAGGTATCCTAAGTGATGTGTATAATGAAGTGTTATGATTCACCCAATATAAATGAATCCAAAGAGGCCCAACATTGCATGAAACATCCCATAAGACAACTAGACATAGTTTAAATTCATGATGTCTGGACATGAGGATCTACATTAAGGTTGGAGATCTTGGAACAAGATGGGGGATGTCACCAATGGACCAGAATAGTGTTGTGCTATAATAAACCCAATATCAATGATTACAAGGAGGCTCATAATCTCACCTTAAATTCCATAGAATATTCCATATATATTTTAAATTCATGTAATGTGGACCATGCTAAGGCCAATGGGATAAATGATCTATGGATCAGTGGATGGTCCTCAAGGAAAAATGTATGGGTGTCACTACATATCAATGAGGATGGGAATCAACCCACATGTAGTTCTGGAAATCCTTTACAAATTAATTTCATTTGGTAAGGACGAATGTGAACAAATGTTAAAGAAATAAAAAGACATGGTTGGGCTTGATATTGAAGATTTAAGCATCAATAAATATCTCATAAGTATGAGATACAAAGAGTGAGGAATTTTCCTTGGAGTGGTTGAACTAGGAAATAGTATGAAGGTGTTGATAAACATTTTATATGGATAAGAATCAAGAAAACCATAGTTTTCGAATGAAATGTCCTTGTAAAGGTATGATATATTCAATGATAGGGGTCATGGTAGGTGACTGAAGCCAAGTGGAATGATTCCGTGTTTTATGGTCGTGTGACATGGATGATATATTCAATTTAACATCATATAATATGGATATTGGTTTCCACATAGTTAATCGTCATACGCCAAGGATCTTGACAGAGAAGAGTGTTCTTAAGGGAGGTATATGGAACAAACATTAAAAATCTGGTGTGAATGAGGCCTTAAGAGGCCTCCCCTGACACACCTTGTACTTCCATAGGAAAATCATTTCAATGGAAAAAAAGTATTAGTTTAAGAATGGGCCTAAAGATAAAATAGTATAGGCATTCCAATGTATCACATAAGGATGGGAATAAATCCACATGTATTTCCTTGAGATGGCATGGTAGGTGACCAATCCAAGGTTAAATGTTCTCTCAGGAGAGGATATCGTGGTGTTATGCATTTTACCATCGTACAACCATGGTGTGATGGAAAAAATCCCAACCAAGAGAGATATGTGGGAACATAGGGAATAACATTACATGAATGAGGCTGAATGTTTCCTGAACCATACCTTATAATCATGAGGAGGCTCACAAATAGTTTAGTATCATGGTTATGGGACTTAGAGGTGAGGTTGCTAAGTGAAAATATGTGGCAAAATGTTACGAAAAACCTGATGGAACTAAGGACCAAAGAGGCGCACCATCACACACCATATTCCTTTGAAAGAACCCACACATAGTTTAAAGTCATAAGTTTTATACATTCATGCCTAGTTTAACATCATGTGCCTGGGACATGGGTACGTGCATTTGAGGACATGAAAAAAGGACCATAGATGTTGTGTAGTTTAACATTGTGAAACTAATATGGTTATTATGTTGTTTAATGTTATATGGTAATGATAATGTGGAATATGTTTTCTATAAAGCTACTATAACCTCACATAAATGAGGACCTGAGAGGCCCCATGCCACATCATGCATTCGCAAGGGGAACTTTCATATAGTTTTAAGGAATGTTGTTGGGACTCAAGAACCCATTTTAATTTCATGTTCCTGGTACATTGGTTTCTATGATGTTTATAATCATATGAATAGAACATTTATTGTTACATAGTTTATCATCATGTGACTTGGAATATGGTAATTAGGCTGTTTAAATTCATGAAACATGGACCAGTTGTTATGAAATTTAGCGTAGTTCCACTATAACATTTATAGTTATGCAGTTTATCATTATGAAACTTGGATGATGGTTGTTACACAGTTTAATGTCATGAAACTGAAACCAGTTGTTATGCAGTTTAACATTGTCCAACTGGGATGTCAAACCCCATTCATGTGAAGTAATGATTGAGGAACATAACATAGGTTGGAGGAGTGATATGATCTCGATCGATGGTGACTATGGAGTACACAATTTTGGGATAGACCTTATGACCAATATACGTCTATTACCACATGAGTTCATATATTTGTGTCTTCTTTCCAGGTGTCATTGGCATTCGGAGAGAAAACAATGTGTCACCTTAGAATAAAGAGTGGGGGAAATCCTTCTTGGGGAATGACTTGGATATATTGTTCTAGCACCTCTCATGATTGTGCAAGGCTCAAAGTCTGCTTTCGTTAAGGGCTTCCAGTTTAGTGAGATGGACTTCAGATATTATGTTTTATGTCAACTAATCAAAGAAAACAATTCAGAGTGATGGAAACAGGATCCTAATGGGAAGGACTGCCTTTGTTTCATATACCATGGTATATGGAGTCACCTAGGTTGAATTATATGTTGTTGCATGCTAGTCCCATAGATCATTGGAGTGTTTTTCCACCCCAATTTTGTTTTTCTGTCCCACCATCATTTGAATAATATTTGAGGGGGTTTTGTTTAATATCTAGATCTATCCACTTACTTGCACATGGTAACGGGATGTATAGTTAGACCAGATGTTGTACTTGGTGTACAACCTCTTCATCTCAGCTGCTTTGAAGTTAGTTCTATTGTTGGTGAAAATAGAATAAGGGACTCGAAATTGGTAGATTATATTGGATCTCAAGAATTCAGTGATTGATCATTCCTTGACTTTGTTAAGATGTATTTATTTTTCCCACATGGAAAAGAAATCCTCTTCGGTTATAATGAACATTCACTGGAGAGTTGTCTCTAGTTGATATGGTCTCATGACATCGAGTCCCAAAACCATAAATGGCCTAGAGTACTAGCTAGTATGGAGCGACTATAATGGTCGATCCACAATGTTTTCATGGATCTGACACACATAGAACCTCATGGAGAACTCGATACAGTCATGGACCATATATTTCCAAAAGTAGTCCAACCTTCAAATATAATGGGAGAGCTTCAACCACACCTAGTGAGCACCATATGAACTGACATAAAATTTATGCATAAAATGTGGCATCTCATCTCCTTGAATTTAACGTGGGAGAATTCCATAAAACCCTCATATAAAGATAGTCTGGTCAAGGTTGGGCCCACTCTAGAGGGTGAATTGACATGCACACCGATAGATCCCTTATGTTCATCTTTTTTGGGGTCATCTTCTTTAATGGAGATAGTGGATGAAGGGATTCATCCTGTGGAAAGACTTTTCACCTGTGGGGGATCCAGATGTCCCGAATTGGAATCACCAATGATCATGTCATTTACCTACTGATTATTATCGTCATCGGAAATGTCAAGAGTGATGAATCTTTGATACCCCACCTGAATGAATAGATCATCCAATTTATTCTCTACAAGAGATGTGTCTAGAGTATCTGGGGAATCAGATTTACCATTCTGTTCTTAGGGAACATGAGCCACCTTTAGATGAGAAGGGAACATGTCCATCATCTCGTGAGAACACTTTAGTAAGGGTTCAAAATCTAGATTTCTGATGATGTAATAACCAATTATTTCCTTTATTACTAACTTAGAATCCCCTTTAACATGTAGGTGGAGAACATCAATCTCATGGATCATCTCGATACCAGTAATGAGGTCCTGATATAATGACTTTTTATTTGTGAATCCTCATAATAGAAGAAACAAATACAGTATGATAACATTAATAAGGATGATGATGATGATTCCTAGACCAACTCTATTGATCTTGAGATCATTGATTATTGTACCTATTGGAATTAGTGAGGCGCCATCAAAATGAATCTTCCAACAAGACACAACTTGTTCTACCAAGAGGATAACCTTATATGGGAAACAAACATCCAAAGGCATTTCCTTGTGGCCCAGATGTGGAGCTAGAGAGTCTGTTAGAACATGATCCTTGATGTACATATGTGGAATAAACATTATATAAAACTACTGAATAATAACTACTCAGAATTCTAGCAGGTATTTCTACATTATTTGTTTTAGTATATACTTTATTATATCCACATGGTATACTGGATGTATCTCATGGTCTCATTGGTAATGTCAAAAATTCTTCATTGGAAAAACAAGCGTGAGAAATCCCTTCTTAATAGGAGTGTATATGGACTCTGTGTTGAGGAGCATGTGACTGAGATAGTATAAACTATTCTCTATTCCTTCTTTGTTCCATTGAGTGAACATGGTGATGAGGGATCATTCTAGAGAGGTCACATAGTGGAATAGATGCTTCCTTGAGATGAGTGGCATCAGAACTGGAGGTTGCAGTAGATATTTCTAGATTTCCTCAAAGGTATTTTGTAACTCTTCATCCCACTAGTAGATGAAATCTTTTTTCATGATCCTAGAAAAGGATTTACACTTGTCGTCTATATTTTTGATGAAATGGTGTATGTGGGATAAGTTTCCATGGGGGCCTCTAATATCCAAATGGTTTATCGAAGGTGACATCAGGATGATTTCCCCAATATTATCACAGTTAACCTCAATGCCTCTATATTTTACAAGGAAAATGAGAAACCTTCTATATGTAACCCCAAAATAACATTATAAGGGGTGTGTCTTCAAATGCTAGGAATGGATAAAGCTATACAATTTCTCATGATCTCAAAGATGGTCTTGATGTTGGGGGATTTTTACTACCAAATTATCATTGTATCATTCCAAAAGCATTATATGTATTGGTTTGAATATGTGTTCAATGACACACTAATAAGTGTCTCTGGTATTCTTTAGATGGAAGGGAATCACATGATAGAATAAAGTTACTTGTGGCACTATAATGGTGGTAGAATCATTTTCTTCTAGAGCTATCTATGTCTGGTTGTAAACAAAGTACACATCCATGAAATAGAGATCCTAGAACCCATCTATTGAATCGATCAAAAACTCTGTCACCAGAAGGGGAAAATATTCCATTGTAAATTGGTTGTTAAGAACCTTTAATTTGATACACACATTGATATTCACATTATTATTCTTGACTAGGATGATATTTTCTAGACACATGGGGTATTGAACTACCTTGAAGAAGTTGGATTTGATGTTCTTATCAACCATGGCCTTTACCATGACACAATGGGATGAGTGTATCTTCATGTGAGGCTACATAAACCTATGATAGGTTATGAGGAGATCAAGATGGTGGATGGTGGCCTGAGGGTATAGTGTTGTCATCTCAGTATAGCTCTAGGAAGAAACATCATTGTTCTACCTTAATAAATCCACATACTACTATTTCTCAACTATAGGTGTGGCTGCACTGATCAACATTTGACTTTGACATGCCTTGGTACCAAGATTCACCTAAACCAGGTCATTAACGGTGGTTGATATGGATTCCAAATATGTTGGCGGTGCGTCTTTTATATGTTATTAATAATTTGAGGATGATAGATTATTGGGAAGAGGTGATTCTGCAACGCAATATAATTCTATAGGAACACTGGTTTTATTTTGGGCGGTGGCAGAATCTTCTTCAGTAGACTCCTACACTACTAAAATAATGGAATAAAATGCTATCAGACTGATTCCATTATGACTTCAACCATAGGGTCCATGGTTGATGTCAAATAAATTATGATAGGTTGTCTTTTGATGGTTCAACCCATCTTAGAAGAACAAGTGGGTTTGATGTAGAGTTGTTTCCATGGGGAGAACATCTCAATACCATGTAAGAGTAGGGTGGTTTTGGTATTACCCTATACAGACCGATGTAAGAATATAATTTAATATTTTGATATTCTTTTTATCAGGTAATTTAGCACCCTTTACTGTTAAAAATGACATATTAGTTCCCCAAGTCTTCTGTCAGATCCTTTAACATGTGAATCAGGATAAAAAGGAGTTATACAAATCTATCCACGGGTGTACTGTGATGGAGGTGTGATCGACATCAAATGTCTCTACATGGTTTTCCTTACAATAGTAATAAGACATATCTATATTTTGTCCTTCACTAGAAGAAAAGGGAGAAACATCACCTACAATATTCCCACTCGACCATTGAGGGAGTACTTGAGGCACTGGTGATATGAGGATGGAACTGCTGCATTCAAGTAGAGCCAGAGCCAACCCATCAATACAATGTAAATATATTCCTATGAGACAACCATGCATTTATTTTCTACCACCAAACTATATAATGGGGACATTAGATAGATCCTTCCACATAGTCTTTGTTTGGTCCTTCCATAACCTTGAATCTTCATGTCAGAGGGGTTAATGTCTACTTCAGTGAGTCTCAGCCAGATGAGCATCTAGGTAGGGATGATATTAATCCTATAACCTATATTTATTAGACATCGATGAAAATACACACCATTTAACTAGAAGATTATGTATAGTGGGTAGATATGCCACTGAATAAGAGAATATTCATCTTCTCTGGAGAATGAAATTATGTCCTGGAATTATAATTTCTCAATCTCTTTGGCCTAGAAAGTATTAGTTTTTGCAACATATGTTTCAAACTAGAGGCGGATTTTAAAAGATTAGACAATGTATTATTGCATATATTATAATAGATATAGATTCATAGGGATCAATATCTTGGAAAGAATATTGGTGAGGTACTTCAACACGGCATACTTCCTTGTTAGGTGCACATTGTATCCCATAGGTGGTCACTTGGCGTATGGATTCATTATGGTCACTGATGACTAAACTATAAAATTCGAGATAATGTAGGAAAAATAATTATTCTCATCAAAGAATCTATCAATAACAACCACTTTCTAACTATCGGCTAACTAAGGCCTTAATGGACACAATTTATCACATTGTGACTATGGTTGTCCTTCTTGATCAAATGAGCTTGACCAATGGTGGTAGTGAGTCTTCCAGACCGGGATAGAAGGACTATTTCTACTGATCTCTATGAAGTTTCTACTACCAAGTCTCCTTGGAATTCATGTAATGTCTTAAATCATTGGTCTGAGCATTCTGGATGATTATCATTCCCATTATTCTAATTCGATGTAGTCGACCAGGGACATTGGGAGGTATTTACTAATACTTCTAACCAGCGGGAATCATTTAAGGATTCCCTAATTTGATGGTATTTATATAATCTTTCTCTTAATCATAATAAAATAAGTCCTTCAACACTATGCAGACTTTGGGTGTAATTCTTATCTTCGGAGGAATGAAGTTTCTAAGCATACGGGATGACTTCGGCATTAGTGGGGAAAGTTTCATTAACTTATGTCATCCAAACCTTCTATTATGAGATGTGGAAGGCTGAAAAGTGGATACAAAATCAGCTTTAGGAGAAGCCGTAATGACTTAAGGAGGTTTGGGCTGAGCCAAACGGGCATGGATGACACTGTGAGTGTGAGAAACTGATCTGTGGTCCAACCAATCATCATACTTCTGAGTCCTTTCACTAAAGACTTGATGTCACTCAAAAAAACCTTCACTATCAATATCGATCATGGATGAGATTTGTGCCACCTACACCAAGACTTCACCCATACTAACCACACCATTATCCACCTAATCCTAGAGCCAATTCGTTAACACATAATTATTTGATGGTATGTAGAAGGATCATGTGGTAAGAATAGTGTTTGGAATGGTTTGTGAGACCAACCTCATAGATATTTATACCTTATGACATCTTCATCATCCCTTTTTCAATTAAACATCAGAAATAACAGAGAACCTTGTCCATTGGAAAGGAATAGGTCCAGTTTCTCTTATCTAGAAAGGGAACTCTATGATCCTAGATCGAATAGGGGTCAAAGGTGGGCGAGGTTCCAGAACAACAATCTCTTTCCTAGGTGGTTGTGCCTCATGATGCGGTAACTACTAGTTATATGTTTTATGAGATAGATAATTTTTAGGTAATTGTCCTTGATGAGGCCATACATTGAAAAGATCTATAGAAAACAACTATATAAACTATGGGGGCCTTCCTGCACCGCAACGTCAGTCCCTCTCTTTATGTCTCTTCTTACTAGAGATGGAAGAGGCAAGGGTCATTACTCATTAGTTTACCAAAAGGATTCCTCTAATAATTGATCCTTATTAGAAAGAAAATTATATCCACCAAGTAAATTCATAGTGATGGGTTTTGGAACCAATTCAATATTTAAATTATAACACACATCATCAACAGATTCTCTTGAGTCAGAAACATTTCGAGAAAATAAATTAGGCATTTTCACCTCGAGATGAAGTCTATGATGCAATCATCTTTCTTTTTATGAACTTCATGAGGTTGGGAATACTTTTCATGAATGTAGTGGAGCATAACTAGTAGAGAAACTTCCCATGAATGCCTTCCCAGTTGGTGATGCACCCAATGGGTAACTGGAAATACCAGATGAATACAGGCCTACCCTATATCTGAATGAATCATTATATGTTGACTTCTTCCTACTATTATGGGTTTCCCAACATGGGTAGGCACATGGATATAAAGTAGTCCACATTCCATCTCATTGAAGGGGATAAAAGTTGGATTCTGGAAATTTGGGGGTGCTTTCATATCAACAACCCATTCTAGGGATGGCTTTCCATTAGCTGGAATTCCACCTCTTGTCATTATAATGATACAAGCCAACCATCATGAGTATCTTGTAGATCATCTTGATAGGGATACGTATCAAGGTGAATATTCTTAACCACTAGTGCATGGATAGGCTCATCAACACGGTAGGCAGGCTCAGCGGCTTGCATAGCGACCTCTATAGTAGTTTGTGGAGCTGGTTGATCTAGGTCCTGATAGAGATTTTCATGAAGATTAGTTGGATTCAACAATTCAAATCATGGTAACTTTTCGTAAGTTCCAGATTCTAATCTATTTAGTTTTGTTTGATCAACATTCTCGACTAGGGGTAACTGGATGAGGATGACCTGTTACTATCTTTGCTACCCTGGTAGAGGAGGAACACATTCATGCTGAGTATCACCATAATCTGGATGTAGCTAAGTGAGGATCTCATCGATGATCTGATGCTGATATGAAATCCTCTATAAAAAATAAATTATTGAAAGATCATCCTCTATATCCTATTCGATATCTTTAATATCTATGGGTTTGAGCTGTCCCTTACCCTTATTGAGATTTCGATTGATGGGGAATAATGAAAATGATCTTCTTAGCTGAGGGCCTACCTTTTTATGGTGAGTGATGATACATATGTGAGGGTCCACATGAAATTTTGATACCCATGTAGGATGTATATCTCTGTAAGATCATTCATTGATTTCCCTGTCATTGGGCATTGTGAGCTCATCCATGTTCACTATGGCGACACCTGCCATGTCCACAATGTCCATGGGAAAATCCGGATTCTGCTTAATAGGAATGGTGTAGATATAGTTTTAATATCCCCAAACATAGGTATACATGTTTATAGATTATTATTCAATGATTCTACAAAGCACTGTTATGATCTGAATGCATCTACATTGAATGGTCTAATGTTAACTGGGTGGTGTAGGATACTGCACCACTAGGAGTGTTGCTAACTAAACCATGCAGGATTGCTAGCCAATATCATAAAAGACCACTCAACTCTACAGGTTGAACAATTGATGGACAAAGAGGTGAAAATTCATCACTCATATGGTCTGACAAAAGCCCCTGACCTCGTCCCGAGTGAGGGACACTGAAATTTCAAAGTCAGGAACTACATTCAGCTAGAAAACATTATACAGTTGGGAAGAGGATATGGAATCCCACAAGATTCCCTATTCATTAGTGGGACCTGGATGTTGAATTACCTAGTCTCTAACCATCATTTCTTAAAAATGTAGAAATGTAACAGATGTGAACTACTACAGTTGTGGACTAGCTAGTGGAGGGACTGCTACATGAACTGACAGATCGCTGAACATTGGGATGTCTCTAGGTGTTAGTGTTCACCACATCATTGCATCTTGTTAGACATTTTTACAACCACTTACGCGTGTTCGAGGGTAGATGTGTTCATCTATAGGACCACTAGGTTCACATGGTCATTCATTTCCTAAAAATATTTTTCATGATTTCTTAAAGAGGTAGAGAATGGGGATGCTGTTGTTAAAGATGACTTCTCTGCAAAACCCTAGAAGGGAGCGATTTCTACATCCTCATGCATATACCTTTGATAGGATTCATGGATATTGTGGAATTAACCTTTTAGGATGAATAATATCACCCACTAGACTCCTTCCACAGACTCTGATATATAATAATTGGGGGGAGGCTCCATCATCGTGTCAAACTCAACTTCGGAATATGAAAAGAAAATGAGATTCAATGTGACCTTGTGCTTTCTGGAGTTATTATTTTTGTGATGACAGTTCTCCATAATACCATAGGATTCTTCTTCAATGTAGGAAACTTCTTCTTCAGGGGGAGGACCTCTATTTTGTGGGTTTATTTCGTAGGGAGGACCTACACTTTGATATTTTTCTATACAGGGAGGACCTCCATACCGCTTGTTATTAGAGTAGGGAAGAACTCTACTCTAGATGGTAATTAATTAGGTATTACCTATGCTTTTTTCATTGGGAATATGGGAAGGACCTCCCTTTTGGGCAGTACAATTATGGGGAGGACCTCTATACGAGTTTCTCGTTATGTGAGGAGGACCTTAGTGGGAGTGGGTAGGACCTACACTCTAGTCGGATGTGGCATGATGAGGGCCTCAATGTTAACTATTGATGGGGGAATGAGGAGGAACTTTACATTGTTTATTAATGATGTGGGAAGGACCTACACTTTGATTGAGTCTAGTGCTGGGAGGACCTCATTTTTATTTGGGGATAATGTGAGGAGGACCTTCACATCACTGGTCAGAGACACAGGGAGGACCTCCATATCCGAAACCATAAGCATGAGGAGAGCATTCATATTGTGCACCCAAAAAATATAGGAGGGAATCTTATTTTGATGATACTGGGAATTTGCGGAGGCCATCCATGTTGAGTGTGAGTGAAAAGAGGACATCCACTATGACTAGTAACTACAAGGGTAGGGCCTCAATATTGAGTTGCATCGTCATAGACTAGCCCATAATGGGTGCTGGAGATGCCAATAGATGACATAGTCGACCTAACATACCTATGTTGAATATATGGGCTTGATCCCAAATGGTAATTGAGGATTCCTTTCTATGTAGTAGTGGGGACTTGGTGGAATTCACCAATAGTGGCATGGGCCACTATAGATGTGGAAGAAAACACCCCCTGATAGACATCCTTATAAGATTGGGCCCAACATTGGTGTCAGGTGAGTCGCACTTGGGAAAAAAGTGTATGGGAATTATCCACCTATTACTCATTATGGAAGACCGATCATTGGTTATGTTGATGTGATAGAGGGGGATCTATCCTATGTCACAACATGACCCTTGTCGGGGATCAAGCTGCAACTTCCCCATCCCCTCTTCCATAGGCCAGTGGCTGACGACTAGTGTTGAAGACACAACAAACTAGGGGAAGCATTTTCCTAAGAACCTGTACACACAAACTCGTGCATCAATCCCAATGAAAACTGTGCAGATGGAAAAGGAAACAATGTATAACCCTACTATATATAATCCTAAAACAAGCATCAACCTCAAAAGAGTACAAGTACAGGATGTAAAAAAGAAAGGTAAAGTGGAAAAGTACATGCCCAAATAGAAAAGTGCCACAACCTAGCAATAGGAGAGAAAATGAAAATAGATGGGAGGGTCCCACTATTTAGTCCCATGTGAGTACCACCACACATTGTCCGGAATCCCGTATCCCAAATCTCCTATGAATTCATGATTAGACTATACATCATCTGCAAGGGAACAATAGGTCCGGGAAAATCCCAATAAGTGGTGATCATAAAGATACTCAATAGGATTCCACAAAGGCTCAAGGGAGATGAAAGATAGGTATTGATGAGGAGAGTTGTCAGTTATATGATAGAAGAAGGAAACAAATGTAGAGATAGAATAAGTTACAGTAAAAGAAGTGCAGTAAAAAAGTGAAACTCAACCTAATAAAGTGGTGATGTACTATCATCCAAACATAATGAGACATAAACAGTGGGAATATGACTGTAATGTCAAGTCTTCTCTACTTATATTAGGATAGTACACTCGTCTAACCAAGACAGGCTAGACACGGGAATCTTGTGGCATACCCTTCGTGCCTTCGCCTCTCTTGGAAGGTGAGTAACCAAAACCCAAGGAGTTGGTAATTGAAATAGAATATATATATATATATATATATATGATCATTCAAAGAAACTCAAACTTGCGAGTAAGGGGATATCCATCTCACAAAATTGTCCCAATAAAAGTGAGTAACCAACATTTCCAAAAGAAACCACAAATGCCGAGCACCCCACATGTCTGCTCTGAATTGAAAGTAAAAGGGAATCAAACATTGTACCTTGATACTATCCACTTTGAGTGGGTATGTCTCACCAGAATGGTTTTAGGTTGCATCATAAGGATGTGTCTTGGATGTAAAAGAATCCATATTTTTTGAGTGTCCAATTTCACATAAATGAATGTCTCATCATTATGACGCCATGTTGAGAATTCATGTCATGGTTGAGGTCCCATACCCAGCCTGCCTGGATGGTGCCACTCTAGTGTCGTCGAGGACCCATGCATGGCTTGATTGGAGGGTTCCACTCTAGTTTCATCGAGGACCAATGCCCATCCTGACTGGAGGATTTCAATCTAGTTTCTTTGAGGACCCATGGCCATCCTGGCTGGAGGGTTCCACTCTAATGTCATCAAGGAACACTAGCCATCATTATTGGATTCTACCTCTAGGAAGAATGATGAGGAACACCGCTATAATCATAGGGTGTCACCTCAAATAAGCATCACACCAGGAACACTGATCATCGCCTCAGATAGGCATCGAACTCAGAGCATCTCTCATCCCAACTCAAAATCCAGTATAGAGGGAACTATCACATTCAAAATAGAAAAAAAACTCATGATATGCTACTCACATTCCAAAAGATGAGTCCATCATAAGAATATACGATAGGTGGATGATTTATAGAGTAGTACAAGACGTGTGTGGGGACCATATGATGTGTAACCCACCTCATCACACGACCATGTACCTAGTCGTAATCAGGTACTATACAATGAACTCGTACCCACAAGGTGTGATAGTGTACTCCCAGAGTACATGGACCCATTAGTCAAAAGTCTGATGAGAACATGATTCCCATTGTTTATTTGGAGGGCCCAAAGTGTAATTACACTGGCACACCTCCTCAAATATCTCAAGAACATTTGACAGTATCTCTTCATACATCTTTCCACTCTCATAAGATTCAAGGTTGACCCAAACTGTGGGTTCTCGTAAAACACATAAAAATGATATTCCACTAATATTCCATTCATTTTTCAAAATTTAATGAGATCACAAACAAGGATATGTATGTTTTGTGAAAAAACAGTCAAGATCAACCAATCATTTGACCCAAACAGACAACGGGTGCACAAGTCGTAAGTTGGCGCATTGTGCTTGAAAGGTGACTAATGGGGCCAATTAATCAATATAAAAACAAGTTATATTGGCCTTTTTGTTTCATTATGATCAAATAAATACATGGGTTTTACTACTTGATTATCCAAAACAGATACCCGGTAAACAAATTCATATTAACGAAAAATGTGGGAACTAGACCCCATGGGGCCGGATCCTCAATTGTAGTTTGAATGCCCAAATGTAGTCTCAAAAAGGAATTACTACAATCTTGTTTCACAATTCCCATGAGTTCCCATTAATAATACTTTAGATTTAGGGGAAACATCTTACAGGAGTCTCTATGAATAGTAATAATTAAATTATTATTAATAAAATGAGCATTTTGTACTACCGCCTTTAGGCTGGAAATTAAAATTCCCACAACCATAGAATTTTTTTTCAAGACTCTTGGATTTTGTTTTCATAGATGACATGCAAATTAGTAGCCCACATTAGAATATACATGCATTTAAAGAGCTCAGCTCCGAAAGAGGTTGGACAAGCCCAACCTGCACTCCACTACCCGGTCCGTTGGCCTACTCCCGGACAACATGACCCTCCTGAAAACACCAAACAAACCTCATGTCCTTTCCTCCCCCTCTTCTCTACATCAATTTGTGACCCATGTGACTTGGTTAATTTCCGGTTGATGATTCCTTGTCCCCCACCTGTCTTCCCTAGCGGCCTACCATTTTCCAAGGTCGTGGCTCGCTAGAGCCCACTCCACTCTGGCATCCTCTGATCTCATAGATCTAGTGACCAAGCCATCTATCCACTATCCTCTCTCATCCTCATCGATTATTTGAATTCTGTAATCCTAGTACCCTACTATCCTCTACATACGGCACCCAACTGGCCGGGTTTTTCACGTGTCGCAACCTTGTGCCACCAACTTGGGCCACCTCTAGTTGTTCTACTCTGGTGGCCCCTTCATAGGGCCTCCAAGACATCACCAAGGGTATAAAAAATATTTTGGAACCGTTATTGGAAGCCTTGATATGATATCACCACAACTCCATCCTCTGATCGATGATCTATTGATGTTTTAACGTGTTGAATAAAATTAAGATGAATGCCCCGAAGAATGACAAATAACACAGATGAAACCAAAGTATTTATTGCATGGATTGATGTACATGTTCCTACGGGCATCAAAGATGATAATTATATTGAATAATTAAATGTTAAATGAAGGATATTTAATTAAAAACATTAATGGGAGTGAAAAATTAGAAGAAATATTACTTCGTTGGATCCATTCATCATTGACAAAGTGTCTGTTGTGATCCTACATTGATCCTTTGAAGTTATGGCAGAGATCGCACCTCTATCTAGAGAATAACGAGGAAGAACACCAATTTGAGATAGGGATAGAGGTAGATAGATATTTTAGAGAGAGGGAGAGAGATAATTAGGGATATCCCTAATTCTATATCCCAAAATATCTATTTATAAGATCCCCACATGGTGTGCATTCTGAAATTCCCACACCCCTCTTTTTATGTCACACATAGAAAAAAAACCCAATTCCGAACTCAAATATGGTCTTTTATTTCCAATATTAGGCACCGTTTTCGTGTTACTGGGTTTAGAATTCGATATAAAATAATTAATTTTAATTATTTTAATTACCCTTTTCCCCTAGGGTGGCGTTTTTTATAGAAGTTTTAAACCGATAAATGTTATTCCCTGCATAGGAAAAATCCATGTTCCAAACCCAACAATGGCCTCATATTTTTGATATGAGCTACAATTTAATAGATATCCCATTTATGACACATTCATAGTATAAAAAACACTTAATATTTTTTGTTTAATTTATATCGGTCAAACCAAGCCTCAGAATTTCACATTGTCTCAATACCTAGATTTGGAAATATATATATAAATATTACATGTATTACAAGGAAAAATATGGGACTCTACATAATTCTCACATTCAATATTTTTGGCCCCAAAAAGAAAAACTATGGAAAACAACTCAGAAGACATAGCTCAATGTTGTCTCTCTTACACCCAAGAAAAACTGCACATTTCCATACTGCCCCATCACAAGAACCAAAGGAATGGTTCGTCGTCTTAAGGTTTTCTCATGCCAATGACATGCGTTGGAACATGCTGACTTATCCTTATCTATGAAATGTGAAAGGCATCGTGCACCCACTCTAGCTATTGGGGGTAGGGTAACGTGTTAGGAAACCATTCCATCTCTTTTTTGTATTTCAAAAGGCTTGAAAAAAATATAGGGTAGTTTTCATTCACGGTCGAACCTCTACATCTACGTTGAAATTGGAATCACCATTTTTCCTTGAAATATGGTATCATGATTCCCTCCTTCAAAATATCCGTATGGTGATAAACGCAAGGATATATTTTTGCAAATTATTTCATAGATGATGAATCACAACAAGGGCTCTCTTACACACTCGAGAAGTGAAGGAGTCAACACCATCAAATAATGAAAAAATATACCCTCTTTCATAACCAAGGACATCTGTGGGGAAGCTAAATGACCTCAAACCTCCTGCACTAGATAGTGAGTTTCGTCATTCTATTCATGGGGTCTCCATCAACTCAGCATGTACTTGATAACTATTGTATCAAGACATGATGTTGATAATGAAAGGTACCAACCAACATGGAAGGTTAGTAAACTCATACAACCTCAAGAGGGTAGACACAGAAAGCATTTGGCATACCCCTCATTTATTTTCCTCACTTGGATGGAGAGTAATCCTAAAAATAGGAACTCTACAAAACTCACTGGTGAAATCAAATGCAAAAGGATTTCAAGCATTAAAACTCCACTAGAAATTACATGTCTTTCTCCGACACTCCACTGCATAACCTCACCCGTAACACAAAAGTCCGAGGGAATCTTACAACACACATTATTACTATAATATTTGGGTAGGAATGACTCACCCACACATTTTTTTTTCTTGCATCACAAAAATGTGTCTCAGTGGGGGAATGACCCCTATGACTTGTGCATTTGTAGCTATGTTGAACAATACAGACATAGGGTTACATTAATACCACGTGTCATGCTGATAAAACCTCAAGAAATGAGAAGGAAAAAATAGTACATTAAAAAGTGTCCAACAAGTTATACTACAAAATTAGAAAATAAATAAGGTATAACTCTTATCATCTTGTGCTCTATAGGATCATAGACATCCAATGCTTGCAGTTATACATAAACCTAGCTGCCAACTTCTTGAGCCTGACGTGGGTTGCCTAGTGGTTGTAGAAATACCTCACAACATCGTACCCCACTTCCAACTACTGTTTCTCCTAGGCCAGCACCACCTCCTAGAGGACCACCACGATCATGGTGCAACCTCTGCTGTAGAGGGACACCTACTTTTATCTTGGTGTTCTCCGCACGTCTTGTTGGGAAATCTTGTGCCAAGTAACCTTTCCCATCACAAGAATATCATTAAACTTCCCTAGGATGTCCACATGCTCTATCCTACCTCAGTCCCATATGACCGCATTCCTAAATCCAATTATGGGGAGGACTCATGCATCTAGATCTTGTCGACTGAAGACTCATTGCTGCTGATGACATATCATCTGTATTTGCGATCACTACAATAACCAGCAATATGGAATCCCTGGTACAGATGTTTTTCTATCAGCAGTGCCTTCTCTAGCAACCCAACATAGGTGAAGATGTGAAAGAGGAGAATTATAGAACAAATATCTCTACGGAGTCCCTGATAAAACATTAGTACACGGAAGTAGCTATTATAGATCATGTCTAGGGAGTGGCATGCTAGGTATGTGAAAGTAGTCATGTACACAGTCACCATCATCCATCCCTACTACAACTGGAAAAGATCATGAAGTCAAATGAAGTGAAAGAAAGTGGGGTTTAACTCCACATTAAATAGTTACTGGAAGTCATCCCATGATAGTGATGACTCATTATATATATATGTAACCAAGATTTACTAACATCCAGCTACTCTGTGGAAAAATGATGGCTGTCAAATCCATCATCTGATCTGTCGTTGTTCATGCAAGCCGAAAGTGGTGGAACCCACACTTGGACAAAACCTCTACTGCCTAAAGTTCTAGATCACCAGAAAACCACATCGATATCTATCATTGGAACTTGATATGTTCTCTTATCCCATGCACGTCCTCAACCCACTCTTCTAGGGTAGTCTACGTCTAAATAGGTGGGGGTGCTACTACCTACCTACCCGGAGAAAGGGACTCGCATGATGGGTCCTGATCTGAGGCCTCGTCTCTCATAGCTTTGTCATCACAAATTAGAGATAGTATCCTGACTGGCTGTAATTACAGAGACATATGGAATTTTATCAAGGAGTACTGTGATCAGATGAGCATATATATATTCCAATAATGACGGGGAGCTGACTGAAGAAGTAAAGTCATGGAATCAATCCTATATGATGTATTTCCCATTTTTTCCTACAACAAGTGTCTAAGGGTGATGAGTCGATAAGGGAGTAATCAAGGTCAGGGTGAATGGATACGTCAGCCGCACGTACCATCACCAGACTCCCCAGTCTAAGAGCCGCTCTCGAGACACATCAAAATTGTTTCCCTATCCAAAACAAAACCTTTTTAGGGAAATGTCCAAACAATGTCCCAAGGGTTGAACTGCCTCTGATAGAACTTTTTCATGACCTAAAACATGTTGGGGCTTGAGCCGCCACTACCCCAAGCCAGACTCCATAATCTAAGTGCATACAACTAGTGTCGAAGGAACGAAAAACTAGGGGGGCATTTTCCTCAGAACTTGTACACACACACTCATACAACTCAATGGGAACTGTGTAGAGGGAAAAGGAAACAAGACACAACACAGCTATATATAAACCAGAAACATGCATCGACCTATAAATAGTACAAATACAGAATGTAAACTAAAATTTAGTGGGGAAAATTACATGCCCAATAGGAAAAGTGACACAACCTAACAATAGGTGAAAACCTAAAACAACTGGCAGAGTCCCACTCCAGAATCCCAAGCTATGAACACCACTTGTGGTCCAGAATCCTATATACCTATGCTCCTCAGAATTCATGATCAACATATACATACCAACTGTGGTAAAATCCCAAGTATGGGTGATTATAAATATTCTCAGTAGGATGCCATGAATTATCATGGGAGGAGAAAGAGAGTTACTAAAGAGGGGATAAGTATTTCATATGATAGAAGAAGGTGACAACAGTATAGAGAGAACATGGTACAGTAAAATTGGTGTAGTAATGGAGTGTACCTCAAACCAAAAAAGGAGTTAAGTATGCTCATACAAACATAAAGAGAATGAAATGGTGAAAATATTCACTTCTCATCGAGTATTCACTACCTATATAAGGAGAGTAGATTCATCCAACCATGAGAAACTTGAAACAGAAATCACGTTGAATGTCCCTCGTGTCTTCACCTCCCCAAAAATAATAATAACCAAAACCAAAGGAGGGGATGATATAAATAGAATATATATATGATCAGTAAAAAAACCAATATGATGGAGTAATAGGATCTCCATCTCAAAAAAGTATCCCAGGAAATGTGAGTAGACTACAATTCCATAAGTAACCACCAATGCCTAGAATCCCACACGTCTTCTCTGAAAAGCATGGAAAAATGACCTAATCACCTCACCTTGATGCTATTATCTTTGGTAAGGTGTGTCTCACCCGTAAGTGTTTATGTCACATCACAAGGATGTGTATTGGTGGAAAATTGGTCCTCTTTTTTGAGAGTCCAAATTCATGTTAACTAATGTCACTTCATCATGCATCATATTCAGGATTTCATCTCAAGTTTGAGGTCCCATAACCAGCGTAGCTGGAGGGTTAGAATCTAGTGTTGTCGAGGACCAATGCATAACAAGGCTAGAGGGTTCCACTCTAGTGTCGTCGAGGACCCATGCCCAGCCCGACTGGAGGTTTCCACCCTAGTGTTTTTGAGGACCCATTCCCTGCCTAGAAAGAGGGTTCCACTGTAGTTTCATTAATGACCACTGGCCATCCCTGTTGGATGGTAACTCTCATAAGAATGGTGAGGATCATTGTTTTAGTCATCATGTGTAACCTCATGTAGGCATCACACCCGAAACATAAAGCATCGCCTAAGACAAGAATTTCACTTAGAAAATATCTCATCACATCTGAAAATCCATTGCGTAGGGAACCATCACTTTTTATGTGAAAAAACAATCCGAATAGGCTAATCACATGCCCAAATCTGAGTCCAATAAAAGGATATATGAGAGGTATAGTATTTGTAGATTATTACATGGTGCGTATGTGGTCTACATGATGTCGACGCTGCCTCATCTCTTGATCATGTATGTAGCCATAATCAGGTACTTAACTATGAACTAGTACCGACAAGGCATGCCAGTGTACTACCAGAGTACATGGAACCTCTATCCAAAAGTTTGAAGTGTGCATGATGTTCATCACTAATCTAGAGGGACAAAAACATAATAACACTGGTACACCTCCTCAAATAGCCCCAGAACATTAGACCACATCTCTTTATAAATCTTCTCTACTCTAATAAGAGTGGAGTTTGACCCAAACTGCTAGTTCTATTTAAACACAGAAAAATGATCTTTAACTAATATTCCATTCATGTTTCCACATTTAATGAGATCATGAAAAGTCTCTATATATTTAAATAGATCACACCGTTGTGATCCTTGTGAAAAACAATATGCAATATCGACTAGTTATTCATTCCAAGAGACATAGGGTAGAAAAGTCATAAGTTGGATAATTGATCCCAAACGACAAAACATAATCCCCACTCCTAAGTCTCGAAATAATTAATATTGATTTATCCATTGTTCTCCTCTTGAAATAACCCACGGTTTTGACTACTTTATCATCCAAAACTGATGCACAGTGGAAAAGATGAATTCACCTAAAAATGTGTTAACCGACCCCTGTGGGGCCACAAATTGACTATAGTTTGGAATCCTGAAATTTGTCTAAAAACGTCCACCTAAACTCCATGGTCCTAGAACCTCTGACGGTGTGTCAATCAGACTTCGGATGTAGGGGCTATGCCTAAAAGGAGGTAATGTGAATACTTATAATTTAATTATTATTATTAAATTGAGCATCATTCACCACCCAGCTTTAAAGATGACATTAAAATTCCCAAAAACATCAAAAATTATCTTCCTCGACTCAAGGATTGTGTTGCGATAGATGAAATGAAAATTGTAGGGCTGCATCAAAAGATATGGGCATTTAAAGAGACCGAGCCTGAAATAGGCTGGCCTAGCCCGGTCTAGCCGGTTTTCCCTTCCTGGGACAGACCACATTGGCCGGCCTAGCCTATAGGCCTATGAACTGGTCTTGCAACACGACCTATTTTTTTCTACCTGTTCTTCTGGCCCGCTCCTGGCCAACATGACCCTCCAACCAGCACAAACCGACCCTCATGGCTGATCTTCCCCCTCTGGTCTACGTCAATGGGTGACCCTCTAGATATTCCATGTCTTTCTCCAACACTCCACAGCATAAACTCACCCGTAACACAAAAGTCAGAGGGAATCTTACAACACACATTATTACTATAATATTTGGGTAGGAATGACTCACCCTCACATTTTTTTTCTTGCATCACAAAAATGTGTCTCAGTGGGGGAATGACGCCTATTCCTTGTGCATTTGTAGCTACATTGAACAATACAGACACAGGGTTACATTAATGCCACATGCCATGCTGATAAAACCTCAAGAAATGAGAAGGAAAAAATAGTACATTAAAAAGTGTCCAACAAGTTATACTACAAAATTAGAAAATAAATAAGGTATACCTCTTATCATCTTGTGCTCTATAGGATCATAGACATGCAATGCTTGCAGTTATACATAAACCTAGCTGCCAACTTCTTGAGCCTGACGTGGGTTGCCTAGTGGTTGTAGAAATACCTCACAACATCGTACCCCACTTCCAACTACTGTTTCTCCTAGGCCAGCACCACCTCCTAGAGGACCACCACGATCATGGTGCAACCTCTGCTGTAGAGGGACACCTACTTTTTTCTTGGTGTTCTCCGCACGTCTTGTTGGGAAATCTTGTGCCAAGTAACCTTTCCCATCACAAGAATATCATTAAACTTCCCTAGGATGTCCACATGCTCTATCCTACCTCAGTCCCATATGACTGCATTCCTAAATCCAATTATGGGGAGGACTCATGCATCTAGATCTTGTCGACTGAAGACTCATTGCTTCTGATGACATATCATCTGTATTTGCGATCACTACAATAACCAGCAATATGGAATCCCTGGTACAGATGTTTTTCTATCAGCAGTGCCTTCTCTAGCAACCCAACATAGGTGAAGATGTGAAAGAGGAGAATTATAGAACAAATATCTCTACGGAGTCCCTGATAAAACATTAGTACACGGAAGTAGCTATTATAGATCATGTCTAGGGAGTGGCATGCTAGGTATGTGAAAGTAGTCATGTACACAGTCACCATCATCCATCCCTACTACAACTGGAAAAGATCATGAAGTCAAATGAAGTAAAAGAATGTGGGGTTTAACTCCACATGAAATAGTTACTGGAAGTCATCCCCTGATAGTGATGACTCATTATATATATATATGTAACCAAGATTTACTAACATCCAGCTGCTCTGTGGAAAAATGATGGCTGTCAAATCCATCATCTGATCTGTCGTTGTTCATGCAAGCCGAAAGTGGTGGAACCCATACTTGAACAAAACCTCTACTGCCTAAAGTTCTAGCTCACCAGAAAACCACACCGATATCTATCATTGGAACTTGATATGTTCTCTTATCCCATGCACGTCCTCAACCCACTCTTCTAGGGTAGTCTACGTCTAAATAGGTGGGGGTGCTACTACCTACCTACCTGGAGAAAGTGACTCGCATGATGGGTCCTGATCTGAGGCCTCGTCTCTCATAGCTTTGTCATCACAAATTAGAGATAGTATCCTGACTGGCTATAATTATAGAGACATATGGAATGTTATCAAGGAGTACCGTGATCAGATGAGCATATATATATATATTCCAATAATGACGGGGAGCTGACTGAAGACGTAAAGTCATGGAATCAATCCTATATGATGTATTTCCCATTTTTTCCTACAACAAGTGTCTAAGGGTGATGAGTCGATAAGGGAGTAATCAAGGTCAGGGTGAATGGATACATCAGCCGCACATACCATTACCAGACTCCCTAGTCTAAGAGCCGCTCTCGAGACACATAAAAATTGTTCCCCTATCCAAAACAAAACCTTTTTAGGGAAATGTCCAAACAATGTCCCAAGGGTTGAACTGCCTCTGATAGAACTTTTTCATGACCTAAAACATGTTGGGGCTTGAGCTGCCACTAACCCAAGCCAGACTCCATAATCTAAGTGTAGACAACTACTGTCGAAGGAACGAAAAACTAGGGGGGCATTTTCCTCAGAACTTGTACACACACACTCATCCAACTCAATGGGAACTGTGCAGAGGGAAAAGAAAACAAGACACAACACAGCTATATATAAACCACAAACATGCATCGACCTATAAATAGTACAAATACAGAATGTAAACTAAGATTTAGTGGGGAAAATTACATGCCCAATAGGAAAAGTGACACAACCTAACAATAGGTGAAAACCTAAAACAACTGGCAGAGTCCCACTCCAGAATCCCAAGCTATGAACACCACTTGTGGTCCAGAATCCTATATACCTACGCTCCTCAGAATTCATGATCAACATATACATACCAACTGTGGTAAAATCCCAAACATGGGTGATTATAAATATTCTCAGTAGGATTCCATGAATGATCATGGGAGGAGAAAGAGAGGTACTAAAGAGGGGATAAGTATTTCATATGATAGAAGAAGGTGACAACAGTATATAGAGAACATGGTATAGTAAAATTGGTGTAGTAATTGAGTGTAACTCAAACCAACAAAGGAGTTAAGTCTGATCATACAAACATAAAGAGAATAAAATGGTGGAAATATGCACTTCTCATCGAGTAATCACTACCAATATAAGGAGAGTAGATTCATCCAACCATGAGAAACTTGAAACAGAAATCACGTTGAATGTCCCTCGTGTCTTCACCTCCCCAAAACGAATAATAACCAAAACCAAAGGAGGGGATCATATAAATAGAATATATATATATGATCAGTAAAAAACCAATATGATGGAGTAATAGGATCTCCATCTCAAAAAAGTATCCCAGGAAATGTTAGTAGACTACAATTCCATAAGTAACCACCAATGCCTAGAATCCCACATGTCTTCTCTGAAAAGCATGGAAAAATGACCTAATCACCTCACCTTGATACTATTATCTTTGGGAAGGTGTGTCTCACCCATAAGGTTTTATGTAACATCACAAGGATGTGTATTGGTGGAAAATTGGTCCTCTTTTTTGAGAGTCCAAATTCATGTTAACTAATGTCTCTTCATCATGCATCATATTCAGGATTTCATCTCAAGTTTGAGGTCCCATAACCAGAGTAGCTGGAGGGTTAGAATCTAGTGTTGTCGAGGACCAATGCACAACAAGGCTGGAGGGTTCCACTCTAGTGTCGTCGAGGACCCATGCCCAGCCCGACTGGAGGTTTCCACCCTAGTGTTTTTGAGGACCCATTCCCTGCCTAGAAAGAGGGTTCCACTGTAGTTTCATTAATGACCACTGGCCATCCCTGTTGGATGGTAACTCTCATAAGAATGGTGAGGATCATTGTTTTAGTCATCATGTGTAACCTCGTGTAGGCATCACACCCGAAACATAAAGCATCGCCTTAGACAAGAATTTCACTTAGAAAATATCTCATCGCATCTGAAAATCCATTGCGTAGGGAACCATCACTTTTTATGTGAAAAAACAATCCGAATAGGCTAATCACATTCCAAAATCTGAGTCCAATAAAAAGATATATGAGAGGTAGAGTATTTGTAGAGTATTACATGGTGCGTATGTGGTCTACATGATGTCGACGCCGCCTCATCTCTTGATCATGTATGTAGCCATAATCAGGTACTTAACTATGAACTAGTACCGACAAGGCATGCCAGTGTACTAACAGAGTACATTGAACCTCTATCCAAAAGTTTTAAGTGTGCATTATGTTCATCACTAATCTAGAGGGACAAAAACATAATAACACTTGTACACCTCCTCAAATAGCCCCAGAACATTAGACCACATCTCTTTATAAATCTTCTCTACTCTAATAAGAGTGGAGTTTGACCCAAACTGCTAGTTCTCTTTAAACACAGAAAAATGATCTTTAACTAATATTCCATTCATGTTTCCACATTTAATGAGATCATGAAAAGTCTCTGTATATTCAAATAGATCACACCGTTGTGATCCTTGTGAAAAACAATATGCAATATCGACTAATTATTCATTCCAAGAGACATCGGGTAGAAAAGTCATAAGTTGGATAATTGATCCCAAACGACAAAACATAATCCCCACTCCTATGTCTCGAAATAATTAATATTGATTTATCCATTGTTCTCCTCTTGAAATAACACACGGTTTTGACTACTTTATCATCCAAAACTGATGCACAGTGGAAAAGATGAATTCACCTAAAAATGTGTGCACCGACCCCTGTGGGGCCACAAATTGACTATAGTTTGGAATCCTGAAATTTCTCTCAAAACGTCCAACTAAACTCCATGGTCCTAGAACCTCTGACAGTGTGTCAATCAGACTTCGGATGTAGTGGCTATGCCTAAAAGGAGGTAATGTGAATACTTATAATTTAATTATTATTATTAAATTGAGAATCATTCACCACCCATCTTTAAACATGACATTAAAATTCCCAAAAACATCAAAAATTATCTTCCTCGACTCAAGGATTGTGTTGCGATAGATGAAATGAAAATTGTAGGGCTGAATCAAAAGATATGGGCATTTAAAGAGACCGAGCCTGAAATAGGCTGGCCTAGCCCGGTCTAGCCGGTTCGCCCTACCTGGGACAGACCACATTGGTCGGCCTGGCCTATAGGCCTATGAACTGGTCTTGCAACACGACCTATTTTTTTCTACCTGTTCTTCTAGCCCGCTCCTGGCCAACATGACCCTCCAACCAGCACAAACCGACCCTCATGGCCGATCTTCCCCCTCTGGTCTACGTCAATGGGTGACCCTCTTGATGTGGTTCATTGCTAGTCCATGGTTCCAATGTCCCCTTCTTGTCCACCATTTATTCCTACCATTTTCCACCATCATGGCTCATTGTATCCCTCTCCGCTCTAGCCTCCATTGATCCTGCAGCTATCATGACCAAGCAGTCCACCCACTGAACTTGCTCATCCCTACAGATCCACCGACCTCCCCAACCCTGTCACCCCAACGACCTCTATCTACCAAACCCATAAAGCTATGGTCCACATGCTTTCGCCACCTTGGGCCATCACCAGCCACCACTGGCGGTTTTACTCTGGTGGATCCTTCCGAGGGACACCACGACCACTCCATGGGTCTGAAAATTATTTCAGACCTGATTTTGGAATCCTCAGGATGATATCTCCATAGCGGAAACATCGGATTAATGATCCTTTGATATTTTTTTGCATTGAATAAAATTATGAAGAACGCCTCGATGAATGATGAAGATCATGGATGATACACACGGATTTCCAACATGGATTGATGTTAATGTTCATGTAACCATCAACAATGATAATTAAAATTATGTAGGAAATGGGAGTAAAAGGATATTTAATTAAAAACATGAATTGGAACATAAAATTAGAATAAATCATAATTCGTTGTATTTGTTCATCATTGACGATGTGTTTGTTGTGATCCTTCTTCAATCATTCAATGTTTGGGTAGATATTGTTCATCGATCCAATGAAGAATGATAGTGAGAGAGAGAGGGGGGAGAGGATTTGTAGAGAGATAGAGAATTAGGGATAACCCTAATTATATTCCCCTAAACATCTATTTATAGAAGCCCCCCTCAGCGTGGAATCCAAAATTCCCATGCCCCTCTTTTTATGTTGAGTTTATGTAAAACATCCCATTCCAAACAAAACAGAAGTCTCAGATTTCTAATACGAGTCCTCGTTGGAATGTTATTGAGTTTTGCGTTCGAGATAAAATAATGAAGTTTAATTATTTTAATTACCATTTTACCCTTGGTATAATTTTTAATAGAATCCCCATTCCAAAAAACATTATTCCTTGCCAAGGGTAAACGCCATGTTCCAAACCCAATCATGGTCTTATATTTTAGATCCTAGAAATTATTTAATATATATCCCATTTCCGACTTGTGCATTGTTTAAAACACTTAATATTTTTTTATAATTTATTTCAATCACCTTGGCCCTTGGAATTGCATGTCATCTCATCAGCTTGCACTGGAAATATATATAGAAATATTCCATAGTCATACAAGGCAATAATAGGGTCTCCACATCCTAGGTGACTCCCATGTGGTGGTCATTGCCGGGGTGACCCGGGAATCCACTACCTCCTCAGTATAGGGGAGTGAGTTGA
Source organism: Viscum album (assembly GCA_963277665.1). Classification (NCBI taxonomy): domain Eukaryota; kingdom Viridiplantae; phylum Streptophyta; class Magnoliopsida; order Santalales; family Viscaceae; genus Viscum; species Viscum album. Next base: position 864,110,717 of record OY728134.1, on the reverse strand, counting down.
AAGATAACTCAGGGGAGAGGCACTGAATCATTTCATAATTAGACTTGGGATTAGGTGTAGAGACCCAAAGCTTGACGTACATGGACATTACATTACTTTTGCGGAATACTTGGTACATAACAAAAACACGCACACAAGGATCGTAATAGTTTAGTGTCTTTGGAAACTCGGAACGTAATCTTCTAATCGTGGTGAAAGATCTTAAATATCTCCCATAAAGATCTTACCTTTTTTTACCTAAAACCCTTCTTTATATCCTGGGGAAAAGAAAACATAAAAGGGTGAGCTCAAATACTCAGCAAGGGCAAATGAAGGAAATAAAAATCATATCATATCTTTTTGAAAATCATAACCTGCAAAAGAGATCATAATATCTTAACATGGAACAAATCATAGAAGTGAAAATGAGATCCCCATAATCATAACATGAAACTTGAAACTTTGTGGCATGCACACATAATCATGGAAAATCATTTCTTGTTAGTCATGACTCATTTCCAAGACTATCTTAGTGGATAAAGTCCCTTTCTGAACAGAGTCACCCTCGTTCTAGTCCTGTTTCACTACACCGGTATAACCTACCGTTCCAGCCATGTCTATCTCATGAGATATAAAATCTTTACCCAATGCATTGGAGGGAGATATAGGTCCCACCCATCTTATAATGAATACTTTCTTATGTGTGCCACATAATCATAAACCATACATCATAGCGTAACCCATGTAATAAAAATGGGATTCTTAAACAACATGACATCATAAAACAATTCATATAAGATAAAGGAATTCATAAAAATATTTCCATCACAACATAATCAATCCAATTTAATAATAGGGATAAAAACAGAACCCTTTTATTATCTTAGATGGAAAATAATTTTGATAAAATACTTGAACTCCATTCTTGAGGAAAATATCCCTTCTACTTCAAAAACATTTTTCCTTTCATAACATGTCATACGACTTTAAAATAAAAGAAGTTGATTAAAAATAAAATTGAAAACTTGTAAAGGAAGTTTCTTGGAAGTAATGTTTTAAAAATCCATTCATGCCGTATATGTTAAAAAAACATTCTTCGTACTTTTGTCGGAAAAGTCAAAAAATACCTCGTACGAAAAACGACAAAAGATAACTTTAATATCCTTTACTAAAAACTCACAGAAGGGTAAAATTGGATTTAAACAATTTTAGGTGGATGAAAATAATATTACATATTGAGGAAACATGGATGTGGATGATAAAATACACCCCAGTAAATTTCAAAGTATAAACAATCTCGAATAAAAATGAGATTGTGATATTTCCCTTACCTTAGGTCCGATTTGTTTTGTACATGTCCGAACTCCTGTATAATGGTTTAAATAATGTTGTTGACTTATTCCTGAATCATACATATTGATATGATATCATATATGGTTATATTCTTAGCTTCTTGTTAGTAATATTTCATTGTTACTTGTTACTCGGGTCCTTATTGCCTTTTGTTCTTATGCGTTTTTTTGCCGAATAAATTCTTATTATTATTTTAAGGTTATAGATACCTAATATCCAGAATGGTATTACTGTAACATATATCATATTTATTCATTCAATTCATTTATATAATTACTATGTAATGATGATCATGTAGAATGAGTCGCATCACATCGTGGAGACGGTATTCCGTACGTACGCACGAGTGATGATATCGTTCCTATGATCGTGGAATTGTATTTGAGTATATATATATTATTTAAGTATCAATATTACATTATAATAATCATAAATAGTTACTCATTACACCATTATACCCATCCTTGTAAGGGGATGGTGGAAAATAGATTACACCACAGCGTGGAGACGGTATTCCGTAAGTACACACACGCGGTGATTTAATTTTTCCGTAGGATGGATAGAAGATGAATTAGGGTTGTTTAATATTTATAATAACATATCATTATTTATGTAATACTGATGTTATTACTTTATAATGAAACAACTAAAGAAGAAGAAGTTGAAGAAGAAAGAAATTGAAAAGATCGGTAATGGATATTACCTCTTCTTTGGAACGCCTCTTTGAATCCCCCACTTAGGGAACTAAGATTGGTCTTTGAAGAAGACCAGGACCTCTAGGATTATTCTAGGGAAGTGTATAGGAGGAAATTTCAGGGGTTTTCCGAGCTTGAGTGCTCAAATTGGTGTGAGGAGGAGGGGGAGGAGGTGCCCTTTTATAAGGGAGGAGAGGGGCACCTTAGGAATATCTCAAAATATTATTTTATATTAAAGTCAAAATCGGTTTATAATGGTTCTAAAGGGTCTTATTTCGAAGCTAAGGTGGGGATGGGTCGAAATCCTATCATCAAATAGGATTTAGACAAGTTTAGGGTATTATTTTAACCTTATCAATTAGATTTAACTCTAAGTTAAATAATTTAACTTTTACCGTGTCTTTTTTTTCTTTCACTATATGGTTAATAAACTTACTATAACATGCCAAACGAACCCGAAATTGTATATTATTAATAAATATATCCTTATCTAAATTATTTGGCCGAACCTTAGATTTTTATGAATGAAATAACAATTAATAATATAATATTTGATTTAAAAACTATTTTGTGTCAATTTTGACACTATTTGATATATTATTTTTGTGAAAGTCATATAAGAATTATATATTCGAACCAAGTTGATTAAATCAACAATAATATATCATAGTAACCTAGGAAATTAGTGGAATTCATAAAAAGTCTTAAATTACATTTTATTTTTGTATTTATAATATCAATTATGTCAATATTTTATTAATAAGATAATTACTGCATCATATTTGTGTCATAAATAAATTAAATTATTTGATGTCTAAAAATTACAAATAAAATACCACCATGTAGGAAATCCTTTTACCTTTCTAATGAATATTTACAATCGAATTTATCTTATGTACAACGCTATATTAAAAATGTTTTAGTAAATATACTTTGATTTTATCTCTTTTAACTCTTCTTTGAATTAAATAATAATAAATGTCCTAATCTAATCCAAGTGGGCCTAAATGATAATATTTTACACTTAAGGTTGTTTTTGGTCAAGATACACTTTTCCAATAGAATTAGGACATGTGTTAGGGTAATATTAATATCATTCTTACCCAAAATTACCCTATTTACTTTTAACCGTGGTAAATAAAAGTAAGAAGTTACTATTCACCAAAAATTATTTTCATCTCATTGAACCACATTTTACTTACTGACATCAACTGTGTCTCTCGGATTTTTGAAATTTCATTCACAGAAGCGGTAAAATTATGTTTTATGAAAAATTCAATTTTTTAACTACCACTTAGTAGTTTCACTATTATCAAAAATTGATGTTTTTCAGAACAATGCCAAAATTTCATCCTAAGCTATATTTCATATTCCGAATTCAAAAATGAAGTCTATTTTACCAAATTAATAACATAGAAGTTTCATTAATTAATTTTATAATTAAATCCCGCTGTTAAAACAAATAGCGTGTTTTTAAGAAACAATATCTATCAAAAGATTGACACTTGATTATGTCTGGTTTAAATGTGAAATTACATTCAATGACCAACATTGTATTAAATTGTAAAAATATATTCTAAATATACTTTAAAACCACTCAAATTAATAATTTATCACTATTAATTATTTCGATTAAAAAAGTTGTTTTTAATTATAATTTAGTAATTTTCACTATTCATCAGAATATGAAAGTTATCCGAAAAGTACCAAAATTTCACCTTAGGATAAATTCGATACTCCGAATCCAAAAATGAAGTCAATTTTGAGATCTAAAATTTCTAAAATTTAAAAAGTGTTTATTACTATTCATAACAGCTAGTTTTAATAATATTTTAATAGCATATCATTGTTTCGTGAAACTCAGTATTGCGTACTACACACACTATCGAAGAAGGTTGCGATTTCATGTAATGCAAGGCAAGTCAATGATACGTGTTTTGCAAGATCCTTTTGGTTTAGCGTACAACACAATAAAATTAAAAAGATTATTTTTCATAAAATCTCGGGCTGTTACATTCTACCCCCCTTAAAATGAATTTCTCCCTCGAAATTCGTCAGGGTTATAAATGGTTTACTATTCGAAAGTTTCTTTAATAGAAACCCACATCGTAAAAAGGAATATCAAAACCAATCATTAAAAACAAAAGTATGAAAAGTAATGGTTACCCAAATAAACTAATCACTGGGTTTCCACAGAGGTGAAAATATGGATATGGAAGAGAAATCTAACCATCATGTTCTGATGGAGAGTGGTAGAGAACATGGATATGGAAAAGCCAGCAATCACAAAGCCATAAATTTGTGACGATCTAAGGTACCATCTGATTCATCAGATTTAAGATCACTAGGACAACATTTTTGGTTTTCAAGATCGTTTCCCTAAAGTTAAAGAATTTGAATTAGAATAAATACTTACTTTATTTTGGTACAATCTCACTGTTGTTCGCGCCTTTAACAATTTCCACTTCATCTCTTAAATAAATTAAGTTGAATTTGTTATTCGTGAAGTGTTAGAAGATCATGTGATAGAATGACGGGTCATTCCATCTATCTCAAACAAAAGGTTAGAAAAAAATTATATACATAAGTCGATCTATAGTGAGATTAATCATATATGGTTCCTAAATTGGACTTATACATCATATGTCATACAGATTAATATAATAAAACTAGTTTCTACTAAACAGGGACTTCCTGTAGGCTAGTGGTAGTCGATAAAGGCCAGTCGCACTTCGGTTGTGGGTTCGATTTCCACAGCCTTGTCCGACGCGATGGGCTGTCGCCCGTCCTGCAGGTTGTCCTTTTTCTAAAACTATATTACTATAACATCCCATCAATAATATCGAGAAAAATTCTATCCTTAAACAATACTAACTTATGTCCAACATAATCCATTCCAATCTTTAGGCTTATCCATAATACTGCAGTCCACTCTCATAACATAGTGAAAATGATTACCAGAGATTTAACACCATCGTCGATCCCCATATATCCTAATATATGTTTTGTTGGTCACATTCCAAACATTCAAAGTCCTTAATCATGTATTATCTTGAATACCTTAGTGAAAACATGAATTCAGTTAAAATTTAACACTTTCCACATACCAAAATCCTCAAAATTCTATATACTCAAACAATGTTATCACTTAGTCCTTATATCAATCATGAGCTCATGAATACTGTTAAACATTTCGTTTTCTCATTTTCCCTTCATTATGCTCATATCATCTTATCACTTTGAATACTACATTAGACCAATACATAAATATTCCAATACTTTATGATACAACATTATTTTGGAATCCCATTACATAAACACTTAATCATTCCACCACATCGTTATCATATTCAACATCGCTAATGGTGATCGCATGTGACATCCCTTTGTCCTTTTCCTTAAGAGTTTTCTCATGTCGATCATCACTAACCCTTGGATTTGGGCATTTATTAGCATAATGCCCCATTTCCTTGCACTTGAAGCATTGAAGTGTTGGTGGTGCGTTCTCTGCAGTGTCTTCTTTATTCACATCATTAGAATCCCTTTTTCCATTACTTTGACACTCAACTGCTCGATGACCTTCTTTTCCACACTTAAAACATTTTCTAGTCCCTTTAAGACAATCTCCACCATGCTTCTTTCCACACATTGTGCATAAGGAAACATTCTTCTTCTTTTCACCATTATTCTGAGATTTCTCCTTGAACTCCATCTTTCGTTTCTTGTCAAAACCATGAGATGGATATGTAACACCAACTTCCATTTTTACCTTGATAGCACAACGCACAATTTCTTCATAGCTACTAAAGTCTATTATAGCTAATGCCCTTCGAAGACTTGGTTTTAAGCCACTGAAAAATCAATCAACTTTACTTTCAGGTTGGATGATAATGCCAGATGCATACCTTGCATGTCTTGTAAAATTTTCTTCGTATATACCAACAGATTCATCATCCTTCTGCTTCAGCTCAAGAAACTCCTTTTCCATCTTTGTTCGAAGAATACGAGGAAAGAAATTACTGAAAAACATGTTCTTGAACTCGTCCCATTCCATGGACTCAATTTCATCTCTTTTCCTCGTATTCTTGATACGATTCCACCATTGATCAGCTTCACCTTCCAAACGATATACTGCTAAGATGACTTTATCATGCTCAGAACATTGATGAACTGAAAATATCTTTTCAGTGGTACTGATCCAGTGTTCAGCAACAAGTGTATCAGAAGACCCACTGAAAGAAGGTGGACGTTGCCTCATGAAGGAGTCAATAGAATATTGTTCCCTTCTCTGCTCATTTGGAAGTCCAGAATGATTTATAGCTTGTGTAAGTATAGCAATAACATTTTTCACTCCATCTCCCATAACATTTGTTTTTTCAGGAGGGCAATCATTTAATTTTCCATTGCATTGATCAACACGGTTCCTTCAGGTTCCAGCCATCGTCTAAAACGCAGAAAGAATAGTGTGAGAGGAAAAATTCATGCTAGGGAAAACAACATAATAAAGGGGGAGTACCTTCAATATCTAACATCTTAGGTTTAATTCTATGATCGTTAGCGTAATTCGAGTACTATAACCTATACGTATACTTAACCTTAGGGACATCCCTAGACATACCTTAGAAATATCTCTAGGGATCTCACTAAAGTTATCGCATCCTAGTTTCCAAAGGTTGACTAAACCTTTCCTCTGATACCAACTGTAGAGACCCGAAGCTTGACGTACATGGACATTACATTACTTTTGCGGAATACTTGGTACATAACAAAAACACACACACACAAGGATCGTAACAGTTTAGTGTCTTTGGAAACTCGGAACGTAATCTTCTAATCGTGGTGAAAGATCTTCAATATCTCCCATAAAGATATTCCCTTTTTTACCTAAACCCTTTCTTTATATCCTGGGGAAAAGAAAACATAAAATGGTGAGATCAATTGCTCAGCAAGGGAAAATAAAGGAAATAAAAATCATATCATATCTTTTTGAAAATCATAACCTGCAAAAGATATCATAATATCTTAACATGGTACAAATAATAGAAGTGAAAATGAGATCCCCATAATCATAACATGAAACTTGAAACTTTGTGGCATGCACACATAATAATGGAAAATCATTTCTTGTTAGTCATGACTCAATGCCAATACTATCGTAGTGGACAAAGTCCCTTTCTGAACAGAGTCACCCTCGTTCCAGTCCTGTTTCACTGAACCGGTATAACCTACCGTTCCAGCCATGTCTATCTCATGAGATATAAAATCTTTACCCAATGCATTGGAGGGAGATATAGGTCCCACCCATCTTATAATGAATCCTTTCTTATGTGTGCCACATAATCATAAACCATACATCATAGCGTAACCCATGTAATAAAAATGAGATTCTTAAACAACATGACATCATAAAACAATTCATATAAGATAAAGGAATTCATAAAAATATTTCCATCACAACATAATCAAACCAATGTAATAATAGGGATAAAAACAGAACCCTTTTATTATCTTAGATGGAAAATAATTTTGATAAAATACTTGAACTCCATTCTTGAGGAAAATATCCCTTCTACATGAAAAACATTATTCCTTTCATAACATGTCATACGACTTTAAAATAAAAGAAGTTGAGTAAAATAAACATGAAAAATTGTAAAGGAAGTTTCTTGGAAATAATGTTTTAAAAATCCATTCATGCCGTATAATTTAAAAAAACAGTCTTCGTACTTTTGTCGGAAAAGTCAAAAAGTACCTCGTACGAAAAACGACAAAAGATTACTTTCATATCCTGTAATAAAAACTCACCGAAGGTTAAAATTGGATTTAAACAATTTTAGGTGGATGAAAATAATATTACATATTGAGGAAACATGGATGAGGATGATAAAATACACCCCAGTAAATTTCATAGTATAAACAATCTCGAATAAAAATGAGATTGTGATATTTCCCTTACCTTAGGTCCGATTTCTTTTTTACGTGTCCGAAGCTCTTTTATAATGGTTTAAATAATGTTATTGACTTATTCCAGAATCATAAATATTGATATGATATCATATATGGTTATATTCTTAGCTTCTTGTTAGTAATATTTCATTTTTATTTGTTACTCGGGTCCTTATTGCCTTTTGTTCTTATGCGTGTTTTGCCGAATAAATTATTCTTCTTATTTTAAGGTTATATATACCTTATATCTAGAATGGTAGTAGTGTAACATATATAATATTTATTAATTCAATTCATTTATATAATTACTATGTAATGATGATCATGTAGAATGAGTCGCATCACATCGTGGAGATGGTATTCCGTACGTACGTACGAGTGATGATATCGTTCCTATGATCGTGGAATTGTATTTCAGTATATATATATTATTTCAATATCAATATTACATTATAATAATCATAAATATTTACTCATTACACCATTATACCCATCCTTGTAAGGTGATGGTGGAAAATAGATTACACCACAGCGTCGAGACGGTATTCCGTACGTACACACGCGCGGTGATTTAATTTTTCCGTAGGATAGATAGAAGGTGAATTATGGTTGTTTCATATTTATAATAACATATCAGTATGTAAGAAATACTGATGTTATTACTTTATAATGAAAAAACTAATGAAGAAGAAGTTGAAGAAGAAAGAAATTGAAAAGATCGGTAATGGATATTACCTCTTCTTTGGAACGCCTCTTTGAATCCCCCACTTAGGGAACTAAGATTGGTCTTTGAAGAAGACCAAGACCTCTACGATTATTCTAGGGAAGTGGAGAGGAAAATATTTCAGGGGTTTTCCGAGCTTGAGTGCTCAAATTGGTGTGAGGAGGAGGGGGAGGAGGTGCCCTTTTATAAGGGAGGAGAGGGGCACCTTAGGAATATCTCAAAATATTATTTTATATTAAAGTCAAAATCGGTTTATAATGGTTCCAAAGGGTCTTATTTCGAAGCTAAGGTGGGGATGGGTCTAAATCCTATCATTCAATAGGATTTAGACAAGTTTAGGGTATTATTTTAACCTTATCAATTAGATTTAACTCTAAGTTAAATAATTTAACTTTTACCGTGTCTTTTTGGTTTCTTTCACTATATGGTTAATACAATTACAATAACATGCCAAACGAACCCCAAATTGTATATTATTAATAAATATATCCTTATCTAAGTCATTTGGCCGAACCTTAGATTTTTAGGTATAAAATAACAATAAATAATATAATATTTTATTAAAAAACTATTTTGTGTCAATTTTGACACTATTTGATATATGATTTTTTTGAAAGTCATAACAGAATTATATTTTCTAACCAAGTTTATTAAATAAACACTAATATATCATAGTAACCTATAAAATTAGTGGAATTCATAAAAAGTCTTAAATTAAATTTTATTTTGGTATTTATAATATCAATTATGTCAATATTTTATTAATAAGATAATTACTGTAACATCTTTGTGTCATAAATAAATTAAATTATTTGATGTCTAAAAATTACAAATAAAATACCACCATTTAGTAAATCTTTTTATCTTTCTAATGATAATTTACAATCGAATTTTTCTTATTTACACCCCTATATTAAAAATGTTTTAATAAATATACTTTGATTTTAACTCTTTTAACACTTCTTTAAATTAAATAATAATAAATGTCCTAATCTAATCCAAGTGGGCCTAAATGATAATATTTTACACTTCAGGTTGTTTATGGTCGAGATACACTTGTCCAATAGAATTAGGACATGTGTTAGGGTAATATTAATATCATTCTTACCCTTAATTACCCTATTTACTTTTAACCGTGGTAAATAAAAGTAAAATGTTACTATTCACCAAAAATTATTTTAATCTCATTGAACCACATTTTACTTACTGACATCAACCGTGTCTCTCGGATTTTTGAAATTCCATTCACGGAAGCGGTAAAATTAAGTTTTATGAAAAATTCAGTTTTTTTAACTACCACTTAGTAGTTTCACTATTCATCAAAAATTGATGTTTTTCAGAACAATGCCAAAATTTCATCCTAAGCTATATTTCATATTCCGAATTCAAAAATGAAGTCTATTTTACCAAATTAATAACATAGAAGTTTAATTAATTAATTTTATAATTAAATCCCGCTGTTAAAACAAATAGCGTGTTTTTAAGAAACAATATCTATCAAAAGATTGACACTTGATTATGTCTGGTTTAAATGTGAAATTACATTCAATGACAAACATTGTATTAAATTGTAAAAATATATTCTAAATATACTTTAAAACCACTCAAATTAATAATTTATCACTATTAATTATTTCGATTAAAAAAGTTGATTTTAATTATAATTTAGTAATTTTCACTATTCATCCGAATATGAAAGTTATCCGAAAAAGTACCAAAATTTCACCTTAGGCTAAATTCGATACTCCGAATCCAAAAATGAAGTCCATTTTGAGAGCTAAAATTTCTAAAATTTAAAAAGTGGTTATTACTATTCATAACGGCTAGTTTAAATAATATTTTAATAGCATATCGTTGTTTCGTGAAACTCAGTATTGCGTACTACACATGCTATCGAGGAAGGTTGCGATTGCATGTAATGCAAGGAAGTCAAAGATGTGTGTTTTGCAAGCTCCTTTTGGTGTAGCGTACAACACAATAAAATTAAAAAGAATATTTTTCATAAAATCTCGGGCTGTTACATTAGGGGATCCCTTCATATCCCAGGGGGTTGCAGTTTTGCAGAGGCATAGAATCCTCTTAGACCTAGCGAGCCATATCCCTTAGGGGAATGACTCCCTCCATCTCATACCCTCATACGTGGGTGTCCATTAATCTCTTGGATGATTTCAGAGGGTGGTACGGTGTGTGGGATCCTGGTATATAATGTTGTAGTAAACTTTATGGTTGAGGTGGGGTCACATGTTATTTCCACATCGAGAGGCCTCTAGCCTCTATGTTGGCGGGAATTGGGTGAGCAGTTTATTACAGCTTAGGTCCAATTGAGCATGGAGATTAATTTATCAGTACAAATTCTTTGAAAGTCATTCCCAATGTCCTAGAATCATTCAATCCTCCTTGTATGGATAGAGAGATCCACAATGATGATGTTGCAAACTAGGATTCCCAATGTTCAGCTTCCCCAACTATTGGTGAGTTCCACATCTAGCCCACTATTAGGTTAGTTGGTCCCAGCCTCAGATATCTGGATTTGGTGTCATGATTTTCTATTGATATTTTTTCTCAAACACTATTATTTCCCTTATTTGGGAGAATAAAATCACATAATGTCTATTATTTTTATTTTTCAAGATTTCACTAGGTTGTGCCACATCACGTTGTTTTATTCACCGACGTCACAATTTACCCCACATTCCAACTTTACATTGGTGGGAGACATTCATCAATTTCTTGGTGATGTCTTCTACTTTATCAAAATGCGATGCTGGGATGTATGTTCCCCCTTCCATAGAATTCTCCTAGAATTTCAGTACATAATACATGTCTCCCTCAATGATTAAGATGTGGTTCATGAAACACATTACTAGTCTCATATCTTTTTCGACACTGATTAATTACAAGGATTGTTGTTCGACATTCCAAGGAATCTTGAGAGGACAATAACCTTTGATTAAGTGTGTATTTGTTTTGGGAATCATTGGAATGTATTGATTCTAAAACATTGTTCACATGTATTCTTCCTCATAGTAGAGAATCTCATAGAGGTATCTCGGGTGTCGAACCCAAGGAACCACATGCTTATCATGGGGTATCTTATGAAAAAGGAATTCCTTTCAAGGTTTTACATAGGAATCAAATGTTTTACATGAGGTAGTAGCATGACAAGATAGGAGTTTAACATCTTGCAGAGATGAAGGAAGGATGAATAGGACACCCGATGTAGGTGGATTAAATTGGTACATCCCTAGGGGAGAACCTATATGGTTTACCAGATGGATGGTTTAGAACACCCAATGAGAGATAACCCAGTATGATGTGTCCCATAAAGGGAACATGTCACACCATTTAGGATGCTATAGACACCACTCAGGGTGAATCAAATAGGTTCACCCCTTGGATGGTACAACATCTTTTCTAGATGGATTGTTCAGAACGCCCAATGGGAGATGTCTAAGGGTGGTGTGTGGCCTAAAGGGAAGGTTCCATACCATGAAGGCTGATCTACATACCACTATGGGTTTATCATAGAGGTTCACCCCTTGTATGGGAAATCGTGGTTTACCATATTGATGGATCAGAATTGTAACGCCCCAACCTAGTTACCCAGAGTCGGTGCATTATTACATAACATTGGCATGATCACAAGAAAGATCAAATCTCGAAAGACCGATTGGTTTAGTATCCTTGGAAACACTAGATATATTCATAAGTCTTACATTACATCATAAAATGAAAAACTACTATAACAACATATTGTCTCCATAATCCACACTCATATCCCCTCATAATATCCCTGCAGGTCATTCATAACTTACTTCTTCACATCCTGGGAAAAATAAAACATAGAAAACGGGTGATCTCAAATGCCCAGTAAGGATAACAATATAGCGAAAACTTTCATAAATTAGAATAAACATATAAGGCAATGTATAACTAAAACAAAAGCCTTTCAAACTTGAACTTTCAACATGGTATGCCATAAATAAAATGAAATAATGCCATTTACTTATTCACATGGATATTCTAATAATCGAATAATCACATGAAAAATCAATAACAACTTTCATAATGATGGAATGCATAATGCTGAACTTTAATTTCTTTGTCAAGGCCTCGTCCTAAGACCTTGGGGCTAACTGTAACCGGAACCCAACCCAGAGTGCCTCTAATAACAGGACACCAACCCAGAGTGCCTCTAATAACCGGACACCAACCCGGAGTTCCTCTAATAACCGGAGACCAAACCGGAGTTCCTCTAATAACCAGAGACCAAACCGGAGGGCTTACTTTTACCGGTCCCCAACCCGGAACATACTTGTCTAACACATTCATCCGAATAAAAGGTTGAAATATAACATAAACATTAAGATTACAAATAACTTATGAAATGTAAATACTCTAAACAAAAACCATTAGTGACATAAGAATAACTTATCCACAGTCAAAAATATCACAAAACCTTCAATAAAATATGGATGTTTTGTATCATAATAAATCAACTTCAAATAAGCTTTAAAGCCATCAAAGGATGTTGACATAGATGAAATCAAAACTATTTTAGAGAAATATCTCTTTTATTTGAAATCATTTTAAAAGTAACATAATTATAAAATAATAAATTCAATTTGAAAATATTCTTATAAGCTTGAAAGGGAAGCTTTGACGATTTTATAACAGCGGTAAATAGCCGCACCCGCCGTATAAGTTAAAAAAACATTCTTACCTTAAATTTGTCGAAAAGGTTAGAAGTACCTTGTTTGGAAAACGACGGAAAGATTTCTTTCGAAACACATAAGGGTATAAATGACTTTAACCCATATTCTTGTAAATAGTAAAAATGTTTTTAAATTCATTTTTAAGAAACATGGATGTGGATGATAAAGAGATCCCAGTAGATTATTACGTATAAACAACCTCGGATAATGAAGAGATTGTGAAATAACCTTACCAATTTGGTAACTTATGAAACATACAACCGATGAAATAGGTATCATACAATTAATATGTAAATACACATAAATTATATTGTATTACACAAAGAATATAATTATGGGTAGTACATACACCACACAAAAGGTAATGGTGGCAATATGGCATGAATCTCACGGGAATAAAGAGTGAGATGAAAACCCCTTACCTTGTACTTTTCCTTGGTTTGGGTAGGTTAAACTCCTATATAATGGTGAAATAATTGTTATTAAATTATTCAAGAATCATATATATTAATATGATATCATATATGATCTTTTAATATTGATTTGATAATAATATCTTAGTATTATCGTTGTTTCGGGTGTTAACTTACCTGTTTTCTTTTATATGTTTTGTTACGTAAGCCATGTTTGTAATGGGTAGGTTGTATATTATTCATATCCAGAATGATATCAAGTCCTTAAACAGCATTTTTAAACCATCAAATGATAATTATATTTGATGGATACGATGGAGAATGAATCTCATCGCATTCGTGGAGACGGTAGTTCGTACGTACGCACGAGCGACAATATCATTCTTTTGAAATAATATATAAATGGTTTTTATATCATATATACAGAATCATTAACATGTTATATTTATTATTTACATGAGTTACGCATCATTATTATACCCATCCAAATAATAATATATTGAATAACAATTTCACCACAACGTGGAGACGGTAAGCCGTACGTACGCACGTATAGTGACATGTTATTCAAAGGGTGGATAGAATACTGAATATGGTTGTACCATATTTATAATAACATCACAGTATATATATGATACTAGAGTTATTATTTTATAATGGTAAAAACAAAGGAAGAAGAAGTGGAAGAAGAAAGGAACTTGGAAAAGGGTGGTGAAATCATTACCTCTTCTTTGGTTTCTTCCTTTTGATTTGATCAAAAGGGCTCCATAAGTTGGATTTCTAATCAAACTAATGCCTCTAGGTTGTAGTGAGGGAAGTTTGGAGAGTATTTGGGAAGAGTTTTTCTGAACCAAAAAGTTTTGAAGGTGTGAAGAAATGAGAAGGAGGAGTGCTCTTTTATAAGAGGGGTGAGGGGAACCTTTGGAAAAGCTAGAAATATTAGACTATAATAAATTAATATTAGGTTTCTAATGGTTCCAAAGTTGATTATTTAAATGTTAAGGTGGGGATGGGACTAAAGAAACTCAACCAATAGAATTTAGACAATTTTGGGTACTTATATTAACCTTATCTTTAAGTATTAACTGTAAGTTAATTAGTTTCACTTTTACAATGTCTCTTTGTATTTTTATATAATATGGTTAATAAACATACTATATACATCCAAGAGACCCCCAAGTGGTCCATTAATGATTAACCTATCATGATATAATTCTCTTGGCCGAACCTTAGATTTTTAGGAATTTAATATCAATTAATAATATAATATTTGTTTTAAGAACTCTTTTATGTCAATTTTGACACTATTCAATAGTTGATTTTTGTGAAACTCATAACAGATTGATTACTTCGAAAAAGGTCAATTAAATCAATCATAATATATCATATTATCCTATAAAATTAGTTTAATTCATTAAAAGTGTGACATTATATTTATTTGGTTATTTATAATATCAATTAATTTGATTTTTCACTATTATAGTAATTACTGCATCATCATTGTGTAATTAATAACTTAAATTATTTAATGTATAAAAATTATAAATAAAATATTATTATGTAGTAAATCGTTTTGTCTTTCTAATGAATATTTATAATATAAAATCAAACATATATAACCTTATGTAAAAATTGTTTTTCTAAAAGATATATGCTTGTGTCATTTTTGTATTCATTTTAACTTAATTAAAATAAAGTGTCCCTATCACCTACAAATGGAACCATGGGGTCCCAAAATCGACACAAATATGCCTATGTCCGAACATGTATCAACCAATAAGGCAAGGACACGTTTTAGGGTAATTTAGTATTATTATAATATTAATTTTTTAACCCTTATTTACCGGATTTACCCTTAACCATGGTAAATAAAATATTTACCGCAGTAATTATTCAAAATGTCTAAAAATAAAAGTTACCTTTTTACAAAATTTAAACATCCTGATTCCAAATATGGAATCCATTTTTCTAAATTCATAACACAGAATTGGCAGAAATTAATTTTAAATTAATTCCCGCTGTCAAAACAAAAAGCGTGTTTTTAATAGATAATAACTATCAAAAGATTGACACTTGTTTATGTTCGGTTTAATTGTAAAATTATGTCCAATGACCAAAATTATATTAAATGGTAAAAATATATTCTAAATATACTTTAAAACCACTCAAATTAATAATTTATCACTATTAACTATTTTGATTTAAAAAGTTGTTTTTAATTAAAATTTAGTAATTTTCACTATTCATCAAAATATGAAAGTTATCCGAAAAGTACCAAAATTTCACCTTAGGCTAAATTCGATACTCCGAATCCAAAAATGAAGTTCATTTTGAGAGATAAAATTTCTAACATTTTAAAAGGTAGGTATTACTATTCATAACAGCTAGATTGATTGGTTGTGGTTTGTTAGAACTCGAAGTTGCGCACAACACACGATACTGTATTATTCAAAGGAAAGTGTATCGTGGAAGCTTGGAATGTTTCATTTTAAATTTTTTTGATGTCCCCATTTAGTCAAAAAGTTTAAAATATTGTATTTAAAAAGGTTTCACTATTAAAAGTTGATTAAAGTGCAATACTAAAAATGAATCTGTTCTTGCATTATGTCTAAGAAACTCATAATATGGATTCTAAAATTATGAGGATTATATAAAGTTTAAAATTTAGTTAATACTATTAATAACCTCTTTTGAAAGGATTTTTCTGGTAAGTCATGGTGTGATTGAACTCGGTGTTGCGTGTAGTGCAAGTTATTGAATTATTTTGAAGAAATAACACACTATGAAATCATGGGGTGTTACATTCTCCCCTCATTCAATAAATTGTGTCCTCGCAATTTGAAATTGTTCTTCGAAAATAAAAGGTTGAAAATAGAAAATATATTTGTCGGAAAACCCACATCGGAAATTTGGTTACTAAAATTTAGTCTTAATATGAGGAAAAGAGAAATCAAAGGGTCACCACCAAATTATGATCTCGATTAGGAGAACATTGGTGGAAATTAGAGACATATAATTGGAAGAAAAACATAAATATTTATAGGTTGTGATTGAGGTCATCAATCACAAACAAGTGTAAAATTGAGGTCCTTAAATTCATCAATCTATGATGATTTGAAATACCATCGGATCAACAAAACATAGGGTATTAGGATAACACATTTTTGACGTTTCAAAATATTTTAGTTGAAATCCCACATCGAAAAATGAATTAATGAGGCCTCTATTTAAAATAATGAGTGGAAAGTATGACGATTACCGAAAATAACACATACTAGGATTCCATGTAGGAAAATATGGATATGGAAGAAAAATATAACCATCAATTATCTGATAGAGAGTGGTAGAGAACATAGCTATGAAAAGGCCAACAATCCCAAAGCCATAAATTAGTGATGATTTAAGGTACCATCTAGGACAACATTTTTGTTCTAAGTTCCTTTTATTAATGTTGAGGAATTTATTTATGAGATTGGCTAAGATCATAAGGAGATATACTTACTTTATAATTAAAGTTTTATCCATTAATAAATTTCTACCACAAACTCATATTTAACTCTAAAAGATAATAGAACGTAAAAAAAATTCTATTTATACTATTCGTACAATGTTCCAAAATAAATGAATTTATAATTCATCTACCAGATCTTTTAAAAAAACTACATTATTTAATCCAGGACATCTCGTGGGCCAGTGGTAGGTGATACACCCTTGTCGCCCTTCGGTTGCACGTTCAAGTCTCGCAGCCTTGCCGGACGCGACGGGTTGCCGCCCGACTTCCGGGTTGTCCTTTTATGGAAATCCCAAATAATCCAAACTAGAACTATCCAAAATACTTCTGTCCAAACTCACAGTCCAACATTTATAAGGAAGGTAAACATAATGTAGATCCTTTTTACCCCGTAATAGAATATGAATACCTTCATCATGTATTCTTTTAATACACTAAAACATCCTGAATGCGGGGTATACTTCATCAATCCAAAAATGTTTTAAACCCCAACAATGATGGAATATACAAATCATTAATCAGTTACAAGGTAGTCAAGAATATGCAATATAATTTATCCAAAACAATCATGTATTATTCCAAAATCACTACCTCGGTATCAGAACTATATTATGGTTTATCATTCTCTCAACCATATATTTTCCAAAAATTTATCCTGCTATTGAGTCACTTTTCTTTGTTCCACACAATCTCAAGTCATTATTGAAATAGTACTGCAGTACAATCCTTATATACTCCATAATTATTATAACAAGTACATTGTTGATACAACACTCAATTGACATAATCAACATAAGAACTCTAATCATTCCTCTTCATCTGTGGTAGTATCATAACTTGATTATTATCCAATAGAATCATTTGCGGCATAGTCTGATGGCTGGGACATAGGTTCGCGTAGTGTCCAATATCCTTGCAAATGAAGCATTGTACATGTGAAACCATTTTCTTACCCTTGCAGTCACGTACATTGTGCCCTTTTCCTCCACACTTATAACAATCTCCCATTCCTTTCAGGCAAGTTCCAAGGTGTTTCATTCCACTGTTATCACATATGGGAAAATTCTTCTATTCCCTCTTCCATTGATCCATCTTTCTCTCTTCCATCCTTTTCTTCTCTTGCTTCCCTTCAAATCCATAGGACTCAGTAAACTCTTTACTTATCTTATCAACACATGATATTATTTCTTCATATGATGATAATACATGCGAGACTATTTATCTTATAAATTATGGCTTAAGACCATAAAATATATGATCCTTCTTTCTCTTTGTATCATGTGCATTTCTAGAGTTCTCATTCCTTCTACTGGGCGCCATTTCTAAACAATGGCATAAATTAGATTAGTTTATGAATAACAATACCTAATACCAAACTTGTAAAACACATAACATAAATTAAATAGTTTATGGATATAATCCATAATCATAAAAATGTGTCCTTTGAGGAAGTATATACTCATAAACCCTTCATAATGATTTGTAAGAAAAATGAGAGTTATCCTAAGCATATCCCCTGGGAGTGTCGTCACCAAGAGTGCAGCAAGGCCCGTTGTTGTGCACCAGTTCCCGTTCGAGTCTAGCTCAAAACGGTGTTTTCGGGTTTTACCCCTAGGTACATCTGTGCCAGTGCCACCTCTACCTGCTCGTATCCAGACAGGGATGTATTGCTCGGAAAACTCACAAAATCTCTACAATACCAAAATTTTAGAATGTTCTTCTATACTAATCCTCAAAGTTCATCTTAGGTCTACATGCTCTAATCAGAGTTTATCTAAATCTGGCTTCCAAGGTTTGTACTAAACTTCCACTGATAAAAACTGTAACGCCCCGACCCTAGTTACCCAGAGTCGGTGCATTATTACATAACATTGGCATGATCACAAGAAAGATCAAATCTCGAAAGACCGATTGGTTTAGTAGCCTTGGAAACACAAGATATATTCATAATTCTTACATTACATCATAAAATGAAAAACTACTACAACAACATATTGTCTCCATAATCCACACTCATATCCCCTCATAATATCCCTGCTGGTCATTCATAACTTACTTCTTCACATCCTGGGAAAAATAAAACATAGAAAAGGGGTGAGCTCAAATTCCCAGTAAGGATAACAATATAGCGGAAACTTTCATAAATAAGAATAAACATTTAAGGCAATGTATAACTAAAACAAAAGACTTTCAAACTTGAACTATCAACATGGTATGGAATAAATAAAATGAAATAATGCCATTTACTTATTCACATGGATATTCTACTAATCGAATAATCACATGCAAAATCAATAACCACTTTCATAATGATGGAATGAAAAATGCTGAACTTTAATTTCTTCGTCAAGGCCTCGTCCCAAGACCTTGGGGCTAACTGTAACCGGAACCCAGCTCGGAGTGCCTCTAATAACCGGACACCAACCCGGAGTGCCTCTAATAACCGGACACCAACCTAGAGTTCCTCTAATAACCGGAGACTAAACCGGATTTCCTCTAATAACCGAAGACCAAACCGGAGGGCTTACTTTTACCGGTCCCCAACCCGGAACATACTTGTCTAACACATTCATCTGAATGAAAGGTTTAAATGTAACATAAACATTCAGATTACAAATAACTTATGAAATGTCAATACTCTAAACAAAAACCATTAGTGAAATAATAATAACTTATCCATAGTCAAAAATATCACAAAACCTTCAATAAAATATGGATGTTTTTTATCATAATAAATCATCTTCAAATAAGCTTCATAGCCATCAAACGATGTTGACATAGATGAAATCAAAACTATTTTAGAGAAATATCTCTTTTATTTGAAATCATTTTAAAAGTAACATAATTATAAAATAATAAATTCAATTTGAAAATATTCTTATAAGATTGTAAGGGATGCTTTGACGATTTTATAACGGCGGTAAATAGCCGCACCCGCCGTATAAGTTAAAAAAAACATTCTTACCTTAAATTTGTCGAAAAGGTTAAAAGTTCCTTATTTGGAAAACGACGGAAAGATTCCTTTCGAAACACATAAGGGTATAAATGACATTAACCCATATTCTTGTAAATAGTAAAAATGTTTTGAAATTCATTTTGAAGAAACATGGATGTGGATGATAAAAAGATCCCAGTAGATTATTACGTATAAACAACCTCGGATAATGAAGAGATTGTGAAATAACCCTTACCAATTTGGTAACTTATGAAACATACAACCCATGAAAGAGGTATCATACAATGAATATGTAAATATACATAAATTAGAGTGTATTACACAAAGAATATAATTATGGTCAGTACATACACCACACAAAATGTAATGGTGGTAATATGGCATGAATCTCACGGGAATAAGGAGTGAGATGAAAACCCCTTACCGTGTACTTTTCCTTGGTTGGGGTAGGTTAACCTCCTGTATAATGGTGAAATAATTGTTATTAAATTGTACAAGAATCATATATATTAATATGATATCATATATGATCTTTTAATATTTATTTGATAATAATATCTTAGTATTATCGTTGTTTCGGGTGTTAACTTACTTATTTTATTTTATATGTTTTGTTACGTAAGCCATGTTTGTAATGTATAGGTTGTATATTATTCATATCCAGAATGATATCAAGTCCTTAAACATCATTTTTAAATCATCAAATGATAATTAAACTTGAATGGATACGATGGAGAATGAATCTCATCGCGTTCGTCGAGACGGTAGTCCGTACGTACGCAAGAGCGACAATATCATTATTTTGAAATAATATATAAATGGTTGTTATATCATATATACAGAATCATTAACATGTTATATTTATTATTTACATGAGTTTCTCATCATTATTATACCCATCCAAATAATAATATATTGAATAACAATTTCACCACGACGTGGAGACGGTAAGCCATACGTACGCACGTATGGTGACATGTTATTCAAAGGGTGGATAGAATACTGAATATCGTTGTACCATATTTATAATAACATCACAGTATAAATATTATACTATAGTTATTATTATAGAATGGTAACAAAAAAGGAAGAACAAGTGGAGGAAGAAAGGAACTTGGAAAACGGTGGTGAAATCATTACTAAGGCCTATAGGTTGTAGTGAGGGAAGTTTGGAGAGTATTTGGGCAGAGTTTCGCCGAACCAAAAGGTTTCGAAGGTGTGACGAAATGAGAAGGAGGAGTGCCCTTTTATAAGAGGGGTGAGAGGCACCTTTGGAGAAGCTAGAAATATTAGTCTATAATAAATTCATATTCAGTTTCTAATGGCTCCAAATTTGATTATTTAAATTTTAATGTGGGGATGGGTCGAAAACAACTCGACCAATAGAATTTAGACAGGTTTGGGTACTTATATTAACCTTATCTTTAAGTATTAACTCTAAGTTAATTAGTTTCACTATTACAATGCCTCTTTGTATTTTTATATAATATAGTTAATAAACTTACTATATACATCCAAGAGACCCCCAAGTGGTTTATTAATGATACACCTATCATGATATAAGTCTCTTGGCCGAACCTTAGATTTTTAGAAATTTAATATCAGTTAATAATATAATATTTGTTTTAAGAACTCTTTTATGTCAATTTTGACACTATTCAATAGTTGATTTTTGTGAAACTCATAACAGATTGATTACTTCAAACAAAGTCAATTAAATAAATCCTAATATATCATATTATCCTAGAAAATTAGTTTAATTCATTAAAAGTGTCATATTATATTTATTTGGGTATTTATAATATCTATTATTTTGATTTTTCACTATTATAGTAATTACTACATCATCATTGTGTCATAAATAACATAAATTATTTAATGTCTACAAATTATAAATAAAATGTCATTATTTAGGAAATCGTTTTTTCTTTCTAATGAATATTTATAATCTAAAATCAAACATATATAACCCTATGTAAAAATTGTTTTTCTAAAAGATATATGCTTGTGTCATTTTTGTATTCATTTTAACTTAATTAAAATAAAGTGTCCCTATCACCTACAAGTGGCACCATGGGTTCCCAAAATCGACCCAAATATGCCTATGTCCGAACTTGTATCAACCAATAAGGCTTGGACACATTTTAGGCTAATTTAGTATTATTATAATATTATTTTTTAACCCTTATTTACCAGATTTACCCTTAACCATGGTAAATAAAATATTTACCGCAGTAATTATTCAAAATGTCTAAAAATAAAAGTTACCTATTTACACAATTTGAACATCCTGATTCCAAATATAGAATCCATTTTTCTAAATTCAAAACATAGATGTGGCAGAAATTAATTTTAAATTAATTCCCACTGTCAAAACAAAAAGCGTGTTTTTAAGAGATAATAACCATCAAAAGATTGACACTTGTTTATGTTCGGTTTAATTTTCAAATTATGTCCAATGACGAAAATTATATTGAATGGTAAAAATATATTCTAAATATACTTTAAAACCACTCAAATTCATAATTTATCACTATTAACTATTTTGATTAAAAAATTTGTTTTTAATTAAAATTTAGTAATTTTCACTATTCATCAAAATATGAAAGTTATCCGAAAAGTTCCAAAATTTCACCACAGGCTCAATTCGATACTCCGAATCCAAAAATGAAGTTAATTTTGAGAGATAAAATTTCTAACATTTTAAAAGGTAGGTATTACTATTCATAACAGCTAGTTTGATTGGTTGTGGTGTGTTAGAACTCGAAGTTGCATACAACACACGCTACTGTATTATTTAAAGGAAAGCGTACCGTGGAAGCTTGGGATGTTTCATTTTAAATTTATTTGATGTCCCCATTTAGTCAAAAAGTTTAAAATATTGTATTTAAAAAGGTTTCACTATTAAAATTTGATTAAAGTGCAATACTGAAAATGAATCTGTTCTTGAATTATGTCTAAGAAACTCATAATATGGATTCTAAAATTATAAGGATTATATAAAGTTTAAAATTTAGTAAATACTATTCATAACCTCTTTTGAATGGCTTTTTTTTGGTATGTCATGGTGTGATTGAACTCGGTGTTGCGTGTAGTGCAAGTTATTGAATTATTTTGAAGAAATAACACACTATGAAATCTTGGGGTGTTACAAGAATTCCCAATGAGAGTGGACGGGAGGTGGTGTGTCCCATAAAGAAAAGATGTCAGACTAAGAATTTTGATTTGGACACCACTGAGAACATATCAGAGAGGTTCAACCGTAGTACAGGACACCAAGGTTTACAATTAATCGAGATTGAACATCAAAGATGAATCCTACATACCCTGTTTAGAAATAAAGGGATCAAAACCCACATAGTTCGATGGATATAGTAGTGCGTACACATGGAATCTACCCTTCACAAGATGATTTATCATTGATATATTACATTGGATTGTGTGGAGATTACACATGAGAGTTTTTTGAGTTATTCTAGGAGAAATGCAGATGTGTATGGGGCATACATATATGAATGTCACAGATAGAAGGCATGATATTACCAAGATATAGTGGTCATGACAAGATTATGATGGATTATGGGTGGGGTGGGATAAATGGATGGAATGTATGAAGCGTTGGGATTGAACGTCATGGATATTTCTTATGTATCCCTATTAGTTGGGAATTGAAGTCCACATAGTTTTAAGAGTGGTGTTGGGGCTTATAACTAGAAAGGAGACCCAAACATGTGGTTAGGGATTACATGTCAGAGCCACCTAGATTAAGACATAGAATAACTGATAGGGGATTGCACCTAAAGATGAGGTTCATTACGATATAGTATGGTTTTCATGGCCACTAATGACCTCTAAGACCATGTCAGTCATGTATAGTGTGGGATACAAGAGGAAGCACTATCCCTGACACTTATGTCGCAAACGGTGCGTTGATGAGAGATAATGTGGGGCTTATGCAGATAATCTTCTTAATGAGGATTTAATTTTGTATGAGGAGGATAAAATTCCATGTGGGGAAGATCTCATTACATATCAGACATACATAGATAATCCTATCTAGGGTGTATTGGGGATCATGTGTTAAAACTATCAGAGTGAAAACATGGGGACTAATACCAAATGGAGATGGGTGGATAATTGAGAGTGTTGGAAGTGAGAGGTTTTTGATGCCCATCCCCTCTCAGATCAAGTGATGTGGGATTGAGGAGGAGTAAAGGTGATTCCTCCTGTAAGAAAACCTATGATCTTATTCCATAATGGATGCTTAGAAGGATGTCATTTCCCATGGAGAGGATATAATTCCATTTGAGGGGGATATTGTTTCTAATGAGGACATGACGTAATAAGACCATCCCCTATCACTCATATATAGATTATTGTTCACATACTCCATAGTGTTGGGCCTTAGTTTAATTCCATGCACCATGGATGATGGTTCTAGGTAGTTTTACGTCTAGCATCTCAGGCATGTGGGACTCACTCTTCACCCCATAGACATATATAAATGTTACTCTTCCATCCTTGGGGAAGGTAAGGGGTCACAAAGTCTAGAATGAGGGGGTGTGAAGTAGTTTTCACTAACAATGTAAAAAATAGAGTAACAATGCTGAAAATAAAAATATATTATCATAACTACACTAAACGTTTAGAGGTATGGAAATTCAATGAGGGAAACATCGCGAGGGACTTGGAAATCACTACACACAATACTAAATGGATTTCCAATGGAGGTACATAATAGAGATGAGGATTATGCGCAATAGGGGCTGGAACATGGTGCTTTAGAGTAATATGAACCCATGGATCTTTAAGGAGGTGGTGCATTCAAAACAGTAGGGTTGTGCGCAAGGGGATGAGTGAGCGAATGAATGGGTGTGCACAAGGCAATAGGTTCTCGTATGAGGAATATTTTTTGTGAACATACATTGGCTCAAAAGAAAAGGGAGAGGGTTACAAAATAGTGTTCCCACACAAAGGTAGACCGCCATTGATCCTACCTTCAAAAATATTGTACCTTGAGGGTTTGGTTCTTTGTGTGATGTCGTAGAAGTCGAGTCTTCCACATCACAATGTGACGCTTTTATTTCTAGAGGATTTCCCCCTGAGGGGGGGGGGGTAGTTAAATATATCGAAAAAACATTTAGTGGTGGAACGTAATATTTTTTGTGTGAAAATGGTATTTCACACATTTATCCCATTCAACCATGGAGGTCAGGCGAGAAAAGGTTTATTTGACATCGTATTGAGAACATAAGTGGTTTTCATGCCAATTTCTGTCAGGAACACA
This sequence comes from Viscum album, assembly GCA_963277665.1. Classification (NCBI taxonomy): domain Eukaryota; kingdom Viridiplantae; phylum Streptophyta; class Magnoliopsida; order Santalales; family Viscaceae; genus Viscum; species Viscum album. The sequence goes on along the minus strand of OY728134.1, from coordinate 864,085,138 downwards.
TACCTTGGATCCTGCATGAACCATCCTTAAGCTTCTCAAAATGTCCCATTTAGTCGGAGGGTGATTCTGGTTTACCCAAATATGAACTATACAGATCCGTGTGATATTTGGAACCAACACCATTCTGAATTTCCTACAGAGCTTATTAACGTTTTTGGCGTCGACATAAAACATTCACTTGTTGAGTGGCCTTGTTCTGAAAAACATTCCCTCATCAATCCAAAAATTCAATTACTTTTTTTCGATTAGAGATTTCATGTTCCAATGGTATTACCGTTGAGTTCAATACATGTTAAACATTAGGTATGTATTTCATCAATATATATACATGGAATATATCATGATGTAGAAAGGGATTATTTGTAAGAAAAAAAGAATAGAAAATTTCATAATAAGTTCAAGAATTTAAAAGAGACCAATATATATAGGGATAAACATTCCATTATTTAAAAATATTATATATTTTTTCGAAGGATATATTCATTGGAAAACATTATCACCCACTTCATACTCTAGATCTCATCGATGAATGTTAGCACTATTAATTCTAAGCTTCCAAGATGTGTTATTGAATGGATATAACTATCTATACCATTTACTCATCTTAATCATGTCCCAACAACTATCATTCCCCATCTTCATTCCAACACATTGGTGTTTTTCATTTCCTTCAAAATAGTTCTTCATAAGAATCCATATGAATACTCTGGAGAATGATATTGTTATATGAAAATTCCACCGATGGAAGGTATTAAACCCAACCACCTTCAAAATAATAGGATCATGTTGTCAATATTTCATCTATATATTAATTGTAACTCTTAGACTGATCAAATATTTGAGGATGGTATGCAATATTGAAACTCGGCTCTAAATGAAGAGTCTACTAAAGAACTATATAAAACATCAAGGTAAGCCTCATATCCTGATCAGATAATAATGAGAGTGATACTCCATGTAATCTAAAATATTCAATAATTTATAACAAAGTAAGGTAATCTAGGAAGAAATATTTCTTAACAAAAACAATACACTAATTTTATAAGGTGATCAATGACAGCCCAAATAAAATTGTGCCCTTTGAGGTTTTTAAGAGTTCGAGGATGAAATAAATGGAAATTGTTTTCTATTTGAATTTTGGTATAGGTAATGGTTATAAATTAATCATATAATATTATCATTCATCCTTAACTTATTAACATTACATACTTTGAGATACCCTCTCTATAATATCATTTTTAATTTTCCCCACCAAAAATATTCATTCATATGTTTATACATATTTGTACCTTCAGGATGAATAAGGATAGAAAACCTATGAGCTTCATAAAAAAAGATCATTCTTGCATTATAGAGTATATGTGAATAATAATCGATTCATAAACCATATCATTAAATTAAAATCATGGTTGAACTTAGGAACATTTCACACTTTCATCTATTGTTCCACATCTTCCTTTTACTTCTTCTAAATCCTCATATGGATGGATGGTTGAAAATTAATCTGAGAAAGAAAAGATCTATCAATTTTACTCCTCATTCCAATATTCATATTTAATAAATACATACATATTAAATCTATTTCAAAACTTATCATGGATAAAATATCATGGCATTTCTAACTCAGAGCATCCTCCACTTTATTCATCTTTATAGGGTGGCATTGTGTTTAGTAGTAATAATACTTAATAAATTCCAAGCATATACATTGGTTCACATTGAACTATTTATATGTGAATATATACATAATTATTTTATAATCATTATATATATTTCACTCATTTCACTGTAAATACAATTCCACTATATTTTCAACAAAAAATTTACCACATCAATCTCCAAATAACATGCGGGCTACTTTTTCTCATGTTTTTTCGATTTTAAATAGTAATATGCATTTAAAATAAGATTATTAATAAAGAAAAATACTAGTACCTAATTAAAAGATAAATATAGATCAAAAAACCTTCTCCACTAAAGGGTAGTGTGAGTATTGGTGCACTGACCATCCTTCTCTTTATCCCCATAAAAATTCATTCACCTTTACATGTCCACAAGAACATATCCCCATTCTAATAATTCTTGGTGAGACGATAAGATAGTCATGATAAATATTTCACAATGTGTTTTTAGTATCTAGACATCCCATGGAAACTATAGATATTGATTATCATGGGTGGCCTAGGCCAGTCTTTAATACTTCTATCTTTGAAGGATCCACCGATATGACCTCACGTATGTTTATATGACCTCAGAAAAAGACATTCTGAAACAATAAATAACACACGGTAAATCATGTATATAAATTATCCTTCCTTAGGGTATTCATCACAATTCTATAATTATCTTCAATATTATTTTTACACTTGGAATATATATGAATATCATCTATAAAGACTACCAAAAATTTATTGAGGTAATATATAAACACTATTTTAATTAAATCCAAATAGGTAGTTTGTGAATTGGAGTGCCCAAATAAAATTATTGTAAATTTATAATGAAAATAACTCAAGTGGATGAATTTTTTGTGTATATCCTTCTTCTTGACACTTAATTGATTATATATGAAATTAATATCAATATTGGAAAAGGTTTTATCCTTATAAAGTTAACAAAAAAATCATTAATACAGTGTATAGGATACCTGTTCATTATAGTGATTTTTTTTTAGTTATTTATAAGTAATGAAAAGCCACATTTACCCATATTGATTCTAAACTAAAATGAATAGTTTCACCCTATGATGATGAAATGGGGTGTATGAATCCATTTTCTATATTTTAATGGAGTTGGTTCCTCAATTCATGCAACTCAATCAGGGTAATTCTATATAGAGTATTTGAAATAGGCGTGATAGTAGGAATATGCTCTATTGAATACTCAAATTTTTGATTCAGAGGAGAACTAGGGAAATATTCTCGAATTATTTTCAAAAATATCATTCAATAGTAATATCCTCAATTATTATTTTCTCAGCAACTATCTTACATAGATATCCTTCTTGTATATGAAAAAAAACTCATAAGATAAATATAATTTCCATTAGAAGTTCATATTTATACTCACACTGATAAATGATCAAAAGGTCATTAAGAATATGAAATATAACTTCACTTCCTCATGAATAGAGTTGGGATATATATAATTAATTCCAATCCGTTTTTATAGTCTCTTAAAATTTTACTAGTGGGAGAATCCCAAGATTTTTGGGAAGAACATTGTATCAAACATTAATCAAAGATGAATTATATAATTCAGATGTGAGCATCATATAATTAGAAGTATTCACCACTAAATTCCCATTATATTTTTGAATTATTAATGTGATACCCTTACAAAATTACATAGATATAAAAGATTTTGTTGAGTTAGAATAAAATAATACAGTGTCTATGTTATAGTGGATGATAATTGTATGTTTACGACATCATTCTCATAACCCACATCAAAATTTGGGAAGGAATGATATTTAACTTTATCATTGGGATTAACAGGATGTTGATTTTGATCATCCTTATAAGCCTTTATATTCATGCACTAGTTGGTGTAAGTCTTATACTCTATGAATTTAAAGCATTTAGAGTGTGCATTGGGAAATAGATCGAATCTTCTTTACCTCTATTGTATCAAACATCCTCTTTTTAACCATTCAATTTTCATTGGATTTATGACCAGGCCATATACATTTAATTCACCTCATAGTTTCATTCAAGAAATTTATAAAATTTTCTCCCCACATTTATGGCTGGTTGGTGACATGAGTTTCTTTTCACTATGATATTTAATCAAGTGTTCATGATATCCCATCATTATTTTCTTATAAAAACCTTGGAAATGATTGGTATATCCAATTTCCCATTATATATTAAGTGAAAATTGAACAATTTATAAATTTATCCGAAATATATTATAGATAATTCCATTTAGAGACTATATTTTGAGCAGTGAAAGAATCAGTAATTTTTTTAATATTAGGGATGATGATTAATCCTAATTTATAAATTTCATGTTTTGTAACATTTTACTCATAGGTATGATAGAGTTATTATTTTCATAATTATTCATATGTGTTTCAATGATGTAATCCATTCCCATTAATCAATTATATATTATATTCATCATTTTAGTGATTTTTTTGAATTTAGGGATTCAATGTAGAAATTTGTTAATTATGAAAATTTATAAGTTTTATATTGCTTCTATATTTTGGGAATATATTTTACATTTTTTTTCAAAATTTAGTGATTACTTATTTTAGGATTAATTTCGTTTTGGGAATCCATTTTATCGACTGGACCAAGATCCAATTTGAATTACACAAGCCATATAAAATCGTTGAATTGAAAAAGAAAATATGGATGAAAATATAGACCCCACCTCAGTTAATGAGGCCTAAACATGCTTATAAATATTTAAATGAAGTGATTATGACTGGGATATAAATAGGACTCCGAGACACATATCCATGATAAATTTCATGGATAAATTCATTCATTAAGGAATCCATTTAATGTTGTAAATTGGAGGAAGTTTACATGTGTTCTCAACCATAAAAAGTTCCCTTCAATAATTTGGTTATAATGTATTTCCCACTTTCCCAAAGAAACTTATATTTTGAGTGATCCTGTACAAGAGATAGAAGAAATTTTTTTATGTAAAATATTTATGAGAATAATTCATTTATTAAGAAAAATATAATCAAATTTTTAGTGGAATGATTCTGGAGGAAAACTATTCCACCCTCAAGCATATAAATATGATTGTTCACTTATATTCAATAGTATTGAATAAGTTTAAAGAGGGGTTGTGTTGGTGTATATGAGTCTTGTATTGTTTTTTATATTCTCTTGTCTATTTTCTTAGTTTCATAATTCTCTATTTTCCCCCTTTCAACTCTATTACCCTTCACATGGAGGGGTAAATCCATTGAGTGATTGAGGAATGTATATTTCACTTTTGCAATGTTATAGTTTTACACATGAATTATAGAATATATTTTAATATTTAACGATTTATTTTTTGTGGTGTCCAATTATCTTATTGTGATTTTATTTTGGGTTTTGGTTTCATTCATTATTTATAGATTTGGTTGAATAACTTTAAACTCCCTCTTCCTAATGCAGTTTGTCTCGATCGAGAAAATTGTGTTAGGCGATGATTGTCTTGTGATTGTTGGCATGTGTGTGGAATAAGTGCAATTTTTATAGATTTCTATGGATAAATGATTCATTATCTATTCATTACATAGTTGTTTGGAATGGTTTATGAATTTCCATGAACATGCGAGTGGTTTCAATTACATCCTTCAACCAAGAGTGATTGATAACTCAAAAAAGTAATATTTCAATTATCATTCAATATGACAAGAGGTGGAATGATATTTATGACTGTGATGATATTTCAAATGGTTTTCATACCATGACCCCACCGCTCTATTAATCAATTTTTTTTAAAACTTTATTTTTAATTTCCTTATTTATTTTAAAACATAATCAATTTCAAAAAAAACTCTAATTCTTTCTAAAATTTATGTGTAAAACGTGATTGTTGTTAACATATCTCTAGATAAATCCTACTTCATCCACTTTACTGCATTTTAACATAGTAAATATTTTTTTTCTCAAAACCCATGATAGGAACATGTCAAAAATTGGCATTGTTGATGGGGAGGTAGTGCCAAAAATTTTTGTATATATTTGAACCTTTTCAAATTAAAAAAACAATAAAAAATATTTTCCCATGATTTTTTCAAATAATTATTTCTTTAATTCATTGAATAATTACCCACAAGTGAATGAACGAATTATTGAAACACCTTGGTCTATAGAGTATAGTGTTTCTTTGAAATACAAATAGATCATATGATGTAAAATAAAAACCATTATGCAAGATGATTTCAAGGATCTCATTCAACATCTTAAAGGAAACCTCGATTCCCAATACTGGAGGTACTGGATAGAAAATTAACTGAACTCCAATATTACTTCCATGAATATGATCAGAAAATGGTTGAGTTGAAACCAGAAGAAGTTTCTGGTTATGATAATGTTCAGGTGTAGGGACTTCAAGAAGAAATAGAACAACTGGAGATAAATGTTGAACAATCATTTAAACATGTTCATGCATTGATGGAGAAACCTGAACCTAAGAAAGAAACTAAGGAGGCTATAGAGTAATAATAACCTACTGAGCTATGTGTGGGATATTTACATAATCTATATGAATTTAGGAATGAGTGAGATGAACTAATACATCACCATATTCCTCACATATAAGAAGTGCCAACTCCATTAGAGAAAGACACCACCAAATTAGAGGAATTCAAAGAGAAGATGGAGGAACATGACTAACAACCTCTATCAAATAAAATTAAACTACAAGAACCACATCCCACTTAATATAAAATTGAATCCAAAAAACACATGAATATGATCTTTTCATGTACTCATTATCTTCTAATTTTGTTGAATGTTAATTGTGTATTACATTCCATTGCTATAAATTTTCTTATTCAGGCAACATTTTTATTGTCTTGGTAGATGTTAAATAAAAGGAATACGCACCTAATGAAGAACTTCTGGACAACTATGAAATTTTTGAACACTTATTATAGGGGTTATAAGAAGATATCAAAGTGTATTTTGTTTATATAAAATGAGACACATGATAATCACATTAAAAGGGATGAATTTGATATTGATTCATTATATTTAATTCATTATTGGAGAATAAAGAAGAGTGTGTGCATGTGTAAATAATGAAATATGAGGACTCATTATTTTTCATAAGCCCACCATATAAGAATCATCTCATTTTCATGGGGTGGATTTTCGATACTCAATATGTGGAGTCCTCAAAACAATAAAATGAGTGAAATATATAAAGAATAATTGCCTGTTGTCCATCATAAAGAAACTCCACCCACCATCAGATTGAGGATAAACCACTAGAACTGCCCATCTGTAGGCAGTGAAATCTCAGGGTCCACTTGGGGGATTGAACCAGGATCAATACTTCAAATATTATTCTATTTCTATTTTATATTATTTCAATAAATTTCTTATGTTTTTTTCTGTACTGTTGGTTTTATTTTTTCAGTGTATTTAACTAAAGATCTTAAATAAACATTTCACTAAAAATAAGTTAGATTACAACACTATTTTATGCATTATTAATTCTATTGAATCAATTTAAAATTTTTTATATATCAAATCCAATTGAATTCATTTAGGACACTTTATTATTTATGTTTAGGGGAGGGAACCTCTATTTTTAAGAAAACATATATGTGTCTTAAAATATTTTGTGTGTTTCATTTTCAATTTTGGTGTGTTTATTAATCTGTTTAGCTAAAATGATTATTATTTTCATTTTGGAAACCCATTTCAAGGATTGATCCATTTTATTCTATGAAATATAACTTAAATTAATGCTGAAAATGACTTTCTTTCAAGTTCAAATATTTTATAATTTCCTGAAAAATACTTTGATTTTCAAATCCCGTGGCATATATCCCTTTATTTTTCTTTGAAATCGCTTTATTGTTAGGATTTTAAACTATTTTTTTAAATTAATTACATTCACCTCACTAATTGAGAGAACCAAACCATGCATACTTTAAGTAGAATTTTATTTATTCCTGTAAAAACATAAGGGTTTGAGGTACTTTATTTTTTAATGATTGAGGCATTTATTTAGTTTTAAATCAATTTTCAAGATAATCCATTTATTTTTGGCATTAATTGTACATTTAATCCTTGTATTTCTTATATTTCATGAATATTTTATTTTTATAGCTACATTTCAGGCCCATTTTCCCTATCTAATCTACTCTTGATGAGAATTGCCTGATCTAGATGAACTTAAGTTTTGGGGAAGCTATCATTTATTGTGATTCCTCATTTAGTGAAACATTGGGTTGGAAATAAAATTCATAAGAGGTATTTTTTCTCATAAAAAATCATTCTATTGAATGTTATGGCTTTCTAGAGTATCCATAATAAGAGAAGATTCCACTTTATAGAGCATCTAAAGAGAAAGAAAGTTGTTACTATCTGGAGTTTTAAGGAAAAATTATGATTGATAAGATGGATTTTTTTATAAAATATTTAATTTTGTGCACATGAATATATTTTTCATGATGATGGAGATTAATTTATACTAAGGGGGGGGAAGTGGATATCATACTTGAGTTAAAATTAGATTCTTTTAATTTTTCTTCAAAATGAACAAAGCCTCCATCATCCTACCTCAGATTTGTTGATATATAATCCTACCAAAGAAAATCCACATAACAACCTTATAAATTACTCATGATTAAAAAATTTACATGAATCACATTGAGTGTATATTTAATAATTTATCAAGACTATGGTGACACTTTTAATTTTTGGATGAGAAAATCATTATTGAAAATTGAAATTTGTGAGATGAGTGAGAATTCATGTGAGGTATGTGTTTTGTGTTCATGGGATGAGAAATGAAGAGGAAAAATATTGAATGATCTAAATAGATAACTAGTAATTATTGTTTTTGATTTCAAATAGTACTTTTTTTTATTGGTGTGGAATTGATGGATCTCCTAGTTATGTGCTTTTAATTTGCATTGATTTGATTTTGCTGCTTACATGTCCAGGAGACCAAGTGCTAAGTGTGGGGAATTGATTGAGATAATATTTTAATTATTTTTATTATGTTTTTTAATGATTTAATTCCTTTAAATTAATCAATTATATCTTATTTTCATCATGTTAGTATATTTGGTTAAATTTGGGATTAAATTTGGAACTATGTTAATTCTTGAAATTTAGAATTTTACTACTACTTATGTATTTCGGTTATATATTTTACAATTTTGATCCAAATGGAGGGATTATTAGTTAAGATTTATTATTTATTGGGATTAATTTTTTGATTCTTGACCCAGATCCGATTTGAATTACATAGGCCCAAAAAATCAATGAATTTGAGAAAATGTTCTGGCCACATAAATTGACCTCACCACAGTTAATGAGCAATTACTAAGAGTAGAGACATTCAAATGATGTGATTCCAACTATAATAGATATAGGACTCTGAGAAACATATAAAAATTCAATTTTATGGATAAATTATATCATTAAGGTATCAATTTAATGAATAAATGGAGGGAGTTGAAAAGTATGCTCAGCCAGAAAATGTTATCTTCAGTAACTAGGTTATAAAGTTTTTTAATCTTCTCCAAAGATGATGATACTTGGAGTGTAGATGAAAAATAGCGATAGTAAAAATGTTTATGAAGACATATCTACTAGATTTGTAAATTTATTGTGCAAAATATACTCAAACATTCAAAGGAATGAATATGGAGGAAATATTTCCCCCCCTTAAGCGTATAAGTATGAGTGTTCACTTCCATTCAAACGTGTTGAATTCAGTGAAATATGACTATGTTGGAGGATCTAAGTCCTGAATTAATGTGGATTTTCTATTTTCTATTTTCTTAGTTTCATAATTCTCTCTTCATCCCCTTCCAACACTCTTACACATTACATGGAGGGGCAAAAACATTGATTAACCAGGGAAGGGGGATCACTATTATAATGTCAGAGTCATTCACATTAATTAAAACTCACTTTTTTATATCGAATGATTTATATTTTCAATGATATCTAATTTTATTAATTTTACTTTAATTTTGGATTTTGTTACATTCATTAATTATATCTTTTTTTGAAGAACATTAAATTTCTCGACAACTAACGTATTTTATCTCGATCAAGAAGATTGTGTAAGATTTTCATTGTCTAGAGATCATTGGAACGTTTGTGGAATAAGTTAACATTTTATATATTTACAAGGATAAAAAAATACTTATTGGGAATTTCCTTAGTTATTTTTGAATGGTTTATTAATTTTCATGCACATAAGTGTGGTTTCCATTACATCTTTCAAACAATGGTGATTGATAACTCGATCAAGGATTCTTTCACTTTTCATTCAACAGAAAGATTTGGGGAATGATATTTATGGATGTGATGAAATTTTAAATGGTGGTCCTACCCTAACCCCATCACTCTTTTAATTATCTTGTATAAAAAATTTATTTTTAATTTCCTTCTTTGTTTTTATAGTCAAAAAATTTCCAAAACAATATTAACTACGTTCTCAAATTTATGAAAAAATTGGGATTGTTGTAAAATCCACTCAATAGACATCCTAGTAAAAACAATGAAATTCATTTTAACATAGGAACTATTTTTTTAATTACCCATGATAGGTACATGTCAAGGTACCAATGTATTCATCATGCATCTTCTTAAAATCAATTAATTCCTTCTCAATTTTCATATGAATTATTTGAGGAATGTACTCCCTAGAAATCCCAACTCCAATAAACCAAAGTTGATCTATTATTTATTACATTGGTACACAATATAAGGGATATCACCACATAGGATTTGTCTATATTTCAGCACTGAAGAGAAAGATACATACATAATTTTCATGTTACATTGGAAATATAAAATACATATAATTATAAGAATTCTCACATCCTTGTTGTTATACATAATATCCTTATTAATATCATGGGGAAAGGAAAAAAATAATGTGTAATTCCAAATTCATAGTAAGGATAATATATATTGACTGTTATCATGAGTAAATAAGTCATAATCAGTATGGTAAGCTAAATAACTAAAAATAACTTACATTTAATCAATAAATTTCTAATAAAGATGAATCTATATATAATATCAATTCAATAATATCAAGGATAATATTAAATTAATTATTGATAAAAAAAATTTAATATTGGATATAATGATCTTCGAAATCATGGTATCTCTATCATAAAATACCTATTTCAGTACAGTTTAATTAATGGGAAGACGCACACTTGAAACCCATTTAAAAAGATTAACCAACTGGTTTGTCTCATGACACATGTTGATGCATTAAAGGAATATATAATTGTTTCCCCCACCTGAAACTCCATGTCCAATGAATTTTTCTTATTTTTAAAGACAAATTTTATTTAAAAAAATATTCCCTATAAATAAATATATATTGATTAAATAATATTTAATATTAATATTTCCGCAGTCAATCAAATAATATTCACAGTAAAACATCATCCCTAAATATTCTATACAGTTGAGGAATTAATTATATCAATGATTCAAAGTATATGGATATTTTATAAAAATGTAATTTACAATTTAAATTTATATCAAGAGAGTGAATGTTTCAATTGAATGTCAAAGATCAAAAAATTAATTAGAGATCAAAATATGACCATCAATTCATCAAAAAGATATGGCTCTTAATAAAATCAAGCCTTCTAGATAATAATGGAAAATGGAAGAAAATAATTAGAATAATATATCATTAAATATTTATCATTTTAATTCTATTGAAAAATCTAAAAGTTCATAAAATGGTTTTGGTGGTGGTAAAATCTATTAACATAATAAAAGTTAAAAACATTCCACTTGACTTTTTATATAGAATGTTTAAAACAAATTTTTATGAAAACATTAGAAAGATTAATTTTATACTTTTTAATAATTCATGGCTAACCAAAATACCCAATACTAAATCAATAGATTAAATAAAAATGATATTTTTTAAAAAAATTTGAAAAATATGGACATGTCATTAAAATAAATCTGATCAAAAGTGAAATATGTTCATCTTTTATTTCAAATATTTATTTTTTTTATTCAAGTACCAAAGAGTGGAAAAGATGGAATAAAACATGGAATAATTTAAATATCTATATGAAAATATATAGAGTTTATGAAGGATATATTATAATATTCCCTCAACTAAAATAATATAAATCATAAAAAATGAGTTTGCAAAATAAATTCAACCATCTTGGGTAACTTTTATAATATAACGCCTTGAAAGTGTAAATTTTAATTGAAAATTTAGATGAAATTAATAAATACATATTTATCTTAAACATATAAAAGTGTTAGTATATATACCATATAAAAATAAATAGGTGAATAATTACAAAAATGTCTCAATAATGTTAAAAGTTAAATGAAATCCCTTACCTCAAGTCCAACATTCTTCACAAGTGCTATTAACATATTATATAATAAATATAGGTTTATTATACGTACATAAAATAACCATATACCTAAATATAATGACATATATTTTCCATTTATAACATCTTATCACCCATTTGTTAATAATATTTTCTTATTATCATGCTTTTGGGTGATAACTGCTTCATTTTTATGAGAATTTGGGTATGATTATTCTAATACATGTAATATAATTACGGTTCCATTATATATATAATGTTAATGATGATGTAAATATCATATATATTCATTATATATGTATTTATAGTTTTCTATATAAGTTTGGGATTGAAAAATGAATTACATATTTCATAGAGATGGTATGCCTTATATACAAATGGGCGTTGTATTCACCTGTTTTTTTATAGAATGAATAAAAAATAAATAATAGTTAAACTCTATATAAAACCTATTATATCATATATATAATATATATTGATTAATTCAATAATTATAACCATAAATATAAAGTGTTTATGAAAAACAAAATTCACTAGTACCTGTAGATTATAAGTCGTACGTACACATGAGTGATGGTTTCTATTTTCATAAGATGGGAAATATAAGGAAATGAATGTTCCATAATCAGAATAAAATCTTAGTATATTGATTATACTGATTATTTCAGGATGGTTACAACATATTTAGAGTATGTAGAATATGAAATAAAATTGAAAGAGCTGGTAAAGGCAATTACATCTTCCTCAGAAAACATTTTTAGTTACATTCGTAATGACCTTTAGAACCATATTTTATGAATAAAAGAACCTATAATTTTTGTATAGATAAATATAGAATATAATTTGGTAGGTATTGGATTATCTATATAGATCAATTATGTTTAAATAAAATAGATAATGGGTTTCTTTTTATATGATAGGAGAGCGGTACTTTTGGAAATACAAGAAATGTTATATTATAATATGTGTAAAAAAACGTATAACATGGATAAAAAATTGAATATATTCTATGATAATTAAGATATAGTCCTAATATAATCATAAAATAAAATTTATTTAGGTTTATATAACATTTTAAACATTATCTATTTGATTAACCCCTTTATTAATGATTTTTATCCATTAACTACTATTAAAAAAATTTTAGTATTAAAGAGTTGTAGTTTTTCTTATAAAGTGACAATTTGAGCTTAAATGGAAAATGAATTAAATTTTAGAACATATATAATCCCCATTTTATTTTATATGAATTTTTAATTTTCTAAAATATTTTAATATAATATTTTTTCACAAATTATCATTAATTACATTAAAGACACTATTCATTTAATTAAAATTAAAGACACCGATAAAAATGTGTAATTATAAAATAATTCATTAAAAATATCTAATATTATGTTTACATATATAAATTAATGGAACAAAATAATCCAGGAAAATTATTATATTTTTAACATTTTTAAATTCATTTATCTTATTTTTCAATCAATTGAAATAATAGTGTCTTTGTTGCATAATATTTTATGGTAATTATTAAATAACTAAAATATAAAAATAAATTAACATGATAAAAAAGTTATCCATATTTAAAAAAAATCATTTGAAATAAAAAACAACACCATTTCATCATTTTGGAAAAAGATTAAGAATATTAAAGATAATAGTCTAGCATTTTTTTTATTCTTTTATTAAATTAAAATAAATGTCATCATAAACGAAAAATATAACCAAGTGGACATAGTTTCAATAAATTTAGGTAAATTCGCTAATTACATTCATCCAATATGATGAAGACGTGTTTTAGAGAAATTTTAAAGCCTTATCCCTATGTGTTATCCTTGTTTTAATAGGTTTACCCTTATTAACATGATAAATATCCACAAAGGTTAATATTAATAACGACCAAAAAAAGAAACTATTTAAAAAAATTAACACCATTTTAATAATATTAAAAAAAATCAAATTAAATTCACAATATTAGAAAAAATTAATTGTACAGAAAAATAAAACCGAAAATGAAACACTATTTTTTAGAAAAATGGATTTTTAAGTCTAAAAATGAACTTATAAAAAAATATGGTATAGTGATGATTCACATTCAATTATATAAATTTTTTCTAAAGAAAAAGATGATTATTTTAATATATTATTAAATTAAGTTAATTTTTGGGATTTTTCAATTAAAATAAATGACATTTTTATAGAAATCGATATTTTTTCCATATTTATTGAGATATCAACATTTCAATAAAATTCAAAAAATTACAACATAACATAATGCTTACATGATGAATTAAAAAATAATATAATTTTCAGCTAATAATATTTTAACATGTTTCTATTTTTTTTAAATTCTCTGTTTCGTGGAAACAAATCATATCCACAAAATTTATTTAATGAGAAATATATCATAAATTCTTAGGCTGTTACATTCTTCGCTTATTATAATATTTTTCGCTCAAAATTACTTCATTTCAATAAAAAAATGAGTACAATTATACCACATCACATCCTCAGGTTCCCAAGTAGCATCCTAAATTTTATGATTTCTATACAAATCATTGACAAGGCGAGTCATCTTGTTTCGAAGCACTTTCTCTCTATCATCCAGAATCACCACTAGTTGTTATTTATATGATGGATCATGATCTATCATTATGAACTATGAATTAACTATATGTTTAGAGACCCAAAGCTTGACGTACATGGACATTACATTACTTATGAGGAATACTTAATACATAACAAAAACAAACACACAAGGACAATAATAGTTTAGTGTCTTTGGAAACTCGGAAAATATTCTTCTAATCGTGGGGAATGATCTTCAACATCTCCCATAAAGATCGTCCCATTTTGTTTTCTACCTAAAACCTTTCTTTATTACATGGGGAAAAGAAAACATATAAATGGTGATCTCAAATGATCAGTAAGGGTAAGCATGGATAAAATAAAACAAATCATAAACATTTGAACTTAAAAACATGAACATAATGTTTAAACAACAAAATATTGAGAAATGGCATAAGACATGGAAGAACATAAGTAATAGATCATAAAGAAACATTAATCATGATAAAATAGCATGGGAATAAAACATGTGATTGTTGCAACCATTAAGCACATGATATGATTTCCATAGTAGCCAAGGCATTGCTGCCAAGACCATCTTAGTGGACAAAGTCCCTTTCTGAATCAAGTTCACTCCTTGTTCCAGTCCTGTATTACTAAACCGAGTTGACATACCGTTCTAGCCATGTCTATCTCATGAGATATAAATCTTTACCCAATGCATTGGAGGGAGATATAGGTCCCACCCATATCATATTACAATCATTTTTACTTGTGCCACAAAATAAACTTAAAACATTCACCATAACCCAAAGAATAAAATGGGTTTCATAAACATCATCCCATCATTTCATAATCCATATAAAACAAATGGACATTTCATCAAAAGAAAAGTGAAACCATGTAAATCATAGAGACATTAAACTTGAATCATACACATATGAAATAATTTCATCTTAGACGAAAAATGGTTTTGATAAAACATTTGAAATGAATTCTTGATTAAAATATCCTTTTCTTCTTCAAAATCAATTTATTTTCACAAAACGTCATTAAATTTTAAAAGAAAAGGATTTTATTGAAAATATTCATGAAATATTTTGGAGGAATCTTCACGAAAATAAGGCTTTATAAAACCGTAAAAATCCTTTCATGCCGTATAAGTTAAAAAAGCATTCTTCTCGTACTTTTGCCGGAAAAGTAAAAAAAAGTACCTCGTAACATAAAAAAAAGAAATATTACTTTCATACCATGTAGTAAAAGTAAAAAATGGGTAAAAATAACTTTAAACATACATGAAAACACTTTTATAAAACATCTACATGGATGATATAAATAACCCCAGTAAATACTAATGAATAAGCAATCTTGGATAAAAATGAGATTTGCAAAATTATCCCTTACCTTAGGTCTGATATGCTTCGTAAATATCCAAACCTCCTATATAATGATTTAAATAATGTCATTGACTTATTATAGAATCATATTAATTGTTATGATGTCATATATGTTTCACTTATGGATTTATATTACCCTTTATTTTTTAAATTCCATGTTAAAGCAGCATTTTGGGTAAAATCATTTCATTTATCTTATGTGTTTCGACTTGTCGTTCATGATATTATTACTTATATCCTGATTTACATAATTCCACAATGTAAAACACGATTTATATATAATATATATTCATCATATACATATGTATATTATAGATAGATAAAAGGAATGAAATACACCGTTCATGGAGACGGTAGGCCATACGTACACATGAACGCTGTTTTTGTTTCCTTATTAAATTGAATGGAATTGATTATATGACATACATATATATATATATACATAAATCCAGTAGCATTATTATGTCATATATTTCATTATTATTCATTATATATACTATATAATCTTTCTTGAATGGTTAATCCTGGAAAATGAATCTCATCGTGTTAGTGGAGACGGTAGTCCGTACGTACGCACGAGCGATGTTATCATTACCATTATTGTGGAATTTTATTGGAGTGTATGTTTACTATTTAAGAATAAATATAACTTTAAAATAATCATATTTATTTATTTATTTACACCATTATACCCATCCATGTAAGGTGGTGGTGGAAAAACAGATTATACCACGGCGTGGAGACGGTATTCCGTACGTACGCACGCGTGGTGATTTCGTTTTCCGTAGGATGGATAGATAGTGAAATAGGGTTGTTTCATAATTATAATAACATATCATTATATGAGTGATACTGATTTTATTACTTCATAATGAAACAACTAAATAAGAAGAAGTGGAAGAAGAAATAAAGTTGAAAGAACCGGTAACAGACATTACCTCTTCTTTGAAGCGCCTTTTTGAAACCTCCTCTTTGGGCACTAATATTAGTCTTTGAAGAATACTTGAACCTCTAGGATGTTTATAGGGAAGTTGAGAAGATAAATTGGCAGGTTTTGGCCGAGCTTTAAGGCTCAATGTGGTGTGAGGAAGAGAGGGAGGAGGTGCCCTTTTATAAGGGAGGAGAGGGGAACTTTTGAAAAAACTAAAAATATTATTTTATTATAAAGTCTTATTTGGTATGAAATAGATCCAAATTTATTTTGTTTTAAGCTAAGGTCGGGAAGGGTTGAAATAATCTCATCCAATAGAATTTAGACAAGTTTAGGTTCATATTTTAACCTTATCATTTAGATGTAACTTTAAGTTTGATAATTTTACTTTTACCGTGTCTTTTTTTGTTCTCACACTATGTGGTTAATAAACATACTATAACAAGCCAAACGAACCCCAAGTTGTTTATGATTAATATATATAACATTATCTAATTCATTTGGCCGAACCTTAGATTTTTAGGAATATAATAACAATTAATAATATAATATTTATTTTAAAAACTATTTTATGTCAATTTTGACACTATTTTGTAATTGATTTTTGTGAAAATCATTACAGAATGATTAGTTCAAAAAAAGTTAATTAAATCAAGAATAACATGTCATATTAACATATAAAAGTTTTTTAATTCATAAAAAGTCTCAAATTACATTTATTTTGGTATTTATAACATCAATTATGTCAATATTTCATTAATAAGATAATTACTGCATCATCATTGTGTCATAAATAAATTAAATTATTTAAAGTCTAAAAATAACAAATAAAATATCATTATGTAGGAAATCGTTTTATCTTTCTAATGAATATTTATAGTCTAATTTATCTTATTTATATCTCTATATTAAAAATGATTTACTTATTAAACATTGATTTTAACTATTTTAACCCTTCTTTAAATAAATTAATAATAAATGTCCTAATCTAATCAAAGTGGGCCTAAATGGTTATATTTTATTACTAGGGTTGTTTTTGTTCGAATTACATTTATACAATAGAATTAGGACATGTTTTAGGGTAATAATAATATCAGTTGTACCCTTAATTACCCTATTAACTTTTAACCGTGGTAAATAAAAGTAAAAAAGTTACTATTCACCAAAAATTATTTTTATCTCATTGAACCAAATTTTACATACTGACATAAACCGTGTCTCTCGTATTTTTGAAATTACATTCACAAAAGTAGTAAAATTATGTTTTATGTAAATTTGCAAATTCTCCTAGGAGGTGGGTAAAAGACGGTCAAAAGTTCAATAAAATTTTTATATATCTACATTTATTATAAAATGACTATAATTATAAGGCCCCAGCCTTAAACCTTACTTAATCTTGAGTTATTACAAGATTACACATTGAGGACCTTTTCCGGTTTATAGTTTTAGAGAATTAGATCATAAAACTTGCATTACATTCCACATATAAACAAAGTGGTTACATAAAGATAGTATTCTTCATTCCCATCAATGGAAACACATTTAAAATAAAACATGGATTATTTCTTGACACATCCTTGACTCTATCATCTTATCATGTACCTTTCCCTTGACCTGTGAAAAACATTTCAAAAACTTGGTATGAGCATAAAAACTCAGTATGGGTTATAAAAAAACATGGAAAAGAAACATGAGTTCATATATACATAAGAATGAAATCATACTTTACCCATAAAACATAGTCACTTTAACATACCTCATAAAATCATGAATAAATCATAGAAATCATAAGACGTAAAGGTAACTTGAGGCATTCATAACATTCTTACGTAGGGAGTAACCCTCTTGGTTACGTTTGGAATACCCATCACAGTATATTCCCTAAATCTCTTCGGAGAAACCTTAATGTTTCACTCCATCGCATTACCCAATGCATTGGAGAGATATAACGGGCTCACCCGCCCTTAGTTTATCACGGAACCACCCGTCTTCATAATAATGCCCAAGAACCATAACATAATCATATCACATAAAACATGCATAAAGAAAACATAAAATTTCCACATTTCAATCACGAGATATCAATACAACACATTGATATAAAAACATTATGAAAACCATTTTCAAAACTAAAATAAAAGAAAAGTAAAACATGGTATTTATTTTTCTTTTAAAAAGAAGGTATGGCTTGTAGAGGAAGCCGAAACTCAAATAACAGTCACGACGGCGGAGAAGTCGTTGTCGCCGCATACGTACGACAAAAACATTACCTTTTTTCATTTAGTAAACGATTCGTATAAAAAAGATTCCTTTTGAATAAACGTAAAAGTCAAAGGGGTTTATACACCTTATAAAAGAAAGTTGTGTATAAAATAAAATATGCCTCAACGAAAGGAGATTGAGACGAAGTCCCATACCTCGTATCCGACTTGAACCGACCGTTATTTAATCTCCTGAATAATAAACTTGAGTTAATCTCCAACTGCTTAAGAATCTTTTTCAAGTTCATTATTCCTTTTATACCATGTTATGAACATCATGTAATCATTTAAGTTAATAATGTTCATTTTGTCGGTATTTGGTTCTTAAGTCAAAATAGACATCTTACACTTACATGTTGTTAATTTGGTCATAGGTTCGTTATATCCAGAATGATATTAATGATTTGGATAACATATATATAATATATATTCATCATATACATGTATTTATAATATTACATCACATTTAGAGGTAAGAAATGAAATGCACCGTTCATGGAGACGGTAAGCCGTACGTACGCATGAATGCTACTTGCATTTCTATTTCATATTTTCTGGAATGGAATCATAATGATATAAGAGTATATTATAATTCCAGTATAATAACACATATAATATCATTAACTTTATCCTTTACACATCCCACATATGGTATTAACGAATCAAATCACTTTCAGGGGGCGGTAGTCCGCACTTCCTAAAATGAAGATATCGTGTTTACCCATAATGGAAACCATAAAGGTATGCCCAAAATGAAAAAAAAAGAAGCTTAAGGAAAACATAAAAATATTATATATCATATATAAAAATAGTGACATCATAATGGCCACCATTGAAGGTGTTAAATGAGTATTGAACAATCATCGTTTCGGGAGGCAGAATTTCGCCATCCACGGAAACCGTATGTTCTTTAACCATTTGATGTAGTTGTGTGAGAGTGTAGCTCAAATAAATATGATAAAAACATCCTTGTATATTGATGATACTGGTGTTGTTACAAAATAAGTAAATAAAAAGAGTTTAGGGGGTTGTAGAAGAAAAATAAAACAAATGAACATGAGAGAAAGAATTACCTTTAAAAGTGTAACTCCTTTTGATTTGAGCCTAAAGGCTTCCTTTGAAAGGATTATGCCCAAATGGAATCATATAGGATGAGGAGAGGGATGTGGAGAGATTAAATGGGCCGGGGTTGGCCGAGCCAAAGGCTTGAGGAGTGTGTGAAATGAGGTAGAGGTGGGGGCCTTTTATAAGAGGAGAGGAGGGGCACTTTTGGAAAGTAAAGAAATATTACTTTATTTGAAAATGTGTTTCGGTTTTAAAAGGTCCCACATTGATATAATTCGTGGATAAGGTGATAAGGGTTCTAAATCCACTCATACAATTGGTTTTGGCCATGTGTAGGTTTTATATTTTTCATTATCTTTCCATTTTATTTAAATCGTCAAATAATGATGTCATCGCTGCATCATTATTATGTCATAAATATTTAATTTATTTAATGTCTAAAAATAATAAAAAAAATACTATGATGTAGGAAATCCTTTTATATTTCCAATTACTATTTATAATCAAATATCTGATCTTTATAACCCCATGTAAAATGTTTTTTCGTGAAACATATTATGTTTGTGTCATTTTTACTTTTACATTAAATAAAAAGTTATTTTTGTCATTTCCCAACAAAAGTGGATCCATGGGGTCCCCAAGTTGAACCATGACTTGTATTGGTCGGCCATAACAGAACCAATAAGGTTGAAACATGTGTCTAGGTCATTTCATATTATTAAAGCATTATTTATACATTAAACTACACTAATTACCACTAATCGCGATTAAAAACATAACAAGTTACCATTCACCAAAAAAATATTTTAATCCCATTGAACCACATTTTACTTCTTAATGACAACCATGTATGTCGGATTTTCAAAATTCAATACACATTAGTGGTAAACTTTCATTTTACTGAAAAATCAGTTTGCTTGATTACCACTTAGTGGTTTCACTATCCATCAAAAATTGAAGTTTTTCAGAAAATTACCAAAAATTCAACCTAAGCTATATTTGATATTCTGTATTCAAAAATGAAGTCTATTTTAAAAAATTCAAATCATATAAGTCTCATTAATTAATTTAATAATTAATTCCCGCTGCCAGAGCAAATAGCGTGTTTTTACAAAACAATAAGTATCAAAAGATTGACACCAGTTTAAGTCTAATTTCAAAGTGAAATTGATTCCAATGACCACCATTAGATATAATGGTAAAAATATATTCTAATTTCAATTCAAAACCAATTCAAAACATAATCTGATCATATAAATAAATTAGATTAAAAAGCAGTTTTGATGTAAAATGCAGTATTTTTCACTATTCATTAAAAAATGAACATTGTCAGAAAAATACCAAAAATTCTCACAAGATAAATTTTGATGTCCCAATCATAAAGAATAAGTTTATTTTGACAAACATAGTTTATAAAATTTTCAAAATATAGATTCAAAAATGGTTTGCCATCAAAAGGCAGTAAAACAATCTTTTAAGAATATTAGTGTATTCCATGCATAAGATTGTATTTATTTTCATTTTAAGCCTCTATAACACTATCTTAATCATTAATAGACATAGATAAAAATATCTATTATTCATTACTTACTTGGGATGTTACAGTAATGAATTATATTGAACATATATAGCTATTATGTGCCAATTTTGACCTAATATAAATTTAAATAAAATAAATCATTATTTAAATAAAAAGTCGGTTTTAAATAGTAACCGAGTGTTTTCACTATTCATCAAAAATTGAACGTTTTCAGAAAAATACGAAAATTTCACCCAAGGCTAATTTCGATAATCCGAATCCAAAAATGAAGTCCATTTTGAAAGAAGAAGTTTACAAAATTTCAAAAAGTGGTTCTTACTATTCATAATGGCTAGTTTTAATAGTATTTTAATAGCATATCGTTATTTAGTGAAACTCGGTATTGCGTACAACACACGCTATCGAGGAAGGTCACAATTACGTGTAATGAAATCCAAGTCATGGATGCATGTTGTGAAAAATCCTTTTTGTGTAGTGTACAACACAAGACATTAATGAAATTAAAAGGAATATGTTTCATAAAATCTTGGGGTGTTACATTCTACCCCCCTTAAAATGAATTTCGCCCTCGAAATTCGTCGGGATTATAAATGGTTTACTACTCGAAAGTTTCTTTAATAGAAACCCACATCGTAAAAAGGAATACAAAAACATGGCTTTAAAAACTAACATATGAAATGTAATGGTTAACCAAATTAACTAATCACTTGGTTTCCAGGTAGGAGAACATAAGTGAAAATATGGATATGGAAGAGAAATCTAACCATCATCTTCTGATGGAGAGTGGTAGAGAACATAGCTATGAAAAATCCAACAATCACAAAGCCATAAATTTTTGATGATCTTGGGTACCATCTGATTCATCGGATATAAGGGCACTAGGATAATATTTTTGGTTTTCAGGATCATTTCCCTAAAGTTGAAAATTTTGAATTAGAATAAATACTTAATTTATTTTTGTATAATATCACTATTGTTCATGCTTTGAACAGTTTCCACTTCATCTCTTAATGAAATGAAGTTGAATTTGTTATTCGTGAAGTGTTAACAGATCATGTAACAGAATGATGGGTGATTCCATCTATTTCAAACAAAAGGTTAGAAAAAGATATCAAAAATACATAAGTCCATCTATGGTAAGGATAATCATATACGATTCAAAAAATGAACTTATAATATATATCATACTGCGTAATAAAATAAAACTAGTTTCTACTAACCAGGGAAATCATGTAGGCCAGTGGTAGGCGATAAAGGCCTGTCGCACTTCGGTTGTGGGTTCGATTCCCACAACCTTGTCCGATGCGATGGGCTGTCGCCCATCCTATAGGTTTTACTTTTTCTAAAACTACATTACTATAACATCCCATCAATAATATCAAAGAAATGTCTATCCTTAAACAATACTAACTTATCTCCAACAAAATCCATTCCAATCTTTTGGCTTATCTAAAATACTTCGGTCCATGCTCATAGTATAAAGAAAATGATTACTTGAAATTTCACATAACAATCACGTGAATGACATCATTTATCCCCCATATATCATAAGATATATCTTGTTGGTCAAATAACAAACATGTGAATACCTTAATCATGAATTCTCTTTCAGAATGAATACCCATTGAAACTTAGTGAAAACATGAATGAAGTTAAAAGTTAACACTTTCCACATACCAAAATCCTCAAAATTCTATATACTCAAACCATGATATCACTTAGTCCTTATATCAATAATGATCTCATGAATACAATCAAACATCTCATTATCTTCTTATTCCTTCATTATGCCCATATCATCTACTTTCCAAAAATATCTGAATAACCTTCCATGGTTACTGGTACCATTCAACATATACTTTCAAATACTTTAGGAAAAAAACAGTGTAACAATACTTAGATGATTCTTTATTCCATAGTACCATTAATTATACAACATAACTCTCGATAAACATACAATCATTCCACAACCTTCTAAAACAACTGACTGATCTTCAACAATTCTTTCAGCTCATATATCATTTGTAGCCTCCTCATCATCATCCACAAAAATACTACCCATATGACCATGCTGATTCTCTTCAGGAAATTTTCCCTTAGGTAATTGGTTTGCATAATTCCCGTACATTACACATTTAAAACATCTAATCATTGTTGACGTCGAGCAATACCATTATCCTTGTCCATGGTGTTAACTGAACCTTTTCCTTTGCACTTACTAGCTTTGTGTCCTTCTTTTCCACACCTAAATGATCTTCCAGTTCCTTTGAAACAATCTCCCTGATGCCTCTTCCCACATGATTTACATGAGGGAAATTGAACATTCTTTCCTCTATGATCATCATGAAACTCCATCTTTCTCTTATTATCTGATTCTGGAAACTTACCAAAGTTGAGATTATTGATCATATTATGAGATTGCAGACTAGGAATAATAACGATGTTTGGACTTCAAAATCCCGTTTCATTTGGTTTCTCATGAACAATATTATTCCATTGTCTGTCATATCCTCCATTATCGTGAGTCTTCCTTTTTCCAGCCATCTTCTAAAACCCAAAAAGAATAGTGTGAGAGGAAAAAATAATGATGGGGAAAAAACATAGTAATGTGGGAGTTCCCACAATATCTAACATCTTAGGTTAAATTTTATGATCGTTAATGTAGTTCTAGGAATATATCATATACGTATACTTATCCTTAGGAACATCCCTAGACATACCATAGAAATATCTCCTGGGATATCACTAACATTTTCTTATCCTAGTTTCCAAAGGTTGACTAAACCTTTTGTCTGATGCCAACTATAGAGACCCAAAGCTTGACATACATGGACATTACATTACTTTTACAGAATACTTAATACATAACAAAAACAGACACACAAGGACGGTAATAGTTTAGTGTCTTTGGAAACTCAGAACGTAATCTCATAATCGTGGTGAAATATCTTCAACATCTCCCATAAAGATCTTACCCTTTTGTTTTCATACATAAAACCATTCTTTATAACCTGGGGAAATGAAAAAATATAAATGGTGAGATCAAATGATCAATAAGGGTAAGCATGGATAAAATAAAACAAATCATAAACATTTGAACTTAAAATCATGAACATAATGTTTATACAACAAAATCTTGAGCAATGACATAAAACATGGAAGAACATAAGGAATATATCATAAAGAAACATTAATCATGATAAAATAGAATGGGAATAAAACATGTGATTCTGGCAACCATTAAGCACATGATATGATTTCCATAGTAGCCAAGGCATTGCTGCCAAGACCATCTTAGTGGACAAAGTCCCTTTCTGAATCGAGTTCACTCCTCGTTCCAGTCATGTATTACTGAACCAGATTAACTTACCATTCCAACCATGTCTATCTCATGAGATATAAATCTTTATCCAATGCATTGGATGGAGATATATGTCCCACCCATCTCATATTGAAATCATTCTTACTTATTCCACAAAATAAACATAAAACATTCACCATAACCCAAAGAATAAAAAAGGGTTTCATAAACATCATCCCATCATTTCATAATCCATATAAAACAAATGGACATTTCATCATAATAAAATTGAAACCATTTAAATCATAGAGAAATTAAACTTGAATCATACAAATATGAAATAATTTCATCTTAGATAGAAAATGGTTTTGATAAAACATTTGAAATGAATTTTTGAGGAAAATATGCTTTCTTCTTCAAAATAAATATCTTTTCACAAAACGTCATTCAATTTTAAAATAAAAGGATTTTATTGAAAATAGTCATGAAATCTTTTGGAGGATGATTCATGAAAATAAGGCTTTATAAAACTGTAAAAATCCTTTCATGCCGTATAAGTTAAAAAACATTCTTCTCTTACTTTTGCCGGAAAAGTCAAAAAAGTACCTCGTAACATAAACAAAAGAAAGATTCCTTACATACCATGTAGTAAAATTAAAAAATGGGTAAAAAGGACATTAAACATACATTAGAACACTTTTATAAAACATGGACATGGATGATATAAATAACCCCAGTAAATACTTATAAATAAGCAATCTCGGATAAAAATGAGATTTGAAAAATTATCCCTTACCTTATGTCAAATATTCTTCGTACGTATCCGAACCTCCTGTATAATGATTTGAATAATTTCATTGACTTATTATAGAATCATATTAATTGTTATGATATCATATATATTTCACTTATGACTTTATATTACCAGTTCTTTGGTAAATTCCATGTTAAAGCAGCATTTTGGGTAAAATCATTTCATTTATCGTATGTGTTTCGACTTGTTGTTCTTGATATTATTACTTATATCCTGATTTAAATAATTACTGAATGTAAAACATGATTTATATATAATATATATTCATCATATGCATATGTATATTATAGATCGATAAAAGGAATAAAATAAACCGTTCATGGAGACGGTAGGCTGTACGTACGCAAAAACGCTGTTTTCGTTTCCTTATTGAATTGAAAAGAATTGATTATATGACATACATATATATATATACATAAATACAGTAGCATTATTATGTCATATATTTCATTATTATTCATTATATATACTTTATAATCATTCTTGAATGGTTAATCATGGAAAATGAATCTCATCATGTTCGTGGAGACGGTACTCCGTACGTACGCACGAGCGATGATATCATTCCCATGATTGTGGAATTGTATTGGAGTGTATGTATACTATTTAAGAATAAATATAAATTTAAAATAATCATATATATTTATTTATTTACACCATTATACCCATCCATGTAAGGTGGTGGTGGAAAAACAGATTACACCACGGCGTGGAGACGGTATTCCGTATGTACGCATGCATGGTGATTTTGTTTTCCGTAGGATGGATAGATGGTGAAATAGGATTGTTTAATAATTATAATAACATATCAGTATATGAGTGATACTGATGTTATTACTTAATAATGAAACAACTAAAGAAGAAGAAGTGGAAAAGGAAATAAAGTTGAAAGAACCGGTAACGGACATTACCTCTTCTTTGAAGCGCCTTTTTGAAACCTCCTCTTAGGGCACTAATATTGGTCTTTGAAGAAGACCAGAACCTCTTGGATGTTTATAGGGAAGTGGAGAAGATAAATTGTCAGGGTTTGGACGAGCTTTAAGGCTCAAAGTGGTGTGAGGAAGAGAGGGAGGAGGTGTTCTTTTATAAGGGAGGAGAGGGGCACCTTTGAAAAAACTAAAAATAATATTTTATTATAAAGTCATATTTGGTCTTAAAAAGCTCCAAATTGATTTATTTTGAAGCTAAGGTTGTGTGGGTCGAAATCCTCTCATCAAATATAATTTAGAAAAGTTTAGATTCATATTTTAACCTTATCATTTATATTTAACTTTAAGTTAGATAATTTTACTTTTACCGTGTCTTTTTGTGTTCTTACACTATAAGGTTAACAAACATACTATAACAAGACAAACGAACCCCAAGATGTTTATAATTAATATATATAACCTTATCTAAGACATTGGGCCTAACCTTAGATTTTTAGGAATAAAATAACAATTAATAATATAATATTTGTTTTAAAAACAATTTTATGTCAATTTTGACACTATTTGGTAATTGATTTTGAGAAAATCATAAAAAAATTATTAGTTCTAAAAATTTTAATTAAATCAACACTAACATGTCATATTAACATATAAATTTTTTGTAATTCATAAAAAGTATCAAATTACATTTATTTTGGTATTTATAACATCAATTATGTCAATATTTAATTAATAAGATAATTACTGTATCATCATTGTGTCATAAATAAATTAAATTATTTAAATTTTAAAAATTAAAAATAAAATATAATTATGTAGGAAATTTTTATAACTTTCTAATGAATTTTTATAGTCTAATTTATCTTATTAATAACCCTATATTAAAAATTATTTTCATATTAAACATTGATTTTAACTATTTTAACCCTTATTTAAATAAATTAATAATAAATGTCCTAATCTAATCCAAGTGGGCCTAAGTGGTTATAGTTTATTCCTATGATTGTTTTTGGTCGAATTACACTTATCCAATAGAATTAGGACATGTGTTAGGGTAATAATAATATCATTTTTACCCTTAATTACCATATTTACTCTTAACTATGGTAAATAAAAGTAAAAAGTTACTATTCACCAAAAAATATTTACAACTCATTGAACTAAATTTTACTTACTGACATCAACCGTGTCTCTCGGATTTTCGAAATTCCGTTCACAAAAGTGGTAAAAATATGTTTTATGTAAATTTGCAAATTCTCCTAGGAGGTGGGTAAAAAACGGTCAAAAGTTCAATAAAAATTTTTTATATCTAAAATTATTATAAAATGACTCCAATGAATTACCTTGAACTTATATAGGTATTATGTGTCAATTTTTACCTAAAATAAATTTAAATAAAATAAAAAATTATTTAAATTAAAACTCGGTTTTTAAATAGTAACCTAATGTTTTCACTATTTATCAAAAATTGAATGTTTTCAGAAAAATACCAAAATATCACCCTAGGATAATTTCAATATTCCGAATCCAAAAATGAAGTCCATTTTGAAAGATGAAATTTAAAAAATTTCAAAAAGTGGTTATTACTATTCATAACGGTTAGTTTTAATAATATTTTAATAGCATATCGTTGTTTAGTAAAACTTGGTATTGCGTACAACACACGCTATCGAGGAAGGTCGTGGTTGCGTGTAATACAAGATAAGTCATGGATGCGTGTTGTGCATGCTCCTTTTGGTGTAGCGTACAACATAAGACATTAATGAAATTAAAAAGAATATTTTTGGTAAAATCTTGTGGTGTTACAATATGTGAAGGAGATGTTATTAAAATTTTTAAGAGAGAGACATTGAACACATTATGAACATGAGACAGAATCGGTAGAAGAACCAAGCGATAATATATCTTCCTAATACGATGATAGATTTTTATGGGATTGATATATCTAGGACTTAGAATTCTCTTATTTTAAAATACTATAACCTTATTACAAATAGATATTCATGGTAATATATTTTCACTAAATTCAAACAGTAGACTGCACTGACAATTTCCATCATAACTTTCTTACTGACTTTGAGATTCCCCAATGTGTAGTTAAATGGATCCAACCTTCTTGCACATTTATTCATCTAGATCAGGTCCCAATAGCTTTATTTTTATACTTTCATCAGAAAAAATGGGTGTTCAACACCTTTTTCCTAAGAGGGATTCATAATAATCCATCTGAATGCATGATTGAAAACTACTAGTTTAAAGAATTCTACTAAAGGAAAATTCTGGTCCAAACTACCTTTAAAATCTATATATTAAACTCTCAAACCAAATGGATCAAAGGCCATTATTTTTATTTATTTTCGATAGCTAACCATTCAAGGTATGAGGGAGAAGCCTTACAAGTCCCATTGGCTTAGAGATTACATGGCCCATAGGCTTAAGAGAATACATGACCCGAAGGTCTTAGGGAATTTAACCAGATTATAACTACAAGGAACTGCCCCTCCCCAGCATTTGAATCATGATAGTCTCTCTCCACATTCTCATAGATATCTTTCTAGGATTTCCCTGCAAGCACAAGCTGGTCCCGATGACGTAGCCATATCCTCTCATTCTTCAAAATCCATTAGGTTCTACTCTGGTGAGTACACTTGTTCAGAATCCTTTTTTGGCTGATACAATACTGAATAGTAACTACTACAGTAACATCTAGAGTACCTGCTATAGTAGCCACTCAGTACTTCTACAGTACTGTAATCCAAATATTAGGATTCCCTTTATATGTGTTGGGGTGTCTAGTCATGAAATACTTGTTAATGATTTCTTATTTACATTATTGTATGGGTAATGGTTATAAAATCACCATAAAATTCTTGAAATCACCCTTAAATTAATGACACACTAGGTGTCAAGATACACACTCCACAATATCGCTTTTTATGTTATCAAAATAAGAATATTATTTTAGATCACTTTACAAATTTTTAATTCCATGATGAGTAGATAATTATGAACTATGAGATGAATCCAACATCTCCTTCTTCAACTTTGGTTTTAACAGGACATATACATAGTTCAAGAACATTCTTATTTCAGTATGACCATGGATGAACTTAGGAAAATTCACCAAATTATTCTATAATTACACATCTTTATTTGGTGAACTCTTATTTTTATAATGGATTCATGGTTGACAGTCATATGATAATGATACTAATTTTCCCCTTTCCCCATGATTTTGTGATCTAACTAAAAAAATTAAAAAATATTGGATCACATTCAATCCACATTATAAATCAATTTTCGAGATCTATCTAACTCAAACCACTAGCCACCTTCTTCTCCTTCCCATGTTGGTAATTTATTGATCAATCATAATATTTGATCAACTCCAACTATATTATCAATAATATATTTAACTATTTATTTTTAAATATATATTTTATGCTTTTATAATCAATATATATATATTGCCTTTCACTATACCAATTATTCATTTTAATCGTTAATGTAAAAATTAACACTACCATATCCAAATCATGAGTTATTTCATTTTGTATGAGAATAAATCATAGACATTTTCTCAATGAATTACTATATATTAAAGAAATATTCCCTACTATAAGGTAGTGTAAGCACATGAGCACTAACCAACCTTCTATTTAGTTATTTCAAATTCTCCTCACATTCATATATCCACAATAATATGCCTCTTTTCGAGGTAAACATGGTTATTAGATTATAATTTCAAGAGAAATAACTCCCAAATCATTGTTAGTATCTAGAAAAACCAAGAAATCTATGAGACACTATTACCATGGATGGTCTAGGCCATTTCATAATAACCTTTTTCTTTTATGGATGTTTCTATATACCCCCAGATGAAATTATAAGACCCAAGAATGTTACTTTTTGTTTCCAAATTCAGAGTTTGTAGATTTGGTATAAGGATTCTCATTCTTCTAGGTATTCATCGCAATTCACAAATATACATTATTCTCTTCCATGAAATTTTAATAAACATAAATATCATCTATAAAGACTAAAAAAAATTTATCTAGGTAATCTGTAAACACTCGATTCATTAAATTCATGAATATAACAGATGAATTGTTATGTAAAAATGCAATTAAAATTCATTCATAATGACTATAATTCATATAGAAGATTATCTTTGGTATATATTCCGTGACCCATATATAATTTTATCTAAATTGAAGATCAATATGGGAAAAATATAGATCTCCTCATTATTGATCAAAAAAATATTCAATATGGGATAGATGATACTTTCAATTAATAATGATGTTCATAAATTCATGATTATGAATGTAAAGATACACTGAATGTTTATAAAAACTAGGTATAAGTACTATTGAATACTCAAATTAATGATTTTAGGGGAATACTAGGAAGCTCTTTTTTAAATATATCAAAAACAATTATAAAATTTTAATTTCAAAAATTTTCTATTTCTATCTTACCATCTGAGATAAATATTCTGCTTCAATAGGTAGAAATACATATATGATAGAAGTATTTTCCATTTGGATTTCTAGTTCATCATCTATCTGACAAACTATCACTGGATGATGTAGAATAACAAATGTTACATCCCTTACTCAAAATTTTAAATGGTATCTACACTAAGAGAGTCGATCCATGCACAAAATTACATCAAATTTAACTAAAGAAAAAATAACAAGATTTCAGGAATCACATTCCACAAACATCTATTAGAAAAGAGCTATATAATTGAGATGAGATCATCATTCCATTATAAGTTTTCACTACCATGTCAAAATATTATCATTGGGTTGGTGATGTGATTCCATTCAAAAATTTTAGATATAAAATAGTTGGTAAAATAAGAGTAAAATAAATAATTTTATCTTTTAGAGTTGATGATAATTAAACCTTCCATAACATCTCTTAGAAGTTCCAATCTGGCGATATTAATTCCATATCTTTGTACTTATCCACTTGGTATCATATATGGTATTTTCATTTGATTCTTATAGAACTGGTTTTAATTATACCCCATCCATTTATAGTTGAGTAATTGGATAATAGTAGTTTCTTGCTTTGAATAACATTCATTAAAAATACTACTCTTATCTCTACACTTATTAAAACATTCATTCCCTTTAAGAATATCCTTTAATGTTTCTTTCCCCAAATATTACATGATAAAAATTGATTCATTCCCTTTTTATTCTTTAATGTGTTCCATTTTTCTTAGTTCTCAGCGAACCACTTATTATATTGATTTTTCTTGAATTTATAGGATCTATAAAATTCTTTCTCTATCTTAATGTCACTTGATATTATACCATCATATAACGAATATTTTTATGAAACTAGTTCCATTTAGAGACTCAGCTTAATCCCATAAATTAAATGGTTTATATTTCATCGTAGATTAAATATGTAGTCTAAAAAATAACTAGATAATCTTGTAAAGTTACCCATATACTCTAACACACTTTATTATTCATTATACATTAAACTGAGGAACTTTATTTCAATTTCATCTCACTATTCTCATGGGAAATATTTTTTGAATAAGTTTTTTTTAAAAGTCCTCCATTACATGCTTAATATTTCTCCAACCTATTTAGTGTTACAGATTAATGACCACAATTTATTGGAATATTCATTCAAAAAATATACACCATAATAACATTTTCACATTTTTTTCATCGAAGTCTATGAATATCATTTGAAAATGATTAATCCATTATGTAGCTACCAATGGATTTGTAGTCCTATTAAAATATTGAGTCTTCTGTCTCATGAATTGACCTATCATAGGATAGTAATCCTGTGGAAAAAAATGGTTTTACCATATAGAACATCGAATTCACTATCACTTGATTCATCTTCCTTAATATGGACCTAATATTATCATTTACGACACTCACTGTAATGGATTTCTCATTAGGTCAATATCAACACTAACTACAGGTCTTGATTCAATTTCATCATTAACTAATTATCAATAAATAATGGCACAAACTGATTCTGCTCATAATCATCATGAATATTGAGCCATTAAATAAACATCTATATAATAATAACATTAATCAACTACATTATAGAATTATAATAATTCCCATTTTATTTGAATTCATTTAAAATATAATTCTGAAGGCTTATACTAAAGAAGATTTGATACCAACTCTTAAAACCCACACCCCAGTAACCTATAGCAAATGTATTCTTTATTACATTGTTATAAGATATAAGGGATCTTATCATGAATGATCTATTCGTCTATAATTCTTAATGAACCTGATATATACATTTTTTCTAACATTAGAAATAAAATATAAATAGTAAGTGAAACATTCTGACATGATATTATTAATAATACCCTTATTCCTATCGGGGGGAAAGTAAAAAAAATAAAGAGTGAGATCATATGTGTAGTAAGGTTTACATACAGTATAATATATCATGATTAAATAAGGCATGATCGATAAGAAAGTTATATAACTGAAAACACATACCATTTAATCAATAACATGAGAATAAAAGTGAATCTATAGATAATATTAATGAGTTAATATCATGGATAATAATAACTGATTTATAAAAAAAGGAAATGAGTAGTATTAGACTTCATGATATATTTTACATCAAACCCTTGAGTAAAGACAATTTAATTAATGGTTAGGTACAAAAAACCAATTTAATAAATTTGGGATGTTGGATTGTATGATGAGACCTGTGGATGCATTGATAGGGTATATAATTCTTTAACCCACCCATAAATACATCCCTAATTAATTCCTAATATATTTAATGATCAATTTAATTCATAAAAAATATATTATATAAAAACTTTCCTAATTAAGTATGGAATACTAAATATTAAAAATTCCTAAGTAAATCAAATAACTTTTATAGAAAAAACCATATTGGAAAATAGTATACTATTTAGGAAATTATCATATTTATGATACAATGAATATATATTTTTAATATAAATGTAATTTCCAATTATATATAAAAAATATTAATTAAATGTTTCAAAATAAAGTTAATGACCATAAAATTATTAAGAGGTAAAAGATTACCATCAATTCAATAGAAATATAAGTCTTGTAATACAATCATGTCATTTGGAGAATAAATAAAAATTAAATAGAAATATTAACTTTATATTGTATTAAATAATTTTCATTTTAAAACAATTGAAATATTCCAGAGGATGATAAAATATTATTAAAATTCTTGAAGATAGGAAATTCCGGTGACGCCTTATATGTTAAGAAAACATTTCTTTTTTTCTTTTTGCTAAAAAATGTCAAAAATTAACCTTTTAGAAAATTTTATAAATAAGAGTAAAACACTAATAGAAATCAAGGATAATATATAATTTCCTTAATATATATTTTGACTAAATAAAAATTAATTTTTTAAATTTTTTTGAAAAATATGGAAATGGAAGAAAAATATACCTAATGAAAAGAGATAAAAGATAAATATTTTTTAAACATTTATTTGTTTGATTCATGTTCCAAAGGGATATTTTTTGGAGAAGACATGTAAAATTATGAAAATATCCATAGGA
This sequence comes from Viscum album, assembly GCA_963277665.1. NCBI lineage: Eukaryota > Viridiplantae > Streptophyta > Magnoliopsida > Santalales > Viscaceae > Viscum > Viscum album. The sequence continues at coordinate 864,050,707 of OY728134.1, read as the reverse complement.
AAAAATATATGTATGAGTTTATAATGGAACAATTATATGATTCCTTTAACAAAATAAATAAAATCCCAAAACATGTGATTGTAAAATTAATTAGTACCTCTTTAGTGAGTTTTAAATCATAACCCCTTCAAAGAGTAATCAATGTTGAAACCTTAATCCGGATTAGAAAATATATATTCATTTTAAATACATGAAATGGGGATTATATATACCACATAATATAAATAGGTGCATAATACTAAATATGTCTTAATGGAGTTTAAATTGAACTGAAATCTCTTTCTTCCTGTTTGACTTTCCTTATTAGTGATTTTCATCTATTGTATATTAATTTTTTATTTATTAGAATTTCATACCCAAACCATATACCTATCAATAATATCTTACATTATCCATTTATGACATATTATCACCCATTTGTTAACAATATTTAATTTTTATCATTGTTTCAGGTGTTAACTACGTCGTTTTAATAGAATTTTGGCTCAGTAGTTATAATATTTGTAATTTGATTATGGTTAAATAATCATTATAATGTTAATAGTAATATAAATATAATATATCATTATTATATATATATATTCATCCATAAAAGATATAAATATAAAATGAATTACACCATTCATGGGGACGGTATGTCGTACGTACGAATGAGCGTAGTTTTAACATCGAAAAAATGGAATGAAAGAATGTTATATAATACATGACCTTTAAAACATAACTATTATATAATATATATCATATATATTAATTAATTAAATCTTTATAACTATCTAAATAAATTTATGATGAAAAATAAATTACACCACTATGCAGAGATGTTAAGTTGTATATACACAAGAGTGATGTTATCATTTTACAAAGGATAGAAAATTTATGACAAATATTTTAATCAAAATAATAAAAATTTATATTTATATTTATGATTCTAGATTTAATATTTTATGATGGTTACAATATATATAGGATATAAATGAAGAAATACACTTAAATGATTTGATAAATATGATTACCTCTTCTTTGGAAGACTTCCATTATATTCCTTCATAAGGACCCTTAGAGTGGTCTTTTAATAATACCATAACCTCTAAGTCATTTCTATAGAAGTTAAGAAGATAATTATTCATGGTTTTTTTGGCTATAGTACTCAATGATGTGGAATAAAAATAGAGAAGGGTTGTCATTTTTTATGTAATGGGGGAGGGAGTTTTGGATGTTTATGAATTATTAAAAAATAATATCTATATATATTAATTTAAATGGTTCATAAATTTAATATATTAATATTCAGGGATTATATGTATCTAATATAATCTTATAATAATATTAAATTTTTTTAGATATCATTTAAAACCTTATCTTTTTTATTAACCTTTTCAGAACCATATATGACCTCAACCGTGGTAATAAGTATTTCAATATTAAAAGGATATAATTGTAATTATACGGTGAAAAATTTATCAAAATGGACATGGGATGATATTTTAGACAACATATTATCCCACTTTTCATATTTATTGTATTTATGTTTTTATATAAAATTTAGTAAAATGTTATTTTCATAAAATATCATTAATTTCATTATGGATATAATTCATTTTATTTGACATTAAAGACACTATGAAAATAAATTAAGTAAAAAATATTCAACTCACACATCCCTAATATGACATATTAATTTATAAAATTCATGAAACATAATAATTCATCAAAATATTTATACTTATAACATTTTTAAATCAATTATATTATATTTCTATTATTTGAATAAATTATATGATAGTGATGAATTTGATTTTAAGATTATTATTAAATAAATAAAAAATTACATGATAATAAAATAACTAATCTTTCATGTGAATTGTTAAAACTAAACATTACCTTTTTCAATCCTTGTGGAAAATTATTAGGGATATTAATGTCAAGAGTGTAATATTTTGTTTTTATTTTTTTCTTAAAGTAAAATAAATGTCAATATCAAATAATAATGCCGAAAAGTGGAAATATTTTCAATAATTGTTTAAGATGTTTTTATATATATTTAACAAATATGAAAAATTCATATTTTAGAGATATTTTAAAGGCTCATTCCAAAGTTTTATCCCCGTTTTACCCTTACTGAGGTGATAAAAAATCATCAAGGATACTATTCATAATGAAAAAGTACCTATTTACTACAATTGGACTGCATTATTACAAATATTGGATCACTTTTATAAAATTCAATCCATATAAGTGAAATAAATTTATTGAAGTTAAAAAAAAAAACTGTATATAAAAATAGTTTTTTTAGAAAAATGTGTTTTTATGTCCAAGGTGAATTTGTTCCAAAATAAGATATAATGATGATTCAAATGTAATTAATTAAATTTTTTATAAATATATTAGGCTTATTATAATTTAGTGTTAAATTGAATCCACAAGGGTCATTTTTAATTAAAATAAATTGAATTTTTACAAAAATATATATATTTTTTAATATTTAATGAAAAATCAATATTTTTAGAAATATAAAAAAAAATTCAAACTAAAATAATATTGACATGTTGAATTTAAAAAATCATATAAATTCCATATATAAATTTTTTAATATGTTCTTTTAGTTTGATTGATCTTATTGTATTGTTTAAAGAAAAATATAAATGAAATTTATTTAAAGATAAATATATCATAAAATATTGGGTTGTTACGTAATTTTTGAAAATTTCCCCTTAAACTCATCTCATTACAGAGATTTAATTTCATTATTTTCCCTTGTGTTATTAATAATATTCCATCATTGATTTTTTTTTCAAACATTAAATTACTCAGTTACATTTTTTTAGAACTAGAGAATATAAAATATTTTTTCAGTGGTATTGATCAATTTCTTGGACATTAGTGTGTTAAAAGGACCACTAATAGAAGGTGAATGTTACATTATGAAAGATTAAATATTATGATAATCGTTCCTTTGATCATTAAGAAGACCAGTATGATTCATGACGTATGAAAGTTACATGAACATAAAAACGAGATTCTATATTTCAAATCCAATATAATTCAATACCTTGAGAGGTCATTAATTGAATTATCTATCACAATAATTGTTACTATGATTCATTCATGTTACAATAATTAAACAAAACAATTTTTTTTTCTAATAATAAATTAATAATAAACATAGTGATCTGTCATGTAATTAGGAAAAATCATTCGTAGGATTTCCAAATCATGGCACCATCTTTTCAGACTATAACACCTTACATTTAACCAAAGTCGTCCATAATCACTATCTATACAAATCATTTATAGTTGCTTTGAAATAAAACTTAAATTAACCTAATAATTCTCCCCAATGTTTTCAGACTAGGAGAATAGTAATGGACCATTCGTCATGCACCAGAATGATGGCTGAGATATACTCTACCAATTATTTTATGGGTTATAATGCCTATATTCTTCTTTTCCAAAACCAAATCCAATTGTAGTATCTAGAAAGGATACATTTCTAGGAAATCCACATAATCTATACCTTACCAAACCATTAGTATAATATCATATACTTAGGATTATCGATAGCATTTTAACCAATGATATATAATCCTCATCTCTAAAAATGACTAAACCCTACTATAATGCCGACTAAGGTGTCCCCAAAAAATGGAACATATAAATATTACATCCCATTTGATAAAAATTCAATACAACAAATAATATTACATTCCTTGTAATTATAAAGGATTGCTATCTTTGGAGACTATATAAAAATATTATTTATGTATATTATTTATCATATATAACACAATTCATTACATATGTTAAACTTCTAGATTAATCATAATTTGAATTATTATTCAAAACATAGGAAGAAACTAAAACATAAAAAGTGGTGATCTCAGATACTCAGTAAGGGTAAAAAAGGAAGATATCAATCAATGATCATATGTAAAAAAGTCATCAACATAAAAGTACGAGAAACATGATTATAAATAGAAAATCATACCCATCAATTCATATATCATAATAATGAGTCATGTAATAAAACATTAACATGTCACAAGATTTATTAATCATCATGCAACGTCTTGTCCGAGGTTCCACTAAAAGTGGTGCCCTAATCTTGTTTGTTACCTGACCTCAAGTGTGCCTCCTCAGACACTAGAGGTTGTCGACTATCCGAGAGGGTATAAGATGTAATTATGAAGAGACTATAACTCCACATTAGTGTACACAACCATAAGTAAAAAAAACATCATACAGATCATAATATGTGGAAGGAATAAATAAATAGAAAAATAAGCATGATATATTAAAATGAAATGTTGTAAAGGTCCGAAAAACCATTCTATTTATGAGTCACTAAATACCCACTAGGATGGTCACATATACAAAATAAAATTACTAGAAAAAAATATATATAAGGCTCTCCTAAAAAATCCGATCAATGTCACATACCACGTATATCGTAACCTATCAAACTAATATAACCCGATCATCAAACTCCACATGGGCAACCTTCTCAATCATTCAATATTGGGCCTTCTTCCTATCCATTGAGCATTTGTTCTCATCTTAAATGTATATATATTCTTCAGATGCAATGAGGTGTGAATACGGTGGTGATAAATCAATCTCAATAGGACACCCACTAGGGAGAACCTATAAACTACTACCATAAGTGCATGTTCACACAATATGATCATACTAGCCGAACAATAATATATAAATATACAAAAAACATCCATTGATCCTCATGTTCATGAATCTGATTGAGCATACCTTCTTTGCGTAGTTTTGAGTTGTCCAAGACCACTTATTGATGACAATGAATCCCAAACATCATATAGGATTCACTCCCATAGATGCCCTAACCAAACCTCCTGAATTTTCATTTTATCACTTACATGGTACATAGATGATTTTTTCTCAGATGATCATCCCATTATAATGTAGAATCCCAACCCACAGCATCCGTATAATATTTCAAAAAAGTGTCTCAAATACTATTTCTTGAAGCATCATGCCAACACCAAAGCCATGGATGTAGAGCATTAGTCCACTATTCATACCACCAATTATGCAACCAGTTCCAAGAGAATCAATATTTCACTCAACCCACGTATGTAAAGTGGTAGTACAACATCCCAATCTATACAAAATATATCATACTAGTGGTTACAAGGGTATCATTCTAGTACCTAATCCTGAGATACTGAGATTTATTCCAACATCCTAATACCAAGTTGCATAGAGCCTTTGTCCAAAACCTAATCCCCAGATGTATATAATTATTATAACATAGTAACACTAATGAACATAAAGAATTGTTACAACACATAATCCTTGGATACAGTGTTTCACTAAAACATCAAAATACCATATAAATATATATATATACATCATCACTACGATGATGCACCACAAAAAAAATGTGCATGGTGCCTCTGTCCAATACTCAAACCATAAATAACTATTAGTACCAATACATAAAATCTTGTTCAAAATCCCTAATCATTAATATCTGAAAATAACCATGTGTACCATCATGTAAAACTATCTAAACCATAACATACAATCTCAACATCTCTACCTCATCGACCCATACACCATTCAGGTCCCAAGGTAACACCTACTTTCATTATTACCCAATCTAATGTACCTGCTCAGGGTTGGTATATCATATATGGTCCCCACACATCCCTATAGTTCAACACAAAAATAGAGGCATCCCTATTGGGATTCATCAGGTTCATAACATAAGAGGATACATCCCTCCCCCAATCCATGGAAATATCCAACCCTTTGGATGATTCTCATATATCATGGTAACACATCCTATAACCCAATCTATAGAATACTATAGCCTTACTAGCCTCAGTGGAAGTAAACCAAACAAGGAATATGGTATCAAGGACAATCCATTTCCAAGTAACCATAGGATTGAACAAACACCCCACATATTCACCACATCGAGAGAATCTAAGTCCCAAAAACTAGGGACAATCTCATCCAAAGACCAACTAAGGCCTCCAACAAACTCAAGGTATGACCTCCAATCCCTCTCATGACACTTACTCAGGTCTTACCTGAAGTATCATCCTCGTGTGATTCATTAACATAATTTATGATGGAAAAAATCTATCAGAACTTACATTCCAATAAGACATCCATTAGAAGTCTTTAAAATGCCCTAGGTATCCACTATTATGTTCTTATAGAAAAAACATTTGGATTGGACTCCTCATCTGTCCCATTCCATAATTTGTGTGATAAATCACCCAAAACCCAAAAAACATAACAGATGGGTAGTACAAAGTGTGTACCCAATGCACATGTCATGTACTCTCAAATCCCTACATGGTTATTTACTCCAGCCAGACATGGTATATTAACCCCAAGTACCTGGATTGTAAAACATGTAAATGGTGTGTACCATACATTTTTTACTTTCTCGTGTACCATACATGGACTATAAATGTGTTTCCTATTATCTGTGTACTTTTAAACGGTGTGTAACCACAGATGGGGTATGTTCATGTACCATACATGGCCATGTTCCCTTACACAGACTATCAATCCTTGTACACATATAAACATCATGTGATGATACACAATGTGTCTTCCAAAATAGACATATTTTCTCCAACATAATTCCTTCTTCCCCATACAGGAGAAACACATGACTTTTGTTCTCCAATCTTCACATAGTGTAGTCAAGTGTTTTAATCCATAAACCCATGAAAACATCTTGAAACCCTGATTTCCCCCCGATTAGGCATAGAACAACCCTCATGGGGTACATAGTAGTTATAATAGGGATATAAAACATAATGACAACTAATATACATGGATCATAGTATAAAACTAAAAAACTTATCCCACCTATGGTTGTTAACACGAAAGCATCATGTCTAAATCCACTCTTGGAAGCTGATACACCTTGTTCCAGCCTCAATCTCTGATATGGACAAAGTCCATCGACATCTCCCCACACTTCTCTTATCTGTTCATCTACTACATGAGGAACAAATCCTCTCCCCATCCTCCATAAATGTATGAGAATCCAAATGGGGGAAAATTTTAACCTCTTTTAATTAATTAATTAATTCCCCATTTAAGCACATGACACAAGTCCGGAAACCTAATGCGAGTTTATACCACACCAAAGAAAATTCCCTTATTCTGGGATCAATAGTAGATATAGAATATCAATCTGATTATCTTTTAAAAAAATATCCCCACCCAATGTCATGCAGATAATTTCATATTTTATTTATTTAATATTAAATATTTCTTTTAAACTCAAACTACTCGAAATTCCACTGAACTCATATCCTTGTGTAAAAACTCCATTATATGACCAATTGAGTGGTCAAAAAATGACAATGTCCTCATGTAGGGTAAAATGAACATTTTCCACTCAAGGAAACTCAATTATATAAAATCAAACATCTGCTTAGATTTAGAATCTGGGGAAACACATTTCATTACAATCTCCCCACAATAAACCTTCTCATCGTCAGGAATCATATGTGGTCTTCAAACCGAATATCCCAACCCACCATTTTCATCAAATAAAATCAACTTTTTTTTTACTGATGGAAAATAATCTAGTTCTACTACATAACCCCATTGATAAAATGCACAACTCATCCAAGGCCAAGAAACTAGTTTCCACTTTAAAGAACCCACTAAGATAGTTCCTAACTACACATATTTATCATATTATGTCACAAAATCATTCAAAAATCATCATCTTGTTCATGGATATCCACACTATAAACTCAACCCATAATGGTCACTTAGGATCCACTTTATTTCCCATCATTATAATTTATTTTCAAAACATATCCTTAGTAGTCCACTGACCTGCTTGATGTGGTTCCCACTATATCCTCAACTCTATCTACTAACAATCATATCACTATAACTGATTTAAAACCCCCTTCTATAGGAGTGCCCTCACTAAAACCTCATTGATAAAAACCATCTTCAGAGACCATGACCCCATCATAACCAAACCTCTGAATTGTACATGGTTGTCTCGCACTGACTATAGTGATAAAACAAAAAATTATCTATCACCCATTCCCAAAATCTAAGAAAGGAACAAATTGTTATTCATCAACATCTGATCCATCATGAGGGCCTCAACCATAAATGGATAATGGTTCAATCCCACCATAAGGTTTCATATACATCGCTCCATGAGCGGAACCTCTCAAGATGCTCTTTATCAAACCAAAGTGATATCTATATTGCTTTACCTATAGCTATTTCTCTAATAGAATACTCAAGAAGGTATCAATATACAAGAATTTTCATCTATATAGTTAGATTACACTAAGAATCAACTGATGAATACTAATGAAATTATTTATTCTTGGAACATTACAATTCTATTCTGAGGGCCCCATGTCCCCATGCCCATAATCCTTGGGAGTATGCTCTCATAACATATAATCCATAAGACAAATGACCCAATGAGTAACCAAAACTTATGCCTAAAAGATTCTATCAACATTGTACTGTTACACACTCTTGGGTAACACAACCAAAAAACCATCATAGAATCTAGTGATTCGTATCGTATAAAGGCATACCTCACCATCCCTACCTATGAAACCGTGAGAATTTCATGTGCTCCTGATCTGGCTCACAACCACCAGGGACAACCCACATGAACAACCATTACTAGGGCTAGGTAGCCAGTTTAACCTACCCCTCTAATAAAAATCCATGAGGATGGTACACTAGTACTCGCGTGCTCCACAAAAATAGAACATGTCAAATGATCCTAAAAATCAGACTCAGTTTCACACATCATCCATTGTTTTAATAATTCAAATCATACATCTACACACTATGCACTTAGGGCCTTTAAAACTAATTTGTAGCCTCTCATAGGTCACCCTCAAAATCCCCAAGACACTAACTCCCTAATGTAGAGTATCAAAAAATAGGGTTAGTAGGCTCTCCCTACTAGGTCTAAGCCAACTCATCGAAGTTCACAACATTGGATATGTCAAGAATGGTTTCATCCCAACATTACTATACATCCCCATGTCAAAACACCCATCTCTATGGTCTCACATTCTAAAGGCAACACCTAAAAATCCAACCAACCTTGACCAGACAACCCATCCCCTCTGATCATGTTTATATTAGTCCTCTCCTTATAGGATTAGTCCATATAAGTAAACTAAAAAACCACCCACAAGGGGGTACAATGGTCATAAACATATATCATGATCACCCAATTGGGCCACGACACCTACAATTATGCAAGGACAAGATTGGCATCCTAATCACCGAGTGTCACATTGTAGATCCAAATAACATTCAATCTAAGGTAAATCCATAATATCACACATGAGAAGGACTATAACATTAGAATACAATGTGCCTAACATGACTCATGAGACACCTATTACCTTTATAAGACAAGATTAAAACAAAACACTAGCCTCTTTTCAAATGGTCAAGTTCTAATAATACATCATAAATCATAAAATAAAAACTATATTTGCATCTCCTAATATGAAAATAATATACAACTATAATATAGAATATTATGAACAAAAATCCCATGCCTTGGTAATGTGGAATTACAACCTGAATAGTTTTTCACAAATAACTAGTCAATGTCATTCACATGGCCTCACACAATATTATATATCTAGTGTACCAAATACAAAATAGTGAAATAGAAAAGGAAATTAAACACCTATGATGCCATATTTTAACATCTCATCTAGGGTTATACTGAAATAGGTTCCCCGGTCCAGTTCCTTACATGACCTCAAGTCTGCCCCTTCGTATGTGGGAGGCTTCTAACTAATAGCAAGGGTCTACTGTGAAATCAGGAGGAGACTATAACCCCATAGCAATGTGGAAAACTAGAAGAAAAAATCATCATCATACACATCAGAGTACACAGAATAAATAAATAAAATGAAATAGATGCATAATGTAACAAAATGAAATGTAGTAAAGAATCGAAAAACCATGTTATTCATAGAATATTGAATGCACATTGGACCTATCTCATATAAAAATAAAATAACTAGAAAATAAATATAACAATTTCTACTTCGAAATACATGTTATGTCACATACATAGTCTAATGTACACTATGAAGCTTCTCCAACCCGATCATCAGACTCTGCTAGAGAAACTTGATTAATCATGCAATCTCGGGCCTTCTCTCTATCCATCATGCATCTGTGCTCATGCTGAAAGCAGAAACAAGGTTTCCACTCACACCAAGGGGCACATATATGGGGTGACCATTCAATCTTAGTAGGTCACCCCAATGGTGAACCTATAACATGTTTCCATATGTGCATTCTCATGCAATATGATCAGCCTAACTGAAACATAATATAAATAAATAAAACTAAAACCAATATCGATTCTAAAGTCCATGAATCTAATTAACCATGACTTATTATTAAATTATTGGGGTTTCTCTGAGCATGTCTTGATGACCATGCATCCCAAAAAACATATGGGATCAACCCCTTTAGTTTCCCTGAGAAAACCTCACAACTTTAATCGATATTCTTGAAAAAATACGAAGACTCATTAGTAATATGTTCTCATCCCATGCTTAAGTGTAACTAAAGACCATAGAAAGAGTCTACAATCTCACCCAAGTGTCTCAAACAGGAGTTACTAAAGAAGCAATCCTGTTTTTAAACCTTTGATGTAGAGCGTCAGTCCACCATCCATACCAACAAGTATAGAATCAGTTCCTATTATCATACTCTAGAACACAAACCATTGATTCTATACATCAGTACAACATCCCAATACATATATAATACATCATACTATTGCTTCTTAGATAATAATTCCATCAAATAATCCCTAGATACATAAATATATTTGAGAATCTATATAATATGGTGCCCAGAGTGTCGGACATTTAATCCCTAGATGAAAAGCATTAGTCAAATATCTTAATAGCACGGTTACAAGAGATTGAATCCATTACCTAATCCATTGATGTGGAGAGTCATTCCAACATTATAATACCATATATATACATCATCAATACCATGATACTCATCATAATAAAATAATGTGTCTCAATTATTACTCGGGCAATAAAACCAAAGAAATCTATCTATACTAAAAAAAAGCATCATGTGAAATAATACTAATCATGGATATTCAAAACCATCCATGTGGACAATCACATAAAACTCTCTCAATCATCACAACTCATCTCAACATCCCTACCTTATTATCTCATACACCAATTCGGGTCCTATATTAATTCTCATGACTATTATTAACCAAACATGCATTCCGATTTAGGATCATTATATCAAATCAGGAACTCGCTTAGCCCTCCAGTTCAACACCTAAATAGACTCATACCAATTGAGATTCCCCAAGTTCAATACAAAAGTGGAGACATCCCAATCCTAATCCCAATCTAAAGAAATAACCAAAATTTCAGGCGGACACCCGTCTCTTAGGGTAGCACATAACATATCCAAATATCTAGCCTCATATGGCCTTACCAGAGTTTCATGTTGTAAAACTCATAAGGAGGATAGTCCCAAGACCAACCACTTTCCATGTCACCCTACATTAGCTTGCACACACGTCTTTCCACCACCTTAAGAGAATCTCATGCACACTGATAATCTCATCCCAACAAAATCTAAGGTCTCTAAAAACCTCATGGTACTCCTTCAAATCATTCTCATGACCCTATCCACAGTCTCGTCTCATATATCATCTTTAGGATATATTTGAACTCACTTTATAGACGAATACATCCCTATCATAACTCACTTACCCCAAATCATATCTTAGATGTCCTTAAAACACCATAAGGTCTCTACTATTGTGTTCCATTTAGAAAAAAACTTGAATTAGAGTCCTCGTGTATATAATTCCATCATTGGTGTGATACATCACCCAAAAATTCTAAAAAGGATAACAAATTAATAGTACATAGTGTGTAACCACATTAAAAAAATGTACTCTTAATGTCCCATATGGGTGTGCACTCTTGCTGGAAATGGCGTGTAAAACTGAGGTACACTACATGTTAAACATGTACATGATGTGTACCTTACACGGGGTCCCTTCCCATCCACCGTACATGGAATTAACATCTGTTTACTTCTAGAAGTGTAATTTTACATGGCATGTAAAGACACACAAGGTCTAGTCTTGTACCATACATGGCCATGTTGCCCTACATGGGCCATCTAGAAAGGAACATGACTACAAACCAAGAGATACTACAAAGAGTGTCATATGGACTACACTATGTGTAGTCATCTTCATATATATTCTTCCCTAAACTATAAGAAAATAGTGTTAGTTATAAAAACCACATTAAATATAGTTGGTATTTTTTCGATCTAGAAGCCCCTTCAAACTTCTCAAAACTACAAATTTTTCTGGTTAGGTATACTTCGACCATCATAGGATACATAAGAGTCATAATAGGGATCTAAAACATAAAACCAAAAAATATATGAGAACCGGTGTATAAGACTCAAAACATTGGCCAACATCATGGCATAAAAAATGAAGCGACTGGTCTAAATCAACTCCTGGAAGCATATTCACCTTGATCTGGTCCCAATATCCATCATGAATAAAGTCTAATGGAATATACTCCCCCATATATTCTCGATCCAACCATCATGTGAGGTAGAAACACTCTCCCCTAATTATATTTTTCATGGTAATCCAAATAAGGGGGTGGAAGAGTGTTACCTCCTTTAATTAATTAACTAAATTCCCATTTTGAATACTAGACATCAGTCCCAGAACCCAAGAAGGTTTATAAATCACTTACGTAAAACACCCCATTCTAGGAACAAATATAGATTCCGAATATTAATATGATGATATGTATAAAAGATATCACCCCCAAACCAATTAATTTAATTTAATTTAAAATTTAATTAATAATAAATATTCCAATAAAACAAGAAATACTCGAAATTTAAAAAAAAACATCTCTCATATGGTAAAAACCCCATTCGAGGACCAAAGAGTGGTCATAAAGATTTTACAATCACATCTATAGGGGTAACATGAAAATTTTACCACTCACAAGAACCTGAAAAAAAAACATCAGACCTCTTCTCAAATTCATTATCTTGGTAAATATTTTAATTACATTACTTTCTCTGATTTGAAACCATTGTTTGAGGTTCACATTGAGTCTCCGTTTGAAATTTTGAGTTTTGGAAACCTTTGGGTGTGTTTTTGTTGAAAGATGGATATTTTGGGCTGGATAGCTATTAGTACATGGGTGGCTCATGGTTGAGAAAAAATGTATGAATTTTTATAGGAAACTATGTGTCTTGAGAGCGGGTTATGGGGGAATATTGAATGACATTCACATAGTTTGGGAAACCCTGAAACATGTGTTCTATGAGTTTATGGAATTTGAATGTGGGTTTTTGCATCATTGGTGCATAGTTTGGGAAACTATGAAGCCAAATCATGTGGGGTTTCCCTATTCTCTAGTAGGGTGTTCTTGGTTACAGCACGGTTTTCCAAACTGGGGGGCCCAGCCATGAAACTTTACAAGATTCTTAAAAACATGAAATTCCAAGTTATCCCCTACGTGATTTTAACTTTTATTTGGGATTTTTCTCCCTATCTCAACTTAGGAACTCCAAGGGGCCTCCAAGATCTTCCTCCCTAGATCTTCTTCTCCCATTGTATCTCCTAAAATGTTTCTAGGTATGTTTATTTAGTTTTCGGTTGATTTTTACCTCATAAATCTCTATTATATTGGTATCATGGTTTCTATAGGTGAGGTTTTCTCTTGGTCGAACCCTTGAAGTGAGTGTTGATGTGTGGGTTATTTTCATTGATGTTAGGGTGTGTATATTTCCTCTTGGGATTGAGTATTAGATATCCAGAAGTTTCATTTAATTATCACATAGTTGAGGTGTTAGTTTCTATCCATTTCCTTGTTAGCACATTTTTTCGATGATTGATATTTCCTTTATTATATTCAAAATATTATAATCATTCTTTTGATGTGATGCTATAAATTTATTTTGTAATTTTATGAGGAAAATATGATTTGAAATGGTTTCTAAAGGGTTTTTATAATTTTTATTATATTAAATTATATCCTAGGTTTTTGATGAAATTCATTTATGTGTTATAAAAGTAAAATTGATAACAAGCCGTGTTATTTGGCATTTTTTGTATTTTGGTAGAATATTGAAATGATATATTGGCCATGATTTGTGGTTTTAATGCCTCTTCATAGCCTTTTAATTTGATGAAAATTTTTTGAAAAGGGTTTTCTAGTTTTTAAATAATTATTGGTGATCCTTTCATTGTGTGATGAGGTATCTTGGTTTAAAAGAAAGTGACATTTCCATAAAAAGGTGGTTTTCAATGTTATTTGATTTACGAATGGATTGGAATATGGTTTTACAAAAAAGTGTTTCTTAATCACATAACAATTTTTGTTGTGCACCTCAGGTGTGTTTTTAAGTTGTAAATGTGATGTCAAATATGTTTTAAAATGGTTTCGGTGTGTGTAAGAATTTAAAATGGTGATATTCCCATGAGATTTGATGGATATAATAATTTACCTTCCCAAAATTGGTACTTGATTTCAAAATGGTGTGTTAGAGGTCTATGTGACTTTATATGTGGTTTCATATGTTTTTTAGAATGAATATTCTATTTTTTAGTATAAATGAGAAAGAGATTATTTATTTTAACTTTGTAAATATCGTGGAAATGGATTTGTACATGTCTAGGAGTGGAAATGTTAATGACCTTCTTGGAACTTTTTTTTGTATTTGAAAAGATGTATTTTTTATGAGGTGATGGGAAATACTAATGGGCATCATATAATGTTTTGAAAAATGAATTATAATCATGGGTAACATGAATTCTTGTTAGGTAATTTATAATTCTTTAAAATGAGGGTTTTATTATGGAAAATTGTAGTTCCCATGTGAGATTTAATTAATGTAGGAAAATGTAATCCAATATGTGGATTTTCATGTGTTTTTTGGATACCTAGATTGTGTTTGGAAAAAAAAATTGGAACCATGGGATGGGATACCCTCTAGTAGATCATGCATGGAAAAATTATTGGTATTATGTCCGTTAAAATATGGAATGCATTCCCCTCTACTGGTTTTTTCATGAGGATGTTTTTTGTTATGTTTTCTATATCATTTTCACCAATTATTGTTATTATTTTCATGGTATTCTAGGGATTATTTTAGAGGATTGAGTGATGGTTTCTTTTTTACTCTGATTATATGGGTTGGTACCCTCTTGGCTAGATAGGGATAGGTGGGGTGCACCACTAGATTTGATAGCTTAGAGGGTCGAATTTTTTATTTACTATGGAGACGCACTATAGGTCGGTAGGTGAGTTCGAACTGAGTACATCCATGGAATTCCTCTAGATATGTTTTTAAAATACATATGAGTTACTATTTATATGTTCTATTCATTTTTAATGAATGTTGGATATTGTCCTTGCTAGTTATACTAATTTATTTGGTCTCCATTACTTTCTTCAAATCCCCTTATTTATGTAGTAAGTATTTTTAATTGGGTTTTGATTCCCAAATACATTATAGAATGTGAAACAATATTTAAAAAGGAAATTTGATTTGTTTTTTTGAAGGAGAACATTTGGAATGTTTTGTATGGTTGATTAAATGAATAATAACATGTTTTCAGAATGTATTTTAAAACTAATGTTTTATGAAATATTACAGGAAAGGAAATGCACTGACATGGTATTTATTACCAAGTATATTGTTTAATATTACACCCTACTTGTGCCACTCGAAATTGATTGACCAGGTTTTGTTTCAGGTGAAGGTTTGAAGATTGATTTCTCTTGGAGTATGAGGGTTTTATGGATGGTGGTGACATGGAGGTCACATGGATATCATGTTGGCATGGTCCAATTTTAGTTTTGTATTAGGTTTTCATTGTATTCTCAAGCTGTTGTATCTAGATACATTTTATATTTTTTGATATTCATCCACCATTGGTTTATAATTTCAAGTGCTATTTGGTTTGATTCATTCTTTTTTTCATAGGGATAAATAGTTTATATTGGATTGTTTTGATTCTCAATACTAGTTTCCAGCCTGTGGTGATTAGGAAAGCCCTTTGGGTCATGTCTTGGACTGGGTCAGATTCAAGGTTGGATGGAATCCTAGCCTGGATAATAAAAAAATGGTATTATAGATGGCTCATAATATTTGGGGTGTCAAGTATAGTAGAGAGTAGAACTATCAGGACTTGAGATATAGGTATGTGAAGTTCATCTTGAACCCTTTCTCAATTCAATCCATGAATATTAAGGGGTAGCCTTAGATTTGGGTCTTTTTTTTGCATTGAGGAATGAAAATAGAGGCTATCCAGTGTCACGTTTCGATCTCACATGATGTAGCGATGCATGTTATTTCTGATTGAATGAATCAAGATCCTATTATTTGATAATTATAACTTGTGACATAGACCACTAACCTTGTTTCCATGATAATCATGAGCAATAGATCGTCATTTTCTTAGTTTTGTGTGAGTCATGTTTTGTTCTATTTTCAGTTGGTGTGAGTTGGATTTTAAAATAAAAATGGGTTTTGAAATTAAAATGATTCATTTCAAGTGTTTTTGGATAGAAAATTTATATGGGTTTTTAAAATAGAATGAAATTTAGAATTCTAAAAATAGGGGGGAGTGTAGAAGACAAATGAATTGATAATTTGGTAAATGCATGAGTTTGATGAAAAATTAGTATGTGTGACAATTAGTATTCATTATGAACATTCAAATATGTGTTAATATGTGTGAAAAGTTCAGTTTGGCATATATTCATTGATGATATAGGTGAAGGGGGGATGACCATATATGTGATGGTTTATAGAACACAATGGGTGAGTATCTGAAATTAATGGTTTGAATTGGTTTTTAAAAAATGATTTTATAAAAAGGTAAAATGGTGTCAAGAATTATTTTTCATTTGATAATTGGGATTTTTTTGAAAAATGGATTTTGGGATTTAGATTGTTGCATTGGAAGAAGGAGTTTTTTAAATTAAATTTAAAAGTGTTGTTTTTGAAAAAATGATTTTCAATTTTTTTTGTGTTTGGATTAAGAGTTTTGGTGCGAGATGATCTTTCAGATTTTGTTTCCTGTTGATGTTGATATATGTTTTGTGTTCCTTGGATTTTTAAGAATATGCCTCCTAGAAATCTCCCCAAAATTTATAATGGGTCATGCATAATTTCTAGGTCTTCTCAGTTGTTGGACGTCTTTCATGGTGATCTACGTCCATTATAGGAAGTGTATTATCTTGAGGAATTTGATTGTATATTCAGATATTTGGTAACTCCTGAAGCTACAGGAGTTCGGGCTATTCTAGGTTTGTTTGAGGGTCCATCTTTCGATCATTGGAAGTTATTTTTTCTATCATCAATTCAAGTTGGGATGATGTGGGAAGTGTTATTGACCACTTTCACCCAATGGTTTGTTCTTATAGAAGAGAATGAAAAGAAAGTAGAAGATCCCATGAGTAGTCAACAGGGTTAGTGGGCTATGAAGGCCTTTTTTGAAAACATTAAGGAGCCAGTATCCATTTCCCTAGAGGTAGCGTCACATGATCTGTTGAAATATTCTATTTTTATATTGGGGTTGTCATCCAGAGATCATGGAGAGGTCACTGTCAAAGAATCTTTGTTTTAAGAATTTGGTGGGTGAAGCATTTATAGCCAAGGTGAATTTGGTTGTGGTTTGTGAATTGTTTTCTATCAGTTCTTGTGAAGGTTCCCCATTTAGTGATAAGTGTATTCTAGAAGAACCAATTATTGTATATCCCATTTCATTCATTCTAGATTCTCTTTATTGGGTTATTCATTGATATATATTTAGTGTAGTCAGTTTGTGAAATTGATGTCATCTTGTTCTAATAAATTGAAGACCTATCAATGTTGTGGCCATTGGGGTCATTACTTTTTTAGTGATCTTTTTTATTGTATTTTTCGTATTTTTTTAATAAGATTGATGGTTCATTCTTTTTTAATTATAAAATTTTTTCATTTTAATGTGATTCCTTGACTGGTAGTTCATCTTGTCTCTGGTTAGACTTTTTGGACTGGTTATAGTTTTTGGTTGTGTTGATTTTTGAGATGTCTGGATTTTGAGGAAATGTTCAATTTTTTTTTCTATTCCATACTAGGTCTTGATATACTCTGTGATTTTCCCTTTTGGTGTGGTATGGTTTTGGTTCACATTGAGAATTCCCAAGTGGGTCACCCAAGGTTGTGTTTTTTGGAGTTCCAACATTGGACCTATCCAAAGCCATGCCATTATTTTAGAATAGTTCTTATGGTGGGGATGGCCCTCTCAAATTCCCCATTTTTCCACATAATGTGGTTTCCACTAGAAATGTCCAGGTGTAACTTCTGGGGTGAATGGTCACCTCATGGTTTGTGGTTTTGTGTAGATTAATTTGGATTTTGGATCAATAATTTTTTATCACTCATCTTAGTGACTTTCTGTGGGAATAAATTGGTTTTATTGGTGATAAATGTGAAACCCCAACCTTGTAAATCCTTTAATTATATTCTTTTCACGGCTTTGGATACTTTTGTTGAGGTTCAAGTTTTGTCCCAGTTTGAATTTGTTAGTTTTGTAAGCCTTGGGGTTTTATTTTATTAAACAATGATGGTTTTGGTCTTGATATATAGTTGCACATGGTTGGCACATGGTTATGGGAAATTGTGTTCCTTCATCTAGGAAACTATGGGTCTTAATAGATGGTTCTTAGGGAATTGCACATGACCTGTGTATAGTTTGTAAAACCATTCGGAAAGCTTGTGGCAAGTTTCTAGAATTTGAAGGTGGTGTTTTACATAGTTTCTACATGGTTTGGTAAACCAAGAATCTAGTCCATGTGGGGTCCCCCTCTTCTCCATTATAGTGCACATAGCGGGCGCACTATTTTCTAAATTGTGCAACCAAGAAGTAGAAGTTTCCCATATTCTGAAAAACATTAAATTACACATTTGTCCCTCTATTATTTTTTAAACTATTTTGGGAATTTTCTCTTTTTTAAACCTAGGTGAACTAAGGGGTCCATCAATCTCATCCTCCATTTCCTTCCGCCATGGTTTCTCTCCAAAAGTTCTGATGAATGTTTCTTTGTGTTTTTTGTTGATTTCTCCCTATTACCTTCCTCCTATCATGTTTTATTGTTTTTTCCTAGTGAGGATTTACTCTTGGACAAACCCAAGAGGAAAGGGTTGATATATGAGTAATTTTATGTTATGTTAGGGTGTATAGATTTTGTCTTAGGATTGAGTCTTCTTAAAAAATTTCATTCCATTATTAAATCATTTAGGTAGGTGGTTTTATATATTTACCTTTCATAACATTATATTTATGTTTGGGCTTTCCATTAATGTTTTCAAAAAATTATAATCATGCTTGTTATATTATGGTATGAATTTATTTTGTGATTTTATAATTGAAATAGGATGTGAAATGGTTTTTAAAGGTATTCTCAAATTATTATTATATTGAAATGCATTGAAGCCGTTTGATGAAATGCATTTTTGTTTTCTAAAAGTAAAATTGAGAACTTGGTGTCTTATTTGGAATTAGTTGTGATTTTTTAGCTTGTTGAAATGATAAATTAGGCAAGATGTTTGGTTTTAATTCCTTTTGATTTCATGGTAATTTGTGAAAAAAAAATTAGAAAGGGTTTTCTAGTTTTTAAATGCTTAATGTTTATCCTGTCATTATATAATGTGTTTTTTTTGGTTTTGAAGAATGTTAGGATTCCTTAAAATGGTGTTTTTCAAATTTATTTGATGTTTTAATGTGTCAAAATACGGGTTTCCTTTGAAAATGGGGTTTTTCGGAACATTAAATTCTTCAGTGTACACCTCAAGTGAGTTTTTGAATTTCAATATGATGTAAAACATGATTTAAAATAGTTTGGTGTGTGTGATAATTTGGAAAGGGGATATTACCATGGGAATGGTTGGATGTAATAATCTGTATTTCTAAAATGGTTACTTGATTTTGAAATAGTACATTCATTCTCTATGTGACTTTAAATTTGTTTTCATATATGTGTCTGAAAACATGGCCTGTTTGGAATTATGTATGTAAAAGATATGACTTGTTGTTAACTTTTAAAATGGTGTGGAAATTAATTTGTAAAAGTATGAGATCATAAATTTTAAAGGATTTTTTCGAACTTTTTACTGCATTTGAAATTATTGTTTTGTTATGATTTGATTTGAAAACCAGGTGGAAATCTTATCATGTTTTAAAAAAAATGCTTTAGAAGATTGGGTAGTTTTATGATCCATTTGGTATTTTATAATGTTAGAAAAAGGGGGTTTTATTTTTGAAAAGTGTGGCTTCCAAGTGATATTTAATTTGTTGAGGAATATTATTGTGAAATAAATGTCTTTTCATGTGCTTTTTTTATACTTTTTTTATGATTGGAGAATCCATTAGAACCATGGGAGGGGATCCCCTCCATTGGATCATGCACGAGAAAGTTTATGTTAATGAGTTAGTTTGAACTTGGGAATTCATTCCCCTATAATAACCAGTGCATGAGGGAACTGTTGGTTAGGATTTCTATACCATGTTTCACCATGTATTATTATTATTGTTATTATCATCATCAGCATCGTCATCATAATCCTCATGAGAGTATGTGGAATCATTTATAGGGTTGAGTGATGGTTAATTTTTGACCACGATTAAACGGGTTGGTACCTCTTTGACATGATGGGGCCAGGTGGGACATTCCACTGGATTGGTTAGTTTATAGAGGCCTATTTTTATTGAATATAGAGAAAAACAATATGTTGTTAGGTGAGTTCGAACTCAGTACATCTAGGGATTTCCTCTTGATATTTTCATGAAATTCTTATGAGTTACTATTTACATGTTCTATTCATATTTGCTACATACTGGATATTGGCCATACTAGTTCTTCATTTTTGTTTGGTATCCTTTACTTTTGGCATGACCCCTTTTTTGTTATATAGTTTTGATTTATTTTTGATTTTTGATTTTGAAATATGTGGTTGATAGTGAAATCATTTTTGAAAAAGAAATCTACGTTTGTTGTTTTAAAAAGAAAACATGTGTAATGTTGTGTCTGGATGATTAAATTAATAAAATCATAATATAATAATTTATTTTCAATCTAGTGTTTTATGTAATATGGTGGGAATGGAAATATGTGGACTCTGTGGTGATTAACTATGGAGATGTTCAAGATCACACCTTACTTGTGTCAATTGGATCCAGTAGACCCAATCTATTTTACAGCTACAGGTTTCTAATTTGGTTTCCCCTGGACCAGGTTGGTTTTTGGAATTGTGGTGACCAAGAGTTCACATGGAGTCATGTTAGTGTGGTCTTGTTTTAGTGGTGTATTTAGTTTCTTTTGAATTCTTCAACTGTTGTATCTTGATCCATTTTGTATTTATTTATATTAAGTTACCATTAGTTTATTGTTTCAAACTCTATTTTGTTTATTTTATCATGGTTTTAATTAGAATAAATCGTTCCTATTGGATTTCATTGATTCCCCATGTAATTTGATAGCATGTGGGGATCATGAATGCCCTTCGGGTCATGTCTCGGACCTAGTCAGATGCTAGATTGGATGGAATCTTAGCTTGATTTGTGTCAAAGAAGGAACACGAAATTCAAATACAATATATTATAGGGTCCAAAAAACTTAACCAATCACATTTTTACATGTTTTGGATTCATTTAAATTTGTATCTCTTACATAAACCACTTGAAATCCATTTTAACAGTTACCGTGATAACATAAATTTATACCTTGATAACTTAATTATATAAAAAAATTAATGAGTCCTTATAAACAAATTCATAAATTATGATTCAAATTTGTTTATCTATTTTATCATATTCAGTTTCTATAGGTGGTAAAAATTACTTTTAATATAATAACACAAAATTCGTGAAAAATTGTTTTTAAGAAAATTCCAGATTTAAGCGTCAAAATATATTTACATTAAATTATGTAAATGAGGAATTCCTCACTTTTTCCCCATTTATTAAACAAATGATGGTCTTTAGTCTTTTTTCTCAATCCAAAATTAAATGGTACCTTCCAATTATATCATAAAATGAAATGATTTAGATTTTCTTAACTTGAAGAAAATATAACATTTCATTTAAAAAGTAAATCATGGGTTCCAAAAATGAAAATTAATGTCTAAAAACACATTATATAACTTCTTAAATTCATTTTTGGTCCAAGAATATCATTAAATAATATTAATTCTTATTTTAGATATATTTTAAAGCATTACCCCATAATTTTAACCTAGTTATTACTATTTTACCCATACCTGTGTTACAAATCTATACCACTCATACAATTCATTATGAAAACATTAAGTTAATGTTATTTAATTATATTATTTATATATATTTGTAATATTTAATAATATTTATAAGATTAAATATAAATATATTTTGTAAATTCAATTTAAATAAATCATGAAAAACACAACGATAACTGTTTAAAAAAACACACGTACATATAAATATGGATTTATTCCTAATTCCATGTGGATTAAAAAACATTAAATTAATATTAAACCATTTTATTGAATATATAATCTATAACATTTCTTATTTCATTCATCAACAAATATTAATTAATTTTATTAAGGTAAAAACACACTCTGTAAATAAAACTCATTTTTATGAAATCAAATCTGTTTTATCCTCCTTTTAATATATGTTATTTTATAACCTAATGAAATCCAATGAATTCATTTTATAAAAGTTTAAAAATTACTGCTTCAGAATTTATTTTTTTTATATTCATACCCCCCAATCAAACAACTAGGAAATAACTATCACATTAAATAATAACAATTTTATACTATATCACGGTTCGTTTAAAACTCACATTGTGAGTAAATAACTATATAAAAGAAATCATATTTATTTTAATGGAAATATATAATTAAATAATTTATTTTTATATAAATTAAATATACGAATGTTTTTTCACCTTTAAAATTTTATTAACATTATATTAAAACATGAGCTTACTCATTAAATCAATATAACACACTCTTATTTGGGTTAGTTTCACCACCTACATGAATGATTTTATAATAAATATATAATAAACTATAATATAAAATTATGTAATGATAGTATAATGTAATAATAATTTACATAATATGTTTTAATGATCCTTTAAATGTGGGTCATTATTTAATATATTTATTAATATTTCATGTTTTGTTATTAAACACATCAAAACTTGCTCATCACAATTTCCATTTTAAAAAACTATACATTTATCATTCACTAAATTAAAATTGTATATGATGATTCATTTAAATTCCATTATTTTAGTATATTTTATAATTTAGTAATGATTCAATTTTATAAAAAAAATATTTATGACACCATTATAACAATAGTATGAAACAAGAAATTAGAGTTCTTAGTGTCCGATAATGAAAATAAATCATAAACGAATATTTTATTTTTAGTAAATGGATATAATTGAAGTGAATAAATGAAACTATATTATAAAATAATTTTTGAAAACGTTAATAAGATAGTCATGTTAATTATATATTAGGTGAGAGAATAATCATGTCGGATGGAATATATGGTATGGGGTTATTGGTCTCAAATTGTATTCATTAAGATTTTTTTATTCTCCGTGATATCTTTGATATGATTTGATTAATAGATAATGAATATACATTTCTATATTGATTAAATTAATGGTGTTTAAAGATCCATATTGTATTCTTTATTTAATTGTAATTTGATTAAAAAGATACCATAGATGTATTTCTTTTTGATAACTCAACTCCCACCATTAAGTTATAATGAATCTTTTTGAAATTATTTATCCAAAAATTATTCATTCCCACCTATGTTATTATTTTTTGTTATCTTTTCTTTATTTCTATGTAAAATGACACTTTTTATTAAAATCTTCCTCCTCGGTGACTTTTTTCCATATGAAAATTACATCATTCCTTAGAATAAATTCCATCCTCTTTAATAACAGTTTCCCCACGTCTATATTTTCCTTTCCAACCATTTTTATACTTTATATTTTGAAAACCAGTCTTGTGTTATCCCATGTAAAATTCATATTTTTCTTCCACACATGTAGAAATAAATGTTTTCTACGCTTGTAATGATGTGATTTTTCAAGATATTAATTTTAAAATATTTAAAAAAATGTTTTTTTCCTTTTAAAATTGAATATTTTAGCACCCACTAAACAATTATTTTGATAACCATTATGTCATCTCAAGTATATTTTAATGAAAATATATTTGCAAATGTAATTGTTTCCAACTTTTTCACCTATCCTTTTTGAAAAATTTCGGTATTTTTCAAGGATACATTATTGAAGATTATTTTTAAAAGTAAAAATTTTTAATGTGTTTTCACTTCACCCTTTTGAAACTTTTATTTATTTTAAGGGGTTAATTATTGATGTTTATTTATAAATATTATTTTGAATATTAATTAATTAAAATGTCTCAAATGTGACATATCTTAAAATTACTTTTCTATATGATTGTAACTTCACCATTTACACTTATGATAAAATTTTTCTCTAAAAAACACTTTTTGGTTTCACTATGATTTCCTATTTATCGTTAATGTGTTTATTTCCTTGTAATTGTTTTATTAGTCTCCATAAAAATATTATTATAAAATATATTTTGTGGTTAATGAATTTTTTTATCAACTTTTTATGTTCTTAAGGTCAACTAGGGAGATACTATTTGAAAATGATATGAAACCCATTTTCCATTAATTGATTCATCATGTTATCATATTGGATTCATTTTTTATATTGAAAAAATGTGTATATACTGTCATTATGAGGGTTTTTTATCTTGAAGCAACCCTAATATAGTTTTGTTTTAATAAATCACTGATATGTATTTGGTAAAATAATGCACTGATATGGTTTCTCGCTAATAAGACCATGATATGGTTTTGGTCCAATTAATCCTTGAGAGGTTTTGGATCAATTAAATACCTCTAATATATTGGGTATGGTTTTTATCTAATAAGATAATGAGGCATGGACATTCTTTTATTTTTTTAAAAAATATAGGGTGGGCATGCTTGGATGTGGTCACAAATATAAATGTTGGATATACATGGAATGTTCTCAATATATAAGGTGTACATGCTTAGATTTGTTCCAAAACAAAAATGGTGGGAATAATAATTTTTTTACACATTAAAAGGTGGAAATGACTGTATATATTCATAAATTTAAAGGGTAGGCATACTTGGATTTGTTCACAACCAAAAGGGTGAGAATGATATTGTTTTCTTGCAACATGATGTTTTCATGTTCCTATGTAATGCACCCTTGTTATAGTTAATGGATAATGATAATTATCTCTCGATTAAAAATTTTATACCAAAACAATTATTTTTTAATTTAAGTTTATATGGTCTTATATCATTACTTATAAACAAATTTATTATTTCAAAATATTTTAATAATATATTTCTCCATTTTTATGGTTTCCCATATACTTTTTTAGGACCCTTGATTACTCAATGATGAGTTATTATTTCCATATTGAGTGTTTTAGAAATGTGTTTTTTATGTTTTGATTTCCAATGTTATAAAGATAAATTTGAATTATACAATGCCTACAAGGGAATCTAGTGTGATTTAGTTATAGATAAATGGTCACAAATTTTTAAAAATAATATTTCATTATAACATTCCGTAAAACACACTAAACATTCCATTATTGGGAAATTGTTATTATTTATGAGTTGTAATGTTTATCATATATTAATGTTTGAAAATGAGTATATGCTCATCTAAATTCATATTAAATCTAATGTTTGAAGAATTTTTTTTAGCTCTTGACCTAGGAGTGTGAGTCTTGAGTGCCCCTAAAAATGCCTCAAAATTGAATGACCCCATGCTCAAGCCTTTTTAAAATTACCAAAATTGTCAGCACCTTACCCACTACTACAATTTGGTAACCATCAAGGTGGGAATATCCCATCCATGAAATCCAAAAATTCTTATAATTCCATCATGATGCATTCAAGGCCTTCTAAAATACCAAATAACATTCCAAAAGGGCCTCAGATGTTACATTCCATAATAACCCATATTACATCACTAATCATAGAAGCCATTGGTAGTACAGTAACATTCTAAATTGTAATATTATCATAATTACATGTTGGTATATGAAGACTATGTGTGACACCATTTGAGAATTATTTCACTTCATTTACTGGTAGTCATATCAATTATATTGGCACATAGTCATCACTTTCCCATTTTATATTAATCCACCAAAAATATTCTCATATATCCTTATACATCTTAGGGCTATGAGGGTGTATATATAATTTTGAAATATATGTTTTAGCTGGTGACTCATACTCCACCTCAAGTACGGATGGAATACTTACGCACTTTACAAACATTAATAAACTATATTTATAGATAAATACATCCATCTTACCATCACACATGAAATTAATCGTATCTAATAATCCATATTCATTATGTTTGTACTTACTTTTCTTCTCTAGTAATGATGGTTGGGAAATCACATAGAACACGAATGATGTACCTCTTAACTAGTAATTTCCATATACATCTTTACAAAATTCATAAATATAAAATCCTAGTATATCCACATCATGGGTAGAAAATACATGATCCATACTACTCAATGAATCAACCATCGTTTTTGAATACTAAATATAACTATGTATCAATAAATTATAGTCCATTGGTAGTTTTATCTATCACCATTATCATATGTGAAGATCTTTATGTTTCAATATATACTTTAAACTATTATGATATATATATATATATATTAAATTTTACAATATAGATAGTGTCTTTGTATCATAATGATAACGATTATAGCTTCAGAATCAAGATCATAAGTTTGATTATTTTTTCTGGGGAATTCAATTTCCTTGATTTATAATTGACAAATAGATTTTTTCATAAGGTAACACCCTTTTCCTTTATTATATACATCACTATATGTTAAAAATAATTATATTTTTGATACCAATGTTAATATAAGTGCATTGTCCAATATCTTATTTAATACCTCAAATAATTATTCTCATTCCATTACCCATGTAAATTTAACCCCTATACATGTAAACATGGTTAATTAATTAGATAATATGAAAATATATATATCTAATAGTAACCTAATATACCATGGAATATATATATAGTACTAAAATTTATTGGTCGTGGAAATTAAGTAACTACCTTTGTCACAGAATGTCCAGTAATTATTCATTACATAGAGACAATATGTATATTAAAAGAAAAAGATAAATCCAAAATTTAGGCTTATTTAATTTCCCATATAACTCTTTTCAATTAAGTGACACAAAATTTTTTTGTAAATTATTATCATGATGTTAATATATTTATATTATATCAACATATCATCAGTATATACCACTACAAATTTATCAAGAAAATCCTGGAAAATTAATTTGTCTAATCTATAGACATTGAGGCTATGTTAGAGAATCCAAAAGGAATTAATATAAAATAGTAGTTTTAATACCTCATATGAAGTGCTATTTTTATTATATCATACATATTCAGTCATGATTGTTGAAACCCATAATGAAAAACAAAATTTAAGAAATACTGATTACATTAAAACTGGTGAAACAAGTCATCAATACATGGTAATGGAAACCTGTTATCTATAGTAATGAAATTGATTTACTTATAGTAAATTCATAACCTCATAGGCCCATATTTCTCTTTTTCAATTAGGATAGGTTCTCCCCATAGTAGGATATTAGGTCATATGCATCCCATATTATACTACTACTTAAATTGTTACTTATTCTACACTAATTCAATTAGGGAAGTTCTATAGGGAGTCGTAGATATAGGTTTCTCATAAGGTATAAATTTAATGAAAAATTAAACATCATTATTAGGAGGATGTCCCATTAATTAAAAAAGAAATAAATGAACATATTTTTTCATAATAGGTACTACCAATATTCAGAGGACATGCTTCACATTTATAGTTTTTAATTTTTTCATCCCGTTTAAATTCATTATGAGGAGTTATAGGAGGTGTCTCTATAAAACACATTGATAATGAAATGTATTATCTTAAAACAATGGAATATATTCTTCAATTAAAAATTATAATATGCTTCCACGAGTAATTTATTTTTTCCATCTACTTTGATAGATCATATATCCAAAGGACTATGATAATATCAACCGTAGGTATTACAATGATATTTTCAACAAGTGAATATTTATACATATTAATTGGAATTTCCAAATATATCCTTATTACAATAAGATTTCAATAATGTCTTTTAATTGACATCACCTTCCATGTGTTTCAAGGGGTTATTTTATTTTCTTATAAAACATGTCAGAAATAAAATTGTATAGATATTTAATCAAACAAATAATTAACTAAAATTGATTTAATTGTCAAATTACTTTTAATCATATCATTTATGAAATCAACATTAGGTATATTAATTTCATATGCCCAACCATTCCCTACTAACATACTTAGAGTAATATTCCCTTGACACTTGGGTTATTGATTGGAATATATTCCATTATAATTTTAATTGAATCATTAGACGTTAGAGACTTCAATTTTAACTTTTAAGCCCTGATATTAAATGAATTTATATCCAAATTTATATAAAACACCCATCACCTTGAAGAAAACACTAGGGGTATTCTTCCTGTAGTTATTAATAATATGATTTCCACAATTCTTATCTTCTCAAACAATAAATTTTTACCTGCATACTGCTCAATGGCTCTCTTATTCCATTGATTTTATTTAAATATATATGACTCAGAGAATAATTTCCCGATATTGGTAACACTTAACACAATCTCTTCAAATGTGGAAAATATTTGTCAGTAAAATTCACATTGAAGACTTGGTTTTATTCTATCAATGAAGTGATGAATATTTCATTCTACATTGTTTACAAAGTTAAACTAATTTATTTTTATAATTATAAGTATAACCTCATTTTAAATAATAGCTTCAACAAAATTTTGTCCTAAATTTAGAAATTTTTGTTCTATAAAATCCATTTTCTATCAATAAAAAGCAATTTATTGGAATACCACATTAAAATTATCCCATTACTAGAATTATATTTCACTCCCCTTATTGTTTTGAATCTATATACACCACTGATTCGAATCTCCCATTAAAATATATACAACCATGATCACCTTATTGATTTTAATTTATCACATATAAAGGATTATATTTTATTGGTATGTCATCTATTGTTGTTCTACTAATGGATTAGTGGTTCCATTGAAGGATATTGGTTGAAACAATATAATGTGGTCCAAAATAATTACACAATGACACCAATGAACAATTTTTTATATTAAAAAGGTTATTAGTTATAACTTGAGTCAACTTCCCAAATATATTTATAAAATACTCAATTAAAACACCAACATCATTTAAATTCTATAATAGGGAATCCCTATATTAATTAATGGTGTTGAAATTATTTTAATTCCTTTTATTAGTTTGAATTTATAAGTAATGAAATATACTTAATAACATCTTGAATAACCTTATTATAGTATGTTGACTCTACATAGGAAGAAAAAAATCATTTAAAGGTGGCCCTGGGATGTTTCAAAATATCATGAAGTCCTTCGAAGTATTAAAAGGAAACACAAATTTCTAAGGACATTGTGGCAGACCTGTGTCAAAGACTGGCACGACAGACCTGTGTGGAAAACCTATGGGGCCGACCTGCAGGATAGACCTACATGGTGTTACTCTTTCTGGATCCCTACGTAGTGGATCTATGCAGAGGGACTATGAATTTTACCTCCTCTAACAAAGTTTCATCGACCATCCCCCTACTTTCCTATAAATAGGACCATTGGGCCCTACATATGACCGCTAAAAATATTATAAATTCAACATACAGCTCCCATTGTGCATCTCTTAAACCCTGATCCCACAAATTGTCTTAGATGTCTCTCTAAAAACAAGAGAGAAGAGATAATTAGATAGTATAAACTTGTTTTGAAATTATTTTACAATTTGAATCTTATAGAGGCTTGGTTACCCTATATAATGTATTTTATTTGGTCATTGATCAGACCTACGAGGGAAACAAGCATGCAATAGTTGTGTGGCACACCTGCATGAAATAGTTGTGCAATACACCTACATGGGGTACCTATGATGAAGAGTTTCACATAGGGCCTATGAATCATCTAAGAAACCCTCTTTAAGGCCATTTATAGAAGGCTATCTCCTTCGTTGGTTCCCTTATCTAAAAGGGAATAATATGAAACCTCCACCAAAACCACAAGACTTATCAAATCTTTGGGAAAGACACATCAGCATGTCTCATATTTGGGTTTTTATATCTACAGTTATATGTTCCCCAAATTTGTTTCAATATAGGTCTAGGATTCGTGGAGTGTATGTGGGTTTCTATATCCATAGTCACATAGAACATTCTCCTAGGAACCGTTCTATGAATAACCTAGTTTGGAGGATTAGGGTTTGGGTTCTATCCTCCCCTTTTTGTCTATAACACCCATAACATCATGTCTCTGGTAGGGAAGGTATGGTTCACACTTTCTGTCACATATATGAAAATGAGAAGTCCCCCCCCCCCTCTCCTGAGATCCACTAGGGCAGCCATCCTAGGGTAAGCCCCATTCATTTTTAAGAAGAATGTTTTAGTCTTGAACCTCTCATCTTCCTTCACCTTCATTCTTTCCTTTTATTGGACCCTTTTAAAATATAAAGAAAACAAAGGAAAGTCTCATCACGTCACCCTCTTCCTCAGTTGCCTCGACCTCATCCACCATCATTGTTTTAAGCATATCATATTCCACCAACAGAGGAGTAAAATTGTTGGTGCATTTTTTGAATCGTTCACGTTATCTTGTTTCTAACACTAATCATAACTCATGTGGACTTAGAGATTCATGATTGTTACAAAATTTGTACAAACACTAACAGTGAATGAACTACAATAACTCTGATTCCCACCCTAATTGGAATATGTTGGAATCCATATCAGGGCACGAGATCATTGGATATCCACTTTCATAATCCAACCTTAATTAACATAATATATGAATCCTCCTTATGTATAATCCACAAATTAAATAACCAAATCACCATTGCATTCTATTCAAGATGAAATCCCAAACACATTTCTCTCAAAGGACTATACTCTCCTATGAGACTTATTGAACTATGTGGGCTTTGATTCCCATCCAAATGGGATACGTAGGAAGCCTCCTTGAGTATCAAACCCAAGACTTTACATCAACCATGTTATCCTTGGCACATATTCTTATTAGGCTATAATCTTACTTGGAAACCCATATTTTTTCCTAGTCCCTTCGGCTTCTTAGGCATAAGCCCCACACCATACCTTGACTAAGCATGATTCACATATATTTCATTACCACATGATGTTAAACAGTATGGATAGGTCCGTATCACATGACCTAAAAAGGTATGATGTGTCCCATTATGAGGAACCTAGTTACGAGGGTTCTGATTCCTTTCACTGGGATGCATAGATAGCCCTTTTAATGGGTATGATCCCAATAACAAAACAAACTTCCCTATCCTTGGATAATGATAAATTCAAGAGTTCCCCACTGAGTGGCTTAAAAACTAGTATATACATAAGTATGGTTAATATATTCTCTAAATAAATATATGAAAGGATACCATTTATGGAGAACCTCTAATACCTAAGGAAGTCTCCATTAAGGAAGAACCTCAAATACATGAAGATGATTATAATTTTTAAAAATGATAGTAATTGATTGAAAATTCCATGGGAAACCTATGTTATAA
This sequence comes from Viscum album, assembly GCA_963277665.1. Classification (NCBI taxonomy): domain Eukaryota; kingdom Viridiplantae; phylum Streptophyta; class Magnoliopsida; order Santalales; family Viscaceae; genus Viscum; species Viscum album. The sequence goes on along the minus strand of OY728134.1, from coordinate 864,018,757 downwards.
TTGTTGAATTAATAAGAATTCGTGAAAATGTCTCAAATATATAAAGAGAGTCCTAGGGTAGACAATAATTCACCAGAAAAATGGTGTGATGAGTCCAACCTCCCATCCGCTCAACCAATGCATGTTCTTAAGTATTATATGTTCAAACTTAACGAACGCTTGCCTTTAGAAAGAATATCCATTTTGGATAAATAAATTTTTTATGATTCTGATTTCATGAATAAATCAAATGGAAACCTCTTGGAAGTAGTTATTCTTAAGCTAGAACACATGTTCCAAGGAACTATGAAAAAAAAATGGTGAACCCAACGTAAATCCATAATAATTTCAATGGTGATACCCACCTGTTTGTTCCTTAAAAATTGATATCAAAAGTCCATAAAAAGAAATAAATCATCAATGTATTCATATAATTATTTTTCTTTAATGGATTTTATTTTTTTTCAATTTTTTCTCAGAACTACCTTCACCCCAAATGGATTCCTTCAAGTTTTCACCCGTTAATGCCACTGGCACTACTTGAGCTGGATCCTCATCCATTAGAAATATGTTGTCACCAACTCAGTATCTTCAAAACTAGGTTTCCAATGTACTAGTAAGGGAGCATTGTTAGAATGTTACTATCCCAACAAAAGAGTCTATCTGACAGGCTCTCTAGGTTAACAATAACACTTGGTCGTCTAGTAAAAAATGACCGATAGTCATGAACCAGATGGTACCAATGACTGCCTTCAATAATTTCGGGACCTTATCCCCAAAACAAATCAACTAGTCTCTCCTATACTATAGGGAATTGGATCAAGAGGTCACTCATTCCCTCAATTCGAAGATATTGGGGGCCTTCCCGAGGACTCCCACCAACAATCGCCACGGACAGAATCGCACATCAGTGAACCCCCAACATGATGGGGGTTTTGCTTACGGTTGTTCATCCTAGATCCCTCAATCTCGAGTGTAGAATAAGAAATATCAAGGAAAATCTAAAACCAATAGTGAGAAGGTTTATACCTTTCCCCCCTCTGTTTTAGTCCATCAACCTTACTTGATGGAAAATCACATGTGGGTACATACACCCATCTGTCCTAATTCCACTAACCAATAGACTTGTCTGGAAGCAAACCACCAACCGCGTTAGTTAAATTCAGTAGAGTACTGCAAATAGGCTTATACACCACTTTCAAAATTATCCCCAGTGAAGAGGCTCATATGACTACATTCAAGGAAGCCCACCAATAAAATGTGATTCAAACTGGTAAAGAGGAACATACACCTCCTTACACTCACAAATTCAACTAGCAGTATCATATGAAAAAATTTAAAGAATTCCATCAACCATGATTTATGAAAAATATCCAATATGAACATAAACCTACTATCGTTCATCAAGTCTTCCAATAGTCTCATTTGGCAGCATCTGGAGAAGTCATTTGAATTATCCAATGGAAAATTTGGGGCATACTCAACTCTCTACCCCCATACATGAGTACTATTAGTATCCACTAATTGGAAAGTGAGGAGATGAGAAAGAACAATCCTACTATATATATTGAATGGATATATATTCTAATTATTTTCGGTGAAGTCACCAAACACATCTTATCATTGGTGAAAGGGAAGACACAAATCCCTACCCATATTCTGGAAGTATTCTAGAATATCATAAGAACAACATCATTTGTACCAGGAGAACATAGGCATAAATATATCTCCACACCTTGGAGGACACATCTACATGCCATCCTATAGAAGATACATTAAACTATTTTAGTTTAGGAGGGTTATGTGTAATTCTCTACCATATCATACAGACAATCAGATCGGGAACATACAACCATTCTAATTGGAGGCAATCAACCCATTCTGATGACCACTTCAAGGTGGGCATGTACACATTCCCATGATAACCACTTCTCTTAGTAAGTGGCCCCAAATAAATGTAAGAGATCATCCAAAAATATTTATCTCCAAACACATTTGAAAAATCATGAGATGATCTGCGAACAGGCTGCTTTCAATGCTGGATATCATGAAGCCCTCATACATTTATTTATTTTAACTCTAGATCATACACTTTCATTACCAAATAATGGGATTAGTAGTAGTAATTCTGATGTTTCCCATCATACACTTCATCGTGAAGGCTTTATTCATGAAAATTCGTTCAATCCATAGTGCTTATCTTTGGATGGCAGTCATGACAACCCTCTGTGTGGCCAGAAGACTAGGGAGTAGGATGATTAATTTCATATTGGAATACTCCATTGTGGTCCTCTCCATGATGGAATTCACTACAAAAGTTCTCTCCATTGCAGTGTTTCTCATTTTTAGAATGGATCTCTTATCGACAATGTAGTGATGAGAAATCCCTCGTATCTCGAGGCACTATCTAAAACAAGGCCAGTCATGTCTGATGCCTTGTAATTAATAGGTGAAATAAATTCTCCACCAGAAGACATATTAATGGAACAGTCATTCTCAAAACCTCCCCTGGGTCATTTTTCTTCTAATATAGTAGAGGAAGAATTGACTGATTCAATTTTTTAATAAAACAATAGAGAATCACCCACTTTGGTCGGACCATGTTGAGAAAACTCTTGAAAAATATGGTGAAGACATTTTGAAAATGAGAAAACAATTGGATAAAGGTGAAACACCGGTCATGTTCTAGATTTTTGAAAACTCTCCATACAACATTCCATAATTGATGGTGGAAGATTGCATTCCTGATGTCTGCCACAATTTATAGAAAACTATTTGTTAGTTGAAAACCAAGGTATTACCATATGATGAAGATAAAAATCATGTAAATGTAATTGAAGGGTTATAAAGTAAAATTGATTGGGCATCACTAATAGTTTCCTGACATCCGAAGGTTGAGAAGAAAGAGAGAACCCTTCAGCGTGCATTCATCAATACACTAAAGAGGTTACACTAGATAATTTTTGATACCCCATCTATGGTATGCATTAGAGGATGGGGTGCACATAGAGCATTTCATTTCAGTGCGCTCCAAAATCAACAAATCTCGAAAAAAGTTGTATCATTCTATGTTATTTCCCATAACTGTCTAAAATAAACTTATTTTTTATGTAATCAAATATACGCTCAAGAAAAGGCATCAACTATCTCTCATCAGAGTCAGGTCCAAAGAGAACAAGTTGTTTTGATACTTTACATCACGCTAATGAGAACATTACGCAGTCCTCCCACATAGAGGATGCCAGCCATCAAATGACACAAATATATGAAATAACACATCAATATTCTGAAACAGGTGATTTGAATGGTTAATAGAAAACGAACCCCACCAATGTCCGAACCAAAATTCACAAAATCAGAAGAGAAGCTACACGAATTTCAGTGATAGTGGTTCAAGAGCCACCCCAACCTGCAGGGTTTGGGGCTTGTTCAATTCATCCTTTTAATTCAATAAACAAAGTTTGATGTTTGGAAGAAGAAGAACAAGAAAAACCCCATCCTGAAGCTATGTGGGATTTGTCACATCTAAAATCCCCTCCACAACGGAAGTAAGTTTTCCCCCAATTAGGGATGAATCCAAAAATTGATCATACAACTGAACTATACCAGGATTTACTTCGAGTAAATATCTGTCAAACAATTCATTGGAAATTAAGAATATTATAGAACAATGTTTGATGGTAGATAATGAATTAGATGATCTTAAATAAATACTTGAATAATGACATCAATTCATTATGTGTCAGTAAATTTCATTAACACCATTGCAGAAGATCCTCTAGATAATGAGTCAAGTTGAGGGGAATCAAAAGATGAAGTTCTTACAAATAATAAAGTACACACTGATGAAAATAATGGAGGAATGTGTATCTGAAATCAGAGGCTTACCCAGAATCTTGGTATGACATCAAGTAACCAACTTCCTCCCATTCGAAAAGAACATAACAAGGGGAAAGGTAAATTTTCAATCACATCTCACTTTTCCAATGGATAAAGTCAGTATCTTTCTCTTGAAGAAATATTTGTACAACATTAAGAGGAGATACAAGAGTTGAAAGGACTCAATAGAGAGTATCTTTGAAGAAGTATTTCTTCTAAACATGCTCCCTAGGTGGATCCTAAACTTTCACATCCTGTTAGATCTTCTGAGAAAAGTAGATTTGTTTTAACTAAATATGTGGATAATTAATTCCTTCCATTGGGTACACATCTAGGGTAGAATAAACACACCCATATAGGTTTGTACCTGTGTGTTCTCCATGAAAAATACCACCTGTGGCACACCTGTGGGTTTTACAGTCATTTCACCAGTTCAAGGTTCATATGATGTACTTGTATAGGTCTTAACTCATTCAGATATCCCCAAGCGCTTATTAATACAATGGAGTCATTACCAACTCTATTGGAAGCTATGGAAGAACTTAATGTGCTAGTTCATCCTAAAAGAGAGCTTACCCCGAGTGGGTGGATCTCATCCCTCATTTACCATATTTTTTGAATAATATATTCCAAATTTTAGTAGTTTAGGAGATCTAGAGAAACACAAAACACATTTTGGTTTTCTTTGTGATCCCATGATGGGTACTCCCCAACAAAAAGAAGTAGTGATGCTCAGATTCTTTCTACAGTCGTTAAAGGGACCCGATTTTGTCTGACATACAAGTTTACAATCTCGATCAAATACTAGATTGAACAATATCTATCAGAAATTAAATCTCTAATTAAGATCAACTCAACTGAGGAAATTTTTTTTTTATCATAATAATTGAATTCCAGGGGAGAATGAAAGAGTTTCAAATTTAATTTCTTTGTGGAAAAGATTACAATATTTTTTAAATATAGAACACCCTCAAGAAGAGTGGAAACTAATTTGTGTGTACAATTTATGTGAAGAGTTACACACACCATTGATCCCTGCGAAATAAACATGTGGGTTTTGAGACCTTTCTTTAATTTCCCAACAGGTGGAGGATTCCATTGTTGGAACTAAAGCTAAATCTCGTATAATTCCATCATCTCTTGGAAGAAGAACAAGGAATGTAGAGGCTACTATTGTCCCACTCAATCAAGCACCCGTACCTAGTTCCACTTCAAAACATTCATCATATTAACACTATCTGCCTCCCATGTGACAGTAGCAATAACCACCTCATCAAGATGATCAAAAAGATCAATGGAGAATGCAATTTGAGTGTTTAAAGAATAATTTAATTCTTTTCTAAATGAAAAAGTTCTTGGTTACTTCATCTCAGCCCAAGAGAACAATTTGGGTCAGTTTACAAGGACTAAGAAACCAAAAGAAGAAGGATATAAAGATCTTCTGAATTATTTTCCATTTCATAAAATGTTAGTGAATCCTAATCACGATTTTTTTGTTTTTCAAGAATTCCTTCATAAAATGGTAGACTCTGGACAAGTGATACTGAAAAGTTCATCATCCAAAGTTTTATGTGTTACTGCTACTGATCTATAAGATGAAATTGAATGACAGGAAGTTAAAATTAAAAATACTAAGAAATATGATGATAATATGATCAGGAAAATGATCAACCAAAATCATTTCATTCTATGAATGTAGTTGAAATAACCAATTGTGCATTCTACCACTTCTACCGCAGAAAACCCACCTTCAACAAAATATTAGTCCTTTAATAGTCAATATTCATAGAAGTGACATGATCAGATGGAAAAAAGAGAAGTCAAAATAAGACAAACTCGTGTCAAGGCGAAATTTGTCCATAACTTTGGAAGATTTCTTGCCAACTATTTAAAAATCATTGGTGTCACCCCACCAAAAATAATAACTAGAACAGACCAGTCGATCATAATCTTCATCAGATAAAGAATTGATCTCTGGTTCTATCAACATTATCCACTTAATAGATCCCTATGAAAATGATGATTCTGGTTATGATGATCCTTAATTCCCTGTAAAAAACTAGGGAATTAGAGGAATAAGACAAGGTTGAGGATAAAAGGTAATGCCTTGGTATGATAGAAGCCACTATTTTTACTCTACCCCCGCTTGAAACATATGTGTGGCGATAAGTCGTGGGAGATACCTTCAACAGTCTTAATAAGAACAATGAGATTATCCCACGCATGACGGGATCGATCTTGGCATGATTATTTTGGTGGAACAATTAGAGTTTACACCATATTTCCCTCAGCATGTAGATAGACCGTGTTATTCTAATCTATAAAACCTGAAGTATTTCCAGCTTCAATTCTGATATAGGTTACATTTACCTCAGGAGAATCAACATCCAAAACACAAGAAAAACAACTTCTCAATGCTGGAAAAAACAGACCTATGGACCAAAAGTACGATGTTTTGAAATAGCTATCCCATGTACCAGCCATGTTGTCAATTATGGATGCCTTGAATCTGCCAAAAGTTCTTTGAGAAGCAATTATTTAGGATTTGTCATGTCCTCAAGAGTTTGAAACCAAAGTTGCTACCGGTGAGGCATACCAAACAGAGAATGATCCTAATGTAGGTCATGTAGTTATATCATTTATGGATGAAAATGAAGATAATGTTGTACACAGACACATTAGTCCCCTTTATCTATATTGAAGGGTTGATGATATAGACATCTGATGAGCCTTCATTGATAATGGATCAAGAGTTAACCTAATTCCTATTTGTAAACTTTTTTTATTGGGACTTACTGATTCATATTTATCTTCTTCCACATTAATGTTTCATGGTTTTTGACATTAATGAGAAAGAATCTCTAGGTGATATTATACATAGAACATATTTTGTAAATCTTGTGTCTAATTCAGATTTTACTGTTGTCCGTTAGCAGAAATCCTTTAACATACTTCGTGGAATGCTTTGGCTACATCAACATGAATCCATTGCTTCATCATACAATCAATGTATCATGTACTATTTTAATGGTCAAATCATGAAATTTTCTAGTGAAAAATCTCTACTCAAAACATTTGATTCTTAATATAGCGAGGCATAGACTTGTCAATTTAATGGAATGAGGTTTTTGAAAAAAGAGATAACCAAAATAAATGCTCCAAATGGCCTGGAAAAGATCCTAGAAAACCGATTCAAACATTTAATTATAGATTATGTGTTTCTTGGTAATCAAATTGAATGTATAGACCCAAATATGAACACTCATCCTTTGACTTCCATAATTTCAATTATTGTAATTGAGCCTGATATCAAGGGAGAAATTTTTGATTTACCAAGAAGTGACAAATTCTTAAATGGAAATGTCTTCCTTTCATCTATTGAACTACAACAAGCCTCTTCTTTATCAATCAGACTAGAAGAAGTTGTCTCAATACTAGAGGAATACATGTATTTTGATTCCCAACCCATCATATCATCTTCAATACTCCAGGAAGACCCTTCATCATTAGTAAGGGGTGGAATGATTTCTTCTTATTCAGGATGTTCAAATACTAACTCCTCACACAACTCTTAACGTTATGCTTCATAAAATACTATGAAAGTAGAAACATAATATGTGATACGTAAGGAAGAAGAAGAATATGATCTTAGGGATGCTCCTATATCATTTGAGTAATGTGTCTTTGCCACTGTGGATGAGCATAGAGAAATAAATCTGGGTAAAAAAGATGATTCACACCCCACGTTAATTAGTGCGACAGTGACTTATAATGATAAAGAGGTGAATTATTAATTTATAAATAAACATAAAGATATATTTTCTTGAAATTATACAGAAATACTAGTCCTTAATGATGATGTATCCAACCATCATCAGGGTTTTCCAGAACAGAATCGAGGATTCAAGCAGGCAGCAAGAAGAACACACCCAACTCAATCCTCTAAAATTGAAGCTCAAGTTCATAAGATTACCAAGGAAAACTTTTTCATGGAGGATCAATACCCCAAAGGGCTATCCAAAATTCTACTAGTGAAAAGGAAGAATGGGAAAAAACAATTTTTTCATCGATTTCAGATATCTTAACCGGCACTGTCACAAATATGACTGTCCTGTTCAGATCAAAGAACTTTTATTTTGATTTAACAACATGCTATGAAGCTCTTTCATTCATGGATGGCTACTCTGGGTATAATAAAATCCAAATGTCCCTAGAGGGTGAAGAATGTAACACCCTGAGATTTTATGAAAAATATTCTTTTTAATTTTATTGATGTCTTGTGTTGTACGCTACAGCAAAGGAGTCTTGCACAACACGCAACCCTAACATGGCTGCATTACACACAATCATGACCTTCCTCAATAGCGTGTGTTGTACACAATACCGAGTTTCACTAAACAACGATATGCTATTAAAATATTATTAAAACTAGCTATTATGAATAGTAATAACCACTTTTTAAAATTTTGAAAATTTCCTCTTTCAAAATGGACTTTATTTTTGGATTTGGAATATCGAAATTATCCTAGGGTGAAATTTTGGTATTTTTATGAAAACTTTCAATTTTTGATGAATAGTGAAAACACCGGGTTACTATTTAAAAACCGACATTTTATTTAACTAATTATTTATTTTATTTAAATTTATATTAAGTCAAAATTGATACATAATACCTATATAAGTTCAATGTAATTCTTGGAGTCATTTTTTAATAATTTTAGATATATAAATATTTTATTGAACTTTTGACCGTCTTTTACCCAGCTCCGAGGAGAATTTGCAAATTTACATAAAACATAATTTTACCCCTTTTGGGAATGGAATTTCAAAAATCGGAGAGACACTGTTGATGTCAGTAAGTAAAATATGGTTCAATGAGATGAAAATAATTTTTGGTGAATAGTAACTTTTTAATTTTATTTACCACAGTTAAAAAGAAATAGGGTAATTAAGGGTAAAATGATATTTTTATTACCCTAACACATGTCCTGATTTTATTGGATAAGTTTAATTCGACCAAAGACAGCATTAGGAATAAAACATGACCATTTAGTCCCACTTGGATTAGATTAGGACATTTATTATTAATTTATTTAAAGTTGGGTAAAAATAGTTAAAATCAAAGTTTAATAAGTAAATTATTTTTAATATAGTGTTATACAAAAGATAAATTCGACTATAAATATTCATTAGAAAGATAAAAAGATTTCCTACATAATTAGGTTTTATTTGTAATATTTAGACTTTAAATAATTTAATTTATTTATGACACAATGATGATGTTGTAATTATCTTATTAATTAAATATTGACAAAATTGATGTTATAAATACCCAAATAAATTAAATTTGAGGCTTTTTATGAATTAAAATAATTTTATATGTTAATATGACATTTTAGTGTTGATTTAATTAACTTTTTTCGAACTAATCATTCTATTATGATTTTCCAAAAAATCAATTACCAAATAGTGTCAAAATTGACATAAAATAGTTATTAAAACAAATACTATATTATTAATTGCTATTATATTCCTAAAAATCTAAGGTTCGGCCAAATGACATAGATAAGGTTATATATATTAATAATAAACAACTTTGGGTTCGTTTGGATTGTTATAGTAAGTTTATTAACCTTACAGTGTAAGAACACAAAAAGACATGGTAAAAGTAAAATTATCTAACTTAAAGTTAAATCTAAATGATAAGGTTAAAATAGGAACGTAAACTTGTCTAAATTTTATTGTATGAGAGGATTTAGACCCATCACAACCATAGATTCTAAATAAATCAATTTTAAGCTATTAAAAACCGAATATGACTTTATAATAAAATAATATTTTTAGTTCTTCCAAAGGTGCCCCTATCCTCCCTTAATAAAGGGAACCTCCTCCCTTTCTTCCTCACACCACTTTGAGCCTTAAATCTCAGCCAAACCCTGCCAATTTCTCTTATAAACTTCTCTAGAAACATCTTAGATGTTCTGGTCTTCTTCAAAGACCAATATTAGTGCCTTAAGTGGAGGTTTCAAAAAGGCGCTTCAAAGAAGAGGTAATGGTCGTTACCGATTTTTTCAACTTTATTTCCTCTTCCACTTATTCTTCTTTAGTTGTTTAATTATGAAGTAATATCATCAGTATCACTCATATACTGATATGTTATTATAATTATAAACACAACCCTATTTCACTATCTATCCATCCTAAGGAAAACGAAATTACCACGCGTGCGTACGTACGGAATACCGTCTCCACGCCGTGGTGTAATCTGTTTTTCCACCACCACCTTACATGGATTGGTATAATGGTGTAAATAAATGATTATTGTAAAGTTATATTTATTATGAAATATTATTCATACACTCCAATACAATTACACAATCATGGGAATTATATCATCGCTCGTGTGTACGTACGGACTACCATCTCTATGAACGAGATGAGATTCATTTTCCATGATTAACCATTCAAGAATGATTATAAAGTATATATAATGAATAATAATTAAATATATGACATAATAATGATACTGGATTTATGTATATATATATATGTATGTCATATACTCAATTCCATTCAATTCAAAAAGGAAACGAAAACAGCGTTCATGCGTACGTACGGCCTACCGTCTCCATGAACGGTGTATTTCATTCCTTTTATCAATCTATAATATATATGTATATAATGTATATATATTATATATAAATAATATTTTACATTCTGGAATTATTTAAATCAGGATATAAGTAATAATATCAAGAACAATGAGTCGAAACACATACGATAAATGAAACGATTTTACCAAAAATGATCTTTAACATTGAATTTACAAAAGAACGGTTAATATAAAGTCATAAGTGAACCACATATGATATCATAACAATTAATATGATTCTGTAATAAGTCAATTACATTATTTAAATCATTATACAAGAGTATCTAATACATACGAAGCACATCAGACATAAGGTAAGGGATAAATTTTCAATCTTATTTTTAACTGAGATTGCGTATACGTAAGTATTTACTGGGGTTTTTGCTATCATCCATGTCCATGTTTTATAAAAGTGTATTCATGTATTTTTAAAGTCCTTTTTAACCATTTTTGACTTTTACTAAATGGTATGTAATGAATCTTTCTTTTTTTACCAAATGAGTTACTTTTTGACTTTTCTGGAAAAAGTACGAGAAGAATGTTTTTTTAACGTATACGGCATGAAAGGATTTTAAGGTTTTTATAATGCCAGATTTTCATGAAGCATACTCCAAAGGATTTCAGGACTATTTTCAATAAAATCCTTTTCTTTTAAAATTTCATGACATTTTGTGAAAAGAAAATAATTTTTAAGAGGAAATGAGATTTTCCTCAAGAATTCATTTCAAGTGTTTTATCAAAATTATTTTACATCTATGATAATATAGGGTTCTATTTCTATCCCTATTATTACATTGATTTGATTATGTTGTGATGGAAATATTTTTATGAATTCATTTATCTTATATGAACTCTTTTTATGATGTCATGATGTTTAAGAATCCCATTTTTATTACATGGGTTATGCTATGATGTATGATTTATGATTTTGTGTCACACATAAGAATGGTTTCAATATGAGATGATTGGGACCTATATCTCCCTCCAATGCATTGGGTAAAGATTTATATCTCATGAGATAGACATGGTTGAAATGGTAAGTTAATCTGGTTCAGTGTTACAGGACTGAAATGAGGAGTGAACTCGATTCAGAAAGGGACTTTGTCCACTATGATAGTCTTGGAAGCAATTCCTTAGCTACTATGGAAATCATGACATGTGATGAATGGTTTCCACAATTACATGTTGTATTCCCATTTTATCATGGTTGATGTTCTATTATGATATTTTCCTTACATACTTCCACGATTTATGTATTTGCTCAAGATTTTGATGTTTAAATTTCATGTTCAAGTTTTTTCTTCCAAATGTTTATGGATTGTTTTATGTTATCTATGTTTTCCCTGACTGAGCATTTGAGCTCACCATTTTTATGTTTTATTTTCCCCAGGATGTAAAGAATGTTTTTAGGTAAGGAAACAAAAAGGGGAAGATTATTATGGGAGTTGTTGAAGATCATTCACCATGATTAGAAGATTTTATTCCGAGTTTCCAAAGACACTAAACTGTTACGGTCCTTGTGTGTCTGTTTTTGTTATGTATTAAGTATTACGCAAAAGTAATGTATTGTCCATGTAAGTCAAGATTCGGTTCCCTAGAGTTGGTATCAGAGGAACGTTTTAGTCAACCTTTGGAAACTTGGATCTGAAAATGTTAGTGAGATCCCTAGAGATATTTCTATGGTATGTCTATGGATGTCCTTAAGGACAAGTATACATATAGGATATAGTCCCAGAACTATGGTAATGATCTTAGAATTTAAAATAAGATGTTAGATATCGAATGTACTCCCCCATTATTGTGTTGTTTTCCCTAGCATGATTTTTGCCTCTCATGCTATTCTTTTTGGGTTTTAGAAGATGACTGGAACCCGAATGAACCGTGTTGATCAATGTAATGGACAATGAAATGATTTTCCTCATGAACAACAAAATTTTATGAGAGATGGATCGAAAAATATTATTGCTATACTTACACAAGCTATGAATCATTCTGGACTTCCAAATGAGAAGAAAAGGGAACAATATTCAATTGAGTCCTTCATGAGGCAACGTCCACCTTCTTTCAGTGGGTCTTCTGATCCACTTGGTGCTAAAAAATGGATCAGTACCACTGAAATGATATTTCAGTTCTTCAATGTTCTAAACATGATAAAGTCATCATAGCAGTATATCGTTTGGAAGGTAAAGCTGATCAATGGTAGAATCTTATCAATAATACGAGGCCAAGAGATGAAATTGAGTCCATTTAATGGGACGAGTTCAAGAACTTATTTTCCATTAAGTATATCCCCTGTATTCTTCAAAAAAAGATGGATAAGAAGTTTCTTGAACTAAAGAAAAAGGATGATGAATCTGTTGGTATATAAAAAGTGAATTTTACAAGGCTTCCAAGGTATGCATCTGGCTTTGTCATCCAACCTGAAAGTAAAATTGATCGATTCTTCAGTGGATTAAAACCAAATCTTCAAAGGGAATTATCTATAAGAAACTTCAGTAGCTATGAAGAAATTGTGCGTTGTTCTATCAAGGTAGAAATAGAAGTTGGTGTTACATATCCATATCATGGTTTTGACACAAAATGAAAGATGGACTTCAAGGAGAAATTTCAGAATAATGGTGAAAAGAAGATGAAGGTTTCCTTATGCTCAAAGTGTGGAAAGAAGCATGGTGGAGATTGTTTTAAAGGGACTAGAAAATGTTTTAAGTGTGGAAAAGAAGCTCATTGAGTAGCTGAGTGTCGAAGTAATGGAAAAAGGGTTTCTAATGGTGTGAATAAAGAAAAGACTACAGAGAACTCACCAACAACAATTCAATGCTTCAAGTACAATGAAATGGGTCATTCTTCTAATCAATTCCCTAATCCATGGGTTAATGATGATCGACATGAGCAACCACATAAGGAAAAGGACAATGGTAAGTCACATGTGATCACTATTGGAAATGTTGAATATGACAACGATGTGGAGGAATGATTAAGTGTTTATGTAATGGGATTCCAAAATAATGTTGTATATAGTATTGTGGAATATTAGAATATTTATGTATTGGTAAATTGTGGTTTTCAATAATTTTATGGTACCGGTAACCATGGAAAGTGATTGATAAATTTTGGTAAGCAGATGATATGTGCATAATGAAGGGATAAGAAGATAATGAGATGTTTGATTGTATTCATGAGCTCATGATTGATATAAGGACTAAGTGGTATCATGGTTTGTGTATAATGAATTTTGAGGATTTTGGTATGAGTAAAGTGTTAACTCTTAACTTCATTAATGTTTTCACTAAGGTTAAATGCGTATTCATTATTCAAGAGAATACATGATTAAGGTATTCACATGTTTGTAATTTGACCAACAAGATATATCTTATGATATATGTGGGATAAATTATGGCATTCACGTGATTGTTATGTGACATTTCAAGTAATCATTTTATTTATACTATGAGCTTGGACAGAATTATTTTAGATAAGTATAAAGAATGGAATGAATTATGTTTGACATAAGTTAGTATTGTTTAAGGATGGAACTTTTTTCGATATTATTGATGGGAGGTTATAGTAATATAGTTTTTGAAAAAGGACAACCTGCAGGACGGGCGACAGCCCATCGCATCGAACAAGGCTGTGGGAATCGAACCCACAACCGAAGTGCGACAGACCTTTATCACCTACTACTGGCCTACATGAAGTCCCTGGTTAGTAGAAACTAGTTTTATTTTATTACGCGGTATGATATATGAATTATAAGTTCATTTTTGGAATCCTATACGATTAACCTCACCATAGATGGACTTATGTATATTTGATAACTTTTGCTAACCTTTTGTTTGAAACAGATAGAATGACCCATCTTTCTATCACCTGATATGTTAACACTTCACGAATAAAAAATTCAACTTCATTTCTTTAAGGGATTAAGTGGAAATTGTTCAAAGCACGAACAATAGTGAGATTGTACCAAAATAAAGTAAGTATTTATTCTAATTCAAATTCTTCAACTTTAGGGAAATGATATTGAAAACCAAAACTATTGTCCTAGTTCCCTTATATCCGATGAATCATATGGTACCTTAGATCATCACAAATCTATGTCTTTGTGATTGTTGGATTTTTCATAGCCATGTTCTCTACCACTCTCCATCAGAACATGATGGTTAGGTTTCTCTTCCATATCCATATTTTCACCTATGTTCTCCTACGTGGAAACCCAGTGATTAGTTAATTTGGGTAACCGTTATGTTTCATACATCAGTTTTTAAAGATTGGTTTTGGTATTCCTTTTTACGATATGGGATTCTATTAAAGAAACAATTGAGTAGTAAACCATTTATAACCCCGATGAATTTCGATGGGGAAATTCATTTTAAGGGGGGTATAATATAACACCCTGAGATTTTATGAAAAATATTCTTTTTAATTTTATTGATGTCTTGTGTTGTATGCTATAACTAAGGATTATTGCACAACTCTCAACCCTAACTTGGCTGCATTACACACAATCGTGACCTTCCTCGATAGCATGTGTTGTACACAATACCTAGTTTCACTAAACAACGATATTCTATTAAAATATTATTAAAACTAGCCGTTATGAATGGTAATAACCAATTTTTTAAATTTTCAAAATTTCATCGTTCAAAATGGACTTCATTTTTGGATTCGGAATATCAAAATTAGCCTAGGGTGAAATTTTTTAATTTTTCTGAAAACTTCCAATTTTTGATGAATAGTGAAAACACTAGGTTACTATTAAAAACCCAACTTTTTATTTAAATAATTATTTATTTTATTTAAATTTATTTTTGGTATAAATTGATAAATAATACCTATATAAGTTCAATATAATTCATTGGAGTCATTTTTTAATAATTTTAGATATATAGATTTTTTTTGAACTTTTGACCGTCTTTTAGCCACCTCCTATGAGAATTTGTAAATTTACATAAAACATAATTTTACCACTTTTTTGAATAGAATTTAAAATATCCTAGAGACACGTTTGATGTAAATAAGTAAAAAGTGGTTCAATGAGATGAAAATAATTTTTGGTGAATAGTAACTTTTTACTTTTATTTACAATGGTTAAAATTATATAGTGTAATTAAGGGTAAAAATGATATTGTTATTACCCTAACACATGTCCTAATTCTACTGGATAATTGTAATTCGACCAAAATCAACCTTAGGAATAAAATATGACCATTTAGGCCCACATGGATTAGATTAGGTCATTTATTATTAATTTATTTAAAGAAGGGTTAAAATAGTTAAAATCAATGTTTAATAAGTAAAATATTTTTAATATAAAGTTATACATAAAATAAATTCGACTATAAATATTAATTAGAAATCTAAAAAGATTTCATACATAATTATGTTTCATTTTTAATTTTTAGACTTTAAATAATTTAATTTATTTATGACACATGATGATGCAGTAATTATCTTATTAATGAAATATTGACATAATTGATGTTATAAATACCCAAATAAATGTAATTTAAGACTTTTTATGAATTAAAATAATTTTATATGTTAATATGACATGTTAGTGTTGATTTAATTAAATTTTTTCGAACTAATAATTCTGTTATGATTTTCACAAAAATCAATTACCAAATAGTGTCAAAATTGACATGAAATAGTTTTTAAACCATATATTATATTATTAATTGTTATTATATTACTAAAAATATAAGGTTTGGCCAAATGACTTAGATAAGGTTATATTTATTAATAATAATCAACTTGGGTTTCGTTTGTCTTTTTATAGTAAGTTTATTAACCTTATAGTGTAAGAACACAAAAAGACATGGTAAAAGTAAAATTATCTAACTGAAAGTTAAATCTAAATGATATGGTTAAAACATGAAGCTAAACTTGTCTAAATTTTATTGGATGAGATTATTTCGACCCATCCCCACCTTAGCTTCTAAATAACTAAATTTGAAGATATTAAAAATCGAATATGACTTTATAATAAAATAATATTTTTATTTATTCCAAAGGTTCCCCTCTCCTCCCTTATAAAAGGGCACCTCCTCCCACTCTTCCTCACACCACTTTGAGCCTTAAAGCTCGGAAAAACCCTGCAAATTTCTCTTCTCCACTTCCCTAGAAACATCCTAGAGGTTCTAGTCTTCTTTAAAGACCAATATTAGTGCCCTAAGAGGAGGTTTCAAAAAGGATCTTCAAAGAAGAGGTAATGACCGTTTCCGATTCTTTCAACTTTATTTCTTCTTCCACTTCTTCTTATTTAGTTGTTTCATTATGAAGTAATAACATAAGTATCACTCATATACTGATATGTTATTATAATTATGAAACAACCCTATTTCACCATCTATCCATCGTACGGAAAACAAAATCACCACGCCTGCGTACGTACGGAATATCGTCTCAACGTCATGGTGTAATCTGTTTTACCACCACCACCTTACAAGGATGTGTATAATGGTGTAA
Organism: Viscum album; assembly: GCA_963277665.1. Classification (NCBI taxonomy): domain Eukaryota; kingdom Viridiplantae; phylum Streptophyta; class Magnoliopsida; order Santalales; family Viscaceae; genus Viscum; species Viscum album. The sequence continues at coordinate 864,001,779 of OY728134.1, read as the reverse complement.
ATAAATGATTATTTTAAGGTGATATTTATTCTGAAATAGTATACATAAACTCTAATACAATTACACAATCATGGGAATTATATCATCGCTCGTGCGTACGTACGGACTACCGTCTCCACGAACGCGATGAGATGCATTTTCCATGATTAACCATTTAAGAATGATTATAAAGTATATATGATGAATAATACTGAAATATATGACATAATAATGATACTATATTTATCTATATATATATTTATGTCATATACTCAATTCCATTCAATTCAATAAGGAAACGAAAATAGTGTTCATGCGTACGTACGGCCTACCGCCTCCATGAACGATGTGTTTCATTCCTATTATCGATCAATAATATATATGTATATAATGAATATATATTATATATAAATCATGTTTTACATTATGGAATTATTTAAATCAGGATATAAGTAATAATATCAAGAACGACGAGTCGAAACACATACGATAAATGAAACGATTTTACCCAAAACGCTCTTTAACATGGATTTTACAAAAGAACGAGTAATATAAAGTCATAAGTGAACCATATATGATATGATAACAATGAATATGATTCTGTAATAATTCAATGACATTATTTAAATCATTATACAAGAGGTTCGGATACATACGAAGCATATCATACATAAGGTAAGGGATAAATTTTCAATCTCATTTTTATCTGAGATTGCTTATATGTAAGTATTTGCTGGGGTTATTGCTATCATCCATGTCCATATTTTATAAAAGTGTATTCATGTCTGTTTAAAGACCTTTTTAACCATTTTTGACTTTTACTAAATGGTATGTATGTAATCTTTCTTATTTTACCAAACAAGTTACTTTTTGACTTTTCTGACAAAAGTACAAGAAGAATGTTTTTTTAACGTATACGGCATGAAAGGATTTTTACGTGTTTATAAAGCCAAATTTTCATGAATCTTACTTCAAAATATTTCATGACTATTTTCAACAAAATCCTTTTCTTTTAAAATTTCATGATATTTTGTGAAAAGAAATTGATTTTTAAGCAGAAAGGATATTTTCCTCAAGAATTCATTTTAAGTGTTTTATCAAAATTATTTTCCATCTAATATAATATAGGGTTCTATTTCTATCCCTATTATTACATTGATTTTATTATGTTGTGATGGAATTATTTTAATGAATTCATTTATCTTATATGAATTTTTTTTATGATGTCATATGGTTTAAGAATCCCATTTTTATTACATGGGTTATGCTATGATGTATGATTTATGATTTTGTGGCGCACATAAGAATGGTTTCAATATGAGATGGGTGGGACCTATATCTCCCTCCAATGCATTGGGTAAAGATTTATATCTTATGAGATAGACATGGATGGAATGGTAAGTTAATCCGGTTCAATGTTACATGACTGAAACGAGGAGTGAACTCTATTTAGAAAGGGACTTTGTCCACTAAGATGGTCTTGGTAGCAATGCCTTGGCTACTATGGAAATCATCACATGTGCTGAATGGTTTCCACAATTACATGTTTTATTCCCATTTTATCATGGTTGATGTTCTATTATGATATATGCATTACGTACTTCCATGATTTATGTCTTTGCTCAAGATTTTGATGTTTAAATTTCATTTTCATGTTTTTTCTTCCAAATGTTTATGGATTGTTTTATGTTATCTATGTTTTCCCTTACTGAGCATTTGAGCTCACACTTTTTATGTTCAATTTTTCCTAGGAAGTAAAGAAAGGTTGTAGGTATGGAAACAAAAAGGGGAAGATTGTTATAGGAGTTGTTGAAGATCTTTCACCACGATTAGAAGATTTTATTCCGAGTTTCCAAATACACTAAACTATTACAGTCCTTGTGTTTCTGTTTTTGATATGTATCATGTATTCCGAAAAAGTAATGTATTGTCCATGTACGTCAAGCTTCGGGTCTCTACAGTTGGTATCAGAGGAATGGTTTATTCAACCTTTGGAAACTAGGATGCAAAAACGTTAGTGAGATCCCTAGAGATATTTCTAAGGTATGTCTAGGGATGTCTATAAGGATAAGTAGAAATATAGGATATAGTCCTAGAACTACGGTAACGATATTAGAATTTAACCTAAGATGTTAGATACTTAAGGTACTCCCCATTTATTGTGTTGTTTTTCCTAGCATGATTTTTGCCTCTCACACTAATCTTTTTGGGTTTTAGACGGTGGCTGGAACCCGAAGGAATCATGTTGATCAATGTAATGGACAATGCAATGATTTTCCTCCTGAACAAAAAAATGTTCTGGGAGATGGAGTGCAAAATCTTATTTCTATACTTACACAAGCTATAAATCATTCTGGACATCCAAATGAGTAGAGAAGGGAACAATATTCTATTGAGTCCTTCATGAGGCAACGTCCACCTTCCTTCAGTGGGTCTTCTGATCCACTTGTTGCTGAACAATGGATCTGTATCACTGAAATGATATTTTCTGTTCTTCAATATCCTGAACATGATAAAGTCATCTTAGCAGTATATCATTTGGAAGGTGAAGCTGATCAATGGTGGAATCTTATCAAGAATACGTGTCCAAGAGATGAAATTCAGTCTATGGAATGGGACTAGTTCAAGAACTTATTTTTTAATAAGTACATCCCATGTATTCTTCAAACAAAGATGGATAAGGAGTTTCTTGAACTAAAGAAAAAGGATGATGAATCTGTTGGTATATACGAAGCGAATTTTAAAAGGCTTGCAAGGTATGAATCTGGCTTTATCATGCAACCTGAAAGTAAAATTGTTCGATTCTTCAGTGGCATAAAACCAAATCATCGAAGGGTATTACCTATAAGAGACTTCAGTAGCTATGAAGCAATTGTGTGTTGTGATATCATGGGAGAAATGGAAGTTGTTTTTACATATCCATCTCATGGTTTTGACAAGAAACGAAATATGGAGTTCAAGGAGAAATCTCATAATAATGGTGAAAAGAAGATGAATGTTTCCTTATGCGCAATGTATGGAAAGAATCATGGTGGAGATTGTCTTAAAGGGACTAGAAAATGTTTTAAGTGTGGAAAAGAAGGTCATAAAGCAACTGAGTGTCAAAGTAATGAAAAAAGGGTTGCTAATGGTGTGAATAAAGAAAATACTGTAGAGAACGCACCAAAAACACTTCAATGCTTCAAGTGAAATGAAATAGGGCATTATGTTAATCAATCCATAATCCAAGGGTTAATGATGATCGACATGAGAAACCACATAAGGAAAAGGAAAAAGGGAAGTCACATGCGATCACTATTGGCGATTTTGAATATGACAACTATGTGGTGGAATGATTAAGTTTTTATGTAATGGGATTCCAAAATAATGATGTATATAGTATCGTGGAATACTGGAATATTTATGTATTGGTCAATTGTTGTTTTCAACAATTTTATGGTACCGGTAACCATGGAAAGTGATTGAAAAATTTTGGTAAGCAGATGATATGCACATAATGAAGGGATAAGAAGATAATGAGATGTTTGATTGTATTCATGAGCTCATTATTGATATAAGGACTAAGTGGTATCATGGTTTGAGTATAAAGAATTTTTAGGATTTTGGTATGTGGAAAGTGTTAACTTTTAACTGCATTCATGTTTTCACTACGGTTAAATGGGTATTCATTCTTAAATGGAATACATGATTAAGGTATTCACATGTTTGTAATTTGACCAACAAGATATATCTTATGATATATAGGGGATAAATTATGGCATTCACATGATTGTTATGTGACATTTCATGTAATCATTTTCTTTATACTATGAGCTTGAACTGAAGTATTTTAGATTATCCTAAATATGGGAATGAATTATGTTGGACATAAGTTAGTATTGTTTAAGGATAAAACTTTTTTCCATATTATTGATGGGATGTTATAGTAATATAGTTTTAAAAAAAGGACAACATGTAGGAAGGGCCACAACCCATCGTGTCGGACAAGGCTGTGGGAATCGAACCCCCAACCGAAGTGCGACTGGCCTTTATCGCCTACCACTGGCCTACATGAAGTCCTTGGTTAGTAGAAACTAGTTTTATTTTATTACGTGATATGATATATGAATTATAATTTCATTATTGGAATCATATACGATTAACCTCACCATAGATGGACTTATGTATATTTGATTACTTTTTCTAACCATTTGTTTGAAACAGATAAGAATGACCCATCATTCTATCACATGATCTGTTAACACTTCATGGATAACAAATTCAACTTAATTTCTTTAAGAGATGAAGTGGAAATTGTTCAAAGCACGAACAATAGTGAGATTGTACCAAAATAATGTAAGTATTTATTCTAATTCAAATTCTTCAACTTTAGGAAATGATCTTGAAATCCAAAAATGTTTTCCTAGTTCCCTTATATTCGATGAATCAGATGGAACCTTAGAACATCACAAATCTATGGAATTGTGATTGTTGGCTTTTTCCTATCCATGTTCTCTACCACTCTCCATCAGAACATGATGGTTAGGTTTCTCTTCCATATCCATATTTTCACTTATGTTCTCCTATGTGGAAACCCAGTGATTAGTTAATTTGGGTAATCGTTATGTTTCATACTTTAGTTTTTAAAGATTGGTTTTTGGTAATCCTTTTTACGACGTGGGTTTCTATTAAAGAATCTTTCTAGTAGTAAACCATTTAAAACCCCGACGAATTTCGAGGGCGATATTCATTTTAAGTGGGGTAGAATGTAACACCCCATGATTTTATGAAAAATATTATTTTTAATTTTATTGATGTCTTGTGTTGTACGCTACAACAATGGAGTCTTTCACAACACGCAACTCTAACTTGGCTACATTACACACAATCGCGACCTTCCTCGATAGCGTGTGTTGTACGCAATATCGAGTTTCACTAAACAATGATATGCTTTTAAAATATTATTAAAACTAGCCGTTATGAATAGTAATAACCACTTTTTGAAATTTTGAAAATTTCATCTTTAAAAATGGACTTCATTTTTGGATTTGGAATATCAAAATTAGCCTAGGGTGAAATTTTGGTATTTTTCTGAAAACATTCACTTTTTGATGAATAGTAAAAACACTAGGTTACTATTTAAAACCCGAATTTTTATTTAAATATTTCTTTATTTTATTTAAAATTTTTTAGGTCAAAATTGATACATAATACCTATATAAGTTCAATGTAATTCATTGGAGTTATTTTTTAATAATTTTAGAAATATAAAAATTTTATTGAACTTTTGACCGAATTTTACCCACCTCCTAGGAGAATTTGCAAATTTAAATAAAACATAATTTTACAGCTTTTATGAATGGAATTTCAAAAATCTGAGAGACACGGTTGATGTCAGTAAGTAAAATGTGGTTCAATGACATGAAATTATTTTTTGGTGAATAGTAACTTTTTACTTTTATTTACCACGGTTAAAAGTAAATAGGGTAATTAAGGGTAAAAATGATATTATTATTACCCTAACAAATGTCCAAATTCTATTGGATAAGTGTAATTCGACCAAAAACAACCTTAAGAATAAAATATGACCATTTAGGCCCACTTGGATTTTCTTAGGACATTTATTATTAATTTATTTAAAGAAGGGTTAAAATAGTTAAAATCAATGTTTAATAAGTAAAGTATTTTTAATATAGGGTAATACATAAGATAAATTGGACTATAAATATTAATTAGGAAGCTAAAAAGATTTCTTACATAATTATTTTTTATTTGTAATTTTTAGACTTTATATAAGTCCATTTATTTATGACACAATGATGATGCAGTAATTATCTTATTAATGCAATATTGACATTATTGATGTTATAAATACCCAAATAAATGTAATTTGAGACTTTTTATGAATTACAATAATTTTATATGTTAATATGACATGTCAGAGTTGATTTATTTAACTTTTTTTGAACTAATCATTCTCTTATGATTTTGAAAAAAACCAATTACCAAATAGTGTCAAAATTGACATAAAATAGTTTTTAAAACAAATATTGTATTATTAATTGTAATTATATACCTAAAAGTCTACGTTCCGGCCATATGACGTAGATAAGGATATATATATATTAATAATAAACAACATGGGGTTTGTTTGGCTTGTTATTGTAAGTTTATTAATCTTATAGTGTAAGAACACAAAAAGACATGGTAAAAGTAAAATTATCTAACATAAAGTTAAATCTAAATGATAAGGTTAAAAATAGGAACCTAAACTTGTCTAAATTTTATTGGATGAGAGTATTTATACCCATCCCTACCGTAGATTTTAAATAACTCAATTTTAAGCTATTCAAAACCGAATATGACTTTATAATAAAATAATATTTTTTGTTATTCCAAAGGTGCCCCTCTCCTCCCTTATAAAAGGGCACCTACTCCCTCTCTTCCTCACACCACTTTGAGCCCTAATGCTCGGCCAAACCCTTCCAATTTCTCTTCTCCACTTACGTAGAAGCATCCTAGAGGTTCTGGTGTTCTTCAAAGACCAATATTAGTGCCCTATGAGAATGTTTCAAAAAGGCGCATCAAAGAAGAGGTAATGCCCGTTACCGATTCTTTCAACTTTATTTCTTCTTCCACTTATTCTTCTTTAGTTGTTTCATTATGAAGTAATAACGTCAGTATCACTAATTTAATGATATGTTATTATAATTATGAAACAACCCTTTTTCACCATCTATCCATCCTATGGAAAATGAAATCACCACGCGTGCCTACGTACGGAATACCGTCTCCACGCCGTGGTGTAATATGTTTTTCCACCACCACCTTACATGGATGGGTATACTGGTGTAAATAAATGATTATTTTAAAGTGATATTTATTCTGAAATAGTATACATACACTCCAATACAATTCCACAATCATGGGAATGATATCATCGCTAGTGCGTACATACGGACTACAGTGTACACGAATGCGATGTGATTCATTTTCCATGATTAACCATTCAAGAATGATTATAAAGTATATATAATGAATAATAATGAAATATATGGCATAATAATGCTACTGGATTTATGTATATATATATATGTATGTCATATACTCAATTCTGTTCAATTCAATAAGGAAATGAAAACAACGTTCATGCGTACATACGGCATACCATCTCCATGAACGGTGTATTTAATTCCTTTTATAGATCTATAATATATATGTATATAATGAATATATATTATAAATAAATCATGTTTTACATTCTGGAATTATTTAAATCAGGATATATGTAATAATATCAAGAACTACGAGTCGAAACACATACGATAAATGAAACGATTTTACCCAAAATGCTCTTTAACATGGAATTTACAAAAGAACGGATAATATAAAGTCATAAATGAACCATATATGATATCATAACAATGAATATGATTCTGTAATAAGTCAATGACATTATTTAAATCATTATACAGGAGTTTCACATACATACGAAGCATATCAGACATAAGGTAAGGTACAAATTTTCAATCTCATTTTTATCTGAGATTTCTTATACGTAAGTATTTATTAGGGTTATTGTTATCATCCATGTCCATGTTTTATAAAAGTGTATTCATGTATGTTTAAAGTACTTTTTAACCATTTTTGACTTTTACTAAATGGTATGTAAGGAATCTTTCTTTTTTTACCAAACGAGTCACTTTTTGACTTTTCCAACAAAGGTACGAGAAGAATGTTTTTTCAATGTATACGGCATGAAAGGATTTTTATGTTTTTATAATGCCAAATTTTCATGAAGCTTACTCCAAAGGATTTCATTACTATTTTCAACAAAATCCTTTTCTTTTAAAATTTCATGACATTTTGTGAAAAGAAAATGATTTTTAAGAAGAAAGTATATTTTCCTCAATAATTCATTTCAAGTGGTTTATCAAAATTATTTTCCATCTAATATAATATAGGGTTCTGTTTCTATACCTATTATTACCTTGATTTGATTATGTTGTGATGGAATTATTTTTATGAATTCCTTTATCTTATATGAATTTTTTTATGATGTCAGGATGTTCAAGAATCCCATTTTTATTACATGGGTTATGCTATGATGTATGATTTATGATTTTGTGGCACACATAAGAATGGTTTCAATATGAGATGGGTGGGACCTATATCTCCATCCAATGCATTGGGTAATGATTTATATATCATGAGATAGACTTGGCTGGAATGGTAAGTTAATCAGGTTCAGTGTTACAGTACTGAAACGAGGAGTGCACTCGATTCAGAAAGGGGATTTTTCCAATAAGATGGTCTTGGCAGCAATGCCTTGGCTACTATGGAAATCATGACATATGCTGAATGGTTGCCACAATTAAATTTTTTATTCCCATTTTATCATGGTTGATGTTCTATTATGATATATTCCTTACATACTTCCACGATTTATGTATTTTCTCAAGATTTTGATGTTTAAATTTTATGTTCATGTTTTTGATTCCAAATGTTTATGGATTGTATTATGTTATCTATGTTTGCCCTTACTGAGCATTTGAGCTCACCGTTTTTATGTTTTATTTTCCCCAGGAAGTAAAGAAATGTTTTCGGTAAATAAACAAAAGGGGAAGATCGTTATGGGAGTTATTGAATATCTTTCACCATGATTAGAAGATTTTATTCCGAGTTTCCAAAGACACTAAACTATTACGGTCCTTGTGTGTCTGTTTTTTTCTGTATTAAGTATTACGCAAAAGTAATGTATTGTCCATGTACTTCAAGCTTCGGGTCTCTACAAAGAATCTGCAGCCTTTAAATCCCCTCAAGGTGTGTTTTTATATCATGTAGTTCCCTTTGGCTTAAATAAAACATGTGTAACATATCACATGTCATGCCCCATATCATTAATCCATTTTTAGGAAAAAAAAATTGAATGCTATGTGGTTGATCTGATGGATAAATATAGAAAATGTTTTTAATAACCTGACCGATTTGTAGATTATATTAAATAATGTTCGGTAGCATAGTTTGAAGATGGATCCCTTAAAATGTGATTTTAGGGTAGCCTTTGGAAAATTAATCAGTTTAGTTTTACGCCATCCTAGATTCGAAGTTGATCCTGGGAAGACAGATGAAATACATGGAATGTCACCTCCTTAAAATTGGAATGAACTAAGCGGCCTTCAAGGACACTTTGTCTATATTCGGAACATTATCACCAATTTTGAAGGCAAGTGTTTACCCGTCTGCAGGTTAATGAAGAAGGGAGTCACTTATCAGGGGAATAAAGACACCCAAGAGGCATTTGATAGCCACACGAAAAATATCTTGAGTCAGATGGTATTAATGCCACATATTGAAGGAAGACCACTTATTCTCTTTGTGACTGCTTAATATTGATCATTGGGTTCCTTACATTCCCGAAAAAATGATGCTAGGAATGAAAACATCCTTTACTATCTCAGTAGAACTATGAATGACATAGAGACTCAATATTCAAGCACTATGAAGGGTTTCTTTGAATTAATCTTTGTAGTTCAGAAATGAATTTACAACCTTTAACATCCTGAGGTGAACATGGTGCCCTATAATAAACCACTCAAATTTATCCTCCATTTTCCAATGCTTATAGGGAATTTGGTAGAGTGGGTAGTTATTTTGAAATAGTTTGATGCCTTGTTTGTGCCTCACAAGGAAATAAAAGGCCGAGGGCTGGCCGATTTCCTTGATGAACACCAATCTCATTAAAATGCATCATTGAATACTACACTACTAGATGAAGAGGTGTTCTCTATTCCAGATAATCCAAAAACATGGGAAATTTACTTTGATGGTGCCTCTAGAAGTCCAATAGGGAAGAGAATGGAAAACCCTAAACACAACAATGTTGGATTAAGAATTTTACTTATCTCCTAATAAAAGGCAGTGTTTTCATATTCCTTCATGTTTTCAAAAGTCATAACCAACAATGAGGAAGAATATAAAGCTCACATCATAGGCCTAGAATTGGAACTCCTAGTACAAGTGAACCACATAAAAGTGAAAGGTGATTCAGAGTTCATAATCAAACAAATCAATCAGTGTTATGCTATTAAAATAGGAGATTTAATCCCGTTGTGTGAATACTTAATCTGGTTAATGGATGAATTTTCCTCAGATCCAAAAATGTCTTATTTCTCATGATCTAAAATTGCTCAAGCAGATGCACTGGCTAATGAAGAATCATCTTTGGTATATCCAAATATAGATGAGACAATCATTACTATTTCCCATTGTCGTATGTTTTCACCTTTCCTTCAAACTAGAATGGTTTAAATTAATGAAATTTTCCTTATTTCTAAGCCATAAGGTTAAAGCACGGGATGAATGACACCCATCATGAAATACCTAAAAAATGGATTATTTCCAAAATATAGAGATTAAGAAAATATATCCAATGATGAGTTGAAAAGTTCACTCCTTATGTTGATCAAGGTCACCATAAGATTCTATACAAGAAAGGATTTGATGGAATCCTTTTTAGGTGTATTGACGGAGAATAAACTGTAGTTGTCATAAAAGAAGTCCATGCGGGAGTTTGTTGAGCTTAGTAGTCTAGGCATAGGCTTTCTAATTAAATCTGAAGGCTTGGATACTTCTAGCCTTCAATGAAGCAGTATTTCATAGATTTCACTAAGATATGTCATCCCTACCAAGTGCATTCCAACATTATTCATCAACCCCCATAGTAGTTACAAACAACTAAATACTCAGGTCCATTTTTCACATGGTGAATAGATATAGTTGGAATTTATCCTCCAGCTACATATATGAAGATCATGTATATTCTTAATGCTAATGATTTCTTCTCCAAATGGGATGAGGCAATACCTCTCAAAGAAGACACAGCCAAAACCATTTTTAGTTTTTTAAAAACTAACATCATTATAATATTTGGTGTCCCTCATACTATATTGATGGAAAATGGCACCATTTTTTGTTTTGTTAAAGAAAAAAAGTTATATCAGGAGCCCAATATCAAATCCATCCAATTATATCACTATCATACCATGACCAATGTAAAAATAAAGTATTTTAATAAGACCATATCAAATATACTCAAGAATATTGTGGATAATGATAAGAGATATTGGATTGATAAACTATTGCATGATTTATGGGATTATCAGACTACTACCCATACTGCCACTAAGGAAACCCCATACCCATTAGTGTATGGAACGGAAGATGTTTTTCCAATTGCAATTAAATTACCTTCATTCCAAGTCGCATTCTATGATCAATTTACTAAATATTAGAAGTCTTAGAAATGAATTGATGACATAAAATGATTGGAGGAAAATAGATTTCATTCATTGAATTATTTAGAAGTCCATCATAACATAAGATCACGATCTATAAAAAATAATGTTCATCTCCATTCATTTTTTGAAGGAGATTTGGTATAGGTCCTCAGGACTCCAATGATACCATAAAAGATGCATCCAATGCTTCATCCAAAGTGGGAAGGACCTTATTCCATACATAAGGTCTACTCAAACAAATCATATTACCTAATATCAATGGATGGTGGTATTATTACAACTCCAACCAATGCAAGATTATTGATGAAATACTTTGTGTAAATGTACATCATATCTCCTAACTTCATGATTTTAAATTTCACAAGAAAAATTCCAAGTTTCAAGACATTAAACTGTGTAACAACCATAAATGTCCATGCTGCATGATGATAAAATGCATAGAATATTTTTCCTTATCGCGTGACATTAATCTGTATGACATCATTTGTCCACATTACACGACATTAAACTATATAGTTAATGTCTTCTCTATAGTACATTAATATCTTCCATATGAAATCTTCATTGACATCAATTCTACTCCATAGTGGCACATGAGTACCATTCCTCCCTATGTCTGAATCAGATCTGCATAGAGGCCTCTTTTGAAATAACTAGTTATGGCTTGATTCTCCCCCATATGAGATACGTAGAGATACCTATATCTCCAATCATGGCCCCAACCACCACCAAAAAAACATATTTCATTTTTCACTCCTCTTCTACATGAACCATATCTATATAGAGTGCTCTTGTAAGATACATGGTCTGATCATCATATCATTTTGTGTCTTATTTTTAACCGTTCTTCCAGAATGTGTTAAAATCCCACTATTTCCCACATCAAAATCAATTGGTGTGGGAAATGATTGTTTCAAGAACTACATTTTCCTTGATTCTCATTTATATGAGAAACATAGATACACCTAGATATCCAATCTTGGGCCTAGCTGCAATATAGAAAATACCCCACTTATTCCCTTTGTATGAATAAAACATACATAGGTAATGTTCAATGAACTATGTATGGCTTGATTCTAATCCATATGAGAAATGTACTGACACATGGGTTTAATTCCTTGGTCCAGCCACAATATTCCTTTCTTTACATTTGAATCACTTCATGTCCTCATAGCATGACTCTAAGCTGGACAACATCACATTGATTAAATGGAAATACAGAAAGTCTCCATTTTACATGTGCGTAAGATCTATATAAAAGGACTCTAAACTCATGGAAAATATTGTTTCAAATATATTTCATGTGTATTGGGAATTACCCCCTTAAATATTTCAAACTCTTAATCTTGAATATTTATATATCTTTATAATATTTCCTAGTCTTTATGGTGGCAGAGTTTCTAATATCTAATAAATCGTTTTCCTAACTATGTAGTGTGTTCCATTAACTTACATTGTTTGAGTTTCCTACATAACAGGCTTGTCAGTAAACTGATTCTGATATTTTACTATGCAGCATATGACCTAGTTAGTCCTACATGATACATCCCCCATAACGGTTTTTTCAAAAAATTGTAACATCATTCATAGTTAAATTGTCTTAGTTCCAATTCAAAAATTGTTGACAATATAAAAGATTCTGTATCATAAAGCAGTTTTCCATGTATACATGCCCTATTACATTTCTCTCGATCGGAAAATATTCAAGACCATAATTTACACATTTCCCTTTGCATATGTTCAAAAAAATTTGAAATAACATTGGATAATTTGACCACATATCATCAATTGTTTCCATTTTGGTCATAATCCCATGACATAAAACTATTAACACTATACATCCTACGTTGGGGTCAAACCATCATTAGAATACTATTTTTCTAATTCTTTTAAAATCATGATTGGAAATACCTTTTCCATATTTAGGTACCTTTTTCATAATCCAAACACTATTCTTTGGAAAATATGAATATCCATAAAATTTCATTGGATTTTAGCAACATAATGTAAATGTATTGAGAGTTCATTTTACTAACTATGCAGTATGTTCCCCTTGGTGGCCTTGCATAAAATTGTCCTACATAACAAGCCGTTTAGTCAAACGACTCCACTATTTTATAATTTAGTATATTCCGTAGTTGGCCCCGCATAATACAACCCCCATAATCGAGTTGTGAAATAATGGTAATTAGTTCTTAGAAAATACATCCTTTAATGCCTTTAGCACTTTTCCCATATCATTATCTAGATACGAATATTCCTAAAACAATTTTTACAATTCTTATCTTCCATACCTAAACATGGAAATATGTTTCCAAACAAATTATCAATAAATTTGGATATTCTCAATACGTTTTTAAATCTAAATACCTTAAAATTAAAGCCACCCAATGTCCTCATTAAATGACTTAAAATTACGTAGCCTGATATAAGAGATTCTCATTTCTGACAAAATTGAACCATTACTCATACACCAAATTTTTTTGGAAGTGGTTTTTTTTATTTGTGACATATGATTTCATATATAACCCTTTATTCTTAAATGCTATTTCATAGGAAAAACCACCCACTCTGGTCTTGAGTAACCAAAATATTATTTTCCATTATTTATCAACAGTAAAATGTTTAATTAATAAGAGCTATTTTAAATTGAATATGTATTACGTGCCCCTAGAGGCTTGCCAAAAAATTTCCTACATGACAGGCTTTTCAGTCAAAAGATGCCACTATTTGGGTATGCAGTATATTTCCTAGTCATCCCTTCACAATACATCCCCCAAAACGGTTTCGTGAAAAAAATTTAACTTCGTTTTTGGAATACAACTCTTTTATATTCTTACAAGTTTTATATTTTGTGACCATAAATATCATGGCTCAAGATTCCCATAGGAAATATTTAAATAATATTAGAGAAATTATTAGCCACTTAGGATTTTTTGGGATATAATTTCAAAAATGTATGGTCAAAGATATTCTACCTTAAATACTCACCCTTTCTAGTCAAAAAATGCAGGACTCTAAACAACCAACAACAAGAGGTTTTCTACTCACCAGATTGGAAACCCACAATGGGCACCCAAGATATAATTCAACTATCAACAAACTAAACATATCTTTTTGTTTGATTTAGGTAATATTGCACAATAGAAAGTCAAAAGATACAATGTTTGTGGAGTTTGTTTATATATAATTAGTAAAAATAAAACTATTCTCATCAAGACTATTAGATTAACAAGAAAATTTTGAGCACCCCATTACTTCCATATTAATTATGACTATTTGATAGAAAATATTGATGTTATGAAAAATCATCATCATTAACTTTAATATTGGAATTATGAAAATCAAGGATACTGGCATATTTGATTAGAGAAAAAAATCCATTCATTTATATGAAATCAGATGGATATCCAAAAAATGGAGCCTCTCAGTCATGTATTAATATATGATCTCAACATTACTCCTTATTTGTTGAATGACCACATGAGCCCTATCAACTACATATTGATGTTGAGATAGCTGAGAAACTCTAGCCTACTCGTCTTGACGAAGTTATTCATTAGTAGTTGAAATAGAAGTTATCCCCTCTAATTGGGGTTCTCCTAATGTTTGGCTAAACTTATCATGTTTTTTATGGACGACGTCCCATTTTTGTTGAAGATATACCAACTCTTTCAAGGATTCTCCAACATGATGGCCAATTTCAATCGACTTATTGCTATGATCAGCCTCTACCTCATCTACTACATCTTAGAAGATCTCAATATTAATGATCCATTTAGCCTGTTCATGATATTTTTACAGATTATGTTCCTAATCCCATCATTGAATGGTATATTTCATTGCACCGTATACTGGTCAAGAATTAAATCCACAAAATACCAATATGAAAAATAGTTCTGGGGTTTTTCCAAAATTGGAAAGTATCTCATCCAAAGGATTCCCAGAAATTATGACCTATATATGTCACCATGTCTTCTTACGTGTCCTGCCAAGAGCATATTTCAAATCTATGTCTGAATTGGGCATGGTTCTTATAGAATCATCCTATTGTAATGGAAAGTGTTTATTGGTGCGGATGTGATCTTCACTATTGGTCCCCCTCTTTCCAGATCTTTTCAACTCTGCGTATTCATGTTTCCACTCTTTTATAGGTAGTTGGTGCTTTGAGGTAGGGGAATTATTTGTTTTCCATTATTAGTATGCATATGCGGATGAATGATGCAGGAATTCTGTGTTCCTACGATATCCTCTCCTCATCAATTCTAATTTCTGGTTTTCATCAGGGACGGAATAGGCAGGGCCATCGCCTTCTCCCATGTCAATACGTGGTCATAGAGGGTGACCGCAGGAATGCTCAGTGATTGAGAAATTTCCTCACATATTCTCTCCATATTTTGTTGTTTGGCTCTTTGGGGTTCTATCTTTTTGTTCCAAGGACTGATATCTTTATTTGAAGATTCCTCTCTTCCCTTTTGGTCTTTTCCTTAGTGCACGCCCCCACTTTGGGCTGGTTCCAGTTTCCTTGGAAAATTTGGATGGTGTTGGAGGATCTGATGATGACATTACTGATCATGGAGGATATTGATCTTGGTTCTCACTTAGCCACAAAGTGATGTTCTCACATGTTTTGTGGTGTTGTTTTTGGATGGTTCTAGTCCTAGACATGGTTCTTTACCAATCCTGTTAATGATTCCTTGTGATGATATGCTGGTTCTCACATGGACTCAACAAGATTTTTTTGATGGGTTATCACTTAACCAAAAAGTGTTTCAAAAATATAAAAAATTTATTTTCAATCAGATAAAGAGATGTATTGTTCTACATCTCCCAGAATAGTAGAAGCTTCACCTTCAGCTGATGCCTAATCCAACGAAGATGATTCACCTTCTGATCTAGTTGTGGGAGTTGATAAACCTAAATGATAAATTTGTATCATTTTCATTTTCATAAAAATTGCGTAAGAAGAGTATGATCGAGACATCTGGTATCATTTACCGAATAATACTTCGACCACTTGATTGGCTTCATCCCCAATGTCCTTAGCTTCAATAGTTCGAGCAGATGATTCGTTAGGAGGGAAATTCTCCAATGATTTCCAAATTTTCATAATTGAAGGATCTGGAATGTCTCTCAATGGGGGTTCTTCATTAAATATTTCTCTAGCATCAGTAAATTAATGATAGAGTCGATGGCCCCATTCCTAAAGAGCCATTCATACATTTTCTATAGACAAAGCTACATATTTTGAACTTTTATGTAAAGTATCAAGTAAATGAAGAACGATTATGTATAGAAAATGCGAGAATGATAACTTACATCTTTTTAATTCCTTATGAAAATCCCCAAACATCTTAATGAAACCTAGACTATAAATATTTGGATTAAGTGAATCCATCATTTTTATGTATGTGGCTTGGAATGATATTGAATCCTTGACATTTAAGGTATCCAAAAAATGTAGGTAGATTCCCAAATTGGATCTACTGGAATTCTATTCTATTGTTTCTTCAATTGGTTCAATGTCATAAAATCTTTGAAGGTTTCATTCAAAACTAGTATCTACATTATAATTCCATGGATCTTCATTCATTACTTCTTGAGAAGTAGTAATATAATCATTGATTATTGGAGGATCCATTGGCAAAGGGAATCTGATCTAAGATATGTTGAAAAGAAGAATATTAACAAATAGTTTAATATTCTAGAGAAATTTATTTAATATTACCATTTTTTATCTCTATCAATAGAATTAGGAGCAGGTTCATCTGAATCTTTTGATGATTTATCGATGACGTTTGCAAATTCATCCTGAGAAACCTGTGTTTCCCTTGGGGTTTCCATCCCTAGTCTTGAGGAATCTAATCATAATCCCTTAAGATATTAAATAGATGCAGATTATTCTAGAGGATAAATGTGATTTCCAAAAATGTATCAAGAAATTCATTTTTCATGAGGATAATATAAATACATACTTTTTTGACGAACACTTCGGACCAATCTATTGCTCTCTTGTGTTTTGTTTCATAATCATGAGGATAAATTCAAACCCTCATCTTGGGAGGAGAAACCTGAGTTAATAGTTGCAGATTATCTATCACCATTACCCCGGTAAATATTTACACTCCTAGATAATGATCAAGAGATATGGGAGGGTCATTGGATTTTTCGAAAGGAGAACCTATGATTTTATATCTTGGTGACCCAAGAACCTGTCTTGAGGTTCCTTTTCAAAATTCATGTTACAAAATACAATTTCATCGAGATAAATTATGGTGAATAGTAAAGAATAATTGAGGGAAAAGAAAAAGGAAAATATGTATTCAGTATTAACAGAAATGTCTCATTCCTCCTCATGGTTAATAATTACCTCTTCGTGTGTCCATGATTTCATCATATGGGATACTCATTTAAGGGAAGATACTTTTTCATCAATTACATTTATAAAATCATCAACTCCAACATATACTCTTGTACATCAACCATGTTATTACCCTGATGATAATAAAAATGATATTTAATGTCACCCACATATAGTATCTTCATTTTATGTTAGATTAATTTCTCGGAATCCCTATGTTCGTAGGTCAAGCCCTCCCAAAAGTTAATGGCTGATGGTCACACATAATTTGTTCCTGGTATGGTGGAATGTGGTGAAAATTCAACGCCTTATGACTAGTGAGCCATTTCAGGACTCCATTCTTCTTCAGAAAGGTCAAAAGATTGGATAGGAATCTCTTTCTGATGTTAGATTATGGAATGCCTTGGTGTCTGAGGTATTAATTCTCTAGCCCTTGTCTTCCCTATATACCTTCTACGAAGATGTTTTGAAGTCTCTGAAACTTTTGTAACTTCTACCTCATTTTTTTCTTTGGACTTATCAACAGGATTAGTATTCACAACAATCGTTGCAGATTCTACTTGATATATTCATTTTTTCAAATCCCCTTCAGGGTATGATGATGCCCAAGATTTGGAATATCTGGCTTCCAATCTGATTGATGCATCTGATGTAGGTAACATAATTGAAAATTTAGATTTCTCTAGGGCCATTAAAATCAACAATTGTCTCACTACCATTGTGTGTTTCTCATGTCAAAAATGCGTGGTTGGAAAAGTGTTTGATTATTGAAGACATATGAATTGAAGAGGAATCCTTTAGGGGACGTCAGCCTCATATATAATTTCACCATCAATCCTGGTCGATAATACACTATCCCATAATTCTATAATCTATGAACTCAGCTTATAATTCTCTTTCTTAACGTCATCAACAAATGTTTCAATTTGTGGGTAACTAAATGGTAAGAAGCTGAATTATCCTAATACATTCAATTCCCTTAGCACTATATCATGTTTTATGTTTTGAGGTTGAATGCCAAAAACATTCTATAAAAATGGAGTGAATCGACCATTAGAGACTCTAACTGAATTCAACACTGAGTACGAAGAATAGTGTGCCTCAATAAATCCCCATAACACTTGGAATGACCCTACAATTCTAAATGGAGAATTTCCATTGAATAAATGAAGTACGAATGAGTAAATTCTTGAAAATAAATAATTTTATAACCCAATATACATTCCTTCTACCAATTTAGCTGCAATAAAAAAGTCCCTAGCCTTACACTACCTCCAGACTCATGGACTAGAAGAAAGTAAATTCTTAGCCACGTGGAAAGTAAGGTGGATAAGGGCATCTTTTCATCAACATGAGGTTTGATTTTATTGACCTGGTTCTTATAGTCAACTCCCTCTGTTATAGGCCAATATGTACTAGAACTTCCCCGGTTATCTATAGAAGGAAAAATATTAGGACATCCATAGGGGGGAACTTTCTCTATTTATGGTTATAAAAAGGCTTCCATCCACATAGTTACATGAAGATCATTCATGTGTTTGGGTAATTTATTTGCTATTTTGAATAGTGAATGAGCCAATGGTGGTGTTCTAGTAACATCACCCCATGTTGTTACTGGGGGAATGAACTTATCATAAATTTCTCAAATAATGGGAAACCCAACTATTTGGTAGATATACCATAAACTAATGTCGACTTCACCATGTATCAAATGGAGAGAATTCACTTTCAAACGACATTTTCTCTTCAATTCATTAATGAAATCGTATTTATAAATATAAGTTTGTCTCATCAAGAAAAATTCATAGATGTAAACATCTGACAATACATTCATGAATTCTTCACATGTCTGGTGCACCCAAAGCACCCACATCTATTCAGGTTTAACACCTCCTCTGGAACAAATATCTCAGTCTTCCTTTGAACCACTAAACTAATCTGTTTGATACTCTTGAAAGGAATAATCAAATAAATGTGGGCTCATCTCTACGACATGATATTTTATATCATTAGTAAAACTATTATGATATAGGATGCAGCCAACAGGGACTCTTCCCTCATGAACTGGAATACCCCTCACAGGAATATCCATGCTATGAAAATTGGAGTATTGAAGAAACAAATTCTTTGGGAAGTATTTCTTAGTAGATGGAAAGTGGGAATCTTGTAAAATACCATGTACATACAAGGGAAGGTAAAGACTCTATGGATATTCACATTGATATGAAATTAAACATTTCCATAGACTAGGAAGAGTGCTTTCAGCAATGTTATAATAATATAGTCTGATGATCTTCCTCATCTCATCTTTAAGAGCCTTAGCTTCTTCAGTTGAGGTTATCAAGTGAGCCATTTAAAAAAATTACCAAAATCCTCCTATTAGGTTGGGATTTTGACTTATGAAAATTAAAATTTCATCATAAAATAATAATAAAAATTGGAATAGGAAACTCTTTTCATAGGTCCTTCAATGAGGTCTGTTGGGAAGATTCGTCGACAAGGGTCCTAGGAAAACTACTTCGACAAAGTCCATCCATGTTTCTCCATATCTCAAGTACATTAACCTTGAGAAAATTTCAAGAAAACTATGTGAGAGCACAATACGTTGAGGCAATATAAACAAGCTATGCAAGGAGAGCTAAAAAATCTAGAATCAGAAGTGAAGAAAATAACAAGGAATCAAACATATTTATAAACCTCAGCAGACCTCTAGAACATGCCTATTGGAAACTACTTAATGATATGCATGCATGAACGATCTACGTGGAAAACCTTCATGGTGTAGTAATTACTCTATAGTCTTTTCCCCACAATTTTACCTTTGGACTCGATCCTCTTTTTAATGAGATCAAATCATAGGGGGGGGGGGTTGAAACATTATAGGAAGAAGAAAATACTATAAATGCGGCCCTGGAATGTTTCAAAAAATTACGGAGACCATTGAAGAATTAATATGAAACACAAATTATTTATGGAATTTTTATTATTCACCCATGATTATCCTCAAATAATGCATAGAAATCAACTTAGTTTCCTGGGGAAAAGAGAAAGGAATAAAGGGGTGTGTTCAGATATTCAATAAGGAGTAGCATATAGAAAAATATATCATAGAATAAAAATGAAATAAATAATATAAAGGAAATAATAATCAAATAAATAGTTATAATAAATGACATGAGGATAAATTATATTGATTTTTAACATAATAAATGGATCTAAACAATCATAAGGATCATACTAATTTATTTCATAAATTATTTTATAATATAATTCATCGTAATCATTCCACTAAATCATATACTTGGAAATCATTATTCTAAGGTATTGTACCAATACATATTACATAATAGGGTGAAAATACATTAAATTACCTATACAATTTTGTATAGTGAGACCTATAAATGTACCAAGTGGTTATATAATTAAGGGTCCCACTTTTCCTAAAATAAGTGCACTATAACCATCTTATTAAAGACATTGTATAATAATACATACGATAATGTAAAAAAAATTACTCTAACACACATATCCTAATCATCAATACATATCAACATAAATTTAATTAGTTTATATGTTTCCAAAGATACCGAGGTCAATTTATGTACATTGTTATCTAGATGAATATGGATAAATCTAGTTTGAGTTATATGATATTCACATTGTAATGGAATGTATACTTGATGACCTTGTACAATAGTGGGGAACTTTTGAAATATATGAAAATTATTAGGAATTAGTTAATGAATGAAAGGTTGGAGACCAAAGAAATGATGGAAAAATAATTTCATCTTGATCTATGTGTAGTTTATTATGAGGGTGACATAAAAGAGGTAATAAAATTTCCTTATTTTTAATAAAATAATGTATTTTTAATAATAGAATATAATATCATTACATTTAGAAATTTAATGTAATTTGAAGTACTTTGGAAATTTGAATGATGTAAAAGGTGTGGAAATAATTTCCTAGGCACATCCATTCAAATTCTTGAAAATAAACACCTTATAAACATAGAGTTTTGTCTTTTTAAAGAGAAATATAAACACGGTTTTGGGAACCCCTTCCTCACTATGTATGTTGAGGAAAACATTTATGACTAAATTCGATAAAAAAAATGTAATTTCTTTTTAAACTCTTATTGAAATTCCCTAAGCATCATCAGAGGGAAATGATAGGAAAACAATTATCACAATTTTTTGGATTTGAGCGGAATTGGGGGATTAGTGTGTATTTATAGAATTATAGGGGAATTTTTTATTAATTTGTAAACATAGTCCCTAGAATTTATGTTGGTGTAAAATTTAAAACCATTATTCTTTCCATAGCATAAAAACATGTAATTTTATATTTAGGTCATGGTTTTTTTTACATTTACTAGATTAAGAACTAAAATTCATTAAATTTTATTATTTTAGAGATTGAAAATATTTTTAATAATAAATATTTTAACGAATTAAAATATATTTTTGGATTTGGAAACATATTTATCGGTTTGGGAAATTTAATTTTTTTAGAGATTATATTTTCACTAATAATAAATTCTTTTATCTATAAAGCTTCTATAATATTTACTACATCATTTTTAAATCAGTATGATAATAGTATACATACTGTGTGTTTAAACCACATTTTACTATTTACCAACAAATTTGACTATATCATAAAATTATGAAAAATTAACAATTAAATAATTTTGAAACACTGATTTAAAATATAATATCATTTTTATGAAAAAATGTATCCATGATAAACTTAATTATTAAAAAATATATTTTTGTGTTTCAAAATGATTAATCTCCCAAAAAAATTTTAAAAAATCGGTTATAATTCTAATGTATATAGATTCATCATTATACATGAATATACATTATTAAAAATTAATGTTTTACAAATTATTATCGTTATTTTATTAGAAACATTTTTATATAATGGTAAAATTATTATTATAATAGACTTATAGTGATGTTATTATTATAATGGCATAATTTCCAATAAATAGATTCCAATAGTTTCTTCATACATCCAACAAAAATCTTACCAATTGTATATAAGATTAATTTAAATAAAGAATAACATTTGTTTTATTCTCATTGTTCTTATGCCATGTCTATTAATTTTTTTTATTATTATTAATCATAATATGTATAGCATAATTGTAATTATTTTTACAGTGTGGTCCTCTAGATTTCATCAATATAGTGGTTCACTATATTTTTAGTTTATTGGTTGAACTGGTTGAGTCATTTATTGTAAATGTAATTTTATGGTTTTATGTAGTACTATTATTTATTATAAATTTATTATTAAATAATGGAACACACATTGTGTAAAATAATTTTAATGAATTGATCAAATAATTTAGTAAACTATTAGGTATTATAGAAACATTGATGGTCTTTATTACTAATAGAAGATAACTCTACGTAGTAAAATCTAATGTTAACTCCCCCGCCATACCTAGTGGTACCTAATAAAAAATTAATGAAGTTATGATTTATTATCACATTGAATTATTTTATAATCAAATGTACTATTTTCAAAACACCAACCTATTCATACATTGGTCATTTATAATTATTCTTATATAATATAGAAAATCCTTTATTAAACTATAATCTTGATCTATTAATCAATAATTGTTTCCGCCTACTCTTGTATTCACTACCAATTCAGTTTCCCCTACTAGACTTTATTTTTTACTATTTCCCTTTCATTTAGCTGGTTCCACCAACATAATTCTACAAGAATTCTTTCTAATGGGGTTTTTTGACTTAATAAGAAATCCTTTTTTACATAAACAATCTGTGGAATGAGAATTGTTTTCAAACATTTATGACTATGTCCTTTGAGACACTTAGGTAATTTCCTTCCTCCATCCTCAAATAAAATAGTTAATAAATCTTCATATTTTTCTTCATAGTCACCCAAGACTCACGGAAGAACAACACTACCTTAACCATTCCTAGACTAAGACATTAATTAGAATATCCACATGATTTTTTTACTTCCTTCAATAATCCATTGATCTAACATTCCTTCTTTCATAAACATCCAGATTAATTTAAATTTTATTTTAATTAATTTTTTCATTGATAAGTACACTGTATTCTCCACTATATAGATAACACATGGGTTATAAAAAATAAAATTCCTTCTATATACATACTTCAAAATTGTTCTGACAAAATAATTGTCTATATCACCTCCATCCAATATTTGTTTATTACAATGTGCTATATATATTATTTTGATAGTTAAATTACTGATTAAAGACTTGATACCAATATTAAAATAGTTCCTCCGTAGGTAAGAAAAAATACAATAGTACTTCTATATTTATCCATGTCTCATCCAATGTTTTCCTAAAAAACACTTATATTGGAACAATCTTTTAAAATTATATTGAAACTTCATATAATCCATTGGGATATAAGAGAATCCAAATTTATGATTCTTAATACTCCTTTACCAGATATTATGTCCACCAACTAACTAATTCCAATGCAAGAACAATTTATGGACCTGTGTAGATCATGTTATATGTTAAATTTCTAAGCACTAATGCAAAATAAATATTTCCAATTTAATTTGACTCATTTTCCACTCACAGTTCCTTCTCTTTTGATAGTTCATGGTGTTCTTATAGTGAGGCAGAGATAGGTTTGAATCTAATCATTATGAAATATTTCACTATATTTCATATATACACTGAATGAGAAAATATCAATATTATGTTTTTCCCACCCCTCGAGATCTCCATCTAGAACATATATTTTTCTCCCCCAATATCATTCATCAAACACCATCAGAAGATTAAAAATTAAAATGCTAAATTTTTTATTTTCCAAAACCTCCAGGATCATGTCGTCCATAAAAAAGACAAGTATGATTAAATCGACTCAGAAAACACATTTTCGATCAGAAATTTTCATCATTTAACTAAATAAACAACCATACTCTGAAAAAGACATCAAACTCATGAATCCACCATATGGGTGTCTAATTCATTCCATATATAATTTTATTAAATTTTTTATCCTTGTTTATTCAAATTATTTGAAAAATTATATATTATGTATATAAACATCCACTTCCAAAATGATATTAATGGATGTTGTCCTTATATATTACAATTCAATATATTGAATGTTTTTCAACCATTCTAGGAAAAATCCAAATTATTGTGTTCTTAATAAATTGATAGAAATATTTTTAAAATATATATATAACTTTTTATTTAAATCCATTCAAAAATATCCTTTCCATATTTCATTCCTTATATACACTTATTACTTCAATTGGTGGACCAATTTATTCTATATCTCTTTCTTTTTTTTGGTGAATGTTTTTAAATCTTTTTATATTCAAAAATCACATAAGGATTTGATCTCATCTTCCATATAAAAAAACTATATTTTAGTATTGATACATAGTTCCACATTTGGGTATATATGTTCTCTAAAATCAATAAAAAGTATATAATAAAAGGTTGAGGAATCTCCTTTCATTGGGTTTCTTACTCTAGTAGATTGACTCATCTCCTAAGGTAATCCTCTCTTTCGAACATTGTATTCTAGAAAACTTCCCTAAAACACGGTTTTATTGATAATTTAGCTATATATATCTATATGTATACCTTTAGAATATAACTTCCATCAATAATTTCACATTTCATACTATCTTTTTCTTAATATATTTTATTTCTATAGAAAATTCCTTAATTTTGTTTAGATTAACCTTGGAATGCTCCTCTAGTTGTTTTTTTCTCAGTTTTATCTTCCACTAGATTTTAACCTATTTATAATATCTATAAAATAATGTACACATTTTAGATTATGATCACTTTAAAAAGTACAATATTCCATATAAGAAAACCAAAATCCTTATTTCAATAACCAATAGAGAAAAATTCTTGGGACTTTACTCCCAATATATCCCTCTTTTCTAAATTAACATTGATATAAGAAATAAACTAGATATTTTAAATGTGTTACACACAATATTTTCTTATGTTCAACTTTTCTTCAAGAATATCATATCCCATTGTATATAAGGGAAATATATTTTTTAAATTTCTACAAATTCATACCACGCCCACAAATCTCATTAGTTAAACAAAAGTGAATTATCACAATTTTGATTGTCTCACAAAAAACATCAATTACTTGATTCCACCACATCCATTTCACATACTGTTTTAAGTACCATATTCTAAAAATTAATTATTTTCTTATAGTAAAACCATTGAAAAAATCTATTTCTATACTCACTTATATTATTTAACCTTAATCATTTATTTTCTGATTGAACATATATTTCTAACAAGTATGATTTTTAAATGAAGGTTTTAAATACATTTGATATAACATCCCTAACCTATAATCCACTAAACCAGTTCCCTATGTCAGTTCAACAGATTTTCTTAGGCACGCCTCCCATTCTGTTATTGGTAGCCAACTAGAACTGAGGGTTTAGTATATCATGTGGGAATATTATACCCTATTTACCAGAGTAATCCACTACAGATAAAATGTGAAATAATGGAAACAATACACAATTAACCATAAATTTTCATTTTTAACCCTTTCTCAAATAGGGTACATCCACAACCAATAATAAAATACCAAGTCATCCAAACCATGCCTAACTTGTAGAAAACAAAAAATTAGAAAACCATCAAAATCTACAAAATGGGTCATGCATCCTCATTTAGATCCTCATCCATGAACATCCCAAGCCCCACTAAACTCCCTAAAATAAGTCCTTTTGCCATATCCTAACATGAAACTGTGATATCTTCTCGAGAACCCCTTGGTGGATCGATACGGTTGTGAGTACAACTCAGCAGTATACCACCAATGGTGTTAAAAAAATATCAAGTCTAAACTGATAGTTCATGAAAGTATAAAATAATCGAAAAGGTAAAAAAGGGAAACTTGAGTGTCATTGATTTATGATATCCACATTAACCATATCCATAATCTTTTCCATTTTCATTACATAAATCATCTTCATTACTAAATTAATTTTATCACATGTTCAATGGGTTATGCATTTACATAATTTTCACTGTGGCCTAAGCCGGTTAATTATCATCTATAAGGTAATAAGTCGAGTACCATATCTTAATAGTGATTTTTATTACATAAATAAACCTTACACAATTATCTTAGATCCTTAGTCTAGGTAGTCTCATCCAATGAAACTGTTAGGGGCCTAGAGCCTTAATATGACCTCCAAGTTTGTGCATTCTAGGTTGGGGATTAGAGCCTCCATCCAACCCGACCCGTGATAGTAGCCTCATTACATTATCCCAGACCTCTAATATATTTTCATATTCTTATTTATCCATTTACCACATATACCATATGAAAGACCAAATAAAAACAATGTATATAACATTTACAATTCACATTTCGTTTAACAAATAAATTATCATCAAGTGTTAACCCATTAGCACATTTACTGTTTACGCATATGCCATTTAAACTGTTTCCCCATTTCATAACTTAATTCCTTTACCATAATACAAAATCCCAATACTTTAAACCATTTAAACCATTTCTAAATTTATATGTATTATACCATTTAATACATTCATGAATTCATATGCCTTAATCCATTTACTCATTTCCATTATAAATACATATATTGTTGACACATTCACATTAATTCATTTTACCATTTTTTACATTGTCCCAAACAATAATTTAAACTATTTTAAACAACTAGACACACTACATATTTTTCCTTTAAAACTCAACTAACATGTCAACACATTTATCATGATCTGTGTTTTAACAAAAATAAATTTTTGGGATTACACCACTATTTCCCATGTTTTTTAATATTGATGCACCACATGGGAAGACCTAAAATTGTAAAATCATCCTCAATTCATCCCCAGGGGATCAAGAGCGGTTCAATTTTTCATTTATCTAACAACTTTACCAAATCATACTCAAGGAAAAAATGTACGATAAGAGAAATATAATATCACAACCACACAAGCACAAATCTACAAAAAACTATGGTATATAACATATAGACTACCAAACTCAAATATAAATATAAACACATCCCTTAAACTTTGACTTATATTTGGATTCGAAAACCTGTTGAAACACCAACCTATGATCCACAAAAAAAATGTTTTTAGGGCTTTGAAATAAGAAGGACAAATCCACAAGCCTTAATCCATAAAAATTTTTAGATTAGCGTTAGACTTACCTGAATCATCGATCCACAACCAAAGACACTCCAAATAGAATATAATCAAAGGAGGTTGAATGTTGAGACAATTGCAGGAGTATGGTTCATCACTAGGGATGGAGAATGCACAAATTAGGGGAAATCTATTGCTTAAAATACAATCCTAAGGGGAAATTTGGTAATTTTTCACCTTTTATTTGTCTTCAAAGACTGGACACACGGTTTGGAAAATCAAATTCCAACCATGCACCTGCCTCTATTCAAGAGGGGTCTAAGTAACATGGTTTCATAAGGACTATGAACTATTTGAAAAACCTTGCATCAACTATCTTAAATTCCCCTGTCGAAGGTTTTATGATTTTGATTTCCCCCTTGCATGATTTATTCTAATCGTGATCCAACTATGAAACATGCACTGTATGGACCATATTCTATATCATTCATGTCTCAATCAAATGATGCACCCTCGGGCATCCCCATACACCGAATAAACATTCCATTGATCAAAATTAAGAGATTTAAACAAATATTAAAATGAGTAAACACCTATATGATGTTTGGGATCTTACATCCTCCCCCTAATTATGACTCATCCTTGATCCTCACTTCCAAGCACCACTGATCTCTTGATGAAAAGATTTTGGGCCACCAGACCCACATATCTGACTTTCTTCCCCATGTTTTATCCTGGGAAATACCATTCCACCACAAAATTGATCCAAAGGAACAATCATTCCCCCATAATAATTTCTCATCACAATCCACAACACGTACCAGATGATTCATAAAGGAAAAATCACCTTCAAGCTAAACATCCTCAAAATCAATCACATGGGACCAATCAACGTGATATTGAAGAGGTTGTATACAATAAACACATCATTCATACAACTATACTAATGTGAAAGATCCAATTCTATTCCACCAACCTGACCCTCTACACAATATAAAAAGGACCCATTTACCTAGGTTCCATATCACAATTTTTATGAATCTAATTGTGAACCAACATTGGTGACACCCAAATAGACACATTGTCACCCAACAGAGACTCAAGGGGTCAACAGTGTCGATATCTTTATGAATTTATCCTCCTATGAGTCATTTCCATATGTTTCTTAATCATCTAAATCATATCTGATGTCTCTTGCATGAGGTTTGGTCCTAACAATTATAATTCCCTAGCCCCCACCATACATAATAAATAACTACATATCCTACCATATAGTTCCACATACGGTGCCATCTGAATCATATCATGGTAACTATTATTTTAGGAAAACTCAACAAGCGCAAAAATTATTTTTTAATGATCCACTAAAATATAAGACAAAATCCATCAACATTTCCTCAAGCACATGAATATTATAGTCCGACTACCCTTCCATCTATTGGTGGATGGCCATACTCATAAACACTTGAGTACCAAGTAACATCTATAATCTCTTCCATAAGAATAATGTGAAATGAAAATCATGATCTAAATCCATGGACATTAGCACCCAAGAAACCTCACTACCTCTCAATCATTCAACTCAACCAATTGATCCCTGGTGAAAGTATCTCAAATTGGAAATAAATGAACCACCTTAGTCAAATGATCCAAAAGTTGCCAAATGGAATTATTATTCCAATGAATCATCAGAATACCTACCAAAATATCATAATCACATTTTCTAATTTCTATTATGTAATGGGAAATGGCTGTAACAAAACACATGGCCACTGATTGCTGGCCTTTACAGGATGGAAAGTTAGGAATCATGCCACAAAACCTGCAACCTCATTCTTTATCCCAGGCCACCAATACTTGATATGACTATCACAATAAATTTTTTCCAATCCCATATGAATTTCCCACTACGATGTATGAAACAAATTCATCAACTCTTCTCATATACACATTGGCACAAAAAATAATCCACGAACATAAATGATCCCATTAACTCCTACAGTCAAACAAGAAGGTTACTCTCCAACTTTAATACTCTCCCTTAAATCCAAATATTATAGATCCTCATGATGTTTCTTTATAATCTAGTTCACAAGCTTGTACTCAACTCCCAAGGATGCAAGTTTTATCTTCCCCTGTTTATCCTAGACCCCTATATTCATCTTTGAATACAACTCTATCATTCTCCACTAGAAACTAGATTCATGAACAACCTAATTCAGATATTTCCAAATCAATACATATGCAACATTATTCCAAATTCCTAGTTCATAAACCAATAAAAAATCAGAAGACTTCATATACTCAACCAATAATCACTAAAAAAGATTCAAATCATGTTGAAAGAATATGTACATTAGGATTTTATGGTCAGTGTACAAGGTGAACCATTCTCGCAAGAAGTAGTGTCACTAACAGGTCATGTCATAAACTAGTGTGGCTAACTCAAGACCATGAGTAGCGTAATTTATTCCATGAGTCCTCAACTTTCATGAACCATGCTCCCTAAACCGGTCATCATGCATCATCACTTCCCCATGGGTAACACCAAATGCATCCCAAAACAAGGTATACCATTTACCAAGATCATGTATGATCATAATTAGTGTGGGTTTTAAACACTTATTTAACTATTGGGAGGAATTATCATGTGATTCGTGCAGTTCAATACTGATGATTTTCTAGGTCATGACTGAGATTAGACCTTACAAATGGTAAAATTATTTAATGAACCATTGTTAGTATCCAACTAAACCCTAGAATCAATTAAAATATAAAACATTATTTGGTTTCTCCCATGATACAACAACATACACATTCTCTTGATCCATTGACACTCCCTTCTCGAAGATGATTTGACCTAAGAAATATACCCTATCGATCAGAAAATGTCATTTAGAATGATTTGGGTATAGACTCTGCAATCTTACAATACTCAATATGATTTCAAGATGTTTGGAATGATCATCATGAGTCATAGGGTACACAAGTATTTCCTCAACAAATAAAACTACAAATTGACCAAAATAAGCATGAAAGATTTGATTCATTGGGTTTATAAACACCTCTAATGTGTTGTTCAACCCTAACAACATAATAAAAAACACTTATAACCCGAACCTACTCTTGAAAGATATCTTCAGAACATCATTGGGTCTTACACTTAACAGAAGATACACTGACCCCAAATTAATCTTGAAAAACACCGAAGCACCCCTTAGCTGGTTGAAATGATCATCGATTCAAGGAATATGGTGTCTATTATAAAAATTCATCTAATTCATCATCTTGTAATCAACACACAACCACAATAATCCATTAAACTTTTTAGACAATAACACTAGAGATTCCCATGTTGACATACTAGAATGAATGCACCCTTTATTTTCCAAATTCTAAAACTGTCTCTTATGAACCTGGGGTTCTATGGGAGACATCCTATATAGAGGAATAGAAACTCGTTCTTCTACAAGTAGTATCTCTATTATGAATTCAACAACTCTCTAACATGGTAGCCTCAAGAAATCCATAGGAAACTCATCCTAGAAATGATCCACCATAGGAGGAAAGAAAAGTTGCAATAATCCCTCATCATCCAGCATAAGACAACCATCTTGGGATGTGGTCTCACCCAAAGACTAAAAAAAATTCTCTAGATGTCTTTCTTGGATATCCCATTTACCACAATGGACGTAATTGTCTCCATGTAGAGATAACAATATCACCATATAGAAGTAATAGTCAATATATACCATGTACAACACAATCCAATCCATACCCAAAATCATATCAGAACTCGACATCTTAAGCATAAACAAGCCAAATTGAAAATGGTACCCATCAACATCAAAAGAACACCACTTATATTGCCTAATATGTTCTAATCATACCCCCAATAGAGTATCAATTGACATAACTTCAAAAATAATTCCACCACCAGGCCTAACATAATTAAAAACTAAGTAGCGATAAAATAATGTGATGCAACTATATCAAATAAAAGAACTAAAAAAGTAGAGTTTATAATAATATTACCTAGAAAATTTGATGCTTCATCATTTCTACCTTCAGGTGTAGACTAAACTCTATTAAGTTGTCCTACCCCTCTACACTGAGCTTCAATCTGAATTCATAGAATTGTATGACCCTGCTGATATGAAAACACTCGTTATGGAGTACCTCGTCCATAACCTCTACCGGTATGGTTAGTTGAGATCTGTATTATTTCCTCATATAGGGAAACTGATCCCGAACAAGAACTCAACATTTTCCTTGATCCCTAATATGTTCCTATCTTTCAAGGGTTCCTAAAGAATATCTAGACATAACCTATTTTTCTTCATTCTCTACCCTCAAAATGTGGTCGAGTTCACATATATATGTGGTGTCTCGGCCTACTGCATTGATAGAAATGAATTGGATCACAACATTGAGAGACTGATTATCACTTTTGACTACTATATTCCCCACCATACTGATGTAAATTTTCGAAATGACACTTCCTGTTATCAAAATCTATGCCACTAGATATCCCAACAAGAGATATTTGTTCACTACTATAATTTTATCTAATATTTCCTTCCAAAATATGAGTCTGATCAATAACATAATTAAACCAATTTGAACAGAAGATATTTATTTGTGATTTAGTCTCGTGTGTAGGTCCATTGTTGAAATGTCTCACTATAGTATCCTCACCCCCATCAAATAAGGAAATTTTTGTGTAGTTCAATGAAATGGCCAGTGTAATCCATTAATTACAATGAACCCCTGGCCAACCTCATTAACTCTGCATCCTTCTCCCATATAATGGTCTCTGGATAGAAATATTCATCAATGTTTACTAAAAATATTTCCATATCATTCCATTAGATTTTGGGTCTGAATCCAAACATCGCACCAATGCTCCTCATAACATTATTGTCTATTACCCTCCATTTCATCCCTCTTCTCAGAATGAGTCTCTAGGTGATCAAGAATTCTTTGGATGGACACTATCTAGAATATGGATTCATCCAGTACACCCTCTCGTATAAAAGTATGAGGGTATTGCTACTGGAACTCCATAGTTAGTTCAGACATACTCAGCACAATATGCCATAGGTCGCGTTCCTTCATCTGTATAAAACAAGTGAGGTTCTCATGAAACATATCATCTCAGTGACATCCTCTTATATTCCATCTAGAACACGAAATCGTGGTGGTATCTTCCTATAATTCCAAACATAGATCTCAAAAAACATAACATAAGTAATTCATAGTTTACAAAAAATAAGGCTCCCGACTAACCATAAACAACAAATTTCTCATATACAAGACCAATAGATATCATCACACCTAAAACACTACCCTCGACTATCCCTACCATGGGTCATGGTCAACATTGGATAAA
This sequence comes from Viscum album, assembly GCA_963277665.1. Classification (NCBI taxonomy): domain Eukaryota; kingdom Viridiplantae; phylum Streptophyta; class Magnoliopsida; order Santalales; family Viscaceae; genus Viscum; species Viscum album. The sequence continues at coordinate 863,968,603 of OY728134.1, read as the reverse complement.
AAAACATACATAGTCACACTTCATTCATTATAAACCCTTTTAGAACCATTTCAATGCTCACAAAATAAATAATTCCTCTTAAGACCATTTCCTAGTTCACTTGTTATTACAACCAATATTTTACCTCATTTACAACCCTTCATTATGAAATTTTCTTAAATATTATTTAACAATCATTATTTTCTACCGATTTTTTTCATCTTTATTAGACACCATTTTCATCAAATTTACATGAAAGAAAAATTCATTCTACCTTTAATGCCACACACACCCATCCCATGTGTGTCTATCCTGGTGCATGCCACCTATATCCCTAGTTTCCTAGAATAATGAATGAATCCATAGCCATGTCCCATTTTAACTATGAGGAAAATATCATAAAATGGTCACCCCACACAAAAACTACATCACCCAGTGGTTGAATATCATTCAATAGTAACAACACACATTAACAAAAACAATTCATAACTTATGAAATTGGGGTTTCCCTCATACATGGGTTAGCAACTCCCATGCACAAGTTCATTTCCAAGGCCCAAAACATCCTAACATCCACATTACCATCCCAAATATTAAGACCATAGATGATAACCTCATTTGATAAAACATTGTAATATCCCTAACCTAAAATCCACTAAACATGAGCCCTAGACCTGATTCTCCACGTGAATTCAATTCCAACTCCCCACACACAAGAGGTTTTCGACTAGAAGAGAGGGTCTTGTAGATCAGGTTGTGATATTATACCATATTGATTAGACTAATCCATAGAATATAAAAATTGAAATAATGTAATCAATATACAATGAACCAAAAACATGCATAACTAACTATTTACCAAATAGGGTACAACCACAACCATCAATAAAATCCCTAGTCATTCTAACCATGAAAAAAATGATTAAACCCCAAAATAAGAAATACAATTAAATCACCCAAATGGGTTATGATCCAATTTTGGTTCCTAATATATTCACATCCCAAGCCCAATGAAACTCTCAAGCATAAGGCACATTCCATTATCGTTTCTTGCAGCCATGAAATATGCTTGTTTACCTATTGGATGTCTAGGAAGGGTATGAGAAAAACTCAGTAAGCCACCACAAATGGTATCTACAAAATATAAACACTAATTATATAGTTTATGAAATTATAAAATAAATGAAAAGGTAAAAAATGGAATCATATTTGTAATTGATTTACAATATTCACCTTAACAATTTATAGAATATTTTCTATTTTCATTTTATAAACCTTCTTAATTACTAAATTCATTTCACCACATGTTCCATGGGATATCCATTTACATTTTCTACACAACTAATGAAAAAATTTCATGCATAAGGGAATAATAAAAGTTACCTATCTCAATACGGATGAAAATTTTATAAAAAAAATAAAAAATATCCATATACCCATGATTTTGGGAAACTATAGATATAATTATAGTATAAGGACCTATACGCACGATTTTGGAAAACCATGGGCCTAGGTCACCTATACCCACATTTTTGGGAAAAACCTGTGCGTATAAATTTATTTTGAAAACATATACCCATGGTTTTTTAAAACCATGGGGGGGGGGGGGAAACCAATACCCACGGTTTCGGTCAAAACCGTGGGTATATGTGTTTCTTTTAAAGCTTTTACCCATGATTTTGACAAAACAATGGGTATAGGGTTTTTTTATGATCCATACCCACGTTTTTATAAAACCTTGGGTATAGCTTTGATGGAAAAAAATATGCATCACACCAAAAATATATTGTGGGGAAACCTATAACAATGGTTTCCCCTCATATACCCATGGTTTGAATTAATATATTTAAATGGATAAAAATATTTATACAAAAAAAAAACTACATAGGATGGTTGTTGAGGCACACTTTGTTACTTTTGGATTTATCAGGATCAAATCATAGAGAAATTTATTTCCAATACAATGATATATAATAATATATTAAACTAAATCTTGATATATTTAACTTCCAGAGGTGTATATGGGTAGGTTAGGCATGGTAGAGTTCGAGAAAAAGATCTGGGATCCAAACCCATGGCCATCATTTTTTCTAATATGGATGAAGATTAATGTATTTAGCAAAATATTGATATATTTAGATGTATGTGTTGTAGATTAAGTGATGAGACATGTCAATTGAAAAGGTTAGGTCTCATAGGTTGTGGGTTCGACACATGTAGGATCAATTTTTGTACTATTTATACCCACAGTTTGAAAACCGTGGGTAAAAGCCATTGACAGTGTGGACATGTGTATGGGGATTTGACAATGTGGGAAAAATTATATACCGATGGGTTTTCAAACTGTGGGTATAGGTATGGGTCTATCCAGACGCCTCAGTTTCCCATGGATCTCATAACCATGGGTATAAGTTATAAGCCCTATATTGTGGGCTATACCCATAGTTTAAAACCATGGGTATAAGTAATTTTTCAGAAGTAAAATAATAATAACACACTTACCATGGATCCTTAGTCTATGTAGTCCCAATAATGTAATTGTTAGGGTCCTAGAACCTCAGTCTAACTTCCAAATTCATTCAATCTTGGGAGGGGTTTAGAGAGTCAGCACAACCCGACCAGTGGGAGGAGCCTCAATCGTTTATCCCACAACTCCATGCAATGTTTATATGCTTATTTATCAATTTACCACATATGAAATATCACAAAACAACAATAAAAAATGCATATAACAATTAAAATTCACATTTCATTCCACAAATAAGTCATCATCATAGCTTAACCCATTAGCACATTTACCATTAACTTGGAATATCCCATTTGGCCTTTTCATTACATAATTCATTTATCATAATCACCATTTATCATACATTAACCCATTATATCCATTTCCAAATTTACATGCATAATCCCATTTAAAAAATATAACAATTCATATGCCTTAATTCATTTACACATTTCCATTAAAAATCCAAATGTCATTGAAATATTCACATTAATCTTTTTAACCCCATTTCTCATCATGGAAAACAATCCCTAATGAAATTTTAAAAATATAGACACACCACCAATTTTCCCTTTTTAACTCAAATACAATGTAAACACATTTATTATGGGATCCATTTTAATAAAAATGAACTTTAGAATTGACATCATAATTAATCATGTTTGGTAATATTGACACACCCCATGGGTAGACCTAAACTAGTCAAATCATCTTCAATGCATCCCATGGGGATCAATAGGGGTGAATTTATAATTTATCAAACCACATTACCAAACAATATCCAAGAAAACAAATGAACAAAAAGAAGAAGTCCATATCCCAACCACACATGCACAAATATATAACAATACTATGGGATATAACATGTAGATTACCTACCATGAATCTGAAGATAAATTCACCCTTAACCAAAGCCTTAGATCTAGAATCAATCACCTTATAAACACCTAACCTAACATTAACTAGAAAATGAGGGGTTCAGGGATTTTAAAGAAGATGAAAAAATATGAAATCCTTAATCAATAAAAATAATGCAAGAGGATCATTAGAAATACATGAATATTTGATAATAAACCAATAGAATTCCAAAAATACTAGAATAGAAAGAGATTGACCATTGAACAAATTTGGGTATTTTTTTCATCGGTAGGGATAGAGGAGGATGAAATGGGGAGAAAATAGTTAGAGGAACATAAAATACTGAGTGGGAAATTTGGTAATTTTTCACTTTTTAACAGGCCGCACAGTTAGGAAAACCATACAATGATCATGTGATTAACTCTTTCCAAGAGGGGTACAAGTCAAATAGTTACCTAGGGACATTAAATAGTTTGAAAAACCATCCAAAAACCAAGAAAAATTCCTCTATCCAAGGTCATGTGGTTTGGATTTCCCCTTGCACGGTTTACTCAAACAATGTTGCAACTGTACAACAAGCATTCGATGGCCCTATTTCTCTTTCATTCATGTTGTAAACACCCTAAACACCTCTGAACTTCCTCATAAACCTAGTAGACATTTTTTTTACTAAAATTAAGTGATTTATTGGAAAATGTAAACAAGGAAATACCTCTATGAAGTCTGAGATCATAAATTGGACATAAATTAGAGAAAGAACACTAACATTATCTATTCCACATCATCGAATAAGGCATGATAGTAAAATGGAAATTAATGAAACTATACTAGAGCCAACCACCACATATCTATATATAATACCTCTAACTTCAAGTTATTTAGGGTACTTTGTTCTATATAAAAACACATTCTTCTACTTTTTAGTGATAATTTTTTCCCATGTTATATACACCACATGATTGAGTTTCACTATTACAATTTCCAAAAATATAGTTTTCCCTTTCTCACTAATGATTCTTATATGATAATTTCATAACATGAAAATTGTAAAAAATCATTCCCAATACGTTTTCCATAATCCTAACTAATAATAAGATATAATATTTATTACTTCACTAATTTTACCACCACTATGAAATCATTTTAATATTGAACATTTTTCATCAAAATCATAAATAATCCCACATTATCCAACAATAAAATAGATATTAAATTCTTCCTTAACCCTAATATATTCATCAACTATAATAACTCTGACAAGTATGTGGTCCTTGTTTAGAAATTTTCATAACCATTTCCATCAATCTCAATAGTTCCATTATCTGAAAGATATATATTGAAGAATATTCTAGAAATATTACTTCACATGATTCCCCTCTCAGATGTAGAGTGAACTGAATCCCCAGAATCAATTTTCTAGGACAACGACAAACATGCAATATTTAGAAATAAATTTCGTTCTTTAACATTCGTGGTATTTCTAGAATAACTTCTTCAAATATAACTTATAAGATATGACATCTTATCCTTGTAGTCTCTCTCCATGTGACTTTTATTCCCATAATGATACTAAAGTATTTAAGCCCTTCTATTTCACCTTTCGCATATTTCTTTTAAATGTTCCCTTCGTTAGACTTTGGGGTTTCCCTTTCAATAAAATCATCCACTACCTTTCACATGTAATGTTTTATTGATATTAACCATAAATAACTACATCAAGTTATGTTGATTTAGAATTAGGTATCTATTTTCCATGAAATTAATCTCAATCATTTCACAAGAATTATATAAAAAAGAAACCATTGAAACTTGATAATCCATGGGTGATGAATAAATAATTAAGGATAATATAAATTCAGAAAACTATATCCCAATGGAATAAATATGACTCCTAATTATATTGAAATTATTTAGATGATCATTTACTAACCATCCAAACAAAATCCTCATAAAATTTTGGAACTACATATGAACACTTTTTTCATTGTGTATGGATTTTCAGGCATTTACAGACAATTATCATTTAATTTAGTTGTTATATTCACATCCCAGATATTGAAGGTCAGGTTCTAAGACAATTTATCCAATCTCACTGGATATAATTACTACTTATTATTTCTTATTCCACATTTTCATTAATTTTGAATTTATGGATGTTCAATCCACTTATAATATATATAGTATTTGAATCTACATTCACACTAATCTATAGTTTAAACCATTTAACTTTTAAATCTCGATAATTAATTCTATTAAGTCTACACCATTTGATGAAATGAACTCCAACTAAATTAAGAAAGAGGATCATAAATTTTCAGAAATTTTTTAATCTAGATATAATATCCCTTATTTTTCTAAGGAACATATATTCCTCATCAATTTTCAAAACATCATTTTATGAATGTGTTCAAAAGTTACCGAAATGGGAACAGCTGATGTAAATGTCTGGATACGGTTACTATGCACCAATTTGTTATTTTGATCTACATTGATCACATCAAAATTCTGTTATACAAACACAAGAGGAATAATAAAACTAATAAAACTAAAAAATGTAAATCAAATAAGCGATTATTTGGTTTAGGGTGTCGTCCTATTCCACATGAGATAGACCACTTCTCTTTATTACTAATAGAAGAGTTGAATTAAAATATTTTGTTATACGAAAATTGATCCAAATATTTCAATTTATAAATGAGTCTAGATGATATATATTGTAAAACTACCATATGATATATACAGATGATATCATCAAAATTCATCACTCTGAAAGAAGCCCTTATGATTTCAAAGAGACCAGAATATACACCACCTTAACTGCTGGTACACTCTAAATAGTGAAATATATTATGATTTATTATTTGTTTTTACTCTTGAATTTCTATTTTAAAATCATAACCCCCAATGAATTATCCACACTATTTCTGACTCTTTCGCTAGGGCATGTGCGTCTGTCCGTGGAGGCTACATGACTATTGCCCCGTATTCTCGCAGTCCATAGGCGGGTGATGTCCATTGCTTATTTAGGTAAATTTACTCCTTGATCGAAACAGGATGATGGGATGTTGGTTCTTCCTTCAGTGGATTCCTCCTCAGAACTCGTTACCTAGTGTGGGACTCACTTAATGATTAAGTTATGGTACGTGAATCTCATTCCCAGTGACATATCTTTGTGGAAACCTGTTAATTACACACCTTTTATCAGTACATTTCATGGGGTCTTGAAATAGTTGCAACCTTTGGTCAGATTAGATGACCACATCAGGCATGTCGGGGAATCTATGGATGTGTGGACACTAGAGAACATGTATTCTTCCTCATAATATGGAATCTCAATAGTACAAAACCCGAGGCATCCCACGTCGAATGTGGGGAATCATATTCCCTAGGCATGTATCTGAGGTTTTTCCTTAGCTTCCCATGTCTTACATAGGGTATGCCAAAAGTTTAACTTCTAGCATAGACGGTTATGAAAAAGGCTTTCCTTTAGAGGTTTTCCTCAGGCATCTCACGTTTATCACGAGGTTGGCCTTGAGTTTAACATATTTTAGAGACAGTTACAGAAAATGTGTGTCTTCTGAGGTTTTCCTTAGGCATATCATGTTTGTCATGAGGTAGGACATGAGTTTAACGTCTTGAGGAGATGGAATGAGGGTGATTTGAATGCCCCATATAGACAGATCAGATTGGTACATCCATAGGAGGGAACACCTAAACGGTTTACCGGGAGGATGGATCAGAACACTCGATACGAGTAGACCCAAGATGGTTTGTCCCATAAAGGGATGATATCACACCGTAAAGGCTGATCTGGACACCACTGAGGGCGGATCAGGGAGTGTGCACCCCAGAATGGGGGAACACCATGGTTTACCATTGACTGGAATTGAACCTCAGGGATGTTTCCTACGTTCCCTATGTAGATGATACAGATCAACACTCACATAGTTTGAATGGGTGATGAATCAGGGTGTATAGAAAGGAAAAAAACCCAGAGATATGATGGGGCATACATTTGAATTGTGGCCCAAGTACTGCTAGGGGCAGCGAGGAGTTGTATGACTTGATCCCACTAGGATGTGGAAACTTGGGAGAGAATCAGGATGGGTGATGGAGAGTTGTATAGAGTTGAGGGTGAATGATATGAGACTATCGTGAATGTGACAGTAATGTTGGTCTTGAGCGTCGAAGGGACATCCTATCTATCCCCTTGGAAGAGAATCAATGTCTATATAGTTTTGTGGGATGATTGGGCACCTGAGGAGGCGGATCATGAGAATGGATGCATGGATCGGATCTGGAGGAAATAGAACCTCCATGTTGGGTCATGACCTTCCCGAAACCCATGGGATCGAGGGATAGATAAGGATAAGACATGGGTGATGTTCTTGAACCACATAGAGGCTTCCTGTGTATCCCCATGGCAGGGAATCAATGTCCGCGTAGTTTATATGATGACGGCTTACCGTCAATTGTGGACTTTAATGGCTTTCTGTGGAATGAGGTTGACAATAGCTTACCGCTGAATGGGGGAACAACGACTTACCGAAGATTGAGGTCCACTTTTAGATTTCATGCATGATGGAGTGAACCGATGGGAAAGAGGGCCTATGGCCCAAATAGATGGTGGGATTGAACATTTGGGAGGGTTACTACATACCTTTCCTTGTCAAGGATCAAGGACCACGTAGTTCAGGTGGTGGGAACCGACACAAAGGTTGTCGAAAGAAATGGGGTGTTGGGCTTGAACCTCAGGGGGCTTCCTATGTACCTCGCCTTGGAAAAGATCAAAGGCCACATAGTTCAGGTGGTGGGAACTGACAGGAAGGTGGTTGGAACCAATGGGGTGTTGGGCTTGAACCTTAGGGAGACTTCCTAGATACCTCTAATTGGCATGGATCAAAAATCACGTAGTTCAGGTATGGGTGTGTGGCATACACTCTAGGATGACCAAGGTGTTGGTGAACTGAAATGAAGATGGTTGGAATGACTAGGTGTTTTGATTGATCCTCATGGAGGATTCCTATGTAGCCTTCCTTGTCAAGGATCAAAAATCATGTAGTTCAGGTGTGGTTGTGGGGATTACACTCTAGGTTGCCCTAGGTGTTAGTGAACCGATGTGAAGATGGTCAGAATGACTGTGTGTTGTGATTTAACTTCATGGAGGCTTCCTACATAACCTACCTTGTAAAAGATCAAAGTACACGTAGGTTAGGAGTGGTTGTGGGGATTACACTCTAGGATTCCCAAGGTGTTAGTGATTCGACATGAAGATGTTAAAAAAACCGGGTGTTGGGCTTGAACTTCTTGGAGGCTTCCTATGTACCATGCTTTGGAAAATATCAAAGACCATGTAGTTCAGGTGTGGTTGTGGGGCATACACTCTAGGCTGCCCAGAGAGGATTTCATGGTTAATTCTTACTTTATGCCCATGTGAGTCATTCTTGGTGTGAGAAACAAGAGGAAACAATAACCTGATGATCATGACGCAAAGGTGTGTCCATAAAGGGTTGTGAATGGGGCTTATGCAAGGAAGCTGCCCAGGTGTCGCTACAGAGCAACAATGGTGTATAGGGATTAGGCAATAAGCTACCTGAGTGTTCCTATAGAGCGGTAATGGTGAATGGGAATTACGCATGGAACCTCCCTGGGTGCCGCTATGGAGTGGAAATGGTGAATGGGGCTTATGCAAGAATGTTGTATGGGTGCCACTATGTAGCGACAATGGTTGATGGGGCTTACGTGAGGATGCTTCCTGGGTGACACTATAGAGCGAAAATTGTGAATGTGTCTTACACAAGGTAGAATCCTAGGTTCCACTATAGAGCAGCAATGGTAGATAGGGCTTACGCATGGAAGCTTCCTAGGTGCCGCTATGGAGCGGCAATTGTGAATGGGGATTATAAAAGGAAGTTGTCTGGGTGCCACTATGGAGCGACAATGGTGGATGGGTCTTACGCAAGGAAGCTTCCCGGGAGCTGCTATAGAGAGGAAAGAGTGGATGGGGCATATGCAAGTATGTTGCTTGGGTGCCGCTATGGAGATAAAATAGTGGATGGGGATTATTTAAGGAAGTTGCACGGGGGACACTATGGTGCGGAAATGGTGAATGAGGATTACGAAAGGAAGCTTCCCAGGTACCGCTATGGAGATGAAAAGGTTAATGGGGCTTACACAAGGAAGATACCTGGGTGCCGCTATGGAGCAACTATCGTGAATGGGGATTACGCAAGGAAGTTGCCTAGGTGCCGCTATGGAGCGGCAATGGTGGATGGGCCATAAACAAGGAAGCTGCCCGGGTGCCGCTATAGAGCAGCAATAGAGGATGGATCCTAAACAAGGAATCCTCCCGTAATGTCTTCCTCATGTTTGGCCATGAGGTCATCGCAACCCACTAGTGATTTGAGGCTTTTGCCTATGTGCTATTGCACAACAGGGATAATTCCAAGGGGTGTTGTAATTAGTTCGAACAAGGGGAGATGAAAAGTGTGAATCACACGCCCAACATTCGGAACACAATGAGGGTGGTGTGGCAATGTAGAATAACTATTGACCGTGTTCAAAACATAACATCCATATCACGTTATCCAGAAATGGGGACAAACAAATGATGGTCAATTGCTGATTGTGTTCGAATCACAGGACCTGACTCGAAGTGTTGTCCAAAGTCTTATGGGGAATTGGACTAGGATGGTAGGTGAGCTAATGCACATGGGACCAGGCCATTAGGGGGTACCTTTAAACAAGGAAGTAGATAAAGATCTGAATTAATGACATGAAAAGCATGAGTTGGAGTGATGTAATGTTTGAACGGATTCCAATGCTATTGAAATTACACCATTGTAATCATGGAATTAGGAATCTTATGCTTGGAGAATAAGGCATCTCTTGTTTGGGGAAAGAGGTGTCCTATGTTTGGAACATAGGGTGCACTACAGTTTAAAGTCATGTTGATAGGACTATTGTCATCTTATGCTTGTAGTATATGGCATCCCTTGTTTGGAGCAAGATACATCTTATTATTTGTCAGATATGGTGTACTACAGTTTATAGTCATGTAGATAGGACTACTGGTATCTCTTGCTTGGAGCATAAGGCATCTCTTATATTGAGTAAGAGGCATCCTATTTTTGGAACATGGAGAGAACTACATTTTAGTGTCACGTAAATAGGACTATCAAGCATAAGGTGCCTAGAAATGGATGGTGTTGGGACTTACGCAAGGGCGGCCCTTTCTAGTTCAACTTTGCATATGAGCCATGTGATGGGGTTTGGATGAGTTACATGAGGAATGGTTTGGCTCAAGGTAATTGGGGAATTGATGATGATAATCTCAACTAACGACATGGGAAATGAACCAAGAGGAATATATTGACTCAAATAGATTCGTGTTGTGCGGAGGAGTATCTCAAATCATTGTATTCCATAGGTTGATGGTGGGTGTGAAATGGAAAATCCGTATGTCCTGGCCGGAAAATTTTACAGTGTGACTCTCTATTTTTTCATGGGGGTTAGTGACGGTAGTGAAGGGAGCGGCCAGAAGGGCTGGGATAGAAGCCCGACCATCAGACCGAGTTGGGGTGCGGGGGCACAGCCCCTAAGGAATGGACCGGTGGGCATGATGGTATGATCCTTGAAAAGGATAGGTCATTGAGAAGTATATTTTCAGAGCAATGGTTCTTATGGAAAATGGTTTCTCGTAGAGAATAGACTTGCGGAGCATAGACTCACGGAGCAACATCGCAATGTAAGCTACTCATAGAGCATTGAATCACGAAGCAGCAACGTGAAGGAATCTGCTCGCGGAGCATGGACTCACATTACAAAAACATGAAGGATGCTCCTCACGGAGCATGGGCTCGTGGAGCCTCTTCGTGAAGGAAATTGGAGCATCGAAAACTGGGAGATTGGCTGACAAAGGGGTGGATTTACCCCCTATGGTGAAGGGGTGTGGTAGGTATTTATATGGGAGAGGGACCATGAAGCAGTGCTTGCTCGGCGCGAAGACAGAGATTGCTCCACGGCAGATCGCAAATGTCAAAGGCATTCTCAGAGCATCCCGCTTCATTGCTCTGTGGCAGATCACGAACGTCAAACCTATCTACGGAGCATCCCACCACCTTGTTCTGCTGTAGGTTCAAAAACGTCAAAGGGGTTCGAAGAGCATCCCGCCTCTTCGCTCCACAGTGGATTACGAACGTCAAACGCATTCTTGGAGTATCCCACCTCCTTGCTCCGTGGAAATTTCGAAAACAAAAAAGGGGTTCACGGAGAAACCCACCGCTTTGCTCCATGGTGGCGGTCTGCAATTGCAGAGGGAGCTTCACAAATGGGCTTCGCGAACCAGTTATCCCGCCCAAATTCAAATGTCAATATTTCCTAATCCGTAACTCTATTTGGGCTCTACGACCTATCAAATCGATGATAAAAAAATGAGCTAAACTCTTTGATCATTTATGGGAGAATATGAAAAATTTTGGGGAGTAATTTTAGGGTATCAAAACCCACATTAACAGAGAATCCTCAATATATTGATCATTTAGATTTGATTATCATCAGTCGCTACTTCCTATTATTGCTTCTATCTTTAAAAAACTCATTCACTTTTGGACATACTTAGTTCCACATCTTAGTAATTCATCTATTATTGTGAAAATATTTCAATATCCAAAGCATATAAAAGGTATGTTTTAATTAGTTGGACAATATTTTCTATATTAGAGAAAAAATTTATAATGTAATTTATTCTAGGGAAAATCATAGTTATGAGATTTGGATAATTGATATTGGGGGAATATCCATTAAAAACATATTAAATTATAAAGAGTTTAATAAATAAATTTTTTATGTCTAAGTATATATTTATATATAATGATTTTTATTTATATATTACATGTTTAATACGTTTTTTGTATATATTTATTTATTTGTCTATATAGTCATATTGACAATGACTTTTTCACATTCTAACACTACCCATCTCTAAGATCAACAGTATAATGATCTCATAGGTGAGAAACAATATGACAGAAAGAAGCATATTGAGGGTGAATGATTGATTGAACGTAAAAAATATGAAATATGCGATATGGTAGAAAAAGTTTGTGACCATCATCACATGATAGTGTTAGAAAAAGTTGTTAAAGTGGGTGATAGAGGTTAAAAATTCCTAGTTGGATGGAATTGATATAGTAAACTCCTTAAAACAAAGAATTTCATTTTATTTAGTACCATTGTGGTTAGATTTAGAATTGATATTCCAATTAAAATTGATACTTAACACAATGTTGTGTCTACAATAAAGGAAACCATTTATGAAGAAATTATGGTTTCATTTTGAAATATTTTTTATTTATCTTTTAAATCAAATATTTAAATAATTTTTTATTCAGTTTATCCTTATATAGTACATTTATATTAATATAATTTATTATAAAACAATATTAATTATTATTAGAAAGTGTCTAATATCATTTTAAATGGATCTTAAAATATGATATATTTGGGAGTATGGGGAGAACATCAAACACCACCTACCATCATTATACCCAAATATCATAAACCATGAATCATATGATGCTTTGATTGTATCTTATTATATAAACTCAATTATGGTCCATTTAATTTTTTTATTTGTTTTACATTATATTATAAATTAATTTTCATCAGATATTTTAATTTATGAAAATAAAAAATGGGGTTTTCTTCACTTGGAAAATAAATTTTATGCACTTTCAATGGATAATAGAACATTGATGTGATATAAAACAATAAAATAATTATCATTCGTGTTCATTGATAGAGTAATAAATTGAAATATCTAACCAATTCTATCCAATTTCATATTAGATAGAATAAATATCATGAAAATTGTTATTGAAAAATATTAAATAAGAAAAATGGTGGATGAATGAAATTATAGACCATCATACTAAATTATTATATTAAAATATACCACATGATAATTAGTTTCATTTATTTTTATTGTCTTAGAAAAAAATAAGACATTTGTTTCACTTATAATGTACTATGTACTATGGAATTAAGGCATTGAAACATCTAAGGTTATGTTAAATGTGTAGGATTTGTGTTCTCATAGTGAAAATAATTTCGGAATGAACAATCAAAAGTTCATCAAAACAAGGAAATGAATGATATAAATCCAAAAAAAATAAATTTGGTAGAAGTAGTAAGTTGAAAATATTAATTAATTGAGACTATCATTCTAATGGATAAATATGAAAAACAAACATAATATTCACTAGAATATACATATCCTCACACCCCATGTACTGAGGGTAATCACTCCCCCAAATACCCACCTTCATGTGAAGTGGATTTGAAAAACATAAATAAATATATTTCTATAGAAATTAATCCAATGATAATAAATAATTAAAATACATAGATTTATCTAAAACATTAATTCAATGATATTTGATTTATTTTTGACCAATAGGAAATATTTATAATAAATATAATGTGTGATATGATCCAAGAGACAAAAAAAATTTAATCTCTATAAACATTCATAAAATAATCAAAATTGAGTGAAGAGCATATGATTCTTATAAAACTTTTGGAAAATGATAATTTGTTCACCTATAACCTATAAGAAAAACCATAAATTTTACCCATATTTGATTTTTATAAAATGTTAAAAAGCACCTTTTGTGTTATAAAATATACTTGTTCTACTCTATATCTATGTTAAATGATCATAACCATGTAAAACACTCATGTTATTAAAAAACATTAGTAAATTATGGTATAAATTAATTTTTCTCCTTTAGAAAAATACCAAATATAAAATCTATGTGAAATGTAATGTTAATTATCCAATGTGACATTATATAAATAAATAAGTTTTATATTTTATATAATTTTTAAAATAATAAAAATGGAACAAACAAGGTCAAATTGTACTATATATGTAAGACATAGATCTTTAATCCACATTTTGACATATCTGGAATGGTTCAAAGTACTTTTCAACCACTATATTTGTTAATTATCATGAATTTTTTGCATTAATTTGTAATAGTTTTTGTATGTATTGTGAAATAATTTTTAAATATATACTATATATATTATTGAAAACGGATTGTGAATTAAATAAATTTTATCACATATTACATAACAAAAAAATTATAATTAGATTAAATTTCATGATGTAGTATTACTAAAATATATATTGCTTATCTTATTGGAACATGATTATTTTTTTTGAAACTAGTTGATCCTTAGAGAAGTCTCCAATATATTTAATTTATTTTGTGATACTATTAGTTGTAATTTCACATAATTTTTATACATAAATATATTTTTTATAGTAAATGTATTGAAATAATAAAATGTTAGAATATTTTTTTTATTTTAATACAATTTTATTTTCACTTCAAATTGTAACTTTTTTTGGGATTAATTTGTTGCTACAGTTTCCAGTTGTATTTTATAGTAAACTATGATGTATTATAGATTCTTCTATTAGTGATTTCCAATAGATCTAATAAAATATGGATTTTATGAGTACTAATATAAGTTGAACTTTATCAGATCTAACATAGCACTAATAGAACACAACCTTTATAACATCATATTTAGAATTGATAAAATCTATAAACTTTTATCATCCCACACATTGTCAGAACAAAAATAGCACTGATGGAGGCCCAGTCGGTTTTAATGATTCTAAAACATTAAATAATTATTTTTTACTAAATTTATTTTTATCTCTTATTAATAATTATAAAATAAAATAAATAAAGAATAATAAATTACAGAAATATTACTTGGATGTAGTGACGAACTTAAGACTTCAACTAAACATCAATATTATATTTTGAATAATTAAATCTAGAGGATCAAAGGGATACATTTTTCATTCCATTAATGTGGTAAATGATCCAATATAACAATATTTATAGAATATTGAAAACACATTTTGTTACATCCTTGAAAATATCCTTCATTATTTGGGTTGTGGAGATAATATATGATGAGTTTATTTTATTTATAATAAATAGATGAGATTCCACACCAGAAACCCAATGTTATAGTTTAATATCTCATATTAATATATAATCTAAAAAACTATGATTTCTTTTATTAACCAAGGGAATTTTTTTTTGAATTTCATATTCTATCTAGTTCCAAAATATGAATGAATATTATTAAACCAAATGAATTTACTTTTAAAATTTAATTAAAAATTTAATTATTATTTAAATAACACCTCATTCAATTAAATCTAATATATTTAAGAATATATTCTATAGTTTTCAATGTTATATATATATTCATTATTTATACATTATAACTATGAATCAAAATTTAAGAATAATTTTATCTAGTAAAATGTTTGACAATTTACAATAACAAATGTGTAAGAATAATGATTTTTCTTTTTTCAATGACATTGAGCATAGAAATAATAAATTGATATAAACAACCTCATATGTTTTATCTCATGTATTTCTGGATTGTATAGGTATGATGATATGAACTATTAATACATATCATGTATTTGATTTGTAATAAACACATATTAATTTAGTTTAACTCTATCATGGTTACAAATTAATACAATTCCTGTGGATATAAAATTTTTACTCCACGAATAAGAAATATCTTTCCATTTATTAATAGCATTTCAAAAAACTATAATATTGAAAAAAAAATATTAAAAAAGACATAATATTAAATTGAATGTGACAATTTTCTCATGATGATGATCCCTAGAACCATTAAATCAAATAACTCATGACTTTCATACCAAAAGTGGTACACCAAATACAAGAATGGTTTAATATGTCTAGTATTACTTGATTTTGGATATGTATGATTCATTTGGTCTCTATATAAAACCCATGAGAGTAATTTCATATAATATACAATATAAATTTCCTCTCATGGTATCATCACATCCTAATCTTTATTTATGTTTTGTTTCATGATAACTGATAAAATTAAGTGTACTTAAACAAATGGATTATTGTTACCAAAATTTATCATGATTTTTATTTACTAAACAATGTATTTTATAAAAATATTAAAAATTTATTATTTATTAGTATAATGTATGACACAAAAATTTTCCTCTACCATTATATTGTTATTTCTCTATAGATTAAATAAAATATAACATGCACTTGATCATATAACATGAGTATATAATACTTAAAGATCGTACATGAATTATATTCTTTTATTTTATTAAATGATCTATCTATATGTTCAATATAATTTTATTTTTCATTAATCAAGAATATAAATGTAGATATTAAATATAATTATTACATCTGGAAGTAATATCAATCTATTTGTTTGGATATCACATGTGATCATGGATTCTTTATAATCTATCATAGATTCAAGTCATTTCATAAAATCCAAACATAATAAAAATTTAATTAGTTTTTATTAAACAATTAGAGATCATAACCTCATTGAAAATCACCATTATGAAACCATATGTCTTGAAATAATGGAAAAATATACATAACCTTATTAGATCAGGCATATTCTAACATATATCATCAAAATCCACTAGTGGAACAAACATTTCCAAAACCAGTGTTATATTCTGTTGTTATATTTATATTTCATGATCAAGTTTTCTAACAAATTTACTATTTGAAATAAAATATTATTATAAAAATTTACATTACTACGCCAAAAACACTTTATACCATAATAAGATAAAAGTGTAATAACATTTGTTTTTTTGGATAACAAATAAAATGGAAATTTTTATAATTAGGTGTTGTTATCTGGAATATGAACATTTTTCATCTTTATCATAAAACTGAATACATTAAAATAAAACCTACATTTTTATACATAATATATTCCCAAAACTATATTGTTGGGAAAATGCAACTCATTATTTATTAAAATATTGTTCAAAAAAATAAACTATTTAGTCTAAAAATATAATTCAGTTGTGGTATTTTGGAATGAGTGTATTGTGATATTATACCATAATATATAAAGAATTAGTAAAATTATTTACCTAATCATTTCACTCATTTATTATGTAAAAATAATTATATTGTTTTTAAATGTATGTTTTGTGACATTTTTATGAATATAATGATCCTTTAAAGAAAAAAATGTTTTTTCTGATGAGAGTCACATAACTAAACATACTAATAGTGTTAGTAATTGATTTTGTATATTAATGATGGAAATTGTACTATATAATCATCAGTCTAAAGACATCAGTGTATAAGTAATACAATAAATCCTTAGCTATTTTTTGTGTGGAAATATTGTGGGTCATTTTTTCTAGTGAACGCTATTATAATATTTCAAATGATGCAAAGGTAAATATATTTAAAATTCCTTAATTAAGAATTATTTCTATGAAATTATTATTTTTATTTCCTGGTAGTGATTATAAATGGTACAATGTATTATAACTATTATGTTTTTCTGATTTTACATTTAAATTATACACTATGTTTGCATGATCTAATTGGTATATATCATTCATCATACTTGTGAAACCATTACAAAATTAATTCATATATATAACAAAATTTTCTATTAAAAATAAATAATATAATTAAATCAATAATATGAAATAAAAATAATAATTTTATATATGGTACATTGTACAATTTATCTATATCGAGAACAAATAAAAACATAAGATAGATCTCATAAATTCTATTAAACAATGTTAAAAAACATTATCCGTTACTTTTAAAGAATCCAAAAACTCTCGTCTTAATGTCCCTATTAATTTATAATCAAGACATATTCTAAAATATTCTAGATACAGAACTAATATCAAATACCTATGGAAAAATATGGGACACCCTGATCTATATTATGAAAATACATGTGGTATTTTTTTCAATACTTTCCCATAAAAATTTAACATTGAATTTATGAAAAAAAATTCAAGTACCCACCTTTTTTATGAAATAATTGCCTTTTATTTTATTTATTTACTTCTATTTTTGTTCCACATGAAGGTGACTTGGAATTTATATTTTTATTCTTATGGTACATACATTTATTTGAATAATAAATCATGATCCTGTATTTTTTGTCCACAATATCAAATTATAAATTTATATGTAACTTGAAATGGACTTACTATAAATAATTAGTATAGTATAAGAAGGGGGTTAATCCCAGATATGGGAATGAAAAAGAAGAATTTTTACCGAAGTTCATGTCATCCAAATTTTAGTTTGATTTTATTAAAATAGGAATGTAAAATAAATATTTAAAATAATGTTATAAAGATAAGAGGGGATCATGGTTAATTTAAGGGTATTGGAAATGGGTAATATTAGATCTAACTTGTGATATACTAATGGAGTAGGCTGAAAAGTAGTTCAAAAGAGGATAATTTATCTTGGTTCATCCAATTGGATCAATATAAGATGGAAAATAATATGTGGTCAAAGTAATTGAAAACCTAATAGAATGAATATTCGCCTCTAGGTATGAATAATTATAAGAAATTTGTCCAACTTTTATCTTTCCCAACATAGTCATGTTAATTCATTTTTCACCATTAATGGTTAGGTATAATGAAAAACAATGATATTAAAAATCATTTTCAACCTATTTACTAACCATTGTGTTGCCCAGTTTTGATTTTACATATTCATTTTGTTCAAACAACCCCTACACTTGTCCCCATACCCTAAAAAGATTAGATGATCATAATATTGTGAATACCAATGATGAATAAACAACATCACATAGTGAAAGAAAATACATGCGATTGAGTAAGGAAAATGAATAAAAGCGAGAGATTGTAATTAAACAAAAAATAATTTAAAATTACAATAAATAATGAAAGCAAAATAATAATAATAATAAAACAATATATAATGAATGGAGGGTAAGAACCCCAAAAATTCCTCCTAGTTGTCATTCCTTATTTTTTGATGGTAATGAATGAATATATTTGTCAGAACCCATATTTGTAAGCCTCGATTCCATTAATTGATCCCACAATCGAAATTTTGCATTGAACGGTAGTCGATGGGTCAAAATAAGTATATATAATCAAATATATGATTAAAATCATCCTTTTTATGCTTTTTATGGCACTTAAATGTTGTGTAAATTTTACACTAAGGGTAATATTATGGCCTCAAAAGATTCAAGACGTTCTAAACAATGTCAAAAACTCTCTTGATAAATTTAGGATGTGTCATGGCATGCCACTAAAATTTGGAACTCTAGGATTCATTTTAAATTCTCCTGACTTGAAAATAGATAATGACTTGTATATGTTAGAATAAATATGATAAATAACTTCTAAGGGGGGTGAATTAGGTAATTCATGATTAGAGAATGTTCCCATTCAGATCGTATTTATTCGTTAAACAAAAAACTCTTATGTCCCTTTCACGTAATAATATGTGAAGATAAATGAAAGAAAGCATGAGACACACCAACTTTACATGGTTCACCTGCACTGTGATATGTACAAGGAGAAAACATATGAAATGTTCCTATGTACCAAATCCACTGACGCGCAATACTATTATAATGTTTTGAGTGGACTCACTATCCCTCTAGGTTTACATACAATCATAATATGAAGGTTAACTACTCTCTAAACTAAATTGTGCTCACTGCTTCTTGAGAAGATCCTCCTTTGAATACTAGAATCAATATTTTGTACACCTCATTTATTATATCATTAATTTACAATTTTCTCCTTATGATGTATTCCACTGTACCAAAAATTTATTGTGTATTCCCTTATGGTTCACAATTTTTCTTTCATTAAACCTTTAGATTTGTTACACTTGACATTATAACTTGCATGCATTATTCATCTCTATCACAAAAATATATCTTGAACATAACAGTTATATACTACATGAAAATCCCTTAGCCATGTATACACAAGTCCCTTTTCCAGAATAATAAATATTTTCTTCATTACTATCTGTATCTTTTCTTGTGAAAAACATTACTTCCTTGCATGAAACTCTTATACATTTTAGATCCTTGATTTTCTCTAATCTTTGAGCTCCTAAAATGTGGGGGTAGCCGTCAATTATTATAACCACTCGACCATATGTGCATTATCCTTACATTCCTTCCTCTATGCACATAAGATTTTACTGAGAGAAGAATATATCGATATGATTTCATATTTGGAACGTAAAATCCTTTCAAACACAAAGTCAATATCTATTTCACATATGCACAAAACTCTTTTTTTCATGAAAACTCATATTTCATGCACATTAAAATATTTCACACACTTTATTGTTTATACATATTTTGTTGTGATGATCATAAATATTGGCTTGTGCACCACATTGTGAATTGCCGACACCATTGAATTTTTTTTTCATTTATGTGAAAATAACTCATTTTCCCAAAACACTTTTTTTATCCTCTATATTTTGGACCCCAAAATTTTGGAAAACGCTAGAAAACATTTCCTAATTATATAAAATTTTTATGTACCACCACCAAACAATCCATTCTTTTATCTTAGATCTTTTTTAATATAAGATTTAAACAATCTCCCAAGAACTCTACATGTAACCAAAGAGTCATGATTTTTCAATAAAGAAAATCAATATAAAACGCTCTATAATGTAACCATGAGTGATATTTTCCAAAAAATATATTTAAATATCTTTTATAAATTACATAATTTCTATCTTCAAATTAAAGTATCTAATCCTCCATTTCTTCCCTATTCTATTTTTTTCCACTAGAACCTATTTTATACTCCTTGTCTTCAATCACTGGCTTCGGCTTCTTTAAAATTTTCCATTACTACACTAATTCATTTCATAATTTTGCATTAAGTGCCTTCTTGTTCCTCAATTTCCACAATTTCCTCCCTATTTTTCAAAATTTCTATATGGAATAAGAATACATAATACACAAATATCTTCCATGAAACTCAACATCAATCAATTAACATTCAATAAACTCACATAAAAATACCTATAAATATATATAAGTGTTATTAGTCATCATCATATTTGAAAGCTCAATAAGATTATCATTAATCTTGTAAATATGTTAACTAATATAAAATTAATTAAATTATCTAATTAATGATTCAAGAGGAAAATTCATGGTAAATTCCCTCTTGGGTGGGAAATAATTTATCTCAAAACCATTTATATTCCTCTATATTTTGATTATGTTGATAGAAAAAGGGATTGAACCATTTAAAAATAACTAAAATAGTGTGTTGGAGACTTCATACCACTTTGAGAAACATTTTTCATAGTATAAAATCTTTAGGTCCTAAATAATCTAAAAGGTTTAAATAAATTAGCATTTCAACTAAAGAATAATATTAATGGGTACTAACATGATTTGTAATGAATAAAAATCATCCCATTCAGGATTCGTATAATGATTTAATCTATATGGACCCATCAGTATCAAAACATTGTGAAATATGTTACTAACAAAAATATAAGCTTCATTTTAATCTTGAGGTCCACCATCATGTTTTACTAGAAATTATGTACTCTACCCAAACTAAACATTAAATTCTAAATTACAAACCATAACGACAATCAATTTTTTTGTTACTAGTAAACATAAATTAATCTATAGATGAAACTATTTATGTTCTATTAGTATCATGTTTTAGAAATATTCTGTAATCAATGTTTTTGAGTATTTTTTCTATTATATTATCTTATATGTTTAATTATAATGCAATGACCCATTTTTTCATATCCCTTAATATATATCTCTTTATTTAAAAATATAATGTTTTATTTAAACTTATACAATTCTTTGACAATTGATCATACATTACATTTCTCATAGACATACCCTAAACACTTAACATTATTTCTCTAGATATAAATCAAATCGTTTAACATTTGTAGGTGGACCCTACTTTTTATTATTGGATAATTATTATCAAACATACCTTACATAAGATATATTATAGGTCCCCAATTTTTAATTGGACTACTATTTAATAATTTAATATCTCAACTCAGATGAATATGGAAATACATCAACCACTTGATCTTTTTTATAAGGGATTATTTTAGTTTAATATGACATTTTTTAATCATACTAAGATTTTAATCATGTATAACACAAGATATATGCTTTTCTTGATCCAATTCATCTAGAAAAATAAATATGTATCTAATTATATTTAATGTATATCTCATATGAAACTAGCAATATTATTATGCTCGTTCACATATAAACATACAATTATAATATTAATCTTGAAAAAATAATGTTGATACAACATTTTTTTAATTAAACCCATGGATCAACATATTCTTTATCCCTATAAATTATAAAGAGATAGTTATTTAATATTCATTATCGTGGAAAAATACAGTATTCTATTATAATAAAATGTGTAACCTAAAAGAACAATATTTTTACCTAGTACTTATGTGATATTATTATCCTGACGAATAGTTTTGATGTGAATATGAATTAATAAAAACTAATCATTAAAATTTGAATTTACAAGGTGAAAATCACTTAATTTAATAATTTTGTAAAACCATATACAATACCTAGAACGAGAAATTATGTGAAATTATGAAATAAAATTTAAATGATCTAATTAATTTAACTTTAAATTTTCATAAACCAAAACCAAATGGTTCGAAATACTCATCATTATTACCTATTTTTATGCATGAATGTTGTTTGAAAGTATATTAATCAGATATATATTGTTTCAAAAAAGTTCATTGATTCCAAATATTTTTAAATAATTTATATAATAATAATAATATGCTTGAACCATCATGAACAAGAGAAAATTTTGATAGAATCAAACTATATAAGACAAAATTACTTATTTTATAGAGAGATTGAATAAAATTATAATAATATGAGGTTTAATATAGGTCTAGGGGACTATTTCTGAAAATAAATATGACATTTAATATATACTTGTCCTTAAAAAATTTACTTAAGTGATTAAGTGGTCATGAGAAAAAATAACATTGCAAGACTACTAGGAAATCAACCCAATCCCCTGTCAATCATTAGTAAATAAGAATAATATTATATTTAATATTTCCTTTTCTAATTTTTAATTGTATTCCCTATTTTTTTAATTTTTAAGATAGATGATTGATTATTAATTAACATAACAAAGAATTATTAAATCACAAAGATATTAATTATAGAATTTATGGTTATTCCAAATATCAAATGTAGTAAAAAATTGATTTGATTCCCTATATGAAAAAATTATAATAAAATAAAAAATAGGTGAACTATAGAAACCTTATAATGATTGAATAATAAACATAAAATATCACCATAAATTTCGGATAAGAGTGTTAAAAAATATGCGGAGATGATCATAAGTAAAAATTATCATTTCTAGTTCTATGAGATTTTTTTTCACAAATTCAATATATATATTCATCAAAATAATATTACGTATTCCATTGTATAAATTTAGAGGATTTATTTATTTGAAAACTACAGATTCTTAATAAGATGTCTTTTATGTTCCTTTAACTATGATTTCAATTACTAAATTGTACTAGATTCAAGTCACTACAACACTGTAGGTGAACCTATTGATTACATGAGGTTGGTTTAAGTACTTATAGATTTTTAAGTATACCCATTTGAGATAAAATTCCCTCATTTGATAAAAAAAGTAAATTAGTGATCATTCATATTTAAAATTACATATAACCATTATTGTTATAGTCAAAACAAAATTCCAACCTAGTTTTACACTGAAGTGCCTAACCATTGATGGTATTTAGATAGTAATATAACAAATAAACTATATTCTCATGAAATTTTATACATCTATAATTCAATACAATCATAAAATTAATAGAAAAATTTGAAATTGTCAAAAATAAATTATATAACTAAAATAGGAAGGAAACATGCCCTAAACTGTATGAGGATAGCTCCCATTCCTTAGGTGTTTTCCTTATTCAGGATCATGAATAACATATTATGTATACATCCCATGAGTTCTTGAAAAGCGTGTGAGTAAAACAAAATTAGTCCATAGTTTCCACCCACCCATAACTCTCTGTTGTATGTAAATGTATATGCCCACATCAATACAACTAAAGAGAAATTAGTTGAATAATGAATCAAAATATGTATAAAGATAACTAACATGATCATCAGTGTTATAAAATACCCCCAATAAAAGAATGATTTACTAATATTGTTGGATTATCCTAAAAAATCATTATTTTATTAATCCCAAATCATTTTTATAAAATTCTTATTATTTCAATTTTTTATATTTAATATTCTTTTATAGAGACATTTTCTATGTTTGCATTGATCATAAGTTATGTTGAGATGATCATATATCTACGTGATCAACTGCGTATAGTATACATGGACATGGAAAGGTACCACCATTTTTTCACAATCATCATAAGTGTCATATATGATACTAATATATTTTAGAATGTTGGAAAAATAAAATAAAAAGAAATTTTCTTAATTAATATATTGGTTGTATATTATAGTCAAGTGACCCCAACAAGGATTTAGATCTATGGTGCATTTAGATTGATTGACCACATTGAGAAAGTCCTAATCCACTATGAACATTGAATTTACTATAATAATGGTCTATAAACATTTATTGATAATGTTTTTAAGTGATCATAAACAATTTAATTCATGATTATTTATACTAACAATGATATACAAAGTCAAGAAATTTATAACTATTTAATCTACCATGTAAAGACCTTCAATCGACTCAACTTTTCCATGAATAAAACTACCTATAATATTGATCATACATATTTGTGTCTAGGGAAAAAATGATATCTGTAAGGGTAATGATGGAATGTGTATGTTTTTATATGTTCTATGAAAATTTAAAGATACCAAATGAATAAGCCTTCACTGATCATGACTGTTGTTACCTATTTGGGTCTATAAACATAACTCTGATATTTATAATTTGGTATTTTATGTAGATGTTTATAGTAGTTAAGATCAGGTAGACATAAAGGACCTGATATGATTTACTGGAAGAAACAATTTTTATGAGAGTGTTAAAGAATAATTAATATTCCTAACACATGCATCTTGGTGGTGGGTGTTAGGGTGACTTTTTGATAAAACTTATAAAATTATTTGTGTACCCTATGGAACTCTATTTTTCTACTAGATATTGAAAAAATTGAGGAGAAAGATATACGGACTTCAAATCTCACCCCTCTACTTCCAGGACAATCATTCACAGGGAAGAGAATTACAAAACAATCAAACCTGATAAAAGATTCAGATGTATTAAACATTCTCCTCAACCCTTCTATATATCTCTATCGTTGATTTATATTTCATTTTTATTCATCCTTGTATTAATTTTCTATCGATTATATATTCTCTTATAATATAGAAAAGAGTAGATATATACCTTATCTCTTTACTCCATAGAACCTATTTTATAAGAATAAATATAGAATAGTGTAATTCATAGCTAGATTTCTATGTGCATAGTTATTGAAACCTAGTTTAGGTTTTGGTTCTGTATATCCATTCATTTTTTTGGATTTGTTTATAAATTTTATTAAACATGATATCCATATTATTACTATGGTTACCTAGACCCTAGTAGCCTGGATTTGGATTTTGACATATTACATTGGCATAAGAGACAAATAATCACATCTTGAAGAAAAAAATAGTTTAGTAATCTTAGTTATGTAGATACATACCAGAGTCTTATAAGATATTTGAAAAAACAAATTAAATATAAAATTTATTTTTGGAAAAAACATTATTCCCTCTAACATGTCTATTAATATCAATAATAGTACACTTCATGGATTCAAGGGAATGAAAGAAAAAATGGGTGAGAATAAGTGCTCAGTATGGTTTAAGTACAATGGAAGCTATCATGGATCAATATGAATAATAAACATGTAATGGTTAATAACTAAACACACATTCCTTTTAAAAAACTTTTTAATCATGATATGATAAGTTATAATCAATATGGTAATGTTAATAACTAACTACACATCCCATTTAATCAATTAATTGAGGAAAAAATGCATCCAGTGATAATATCGTTTTAAAAATATATCAGATAATAATAGTTGAATTCTCATTGAATTAAATGCATAATTATTAAATGTCTTGATCTTCATCCTCATGATGCCTCTAATATCAAGATCTATCCTCAAGATAGTTTAAAAATTATGGTTATGTATACACTAAAAAATTATTTAACTAAGGCTAACCAACTAGTTTGTCTCATGAGGAAAATGATGCATCAAGGGGATTTCTATAACTAGGATCCACAAATGTATATATGTCCTAATAATCCATCATCTATCAAATAATCTTTTTAATTCCTAAAAAATATTCCTTACCATTAAATTTATGTTCAGGATTATAAAAATTTCTATAGATAATAAAATAAAATTCAATATAAAGCCTTGTTTATAAAAATGATATATTTTTTAAGTATGCAAACTATACATGATAAATAATATGGATATTTAGGGTAAATTTAATGTCTATTTATCATATTTTAGTGAAAAAATAAATGGAATGTCAATGAAAAGAAAAATAAGTATTTTGAATTCCAATACTATCTATGGATAAAATATTCATAAACAATGGAGATGCAGTATAATGATAGTATCAATCCAGAGTATACCCATTAGGGTAAAATATAGGGTTTTTATCATTTATTAATAGAAATACAAAAAATTATCTTTAAAAAAATTATTTTGGAAAATATACTTTTCATTTTGAAAATAAATTTTTTAAACTAAATCTTCAAAAAGAATTTTTAAAATACATCTGTTTGAAAATAATAATTGAAACTAATAATGTAATATTTAAAACATTGCTTTCTCATAATGCTATGAAATTCAATACATGTTGATTTTGTTAAAATAAATATTCCTTTCATGTTTTGAGTAAAATCCTAATGGGAAATGTTTTCGAAATGACATGAATATTACTTTCACAGTTTTTACAAGTAAAAAAAGAATGAAAACATTATATAATAAATCATTTGTAAAAATTAAAAAAATTGAAAAAAATTTAGAAAACATTGTTTTGGAAGAAAATAGATTTCCAACTGATGTGAGAAATGCAGTTGGGATTTATTAAATTAATTCTCAATCATTTTAAATACCAAAGTGTAGTAAAATAGTATTATTAATTGAAAAAATATCATGAATAATTAGATTTTAATAAAATGAAATGTTTTATTAATTAATTATATTATAATTTCATTCAATGGAAATTCATGTACAAAAAATATCGATTAAAATGAGATTTTGATATATAGTCATGAAAATACCGTAACATTGAAGTGAGAATTAACCAATAAATCTATTATGTGTATAAAATTTAAATCCACATAAAACAAGTGAATATAAAAAATAATTTATTAAAAATTAAATACATACATAATCATAGAATATCAACGAGAAAAAAAATAATAAAACATAATGAAAGTAAATTCATAATGAAATACAATACCACATTCAAATTTTGAAGTCAAATACCTATGGATAAAATAATTTAAATTGAAAATTAACATACCATAAATTATTAATGTATTATGATATCACTTGTTTAAGTAGAATGACATACACCATATAAAATAAATAAGGTTAATAACATTACAATATGAATTAGTTCAGAGAAATTGAGATGGAGTCCCTCACAAAGATCGTATCATTGAATTGGGGTTAATAATGTGCATCAAATGTAAACACACATAAAAAGAGTAAATAAAACATTAAAAAAATAAATCGTCAGAATACATATAATCCAAACATGACTTAATTAATGATTTTTAAGTTTATCCTAATGAATGTAAAAATGAGTTATGATGTCCCTGACCAAACATTTACTTTTGGAAGAAAATTATTTAACCTCATGTATAATTATTTTAAGAATGCTATAATTTTATACCAGAACAAGAACTAAATTCATATTTATAAAATAATATATGGTCCTATGATAAGATATTATCACTCATTTGTTAACAAATTTTCATTATTTTCATTGTTTCAGGTATTAATTTCCCTATTTTCTCATGCGTTTCTTCATGAATGATCTGGTTGTTACAAATGTTATATAGTTCCATAATATCCAAAATAATCAGAATTAAATAAATATCATATTTATACTTCAATTATAATTTATCACTAATCATTAAATCTGGGGTTTAAAGATGAATATTTTATGATTATTGAGTGACTAGGTCGTACGTACTAATGAATAACATTTTCATTTTTCAATGATTATTATTGAAAAGTATTATTTAGTATTTTTTTACTTTCAATAATGATAATAATATCATAAATATCATAAAATTTCCTTAAATATACTTATATATATATCATCCATGTGGTATGGTGATGAAAATATAGTTTCATCCCTTTATTAATATTATCTCCATCAACTTCCCTGAAAAGTGTTACTAAAAAACCAATCACATCACTTCGCAAGGCGGTAGTCTATCGTACACCTGAGCGTCATTATCGTATCCCCAAAAAATGGAATGTAAAAAAAGATATATATGATATAATGACTCAAAAATTATAATTAATCTATAAATATCATATATATATATAATTTAAATACATCATCATACGAAGCCGTGATATGTGGTAATGAAAAACCAAAATGACATCGGTTCGTGTGGAAATAGTACGCCATTCACGCAATTGAGGATTCTTTAACAGATTTGATTGAAGTGGGGTTGTTTGTAGGTCATGAACATTCAATAACAATATATCATTATACGTAAGATTCTAAGGATATCATATCATCATCTTTTAACAATAATTTAATGATGTTGACAAATAAACAAAATAAAAATTATTATTGAATATTTTTACCTATTTTCGGGTAACCTCTATAGGGTTGCACTAATATCCTTCATATATTGGATTTATCCCACAAATAACTATTATAGGAAGAGGATAGAGATTCTTGATACTTATTTGGGTAATTATTAGATTAAAATATGGGTTTATGGTGTAAAAAAGAGAGATAAGTGGGTTTCCTTTTATAAGTGAGGTGAGTGGCACACTTGTATTTGTTTAAAAGAAAAAGGTGCACTAAATTTTTTCACATGAAAGTGGGTATGAAATTTAATATTAATGACATAATTATATTATAATCTATAAATAAGTAAGTAAAATATATTTTAGACATGATTTTAGGTCATTTTAACTCTAATATTTTTAGTTTAACACCCTAGTAACCACATTTTTACATTAAGTGTGTTAAATAATATTTATTGTTTTGACAATTAATTTTGGTAAAAAATTAACTTGAACTTATTTAAAAATATATATTTTAAATATATAAAATATGGAATCAATTTTTAAAAATTTAATTCACAAATTTCAAAAAATATAATTTTAATTTAATCTCGAAAATGCGATGTGAATGCAGGTTTTCAAAGAGAATATGTTCAAAAGTTTACAATGTTTCTATATCAAAATTTAATATTAAAATGATTCAAATGACCTAAATTTTATTAATATATATTTATAATTTAACAAAAGTTTTCTTCAAAACCAATAAAAATATAATTTTAATGTATAAATAATTTAAATTGACTTCTAATTTTCATTTAAATTTCTGAATGTTTCCCTATAGGTCCAAAAATAAAACATTTCCGAAAAATCTCCAATATTAACACTTATATAATTGGGATATTATATTTTAAAAAATAAATTTAATTTTATCAAATAAATTTTATAAAATTAGTAAAATTTATTTTTAAATTACGTGTATAAATAGTGACTATAACAACTTTTAGAAACAATTTAGTTTTTCAGAAAACAATTTTTTTATTTTAAATGATTATTTTTTTATTTCCAATTAATATATAACTATAATTTTTATAATTTAGTTATTAATATTTATACTTTCAAATTTATCATATATCTTATAATGGTACATAATATTTTGGTTCATTTAGACTTATGGTAAAGTATATCACAAGAAATTGAATAGATTAAATTTAAAGCAATATATTTCATGGGTTGTTTGAGATCTATGTTGCAGGTTGCATACACCATTGAATAAAATATTCTTATCTTATAATTTTAGGGTGTTACATTCTTCCATCTTTAAATAAATTTAATCCTTTTAATTTAAACATGATTATGGTAATCATGGATTGATATTTGAAAATTATTTTTTTTGAAAACCCACATCGTAAAGGGAGTTAATAAAAAATCCTCTTAATAAAAGATAAACAGAGGTAAAATAGTAAAAAAACTAGGTTTATAAGTTAGATAAAATTATTTTCAACTCAATATAGGTAAATGAAATGTAAGTAAAAATAATTATAGATAACTATAGAGGTCATTGATCACAATAAAGTGAACAATAAATGGAATGTCAAATACCTCAAAACCAAATAGGTTTTCAAAAATGAATTTAGAACATCAGTATTGACAACAATAAGATTAAACATTATTTGTTGTTAATTTTCCTAATTTAATGTATTTCTAATACTTTCTATGATTATAAATAAATATAATTACTTGGTATCTTTCTATATAAATAAGAAAAATTTCATTCTTTGGACGTGCTTTGATACATTTCCAATTAATCCTTTACTCTATAAAATGAATAACCAAAAATGTTTTTTTTCATGAAGTGATAAAATTAACTTTTAACTAATTATAAGATCCATACAATAGTGACA
Source organism: Viscum album (assembly GCA_963277665.1). NCBI lineage: Eukaryota > Viridiplantae > Streptophyta > Magnoliopsida > Santalales > Viscaceae > Viscum > Viscum album. Next base: position 863,937,593 of record OY728134.1, on the reverse strand, counting down.
TGTTTTTCATCAGGTATCTAACTATTTTTCCGATCTAATATAGATACTACATGTTATACAATATAATAAATTAATCTATAAACATCAATAGTAACCCCACTAGATTGTCATTAATATTTTTTTGTCAAATCATTTAACAAAAAATAGAGACATATTAACTAGTTCATCACATAGGCTAGTGGTATGCATTAAACCCTAATCGTCATTCTGTTGTGGGTTTGAGCCCTATGGCCTTTCCAAATGAGATAGGTTGGCCCTATGAATGTGGGTTTTCCAATTTTTGAAACTATATTAATATAAAACCTATAACATTTAGAATATATATATATATATATATATTATGGACATCATTGTAGTAAAATTAATCATTAAATAACCTTTTTAGTAAGGATTTCAATACATGTTTTTTTTCTATTTTTTCACAAAGACTAATAATATTATTAGACTAATATTATGATGTCATTAATGATCATATTAACCCTAAATGTTATAAATACGTTTAATATTATGTCTATAAAATTTAATTGAATTTTTCCTCAAAGAATGTTTCTAATAAAATATGAACTTTCTTAAAATTTATCCCAAAATATCTTCATTCATAGTAGCATCCCATCAAATAAAACCCAAAAATGTGTGTTTAAGGCATTGAACATATGACCAATATTAATATTATTAACCCACAATGGTATTTATTAGTTTTAAGTTAGAGGAGACACCTATTCTTCGTAAAATTTAATAGAATCCTTAGAGGTTTCATTATTATTATAACCAAAATACCAGTGGAAAAATACTTCCAAAATTTTATTATTAAATAAAAATAAACAAATATTTAATCTATTTTATTTTATCATAGGTCCTTTATATTTTTATGGATTGCATTTAGAAGAGGTGATTTGATCAGGTAATTCCTAGGTCACCACATTTAAGATAATGAATTATAAATGGATCCATTGTATGGAATTTATTTCATTCCACTGTTATCTTTATATTTACATGGAAATTCATTAAATTATTCCCTTATTTTACACACATAAAATAGTTTACCATTCCGTTAATATACCTTATTTTCAATCAAAAACACCTTAGGTTTAACCTATGTCATTCATTTTCATCATCCATTCAAATCATTTAAAATGGTTTATAAAGAATATGAGAATTATCCTAAGTATATCCCTAGGAGTTTCAAATAGGGTGCACATTAATTTCTATTACCATGCACTAGTTGATGATCACATAAACCCCAATAAACCATTTTTGGAGTTTTTACCCATAGGTATAACTATTCATGAACCACATCCAATGGTAGTATTAAGAAAGTGTCACATTTCTCGAAAACCCCACAAAGCCTCTTACTTGAAAAAAAATTAGGATGTTCTTATATACCTATACATAAAGCCTATAATAGGGTTATTATACAAAATTTATGTTTTATTAAATCTATTTTCCAAATTATCGACTAAAATTCCCTTGATACAAACTATATTAACCATGACCCTAGTTGCTCGGAGCTTGTCTATACTTTATTAAATTGGTATAATATATAAGGAATCACATCCTACAAGACAATATAGTTTATTAGCCTTGGTAAACCAGATAAATACTTGAGTCTTGAAATACATTCAAAATAAAAAATTACAACATAATATTTCTTGAGAATAACATTATTTCCTATAACATATCCTTTCATATCAATCATAGTACACTTTGTGGATTCCTATGAAAGGAAACAATACATAAGTCAGATGAAATCCCCCATAAGGGTTATGTATAGTGTAAGATATCATGAATAAATATGAGAAAACAACAATTAATGGTAAATAAACGAAAAAACATTCCATTTAAACAACATTACTATAATTATAAGATTAGGAATAATCAATATAAAAAGTTAAATAACTAAACACACAGTCCATTTAATCAATAACATTAGAAATAATTGCTTCTAGAGATAATATCATTGTGAAAATATGATGGATAATTATAAATAAATTATCAGTGAATGAAGTTGTAACATGTGGGACTTCATGATCACAAGCATCATGATACTTATTCTGTCAAGGTCTATCCTCCAAATAGTTTAAAACTAACGGGTATATATACAGTAGAAATGTATTTATGTAAGGATATCCAATAGTTTCATCTAATGAGACTAACAATGAATCAAGTGGGTAGCTATAACCAGGAATACCCATTTCTACAGGCATAAATAATTACTTATTTCAATAATTATAATAAATTTAATTAATGAACAAATTGCCTTATAATTAAATACATGTATTGAAGAAAGAAAACATATTATCAATATTTCCCCAACAAATCAAATAATTATAAATGTAAAAAATTTAATGAATAAATGATATATAGTTTAATAAATGAAAATATACATGATAAATAATAAGGATATTTATGTGACATTTATGGTCAAATGATCATAAGTAATTGATTAATTTAAGGGAATGTTAATGGCTATTAAAGGGAATCATGGAAGGTAATTACAATAATATCATTAATCAAAATAATAATTAACCATATAGTGGAATAATAATGAGAGTATTAAACTAAAATACACCCATTGGAGTAAGAATAAAGGGTTGTTTTCATTGACAAATGGAAATAGCATAAAATGATATTTAAAAAAATTGTGAAAAATATCATTTTCATTTTGAAAATCGATTTTTAAAAATAATGGTTCAAAAAACATTTTCAATGTGATTTTATTCAAAAATTATAATTTAAACATACAATAAAATATTTAAAAAAATTAGAGACCATGATTTTATGGAATTATATATATAGTGAGTACATTAAAATAATGATTCATTTCGAATTTTAGGTAAAATCCAAATAGTACTTATTTTCAAAAATACATGAATATATATTTTTAAATTAGAAATTTGTAAAAAATTTGATTAATAACTAATTTTTAAAATTTCAAGAATATTTTTTAAAACTTTTTTAGAGAAATTAGATTTGGAATAAAATGGATTTCTAACCAAAGTGAGAAAAGATGTTGGATTTATAAAAAACAATTTACCAAAAATTTGAAGTACCAAAGAGTGTTAGAATTTAATATTACCTGAAAACGTTCATGGAAAACAAAAGGATAACGAAATTAAATGTTTTATTAAATAATGATTATATAATTTCATTCAATGGAAATTAATGAATAAACATTCTTGATGAAAATGAGTTTGTGAAGTATATCCTTTTTGGGATTGTACTATTAAATGTAAAATTAAAAAATGATAAGATTATGTGTATAAAATTATAATACACCTAAAAAAGTCGATATACTATATAGTTTACTAGTAACTTTATACAAAGATTATCATATAATATCATAGATAATGAAGAACTAATATAACCCAATGAAAATAAATTGAAGTATGAAACTCATTGCCACGAGTTAATTTTCATGGAAAACCCCCTTGGATGAAATAATTGAAATTGAAACCCAAAATAAAATGAATTATTAATGAATCCTGATATTATATGTAAAACGGACAATATATACACCATATAAAATAAACTAGGTGCATAAAATTAAAATATTCCTCAATAAAGAGAAATTGAGACATAGCCCCATATGAGGATCATAACATTGAGGTGGGGATTCATAAATTAATATATAATGTCAATAAAATTTAAATCCACATAAAAAAATAGGTAATAAAACATAAATTAATCAAATTTCATTACATTTATAATCGTAGAATGGAAAAATCAATGAAGTATTTGTTTAACCTAATTGATGGAAAATTGAGTTATGAAATCCATTTCCTATTGCTTCCTTTTGATTTAACGTGATTTTACCTCCAGTATAATGGTTTTAAGAAAGTTTTTATTTTATTATATAATGATATTAATATTTATAATATCATATATTATCCGCTTATAATATCCTATCACCCGTTCATTAAAAATCTATCAATATTTTCAATGTTTCAAGTGCTAATTGCCTTCTTTTATCGTGTATTTTTTTGTTATTAATAATTCAATTATTGAACATATTATATAATTAGAGAAGATAAATAAAAATAATAATTACAATATTATTATATTTATACATCAAATACACTTTTAATACTAATCATGAAATATGGTTTTTAGAAATGGGATATGTTATAATTATGGAGACAATAGGTTGTATGCATGCATGAGCAACATTTCCATTTTTCAATGATCAGAACCGAAATTTAGTAATTAGTATTTCAACTATATATAATAATATTAATATCATAAATACCATATAATTTCCTTAAATATACTTATATACCATCCACGTAGTGTGTTGATGAAAAAAGAGTCACATCGCTTCAGGAATGTCATAGTCCCTTTATACACGAATGATGTTATCATCTTTTTGTGAGTGAAAAATAATGCAAGAAAATGATATATAATAATTAAATAATGGTTAATATTTCTTAAATATCACAATTACTTCATTTTTTTACATATAATCATTATCATTGTCGGTATTATCTTCCATGTATTATGTCTATGGAAAACGAATGTCATCATTTCATAAGACGGTAGTTCACAAAACACATGAGTGACAATATCGTACCTCTTATGTAATAGAAATTAAAAATTTATATATTATATAATTACCCCATATGTATAATTATGTTATATATTTCATATATAAACTTTATATCCACCATGTTACGCAACCATGAGAGGTGGTAATGTAAAATCAAATGACATCGGTTTGTGAGGCGGTAGTCCACCGCATACACGAATAATGATTTCATAAACCATTTTATGAAAGTGGGGATGGTTGTAGGTAATGAAATTAACAAAACAACATATAATTATATTTAAAATACTGAGGTTATTATATCATTATGTTTTAATAATAACTGAAGGAGGATTAGGAAGAAATAAGATAAAAGTGCTCGTTGAAGAACACTACGTCTTCTTTAGGCAACCTCTTTACGTTTGCACCAATTTTTTCCCAAAATAAGGGTTGTAGTATGAGGATATAAAATTTGGGATCCTATTTTATTAGTGATTTCCTAATACAAAATCATGTGAATTTTTGAATAAGTGAAATTAAGGGTGTCCTTTTATAGGTGAGGTGAGTGGCACACTTATAGTTGTTCAAAAGAAAAAGGTGTACCCAAATTTCAACATTCTAAGTGGGTACATATTAAATTATTCTAAAAAATTATAAATTATAGGGACTAAAAATATAAATAAAATAAATTTAAAAAAATATATGTCATTTTACCCTTATCTCTTTAGTTTAACCACCTTTAAACACATTTCTATTATATCTATGGTAAATAATTTTTACAGCATTCACTATTCATTTTGATAAAAAATAGTGTTGATCTTTTTATATTATCTAATTATTATGATTCCAAAAGTGGAATCCATTTTTCAAAAATCCATTCACAAAAATGGAAAATTATAATAAAAAATAAATCTCGTAGACCCAATGTGAAAGTGGGGTTTCAAAGAGAAAATGTTGAAACATTTACAATTTTTTTATATAAAAATTAAATATGTAAACGATTCAAATGAACTCATTTGGAATAATAGATACATTATTTAACTAATTTTATATTAAAAAATTATATATATAATTTTACACTATAAATAATTTATATTAAAATGATGTTTCAATTATAATTCAATATTTATCTTCTTTCACCAAAAAATTAAACAATTTAGAAAAATACAAAAAATTCACCCTATGATAATTTTCAAATTATATTTTCAAAAATTATGTTCTTTTTTTCAAAATAAATTTATATATGGTAAAAATTAATTTTTAATCTTGTGTGAAAATAGCCACAAAATCTTATTTTATAAAAAATACCATTTTTTTAGAAAACATTTCTTTTTCATTTAAATGATTCTTAATTTATTTATAATTGAATAAAAACCATAATTTTCATACATTATTTATTATTATTCATACCCACCAATTTAACAGCTAGGCTATTATAGTTTACAATAGTATGGTTTATTTGGACTTAATGTAGCATGTTCTGTAAGCTCTTGGAGATATTAAATTTAAAGAAATAAATTTCATGAGTTTCTTAAGCATGTTAATTAAAGTCGCATATTCTACCAAATAAAATTTTTATAGTTTCGAATTTTATGTTGTTATAGTAATTATCATGTGGAAGGAATTAGATTCTATCTTGGACCTCAACCACGTATTTTAATTCTGTTATGTGTTTTTTACTTACACTACATAATTTATATTCACAAGAATAATTTTTACATATTTACTTTAATAAAATGTTTCCAAAAACATAGTATGTTTTCCATAATTAATATAAATATTATGTTTAATATGAGAAAAAATATTTCAAAAGTTAATGTTATTTCAATTATTATAACAGGGTATAGATTAGACTGTAGATAAACAATTTTAATGTAATAAATTATATATACATTCTATGATTATAAATAAACAAATATTTTAAACAAGTGGAATTTTAAATTTTAAATTTTTAAAATAGAATGTTTTATTCAAAGGAAAAATTATCCCTCACTTGGGAAATCCAAAATAACCAACATTTGGTCTAAAATCTAGTTTCACATTATTTTATTTACTATGCCTTCACTTTAAAAAATTATTGAGGACAATATATCATTTTTTTTGTCAATATTTCACTATCATGGATCTGTAAAATATTGACGGTAACGCTACAAATTGAACTCTATATTTTAATTTTCTAAACTATGCTCAATAGAAAATAAAAATGAATATTTATCTTGAAAGCAAGGGTTCTGATATTTGGGGAAATATTGAAGTAAAATATAAAAACCGAAAAAACTCATATAAAAAACTAGATTGATTAAAATAAAGCATCATATTATGGTAATTGTAGAAATATAAATGATTTATACTATGAATTTGGGGAATATTAATTTAAAATATTATCTTCTAGTGATACTGTTTCCAAGATTGAGGATACTCTTTACATATCTCATGAAAGAATATATAATGGTAATGAAATGTGCATAAATACACACCCAATGAAATAATATTATTATAAAATTAAACATGATGAAAATATTTAATAATTATATGGAATGTTCAATGATATCATTAATTTAATTATTTCACATAGAAAAAATATTGATTAAAAAACTAGTTACATAGAAATATGATATATCATCCTAACTAAAAGAGAAGTACTAGAGTATCGATTTGAGAATCATAAAAAACCAGTAAGCTAAAATTAAATTTTTTTTTTAAAATATAATGGTAAATGAAGAATAACTCAAGATAGAAAATGAGAATATTAAATTAAATAATAAAAAAATTGTATTCCGGAAATATGAGCGAAAATAAAAAGATGTAATCAAGGATGATAATAACAACAGATCTGAATTTGATACTATTATTATGGAGGAGATGAATTACATACCCAGTATATTAAAAATTTTGTACATGATAAAAAATATTATAATAAAATTTTTCTACAATGTAATTTATAATGAATGATTAAATTGGTAAAGGGAATACTCGTTTGGATTAGTTAATGTCTATATGTGTAAAAGAGTAGGCCATATTAAATCTTATTATCCTAAGGAAAATAGTAATAAAAAATATGATGGTAAATTAAAAAGTCCCAAGAATGTAATTAAATAAACCTGGATTGATTCCAAGGAAATGTCAAGTGATTCATACTGTTGAAGGGTTAATATTAGTGACAAATAAATTATATGTTTCACAGACACGGTCGTTGAGGTAATATATATTGAACCTAATATATCATAAAATTAATTTCAAGATGAATATCAAATTTATAATGAATAATTATTTTAATATTTTTTCATTATAGAAGATACCTTTAATAAACAACAATATAATTATAAAATTATAAAGAAAATCATACTTTATCTAGGAACGCAGAAACATATATATTTATTGAAAAATATAATGGTGATAACTTGTTAAAGAAGCATAATAATTTAAAATAAGAAAATTAAAACCAAATAAAATATATGTGAAAATTTATAAATGAAGAAAACACCTTGAATATGATAATGTGTAATCAATAACCACTTAAAGTTAATATATGTTTAGGCTATTAATTTGCACTTCAAGAGAATACGTAAAGAATAATTTTTCCCTAGATCCAAATACACTTATTTTATTTATTAGGTTAAAGTAAGATATATTTGTGAAAATAATTCTCATTCTTTTTGTCCAAATAATATTTTTATATCAAATTATTTTAATTATTTTTTAACAATCCTATAAAACCAATATGGATACATAATACATTGTTTTATATATTTTTTGGACTTAAGAATGTTCTATTACCAAAATCATAAATTGGTTAATTATGTATAGGTGAAAGTATGTAATATAAAAAAGGTATATAGTATAAATATAGTAAATATTTTTTAAACATGGATTAGTTTTTCTCATTAATAAATTGTTTAATAATATTAGATAGGGGATTTGTCACTTTTGTTTACAATTTAAAAAGAAATATTAATTATCCTTGGTCAAATCAGTAACTCTGAAACTATTATTATATATAGAGTTTTATTTTTTATATTTTAAAATATAAGCTACTGAGTATTTCACAATTGTTTGATGATATTTTTGATGTTATTCTTTATAATAATTTTAATATATGATTTTCATTATGCTTTTGTTTTTTCTCATTAAGAAATAGTATTGTTTATACTATTGATTGAAATTCATTATTATCTCATAATATTTCTGGGTTATGTGTCTTTCCTAGAGATTATTAAATGTGTAATTGGTGATTAATCCAATATGATGTACATTAATTTTTTATTCTATTTATAAAATGATTCATCAGGGACATACCTAAACTATAATTAGAAAAAGAAAAAGTGTGCAAAACAGAATGAATTGTGTAAGAAAAAAAAATTCTTTCTAACCAATGAAATAGGTGACTAAATATCAACCCCTATAATTGATTCTCCTTGAATTTTTTATACATTATAGATATTCAAGTCTCGTTGGAAAGAATAATATTTTTTTGATAGTTGATGATTATTCAAGATTCTCCGGGGAATTTTTAGTAGCTCTCAAATGTGAATAATTTTATTTTTTTGAAAATATATATAATTTGAAGATAACCTTATTGGACATACAATTAAATCCATACTAAGTGATCATGTATATGAATTTAAATATCTTGAATTTTATGCTTTATGTTCCCAACATGGCTATAATCACAATATTACTACACCTTATACCCCATATCAAAATGGAGTAGTTGAAAGAATAAATATAAATATTAATTAAATTACCCAAACTATCCATCATGAATAAAATATTCAATTTTTTTCTACATATATGATATAAAAGAATCTTGTTATCTAAATAATATGTTTCAAATAAGGACTCTTTAAATATGAATCCTTATGAATAATGGAATAGATAAAAACATGAGGAAAATTAATTTAATGTTTTTTTAAAGTATTAATTATAAATAAAAAAGGAATCAAGGAAAAGTGTTCACAAAAGAATGATGAAAATATTTATATTATTTATTCCTACTATAGTAAGGTATATATATACATTAATAAAATATCCGTGATTATGAAAGAATTTTTTCAAGTCACTTGTAATGACACAGATCCTATGAACAAAAAATGTCCTTATAATATATTGAGGATGATATATAAAATCATAATATCAATACTATTTATAACATAACTTACCATACTATTGATTCACAAGATATATCCTCCAACACAGACCAACATGACCATCTAGACCATGCCCAAGTCTTCAAATAACAATACATATCAATTAATGTAACCATTATAACCCCCAATAGAACACCCTTTATATACAATTGTACGTTATATAGAAAATATAAATAAAACATGAGAATCAATTCAGGAATTTTTGAAAATTATGCATATTTATAATAGTTATAACCTAAGAATGTGATTATAGTAATAAATTATGAACAGTAGTTAATGGATATGTAATAAGAAATAAAAATTTTCTGAATGGAAAAATGTATTAGAATTAGTTTAGGGACCTAAAAAATTACTTAGTATTGGATCAATGTATTTAGAATATTATTTTTTGCTAAATTCGTAATTTTACATAGAAAGAAGAATAGTTTGGTTCAACAATGTAATAGTTACGAATATGGGATTAATTATAACGAAACATATACACTAGTAGCTATGCATGAATCCATTAGAATATTATTATCATATACAACTCATCAAAATTTATAACTATATCAAATTGATGTTAATAGTGAATTATTAAATGGTAATATTTTTGATGATGGGTTCTTTGACTACCACATATATTTACAAATCCTTATTTTTGAAAATAATTTTCATAAACTTTCAAAATCAACACATGTTATAAAAAAGACTCCAAGTTATTGTTTTATATAAATAGGTCTTTCTTGATTTCAAATTGATTTTCAGTAGGTACAATTGGTCCAATAATTATTATTAAATTATTTCCAAATGATATTTGTGTCATACATATCTTTTTTTATGTTATTATTTTCTGTTCAACTAAATTTATTTGTGTATTGAATTTCATAAGCATGTAAAAAATTAATTTGAAATGAGATTAACATGTGAGTTAGAATTACATCTTTGTTATAATTTGTTTCTAAAAAAATTATGCAATTGTTTTAATGCACTGTAAACACACAAAAATATGATTTAATTTTTTTTGAATTTGATATCAAAAAATGTAGTGATACTCTAATGAGTACTACCTATAAGATATATTTTTATAAAATAAGGAAACTAGATAACAAAAGTATTTATAGTGGTCTTATTGTCTATTTAATGTAATTAGTTTCTACCTAGATTAATATTGTGTTTAGTGTGTATATGTGTGTATGTTTTCAATAAAATACCATATAATAATATCAAAATTCATTCAAAAAAAGTTTTAAATACCTAAAAATACAACCAATATTTTATTGTTTCACTCTAGAGGTAAAGAATTTGAATTAGTTAGTTATTATGATGTTTATTTCGGGGGATTTACATTACATAAAAAATTAAAATTTGGAATATTTAACATTTTGGTAAAGCCTATTGTACATTGTTCTTGTAAGAAATTAATTTCAATTTTATTAAATACTACTAAAAATGAATACAAAAATACCTAAAGTTGTTCTGTAAAAACTATAATTAGGTGACGTACAATACATAACTGTGATAATCAATTCCAACATGTCCCTATAAATTTTGATAGCACAAGTGCTATTAAAATTTATAGAAATCCTTACTATTATTCTAAAATAAAATATATAGATATAATTCATCACTTTTTTAGAGATAATTTTCAAAACGGTATTGTCACTAATTAATTTATTGTATTTTAACAATAACTAACTGATATTTTCAATAATCTAATGAATAAAGAGAAATTAAACTATATCATACTTGAAATATGTATGATTTATAACATCCCAACACCCACTTTCTAATATAATCATTCAATTATTTTGTCTCTTCTTGTATTTCATTTCGTTCCCTATTTCATCCAATTTTCTATTGGTTTATTATTTCTTGTTTGATCATTTGGGTGTGGCAGGAGTGCATTTCTGCTCTTATTTGATTGTTCAAGGGATTCTTGGAGAAATTATTATTTTGGTTTTTAAGTGGTGATATAAATTTCACTAGAATAACTACATACCTTACACCAACTAGATGGTGAAATCCATTGTTCATCTGATTAATATTTTTCAAAATGATTTTCCTATATTAATCCCATCGGCCAACTGGTGGGGTTCATATGACTATAAAATTCATCTTAAATCCATCAACTAGATGGTGGAAGCCAGTGGGATGATGGTGACAACAATTTGGGTGAGGATTCACCAAGAAGTATCACAATTCATACACCAAAAAACTCAATTTTAACTCTAGTGTCTTCTCCCAAAAACATAATTTAACCAATCAACTTTAGATAAATTCATGAGTTGATTTTTGACCTTCCAGCCTCGAAAAATTGTTGATTGAAGCACCATTCAAAGAATTTAATCCCTTCTAGAATCTATAATCGTGATTTGATCTTAAATTCACATTTCCTTATCTCTCTACATCTTTGAAAGTTGTGGTATGCTATGTAATTTGAGGATATAGATAATTATTTAGGTTAATTTAATCTCTGTTTTTTTATTAATTTGTTATATCTTGGTTATATCCTTTAAACTCTTTTATTTGGATCCTCTGTTGGGTGTTTAATTATATATTTTTTGAGGGAGGTGTGTCTGTAAAAAAAGTCTATCAAATGAAACCATTGTTTCCTACAATATTTGAAATGGATTTATAATTGTTTTTCAAAGTAAGAATTCAAATTCTTGATGGATTTTTTCAATATGTTAATGGTGAATTGGACCACATATATTATCACTTTTCAAATATAGTTACCATTTCTAGAATATAGATTCTAATTGGATAAAAGATTTGACTAAAGGCATCCACAATGATTCTTAATATACGATGGAATCATGTGATTCAATGATTTAAAATGAAATGATTTTTATTAAAGATATGAGTTTTGAAGAAAACTATTTGATTTTGGTTTTTACAATGATATGGAATGTTCTGAAATACATCCTCAGAGATGATTAAAAATTATTGATTGAAATGATAAGGAGTTTGATTGAAATAAAAGATAACCCCATTGTATGTTTTATTTCCTTGAATCACATAAAACAATTAGTACATAAGTGGTAACAACATATGAAATGCATGTATTAGCTCTTCGTGGAAATTTATTTATAATTAAAATGCTAACTAAACTATTATGAGAGTAAAAATTAAATTCTTTAGAGTGTTCTTATATTCTTTCTAGGCATGATATATAGTTATGTGTGAAAACAATGAGTCATACTTCACTGAAATGTGTGAGAATACATTAACTAACATAGACAGGAGACTCCTGACCATGATTCTATGATTTAAAATGATTTATAACTTCCATTTTTTATGAAATTATTTAAAAAATTATATTTCGATAGAAATATTTATTTATGACCGTTTAATGGAAATGCACTTTTATGGATGTATTATAATTTCCATTAAAATCCATTGAAAATAATATATTATTATGAACTATTTAAATAATTCTATTTTATGGTTTATTTATAATTGAGAACATATTATTTGTTTGATGTGTTTTTTTAGAATTCTTAGTGAGATCCTGTGTGGATAGTTTTTCTCACACATTAATTTTGCCTTTGGGAATTTATAAAATTTCTTATGCCAAGTCTTATAAAAGCAATAATGCCTCTTCAGGATTGTTGGTGTTCTAAATAGAGAGTCCTTGATAGTTGATAATTACCACTATATATGATGGTTTATGTGATGATTTGGGTCAATGTACCTTTTCTATGATTTTTACTTGCCTACTTATGGTACTTTTCTCCTCATAAGTGTTTTGACATATTGATTATTTGTTGATTCTTATCCAATAATTTTCATCGGTTAAGTTATTATTATAGCGAAATCATTATTTTTTTGGATTCCTAAAATCTATTTTATAGCCCATGGGGTTGGTAATCCCCACCACACCATGTTAGGATTTATTTGGGTAATAGCTGAGTGATTTATTTGATTTGGTTTATAATGGATACTTATCTGTGGAGACCTATTATCAATTTAAATTCCAATTTACAGTTATGGATGTCTTGGTAGACATGATAAAGGCTTATTGGCACTTAAGGGGAAGGTTATAAGCGATTTCATGGATAGATCTATTGACAATGACCCATAGGATTCCATAAGATGTTGGAAAAAAATTCCTTTTAGGAGTTGTTTGATTTAATTCATGATTTTCCTTTAACATTGATATTTTTTTTGTCTTCCCAGGTTATAATTTATTTAATATAGTTTTTGACCTTGTGTCTCTTGAAAAATGTTTCCTTGGGATATAATGATGTTTTATTTTATCATTTTCCAATGAATATTTCTAAAAAAACTTTAGGAGGGTTGTTTTTATTAACTATATAAATAGAACACTCCAGTTGTCCAGAACATTGTAGATTTAGTAGCGCATGAAGTCCTAGCTTTGGACCATTGAGCTAAACCTATTCCTATATAGGCTGTAGAGGTTGTATCTTAGAGAGATAACAATAAAGATCATTCTCATTATATTTTTAATAATAAATGATCAAAATTCCAAGGAATTAATGATACTCAGTAGGTAGAGGATTAGATGGGAAAGATAAAATGTTTCTTTGAGTTCTTAGGGATATTTATTTTATTTTTGTGAAATTTTACATCTTAAATCATGAGTGTCCTAGCAGGGGTGGTGTAATAATATAGATATAGAAAAGAAAAATTGGTTATTAGAGTGGAAAGACATCCAGACACATTCTATAGATAAATTTTATCCAAAATTGATAAAATTGGGTAAGTCTATTGTGTTTTCAACCTTCATCAAGGGGATTTTTCAGTGACCCTCTATGCCAATAATTTTACTAAACATAATAATTTTTCACATGAGGTGGAATTTAAGTAGAAAACAATGGCTGAAAAATTTTACATGGTTATTTGATATGATATATTGTCTTCCGTATTTATATTGAAGTTCACCTCTTATATTAATTTTAGGGAAAGGTCCCTAATGGAATAAATTGACATGGTTTTTAATCTAGGTTTTGAAGAAATTCCTCATAATCTTTGTGGTGTATTTAGTTGTTCCTTTAATGGGATGTGGAATTTAACTTATTCTTGTGGTAGAAAAAGAAGTGGAGGTCCTTGAAAAAAGTCTTTCTAAAACCCGTATTCAATATTTGGTAAAATACAATTGGCTTGTTTCAAATATGGAATGGTATGAAATAGGAAGTATTCTTCCTTGAATCCATCAATGATCTAAATAACTTACTAATTCTCAGCTAATGTACATAGGTTTTTCAATTCTTTAGGGATTATTGTAGAAGTATAGTCACACCTATACTGCTAGAATCTATGACATAATAAGAGGTTTCAAGAATAATTGGGTTACAACTATAGGCTTTAGGAATGAAGCAACGTCTATAACATTACTATCTCTTTAATATTATTGTTTTCTTTATTTTATAATAGTTCCTCTATTTATTTGGTATCTTTCAGCATTATAGATTTGTTTATTAATCCTATGGAGCTCATTCTTTATGTGATGGAAATTATAATTCTTATTAGGATGATGAGAGGGTAGGGTCTATGATTACCAATGAAAATTTATCTTTATCAAAAATTTAAATCCTATATAACATAATAGTTCCTAATATGAATCCTCTCCATTTCATTCTTGAGTTGGGCTGGTTGGTTTCCCATAAATCTTATAATCGTGGTTATCATAGACGGGTCTTCTTAACTACCCTTGATGGGGAGTGACATGTTATTTAAGTAGAATGGGACCTGGGGTATACTAGATACAAACCCCCTCTTCCAAAACTAGGTGGGATGATATGTATGTATTTCCTTTTAATTACAGAAATATCATTTCTATTGAAATATTCCTCTGGTATCTATTTAGTTTCATGATTTTTTTCCACGGGTTATTTTATAGGTTGCTTTTGGATAGCGAGGTGGAGTTCACTATTGACCTGTTTTCTGGTAATCAAACCATATTTATAACCTCTTACCATATAAAACCATCTAAACTAATGTATTTAAATAACCAATTTGATGACTTGATTTCTTAAGGCCTCATTTGTCTCAATGTGTTTCCTTGGTCAACAACTATGTTTTTTACCAAGAATGATGATAAAACCATATTATTATGTATTTATTACTGAAAGTTTAATTGGTTTAAATTTAAGAACAAGTATATGTTTACCTTCGGCAACGATTTGTTTAATCATTTAAATGTGGAAAAGTGGTTCTCCCAGATTGATCATAGGTCTGGTTGTCTATAGCTTATGATCAAGGAGTCGCATATCCCTAATTCTGCATTTAGGAGAAGGTACGTACATTAGGAGTTTACTTTTATGAAATTTTATCTAACCCTCAAATATTTTATGTTTTTGGAATTGATTGATATAATTTTTCACAAACACATTTATTCTATCCTAGTGATGTTTTTGGATCACATCATCATTGATTTTAAAAAAAGGGGAAGATCATGTGATTCATTTGAGAGAAGTTTTGGACATCTTGAGGAATAATTATCTTTATGAAAATATTCCCAGAGGTAATGTTCTTGGAGAATGTGATAATTTTATTTGGGAATGTGTTCATAGAACATGGTTTCTTAGTTAGACTGAAAATGGTGAAAGTTTTCATAGATTAAGAAGAATCATGGAATGTATTTGAGATTCTATGTTTATTGGTCTTAGAGGGGTATTACCAATATTTCATAAAATATATCTCTATTTTGATATCTCCATTGAGTTCTATCACGCATAAGGGAGTAAATTTTGATTGGGATTTGGAATTTCAACCTTCCCTTGATGATTTTAATCACAATTTTTCTTCAACTTTAGTGTTTAAACTTCTATAGGCTGGGTAGGGAAATGTTGTAATTTTTATGCATAAATTCAGGTTTGGGATATTTTATCATGTACAGTGATCACATGATAGCATATATTTCTCATCAAATTTGTTTTAATGAGAATATATATCCAACACATGATCTTGAACATTGACAATAAATTCTCTTAACAATTTGCAGTAATATATTTTTAGAGAATGATTTTTTGTTTTCTACAATCATAAAATCATGAGTTATATATTCTTACAACAAGAATTGAATCTCCACTCGAGTCAACGGTTAGAGTACCTGTACTCTTTTGACATTAATTTTACCTAAAACCATATAAATGGGAACATTTTTATCGATAATATTTGCATTAAACTACCATCTTGGGTCATAAAAGAATATTCATTTATGTTAAATCCCACTAATCTCTTTACTCACTACATTTGGGAGTTCCAAAAGATAAGTCTCATTTTTTTAGAAATTATTTAGTTTTTATCTACTTTTCATGAGATTAATCTATATTATTATTAGTTTGATGATAATTTATGAGGCATAAGGTATTGTTTATAGGTTAGGGGGACCATTGGAAAATGGTCTCTATATTCAGATGGTATCCATTTCTTAAGGAACATCTCTGACATTCTATCTCTAATAAGGAAATTTTTTATTGGAGATTTCCATTATTCTTAGTGGTTTGTTCACCTAGAAATGATTATTATATTAGATGATATGAGGTGCATATTTTAGTGTCCATGTATTACATGCTATATTTTTTATTTTTGTATGTATTGTTGTACCTATCCAAAGGTCATTCCCAAGCATCAAAAGAATGTGGGGTTGATTTAGCCCCTTCCTATGCCATCTTGGAAGTATAAATAGATGTAGATGGAATTCATTATTGTCTTACTAGATAATTTTATAGTAATTAATGTGATTTGCTTGGTGATATACCATTTGGCCAAATTATATCACATTTTCCCATTCTTGATACAACCAAGATTATGTTCATGAAAAATATATATGAGCAGGAGATCATCATAATGAATGAAATTCTATATGAAATTATTTCAATAGGGATTCTTAGTTCATTTATCATTTTTAGAGGCCTCTTAGAGGTGATAGGTTCATAGTAAAAGTTTAAAATAGTGTACTATCATTAAATATATGGTCAGGCATAGCATTCTATACAAATAATAGAGGACATGCTTCATTCTCGGGTTTGTAACAATGGGAGAGATTGGTATTTCCATTTTGGGATGACTGAGTTTTTCAACAATAAAAGATAAAATAAATCCATTAAGATTACACACTTTGAGGTCCTGGATGTATATCCTTGTAATTCTGCACTCTACTAGTTAGATATTAGTGAGGCTTCACTTGTTGGACCAAGTTAAAAATAGGAGATGGAAAAAAAGATGTAGCTAATTGGATAGAGGTAGGTGATTACACAACATTGGTATAAATAATATAGGAGCCATCGTTGACATAATTTGGAGTTCATAGTTCAAGAAAAGGTTTTTATGATAGTCTCACCTAGGATGGGTCACCAAATAATTAGTAAACAGAAGTAGTTAGAACTGATATACATTGGGTAATTTAAGGTTGTTGAGAAAATTGGAAAGGTGGCATACAATTTATTCTTTTCACCACAAATGAAATAAATCCATGATCTGTGCCAGGTGCCAAAACTCAACCAATATATTTCAGATCAATCTCATGTTCCAAATTGGGATGACCTTTAAATGGAATGTCATATGACTCTAACTAAGTAGTTGAATCAGATTATTGATTCTTGGGAGATGGTTCTAATGGATATTTCATACCTCTGGTTCAGGATCCATGGTTATACATTTTTGATACTCATGATACATGGGTGTTCATAGTATTGATGACAGAGTAGAAGTCCCATCTTTTTATGGGGAAATCTTTTTTATAGGCTCTATATAGGCATAATGAATTTATGGTGCTGAGAATTATAACATCCTAACACATAATTTTTTGAATGATCCTTCATTAATTTTTCAGCTTTTGGTCTTTCGTGTCGATATATAGTTTTTTGGGTTAATTATTGGTTAATTATCACATATTTGATCATTTTACGGGATCGAGAGAGTGTTTTGACCCTTTTTTGAGTGGTCAAGATATGTATTAGGTGGTGCTTGGGTGTTTGGTTGTATACTATCCTAGACTTTCAGCTAGACTAGCTATATGTAGTCTACTATATAGAAGGTGATAGACACTAACCAACCATTAGTATTTTGTAAATAGGTGCTTCCTATAGTAATTTTATCAACCAAATAATTGAATTCACCAGCCTATCACTGGGATAGATAGTTGAACATACAATCTTCTTGGAACCATTAGCCAGTAGGTAGGGTTCCCCAACCTACATGCATTTTTCATAGTTCCACTAGCTTGACAGTGGAAATCTAGGGAATGTAATCTAGGTTAGGAAACCCTTTGTTGTACTATATTTCAACCACCTAAATGATCTATTTTAATTATATTATATAATACCCCGAACCTAATTTTACCTAAATAACTTTGCATACTCTTTTAATTCATTTTTTTACCTTTTGATATTGAAAATTGAAGGATTTAAGTTTCATAAAAAGCATTTAATCTCTTATATATAATGTATCAATTAGATTATGAATTATCATTTTCTCATAAATATACTTATTAAAATGTGGTGTATCCTTGAGTTATTGATGAATATAATTATTTATTTCAGATTTGGGGTTCTAGAATATTTTTTTATTTCATTAAATCTTAATAATATCCTTTCAAATTTCTTTTTTGGATCTCATGTTCAGTGTTTTACAATACCTTGATAGATGTGGGTGGTTTATTAATGAAATTCCTATTATTTGGAACTATTATTGCTTGATGGATTTTAAATGAATTTCTAATTATTTTTTAATGCATGAATTGAAATCCCTAAAAATGTTTCGAAAATTTATTAGGTGTTTTGAACCTATTTGATTATGTATTTTTAAACTAACTTATGATTTATAGAAAATTTATTCGAATTGGATGAATGGTATGATTAAATACATTTATGATGATTCTTGAGAAATGATTTCTGGAAATATTTTATGTATTTAAAATGATTTTTTTTAAAATAAATGAAATATTTTTTATCAAAACCAAATGATGTTGGAATATAAAAATAAATTTCATGTTTTGAAACATCAATATGGGGATGATTTTAAATGATTGATTTTATTGACCTAAAATTCATTGAAATGAATAATAGACTCCTTGTATGTTTGATTTACATGAAGAATATTGTATCCAGTTTACTTAGGTGGGAAGAGAATGCAATAGAAATACACTAATTCTACATAGAAATAGTTTGAAAATGATAAATCTATCTAATCTATGATGTAATAAGATAATTTGTTATATGTGGTCTTCTCCTATTCCGCCATGTCCTATGATCTTGGGATGTGTGCACACTTGGAGCTAAATTTCACTAAGATCAGTGGGAATCATTGTCTTAACATAACCTTTGGACTCATAACCATGGTTTTATGATTGAATATGATTTACACATTATGGTTTGAATGAAATTTCTTACTCATGCCTATTTTGACAGAAATTGTTATTCATACCCATTTTATGGAAATGTTATTTTATTCTTGTTCTACACTTGATATTGTAGTTATTTGAAAATAATGTCATGTTATGGATTTTAAAAATATCAATATTCCATGATTGAGTAATAATTTAGAATATTTCAGTTTTTTTATATGGATTTCTTATGGAATGATTTGTGATATCTTATTAGGAAAGTGTTAATCACACTATACTTTTTCCCTTGGGTGTTTATCGACTTTATGATGCCAGTTCCAGAAATAGTAAAGGAACTAATTGGATGTGGTGGGTGTTCTAGATAGTGGGGCATTAGGAGATGGTGGTAACTAGAAAATTTTATGATTTACTAATTATAATGAGATTTTATGATGATTTATATGAACAATTTGGTTGATATACTATTTTTGGACTTTTAATTGTATACTTGTCGTGCATTTATCTTTATGAGTGTTTATTCATAGTGAATATTTACTGATTCTTATCCACTAATTTTATTCTATCAAGTTATTCATGTGAAAAAACATTCCCTCTTATTTATTTTTAAGCTTAGGTGCTATTCTCCAACTCCTGTGGATCAATAATTCCCTTTGGGCCATGTTCGGGTTGATTTGTGTATTGGTTTAACTAGTTATCTAGGTTGTATCATGACCTGATTTATGATTATTCATTGATATTTCATATTTAACATTATTCCTATGATATTCCTATCCAAAAGATCACTAGTTACCATAAGTTACAAGATGGAATAATATTGGCCATACAATTGGTCAACCTACCATAACACTCCCATGTGACAATGTGGAAAACCATGTAGTTTGGTCAATATTTTATAGACCCCTTATCCCACCAAAAAGAAAATCATACAGTTAGTCATGTCTTCATGTCATTCTGTACAGATATATATACACATACTTTGTTACAATTGTCTCCATTATTTATTTAATTATCATTAATGCTAAGAGACTATTGGTTTTTTATGTTGTCGAGCCTCTTCCTTTTGAAAACAATTAATGGACATGCTCTAGTATTCCTATTGAGTAGGGTAACTAACATCTGTAAAATCCTTTGGTGATACACTAAAAACACGTAAATGTTGAGTGGTTGAAATGTAGTAAGTATTTAGCTTTGAAATATAATCAATAATAGTTATGGATGGATTCATTTGGAAATAAAGTAAGTACATTCTACAAAAGGTTTGTATAAGAGTTAAATCTGGATGTTGGGATTAGGTTATTTAGAAAATGACCATATATGAAAACTAGTGCATATAGAATAGTGTTTTCTTTCAGCAAATTTGTTGAGAAAGTGTATAAAGGTAACAATGGAGGTGATCTTGAATATTATTGATGTTACTATACTATTTTTTGAGAGTTTGATATGGAGAATGATCTAGAAGAGATTACATGAAATAATTATCAGTGGAATATGATTTCAATGGAGTTGTATAGGTAATGACATATTTTTATGATGTTTAAACTACACATAATATGTACCAAAAAACAGAATTTAGTTTCTTAAGCTATTAGGATTTGTTTTTCTTATATCTAATGATGAATAGAATGAATTTCATATTTCATATTTTCAAAAACAAGAATAATATATCAATCACTTGGATGCCCAAAATAGGAAATGATATACCTGAGGGTAATTCTTGATCACCATGAGTAAATGAAAATTTCCATGGCATCCTAAATAACCAATCAGAATGATTTCTCCCTTGAATCAGAGTAAATTCCAAATGGATTTTCTTTTAAAATTATGGAATGAACCGTCCATAATTAAGATATGCCTTCTAAAATAATATATATATAAATATATAAATATAAATATATTAAGAATTTTTTTAAAACATATATAAAAAAGAAGCACATGTAATATATATAAAATAATCGATTCTCTTAGCCTCAAAAATACATCCTAAATAGTAGTACCTTATCCCAACCCCTAACTCCCTATATAAAAATCCTCACTACTAAATCACCCAGTCTCTATTTAAATTATAAATTCCATATAAAACCATTACTAAAAGTTGTAAAGAATAAATTTAAAGGGAATGCCTAGATGATCATTTTATGAAAATAAAAGAGAAAGTGATTAACGAATAGATATTTCAAATATTAAATTTTTATATTTTAATTTTCATGTTCTCAATTGTTCACAAACACTAGTATTAGTTCATTTTTCAATTTTAACTTTATTCATCATCATGCATTCAATTCATGGTAAAAAGACATTAATAATCAATATATTTTTCATAATAATTTTATAAAAACTATGATTATAATTTGAATTTTAGGTTTTTGGATCAAGTTACCTATTTTATGGAAAAGATATAATATTTTTGGTGTATTGTGAGATTCACATTATAGGAAACTAATTTTTGTCCTTGAACCTTGAAAATCCTGGACAGAGTGAACTGGAAAACAAACCATTAAATTTTTTTTAGTGTCTATGATGAAGAATTAATGAAGCTAAAATTGTAAATTGAGATTGTTGAAATCATTAATTACATATATTTCAACAATTTATATAACTAATTCATATTTTTTATATGTCATCGAGACATACCAAGTTGAAGTATAATTGTTTAACCATATTTTGAGTCCTAAAGTCATAGGCCACCAATTTTATCATAACTCTTAAGTGCATTGTACAATTTTCCTAAACAATATACATCTATTAGAGGGATTTTTTACCAATATATATTTATTCTATTATCTTACCAAATTCATTCATCATCATGGTATTTTGGGTATTTTAATGAAGAGAGAGGAAAAGGATTCATGCAACCTTATAGATGATGTAAATTAATTATCCACCCACCTTAAACCACCCATTTTCATACCTTTCCATGTTTGAAAACTTTTGAAACCATTTTTCATGACTTAAGTATTAAAAATCCGTATTTAAGGTAGTGGTGGTGAAGTAATTGTAGGATTCTTTTCTTTTATTTCAAATGTAAAAATACCCTACTATATAGTTGTAGAAAATTCAATTAATCTCATGTATGTTGTTCAGATAAGAATAGTTTCTAAAAAAATTATTCTTTTTCTTAGATTCTATTCTTTTTACTAAAACATTGATAACATTACCTTATGTTGTTAATTTTTCCACACCAACAGTTGTGAAATTCTTCACACAATTATGGAGTGCTAATTATTTTGTTGTTTTTCTTCTTTAACTTGGAAAATTATGATTATACCTCTATCCTTCATTTTATCATCAAATCAATGGAAGGAAAATCTTATAATGGGTTTATCTAAGGGAGTATAAAGGGGATGATTTGAATGTTATATATTGTTCTATCAATGTGTAATCATTTATTTTAATGGAATTTTTTTTAAAATATTAATCCTTATTACTCCTTATTTAATTCTAATCTCATAAACTTCAAATTATAATACAATCCTTTACCTTGGAGTTCTTCAAAAATGATCGTTCAATTTTATAGGTTATTATCATTACGTTTTTTTGGGTATTAAACCAATAATTGACTAAGTTGATTTGATCGAATAGAATAAATTACTCTTAATTAAGGAAATTTATATCATTAAAAAATAAATTCATCTAGTTCACCAACTATAGCAAAAATGGGTCTTAATGTTATAATTTTTACATTGGTTCTTCAAGATAAAAATTGAATGAATTATATGGGGAATTTTAACAATGGTTATTCAATAATCAATGTTAAAATACCACTTTTTGACATCAGTTACTGAAAAAATGACTATAAAAGTCATCATGGAAGACTTTTAATGTCAATTAATAAGTAACAGGCAATAAAATCCAACATTAAATTTTATTAAAAAAAATATACATTGAAAGTCCTCATTAAAGATCACTAACATCAGTTGTTTTTCAGGAATAGATGTTAAATGTCAATTTTGATGTATGTATTTTAGAAAAAAAATATTGGAATTTTGGACATGTTGTATTTAATTATATAACTTTTATTTTAATATCTGTGGAGCTAAAATGGAATTTTGAACAAAATTTATAGATATCAGAAGTTGAACTTCTCTTAAATAATTATTAGAGTAGTCCAACATTGGACGACCATTAATTTGGATCATTAACTCAATTTTAGCTCCAAGAATATTAAAATAGAAGCATAGGAAATGATCTAAACCTTGTTAAGCAATTTTACTACCATTTTTTTGAAATATTGACATCAAAATGGACTTTAAATGTCGATTCCTAAATAAATTGAGGTTCAAATTCTAATATATGGAATTTTTAATGTTAATATTTTATGATCTAAAAATGAATGTTGGATTTTAATTTCTATAAATGAAATTTAGGTTATAATACTTTAACATTGGTTTTATAAAAAACCGGCTTTTAAACCCCAATACAAAATGTTTTAATCTTCTATTTTATATTTTCACAACATTGAAATAATGATTTCAAATACGCTAGATCAGTATTTCATTTTTCTTCAAAATGTGTGTTTCAATTGTTATAATCCTATCAAAATTATGAATAAAATAACACTAAAAATATTTTCATTATATATATATATAAATATTTTATTTCCTTCAAAATTTGATACCACATAGATCCAAGAAAATTTTCAACCCATCCTCAATCAAGTATTTAACATGGTATTTATTCGAATCATGTAATTTATTTATTATTGTTTTCCTTCAATATTAAACATCTAGATAATTACTATTAAAATAATAATGTTTTATAATGATTGAGTTATAATGATGAAAAATTTACATGAAATTTACCAACCAAGGTGAAAAATTCATTATCAATAATTGTTTTAATTTTCGGGTGAGTTCTTCACCAAAAACAAGAGAAATGATGATAAAAACTTATCAATTAAAAGGAAAATATTAAAAGAAGTGAAATAAGTTTCAACATTTAAGTTTATTCTTTTTATTTGGTGTCTGCAATTTTCATTTCATGTTATTCGTATTTCATTTGAAACGAATTCTATGTATCAATATTTATAGAATTTCAACTTCTGATGGACATAACATTTGACTGATTACTTCATTTCAGATCCAAGACTAGTAAAATAAAATATTGGGAAATGACCTAAAACTTGGTAAACATTTTTAACGTTGAATTTTTGATAAACCAACACTAAAATTGTCATTTAAAATCAGTTCCTAAAAAATGATGTTGAATGTACTCTATGATTACTTTTAACTTCAGTTTTTAAGAAGTAATGTTAAAATTTCGATATGTACATAGGTTACTGAATAAAAGATATTACAATCCTTCTATAATGACTTTCAATATCAATTTGTATCAAAATAGATATTAAAAAATCATGGTATCTGACTTTCGATACCATTTTTCCAAAAAAACCAAATTTGATAGGTCAACATTTTACTTCTTGACATTAGTTTATAAAAACATACATTGAATGTCCCATTTTTTACATTGTGGAAAATAGCATCTGTTAAAAAATGATAGGAAAACAAGTATTTATATTAGTGGCCCCTAATATCACCTAAAATGAACCCATTTCCATTAATAAATTTCACATAATTATTTTATTTTCTTAATAATCACTCAAATCAAACATAATTTGGCCAATTTAAAGCAAAAAATAATTCCATAGAATGTACATGTCCATAGATTTCTTATTATGTCCCAGAGGATTGAACAAACCAAGAAAATCTACATGTGATTGCTTGAACACTAAATCTTGGGTGAATTTGGGTGAGAATAAATATTTGTTCCATTTTTAGGGACCCAAGTATGTTATATTTGGTAGTTTAATTTTTTTTGTCTCATTTATTATATTCCCACAATTACTTATCTTATATTAACCTATACGTTTTTCATTTTCTAGTTCATGTTCTCTTACACTCTTGACAACACAAATAAAATTTTTAATGTGGATGTCATGAAGGGTGAGGAGTCTAGTTAATCTTGGTATATAATTAATAAATATCCTAAACTTTTTAGAACTCTAGAATCTATATTTTATTCCATTCCTATGGTGGGTCTTCCATGAAATCTCATTACCAACCCAGGAGGGAAGAAAAATGGAAACCCAAATCACCTTACCCTAAACTTGTCGAATGTTTTCAACTAAACCATAAAGGGATACCAAAATCCATCATATACCAATGAACCCATTATAATTACACCTGATACCAAAGGATATGTACACTATGTGTTCAACCCCCTTGTACTAAACACCCTTCCAAACATTCATGCATAGGATTTCAAAATTTCCTACCTTCATTTTAAGGAATTCACTAACATTATTGAAACCAAGGGACAACCACATCAATATGAGTTAGAAAATATGATTCTCTTTTCCTTTCCCTAAAATATCTATCAATATATTCGGTAAACAATAATCCACCAACATCCAACCTTTCATGGGACCAATTAAAAATATAATTAAATAAAAAATAATTTCATAACAGGAAAACAATTTCACTTTAAAAGTGAAATCAATTTTTTTTTGAAAAAGTAGGGGAAATGATTTTATGAAACATTGAAAAGTTTCAATGACACCCTCAGCATGGAACCACACAAAGAATTTGTAATTCCAGAATAAGTGATAATTTATAATGAATGGTTGTTTCCTAAATAGATAATTAATTGACATTATGTGCATGGTAATTTAAAAAAAAAGTTCCCACATTTTGTTAATGTCTATCTGGAAAATATTTATAAATTAAACCAAAACTGGGAAATATCAAAGTACACCCAACTCATGTAGAGTACCCAATATTATATTAGAATCATTTAATAGGTTAATAATAATTTCACTCTTTAAGAAGATCAAAGAGATAAATATTATGAAATTCCATGAAATCCAATCTATTTAACATATTTTCACCATTTTTGACCAACATGAGCACATGACTAACAACTGGCCAACCATTCCTTCTATAAAGTATTTTCTATTAGTTGGAACACCAGTAGTGTCTAACACTTTGAAATATAAAAAATTTCAGTAATGAAACACATTCAATTCTAGGTATGGCGACTATCGAAGCTTCTGTTGGAAATAAAATTAACAACCAACCAAACAATAATGTCTCAATCCATATCCTCGAAAAAAATCAATGTAATAACTAGTTTCAATCAAAAATAGTATATTAAAAAATATTTAACATCCTAGAAGTGGTTTACTCATATGTAACTAAATCCACTTTGCAACATGGGGTCAAGTGAACCTCCTAGGACACCACAGGATGCCGACTAGCATTGATGGTATATGATGGTACAATGGGTAGACTATAACATCATAATTACAGTTTTCCACAATGTAATAAAAAATGCTAAGAATTAGAAACAATATAATGAAAAAAATAATGAAGCATAAATCACAACATATAATAAACATGTAGAAGAAATAATAACTATCATATACAAAATGATGTCATGAATTTATGATATAAAATAATGGGAATATAAGTAACTAATGTAATAGGTATATAAAACATTATATATAAAAAATAACAAAAGGTTATAATCAATATTCAATAGAATCATGATAATAATATTTGTTCACTACTCTTTCACTTCATCCTTGTGTAGATAATCAATCATCCAAATATGGACCATTCCATTTTTTCCAACCCACATGCACGATGTCTGGTCGGGTACCAATGATAACCTAAAAAGGGTGCGATATAAGATTATTAGGAGACTCACAATAGCCTATAGAATTATCCAGTATGTGAATATACTTTGAATAGTGTGTTGGTAATAATCAAGTAAAGAAAAAAATAAAATCAACACAGTTGGTTTGGGTTCCTTATGGGACACCCAACTGACACTACCTACTTTGACCTAATCTGGAAAGTCTCTGAGCATTTATCATCTGATGATTAAATTTATATACTTGGAAACAAAGGTACAAAACCAAGTAATCCAAGTAATAAAAATATTTATATTATGTTATATATTTCTCATGTAATTTAATCGTAGTTGGGATGTTAAACATGCTCATCTTATATGTGATTCATAGACCTAATCCCAGTGTGTTATTGGACTTCATAACTACTTCATGTTATTTAACTATAATTTAAATCCCACCCATGGAATTATATATATGGATCCCATGTATTATTCCTTGGATAATATAAAATACTTTCATCGTAGGAGTCCATATGAGGAATTCTATATAGGAAACATGGTATCATAATGGGCATGGTATAATGAATTCCTTCGGAACCTATCTAATGTATTTCATTTAATGGAACCGGGTATCTCTCATGGACTGAAAAAATTACATTCTCTATAATCTCATCATTAGAATTATACATAGGGAACACAAGTATCACTCATGGTATAATAAAGGTACATTCACTTGGTGATCCCTTCCAGGGAATCCCATATATGAATCCTGGTATATCCTTAAGTGTGATGTAATTCAGTTTAAATACATTTAATTTGTTATTATCAATGAATCTATCCATGGTGCTCTGAGTTGGAACCCTTTTACTTCTCTCTACATTACATGTAGGATGGTCTTGGTCTAGAATTTAACCCATAACATTAAAAACTTAATGCAAGCTATTTTTTCAAGTTAATATATAAGGATAAGTCAAGCTATAAACAAGAATGGGTATGGGACTATGTATGTTGCCTATCATTGAAACATGGTTTAATTCAAATTAAATTTAATTAACAAGGGTTAACTCAACCCACTATAATCAGTGGTTCTATTTCACTTCAAGTTATGAGTCTCATGGACTATTAAAGGTTACACACCCTAAGGGGTGGATTGTGTCATGTTAGAAACCCTTGAATAATGACCATAGGTTTCTAGGAAATTTTTAAGCCATGTGATATCTATTAATTTGATTTATTAGAAATTTAAGAGGTCTGTTACATAATTACTTCCATGCTTCACGACGATGAAAAATATAAAGATCATTACAATATGGAAAAAAGTACAAGACCCTCTAAATTAGCTTTATAGACGACTCTCCATCTAGTATCAACTTTGGATTCAAGATAGAATGGAATAAATTGACGAAATATACCAATACATAGAAAATAGAAAATAAGAAACTTCATAGACATAGAATTCCAAAGGGTGCGTTTAATGAAAAAAAATTATTAGATTTAATATTTTACAGATATATAGATCTAACATGAAATTTTGATAGTGAATTAGACATCGTGCAAAGGAGATATCCAAAATCATAAAGGGAGAGGAGAGGGAGACCTCACGGTGGGTTGACCCAAGAGAATTTGTGAGGAAAAAAATGAAATTATAATTTAATATGAATAAGGGGAAATGGTAATTTTACGAACATTTTAAGTAGAACCTAATATAGCTTGATGGATGGCCAAACCGTGTGTCAATCATACTCAAGCATTGTCCCATGGCACCCACCCCCTGAATGTTTTGTGCATAGTTAAACAAACCATCAATAAACCACGAAGATACCCTCCAAAACCCATTTATATTGATTTATATGGTCATGTGACATAGGGTTCATATTTTAACATACCGTTAGACACCATTTAGGGTCCTTATACTTGAGGTCAATTATGATAACTAACTATGTGTAAATCAAGCAACTCTCATGTTTCTCTAAAAAACAAACATTCCAGGAATCAAAAAAGCATAAAACACCTATAAAACATTCCTTATCCACTTAGTAAATTTTATAATAAGAAAATAAGAGAATGAAACTAGAACTGAAAGGATTTTTAACTATTAAAAATTATAGTGTGTTATTACCACCCCTTATTAAAACAACTCATCCCCTAGTTTCCATGATGGTGGTTGATCATAATATGAGAATAGTTTCAACCACTGAGCATGTACTATAGTAACCCATACTTAACATACAAGGACAATACATATTTTTAGATGAATATTAAATACATTATATAACCACATGGCTGATGACATTAATAATTTAGTTCCTTTGAAAACATATAACTCGATCTTCTTAATTTGATGAAATATCTTCAATGTCTCCGAAAAAGATCTCACCTTTTAGTAATCTTCAAAAACCTACCAAACTTAAAAATTTATTAATAACCTAGGGGAAAGGTAAGACAATAAAGTGTAATATCATATTCTTAGTAAGGGTAAATAAGGGAGATACTGAAGCATAACACGAACATAAGGGTATAAGAGAACATTATCATAACATATGAAAACCATACCCTATATATCAAAGGTCAAAATCATGATTCATGGAATAAATATAGTAATATAGTAATACCTGCAACATAAATAAATCAAATAAAATGAACCATGAGATTCTAAAATTTTCAGAAGAAATAGATTTGTGGCATACACATTATCTTATAACATTTTGAACATGTTTAAATAGAACCAGGTTCACTCATTATGATATGTACAAGAAATTAGAATCTCTCATAAACTTATGGAATTGTTAACAGGTCCACTCATAAAATTTTGGAAATGAAAGATAGATACATGAATAATATTATGGAAAAACGACTGAACCACGTATAACACTGTGAACATGTAATTAGGGTCATACATAACATTGTGAACATGTAATTGTGTTCACACATCATATATTTAGTCATGAGCTATCCATAATCACACAATTAATTGGGGGGATGATATATGTCCCACCAATATCATAATTAAAACCATATTTATTTGTTCCCCAAGATCATAACAATCATTATATCATAACCCATGAAATTAAATGGTATTCATAAATATTTCATCATATCATAACCTGTAGAAAAGAGATAGGTTTCAAAATAATTTAATCATTTAATCATAGCATAAACTATGAAACTAATATTAAGGTTTCATATAAATATTATCATGGTATAAACCATGGAATATAATGGGATTTCTAAATATCATGTCATCCTAAATCATTCAGGGAAATTATGAGAATGGAATCTTTGGTTTATATAATCAGAAAAGAATAATTTATATCAATGTATTTTATCTTAGATGAAAATTATATTGAAGGGTTACTTAGAGAATTTTTTTTTCGAAAAATATTTTTTAAAACCAATTTTTAAAACAAAAAACCTTTCAAAAACATTTTTAGAAAACATAGTTTTGGAATAAAAAGGGTTTTCAATTGAATTGATGATTTTTCATAAATACATTATTTTTAACCCCTTGGGCACATTAAGATTAGAAAATGAAGGGAAAATTTTATTCTCATGACATAAAAAAGTATAAATAAGTTCATGAGTTTATTTAGAGATGGATCATAATATTTTATAATTAGAAACATTGTCATAAAATATCATAATAAATAATGAGATTGTAGCATAAAATCATTAAAAATATGGTAACTATGAATTGTATGCCCCAAGAAAGAATAAAATTAAATGAAATATAAAATATCATGAGAATAAATAAATTCATGAAATTTCATGTAAAATTACCTATATATACACCTCAAAAATAATATAGGTTTATAACCTGACATATGCCACAAAGAAGGAAAATTGAGACAAAAATACCTTACAACATAAGTAATCTCTTGAATCATAACCCCAACAAATAATAAAATAAAATGAAACATTAAATATAATTAAAATAATTGTATTCAGGATATAACATTTCCATGGATGAGTATATAATCCACACAAAATAAATGAGTTTTGAATTTGCGTATGTCTCCCAGAAATAAAATAGAGACTAGAAATACCTTTCCTTAAGTCTTGACTTCATTCATACACATTCAAAACTACTATTAAATAAATATATGATTATTTTTACATATATTAATGAAAAATATTTATTTATATTACACGATAAATTATTTTCATATGACCTTTTATTTACTATTTCTTAATAATTCCAAGTTAATGTTATATTGCATATAATAACCATTTTTTATTTCATATATGTTTTGATTTTTTATTTTTTGTCTTCATAATTATATCATGATATAATAATATTAATAATTTTATCAATTATATAAAAATCATATATATTAATTGTATGTTTATTTATAGTAATCCATAACATTTTTTAATGGAAAATGAAATGAATTTTTCATGGAGATGGTAGGTCGTACGTACACATGAACGTTATATCCATTTTCCTGTCAGATTTAATTACAAATAATAAATGATATATTAGATTTAAATAATAAATTAAATTTCAAATATATAATATATTTTCATTAAAATATTATATAATACCAACTTTGTAAAAAGATAATGAGTCACATCGCTTCGTGAGGGGTTAGTTTGTCGTACACATGAGCTATGTTATCTTATTCCCAGAAAATGAAAATCATTATGATATCTGTAAAATAATAATTTTAGAAGTATAATAATATCATAAACATCATATATAAATAATAAACTTGTTATTATGTCTACCCATGAGAGTTGGTAATGGAAAAATAGTGGATATCAGTTCACCGGTCGGTAGTCTGCCATACACACATATGATGATTTCATAACCCATTTGATGGAAGTAGGGATGATTTTAGGTCATTATCCTAACAAAAAACAACTCAATAATTTAAAGATAAAATGTTTATTATTTCATAATGGAATAATAATTATTGAATGAGGTAGATGATGAAATAAAAAATATGCTTGTTGATGAATGTTACATCTTCTTAAGGTATCCTCCTTAGGTTTACACGAAAAACCTTCTTAAGATATCTTTATGTAGAACATAAGTCTTCTAGGATGAGATGGGGGTTGTTGAGAAGTTTTTATGGTATGTTTTATTTGATCCATGTTTTTTGGAAAGTGTAAATAATTGAGCGGAGTAAGTAACATTTTAAAATTGGGGAGTGGCCTTTTTGTAAATTCCCCATAATATTCACTATTGGGGGTAACTCATACCTCACATGCCTCAAAAATAGATAAATAATGCAGTGGAGGGATAATTAGGTTGATAAAAACCTTAAATATAAAAAAGAAACGCATTTTTAACATTTTATTCTTTATTATATATGTTTACTAAATTTTACCATTTATGTTTTTACCATGGTAACATGTATATTTTTTATTTACCTTGGTAATTTTTCCTTTAAGTAAAAAATTAAAATTATTTATGTTATAAAAAATATACCTAATTATTATAAATAATAAATTAATTTTATTAAATATAAATCCTATGTGTGTGAAGAAATAATTTTGACACGAACACATGTAAAGCGTAAACCCCATTTAAACCATATTCAAGATAATTAAATTTCAATAATAATTACGGTAAAAAATTATGTTAACCTTGTTAGATAACATAAATTGTTATTATCATAAATATATAATCAATTTTTTCAAATTACATTCACTTAAGTGGTAGAATTTAATTTAAAATTAATCTCACACACATGATCATAAAGCAGGTTTCCAAAGAGAAAATGTGAAAATGTTTACCAAACATTTATATTAAATTTAAATATGAAAATTATTAATGTAACTTAATTAATATTAATATATATATATTTGATCTAGTTTTACTTTAAAATAATTTTAAAATATTATTTTACTATATAAAAAATTTAAACAAAAATGTATTTTTCAATTAAAATTCATTATTTTCACTCTGTCAAAAAAAGAAACTTTTCATAACTTTTTTAAAACTAATAAAACTACTTTAATTATGGCACTATTATTTTTAAAATTATGTGTATTAAATCAAATGTATTTTCTAATTGTTTAAAAATTTAATGTTTATATTGTTGACAAAAAACAATAAAAACATTTTTAAGAAAATATTGATTTTTTAAAACATATAAAGTATTTTAAAATATTATGTACTTTATTATAAATATGTTTATTTTAATAAAAAAATTATAATTAATATTTACAAATTATTTATTACTATTCCTATCACAAATTTCAATTTCTCTATTATAATGGTCTCATTTAAATTTCTTTCCTAATAATATTTCATTGTTTTGTTAATATTGAGGGTTGTATACAAGATAACATAGTATAGAATTTAGATAAAGATTCTGTTGGTGTTTCATGGGTTAAAAAATATTATAAATTTTATATTTATTTAAAAAAAATACACAATATTAAGGTGTAACATTCTACCACCTTAAAATGAATTTATCCCTCAAAATTTATCTCAGTCTAAAAATGTTTTACATTTGAAAATTCCTTCAGAGAAATACACTTTTTAAAAATGAATAATAAAACTTCCTTTAAGAAAGGAATAGTTTGAAATATATTGATTACCTAAATTAACTCTTAACTAGGTTTAAAAATAGGAGAACATAGGTAGGAAGTGAATATTAGGACAGAGAAGAAATCCATAAATAATTATAGATTGATAGCGAAAATTGATCACTAGAATGTGTGTGACCCAAAAAAGGTTAAAAAACACAAAACTATAGACTAAAGAATCATGAAAAAGGACATTGATACCATAAAAAATGATGATAATATGTCAATATATTATTTTAATATCAATTTATTAATATTGAATAATTTTCAAGATAAGATATACTAACTTGTTTTTCTTCCATTTAATAATTATAATCTCACCCTTTAGTCGTGCCTTGATCAATTTACACTTCCTCTCTTACTCCATGAAATTAATTTTTCTTTTCTAAAGCACTAAATAAGATCCATAAAATATTTTTAAGTCATTAATTCTATCTTTTGTATAAAAAGTTTAACACTGGTTATCCTATATGGATAAATATACATATGGGGAAGTAATATGTTAATTTCTAAAACATCATACAATGTTAAATATGAAAAATTACATAAATTGTTAAACTTAAAACCATTTCATAATATTAAAATACAAAACATTAGAAATAAGGTCACAAAATTTCTCAAAATCAGCAAAACACTGATCTCCCATATTTCATAATGTATCTCTTGATTTTCACATACCAGAAATGTGAGTACATTCATCATATATTATCTTGAAACATGGTAATAACATTAATTACCATAAAACCTTAATAAAAACATAAATTTTTATTCATTAATTAAATAGGTTCCTAGAAATATTCCATAATTTCAAAAATATTATAAACTCCATTAATGATTTCATAAACCACATATTCAAAAAATCCTTGATCAGTTCCAAGGTAATCAGTACTATCCAATTTATATTTGTCCATATCAATCATCTCTTTATCCCAGCATCATTATCTCATCCTTAAGAACATATTCAGGTTTATATTCCCGTAATCATGTGTTTTTCATACAATATCACCTTTCAATTAAATCACTTTTCTGGGTCATCATAACTCTTCACCATATTTTTGTAAATATCATAAAAAATGTACTGAATAATCCTTATCTGTTTCATGATTAATTCCAATACATAAACACTTCAATAATCCCACTTCATTCTCAACCCATTAACTAGTTTTCATCATATTATTCCTTCATACCTATTCTCTCTTATATATCATTCATAGTCTCTTCATCAAAAACAATATAACCATTATTCATACAACCTTGTTTATTTACAACATGAAATTTCCCACAAGAACAATGATGTTCATAATTCCCATACATTTAACTTTTGAAACATTCATCAATTTATAATACTATAGGGAGAAAAATATTCATATCCATCACATTAACTAAACATTTACTTTTCCTTGAAAATAACATTCATTATTTCCATATTTATTCCAATTTAAAAATGTTCATGTTCCTATAGGTTATTCCCTCGAGTGGTTATTCCAATATTCCTAACATATAAGAATCTGAATATTCTTTCCTCCAGGATATCAACTACCTGAACTCTCATCAAACACTATCCTTATCTCCATTGGTGGGTATAGGAGTTTGTTTTGGTTCACATTGTCAATTATGGTCCCTGATAACTAGTTTGGAATAATTATAATATCCTTCACTGCATTAGTCCTCACATTTGGTGGATCATCAAAAAATTTATCATCATATTCATTGTTAACAGAGTTAATTCATGTTCCTCTGAATGAAAAAAACAAAAATTATATTGTGAGAAACAAAAATCATAATGGGAAATCAAATAATAAAAAAAATAATTTCTACGATGTGTAATTATTGATACCTTATTTTTAATCAATGACACCTTAGGTTTATACCAGTGCATTCATATTTACCATATATTTAAATCCAACGATATGGTTTGTAAATAGTTCATTGATTTTCATAGAATATCCCCTGAGTGTGTCAAAAAAATGTTTATAGCAAGACCAATTGTCATAAACCATGTGATGGCTGAGTCTAACTAAATATACCATTTTCATAGTTAATACCCCTGGGTATCTCTATGCTAGAGACACATTCACTTGTTATATCTAGATAGGGATGCAATTTCTTAGAAACCACTTTATCTATACTTTACCAAATTTTAGGGGTATTTTCCTATGATTTAACTCATCCTTATACTTATCCTTAGAGATATCTGTAGAAATCTCCTTAGAAATACCCCTAGTTATATCACTAAATTTTTATCATCCTAGTTTATGATGGTTAGGTAAACCATTCCTATGATACCAACTACAGAGACCCCAGATTATAATACATGGATATTTCATATTTTTAGATTAATATTCATTATATTATAAAATCACATGCCTGAGGACCATAATAGTTTAGTGCAATTATAAACATGGAATACAATATTCTTATTTCGTTCAAATATCTTCAATGTACTCTATAATGATATTCCCATTGAGTAATCTTCACAATGATACATTAATTAAACCATTCTTCATAACCCTGTGAAGTGAAAAATAATAAAGGGTGTGCTTAGATTCACATTATGGGAAATAAGGGAGATAAGTATTAATAACATGAACATAAGGTTATAAAATCATGAGATTAACATTTTAAAACCACAAATTTCATATCAAATGTCCTAATATTGAGTCAGGAAATAAATATTGGAAGTCTATAAGACATGAAACATAATGAAATCAACGAAAATGAACCATAAGGGGATAAAATTACCATAATAAATTGAGTTGTGGAATACAAATCATATTATAACATTATGAACATGTGTAAATAGAAATATGTTTAGTCATTAAGTTAACAACATGAAATATTGTGTCCCCAGGAGATGATGTTCCTATCTATGTACACCCAAAATGATGTTTATGTTCTAAATCACTCATTGGATTCAGAAACACCCTCGATTATAGATTACAACCTTCCCCTATCATTCCTGATGTTGATATAACAATCCAAGTTATATTACCCTGAAAATGGAAAATTATTTACCCCTTGGTCAAAGGAAAATATCCTTAAATCATAATTCCAAAATTTCCTGGTTTTAATAAGTCAAACTACACCATCCATGTCCTTGTTGCATTATTTCAGAGTAAACCATTATTTAAGTCTTTATTACACAATAATTTTTTTGGGGAAATAGTTTTTCATTTATGAGTAAATTTTATACAATTTCCCTCATCGTTTTCAAAAATCATACCTTTGAAAATGCACCCATTGTGGTCTTGAAAAATCCAAATTTTCATAAAATTACATGGAAATTATAAATAGAAGTCTTGATTTTTTAGGAAACCATTTTTTGAATAGGCATAATATTATCTAGTTGGCTCCACATAAGTCTCCTAAAAAAGAGGGGTCTGTCAACCAAAGAAAAATTCATCCCCATAAGAGGGTTTTCCAACTTCCATACACCCAAAGAAAACATGTTGGAAACCATTTTCATGTTTAATCCTTACATACATTCTCTATATAATGTATTTGATACAGAAATCATAAAATCGGGGCCATAAAAAATCCTTCCTTCATTACAGAAATATATTATGGCATTCTCTACTAGTAAACCCTATTGGGTCCCTCGCCCTTTAATTTTTGGTCAATTCTATTAAACCGAAAAAATCAATGACATTAGTCTGGTTTTAAAAACTATAAACAACCAATTATGGGATACAGAAAACATTCCAGGGTGAAAACCCACAAAGTTCACCCTGGGTAAAAGTCGAGTACCAACTTTATAGCCTTATACTTCACATCGATTATAGAAAAACAATGAAATTAAAAAAAATATACATAAATATTTATGTCAAAAATCCAAAAAATAAAGCCTAAGAAAAAGTCTTGTTATACCCATTGATACATCAAACTAGTATAATTTGGAAAAATTAGGGTTATAATAGAAAGGGTACAAAGTGTAATGAATTTTTTATGTAACACTAGAAACAGTCCAAACTAGACTCCCTGAGTCCCTTGTCTCAGTCAAAAATTTGGGCATTACATGATCACATAAATTTAGTTAACCAATATGGTGATTGAAAGTGAAAATAAGTGACTAAAATATTCATGCCATCTATGTGATTAACCTTCAAAACACATTGAAATTTTTGATTGATGAACATTGTATAAAAATAAAAAAGACATACATTCTATAGAAAATAAGTTCTCATTTTATTAAATGAGAACAAATTAGCTTCAACAACCTATAGTCTCTCTTTGATACTACTAAAGAGGATATCATAGAACAATATAAATGGTTTTAATGAAACATTCCTTGCATTATTAATCGAATTGACAAGTGTCCGATGTAGGCCTTCAAGGGTCTATTCCAAAGTGTTCCATTTATTTTATTCAGCTTCAGATGTTGGATACACTTCTCTAACAAATTACCTAAAGTCTTGAACATTCAACTTTATGTCATCAAAATTTTTACTTTTTTATAAAAATTAATCCTTTAGCCTAGCTACATGATC
Organism: Viscum album; assembly: GCA_963277665.1. NCBI lineage: Eukaryota > Viridiplantae > Streptophyta > Magnoliopsida > Santalales > Viscaceae > Viscum > Viscum album. Next base: position 863,898,980 of record OY728134.1, on the reverse strand, counting down.
CTCACATTCTCGTATCTCTTCATTATATGCAAAAATTAGTTCATAAGATCTTCCTTATTCAGTGACCAAGTGTTGTATCTCAATAGTAATATACCTTAATTCTTCAATTTTATGGTGGGAGGATTTAAACTCATTAATTTCTCCTTCATAACCATCTAGGTCTACTAAAGCAATAAAAATTTGGTGGATAAGGATGTTCAGTTGCAAATAGTTAAAGTCTCATAAGCATAAACCAATAATGAGTAGGTGAAGTGTGTCTACTGTCTCGGAAAACTGTACTATGGGGTCTTTATGTTGATGGGAAAGATTTGATTCTAATCTTGTCTCCATAAAAAATTATATTTTATAGCAGCATCCTAACGAAGGTCTTTTTCTTCAACTTACACCGATATATAATATGGGTTTGTGGTTACCGTAGATAGTGTCACCCTAATTTGTGACACCTATGCGGGGTAATCATTCATATTTGTTTGGGTTTCAATCACAGAGGCTAACCATATGGGTTTGGATTCATTTTTAAGAATGCTCTGTGTTGTTCTACTTAGGTCGGCCTCAGTAGGATTCTCGATAGTTGTAGTCAATGAATATAGAGTCTGAGTCATTCCTCACAGTAATAGGACTTGCAGATGAATCTCCCTCTGAATTCCTAGGATGAAAAAAATCATGTATTCTTCCGAAAGGAGTGGAGATATATAGTGAAATAGGTGAAGTACTATAAGAAAAACAGTTTGTACACCAGTCAGATTAATCTCACCAGTATTTCATCAGGGTATCAAGCCCCCAACAGTTGATCATACTCATCATTATTTTAGTTGAAGCTCCTAGAGGGGAAAGTATTTTCATTCTAGAATCCTCATTCATCATCATTGACCACAATTAGTGAATAATTAATGGGTGAGATTCCATCATGACCTCAATAAGGGGTAAAAATGTAACATACTATAGGAATCCAAATTTCCTCACAAACATATATGGAGTGTAAGGTTCACAAATAGTTACCCTATCTACCCAAACAATTAAGACTCTATCTCATTGCACAATAATGGTGGAACACTCTTCTGAGGAACCCATTCCATCATTCACCATTACTCCATGTGGTGTTGGGAATGGCGCAAAATAAAATCGAGAACAATCACTCAAGAGCTTGACCATGCCATTGATACCCAAGGATATGATTTGAATGGAGGTAATGTTGTGAAGGGAAAGATAGAAGTCAGAATGAGAAATTTCTATGGTATGTCAATAGAGGAGGTAGTAATAATTCTACTACATCTATCTATACATTAATTGAAATGGGATGTTGAGGTGATGAGAGGATATTTCCTCCTCTATTTGATTGAGCATGTCATAAATGCGAGCAAAGGTGGGGATGACTTGGTTAATGGGATGTGCCAATACCAATGTGACTTCCATAATCATGGTGAAAATTTGGACAACATTATAGGTTTCATGGGATAGGATAAGGCAAATTATTTACAACATAGCTAGAAAACCCAATGGCCTGAGTTCAGATGATATGTTGGATAGATCCTGTAACCCCGCATGGTGTATTAACCAACCTCAAGGGTAGAACAGTATGAAACTGAGATGCATCATGACTGTTTAGTTTGATGAGTCATGCTATGGTGTAATTTAGGCCATGGACCATTAACATATAAGAATAAGTTTATCGAAACATTGAAAATATTGAGTGAGAGAGTATGCATGGTTTGTCCAAGAAATTTCTCTACTACGACCAGTAGATATCTCTAATGGAAATACTTTCATGGTATTATCCTAGGTATTGTATGTAGATAGGAATTCATCATACATATTACCAAGGATGGGGATTCCCCATACCTATTTGATATCCCATAAAGTAATCCCTACTCCATGATGTGGTATGTGGAAGGTATTCGTGCTCAAACACTGATGATAGAATAGTTCGGGCAATATCTTAGTCATTGAATAAATCAAAATTTGAGAAACACACAATATCTGGTATAAATTTCAATCCTCTAAATATTTGGGAAATTTCATGTAATTCTAGTTCACCCAGAATGCCCATGCCCTTTTATTTGAGATTCTCCCTCCGGACCAGTAGATACCATTTGGAGCTCCACCCCCATTTAAATTTCCTCACGAGAGTTTGAAAATAGATAAATAATCATGAATGGATAACTATAAATATTTATCATGTTTGTGTCAGTTTCATTATGTTGATATTGGTCCATTCAGGACAAAAACTTCCTCTCAACCTAAACCAGAATTTATTTTCAACGTAGCAGAAATGTTCACATGAGAAAACTCTGGAGACATCTCAGATCAGAAAGAGGGAAGATTTTGGTTAACTGATAGAAGGGGGCCATATATTTGGAGTCTATAGTTATAAACTGGTAATTGATTATATAGAAAACAAAACAAAAGTACTAGTGGGGGATGTTTTTTTAGAATACCCTCTTGCAGGGTGATGCAAAATCGATGATCATCTTATATATTGTCGTCTATGGTTGTTCTTCGCCTAGTCACATTCATAGAGGAAAAATTCATATCCCTATTTATACGAACAAATAGATCATACAGAGTATGATAAATTCATATTAGGGGTTGAAAATAATGCATAGAAAAAAAAATATACTATGCAACATGAATAATTAATTTGAATGAGAACCATTCACTCATAAAGGCACTCACCCGCAAGCCTTCAGTTTAAGAAGCTAGCGATGGTATTGGCCTGTGATGTTTTGTAAAAAAAGTGATGATATGTTAAATAATAAAAATCCACAATATAACTACCCTCTATGAGGAAGATTTAACATTATAGTTTTTAATTCACAACTATGGTTCTCTGTTTGTTGGTGAAGGAACTCAATTCTCAAAAAGCGTCATCTAAAAAGGATATAGTTCATAGAATTTATGGTGGTGGAGATAATTTATGATGCGTACTATTCTCTAAGAAATACTGTAAATGAAAAATGAGTTGGGCCCTAACATAAAGGTATGGTCCTCTCTTCTGGGTACATTTGCATAGCAAAAATCAATTCAAAATAGGATCGATTTCCACATTAGAATAGCCTCTTCTTCATCTCGATCGGAACCCATCATGATGGGGGGGTATTTGTTTGGTCCTAAAAATTACACATTTAAGAAGTCAATTATACCAAGATCATAAAATTGTAGAAAGGAAAACCAAAAGATAATTGAAGGCACTATTCAAAGGTAAAAGATCATGAATCAAAAATCCCTTCACAGACTATAGATCGACATGGCGTTCTTCCATTTATCAATGTTTCTACGAACGAAATAGTTAATAGACCATGGAAGGTTCCAAAGGACCCCATAATAAAAATTAAAAGTTGTTTCCCTGCGAGAGGTAGTGATTTTCACTCTCATGAATGAACATCCCACACTAAAGAAATAGTTCATGAGACGAGGTGGTCTAGTCGGCTCCCACAAATGAAACAAAGAAATTTTTGGGATTGAGGTGGTGATTTCTCTCACTATAAATGATGGCTCATTTTTTTAATGAGTTATATGTTGTCTAAGTCATTTGTGGGCCGGGGAATCCTCTTTGTTCTCCAATAAAAGAAATATCATGTTCCACTATGGACGACCAACCCAGATGGTACCTGATCCCTCTGTTATTCTATAAATAAACCCCTAGGTGGATCGGAAAGAGGAGAATCCACACATGGATGCTTGAGATGTAGAGAGACGAAGTAGAAGAATGTTGAAGAACATAAAAAATAAATGCTTGTTTGATGATTTCTAGTAGGTAAAACTCACCTCATAGAGTAATGTGGGGAATTATAAATCAATCAGCCCTTAGAAAACTCAAAAAAAACCCTTTTAAGGACCATTCCATTGGGAACAAAGGATGGAGCCATTGTGGAAGAACATCTGACATAGAAGAACACTATGTGGGTGGAACTCAACCTATATTGAAAACTTCTTTATAGGAGGAACTCGACCCAAAAGAGTAGGTCTCTATGCAAGTAGAACCTAGGTTCACGTAGCACATTGCTACACAAACAATTCCCTCACCTGCATAGAAACATGCTACGTGGAGGGAACCACATCCCGCCTAAGAACATTCAACAATGAATTAGGCATCCTATGGTGGTCTACTCTCCAGCTCCCACCATTCTCTTCTGTTATGTCATCGGTCCCCATATTGGCCCATCTGTGAACCAGTCTAACATCATCAGGCTAAGTCCCCTTCCAAAGATGCCTAACATGTATGATAAGATCATCTGGCACATCAGTAACTCCTTTTTAGTATACATACCCATGGTTCGAAGATTCTTGTGGGGAACCTCAACAATATTTCAGACCCTTGGAATGTTCTCAAGTTTACATTCCCATGGTAAATAGGGATTAGACCTTGATATGCTCATGTGAACCTCCCCATTTTTTGTGGGATGGGTAAGGATCACGTTGGCCATTCCCTATAAAAGGAAATGAGATCATCCACACAAAAACAATTTCAAAGAACACCTATTAAGGTAACCCCTAGCCTATCTTATCAGAGGTGTCACTTTTTCTCCTCCTCACCTTCACCAAGGCCATAGTTATAGATCACAAAATGTCACTATCCTGGACATAAAAATATATTAGGATACCGAAACATTCAAAATCCCTCTCCCTCTCCCTCTCCCTTTGGGCTTAAACTTCTCATCCATTAACAGACCAAGTGGATTTGTGATCATAATATTACTAATTCTGGTTATTTATCACACCAAGCATGACTAACATTGAGTTAGGGGTTAGTGGAAATCATGAAATGAACAAGATCCCAAACCATATGGGTCTCCTATAAGGTGTAATACACAACCCATTACATTTTACACGAGTATTGATTCCCATCTAACTATGACACATAGGAAGCCTCACTGAGGTTCAAACCCAACACCAAAATTCACCCTAATGTTATCCTACCCATATTCCAAGTTGGGTCATATCCACATAGGAGACCACATCTCCGCTGGGCCCCTAAGACACCTCAGAATAAGTCACCCACTGACAATGACTAGGCACCTTCCACCTGGAATTCCTTGACACATGATGTTAAACTGCATGGTTAGGTCCTTTTAACATGAAAATTAAAGGTGGTGTTCCCTGTTAAGTGGTAGTGAACAACACGGGTTCTCATTCATCTTATGATGATAAATTGAAAGATCATTCTTTGGTTTCAATCCAAACATAAAAACAACTATCACCCCCCATGGATGACGGTAAGATTCAGAGCACTACGCCATGTGGCATAAATCTTTCATAGTCCTAATAAATTAATAAATAATCATAAATATATAAATAAAAGGGTACCATTGGTAACGATCCCCACATAAATATTGATCCAACCATTGATGGGGAACACCAGATACATACAGATGATTATGAATCTATGCCTAATAATAATTGATCATTGCCTAGGGTATACACATATGCATAATTGTAAATGAACAAAGGATTCATGAACATGTCTTAAATCTTTAAACAAGTATCTGAAAAGGATATAGTTCCCCCTATAAGGGTGTGATGATCCAACATCCCATCCTATTGGCAAATGTGAGTTCTTAAGTGACATTGGTCATGTTACCCAATGAATACCTACCTTTGTAATGTAGGTCCATCAATCATGGATGTGAGACGTTTTGGGATTTTTTGGCACCATGAACAAACCTGTTGGTGATAATATAATGATTTTATAAATGATGTCACTAATTAGACACCATTTAACCCCCAAAATCAATTCACTTAGGCAGAAGTAGTTCATTGAGGGAATCAAAATGGAATATCTGACAAGAAATAATTTAATAATGGAATCACCATTATAAGCTATAAAATTATAGACTATCTGAGTTCTCATTAGGCCATTTCATTTATGTCATTTGAATGAAACCCACATGTTCATATGAAACAAAATCGCAAAACCAAAGTGAATCCTTAACCATGGTGGCGTTGTTACCCCACTTCAGGACCCTTTAATATCCAATATATATGGGGGGGAAATCAAGGTCATCAATTAAAAATATTTTCATTAGATGATACTTCGATGACATTTTGTTGTTTGAACATATCACACATATTACAGGAACTCTTTATAGCTCTCTTCAATCCAATATAATCTCACATACTATCATAGAGACTCTCATCAGCCACTACCATAGTTGGGTCCTCAATCAAGTATAGGAAACCACCTCCCACACATCATCTTCATTGTTTGGTTTGTAATACACTGGTTAGATAGTACCATCATATGGGTACTCTCCCCACCATAGAGGTAGCTTGACAAGCCCTCTAGTCTATGATGCCCTGCCAGCCATTCCCTCAATGATGGTTGGTTGTCCGGAACTATATGACTCCAATTATTGTATTCAACTATTTCAGGGGAATGTCCCTGAAATGTGATAATGAGATCCTCCCATAACATAAGGTGTCTAGTTATATCATCATCACTATCTTTATACTCACAGTATAGAAATATCACCCAAGAGACCCTTTAAAAAATCAGTTCCACCAACATCGTGTGGCCCAGCGTCTTCCTCGTGAAGAGGATACTAACATGTGGGCTCCAATTAATGTCAAATATACCAAGGTCCCTAGGGCGACCCACAAAGTGTGATGATCGTATAATCCAGAATATACTATTTTCCTAATTCACATTGATGAAGATAGCCACTATAATACAGAGACAACCCATAATAATATGCATAATCTTTCTCACCCTCATGAAGACCGTCAAAAAAATGTGATGGAATATTATGGGCAGACGTATATCCCATTGAGGGCGCCTAAAACACTCTATGAAATTATAGTAACACACGAGCTGACAAAAATTCCTAGTACTATTCACTAAAACTATTGTTCAAATAGGGGGAAATTATTGGAAGAAACATATTACATCAAATAAAAATGAATCCAATCACTCAAATATGAAAAACAATAATGTGATACATATTCCTTCTCACTCACATCAGTCCCATCATCCCAATATGATGGAAACCAAATACAAGAAGATACAAATTCCTACTAATTCATATCAATTCCCTCGAAAAAATAAAATTGATTCTAACGAGAAAATACAAATTCATGCTCGTTCATGTAAATCTTCCTTGTCAAATATAAAAATAATCTGAAAAATTAGTTGGGGTATCCTGATTATAAATCAGGTGAAAATCCATACCTCTTCCCCCTCACAGAACTATCGGTACCCACTGGTAGGAAATAGAGGACTGGAGAAGGAAACAATTCCAACTCCGACATCAAAATGGACATATATTATTGTTCCCAAAAATATTGTCTCTCAAAACATCCTAGAAAATACATAAGATTAGGTATCAATTCATGAACATATCTTATAAACATTCAAGATATATTCATGACCATAGAAATACCATGGAGTATGGCCCACAACCACATCTCATCAAGTGGGTTAGATCATCCACATAATTAGGTTGTCAGGTTGGATCAATCCTACATCCCTTCTCTAATCTAGGAGGGTATGCAACAATATTCTAGGATAAATGGACAATAGGATCAGACAAAAATACCCTTTCCAACTGGGGGACACTAGTCCACTTCGATGGCTGCTCTAGGGTAGGAATATATCCCAACCAAAAATCATGTATATCATTGATGAATTCCAATAGAGATAGAGGGTCCTATTGAACACAAAATCGTATATGAAGTCCTCCATGTACTAAAACTGTCCCTAGTCTCCTATAACAGATTTCCAAAAAAAGTAATCGTGCCAAAGGCAGCTAAAAAATGAAGAGTAGAATCATTAACTTACTCTACTCAATGATAGAGTTCTTCCATCCATCAAACATATATCAATAATAGCTCAAGATCAGGCTGATCCATTACCAAATCACATAAGTAGAAGTAGAAATTGAAAAGATCATCCCTACAACATTATTTACTGTTCCATTGGAGGACCTCCCTAGAGCGTCAACCATGAAGGCTCCCATGTGCAGATAAATTAGACAATCAAGGGACCTTATCTTCTAATGATCATCATGATATCCACCCTCATGGATATAAGATAAAATAGTAATAATTTCTTACCCTTTCTATCATATGACCCGATAGTCCTCCCCAGTGTATATGCTGTAGATATTCTCCCTATAGTTGGTCATCAAGCAATGATGGTATTCCTATCCTTGATAAAATTCATGGTAAAGTTCATCCCCATGGTGAAACAAATAGTTGGAAGGTCCTCCCCTTACAATCATCCTATCTAATGATCTTCATGAAGGTTTACAACACATATATTATACCTAAAGTAGTGAATCAATCTATGATTATAGTCATTTCCATGATGGAAATGTTTGTAAAGGTCCTCCACCCAATGACCTAAAATATAAAGAAGGTCCTCCCTTTATGGTCATCTACCCTGAAGGTTGTCCCAATAGTATATGCTACATAAATTATGACTAAATCCAAGAATCAAGTTGTGATGGAAGTCCTATCCATGATGGAATACACTATAAAGGTCCTCCCCACAATCAAATTTCATACCGATATAAAGTTCCTCCTCTCGCTGTGTCAAATACGAGGGGGCCATCATATTATGAGGTAGTTGAAGAAAGATTAGAGACAAATTAGATTCCATTTCCATAAAGAGCGGTATCCTTTCTCAACAAAGAGATATCATGGGATATTACTCATTCTCTGATCCACCCCCAGCATGTTCACATTCCAACAAGATCCATACAAGCACCACTACTTGCGACAAAATCATTAAAAAGCATTAAAGTTAGGCATATCTAGTGGAGGATTATTTGGTAGAAGAATAAAATGATATGTTTCTCAGGAGAAGAAAATTTTCTAGAATGACATTCCAGTTCTGTTATGTCCCTCAAACACTTCTCAGTTCAACATATCGTACGATTTGTTGGAAGAATGTATACCTAACATCCGTATCAATCTTGGGAAGACTTTCCACTAGTGGAAGACAAAACTCTTTCCATGTAATGGGTATGAATACCATGTAAAATAGTAAAAGTGATTCATAATCGTATTGACATGAATTCACATACATCTTCATGGTTACCAAAATTAGAGATTTGGTTGAAAGATATCCAATGGACCTATCTCAATGAACTGCATAAGTAACATCATTTAATAGTTGAATCCCCGCCTGACATCCATATCTAGGGATTGGAGGAACATGGAGCTTTTTATTTTACTCGACACCCTATTTTGTAGATCCCATTATAAATGTTACATTGTAATTTCATTTTCCCAAGGAGGAAATTAATTGAAATCACTACATAGGAAAGGAAGAACACCCAATAAGAATTATAACTAATTAAGCCTCAAAATCATTCACCCCAATGATAGAAAATAATTAAAATACCACTAACCTAGGAATCCAATAACATTTAGTAGGATTCTCACTTAAGGGTTGTTAATAATAACAATCTCTTAACATCCTCAAGAAAATAAAAGTTTTCGTGCAGGTCTGGCACTATATCTGGATCATGCCCAAATAAGAATGTGTGAAAAAAACATAGTGGTGAAAGCCGCTGCAACCTACGCAGTACATGATCTACCCAATCCTGTAGGGATGGGATAATTTTTAATGCAAAATTTCAAAATAGGAATAAAAAATTTTGGTCGAGGTGTATTAATAAGGGAACAAGAGAAACCATAGCCTGTAGGGATTGGGAAATTTTTACCTCAACCACCTGCACAGCAAGAAATTAGTCTTTTCCTACTAAAGGAGGAAAAAATAGTACAGAGATCTCTTATTCCACCCCATATTGTGACACATTTCCCTTAGAGGGAATGTGAATGACCAGGATTCATAGAGGGTCCATCTGAGACATCCTTATCAAAGATGCTCGAATGCGATCCTTGAATGGAAGGAAAAAATCCAATAAAAGAATGAAAACTCATATCCTGACATTTGGTAGCTAGTATAGAACACACAATGATATATGCATTGATGAACATAATGGATGTAAATCATTTAGACCTCTTTAAAATTGATGAAAATATAGAAGTGAAAAGGGGGATGTTTCTACCTAGAATCTGATCCACACCAAGAATGAAGGTGTACTTACTTGAAACTAGAGGATCATTATGAATTTAGGTGTTCCCCCAAAAAATCCTCCACCACCACCTCAGTGAATCTCTAAATGGGGGAAAATTAAATGTATGGTCGTGTATGACTCACATCCTCCTCCCAATTTGAATGATCCCCTTAGGCTTGAAGAAATATTTTCTCAGGAGGAAGAAATGAAAGAGTTGAGGTGAATCAATACTGAGCTACTCCGAGGTAGTCATCCAACTAAATATGATCCACAGAAAGATCCTAAATGTACATATTCAATAGGTGTACCTCACCTAAAAGGTTTCATCTTGGTGACTGATGCAAGGTCGGGACGCAAACCCAACTCAGCACCAGAACCATATATTCACCTATACCATGTCTTGGATGAGTGACAATATTTCCCTCCATTAATGAAACAATTAGAATAGGTTCACGAAAATCCTTAAATTTTGACCCTCGATAGATATATACCACAATTAATTATAGATGTGGCTTTTCAAATCCTTCCAATTTCGACACCATTCCAGGAAAAGGTTAAACAAAACACCCATTATGGGATTATTGATACCATCAAGTCATTAACAACTCTATTAGAATCCATAGAGTTGCGGCGTGCACCAATAATGTCAGAATCAACACCTTCCCCCAACTGGGTGATTGATACCCTACCACCACCAAATTGGAAGAGTCATTTGTTCCCAATATTCAATGGATCTGGTGGACCGAAGAAAAATCTAACCCATTATGTATTACACTCTAACCCATGATGGTAAATACAAAACAAAAAGAAGTACTGGAACATAGATTCCTAATGAAAACCTTATAAGGGACATCCATGGTATTGTACACCATCTTTCCAGCTTGTTCAATCCTGAGATGGGAGGATCTTTGTCTGAAGATTATGTTATAGTTTAACTCAACACTATAGAAGAAACCACTCAACGACCTCTTGATCTATAAGTAATGATAGAATAAAAGAGTCACAAATTTCATTTTCAAATAGAAAGGGTTGACCTGTTCCCAAAAACCAGATACTCCCACAGAAGGATATGATTTCTCTATGTATTAATAGCATTCAAAAAGAGCTTTGAACTCCACTTATCTTTGTAAAATATAAAAATAGGCACCAATATTTCATTATTATTTCCCAAATAATGGAATACATTATATAGAAAACTATGTTCAACTCCCTAATATTTCCACCAGTCCCAGGGAATAGGGTAGGAAAGGTGGAGGTTGTGTTTGTCCCGCTTAATCCATCTAACTATCCTACTCCAGCTCTCAATCCTGACCTAAATTGTGATGTACTCTCTTGGGGTCAAAATAAACATTGACATCAACAATATGTGAGGAGGGGGCCTAGGAAAAATTAATTCGAGGAACAAATGAATATATTTTATTCATTCCAAGATGATAAAGTTTGTGGATACTTTATAGCCACAATGGAATATAAATTACACTGTTTACCATAGTTGAATAGGTCTGATGAGGTGGGACTTGATGACCAAATTTATTATTTTCATTTTTAATAGATACTGAGACAACCTCTTCCAGAATGTTTCTTCTCCAAATATCTCCAATATAAAATGAATGATTTTGGGAAGGTATAACAAATAACATCACCAAAAAAGGTGCTTTATGTTTCTACTTCTTCCCCTAATCAAGGAGGAAAGTGTAAAGAAGTTGATAATAGGAGAGAATAAATTTTCAGTAGTAGGATGACCAAAAAGAAAGTCATCAAAATTCAAGGAATTATTCATGAATTGTTGAAACAATTAACTATTCCCCCATATTCTCTTACTGCAACACAACCAATGTACTAGGCCCCATAACACCCCAAAATTCAACCTTCAAAAAAAAGGTTTGACCAGAAAGGAAAGGAGATAGTACAAGAAAAATAACCATCATCAAGTCAAAATTCAGCTTTAACACTCTTATATTCTATACACTATGATCTGAACGCATGGGAACTTACCTATCAAACTACCCCATTAGAAATGTTCATTTGGGAAAATGCATCATTGGATAAGGATTTAATCTCCAGTTCTGTTAATTCCATTCACTTAATAGAACTCTTCTCTGAGGATGTGTATCAAAATGAACCCATATTCCATACACCTGATCAGGGAACTCAGGGAAGAGGCCATAGCAGCCAAGGATACTAGGGATGATTCATCCATGGAAGTAACCATACCTCTGAACACATCCCATCTTAGACTATCAATGTTGTAGAAACTCAAAGAAGAGAAATTCAACAGTTCCAATAGGAATAGAAAATTACCATACACTAGCCAAAAACTACTTTCACCCAATAATTATAGAATATCCATCAAGAGATGAATAAAATTCCAACCACCATCAATATGTAGGATGATTTTACAAGCCCAATACATAATTAATAGGAGTGCCTCACAGTCTGGTCTTAGGGGATGATCCATCTATATCCAATTCTAAAGCCTCTAATGTACATGTAAAAGAGCATCCCCAAGCTATGATGCACTAACCATTAGAAAATAAGTATGGTATCATGAATATGTTATCCTTGGTTCCTGCTATTTAGTTGATATTTTATTCCATGAGATTATCAAAAAACCTTATTGAAGCACTCATAGAGGCCTTGCTGAGCCCCCCAAGAATTTTAAGCTAATGTGGTCACTGCTGACATCTATTGGACAAAGACCAATCCTGAAGAATGAAATGTAGTTATCTCCCACATAGATCAAGATGAATATTTCATTATACATGGACACATCATAACTTTATATGTGTCTGGAATGATAAATAGTGTTGATATCTGAAAAATTTTCATTTCCAATGGATCTGGAGGTAATATCATTCCAGTGTTCGCACTTCAACAGTTGGGTTTCAATGAGGATAACCTATCACCTTCTTCCATAACCTCATAGGGATATAAAAAACGTGATCATATTAAATTTTCCTAAATTAAGATCAATACTGGGTTTGGATACCTCTTGACCAACTCCTAATTTTGAGTCATTTGAAAAAACACATCCTTTAATGACATTCTAGAAAGGACTTGGTTTCCTCAACATTTTGAAACCCCCTTGTCATACCATCAATGAATCAAATATTTGATTAAAGAAAAAATTGGATGTTTTATGCCAATATGGCCCCATTAAAATACAATGAGTTGCATTACATTAATGTTGGATTCTATCAAGGAAAAGGGAAGTGACCCCTGGTCAATTGTGTTTATTGGTTCACCACCCAAAACAGTGTAGAAATGATAGTGGTTGACCCCTTTAAATAGCTGGGTGAAGAATATGTTCTACCAATATACCAAATCAAGAACATGAGACTAAATTTAAACACACCTTCAGTAGTCCTCATGATTTCTATCATAACCACTGAGTCTAATAGTGTTGAAAAATCTTTGACCCCCGATACAGTGGTGAATGATCGGAAGGAAATGGTCCAAATCCATCTTATGGGTTCAATGAATTTATTTCTCCACCCACTGAGGTAGAAGAGAATGTCTCATCATCCAATGATGATGAAAACATCTATCCATACCTCACACCATCCTCCCAATAGTTTCATGGAAACCCCTCATGGTTAGTTGGGTTAGAGAAATTTGTTTCATCTTCTGAATACCATGAAATTGATTACTATCATAAATCTGAAGAACTCGTCTCAATACCTATTTCCCTATAAAAACAAGAAGAAGAAGATGAAGAGGAGGAAGAATAATATGAGGAGGACCTTAGGGATTCCCCTCTAGCATTTGAGGAGTTCATCTCTACCACCATTGATGAACTCAGAAAAATAAATATGGGAACCAAAAAAGTCCTACAAAATACACTGATCATTGCATCTGTGTCTTATAATGAGAAAGTGTTATATACCTATTTCCTAAGGTAGCATCAAGATTTATTTAACTCAAACTATATGAAAATGACTAGCCTCAATCCTGAGGTGGCCAATCACCACTCATTCCTTCTAAAGGATCATCAGGTCTATAATCAAGCAGCCAAACTGATGCACCTAACACATACTACCAAAATAAGGGTAAAATTAGACAATATTATCATAGAAAACATTATTCAGGAGGTCCAATATCCCAAGTTTCTATCTAATATAGTTCCTATAAAATAAGAGAATATAAAAATTTGAGTCTACATTAATTTCAAATATCTTAATCGGCATGACTTGAAGGATGATTTCTTAGTCCTGATCACAGAACTGTTGATCGAAGAAAAATATGAATATTAGGATCTATCCTTAATTAATGGTTATTCATGGTACATCTAAATACAAATGGCCTAAGAAGAAGAAGAAACCACCACATTCAGGAACCCCTAGGGATTTTTTATTTATCAGTAAATTACCTTGTACATAGTGAATGTTGGCACTAAATACCAAAACGCCATGCATAGAATTTTCAAAAACTTTTTGGGAATGTTTTTGGAATGCTATATTGCTGACCTAGTGATCCAATATTGAAAATGATCAGTCCACCTAGAGGACCTTGAAACTGTCTTCAACAAACTTTGACAACAAATCCTGAAAATGAATCACCATAAATGTGATTTCGACATAACCTCAGGAAATTTACTCAGCCTCATCGTATGCCATTTGGGAATCAATGTCAACCCTGATAAGACGAAGTCTATCATTGGAATGACACCACCCCATAACCTCATAGAGTTGAGAGGAATTCCATGATACATATCTTACATTTGGTTCTTTATATCCAATCATTCCAGAAATTTTTTTACCATCACTAGTTTGACAAAAAATGGGTTACATACCAATATATTGATGATTGCCTGGACGTGTTTGATGGTCTCAAGAAAACTTTCTTGAGCCCGCTATTTTTTCTTACACTGATCATGAATCACATAGGATTAGGGGTTAGTGGTAATCATGACATCAACATAATACCAAATCATATGTTCCTCTTCTAATTTGAAATCGCAACCAATTTCAAACTACATGGGATTTGACTTTTAATTAACTGGGGTACATAGGAAGCCTTTATGTGCACCAAACCCAACACCAAAATTCATCCTAATGTTCTCTGAGCCACATTCCCACCAGGGTAATATCCATTCAGGAGAAAAAATATCGTATAGGCCCCTAGGGCTTCCTTAGAATAATTCCCCGACCATCCTTGACTAGGAAAATTTCACTTGGGTGTCCTTTTCACATGATTTTAAACTACCAGGTTGGGTCCTTATCATACATTCATTAAATGTGATGTGCCCTATTAAGTGGGACTGAACTACATGGGGTTCGACTCATATCATAAGGATACGTAATATTCCCTTTTTATGGGTTCAATCCCAACATAAAAAAACTCTAACCCCCATGATAATGTTAAACTCAAGAGCACCACACCATACGGATTAAAACCAGTATTATCCTAAGATAAGACCAAAAATATATGATCTTCCCATAAAAGGGTACCATTGGTGGAGACACATGGATACATAAATATACTTCAATTTATAGAGAACCTTGGATACATCTAAATGATTCTAAATCCTTTCATAATCATAATTGACCTTTTCCTTAGGGTAATCAACATAATCATACATAGGAAAAAACCAAGTATTCATGAAAATGTATTAACTCTATAAGTGAGTCCCACAATAGAAAATAGTTCCCACCCAATTGGTGTGATGTGCCACAATTCACATACTCTTAGAAAATATGAGTTCTTATGTATTTTTTTTCTATGTTACCCAAATGACTTCATTATTTTGGAATGTAGGTCCATGAATTGTGGATGTGAAATCCATTGGGAATTTCTAGCTCCATGAACAAACTCGTTGGAGACCGCCCGAAGATATTACACTAGATGAAATTGATTGCATTCCATTTATCCCTAAAATCAATACAATTAGGCTTAAGAGTTTCATCAAGGGAAACAAAATTGTGAAACCAACATGAAATCATTAATTCTGGAATATTCTTCATAAGACAAAAGGATATATATCGATAGTTCTCATTGGGCCATTTCATTTCTATCATATGAATCCACCACACATCTTCATAAGAAAAATACCTAACAAAGAATAATATAAAATGAAACAATAAATTTCATGAAAAAAATTATATTCAGGATATAAAATATCGAAGGGACATTATATACAACACACATATGAAATTAGAGGTGAATTTTCTTATATCCCCCATAAATAAAAGCGAGTCTAGAAATCCCTTACCTTAAGACATGACTTCGTTCATCATTTTTAAAAAATCATGCATAACAAATACAATTTTATTACACATATATTTCATAATAATATTTATATATATGATACCATATTTTATTTTATTATGACCTTTTATTACCCATTTATTAAAAATTCCATGATGAATTTACATTTTGGGAAATAACTGATTTTTTGTATCTATTTTAATTTGTTATTTTTTGTCCAATTGCATCATGATTTCATCGATATATAGAATTTTATCAATTATATAAATATCAATATATTCATTATATATGTATTTATATTATTTTATAATATTTTGTGAGAGAAAATGAAATCGAAAGTTTATGGAAAATGTAGGTTGTACAAACTCATGAATGTAGTTTACATTTTCTCTTCAGTTAAAAATAATGAAAGGAAAATGACATATTACAATTACAGAATCAATATTATTTCATATATACCATATTTTTTTAATTAAATCCATCTTTATTATCATTAATATAAATCGTGAATTAATCGTATCAATTCACAACATGGTAGTCTATCATGCACACGAGCAACATTACTGTATTCCTACACAATTGAAAGCATAAAGGTATGTGTGATATAAAAATTATCCAACCATTAAAAAATCATAAATATCACATATATATATATATATATCCTTTTTTTCCACAGTTATAGTTTGTAATGGAAATATGAATGACATCTATTCACAAGGTGGTAGTATACCGTTCACATGAACGATGATTTCGTAACCCATTTGATTGATGTGCAGATGACTGATGGTCATGAACATAACATAAAAAACCTATAATTATATGATATATACATAATTTTTTGTATCATTATTTTATAATAATTATTTATGTATGTAAATAAAGAAATAAAAAAAACTCTTATTGTTGAACATCACCTCTTCTTCAGGTATCCTCCTTAGGTTTTTAACAAAATTCTTCATAGGTTGGATTTTTGACCAAAATAATGCTTCTAGGATGAGAGGAGGGATGTTGGGAAAGTGGTTTTTTAGAATATTTTCAATTCAAAGGATTTCGGAGGTGTTATGATGTAAGGGTATTGAGTTCCCATTTATAATCGAGGAGTGGAATCATTGTAAATACCCAAAAGTATTCACTATTGGGGGCCACTCATACCTCATACGCCTTCAAAATAGATCAATAATGTAGTGTATGGATAATTTGGTCATGGAAAACATCAACCACAAAACTGAAACACGTTTTTTATCTTTTAATTCATTACTCTTATTGTTTACTCAATTCTACCCTTTTTTTTACAATAATAACATATATCTTTTTATTTATCTTGGTAATTTATCCATTAAATTTAAAAATAAAATGACATAAATTATAAAATTTATACAGAATAGTTAGAAATATGATATCTAATTTATTAAATAAAAATCCAATTCATTCAAATAATTAATTTTTAAATAAATGCATGTAATGTGGAAAACCACGTTTTAACCTTAACTGTGGTAGTTAATGCTTATTGTTTTCATTAATTATTATGGTAACAAATTAATTTTACAAAATAATTTGATATATATTATTATCATTCCAAATATGGAATCCATTTTTCCTAATTTTATTCTGATAATTGGTGGATTTTCATTTAAAATCAATCCTATATATGAGATGAGAAAAGGGTTTTTCAAAGAGAAAATGTTCAAACTTTTAAAAAACATTTATTTCAAAATTAAATATGAAAATGATTCTAATAAACTAAATCAAATAAATATAAAAATGTTAATATAATTTTACTTTTAATAAAATTTAAAATATAATGTAACTTTAAAATAATTTTAATGATAATTGAGTTTTTAATTAAAAATTAGAATTTTCCACTATTTAGCAAAACAGACACTTTTCAAAAAATTCCTAAAAATTCACCCTAATGTTATTTTAAAATTATCATTTAAAAAATGAATATTATTTTATCAAATTATTTTTTAAAACATAATAACATTTATTTTATTATTATTCATAAAAATATATTGATAATTTTTTTTTTGATAAAATAGTATTTTTTTGAAACATATAATGACTTTACTGAAAATTATATACTTTGTTATCCATCTGTTTTCTTTATATAAAAAAATTTATTAAATATTTAAAAACTATTTATTATTATTCATATCACGATGTTGAATGGATATTTTATAATAGTCTGGTTCAAATTACTATGACAATAATATATCGTGGTTTTGTTAAAACTGGGTGTCTTGTGCTAGCTAACCCAGTGTTTCTTGTAGAACAAGCATAACATGGTGTTCTTTGTAATATAAAATATATCAATTATGAAATTATTTTAAAATTTTAATTTCAAAAAAATCTTGGGAGTGTTACATATATGTCGGTCTCCCCTTTATATGTCACATCATGTATGCATTCATGCATCAATATAAGGCTTACTAGAGGAATGGTCCATCCTCGAAGATCCTTCATGTTGTTATTGATGATACGAAAGAGATAATTTTCAAAAGAAGTAGTATCCTCCATCTTAATTTCATCAAGATTAAAATAATGAGGTGAGTCAAAATGATAACAGTGAAGTTTAGATATGAGGAAGATATCATGAATTCCCCCATACCTCTATAGAAGTGTTAAATGATAAACCATTGATCTACCACCTCCAATACCTCAAAAGATCTGATGAATCATGACATGAGCTTACCCTTCTACCTAATCCAACGATTCTCATGCCTAGGTGAAATGTGTAAGAATATTAGATCCTGAAAAATTAACTCTAGAGTTCATCAATGGTTATTAACATAAGATTTCTAACTTTAATGAGCTATATCGATACACATTCTGATTAAAAATACATTCTATGTGGTCTCTTGATTGAGAAGTGGTCCCAATAGAGCTACCTCTCCTACCTCTAAACCGCACAGAGGTAAACAAAATGTACTACCATATAAAGACTCATAAGGATGAAACATTGTTCATAGAGGAACCTATATTCCCATATCCTTTTACAACCCCTTCAAGAACCATACTGTAAAATGAGAATCCCAGTATAAGGAAATGGTACATGAAACTCCATAAAGGATTATTATACCTTTGAAATATATCATCCCTAGTATATCCATTAATAAATTCTCTCTAATATGTAATAATTGGGTGACCCTCATCATCCATTCCATTATAACTCATATAAAGTCTCTTTATTGAGGGGACCTAGGTAAACCCATCTAAAATTCCCAGCTGATGTCATCCCATTTCTACATAGGAATGGGAAATTACTATAAATGACATACTTGATGTTTTGTTCCACCTTTACAAGTTTACAAGTGTAACACTAATTAACAAAACCATTTATCTCTATTTTTATCCTCAATAACCCATAATGGCTATTTAATTAATGATACATATTTATGAGTGTGGTATTTAATATCTAATAAGATATATGAGACTCTTACATCAAATCATCTCATCTGTTTTCAGGTACCAAAATGTGTTTAGAAAAGTGAAAAATCTTATCCCCATCAATAAACCAACTAGGTGGTGGGTCCTCTCATATAACACTTTTTCGTAGGACTAATCCCATAGTATCATAATGTTGTATCATCTTTAATATATTTATAAGTGAAGATTCCACTGATAATGATGTGAGAAATAACTTCCCATGAATGTCTTACACATCCAATTGAATCTATGAAAATAAGGCAATCAACTACCACTTGTTACTGGTCTCCTAAACAGTCAGTGTGTAATACATTCGGCTTAGGTCATCAACAATTCCATTACCCTTCCTGAGCGTATAATAATTATAAATATTTAACGACGTTAGGTAATTAATCCATCAAAACTGAATGAGGTTAAAACCCTATAATGTGGAAATGTATTTGAGGCTTTTGGGGTCCTTATACAGTAACCATCTCTCCCTCAGAGAAGTAATGTATCCAATAAGACAAGTCAAATACCAAGGTTTCTGAATCGAGATCATCCATCTGGTACTCATACTCATGATGCATTAACTAAGAAGAATTGAATTCTATGACTCTATCTACCTATATCAGATTAGATCCCATACTGATGCCTAAAGAATCACTGTAAACCAAATAACATTTATTGGATTATGAATATTCAAAAATGGATCTGAATTCAATCACCCTTTTAACTCATGAAGGGACTTCTCACATGCTTCATACCATATGGAGTCGATTCCCTTCTTATTCTAGCTAGTGATCAGTCTTTCAAGCTGTTATAATTCCTAAATAAAATCATTTTAATAAATAGTTATCTCCATGTATTTACATATATCAAAAAATAATTGGAATCTCACAAGAAACCAGGGCTCTCACCTTGTGTGGGTCAACATTTACTCCAACCTCTAAGATAATGTGACCCATGAAGATGAATTTATTGATCAAGAACTAAAATTTTGAGGGATTGGCATAAAAATAGTGCTATCTTGGAATAACCAAAATGATATTAATGTATTTTTCATGATTGTGCTGAGTATGTAAGTACACCTAGATATCATTAATGAAAATAGTAATATCCCAACCTAGTATCCACTTCACCTTTTCCCCGAGCTAGTGCATCCCATAGCCTCAAGCACGCCTCCTCATATGCCATAGGATTCTAACAAGAAGTGAGGGTGTAAAAGTGGTACTATTGGGAGACTATACCCTTATGTATGAGTTGCATAGTGGATAAAAACATATACAACCAAAAATGGAAGCATAACATAATAGACTGATTCAATGAACAAATATAGAAGCCTCAAGAGAAAAATGAATATGTAAGTATTAAAAGGAATGGATAACTGATCAACTAATAATAATATAAAAAACCAACTAAGGTCGTGTCTGATACATGGATGCATTTAATGAGGTAATAAAAAAGGAATAGGTAGATGCATGCATTCTATACAATGCTACAAAATCAGAAAAATACAAAAACTACTTCATAAGCTTCTCGAGTCAAAGCCTAATCCTATTCTCCTATGATTCAACTGGGTAAGCAAGGTGAAAACCTGTAGAAGGGAATTTTACCATAATAAATCCTAAAAAATAATAGTCTTCTTGGGTACCAACTGTATCCTAAGTAGGATTTCAGACAATGGTTTAAACATGTAATCCAAGCAGTGCTCATATCAAAATAGTGTATAGGTATAAGTAGAACAATAAAAAATGGGGAAATAAATAACCAGATTACTCAGGTTCCTATTTGACACCTGGTGATTCTACCTACTTCACCTCATGGCTGAAATATGTGTCTAATCATCTCACCATATATATATAAATAGTAATAATATATATAAATACAGATTATATCTATATTTGATCCAGTAATATGAACCATGTGTGTGTGGATGCCTAATAGCCATATACCTGGAATAATTGTGATGGATTGGATTAGGGAGTAGCTAAGTCATCAATAACTAGTGTACTGATCCTAAAGGCTCATGAAATAGGTTACATTCCCTACATCACATGAAGATTAGAGAATTCAATCTGTTAAACTCATGATAGAGGGTGAGCCTCCATGTAAACACTCTATCATTGAACGTGGTATGTAAATCTCATCACCCATATATTACCACTAGTGTGATAAGACATGTTCAACACCTGATATATGGAGCATGATAGCACCATTCTCAACGAGTCCATTACAACTTTACATGACCTCTGTAAAGGTGTATTACAATTATAACGGGCATGGGGCATTGACTCTCATCCATTTCTTTTGTCAATCGATATACATAAGCAAGGAACAATCATTTATATCATAATACATATAGAATAACCTATTATTAATTTCAATTAAACATTATAAAATGCATGATCACATATATAATCACTACACGAGTCATGACCTCTCAGGCATGTCATTATGAAAATTCAAGTACCATTTTTAACATTAAATTTTTTTTAAGAATTAATCATGAATTAGTAATCATGTATAATCAATACAATATAACATAACCAACCCAAAATATTTATTTAAACATGGAATATCAATTCTTAAGGCTCAATGTTCATTTAGAGGTTGACATTTGAATTAAAGAAATTCCCTTATTGGGTAAATCCAACTAGAATAGGTCCAAGAACCAAAGTGGTTCCTTTGGTCCCATTTAATACTCACACCTCAAGGGAAAATTCATTAAATAGAATATTTGTTAACACATTTGGTATTTCATGTAGTTTGAAAAAATTGGCCAAAATGTCCAATTCTAATAGGCACACACATGGGGTGGCCACACAAGTTTTTTCAATCTCTAACCCACCCAAAAAGGATCAATGGACGTGTAATAAGGTACAACAATCAATTAGATTTGAAGGAATCCATTTCATTGTGATTCGTAGAAAAAATATAGTTTGTGTCACAAAAACATAATTACAAATCAATGAAACTAAAAGGTAATAAAATTGACCACATACATAAAGGTTATAGATGAATCCCCACTCGATGTTGGACTCATATTTATAGTAGGTTAGAAGAGATCCGAGAAATGGTGCAACACATAGAAAATTTGGAAAATGATAGGACACTTGAATATAAAATGTATTGAAGGAAAACGTTGACATGAGTTGAGATACTATGGGAGCATAATGAGACAGATCCAATGATTTCCACAGATTAAAGAATTGATACCACTGGTGTAAGTTGGCTCAATGACTATATTAGTGTGTTGTTGAGTTCAAAGTGGGGGAAGAAGCATGGATGTCCATTGTAGGAAGGAGAAGAAAAAGGTAATATGATTTTATCATAACAGAGGTTAAAAATTGTCATTTCACCCCAAAAATAAAAATACACGGTTTAGGTGTACAGTTAGTCAAACTGTGCATAAACCATGTGATATTATCTATATAAAAGGGAACCACTAGATGGTTTGAAATTAGGTTTGAAAAATCATGTGTAGACCATGAAGAGGTTCTCTGTCTCATGTCTATAATAGGCTGCATGATCGTGCACCAAGGGACACACGGTTGTAGACAAAAATTTGTGGTCGAGTCTGTTTTCTCAATTTTGGAGCTCTAAGCCTCGAATGTTCACCAGATTTTTATGCTACCTCCATTATTTTATTAAACATCGATATTTGGGAAATTTAAGGTATCCAAATTGATAATCTAATGATCCATACCTTCTTTGAAAATATGGTTCATTACAGCCTCCCCTCCTTAACGAAACTCATCCATGAGTTGGCCTTTTAAGGGTAAATTGGTAATGTTAGCAAAGAGTTCAGACCACCCAAATTGTATGTTCTCTTCTTGCTCCCAGTTGACGTCATCTGCATGGAAGTTTTTCAATATCACCCATACCAAAGGAATAGCCCTACCATGGCATGTGTTCATTCTCTTACAAACAATACAAATTTCATACTCTTTCAAGGAATAATTAATATCTAGATCAACCTCAATAGGATAAAATAAATTAGTTGGGTCTTGGTAACATCTACGAAGTTGAGATATATGAAATATATCATTTATTGAATATAATTTTTGAGGAATTTCCAATTGGTAAGACACTTTTATGATCTATTTCATAACGTCTGAGTGTCCAACGAACCTCATTGTGAGCTTACCCTACTTCCAAATACATTTATGCCCTAACCAGTGTGATACTCACCAGAAAACCCAGTCTATGACCTCAAACTCAAGTGCTCATTAGAATCTATTGGAATATTACTATTTTCTATAATGGGATTTCACAAGTGCTTTATGATCAATTTTACATTATTTATAATCTCCTTAACAAGAGGTGACCCAATAATTGATATGTCCCCAACCTATTACCAACACAGAGGTTAGCAGAAAGTCCATCCATATAATACTTCATAGGGAGCCATATCAAAGGTATAATAAATGATTTTTTATAAGAAAATTGATTATAACAATGTGTTTATCCTAGTATCCCCCAAAATCGGGGATGCGTGCACAAAGCATGTCTACTAGAACATGGATCATACATTTTGTATATCCATCGATCTATGGGTAATAGTCCATGCTCAGAAGTACCTATGTACCCCAGGACTTCTACAATCCATTCCCTAATTGTGATATAATGATTCACAGAACCATGAAGACATATAACATTTATAACATATTACCTTCCAAACTCATCTACCAAGGAGTTATCTTGCATAGATTATAAGTGTGAGAGAATTGTCAAATGATAAATGAAAACCCACACTTTATAACATGAATATGTATGATAGAACATTACTAACCTACAACCTTCCAAACTCATCTCTTGAGAAGGGATCTCACATAGGTAAGAAGTTTTCAAACATTTTCAAATAATCAATGACAACCCACAGTTTATCATTACAATGAGATTATCTAGGTAGACAGTCATGAAATCCTTCAAAACATCATCTGATTTCCACATGGGATTGGACAATGGTATTTGAAGTCCTAAATGGTGCAGATGTTCCACCTTCACTTACTAATAATTTGAACACCAAGTGATGAAACCAAAAATTTCATGTTTCATACTAGGTCACCAATACTGGTGTAACACCCGATACTTTTATGAGAAATATTTTGTTTTTATGTTATATAAATCATCAAAGGAATCTTTCACTACACACAACACTAGCTTGGCTTGCTTTATACGCAACCGCAGCCTTGCTCGATAGCTTGCATCATACGCAATACTGAGTTTCACTAAACAACAATATGCCATTAAAATATTATTAAAACTAAATGTTATGAATAGTAATAACCACTTTTTGAAATTTGGTAAATTTTAGTTTTCAAAATGGACATCATTTTTGGAATAGGAATATAAAAATTAGCCTAGGGTGAAATTTTGGTATTTTTCTGGACACTTTCAATTTTTGATGAATAGTGAAAACACTAGGTTACTATTTAAAAACTGACTTTTTATTTAAATAATAATTTAATTTATTTAAATTTATTTTAAGTAAAAATTGATACA
The DNA here is from genome assembly GCA_963277665.1 of Viscum album. NCBI lineage: Eukaryota > Viridiplantae > Streptophyta > Magnoliopsida > Santalales > Viscaceae > Viscum > Viscum album. The sequence goes on along the minus strand of OY728134.1, from coordinate 863,873,838 downwards.
TAATACCTATATATGTTCAATGTAATTCATTGGAGTAATTTTATAATAATTTTAGATATATAAAAAGTTTATTGAACTTTTCACCGTCTTTTACCCACCTCCTAGGAGAATTTGAAAATCTACATAAAACATAATTTTAACGCTTCTGTGAGTGTAATTTAAAAAATTCGAGAGACACAGTTTATTTCAATAAGTAAAATTTGGTTCAATGAGATGAAAATAATGTTTGGTGAATAGTAACTTTTTAATTTTTTTACCACGGTTAAAAGTAAATAGGGTAATTAAGGGTAAAAATGTTATTATTATTACCCTAACACATGTACTAATTCTATTGGATAAGTGTAATTCGACCAAAAACCACTTTAGGAGTAAAATATGAACATTTAGGCCCACATGGATTATATTAGGACATTTATTATTAATTTTTTTAAAGAAGGGTTAAAAAAGTTAAAGTCAATGTTTAAAAACTAAAGCATTTTTAATATAGGATTATACATAAGATAAATTCGACTATAAATATTCATTAGAAAGATAAAAATATTTCCTACACAATGGTATTTTATTTGTAATTTTTATAATTGAAATACTTTAATTTATTTATGACACAATGATGATGCAGTAATTATCTTATTAATGAAATATTGACATAATTGATGATATAAATACCCAAATAAATGTAATTTGAGACATTTTAAGAATTACAATAATTTTCTATGTTAATATAACATGTTAGTATTTATTTAATTAATTTTTTTCGAACTGATATTTCTGTTATAATTTTCACAAAAATCAATTACCAAATAGTGTCAAAATTGACATAAAATAGTTTTTAAAACAAATATTATATTATTAATTGTTTTCATATTCCAAAAAATCTAAGGATCGGCCAAGATACTTATATAATGTTATTTGTATCATTAATGAACCACTTGGTGGTCCTTTGGATGTATAAGGTATGTTTATTAACTATATTATATAAAAATACAAAGTGGCATGGTAAATGCCAATCTAATTAACTAAGAGTTAATACTAAAAGATATGGTTAATATAATGACATAAACTTGTCTAAATTCTTTTGGATGATTGGATTTAGACCCATCCCCAACTTATCTTCTAAATATATCAATTTGGTGCAATTAATAACCAAATTTGACTTTATAATAAAATAATATTTTTAGTTATTCCAAATGTACCCCTCTCCTCCCTAATAAAAGGGCACCTCCTCCCTCTTTTACTCACACCACTTTTAGCCTTAAATCTCTGCCAACCCCTGACAATTTCTCCACTAAACTTCCCTAGAAACATCCTAGAGGTACTGGTCTTCTTCAAAGACCAATTTTAGTGCCCTAAGAGGAAGTCTAAAAGAGGCGCTTCAAAGAAGAGGTAATATTCGTTACCGATTCATTCAACTTTATTTCTTCTTCCACTTATTCTTATTTAGTTTTTTAATTATGAATTAATAACATCATTATCACTCATATACTTATATGTTATTATAAGTATGAAACAACCCTATTTCACCTTCTATCCATCCTATGGAAAACGAAATCACCGCACGTGCGTACGTACGGAATATCGTCTCCACGCCGTGGTGTAATCTATTTTCCACCACCACCTTACATGGATGGGTATAATGGTGTAAATAATAACTCTATATGATTATTTTAAAGTGATATTGATTAAGAAACATTATACATACACTCGATTACAATTTCATGATCATGGAAATGATATCATCGCTCGTGCGTATGTATGGAATACTGTCTCCACGATGTGATGCGACTCGTTCTACATGATCTTCATCGCATAATGATTATATAAATAAATTGAATGAATGAATATGATATATATTACACTAATACCATTCTGGAAATTAGGTATCTATAACCTAAAAATATGTATAAGAATTTATTCGACAAAACACGCATAAGAACAAAAAGTAATAAACACCCGAAGAACAAGTAGTAATGAAATATTACTAACAAGAAGATAAAAATATGACCATATATGATATCATAAAAATAAGTATGATTCTGGAATAAGTCAATAACATTATTTTAATCATTATAAAGGAGTTTCGGACACTTACGAAGCAAATCAGACCTAAGGTAAGGGAAATATCACAATCTCATTTTTATTCGAGATTGTTTATACTTTGGTATTTACTGGGGTTTATTTTATCATCCACATCCATTTTTCCTCAATATGTAATATTATTTCCATCCACCTATAAATTTTTAAATCCAATTTTACCCTTCATTTTGTTTTTAGAAAAATATATGAAAGGAATCTTTTGTCATTTTTCGTACGAGGAACTTTTTGACTTTTCCGACAAAAGTACGAGGAGAATTTTATTTTTAACTTATACGGCGTGAACGGATTTTTACGGTTTCATAAAGCCTCATTTTCAAGTATCTTCCTCTACAATATTGCATGATTATTTTCAAGAAATCCCTTTTGTTTTAAAATTGAATGGAATTTTGTGAAAAGAAAATGATTTTAAAGAAGAAAGGATATTTTCCTCAAGAATTCATTTCAAGTGTTTTTCCAAAACTATTTTCCATCTAATATGACATTATTTCATATGTGTATGTTTCAAGTAATATGTATCTATGATTTAAATGGTTTCAAATTTCTTATGATGAAATGATATCAAACTTTAATGGAATATGTTATGAAGGCATGATATTTAAGAATCCCATTTTATTACATGGGTTATGATATGATGTATGATTTATGATTTTGTGGAACATGAAAGAATGATTTAATTATGATATGTGTGGGACCTATATATCCCTCCAATGCATTGGGTAATGATTTTATATCTCATGAGATAGACATGACTGGAATGGCAGGTTAAACCGGTTCAGTGAAACAAGTCTGAAACGAGGAGTGAACTCGCTTCAGAAATGGACTTTGTCCACTAAGATAGTCTTGGAAATGAGTCTTGACTAATAAGAAAGGATTATCTATTATTTTTTGTGTATTTGACAAAGTTTCATGTTTTAATTTATGATTATTGGGATTACATTTCACTACTATGATTTATCCCATGTTATGAAATTATGATCTCTTTTGCAGGTTAAGATTTACAAAAGTTATGTTCTTATGTATATGATGTGATTGATATTTATTTTTTTTACCCTTACTGAGTATTTGAGCTCACCATTTTGTATGTTTTATTTCCCTAGGTCAGGAAGAAAGTTATTAAGTAGGATATGCCAATAGGGACTCTAGATATGATGAAATAAATGGGAGGCAAAGTAGATGCTTTATAAACCAGTTGTTTATGTTTCCCAGTTTCTAAAGACTCTAAACCTATACGGTCCTTTACTATATTTGTTATATGTTTTAATAAGTTTGCTTCAATTCTGAAGTAATAACAATGTATGTAAAGTATGGGTCGTTATAGTTCGTATCAGAGGAAATGTATAGTCAACCTTTGGAAACTAGGACTTTAAAGATTTAGTAAGAACACTAAGGATAAGTCTAAGCATAGAACACAATCATTGTGTTTCAGAAATGGCCCTGAATAACCTAGCATAAGACCTTAAGTGTGAAATTTTATTCTTGATTATGTGGTTTTCCTATTATAATTAGTGTTCCTCACACTATTCTTCTTGGTTTTAGTCAATGGCTGGAACCCGATGGAATTGTGTTAATGCGGAATGCGACGGGAAATGCAATGATTTCCCCCCTGAGCAACCAAACATTATGGGAGCTGGAATGAAAAATCTTGTAACCATGCTCACACAACTTTCTCATGCTATGAATCATGCCGGACTTCCAAACAAGCAAAGGAAAGAGAATCATTCTGTTGAATCCTTCATGAGGAAGCGTCCACCTTCATGTAGTGGGTCTACTAATCCATTAGTTGCTGAACAATGGATTAGTACTACTGAAAAGATATTTTCAGTTCTTCAATGTTCTGATCATGATAAATTCATACTATCAGTGTATCATTTGGAAGGAGATTCTAATCAATGGTGGAATATTATTAAGAATACAAGGCAAAGGGATGAAATTGAGTCCACGGAATGGGATGAGTTCAAGAACTTATTTTTCAATAAGTACTTTCCTAGTATTCTCCGAAAAATGATGGAGAAGGAGTTTCTTGAACTAAAGCAAAAGGATGATGAATCTGTTGGTACCTATGAAGCAAATTTTACAAGACTTGCAAGGTACTCTTCTAGTACTATTATGAAACCTGAGAGTAAGATCGGTCGAGTCTTTAGTGGCTTAAAACCAAGTCTTCGAATGGCGTTAGCCATAAGGGACTTCAATAACTATGAGGAAATTGTTCGATGTGATCTCAAGGTTATGATGGAGATTGGTGTAACCCATCAGTCATATGGGTTTGATAAGAAGAGGAAAATGGAATTCAATGTAAAATCTAAAGAGCTCACTAAAAAGAAGATGAGCTTTCTCTTATGCTCGAAGTGTGGAAACAAACATGGAGGGAGTTGTCTTAAAGAGACAGGTAAATGTTTCAAATGTGGAAAGGAAGGTCATCAGGAATTTGAATGCCGTAATGATGGGAAGAAGATGTCTAATGATGAAAACAATGTAAGGGATCCACAGAATGAACCTAATACACTTCAATGTTTCTTGTGCAAGGAGATGGGGCATTATGCCAATCAATGCCCAAATCCAAGGGTTGATGATGATGGTCGATGTCAACAAAATCATAATGCTAAAGACAATGGAAAGTCACATGAAATATCTATCAGCGATGTGGAGTACGATAACAATGTGGTAAAAGGTACACTTACCATCCACTCTAAAGTAGAAAATGTTTTATTTGATTCTGGATCCACCCACTCTTTTACTTCTGAATAATTTTCTAAGGGTATCACTATATTACCTCAATAATTAGATGTTGAGTTAGCTCTGACAACCCTTAATGGCACAACAGTCCCATCAAAAGTTTATAATTCTTCTCCGAATGAAGTTTGTGGGAAATTCTTTCCTGAAAATCTTGTGATCCTCCCTATATTGGAATTTGATTTGATTCTTGGAAAGGATTAGCTTTCTTTATATAGAGCTCATATAAATTGCCAAAGAAAGGAAGTCACATTTCATATTCCAGATCAATCTATGATCGTCTATCGATGCAAGGTTGAACATAACCATCCAGTGGAAATTTCTTCCATATTATGGGTCTTGATTCCACTAAATGAGGGTTATTTATCTCAAATGGTTGGAGAGAAACTCACGATTAAGAATATGCCCATTGTATGCGAGTTTAATGATGTCTTTCCGGAGGAATTGTCGGGTCTTCCACCAAATCTTGAAGTTGAGTTTTCAATAGAACTCGTACTGGGTGCTTTTCCAATTTCAAATACACCTTATAGAATGGCCCCAATTGAGTTGCAGGAATTGAAGAAGAAACTCCAAGAGAATCTTGATAAGGGATTCATACGCCCTAGTGGGCCACCTTGGGGAGCACCTGTTCTGTTTGTTAAGAAGAAATACGGATCAATGAGACTCTGTAATGATTATCGATAACTTAACAAGATCGCTATCAAGAACAAATATCTTTTCCGTGCATTGATGACTTATTTGACCAACTACACAGAGCTCAATACTTTTCCAAGATTTATCTTCATTAAGGGTATCATCAATTAAGGGAAAAAATGGAGGATATACCAAAGACGGCTTTCCGTACAAGGTATGGAAACTATGAATTTATAGTGATGCCATTTGGTCTTACTAATGCCCCTTCTATCTTCATGGATCTGATGAATAGAGTCTTTAGAGACTATCATCATCAGTTTGTGGTAGTCTTTATAGACGATATTCTTGTCTATTCAAAGAGAAAGGAGGAACATGAAGATCACTTGATAATTATATTGAAGACCCTTATAAAGGAGAAACTTTATGCCAAATTTTCCAAGTGTGAATTTTGGCTTCAAAAAGTTTCATTTTTGGGTCACATAATCTCAAAAGAGGGGATATCTATGGATCCAGCAAAAATAGATGTTATCGAAATATGGTCGAGACCAACAACAGTAACTGAGATCCGATGTTTTCTTTCTTTGGCTGGATATTATCGACGTTTTGTGAAATATTTTTCACGATTATCTAATCCACTCACCAGGTTGACTCGGAAAGGAGTTATGTTTGTTTGGACGGAGGAATGTGAACAGAATTTCAACGAGTTGAAAAGAAGGTTATCCAGTTCACCTGTGCTTACACTGCCTTGTAGTGGAGAAAGGTTTGTGATCTATTGTGATGTATCCAAGAAGGGATTGGGGTGTGTTCTTATGCAAAATGATAAGGTGATAGCTTATGCCTCACGACAGTTGAAAATCCATGAGTAAAATTAACCAACTCATGATTTGGAGTTAGTTACAGTAATCTTTGCATTAAAGATTTGGAGGCATTATCTTTATGGAGAAAGGTGTGATATTTATACTAATAATAAAAGTTTAATGTATATTTTCACACAAAAGGAGCAGAATATGCACCAATGAATATGGTTAGACATGATTAAGGATTATGACTGAACAATTCATTACCACCCTGGGAAAGAAAACAAGGTGGCAGATGCATTAAGTCGACAAGACCATACTAGTTTATCCATGATGAGGATCACAAAAGATCCAATATTTATGGATTTACAAAGGATGGATCTTGGAATTATAATGGAAAGGGGAAAATCATATCTTTCTAAAATGATTGTTCAAACATCTATATATGTGAATATTAAAGAGGCACAGAAAGAAGATGAAGAGTTACAAAAGAAGATGAGAAATGTTCCTGAATTCAACCTTGATTTTGATGGGATAATAAAGTTCAGGAATCGGGTTTGTGTTCCTCCAATACCCAAATTAAAGAAGGAGCCGCTGGATGAGGCCTATAGTTCTTCATTCTCAATTCATCCTAGAAGCACAATGATGTATAGGGACCTAAAAGAGTACTTCTGGTGGGATGGCATGAAAAGTGATGTTGCTGAATATGTCTCTTGATGCTTGGTTTGTCAGCATGTTAAAGTTGAGAGACAGAAGTCTAAGGGGATGTTACAACCATTACCCATACCCGAATGGAAATGGGAAAACATCACTATGGACTTTGTCACAGGACTTCCTAATACATCCAAAGGAAATAATGTTATCTGGGTCATAGTTGATCGTCTTACAAAGTCTGCAGACATCATTTCTATTAGAGAGGATTTCTCTATGGATCATCTTTCCAGGATATATGTAAAGGAAGTCTTAAGATTGCATGGAGTACCACTTTCTATTATATCTGATCGGGATCCGAGATTTACTTTGAAGTTCTAGCAAAGTATTCAACATACTCTGGATATAGATTAGAGTTTCAGCACTGCTTGTCATCCTCAGACAAACGTTCAGTCTGAGAGAACAATTCAATCTCTAGAAGATATGTTGAGAGCTTTCTCTATGGATTTCAAAGGTGGTTTGGATCAACACCTAACTTTGGTGGAATTTCCTTATAATAATATATTTCACTCCAGTATTCAGATGGCTCCTTATGAAGCTCTCTATGGAATGAGATGCAGGACTCCAACTTGCTGGGATGAAGTTGGGGAAAGAAAGCTATTAGGACCTGATCTTGTTGATGAGATGGAAGAAAAGGTCCAATCTATTCAACAACACATAATAGCAGCTCAGAGTCGACAAAAAAGTTATGCCGACAACCGAAGAAAAGGCCTAGAGTTTGAAGTGGGTGATAAAGTGTTCTTACGAATATCTCCTTGGAAGAGAGTAATGAGATTTGGAAAGAAGGAAAAGTTGAGCCCTAGATATATCGGTCCTTTAGAAATATTGAATCGTGTTGGGAAGGTAGCTTACTAATTGGTGCTTCCACCAAATCTCTCTCAAGTTCATGATGTGTTCCACGCATCTCTCCTGAGAAAGTACATACCTGATCCTTCACATGTACTCAACTCAGAAGTTGTACCGCGGGAGCATGATCTTTCTTATGAAGAACAGACAATAGTGATTCTGGATTATAGTGAAAAAGTCCTACGGAACAAGACCACTCACTTGGTGAAAGTTTTATGTTGGAACCACCAATTAGAATAAGTTACATGGGAGCTTGAGGATATGATGAGGGAGAGTTATCCTCATCTTTTTGTTACAAAGTGATGAATTTCGAGGGTGAAATTCATTTTAAGGGGGGTAGAATGTAACACCTGAGATTTTTATGAGAAATATTTTGTTTTTATGTTATATAAATCATCAAAGGAATATTTCACTACACACAACACTATCTTGGCTTGCCTTACACGCAACCGCAGCCTTCCTCGATAGCTCGCGTCGTACGCAATACCGAGTTTCACTAAACAAAGATATGCTTTTAAAATATTATTAAAACTAGCCGTTATGAAGAGTAATAAGAAATTTTTGAAATTTGGTAAATTTTATTTTTCAAAATGGACTTCATTTTTGGATTCGTAATATCGAAATTACCCTAGGGTGAAATTTTGGTATTTTTCTGGAAACATTCAATTTTTGATGAATAGTGAAAACACTGGGTTACTATTTAAAAAGCTGACTTTTTATTTAAATAATTATTTATTTTATTTAAATTTATTTTAGGTCAAAATTGACACATAATACCTATATAAGTTCAATGTAATTCATTGGAGTAATTTTATAATAATTTTAGATATATAAAAAATTTATTGAACTTTTCACCGTCTTTTACGCACCTTCTAAGAAAATTTGCAAATCTACATAAAACATAATTTTACCGCTTCTGTGAGTGGAATTTTAAAAATTTGACAGAAACGGTTGATTTCAGTAAGTAAAATGTGGTTCAATGAGATGAAAATAATTTTTGGTGAATAGTCACTTTTTAATTTTTTTACCCCGGTTAAAAGTAAATAGTGTAATTAAGGGTAAAAATGTTATTATTATTACCCTAAAACGTGTCCTATTTCTATTGGATAAGTTTAATTGGACAAAAAACAACCTTAGGAATAAAATATGACCATTTAGGCCCACATGGATTAGATTAGGACATTTATTATTAATTTATTTAAAGAAGGGTTAAAATAGTTAAAATCAAGGTTTAATAACTAATGAATTTTTAATATAGGGTTATACATAAGATAAATTAGACTATAAATTTTCATTAGAAAGATAAAAATATTTCCTACATAATGGTATTTTATTTGAAATTTTTAGACTTAAAATAATTTAATTTATTTTTGACAGAATGATGATGTAGTAATTATCTTATTATTGATGTATTGACATAATTGATGTTATAAATAGCCAAATAAATGTAATTTGAGTTTTTTATGAATTAAAATAATTTTATATGATAATATGACATGTTATTATTGATTTAATTAATTTTTTTCGAACTAATGATTCTGTTATAATTTTTACAAAAATCAATTACCAAATAGTGTCAAAATTGACATAAAATAGTTTTTAAAAAAATATTATATTATTAATTGTTTTTATATTCCTAAAAATCTACGTCTCAGCCAAGATACTTTTATCATGATAGGTGTATCATTAATGGACCACTTGAGGGTATCTTGGATGTGTATGTTAAGTTTATTAACTATATTATATAAAAATTCAAAGTGACATGGTAAATGTCAATCTAATTAACTTAGAGTTAAAACTAAAAGATAAGGTTAATATAATGACCTAAACTTGTCTAAATTCTATTGGATGAGAGTATTTCTACCCATCCCCACCTTATCTTCGAAAAATATCAATTTGGAGCTATTAAAAACCGAATTTGACTTTATAATAAAATAATATTTTTAGTTATTCCAAAGGTACCCCTCTCCTCCCTTATAAAAGGGAACATCCTCCCTCTTTTCCTCACACCACTTTGAGCCTTCATTCTCAGCCAAACCCTGAAAATTTCTCCTCTCCACTTCCCTAGAAACATCCTAGAGGTCCTGGTCTTCTTCAAAGACCATTTTTAGTGCCCTAAGAGGAAGTCTCAAAGAGGCGTTTCAAAGAAGTGGTAATATCTGTTACCGATGCATTCAACTTTATTTCTTCTTCCACTTATTCTTATTTAGTTGTTTCATTATGAATCAATAACATCAGTATAACTCATATACTAATATGTTATTATATGTATGAAACAACCATATTCCACCATCTATCAATCCTACGGAAACGAAATTACCGCGCGTGCGTACGTATGGAATACCGTCTCCACGCCGTGGTGTAATCTATTTTCCACCACCACCTTACTTGAATGGGTATAATGGTGTAAATAATAACTATATATTATTATTGTAAAGTGATATTTATTCTTAAATATTATACATACACTCCATTACCATATATGATATCATAAAAATAAGTATGATTCTGGAATAAGTAAATAACATTATTTAAATCATTATACAGGAGGTTCGGACACTTATGAAGAAAATCGGACCTAAGGTAAGGGAAATATCACAATCTCAATTTTATCCGAGATTGTTTATACTTTGATATTTACTGGGGTGTATTTTATCATCTACATCCATGTTTCCTCAATATGTAATATTATTTCCATCCACCTACAATTTTTTAAATCCAATTTTACCCTTCGGTGAGTTTTTAGTAAAAGATATGAAAGGAATCTTTTGTCGTTTTTCGTACGAGGTACTTTTTGACTTTTCCGATAAATGTATGAGGATAATGTTATTTTTAACTTATACAGTATGAACGGATTTTGACGGTTTCATAACGCCTCATTTTCAAGAATCTTCCTCTACAAGATTGCATGATTATTTTCAAAAAACCCCATTTCTTTTAAAATTTCATGGAATTTTGTGAAAATAAAATGATTTTAAATAATAAAGGATATTTTCCTCAAAAATTCATTTCAAGTGGTTTGCCAAAACTATTTTTCATCTAAGATGACATTATTTCATATGTGTATGTTTCAAGTAATATGTCTCGATGATTTAAATGGTTTCAATTTTCTTATGATGAAATGATATCAAACTTTTATGGATTATGTTTGTAACATCCCAGGTAAATAAAGAATAATATATTTTCATATTTATTAATATTTCTTTAAAGGGTTTTCTATGTTCGATAGCGTACCTGATACGCAACAAAGAGTTTCTTTGAAATCGTATGTTGCACACTAGTAATAAAATAATATTATTTTAAATATTAGTTAACACGTAGCCATTGTACTGGCGGGAATTGATATAAATAACTAAAATACGATTATATATGTTTTTTAAATGTTTTACATTTATCTAATAAAGGATAAAGTCTTAAAATACGAAAAGAATTCAATTTTAGGCTTATATACACTCATTTTCACGAAAGGTCCACTTATCAACATTTGATGGAGAACCTTAATTAAATATAGTTTTGATCAATCTTATAAATTATATTGGACTAAATATAACTCTTATTTATAATCGGGACATCAAATTTTACTTTGTGTAAATTTTTGGTATTTTTCAGATAAAGTTCATTTTTTAATGAATAGTGTAAAATGTTGTATTTTAATTCAAACCCTGTTTTTAATCTAATTTATTTATATGATAAGATTATATTTTGAATTGGTTTTAAAGTGAAATTTGAATATATCTTTACCATTAAATCCAATAGTGGTCGTTGGAATTAATTTCACTTTGAAATCAGACTTAAACTAGTGTCAATCTTTTGATACTTATTGTTTCATAAAAACACGCTATTTGCTCTGACAACGGGAATTAATTAGTAAATTAATTAATGAAACTTTTATGTTGTGAATTTTGTAAAATGGACTTCATTTTTGAATTCGGAATATCAAATATAGCTTAGGGTGATGTTTTGGTATTTTTCTGAAAAAACTTCAATTTTTGATGAATAGTGAAACCACTAAGTGGTACTTATAAAAACTGATTTTTCGTTTAAATGAATTTTACCACTTCTGTGTTTTGAATTTCAATAATCCGACATACATGGTTGTCATTAAGAAGTAAAATGTTGTTAAATGTGATTAAAATAATTTTTTGGTGAATAGTAACTTAATAAGTTTTTAATCGCGATTAGAGGTAATTAGTGTAGTTTAAGGTAAAAATAATGTTTTAATAATATGACATGAGCTAGACACATGTCCTAACCTTATTGTATGTTTCATGTCCGACCAAGACAATCCATGAGTCAACTTGGGGACCCCATGGAGCCACTTTGGTTGGGAAATGACATGAATAACTTTTTATTTAATGTTAAAGTAAAAATGACACACACATGATGTGTTTTACTAAAACAATTGTTACATGGGGGTATAAAAGTCAGATTTTTGACTATAAATATTCGTTAGAAGGAAAAAAATATTTCATACCTCATGATATTTTTTTTATAATTTTTAGACATTAAATATATTAAATTATTTATGACATCATGATGATGCAACGATTACCTCATTAATAAAGGATTTAAATAAAATGAAATGATAATGTAAAATCTAAGACCTACACATGTCCAAAACCTATTGGATGGGTGGATTTAGAACACTTCTCACCTTATCCTCCAAACACATCAATGTGGTACCTCTTAAATCCGAATACCATTTTAAAATAAAGTGACTTTTCTTTACCTTCCAAGAGTGCCCCTCCTCTCCTCTTATAAAAGGCCCCCACCTATACCTCCTTACCCACACTCCCAAGGCCTTTGGCTCGGACAACCCCTGGCCATTCTGGCTCTCCACATCCCTCTCTTACTCCTTGAAGCCTCAATTTTGGCTGAAGTCTTCCCAAGGAAGCCTTTGATCTCAAACCAAAGGGAGTTACCCGATTTTATGGTAATGTCTTCTTTTGAGTCCATTTGTTTTATTTTGCTTCTCAAACCCCCAAAACTCTTTTTATTCTTTTTTTTCTAACAACTCCAGTATCCTCAATATACTAGGATGTTTTTATAATAAGTATTAGAGCTACACTTACACACACCAACATCTAATGGTTAAAAAACATACTCTTTCCGTGGATGGCGAATTTCTGCCTCCTGAAACGATGATTGATCAACATTCTTTTGATACCATCAACGGTGGACATTAAGATGACACTATATTTATATATGATATATAATATGTTTATGTTTTCCTTAATATTATTTATTTTTCATTTTGGTCATACCTTTATGGTTTCCATTGTGGGTAAACGTGATATCTTCATTTAAGGAAGTGCGGACTATCGCACCCTCAAAGTGATGTGATTCGTTAATGCCATATGTGGGATGTATAAAGGATGGATTTAAAGTTATTATATATGATGTTATACTGGAATTATAATATACCTCTATATAATTATTATTTCTTTCCATTAATGTATGAGATAGAAATGAAAGTAGCGTTCATTCGGACGTATGGCTTACCGTCTCCATGAAAGGTGCATTTCATTTCTTATCCCCAAATGTAATGTACAATTAAAAGTACATGTATATAATGGATATATATAATGAATGATACTTCTAAATTATGAATATAATTCTGGAATTAAAATATACATACCTCTCATTTAGTTTTAATTCCACTAACATGACAAAGAAATGAATGTAGCGTTCATGTGTACGTACGACTTACCATCACCATGAACGGTGCATTTCATTTCATACCTCTAAATGATTATGTAATATTATAAATACATGTATATGCTAGATATATATGATATATATGATATCCAAATCAGTAATTTCATTCTGGATATAAAGAACTTTGACCACACGAACAACATGTAATTGTAAGAAGTCCACTTTTGACTTAAGAACGAAATATCGACAAAACAAGAATTATTAACATAAATGGTTACATAATCCTTATAACATGGAAATAAGTGATATAAAAGGAATAATGAACTTGAAAAAGGTTCTTAAAAATATAGAAATTAACTCAAGTTTATTATTTAGGACGTTAAAGAACGATCGAGTTAAGTCGGACCCGAGGTAAGGGACTTCGTCTCAATCTCCTTTCATTGAGGCATATTTCATTTTATACAAAACATTATTTTATATAGTGTATAAACCCCTTTGAATTTTACTTTTATACAAAAGGAATCGTTTTCTACGATGTGTTTTACAAAACGACAAAAAGGAATGTTTTTTTAACGTATGCGGTGACAACGACTTTTTCTGCCGCCGCGAGTATTATTTGGTCTTTGGCTTCCTCGACAAGCAGTAATGTTTTTAAAATGAAATAAATACCATATACTATTTTATGTATTTTGGTATTGAAAATGGTTTTTATAATGTATTTGTTATGTAAGTATATTTGAGTGATATATTGTGATCAAAGTGTGGAAACGTTTTCATTCAATTATGTTTGTTTTATGTCTTATGATTTTATAATGGTAATTGGACATTTGATGGGTGGTTACGTGATAAACCATATGACAGGTGGTGTCGTGAATACCAGGATGGGTGGTTACGTTATAACCTCCAATGCATTGGGCATGGAAGTCGGCCGTATGGCTATTCCATTAAGTTTGTATGGATGTTGGCCGTATGGCTTTTCCATTAAGTGATATGTGTGGAAGTCGACCGTATGGTTATTCCACTTAAGTATGTTTATGTCCCAAGTTACCTTTATATATGTTATGTGTTCTTTATATGGGTTTTATGGTAATCCTTTGGTTAGAAAAGGTAAGTAATGATATTTTATTCAGTGAAGAGTTTTTTTACTACTTCATGAATGTGAAGGTATTACTTTGATAAAGTATACATGGTTTACTTGATGTTTGAAAAACTAACAGTTTTCATTCTTTGTGTATACCTTACTGATCTTTTTATGCTCACCCCAAGTTTTTTTTGAAATTTTTTTCACAGGACATAATGTGGAATAGGGTCAAGGATGGGATCAAGGGAATGTCATGCTATATAAAACATGGAACTAGACATGTTTCTTTTTAAGAGTTTTTTTTAATCTATGGAAATTTAGTAGAAGTTTCTACTTTGTAATCATTTGAGATGTAATAGTTATGTTCTAATTCTCTAAAACTCTAAACCTGAAAAGATCCTCAATGTGAATTATTCATTTAATTCAATATTAAGTAAGGTTTAAGGCCGGGGCCTTATAGTTGGTACCAGAGGTCGGTTTAGACAACTTTAGGAGTTAGAAAAGTGTTAAATTATTAGTTAATTTATGGTATGATTGAAATGATATAGCATTTAAAGATTACCATGTTCTTTCACCTAAGATATTTCTATGTTAAGAATGGTTTTTAGTAAAGGAAATAGAACAGCTTTTCTAGGAAGTCATACAGAGGGAAATGAACTTTAAAAGCAATATCCTTAGATGGTCAGAATCAGAACTAAATAGTTTGTTGTAGTGATGGCTCAGTTCACTCAGGTGAAAAATGTGTTTGTTTTCATCGATGAAATTTTGGTGTTTTCTAAAATTAAATAGGAGAATGAATGTCATTTAAGGGTTATCTTGCAAACCATAAAATAATAGAAACTATATGGAAAATTCAGCAAGTGTGAGTTTTGGTTATAACAAATTTCTTTCCTGGGTCACATTGTTTCAAAAGATGGCATAACTGTTGATCATGCTAAAACAAAAGTTTTTGAAGAATGGCCAAGTCCCACAAATGTAAGGAGGAACATGAAACCCAAATTGGTGGCCGTAACAAGGGGTAAGATGACTTTTTATAAATGTAGACTAAACGAACCCACCCTATGGGGTACTTTGGGTTGGGTTCAAAGCCTCCAACAATGACAAGAAGGGTCTAAATGCATCACATAGCAAGCTAAACAATTTAATTCAAGGAAAATTGTTGTTTTGCAATGAAACCGAGTACGTTAGGCATATGACACAATGGAGACATTTTATAAGGTGTAAAACATATTGGAAAATCCATAGAGCCTCTAAATTACACCATGGAAGACTCACAAATCCAATATAAAGGGTAGATTTGTTCTGGTTTGAGGTAAATTGATAATACTGATGGACAAACCAAAAATATGGGGAATAGGTTTCACCTAAATAGCAAATTTGAGGATAATATGAATTATTAATTGAGGAAATATGAGTCATGTAATTATCCATATGCTTCCAATTCACCAAATGGAACTCAAATCAGAGTTCGTATGGAATATATCTCATCATACCTATAGGTGCAGAAGAAATAACCATATAGGATGTTGCAATGTGAAGAGTAAAAATAAGAAAATAGGAGAACAGGAAAAAAGATATGAGGAACAAATAGAAAAATACCCCTTACCAGTGGTTTGAAACTGTTAATATAGTCCTCCAAACCCTTGGTAAATCCTATACCAACGGTTTGGAGAACTGTTGACTAGTATGCCATGGGGATAGGTCTATACTGACAGTTTTCAAAACTGTTGGTATAAGTAATATGAAAAATCCATACCAATTGTGTCATAACACCATTGGTATATGTATTTCAAAAAAGAATCATTTTGTTGGTTTTGATCCCAGTACCTCTGGTTTATGATTGAATGACCTAACAACTAACATAATTTGAATTTTGTGAACATAATTTCATAAATATATATATTTATTATCATAAATATACTAAATTTTGATTTATTTAATGTTCTTTGTAAGAAGATTCCATAAAAAGTACATGTAACTATACCAATGGTTTTGAGAACCGTTGGTATAGATTCCATGATTTTGGGACCTATACCAAATGTTTTGGACAAACCGTTGGTATTGGGGGGACCTATGTCAATGCTTTGTCCAAAACTGTTGGTATTGGTTCCCTATTATGGACCTATACCAACGGTTTGGCCAAAACAGTTGGCGTAAGTCCATACTAGAGACCCTGTACCAACGGTTTGGGACAAACCATTAGCATAGGTCCATATAAGTGACATATACAAACAGTTTTTCCAAACTGTTGGTATAGGTCCATATAAATGAAATATACCAACGGTTTTCCCAAAACCGTTGGTATAGATCTTATTTCCTATTGTGAGGGGGATCCATAAATTCACCCCTTTAAATAGGAACATTGTTTTTCAAACCCTGAGTCAATCATGTAAGGTTTAATACTATAGGAGAGGGTTCAGGTAGTTCATGATCACTATTTAAGATCCTGTGCATAAACTATATGATTTCTCTCTATTCAAAATAGGCATCAGGGAAGACGGTTTTGCATCCCGGTGTGCACAGTTAGAACAATACATGAGATACACATAATACTTCAAGGATAGCCATAGGGTTACTCATCAAAGGGACTTAAGGTTTCAGACACACCATTATCTATTGTCAGTTTATCCCATCTTGAGGTTTCAGAGCTCAACACTCCCAAAACGTGACAGAACACCTTAGGCCCCATTGGGCCATTGACCAAGTCTAAAGACAACACTTATATGTGTTCCAACTCACTTAATTTCATTCTAAATATGGGTTTAAAAGACGGACCACCAACCAAATAATAAAAATTCAAATTCCGATGGAATTACATCCCATCCAAAAACACATGATACTAAAATATCAACCCCTTATAACTTATAATCCTCGAGAAGCATTGATGAAAACAACGAAAGAAACACCCATCCTACAATGGTTTTGAATCATTAAATAATGGCCACATTGTGTTTTGAAATGTCCAATGCACTCCATGTATCTTTTTTACACCTGGCATAACAACTGTTGATGCTCGATGCAATACTCGCATGGGATCTATAATATCTAGAGGAAACTTACTCGATCAGGTGAGACTGAAGGCACAATCATATCATAATAATTGAAAAAAATCATATGGTTCTCCCCACTGTACTTTTTTCCATTTAAAATGGATAAAATTTGATTTACAGCACCTCCATCACTAGAATTTTTTATTAAATAATTCCCTTACCATTCAAATTATTCTCTTAGCATGAATCCGAACATTAAAATGTGGTTGACCCTAAACAAATATCTAGGCTTGGTCGAGCCTACTTTTCATGACAACACCGAGCAACACTCAGTAAATTTTGTAGAACCTAATAATGCCATGAATAGGTTCCTCACCTACCACATAGGACAAAGGTAAAGGACATAAACTCGAACAATCTCTGGTCAAATACCCTCATAATACTCATCTTAGACGGTCAATGCCTTTATAAAGATAATCTCGATTCCTGATAATGAATTCACCTCAATATTTTCTTTTAAAATTGTCATTGAATACTCTAACAAGCCTCTTGAGATGTCTCTTTCCAAACATCCATTAATCTATCTTACCCAGTACGAACATGGGTGGATGATCAATTTGGAACACTTGGATCATTATAAATTTAAATATCTCATCCATGCATGACCAAGGATTACCATAATCTCATAGTCATTACCAGGAACCAAGCATATCACCCAAGGATGTATGTACACAGACGTTTACAAGCGAGACATCGGTACACATGACGCTCACACCATTAACAAGGCTCATCATAGAAAACAACCACCCGTAAAGATATGGGTTTTATTTTTAAGAGCTAAGTGTCTTATAAGGGAAAAACGACACCTGAACAGTGACACATAGAAGAAACTACTTGTAAGAATCTACAATAGGATTTAATGAACTAAGGGTGCTTCCTACTATAGCTAGCCCCATACCGAAACATTAATCCTCAACCCAAAACATGAGGGAACTCTTAAAAATAGTCACTATGCATAATGTAATTTTAATTTTATTCAACTAGAGGAAAATAGGCCTATGGATAGTGCTCATGCTCCATTATAATATAGGATCAAGAAAAAAAATATAATACCCATACATGAGGGTTAAAACTATGAAAACCTCTTAAGGTTCTATTCTATGTCATTACCCAAATTCACATTTAATTATTTAAGGTTTTTAAAGGCTCAATTTAATGTCATATTCCATATTGGAAAACCATTTACGCAAGTCCTTTTTTTTTAAAAAATCCACAAGGAAAAATAGTTAAGTTATATTAAACTCTTTTTTAAAGCATTATTCATTTCATGGTTATCTCATCATAATGTGGTCATTTATTAGATAAATGACATTTTAATAGAATTATTTAATTTATAAGAATTTTCTTTGTTAAATGAAATATTCAGGTTCAATCTTTATTGGATTAAAACCCATTATGTCGTGATTATAAATTTTATTGACAAAGTCCTCAAATAAATTCAACTCAAGCAAATTAAATGATATTTTGTTAATTTAAGTGGTATTGTTCAAGTAAGATATCACCATATTCTTATATTTAGAACCATATAAATGGTTATGGACACATTAAATGATCACCACTACAAGGAATAAGTATACCCTTATGGTGTTTAGTATTAGGAACATCAAAAGAAGGGATACCTACAGGTGTACCATTCATGTAACTCAAGGTTTATTAAGATGAATCCCAATTTGCTTATTTGAAACATTAATATTTTCAATACAACATATGGGTTTATCTCATGAGAACGAGAATCGTGTCCAACCTACATATATAAATTCAAGCCTATCTCAAAAACAGCATTCCCCATTTAACCTACATGGGTATAGTTGCACATTCAGGGATTTAGTTATATGGTTAGCAAATAACAACTCATATATAGAATATTTAATTAGGGAACCAAAAAAATTCTATCCAAATTTAATATATATTTTATTTGAAATAGTATCTAAATATATAAATCTCATAATAGATGGTTCAGTTATAAGGGTTACCACTTCTGGATTTATAAAGTTTCCATAAATTTTACAAATCGCAGCTAGATTCCATCTAACCAAAATAATTTTATCTAGGATTAAGAATAAAATTCAAAAACCATAAAATTTATGAAATAGATTTGAATTATATCACATGCATCTATAATGGATTGATTATATGGGTTACTGTTTTCCAATACATAAAGTCCCCATACACTTTACATGTTATAAATTGGATACCCTTTATTCATAACCAAAAACAATTAGCCCATGGAACCAATAGTTCAAGTCTCAAACATGTCGTGATTAGTTTGTAATGTGTCACCATCAATCTATGAAGAATGAAACCATTTTGGTTGATGTTTTCACCATAATAACCAAATGTAATTTTTAATATTTATATCTAGGAATGATAAAAATAATCATTACATATGTTATAACATGGTAAGGAAATAGGGAAGCATGATAATTTAACCATATAAGGATACTACATAACTAGGGAACCCAAAAAAACATTCTAATCATAACACTAAAATCATAACATCATGGCATATCACCCAAGTTGAGCTCAGTAATTAAAAACATTAACATGTTATAAACAAGAATTTAATGAGAAACCTAATCATTTAAAATCTACGAATGTTACTAAAAGCACCGAATATGGAATGTAATTCGAAATTAAATAACAAAAAAGGAATATTATAATAAATTTTAAAAAAACCTAACCATGAAATCTATATGTCATGGAATAGTCATGGAATGTGAATACCCATAATCCAATAAATATTCATGTAGTGATAAATAATTTAAATACTATTCCAAGGGTAAATACTAAAATCTCATAAATCAATAAGCAGTGTAAAATACACAAATCACTCACGGTGAAATCATGAACAGCTGTAATAATGAACATCAGAAAAAAAATCTCATCCCTGGCCACCTGTAATTTTCCCCATAAATAGATTTATCAAGCTTAGGCATGAATTTTTACTGATCATTGACACATTACTATTCTCCTATATATCATCCCAAAATAGTAAGAAAAAGTAAAAGAGAAAACATTGATACAACTTTGTAACATCCTGATCAGACTTCCTATAAAACAACTTGCTCGACCAGTCACCACATGGCCTCAAGAGATCCTCCACATATGTCATAGGTTTTAAACTATTAGTAGGGGTATAATTATTGTATGGTGGGGAGAATATTTCCTTGTTATCAGAGACTCATAGTGATATATGTGAAAATAATTAACGGAAAACAACATAAGTAGTAATAAATGAATAACAAATCAGCAGAAAAATAATATCAACTAATTATAAATGGATTGTCCCAATATACAACAATGTATACATGTAAAGAAGGTGATTATAAACTAATACATTAGAAAACTTGAAATAATTGATATATATTGATGTACATGAATAATTAAAACAAATAAAATACCCAAGGGGGAACTCCATGAGCCTCCTGAGTACTAGATCTATCCTTGGATCATAAATCCCATGTACAATGCACAACACAAGCCATAATCCATGGACCTATAAACATGATGATATGATCAGGTAAATAATTAAAATGGCGGTATATGAATGTTTTGAGATATACTAAATAGGCCTCCACAAATGGTGTTTATAGCATAATCTTGTTCATGCATATAAAATAAGTAGTGTGCAGGTATATAAAATGTAATGAATTAGTGTAGACTAAATAAATAACTAAATCATGATCATGTTCCTCAAGTATGTCTGGCCTAATTATAATTTCTTTGGAAAAATATGGAAATATATGAACCTTTAGAAGCATGTAAAAATGAGATAAAGGTAAAAGATAAGAAAATACCTTAAAACAAGTATAACGAGATGGACGACACTGAAGCTTGTAATTTGGTTGGGAGGACATGTCCCTTGGATAAAAAATAATAAACAGAAAACCTTACTACAATAGTAACTACCAATATTTAATAAGCATCATCCTGGTCCTATCTAAGGATCACCTTAACGAGAAACCCATGTATCATACCAAGAGAACGAGAAAAGCTCACTAACATTAGAGTCCGTCCAATGCGGTCCATGAGAGGCCTAAAAATTTTCACTCTCAACCTAGTGGGAGACAATTCCCTCTAAACTCATACCTAGTATCTCGTATAGGGGACCAACATTCACTTTTTTCCTGGTACAACCATCTCACCAATGAGCTCATCCAAGGTGTCTACCACAGGTAACTGATATCACTCATAATGAGGTAAGTGGAATGCACTCTGAGCCCATCCTAGAATAGTAGTATTTCCCCCCAGCGTATACACAATCCATCCATGAAACTAGTTACAAGAACTATGATCCCATCCTTGGAAATCCTTGAAATGAGATCCATGTATCACTCGCAACGCTCATAATTTATTTAATATGTTAAATTAATAATTTAAAAAAACATATGGATCATTCCATAATATGTAACAAGGATTCCTTAAGACGTCCATTAACATTTATCTATTTTAGTAGAATACAATTGCAACACGTACATATGTAAGCCACATCAAGAAGAAAGAGTATAAAATAAGGCCTTAGAGACACGCACATCCTAATGTAAACCAGGAATAGAACATAAATCATATTTATAGTTGAAGACATCACACCTAATATCTATTTTTTAGAAAACAAGATAATTTTATTCAATAAAATCACTTAGTTCACGTAATACAATCCATTTAAAAATTAGTTTCAACCCACCATCATGGTGGTTATAAATCAGATGTTTGTCACAATTTAACACACAAATAAAATGGGATACCCAAAGGGGTGGCTCTAACAAAGGGGCATATGAAATTTATTAAGGGTGACTAAAAGAATCCACCTAATAGGGTAGTTTATGTTGGGGTTATAACCTCCAACCAAACCAATAGGGGTCTAAATGCATCACATAACAAGCTAGGAAATTTAATTAAAGGAAATTTTTATTTTTAAATGACATTTGGTATTTATGGTGTACAAAACAATGAAGATATTCTGTAAGGTGGAGAAACATGAGGGAAAATCCATAGAACACCTACCATATAATAATTTTGACTCACATGTCTAATACCGAGGATATATTTGGTCTAGATTGATTTAAATCGATGAAAAAGTAGAACTACCTAAAAATAGGCTGAATTAGGTCGCAACAAAATGAAACGAATGAGGGGAAGATGAACGAAGAAAATAAGATTTAGGATTTTCAGACTTAACAAGATACTTCCAATTCCACTGAAGATGCTTGAATCAGAGGCCATATTGAGGAGATATCCTCATCACTATAAGTGATTAATAACCCAAGGAGGAGGTTGTTGTTTGTGGATGGGGAATAGGAAAGGAGGTGTAAAACGATATAAGAATGTAGGAAAACCCCATTCATTCTACCTTTTTAATAGGTCCATGGTTTGGCCACATGGATGGCCAAATCATGTGACGGTTACTACTCATGGGGAGGAGTCTAATGGTTCATGCACATTGGTTTTGAAACCATTCATAAACTGTGTGATTACACTCTATTCAAAAACTCAATCAATGGACATGGTCATGCCGATGGGTGATAATGGTTTGAAGAAAACATGAGACACCCATAGTACCTATGAACTTTCTACATGATTACTATTGTAGGGGGGAATGATTTTAGACAATATGTTCACCCCTGCAATCTATTCTCTATTTGAGGGTTCATAGCATTACACTCCTAAACCATTATGAAGCACTCGAGGCACCCCTCGCTCCTTTAACTATGTCTCAAAAAACACTTCTATGTTTTAAAACTTATATAATTCCATATTGATGCTCTATTTACAAAAGGGTCCATCCACTAAATGAAATAAACTCAAATTCCCAAACAATTTCATCCAATCAAAAAAATGGGATGCTACAATGCAGGTTGTGTATTTAACATTCAGTGATTCATCGGGGAATAGGCTTGGTTGTGTTATAATGTATGGGAAGGAAATTATAGCCTATTTTTCATGACGGTTGAGACCACATGAGAAGAAATACGCATTCCATGATCATGAGCTAGTAGAACTAGTGTTCACACTAAAGGTTTGGTGAAATACCTTATGGGTGATCGATTTATAATCTATTTTTACCATAGTATTATCAAGTATATCTTCTCTCAGAAAGATATTAACTTTGAGAAAGAGTTTAGGGATAAATGTTCTCATGAATTATGAAATTGATGTTTTATATTCTCTTAAGAAGGAGAATATAGTAGTAGATGATCTCAACAAGAGATCTTGTTTGTTATTACTGTGCAAATAGGTAGATCAATTGGCCTTGTTACTATTATCCTTAGTGGATGGTAATATTAAAGCATACCTCTAGTCTATGGTTATTACCCCACCACATATAGTGAGTCAGGGATGTTCATCATGGAGATAATGGCTATGAGACCCCATGTAATGAAATATTAACTAGACATGCTCCTAATGAATTTTTTAAAGCTGGGGATCTCATCCTCTTTTTCAATGGATAGATTATGGTACTAGTGAAATTTTGGGAGGTGGTTATGTGGGAGATTGATACGTCTCCTTTGGTGGTACATCCATGTGTGTTGAAGATATACCAGGACCTCTAACATCAATTTTTCTAGAAAGGGATGATGTAGAAGGTTATAGGGTTTGTCTTTTGATGCCTTACATGTTAGAAAGTGAAGTGTAAGCACTGGGTTTTAGTGTGTTTTGTTCAACCCATTGAGGTTCCATAGTGGATGTGGGTTGGGATGACTATGGAAATCATGATGGGGGTTCCATGGATGACTAGAGGACATGATTCCATCTAGGTGATCATAAACCAACTCACCAATTCAACACATTTCCTAGTTATCTGAGAGAAAAGTTTAGTAGATAGATTGGGATTCCTTTATATGTAGGAGATATAATGGGTCTATATTTTTCCATTGAAGATCATTTTTGACCATCCAGATCACTTCACATCTCATTTAAGGAAGGTATTATAGGAATTATTTGTGATATTATTGTGTTTGATCTTAGTTTTTCATCCCCATAATGATGACCGAATAGAGTGTGCCATTCTGGTGCTGGAAGACATGTTCCATGTTTTAATGATAGACCCTTGTTGTATTTGGGATGATCTTCTATAATTAGTGGAGTTTGTTTAAAAATACTTCCATTATACCATCAGTATGGAATTGTTTGAGGCCCTGTATGGGTGACTATTTAGGTCACCAATATGTTCGACCACCTAAGATTGTGATCTATTATTTCCCTAGAGATGGTACGAACAATGACCGAGAAGGTGAAAATTATCTTTTAGTGTATGAGGACTTCATGAATCCATAATAAGGCTATGTGGTCCAACAACAGCTGTATTTGGAGTTTGAAGAGGGAGACCAGGTGTTCTTATTGTACTCACCTTAGATTGGAATGTAGAGATTTAGCTGAGGAAGAAAGGTATCTCTGATATTCATTGTTCATTTACAAATATTTTGTAGAGTTTGAGAGTTTGTGTATCACTTGTCTCTACCCTTGAATATAGACCGGGTAAATTCCATCTTCCATGTGTTTCAGATAATGAGGTGCATGCACAACCGGTCTCATGTTATCAAATGGGACAATTTGAATATAAAATATGGAACTTCATTTTTAGAGTGCCATTTGAGATTGAGGATCAGTAGGATAATATCCTTCAAGGGAGAGTGATTACTTTAGTGTGTGTTTTGTGGAAGCATGGGTGTTTTCAAGAGAGTACATGGGGGTAGGTTACATAGATTCAAGATCAGTATCCACATATATTCATGCAACCTTTTGTTTCTCTTTGGGATGTAAATTCCTAAGGTGTAGAGAATGTAACATCTCTTTTTTATATTGAAAAGTATTTAAATATATTGGGTATTATTTTTTAGACAAGATTCTGAGATGACACATGATTTAGAGGTCTGATGACAGTAGAATTGATATCTGAACAATATTAAACATATTAATATCACACATGAGTAGTTTACCTAAAAATGTGTAAAACTCATAAAAAAGGTCTTAGATACGAAATCATCAATTTTAGTTGAGTTTAGAGTTCATATTTCGCCCTTATCATTACATAACCATGGAGTGCATCAGGGGTCCAGGTTAAGAGAAATCATGGACAAATTAATAATAAATAAAATAATTTATTTATTTTATATAATATTATTCTCCGTGACCTTATTTTGTCAATAAATACATGTTTATGGAAACACACTAGGATGATCTACATAACCCCAGAGATTTGAGAGCGAGCGATGGAGGATCATTCTCAAAAAATAACAACCATATCTTTAATCATTGATTGGTGTTCAACAGAATTCAAATATACCACTAATGATTATGACACAGATTCATAATTCGCTTGTGATTGATGAAAATTGAGGTAGGACATTATTTTATGTTGATTATTTTCTTTTAATTTTCCTACATTAAATGTGAATCAATCAACCAAGGAATTAATTCCTGGATCAATAATATAGCGGGTATGGGATAGGTATTATTCGGGACTGGAGATTTCAATTGTTGATTGTTTATCTCTCTGCATCCACCATTCTAATGTAAATGAATCAAGGACAAAACAAACATTGGATGAGGTCCCTTACTCATTTTTTGTATTTCATCCCCAATTCATTTCATTTTAATAATGGGAAATTACTTTGCCCTATGGTTCAATGAATACCAAATATTTGATTACTCTGTGACTCTTATTTGACGCATCTAATGAATACCATGGGTATATATATGATTAAGGCTTTGATTTTGAGGCATGATACTGCTGGATGATTGATCAGTTTAGATTTTGGGATTATATTTGTGAGTTTTTAGCTTGTGGCGGTGGTGTAGAGTGATGGAAGTGGCTCCTGATCAAGTTAGGTGACTATATTCTAGCAATTAGGTGACCGAGAGGTTTGGTCAGGCCATATCCACCATCTTTGATGAGTCTAGGAGCGAGAATTGTGTAAATTAGCAGGAGAATATGAAACTACATAAATATTAGAGGGTTCTTGATAATTCCAATATCTAAGGTGTGTAATCTTGGAATACACATCATAGAGGCCCTTGTTGTGGTGTTACAGTATCTGCGGATGAGATAAATATCACATGGATAGTGAAATGTGTCACACAGTGTGTGACTCGGCTTTGAAACACAGCATGTACTCTAAGAGTAAATATCTAGTCACACTTCCAAACACACGACTAGGACAACAGTACCCGAGCAGAGCCATGTACTAATGCACAACCAAGTTCACTAGCACGATCAAGTGTACATGGTAACATACATGGTTGTGAGTCATGATACATAGGTAGACCTGGTGCCTAAGAGACACGATGTGTACATATAGTACACACAATGAACATCTTCAAATATGGATTGGATCCCTTATTTCTTTCAGCATTGATATGTTTCACAAGGTTGTGTTCCCTTGATTCTTTTCCTAAGGGTTTATTATAGAATTGTTTCATGTTCAAAGGATTTTGATCCACCCTTAGGAACTCCTATTTTTCATTGAGTTGTTGGAATCCCTCCATGAGGACCGGAGTGAGATCCTCTATCATCATCTACCATTTTTGGGGTTCTCGTAATCATAGAGAATAACACTACATCGGCATTGATCTCGTACTAAGTAGGTTAATCCAGATTTGGTTGTTGGTATACTCCATGTCCCTGGGTGTGATCCCCATCTATGTATTTTTCTCTTTATACTTCTATATATTACTCCTTGTGGTGGGATATTATGACCATGAATTCTATGAATGAATGCATCAGTGATGTCTAAATCATGTAGTATGTTTTCTTGAATGAGTGTTTTATATAAATTTTTAGCAAGAATCCTTGGCTAGAAATATTGTGTAACCTTACCTTGAGAATGTGTTTGTAATATGATTATATCTGATTTTTTTATTATTCGTAACATATTTTGACTGAAATATCTGGTGAAGAGCTAAATACTCTTGATGATTTATAAATAATGATTTTAGGATTTCATATTAGGTATGTTTATAACCACCCCTGCATGGTCTCTTCCCGTAGGTGTCATGTCTTATTAAGATGACCAATCGTTCGATGAGGTTCTTTATGGACCAAGATTAAATGGAACGTAGATTAGGGATATATGGACCATGGCTCATTACTGGAGTCACATTTGATTTTATTCCCCTCTTACTAATAGGTTTACCATCATTACAATTTTTTGGGCTTATACTAGGACAATATTATTTCCCTGTATTTTATTGTACTTTGATTGTGGTATTTTTATGTATGCATGCTTTTGGAACCAAGTATATTTTACATTCCAATAATTTATGTGAATGAAAATGTGTGTATTTGTGTGTGTGTTCACTTACATTCTATAGGATATGTCCTACCATGTGAGTGTTATGCCTAAATGGAACTAGTCACTAGCCCATGGCCTTTTGGAAGCCCTCTTGAAGTAGTCTCACCTGACTTATCATTGTACAGGTGAGCCCCAGTGGGTCAAGTCATGATAAACCTTAAATATTAGAATTTTGGAATCTAGAAACTAAAAAATTCATGAAAATGACATGTTTAGTGGGAGAAATATCATTTGAAAATTTTCATATGAGGATCATTTAGAGTCTCATAACTTTAAATCACGTGATATATTGCTAATTGTTCATAACGCTCCTCATTTTTGGTTAATTTTCAAATAAATATCATTCCAAAAATGAATTGAAAAAAAATAAATTGGATTAAAGTTTTCAATATTAAAATCTCTTCCAAAAAATATCAAACCAATATTTTCTTAAGAAAATTATTCTGAAACATTAATAAGAACAATATGGTTGAGAAATCCATCAATTTATATTTATTATTATCGAGTAGATACATGAACCCCTTTAGTTTTTGATAATTACAAATATCGATTTCCATTAAAAGTCTTCATACCTTGAGAAGTGACCTTGAGAAGTGACCTTGGGAAGTGACATGGAGAAGTGACCTAGGTAATGACCTTTAAAAGTGTCCTTAGAAGTGAATGTGAGTGAATGTTTAACAAATTATGTTTGTGAAAATGAGTTACATTTGGAAAAGTATAAAAGTGAATGTATGTGAAACAATGACAATGTTTTGAAGTGTCCATGACTGAAAATTTGACCTTGTATGGAGGTGATCAGGACTGAAATTTTGATAGTTTTGAAGTGATCTTGAGGAAAATTTGAGAGTATGTAAGTGAACATGAGTGGAAAATTTACAATGTATGGAAGTGAAAGTGATAAAAGTTTGCAGTTTAGATGTGACCATGAGTGAAAATTTGACAAAGTCTGGAAGTGGCCGTGAGTGTAATTTTGACAAAGTCTAAAAGTAACCATTACTGATATTTTTTAAAAGCCTGGAAGTGACTACATGAATAAAATTAAAGTGAAATAATAATAAAAAGTCAAGTGAATTCATGAAAAAAAATCAATTAACTTTATGAATCAAAGTCATGTGACTGAAAAAATAAGAGTGAAGTGATGTAATGAAAAATACAAAAATGAACGCAAGAAAAAAATAAAGTTGATGCAGGTTGAAATTTTTCAAAGTATTAAACATACATTATGACATATGGACACTTAATGACTTTTTCATATTTCAACTCAAAACATGCTCTATTTTATTATACTTCTATATTTCAAAAAACTACACATTTGTTTTTATGTTTATATTGATTAATGTATCACTTAAATACTTATTAGTTATTTTAATTATAAAGTAATTTTTTAAGGGTTTTATATAAAATTAAATGATCATCATGCTTTTTTAAGCTTCAAACTTATTTAATTTGAAAACACTAGTTTCAAATTAAATGTGGTTGGAATTTGAATAATTTTCCTCAAACACTTTATGGTAGTTTACCAATGTAATTTAAAGTTTATTATATTTACTTGTTGGTATTGGATTAATTATTATAATATTTTATCACTATAAAATATTTTTTTTAATATTACATATTATCAAATTATCCATTGTGGGATGGTTTTTTATGCACATTCAGTGAAGAAAAAATGTTTTTCACTTGAGAAAGATGAACTATAGTGGCTTCATGATATAAATCTATTGTGAAAAAAATAACTCTCTATAAGGATTTCTATAGATCTAAATTGATATAACAAGGCTGATGAATTTTCTGTAACTGTACAAGTGTCGCATATTTTTAAGATCATCTAATACTCTCAGCCATACTATAATCATTTGATCTTTTGCATCTAGAGAGCTCTTATTGGCTCTACCCTCAAATCATGATCAAACATCTAGTTGTATATTTTTACATCTTTCAATAATTTAATGTGTGAATAATTATAAAGGGTTATAATACCCTTTAAAATGATGGATTTTGGGTTGTTACTACGATAAAAAAGTCAGGAATTGGGTTGTTCCACCATGTTAAAAAGGCATACCAATTTGGTTTTTCCACATAGTGGTAAAAATAGAGGTCTATTTGGTTATGATCCTATAATTGAAAAGAATTTGTAATTGGGTTGTGACTCCAGGTGGAAAAAAATAATTATAAAATTCTAATTTAGTGGTTATAGTGGGTGTCGTATATTTCAGTTTGTGAGAGGGGTCTAGAATGGACTATAATCATTTAGATATAATCCACTATAAAAATATCCTATGTTAATTTTATTTTTATTTCCACAAAAATAAATTTAATATTATGATATAATATTAAATTATTTTACGAGTCCAATTCACCCCCTTATTGGGTATATTTTAATCCAAACTATGAACAAAATATTTGTATCATAGGTTAACCCTAATATTTTTTTATTTGTGTGAACCATTTAATAACATAAACTCTTAGGGAAAATTATCATATTTAAGATGGTATAAATAATTTAAAATACTGAATGGATACCTAAAAACAACCTCATATTTATGGTACTGATTATGGATATTTTAAATCTCATATGGAATCTTTATTAATGAAACATAACATTGATCATTGGACAATCATTGAAAAGTATTAAAAACTACCCAAAGTTGAACCCAAATAATTAGTTAGAAATGTTGTAGTATAGTATGTTTTGATTTAAAAGGTGATGAATAATTTATATTTTTGAAATAAACAAAAATGTGTATATTCATCTATCTGTATGTAAAACTGGACATGATATCTAGAAAATTCTACAAATTACACATCTTGGATTCTATAATATTGTCAGAACTAAGTTACGCATGTTAATGGTTGATTTTTAATAATTTAAAAGTGGTGAATAAAAAAATATTAATATAATGTTTCATATCATTACTAGTATTGTAAATGGATTGAGTTTTTAGTAGAAAATTTGGACAATATAGTTCTTATTAAAATAGTAGTTAAATTACTTCATAAGAAGTGTCACTATAAAAAGGATACTATGGATTAAATTAATAATAGAAAGTAATATACAATTGATGATATTAATGGATCATTATTACAATATGAGTTAGAACATTAAGTCTTAATGAAGAAGAAAATTCAGATACTGTAATTTCTTTTAAATAAAATGTATTTACTTACTCTACTAATTCTGATTTATGGATTAGTGATAAGAATGATATAGTATACTTTATAAAATGAGGATATACAATTTAAAATGTTGTTCAAGTTGATATAAAAAAGGATTTCCTTAATATGAGTAAAGAAAGTTCATTTCATTTCTAATAATGATCAATATGTTATTTTTTATAAGTGTAGGAAAAGGTGGTACATCATGCTTGATTACCCAAGAATAATGAAGAAAAATAATGAGAGGAATAAATATAAAAATAAAATAAATAAATGAAATTATAATAGATTTTTCCTTATGATTCAATTACTTTTGATGAATCTAGTCTTGAGAAGGATGTTACAAAATTGTTCTTAATGATTTCAACAAATCAATTATGTGGCATTACTTATTACTCTTACTCTAAATATGATTATTTAAACTAAACTATTGAGGAATTTATTAAATAAGTCAAAAAACATGATCATAAAATTTAAAGGATAACTGGTTTATATAAGAAACATAAGATACAATATAAGGATCTTCTAAAGTAGATTGAAGAGATGATGAAATCTATCAATGAAGGATTAAAATATAAAAAAAATTATTTTAATTATACACCTATATATCTAGAAATTGAACATAAAAATCTTGAAATTACTCTTTCAAAAAATGAAAAATGAAAAATAGAATTTTATTTGATTTTAACATTTGATGAGGCTGAAATAATTAATTTTTATGTTGTTCTTAAAGGGAATGAACAACTCTCAAATGAAAATGAATGTTTGAAGTAAAATATGTCCATTTTTTCATGGTGGAGAAAACATTGATAGAATGATGAGTATAAATAAAACGAACAAAAATAAAACCGTTCTTTGTTATGAAAATAAGTTACCTAAAATGTATAGGACTTTCTTTATTAAAAACACTAATATAAATCCATATATGGCTATATGTTTTAAATTCCAATTAAAATGACATTATGAAAATTAGTGTTCCTTGAGATTTCTAAAATCTAATAGATATACTAAGGATTTAATTTTAAAATATTTATCTTCGAAATTTCATGTAAATAATTTTATGAAATAGGTTTGGGTTCCAAATAATTCATGTTCTAATCCCATAGGACACAAATATTTATGGGTACCAATTTTCTCTTAAATATGTATTCATAGGAAGTGTGTCTCTAGAGAATCCAAAAAGTTATTTTGTACATGGATAGTGTATGATCATGAATCATTATTGGGGATATATCATACTATCTATCATTCAATAAATGTGATGAAGGTAATGTTACATTTGGTGATAATTCTATTGGAAAGTTAAATGGTTTTAACGATGTTGGAATTTCATGTTATTTTATTATTTTTAATGTATTATATGTTGAAGGATTGAATCATAATTTAATAATAATTTCAAAAAAATTGGATGATGGAATGTTCGTTAAATTTAAAAATGGTAAATACATTGTATTTAAGGATAAATCTCATATGTTTTATACATATAGAATGAGACAACTTTTATTAAATTAATTTTTCTAAATTAAATGACCAAATTTTGTATGATTGAATTACATAAAATCTAATAAAATTTTTTGGAATAGGAAGTTGGGACATCATAATTTTATATTGATGCACGAGATTTCCAAGAACCAAACAGTTCTATAATTACCCAAACATAAGGTGGATAACAGCTTTCTTTAGAACTATGTCCTGAATGGTAAACCAAACAATGTAGTTTCAATTCAATTAAAGAACTAAATAATATAAGGAATATGGATCATATTCATTTAAATTAATTTGTTCCTATCAAAACTTCTATTTGAGTGGTAATATATATATATATATATATTCATTATTTATGATTTTACTAGGAAAACATGAGTTTATTTCCTTACACTTAAATATGATACATTGTCTATGTTTATCAATTTTTGTAAATTATTTCAAAATAAGAATGTAATATTAATTAAATCAATTATAATTTATCATTTTGGGGAGTTTTAAAATATGGAATTTATCCATTTTTTTGAAAAATGTGTTTATCCATTATTTTCACCCCTAGGACACCATAAAATGGTGTAGTTGAAAGGAAAAATATAACAATTCAATAAATGGCTAGGAATATGATAAATGATTTTAACGTACCTAAATAGTTTTTGGAATAATATGTGAATACGTTATTTTATGTTTCCAATAGAATTATTTGATGACCATTGTTAAATTAGAAACCATATGAGCTTTATAAGGGAAGGATACCTAATATAATATATTTCAGAGTCTGTGGATGTAATGTTTTTATTCTAAATACTAATGATTATTTAGATAAATTTGATAAAAAAATTTATTAAGAAATATTCATAGTATATTCAAATAATACAATGTTAAATAGAGTAATGAATAAAATATCCATCGTTTTTTGAAGAATAAATTCATGTAATGTTTGATGAAAATATTTGAATATAAGTGATGATGATATTAATAAACTTGAAGATGAATTTCAAGAACTTTATTTTGAAGATGAACATCAAGAAAAAGATACACATATTAAGGGGATAATATTTCTTATCAATTTGAGCCTATTTAATAAATATATTAGAAGACTCATAGAAATAATCCTAGAGGTAATGTGATAGGAAATTTAAAATCAAATTTTCAAACAATAAAATTTGTTTTGAATTTTATGCTTATCATTCTTTTATTTCGGATTTTTTAACAAAGAATTTTTAGGAACCTTTAAAAGATTCTAATTGGATACATGCTACACGGGATGAATTAAATTAGTTTACTTGAAAAAATGTGTGGACAATAATTGTTCCACCAAATTATTCACATGTTCCTAGATTAGGGACAATTAAAATATTATTAGCTTATACTGCATTTCAAGGATTTAAATTATTTCAAATGGTGTTCCAAACTTGTTTTCTAAACAGTTATATTACTAAATAAGTATTTGTTATGAAACCCCATGGTTGTGAAATTTAAAATCATCCTAACCATATTTTCACTTAATCTATGGATTTATATAGTCTAAAACAAGATCCACAAGCTTGGTATGAATGGTTAACTCGTTTTATTATTTAAAAAAATTCCGATGGTTAAATTGTATCCTACGTTTTTTATTAAAAATGATTGCAATGATATTTTGATTGTGTAAATTTATGTTGACGGTATTTTTTTGGAACTTCATGTGAATATTTTTTATACTAAATTTTACTAATTAGTAACATTTTATTTTGATATGAGCATGATGGATGAATTAAAATTCATCCTTATTTTGAAAATATTTCTAATAATTGGTGGTTTAGTTCAAAATTAATCCATGTATACTAAATATTTCATTAATATTTTCGGTTTAGACTCTCGTAAAAGTAAATATAATCCAATTATTATTACATGTAAAATAGATTTAGGTAATTATAGAAATATTATTGATGTTAAAAGTTATAGAGGCTTGATTGGGAGTTTGTTATACAAAACTTCTTCCAGTCCTGATTTAATATTTTTGGTTTTTAGGTGTGAAACTTTTCAATGTGACCCTAAGGAAAGACACATTAATCCTTTTAAGAGGATTATTTGATACATTAAATTCTATTTGAATATTTGATTATATTATCCTATTAATTTAAATTTTTATTTGACAATCTATTCTGATTCTAATTCTGTTAAATGAAAGATAGATAAAAAGTCACATAAGGTATGTTTCATTTTCATGGAAAATCATGAGTTTCTAGGGATACAATGAAAAAATTCTATTTCTATTTCAGCTGATAAATATGAAAACATAATTGTTGAATCATGTTGTGCTCAATCATTATGGATTAAAAAAATAATTTCTAATTTTGGTTTTTCTTTTGAAAAGCTTGATATATTCTTTAATAATAATTCTATTATTTCAATTTAAAATAATTCCTTATAACACTATAAAACTAAGAAAACTGATGTTGAATAACATTTTATTAGGTATTATTTAATTTAAGGGAATATTAATATTGAATTTTGTTTCTCCTTAAGAAAATTTAAGCAGATTTTTTCTAAAACCTTGTATATAGATACATTTGAACATTTATTAATAAAAAATCAATCATACAACATATGTTTATGGGGATTTTGACTTAGATTTTGAGTTGAAACTATAAATATTTTCCTTTTGACTAGTGTGTGTATTCAATAAATAGTATTTTTTTGAACGTATATAGCATGTTTAATAGTTGGTGATTATTTAATTCAATGAAAATCTTGAAATTTTTGAATGGAACCTTAAGTACTCTAACATAAATTTCCAAAAAAAATACTATTATAAACTAGTATCTTTTATGTCTACACATACTATTTTAAAATGAATAAATTTAGGGGAATCCTAGTTTTGTGTTTGATGTATATATTAGGATTATTTTCTTTCCCAGCGACCATTTAGGGGGAAATTTCCATGTTAAATTTTTTATTATTAATGTTAATTTATTTTCTAGTAATAATTATTTATCTTATGGGAAGAATAATTAATATTTAACTTTTTTATACTTTCATAAGGGGGTGTTTTTTAAATTATATTTGGTTTCATAATTAACTTAAAGGGGGATAATGTTGAGTGGATCTTTAAACCACTTTATGTTTTCATAATTACAAATATTTATTTCCTTCAAAAGTATTAATATCTTGAGAAGTGACATAGGAAGTGATCTTGAGAAGTGACCTTAGATGAGACCATGGGTGAAACATTGACATAGTCTGGAAGTATCCATAAATGATAATTAGAAAATGTAAGGATGTTTTTGTGAGAAAATGTTTTAAAAAGTATGGATGTGTCCCTGAGTTAAAATTCTAAAAAGTATGGATGTGACCATGAGTGAAAATTTGGTCAACTGGATGTGACTATGAGTGAAATGATGAATATCTAGAAGTGACCATGAGTGAAATTTTGAAAACTTTTTGAAGTGTTTATGAGTAAAATTTTGACAGTCTAGAATTAACAATGAGTAAAAATTTGACAAATACCTGAAGTGAATGTGAGTGAAAATTTGATAGTCTCAAAGTGATTATGATTGAAAATTTTTCACTGTCTAAAAGTGCTTGTATGTGAAAATTTGACAAATATAGGAATTTTCTTTCTAAACAAAAGTCAAGTGGCCACATGAAAAAAATTCATGTGACCACATAAACGAATGTGAAGTTGCTAAATGAAAATATTTATAGCACCTACATGAACAAAAGTCAAGTGAACACTTGAACATAAGTCAAGTGGGAACAAGAAAAAAGTCATGTGAAAACATGAAAAAAAGTCAAGTGGCCTTGTGACCAAAAGTTAAGTGACCACATGAGAAATATTCAAGTGATTATAAGAGAGAACGTAATGTGATCGAAAGAACAAAATAGTTCTGACTATAATAACAATAATTAAATAGAAACAATATAAATTTTTTAAAAGTATTAATCTTCCTTTAAGATCAACGGTCACTTAATTCCTAATTCATATTTTATCTCAAAACATAATCTATTATATTTATACTCTTATATTTCGATTAACTACATGTTTGTTTCATATATTTATCTTGATTAAATTATCTCATTAATAATTATAACTTATCGTAATAATAATTAATTTTATTTGGAATAGTTTTATATAAGATTAAAATATTATTGATTTTGTGGGAGTTTCATTTTGGTTTCATTAAAAAATGAGTTTTAAATTAAATGTTGTTAGAGTTTGAACAGTTTGTCTCACACACTATATGAGAGTTTTCCATGAGAATTTTTTATTGTTTATAATTATTTATTGGTACAATATTAATTTTTAGATCATTTTATCATTGTAGATCATGTTTTTTAAAATTAAAATTTATCAAAGTAACACACATTGGTATATTATTCACATTTATTCAAGGAATAAATAATATGTTGCATTGAGAATGGTGAACTATAATGGGCCTCATATTATAAATATGTTGTGCATATAAGGACTCTATATGTAGTTTCTAATAGATCAAGATTGATATATTGATGTTGAGAAGTTTTCTAGACATTTACAATTGCATCATGCTTTGGTGATCATCTACAGATCTCAATCAAACTTTAATCCTTTGATATTTTGTTGCTGGAGAGTTCTTGTTTCTTTTTCCATAAAAAAATGAATTATACATATAAATAATTTTTCTTACATCTTTTAGTTTTTTTTATATATGAATATTTATAAAGGGTTTTCCTGCCCATTAATATTTAGGATTGTGGGTTGGGAATCCCAAAAAATACAGACATTAGGATGTGCCTCTATGGGAGAAAGGTCGATTTCTTCAGGTTGTTCCACCATGTTGGAAATAGTAGAGTTTGTTTCAGTTTGAGCCTTAATGAGGGAAAAGTATTTGTAACAGGGTTTTGGAATTAGATATAATGATTCATTATAAGGTTTTATTATATTTGTTACGGTGGATTATTTCTCTGACCATCCAAATCATATTTGTATTCAATGAAAGAAGGGGACAAGCACTCCAATGATGCAAAAGGATTAGGGAGGTCTAATATAGTGAATGCTGAGGGAATACCCTCTAATCATGTTAATACCCTTTGGTTTCAAGTCCTTAATATTGAAGAGACTAATGTATATGGAGGTTCAGTCTTACAAAGAGGCCATATACTCCACAACCTTATTTCCATTTACATATGTGAGGGTCACATGGTTATTGTTGCAAAGAAAAGATATACATTTTTTAACATTGTAGGATATGGACCATGGAGTGGATCCCTAACCTAGAAGATAATCATGAAGGATCAAAGAGCCTCTCTCCGCCTATGAAATAACCAAATCCTTTAGAAAACTGAGGGTGAGCCCGATGAGCATCACATTAGCCTCGACTAAAATGGAGGTACAATTTCCAGAAAACAATGTGAAACCCATAACAATGTCACCCCTAGTGTTGTGAGACACACCCCTCCTCTCATGACCCCTATTAAGTAGAACATGTCATTGTACAGTTTGTAACCAAAGCTAGGATGTTTCCAGCAAACCCAATGGACCCTACTGTTTTTCAAGGAAGGGAGGAGTCGATACATAACAGACCTAACGTAGACGGAATGAAGGAGCATCCCACCAGTCCTCGATAAGCGTAGATGAATAAAACAATAGGAAATGAGTCATCGCTATGATGGACCTCACCTTGGGAACAGAACCTTCCAACCTTGCCTAGTTTTTGGTGTTCAATATACACCAGCACCCTGTACTGAAAATCACTGAATGAGCTGAGTGTTCATTCTCAGATCCACTCGATCCATAGAACTATATCTATATGAAAGGAATAGAATTCATATTATGAGAGGAGAATGCTGTGAAACCTCCAAAAAATGACCACACCATGTGATTCACTTCCCCCTCAAAAATAATTGATTAGTACTATCATCCCACTTGTTGATGCAATAGTGGCACCTTGATACCATGTTAATCCTCAATGTTTTGATGTTCTCATCTATAGTAGTAACAAGGTTCCAGATGTGCCATGTTAGGATGTTGAACATTGCTTGAATATTTTGGCACCACACAGTTTCATTCCAACCATCTTGATAGCCTTTCTCTGATGTCATCCTACATAAATCTTTGGTAGAGAAGGTTCCCTAAGCAGAAGGAGTGAACACATGGATATCTGATTCCGAATTTCACTTGATGGACGTGAGAATATCTTGTTGCTCCCTATCCAGAAATTCCATGATGAACCTGGGATGCAGGCGCACTTCCCTGACTGTGGTCGGTGTAGTTGGGCGTCCTGAGAATGCGATAATAGAGCCTA
The DNA here is from genome assembly GCA_963277665.1 of Viscum album. NCBI lineage: Eukaryota > Viridiplantae > Streptophyta > Magnoliopsida > Santalales > Viscaceae > Viscum > Viscum album. The sequence continues at coordinate 863,835,039 of OY728134.1, read as the reverse complement.
CACAGTTTCTGTGCCAGAAAAGGATGTCCCATGTGCCTACTATCCATCAAGATCACTGATGAAGATTTTGAACCAGAGAATATATCTTCGACCATAGTGGGGAAACATAAACTCAAGATTCCTTTTCATTTCCACTGTGTAAATGAGACATGGTCTAACCCTATGTAGGGCATTCCTAAAGGATTTCCCTTGTTAGCTTGGCATGCATGCAATGAATCATTCTCTAGAGACATCGGACATTAATCCAACATCCATTAATGGATATTACCATCTTTCCACACGAGTCCTAGTGTCTCTTTTCTTCTGAATTAGCATCCCAGACGAAGCTGTACAAAACCTAGTTAATGTTTTTGATCCCTCCTTGAATAATATTAGATTAGTCCAACTCATGAATGGGGATGGATGTGAGAACACTATTAACAAAATCTAAACAACCCCCAAATTAATGTAACTGATTTTCAAGTTAAGTACAAGGTTAGTTCTCATAAACACAATGTGATCAAAGTCCAAGACACAAAGTCTACCAAATGGAATACGCATTCCCAACTACTCCATATGAAATGATCCACGCTGCATATCCAGAGGACTGCACAGTGAAGAAATCTACCTTGTAGTGCTCTTAGAGTGATAAAGATGTTGCTCTTGGAGGTACTGATGACTTTCCCACTCTAGTAGTAGCAATCATCCATAATATTCTTTATCCCGTTAATAGATCCCCTACAACCATTATTATAGATTATGGTATCATCAGTGAACATCATATGGGAGACTGTATGGAGGTTCATAATCCTATAGAAAGGGAGGATTACACCTTGACATAGGGCCCGATCAATAATTCTTCTTAGAGTGTTCTGAGCCAGAATGAATATACATAGAGAGAGAGTTTCCCTCAGCCAAGGACCTCTCGTAGCCTTGAAGAATCCATGGACCTTTCCCATGAATGAGACCACAAACTATGATGATCTAAAGATCCTTAATTAGAGATCCACTGCCATGGCCAAGAGTCGGATACCAGAGAGAACTCCATTTATGAAACTCCATTTGATCCTGTTAGAAGCATTGTTCATATCCACTTTGATCTCCAAGTTGAATCCCTAATTTTTTAAGTTTATGTACCTTATCATCTCATGTACTAGATCTATTTTTCCCTGTATGGATCCCATAAATTGTGATAACGCACCCCAAACTCTTGATAACATTCAATTTTTTCCAACTATTTCTCCTTCAGTTGGTAGAGCTCAGGTGGCGATCTCATGTCTAATGACCTTCAACCCTGTAATTTCAGCAGTCACTAAGCCCATATGGCCTCAGCCCACACCCCCCCAGATCTCATCCCTGGTCTTGTTAGGATGTGTGGTCCTTTTGAGATGCTCTGCGTGGATCATCCTGATACCCTCAATAGATATTTTTCTTGGCTATGGGGCTATTCTCCCCGGTGATGTCTAGGGATGGAGCATGTGTCTCACTAGAGGATCCCCTATTGGCGTTTTTAAAGATGATTGATTGTCTTCATTGGACCTTAGATTCTCTATTTGAGGTGTTGAAGCTATCTCAAGAGGTTTTCATATGTTTCATGGATTCATGGGGCTTTCATGGCTAGGTGTGTATCTCAATGATTCATCAGAACTCATTTTGTGTGGTGATGGAGTAGGAGGTAGACTTTGTTTTTACATGGTGCAATGCTCCACGATATATCAAGCAATGGTGCTTCAGTTTGGCTCCTTGGTCTTTGGAAGCACATAAGTGTAAAGAAACCCCTTGTGTTGCGGTGTGGGTAGGGATCACTAGTTACCCCTACTATTCTAAAATGATTCTTTTCTCAAGGACATTGGTGATTGTATCAGAGGTTTCCTGTGTGCGGATGATTTCACTCTTTCTTATAAAGAAATTCTGGTTCCTCGGATCTATGTTGAGTAGGACATTTCGATGCCAATACTAGAGAAGGTTTCATTAATGGTGATTGATGTGGAGTATTGGGAACATGTTTTAATGTTAAATGTGTTTCCTAGGATCTATTACTCTTATTGTATTTAGGGTCATTAGAGGAATCTATATAGAAATTGTAAGAAAGGATGAACAAGTCAGTTTCAAAGGGACCTTCCTCTTGGGAACATTCCTCCCCTTCAGTAGGATGGTTCATAGTCTGAACCTTATACTGAGGCTATTATCAAAGAGGTTATTAATCAGACTCCTTAGAATGTTTCAGATCTTGATCCCATGCACTCCCCTACACCTGATAATTTGTTACCCCTCTGCGGGACCTGTTCCCTTTCAAGACATAGGCTCTAGTTTGGATGTTTAAAGTCATTGAAGACTAGTTGATTAGACATTTTGAGTTTTAGTCAGCCGTGTGGTTTTGGGAAACGTTCATGGCTTTCTTTTTTTCCTCCATTGAGCTCTGGGTGCAGAGGCCACATTTTCTATAATCTCTTCATATTATATCTGGGAAGAAAGATGTTGCATGCAGCATGCATTCTCCTCGCCTCCCTTGTGATGTTATTTTGAAGATGACTTCAGTATTGTCAAGGAAAGAAAACCATGAGGTTCATAGGCAATGGGGATAGATGCTCCAAATCTCACCATTAAATTATCTTTATAGGTTTATGAAGTGTATGTTCATAGATCTCCCTCCCCATGAGTCACCTTTAGCATCTACTTCCTCTATCAAAGCCCATGAGTATGCACATGATCACAACTTGGAAATCATAGGGAATGTGCCTCTTCTTAAATCAATAAGACCATTGATCCAGGGGAAAAAGGAAGTTTTCTCAGTTATTAATGTTATGTATACTCATCAGGAATGCCCACAGTCAGGGTTATTGGGTTAATTTTGATCCCATTGTCTCGAAAGTAAAGGAAAAAATCTTGTATTTTTCGCATCCCTAGAGCACAAACGAAAGCCAAATCAGATCAATTATTTCTACTAGAAATTTCATTTGTATGATTCAATTCATGAAAACCTAGTTAATTTGCCTAATTGGCTCTTTTGGAGCAAGGTGGTCTCTTTGGATCTGATTAAGGTGGGTGACCAATTTCTCACCTCAAAAAATATGAAGTGTATGGAGAGTTTTCCCCCCTTTTTGTATGGTAGTTGTGATGCCTAGGATTGAAAACAGCTATGGAATTGGCTTTGTTCTTTTGATTCGGAGGACATCACGAGGTTTGTAGTGGGAGATTTCAACATCATTATCAACCCAGATGAGAAGAAGGTATGAGGAACATTTCCTCTTCAGTCGATCCTATATTTCCCTCACATTAGGGTGGTAAATGGTATCCTTGACATGGGATACTCTGGAGCGCGATAAATTTGGTGCAACAACGAAACTGGAGGAAGGCGATGTTTGAGAAGGATTGATCGATGCCCAACCATTAGCAATACGATTATCTCATTCCCTAATGCCAAGGATAAGCATCTAGACCACAGTATTTCTGATAACTCTCCAATATAGGTTTTTTGGTGTCAGAAATAGGATTCCCAGGAGTCATTCAGGTTCCATCAACATTTTTCTCAGATCCAAGGCCATCAGAAGGTGGTTCGGGAGCTCTGGGATGCTCCAACCTAGGGGAATTCTTGGGTCTCTCTCCACACAAAAAATTATGGAAGTTGAAGTAGGGACATAAGGAATGTGCCACAAATCTCCCTCTATTCAACCAACACATGGAGGTCCCTAAAAAAGTATCAAATGCTTTGAATGTATCCCAGAGGAAGAGTGGAGTGACTCAGTGTTCGATGAATTAGTAGGAAAAAAGAAGTGTTGGTTGGAGATGCTTCTCAAGAAGGATAAAATGTTCTGGGATCACTCATGGGTGAGGTGGCTACATGAAGGCAATAAAACATAGCATATTTCCATGCCTTTAGTAGACATATAAAATGGTCAACTATGCCTCAAATATTACTAGAGAATGTCTCTAATAAAGATTACCATGACACAGTTTGGAGTATGGTGCACCCTTTAATAGAGGATCTCCTTGTTATCCCCAATCTGAAGATGATCAATGGGTATTCCATTGGTAATACAGGTCTATGGTAAGTGATTCCATCTCTCTTAATTTGTGATAGGGGTAAAGAGTGGACCGAGAACATTTAAATATGAACAACTATAAAAATAATATTTATTCATTTTCTTTTTGTATTTCCACTACACTAACTTCAATATTTTTTATATAATCATAAATTATTTTAAAAGGAAAATTCACCGCCTCATTGAAATATTTCCATCATAACTTCATAAAAACAATTATATAGTGTATTAATAAGAAGATGAATATAATATTAGAGCCATAAATGATCATGAAACATATTTATAAGACATTATTTGTAACAAATAAAATATGTGGGGTGATTCCATGATTGATTATATGAATTCCTTGATGAGTAATGTTTTTTAGGACGCATTGGGGTTACCACATAATGAAAAACCAATTGGGTGTAAAAGAGTTTTTAAAACAATGAAAAAATCATTGGGAAACATTGAGAGATAAGAGGCATGATTGGATTTTAAAGGGTTAACTTAAAAGGATGTGATAGATTATATTGATACATTTTATCTAGTATTGAAAAAGTTTTCCTAACACATTATATTGGAATTAGTATCTCATTTTGACGTAGAATCATAATAAATTTTATACATCCTTAACCCGATACACTATTACGTGATGGGGTCAGGTGGTTACATGACCATAGGAATGCCTTACCGTACAACAGAGGGTGACAACTAGTAGTGAGGGTGTGAGGAATATGGTGGGGGAGAATATAAAAACATGTAATGTGTATCAATAAAAATGGATATAACAATAATAATTAATAGGAAATGTTAGCAGGATAGAAGGAAATCAAAACAATCAAATAATATTACTATCATTTGGTGACTGGATGAATGTAATTAAATGAAATTAACAATATCCAACAAATAAAAAGACTAAAATAATCAATAAAAATTTCCCAAACCCCAGAATTGAGACCCATGTCAGTCCCATCACCAAGCATCAACCCATCTAGAAATCAATCAAACTACACATGGCCCATTTCCCATTCCCATACTTATAACTCAGAAATCTGTTCGAGTTCCAAATAATGGCCTGAAGATTGCGTGATTATAACATAGATGTCCACCACCAATGGTGTCTAAACAAATCTAGTAGGAGTATATAGTGTATTAAATAAATTATTAAATAGGGGTATTAATTTTAGAAATTAATAATACACTTAAAATATACCCACTAACCCTCTAGTTCTGAGTTGATACCCAACTATATCCAATATTGGTTCAAATCCTTGTCAAGTATCTTTATCAAGTGATGGATCCTCTTAGGTCAGGAAGGATCACCCATATCATTGGAATATTATCATATAGAGGATAAATCACCCATATCATGTCATGAAATAGGGAAACCTACCTTCATGTAATCAAGAATCTCACTCTCAGAATCCCGCATCTCACCTTTTTTCCTTCTAGTTACTATGTATCTTTCCCTTAGGTAGTATGTACCCAATTAATCATACCCACAATAAGTATCAAACTTCATGAATTGGACCCTTAGGTAGAGTTCATAACCTATCACCTTACCCTCAATCATTACATATGGTGTCAGCAATCACAAATCACAAGAATAAATCCTGAAAAGTCAATACTCAACAAGCCATATAACATCCCACCCTCATGAATCAATCATAATTGTATCATATCAAGGAAAAAGCTAAGTAATAAATTATCATGGTTATTTATCATGAATACCATACATGTCATCATAATCCCAAATGATCAATTAATCAAATTACCATTTGTCTAGCCATTTATATTTCACATACTCAAGTTTCCAGTTACCATAATAATTTCCACAATTATATTCCATTTATGAATTTATCCCAAAATCCATTAACATGCCAATTTATCCACAACTCATCCAATTAACATTGCATGATGAATACACTTCAATAAACCATTTTTTTTCATGCGATAATGTCTCAATCATTCACTAAAATTCACCTATTATGCCAAAAATCATGTTACCAAGACTGCTAGCTCACTATTAGTTCAAGGGTAGTCACCACTTAGGTGGCTAAAAGTATAGTCTCAATGCCAATAAACCTAGTCGGATCCATATGAGGTCTAAGAAAGATGATTAACAATAATAATGATTTATTCAATTAAATATATCACACGAATGGCATGATGAGGTGATCTCAATTGTTTCACATTCTAGAATAATTGAAAATAGACTTTTAAGAAGGTTTTCCATACCACCTACATTAAAAGAGTAGAATATATGAACAATAATCAATAAAAAAGATGGTTTCTAATAAAAAATATCTTTGAATCCTAGTCCTAGAACACCAGTATCTGATGAAACTTTCTTTTGGTTCAATAAGGGCGCTCAGTGGTTTTCTCTAGAAGGCTTGGATCATTAAGGATTTGTATCTAGAAGGGGAGGGTTGAATACACTTAAGTGGTGATTCATAGGACATAGAAATACTATCTGGGATGCCTAGGGATCAAGTAGTAGATATGAGAGACAATTTTTATAGTGACCCTATATTTTCATATATTAACATTACATAACTTTTTCAGAATCCTTAAAACATTATAAAAATAAAAGCCCAATAACCGTATTAGTCCAATGACATTGGAAACATGGAAGCATAAAAACCATTATATAAGTGAGCTACATTATCTCCCACAATGTTCTTAAAAACTAGAATCCTTATAAGACACATCATACTTAATCCATATCTTCATAACCTAGGGAAAGAAACATAAAAATGGGTGATCTCAGATGCTCTATGAGGGAAAAAAGGGAGAATTGTAATCAAATAGATGAGCGTAAGTGTATAAAAACATGATCATAACATTGGAATATCATACCTTGCATAACATAATATCATAAACATGAATTGTGTCATCAATCGTGGATGTTAATATTACATGAATAACAATGAAATAAATAACATAAGCCATGAAAGTGTAACAAAGGAATAAAAGACGTAACTCTCTTAGACACTTAATCATAAAATATGATCTCTATAGTAGCCAAGGAATCACTGCCATGACTATATTGGTATTGTGGATTCACTCCCCATACCATCTTAGTAATCATGTTTCACTCCCATTCCCATCTTAGTAGCATGATTTCACTCCTCATACCATCATGGTAGTCATGGTTCACTCCCATGTCTATCTTAGTAGCATTATTTCACTCCTCTAATCTTCTTGGTAGTCATGGTTCACTCCCATAGCAATCTTAGTATCATGGGATCACTCCTCATACAATATTGGTAGTCATGGTTCACTCCCATGACCATAATAGAAGTAAAGGTTTACTCCAAATAGCATCTTAGTCTGTCTCATGAGATATAAATTTTTTCCCAATGTTTAATAGAGATATATAGGTCCCACCAATAACATAATGAAACCATACATACATGTGCCAAAAGATCATAAATAATCATACCATAATACATGAAATAAAATTGGTTTTATAAACATGTAATCATATCATAACCTATATAAAAAATTCATGGTGCATAATCATTCACTATGGCAATATACGTATTTAGCAGCGGTTTTTTTCGTTTTGCGGCGGTTTAAACCGCCGCCAAATTGTGCGTCGGGAAGCTATTCGCAGCGGTTTTCCAAACCATCATAGAACGTTTCGCGGCGGTTTTTTGAATTATTATTTTTAAATTAATTAATTAATTATTTATTTATTTATTTATTTTTTATTTTTTCATTTTTATAAATTATTATTTATTTATTAATTTATTGATTGATTTTTTAAATTATTATTTTTTAAATTATTATTTATTTATTTATTTTATTTTATTTATTTCGATTTTATTTTTTTTATTTATTTAATTTATATATTTCGAATTTATTTTATTTATTTATTCATTTATTTTATTATTTATTTATTTATTTTATTTTATTTATTTCGATTTTATTTTGTTTATTTATTTAATTTATATATTTCAAATTTATTTTATTTATTTATTCATTTATTTTATTATTTATTTTATTTATTTATTTTATTTATTTCGTATTTATATTATTTATTTTCTTTTTTATAAATATTTTATATATTTTCTTTATTTGGAATTTATTTTATTTATGTATTTCATATTTATTTTATTTATTTCGTACTTATTTCGTACTTATTTTAATTTTTTCGTATTTATTTCGTACTTATTTTATTTATTTCGTATTACTTTATTTACTTTATCCATGCATGCACATGCCCATGCACATGCCAATGGAATATAATGAAATACTGTGTTTGGTGAGATTTGAACCCCTAACCTCTTGCATATTTTCCAAAGACAATACCGCTCAAGCAAGCTCTTCATTTTGTAAATAAACAAAAATTAATATACTTATATATACCAATTGAAAAAAATAATACATAAATAATTAATTTAAACTCAATAATAATTAAACAAAAAGCAATAATCAATAATTAATAGTCAATAATTGATAATCAATAATTAATAATTAATACTTATTGATTTATTATTTGTTGATTGAGTTATTTATTTATTTATTATTATTTACTATTTATTATAATAAATAATAAATAAATTATAATAATATTTACAAAAATTATTAAATTATGAAAATAAAGTAATAAAATAATAAAATTACGAAATTAAAATAATAATATAATAAAATAATAATACAATAAATAACAAACAACAAATAGTAAACAATAAACAATAAATAATAAATAATAAATAATAAATAATAAATAATTAATAACAAACAATAACCAAAAAACAATAAATAAGAAATAATAATAAATAATAATAAACAAATAAAAAAAATAAAAAAATTAATATATAATAATAAATAACAATAAATAATAAATAATAAATAGTAAAGAATAAAGACTAAATTATAAATAATAATAAATAATAAAAAACAAATGCTAAATAATAAATAATAAATAATAAATAATAACTAAAAAACTATAAACAATAAACAATAAACAATAAACAATAAACAATAAATAATAAAAAATAATAAATAGTAAATAATAAATAATAAATAATAAATAATAAACAATAAACAATAATTAATAAAAAATAATAAATAATAAATAATAAATAATAATAAATAATAAATACTAAATAAAAAAATATGAAAAAATAAATATCACATAATAAATAAATATAAATAATAAATAATAAATAATAATAAATAACACATAATTAATAATTATAAATAAATAAATAATAAATAATAGAGAATAGATAATAAACAACAATTAAAAAATAATAATAAATAAAAAAAATAAAAAAAAATTAGATATTAAATATTAAATATTATATAATAGAAAATATTAAATAATAAATGATAAATAGCTAATAATAAATCATAAATAATAAATTATAACTAATAAATAAAAAACAATAAAGAATAAACAATAAATAATAAATAATAAACAATAAACAATAAACAATAAATAATAATAAATAATAATAAACAAATAATAAAGAATATATAATATATAATAAAAAATAAAAAATAAAAAATAAATTATAAATTATAAATAATAATAATTAATAAATAAAAAATAATAAACAATAAAAAATAATAAATAACAAATAATAAATATTAATAAAGAATAATAAATAATAAATAATAAATAAATAATGAATAATAAATACTACATAAAAACTATTAAATAATAAATAATAAATAACACATAATAAATAAATATAAATAATAAATAATAATTAATAATAATAATTAATAATAATAATAAGTAACACATAATTATTAATTATAAATAAATAAATAATAAATGATAAATAACAATAAATAATAGAAAATAATAAATATATAATAAATATTAAGTAATAATAACTAATAATAATAATAAATAAACAATAATAAATAATAAATAATAAATAATAAATAATAAATAATAAATAATAAATAATAAAAAAACAATTAAAAATAATAAATAATAAACAATAAACAATATATAATGATAAATAAATAATAATACATAAAACATAATATATAATATATAATATATAATATATAATATATAATATATAATATATAATATATAATATATAATATATAAAATATAAAATATAAAATATAAAATATAATATATAAAATATAATATATAATATATAATATATAATATATAATATATTATTATTATTATTAATGAATAATATATAACGAATAATATATAATAAATAATAACTAAATATAAATAATAAATAATAAATAACCAGTAACAAATATTAATAATAAATAATAAATAATAAATAAATATAAATAATAAATAATAAATAACCAGTAACGAATAATAGATAATAAATAAATTTAAGTATATTATAAATAATAAATAATAAATAATAAATAATAAATAATAAATAAATAATAATAAATGAAACACATGAAAAAGTATGAAAAGGCGTGATAAGGGATGAAAAATACTGAAAACACATGAAAACGAATGGAGAAGCTTGAAGAATGAAACATTAGAAAGCATGAGAATGCATAAAAACTCATGAAAACTCTGAAAAACACCTTAAGAATTCATCATAATCATCATAATAACCCCCATAAAACCATTGATAAGATAAAAAGTCATTGAAACCCAAATAAACAGTAACAAATGGAGCAATCTTTAAAACCCATCAAAACGATCATAAAGTGACAAAGACAATAGAATCACATTAACGAAGATATCTTATGATCCGAGAGTCCGTTCGAGATCCGTGACCAGTCAAATCAAAGATCCTGAAAGGGTCTTCGACTTGATTGGTGAAAGTGACCGAATGGACCGGCAGATCAGAAGTTACGAACATTTTAAAAAAAATTGACGGGGAATGAGTGCTAGAAACGAAGAATCAAAAAACATAACAAACCCGATGCCCACTAAAAATTCCCCAACTTATGATCCAGGAGTCCATGTGGGCACCGCGACCATTCAAAATGAAGCTAATGGAACGAACTACAATCTAGTAGGTGGAGGAGTCTGAAATGACACGCGGATCGAAAGTTAGGTCTGTTTGAATACAAGTTCGACGAGACATCGGTGAGAGAAACATGGTTTTCGATGCCTTAAAGGGTGTTTTTGGGGTCGAAAAATATGACAGAAACTTTCTTGTGTTGAACCAGTGCGTATCTCTCTTCGCTGACATCGATTTTATAGGTGGTAGAGCCCAAAGAGACACCTGGAGCAAAAGTTATAGCCGTTTGAAGTTGGATAACTTTATTCAACTTTCTTATAACTCTCATATCATCCGCATCTTAGCCTGTCTCATAGTTTTGATTATACTTTCCATTATATCTCTTCATGAGCTTTGATTTGACTATTCATGGCACTCCAACAGACACCCAGATCAAAATTTATGGTTGTTTTAGTGATTTTGGGGTTTCACATGTTTTTTTATTTTTTTCGTTTCATTTCGCGGTGATTTTACCCAAACGGCTGCTATTTCACGGTGGTTTTATACAAAACCGCCGCTAATCCTGGAAAAGAAATTAAAAAAAATTAACACATTTCCTGGCAGTTTAAAAACTGTCGCAAAACATCCATTTTACTGTAGTGATTTCATCATATATATAACCTTTGAAAATAATTGGGTTTCGAAATAATATAACCCATGAAAGAGAAATGGATTTCATAAACATATAACCCATGAAAGTGAACTGGTTTTCATAAAGAACACGATAATAAGTATAACCCATTCTGAGAAATAAAATGAATGGATACATTATATCATTTTCTAGAATGGTATGAGTCACATCAATGGATGTCATCGTAGATGGAAAATAATTTTGAAATATCTATTAAAATATTTCTTGAGAAAAATATCATTTCTTATTTGGAAACACTTCTAAATATTTTATACAAATATAGAAATTTTATTGAAGAAAATTTCATAAAAAATACACTACATACTTATAAAGAAATATTGAATATTTTTTTAAAACAATTCTATTTAAAATACTTTCAAAACATATAAATAAATCATAAAAATGTTTTTGAAAACCATTCCTTCGAAAAATAACATTGAAAACATATAAAGAAGGGTTGAAAAGGTTTTGAAAATCATTTGTTTGAAAAGATCTTTGGAAACTTATAAATTAATAATGAAAATTATTTAAAACCCATTTCCTTGAAAATAACATTGAAAACACTTAATAAGAAACTTGAAATAGTTTAAAAAATAATTTTTTCCGTGAATATTTAAAAATAAGCATGAATTTTTATGAAAACTATTTTCCTAAAAACTAATTTAAAAAAATTAATTTCTACAATATTATGTAAAATCATAATTTAAAAATCTTTTTAATCTTCAAAATTAAGCTTCAATGGAATGAAGATCATGATGGCGGGTAAATCTGTACGTGTCGAACATTCCTTTTACATTGAAAAAAGTTTAAAAAATTACGTGAATTGGGAAATGATGAGAATAATAAATTTTAAAAACCTATTTTTTAAAATATAAAACATGGTTAAAAATGAAATTTAAATATCATTGGATAACAATAGAATAGTTGTTTGTAATACTATTAGAAAATATGGTTTTTAAGGAACACAGTTCTTCGACCGAATGAAGGAAAATTTAGACTTTAATAAAAATGATTTATTAATATTATTATGTACTAAAGAATGGGAAAATAATAAAAATATTTATTAATGCATCATGAATAAATAATAAATAATAAAAGTATTTAGTTTCCTTGTGATATGGATCATAAGATTTCATCAAATGAATCCTAATCATAAAAAATCTCAAAAAGCAATGAGATTGTTTCAATAAACTATTGCCACTTGGTAACATTGAACCGTACTCCCATTTTAAGAAAATGAAATTAAATGGAGATTAAAATATCATGAATTGAAATACATTCATGATATAATTTTTCAAATATAGTATATACACCTCATTGAAAATATAGGTGCATAACATGGTATGTATCTAAAAGAAGGAAAATTGAGACAAAATAATTTTACCGATTTGAATAATTTTGAAACACAGTCTACATTAAGAAAATATAATAAAAAGGATATTTTAATACCCATAAATATAATTATAATAATCTTATGATATATCCATGGGAATTATACACCAAAAAAGGAATGAGTTGTGAATAAAGAATGTATCTCATGAAAATAAAAATTGAGATAACATTCCCTTATCTTGTGTCTTGATTCTAATCATACAAATACAAACCACATTTATAATAAATATAATTTTATTATATATCTATAAAGGAACCTTAATTTTATATCTAATACTTTATATGGTTTTATAATGACTTTATATTACCCTCTTGTAAACAATTTAATGTTAAGGTTTCACTTTGTGTAATATCTTCTTTGTTCTTTACATGTGTCTTAATTTTTTATTTATTTGGTCCTTATACTGATACCATGAATTAAATAATTTACATAATGATATAAATATCATTTATATTCAATACATTTTTTATAATATTCTTTAGAATATAGAAGTATGAAATGCAATACAAAGTTCGTTGAGACAAAAAGTCGTATGTAACCATGAACATTGTTTCTGTTTGAATTGTCGTATTGAAAGAAATAAGGTAAATGAAATATACATAAATATATATATATATATATAATTATTTCAATATAATTAATATATCATATATATCATTTAATTTCTCTAAGCATGTCCTTAATTCATTCCATTTAGTGGGTGAACGAATCACATCGCTTTGAGGGGCAGTAGTCTGTACTTCCTCAAACAAAATTTTTATATTTACAACAAATTTAAAGTATTAATATATTCTTTATAAATGATTAAATAATATTATATACACAATATATATAATATATATAATTTATAATCATATTTTATTTCATGATTTTCAGTATGATAGGCGGTATGGAAAATGAACTACCATCGTTTTTTGAGGTGATGTTTCACTGTACACATAAACAAAATTTTCATTACCCATTATATGGATGTGTTTGTAAGTTTAGATTGAACCCATAGAATAAAAAAAATCCTATAATATTTAATAAACTATTTTTTTATTCAATCATGGAATAAAGATAGTGGCCGGGTGGAGAAAAGAAAATAAAAGAAATGAGCTTGAGAGAATTCGTTGCCTCTTAATCAGGTAACTCTTTTTGGTTTGGGAGAAAAGGCTTAGTTGGGTTTACTTCAACCCAAGGGGAGTAATATAAGGTTATGTTAGGGATTTTTGGAATTGTATTGGTAAGATGTTGGCTTAACATAATTGGTTTGAGAGGTGTGAAAAAGAGGTAGAGGTGGCCGTCTTTTATAGGGAAGGGAAATGAAACACATTGAATTTTTAGAAAATGTTTTTCTTGTACCCATGTTTTTACATAAAACAAGTTATAAAAAAACTCAATAATTTAAGGTTAATTAAGAAATAATGGCCAAAATGGTGTTGGATAAGTTTCTGGGTCATTTCGGGTCTCAAATTTATGGTTTAGCACTTTGTTAATTTTAATTTTTCTATTAATCATTGTAATTAATTTTAATAACATTCACTAGTTTTTAGACCAATACTAATATGAATTTATTAAAAATTATAAATTATTATAATTATAAATATGGAATCCATTTTTAAAAATTATAATCACATAATTGGTAGAATTTAATTTAAAATGAATCTCTTTGAAGGGATGACATTGTGGGTTTTTAAAGAAAAAACATCCAAAAGTTTTCTATGTTTTTATACCCAATTTCTTTTAGAAATTGATTCCAATGACATAAATTATAATAATTGATAAATATATGATCATATTGAACTTTTAGAATAATTTAAAATATAATTCATCCTTATAAATGAATTAGATGAAAAATAAGCTTTGAATTAAAATTTAGTATTTTGAAATATTCATTAAAAAATGAAACCATAATGAAAAATACCTAAATATTTATAATAACATATTTTTTATGTTTCTATTGAAAATATTAATTATATTTTTACATATTAAATATATAAAATTTATAAAAATTGGATTTATAATGGATTCACCATTACCATGAATGTTCAGGGTCTGTGCCGAACCTGTCATAATCATATTAATACAAAATAGAAAAAGTTTAAGAACAAGAGGGCTTAAAAAGACACGAATAAAAATCACCATGAATATTCGAGTCAACAAAATGAGAGAAATAGTCTCGATTAATAAAGGCCCATCCCAAGAAAGCCTCTATGATATCCTGCTTGGAAAGAGCATTCACAGCCTGGTTTGACTCCCTGTAGACATGACTGACATCCAAATGTAGAAGATCAAGAGCACTAAGGAACACACCTCATGACAGAATCACTTTATAAGGAACATTCCCTGAATGTGTCTTCAAATGATTCACTATAGTGGTAGAATCAGATTACACCCAGAGATGCATCCATCTGTGTTGAATCTCATATTTGAGGTCCTTTATCATTGCACAAATATCAGCTTGAATTGTGAATATAATGCCAATACAGTGGTAAATGTAGACATTAACGAGTCCCCGATGGGTGCGAAAGATGCCAACATAGAATGAAGGTCCTAGTGCACCAAAGGCCACCCCATCCATGTTCAATTTCATCCATGGCTAGATAATCAAGATCCATCTAATCGAGTTTAACACCATAAGATTCATGACCCTACCAGGCATGCAGAGGGTCTTTAGAATAATTAAGTCAGAAATAGTGTTATTCATTGCAACTGTATGAATTTTAGAGGTGGATAAAACCTCCTAATATATCACATTCAACCGAAACATCAATGATGGAATGTGGTTTTCAAAGATAACCCTATTTCATGCATTAAATATGAACTCATATGCTATAGTAATGGCTGACAACAACATCGCATATATTTGTTCACTATGTCCAACACCCAAGATTTAACACATAAAGCTATCAAGGTTATCCATACGGAAGGAAATTACAAAAAAAGTTTGAAACTAATTCTAGATTCTCTATGAGTAATTGTATGAGAGAGAAAAATATTTCATTATTTCATCCACCATCATTCATAAGTAGCAGATGGGCGCAATATGCATCCCAATCTGCTACAACAGACTTTGCACATGCATTCTGTATTTCTAGATCCGCTATATAAGTAGGTATCAAGTAGAATTTATAAAAGGATTTCTAAATCCATTCACCCAAGAAATAATGGGAAATGAGCCACTAAAAATATTCCTATAGTACTCCCTGGAAGCGAGGAACCATTTCGAGTTTGGAGACCAGGACAAAAAATCTAGAGTAGTGTAATTATATTGCTATACCTGCAACCAAATTAGGATGGGTAAACAACCTTGCCAATCAGAATTATGATTTAAATAAGCGATGGAGAGAGTTTTCATTTAAAGAGGAACATCCATTATTTCATGTATAGGGTTATCCATCCACTGGGTTGTCCACATGTTAATATCAGAAAATCGAATGAAAATCCAATTAAAACATTTCATAATTTCATGGTAAGAAAGACTGATTGCAGGACATATATAGGAAAAGAAATTCATGGAATTCCCATTGTACAACTTGGATAGAAACCTATGTGATAGATTTTACTTTGAAACATAAATTATAGATAATAAGTTTCATGTGAACTTACTAATAATATAATCATTGAATAAATTCCAATCCCTGATACCCATACCTCCCATGTCAACTGTCTTGATACATTTATTCTAGGAAATAGTTATATCATTTCTCTCATAAATGGATCCAGTCCAAATAAAATTCTTATTAGAACATGGAGTTCCTTAATATGGTTTTTGGGCCATTTATATACAGAAAATGAATATAAAACATTGAATTAATCACATAATTCATCAAAAAATTATACCCTCTGGGGAGATATATTTTCCTTTTGAGGACACCATATGAGAAAATATTCTGGAGTAAATACATTCAATATAAACATGTTCAACTCTTCCCCAGAAAGGGGGAACAACATGATAAATGGAGTGAAGGGTTTGTTTACTAACCCTAAGTGTCCTGTCTATTTATTTCTATCTGGAGATGGTCATCCCTTTCCAGAACACAATAAAGGTCTTATTCCTACTAATCACCTTCCACGAAATGTCGTCATAGTGAAAAAAAAGTTTTTGAATACATGAAATTATACCTTTATTAACCTTCCCAAATATATGTATGTCATCAACATAAATGAGGTCAGATGGTTTGAAGGAGTCCCTTCCTACTCTTATTTTAATGAATAAACCAGCTTGCAAAGGATCATTAAGACACATATTATGTAGACTTTATCCAGAGAAAAAAGAATTCCACAAAGGTGATCCCCTTATCTGACCCCTCTAGTGTAACCAAAGTACCCTCTAGGTTACCCGTTGGGGAGAATTGACTACCTAACACTACTTATAATAGAAGAAACCAGCTTAATAAAGGGCCCATATAATCTATGTTTCTTGAGAATCACAAATAAGAAATTACAACAAATTGTGTCAAATCCTTTAGATATTTCCAGCTTATGAGAATATATTCTTTTCCTTACATTCATTCTCATAATGTTAACACTTACTGATTCCATGAGATGACAGCTCTGAATGTTCTTCCTGGGCACAAACCCAAATTGATTGGGGGTAATTAATTCACCAAAATTATTTCTAAGTCTTAATTAAATGATCTTACTATTGAATTTTGTGTCATGTTCCCAATATCAACTGGCCTAAAGTCTTTGATATCCAAGGAATTTCCCTTCTTTGGAAGAAAGATAATAAAACATGCATTAACACCGTAAGGCGTGGATGCATGATTGTAATATTCACCAACATCATTTATAACATCATGGTGAAAAATATCCAAATAAAACATAAATAATTTGTTTGTGAACCCATCAGGCCTAGCTACACTATCAATATTCAAGGAAAATAGTTCCACCTTGATTTCCTTCTACATCAGTGCAGCAACCAATGTTTGATTATGTTGTGTACCAATGGTGGGATGAATGTTATCAAGAAGGTGGGAAAGGTTGTGATTTCCTTTCAAAGAGTATAAATCATCAAAAAACAAACTATAGAATTAGACATTTCATCCAATGAGATATATAAATATCCCCATCATAAGAATTAATACTTTAACTTTTCTTCAAACGAAATATTTGGAATCATACAGTTATCCAATGTAAGATATTAATATGTTTCCACATGGGAGAAAATAGGTTGTGAGTGAATATTGGACATAGAGGGAAAACATAAATATTTATTGGGAGTGGTTGAGGTCACCAATCACAAATAATTGAATGATCAATGAAAATTTTAGGGCCTCAAAGTCATAAATATATGATAATCTATAAGGCCATCAGCTGAACAAAAATTAAGGTAATATGACAATTTTTTTGATAATTATCCAATCTTTGAGTAATTCTTTTATTGAACAAGAATATAGGGAAATATGTTGACATGATTTATTTCTATAAACATAATCTCATTCATTGTTTGTGCTTTTATCTATATTTATTTCATCCATTAATTCAAGAAATCAGTGTCCAGAAGTTAAAATTGATGCCTGAAACACTAAAATAAACTTTTAGCTGTTATGACAGTATATAAAATAATGAAACTTATAATTATATATCTATAAATTTTCTTAAAAATAAATATTTTTATTCAACTAATCTCTAAAAATAATGAGTCACACATCTATTTTATCATAAATAATTATTTATAAAAAATCATTATACATTAACTACAAAATCGCATAGGCTAGTGATGGTTATGAAACCCTTATCATCCATCGGTCATGGGGTCAAGACCCACAAACTAAACAGATTTGATTGGTTTTCACATGAAATATATGATGTCCTTTTCTAAAATCAGACTAATAAAATTTAAAAAATAAATAATATGGACATCCTTAATATAACTGTAATCACACAATATTCTTTTAAACATGGTTTTCAATACAATCACTATACATAAATACTTCATCTAAAGATTAACTTAATATTTTAATGAATGGTTAACCTTATAACCCCTCTGAATGATGAAAATACAACACATTAGAATGTAATTAATGAAATCATATTAATATTGATCCCCCATATATCCAAAATATTCACTTGGTTTTCACATTGCAAGCATGTGAATACCCTCATCATATATTCTCTTAAAACATGGTATGGATTTGAATTTCCATAAATACATTTTGAAAAAACTAATTCCTCCTTATTCAAAAGGCTACTAGATATATTATTTAAATCTATAAAGTTTGACAATTTATCCATGATAACATATGAAGCTTTGTCAATAGATCCTCTATCAATTCTGAAATAATCAATATTTTCCAATTTACTTGTTTATGTCCAACATATCTTTATCAAAACAACAACATCTTGAAATAATAAACATATTAAGTGTTATATTTCCTATAATCACCATGATATTAAATCACATTCCTAGTCTATACAATATATTCAACAAAAAAATTTAAATCCTTACCAACAAACATAAACCGGAAAATCCTTATATATTTCACCTTTCATAATTCTTGAATCCAAATACATAAAATCAATGATTAAATCATCCATAATCCATTAAAAAGGCTACAAAATCATGCTACATAATACCTCTCTCATTTCAAATTTCATATATAGTATCATCATCATCAGAAATATAACCATTACTCACACCACCTTGCAGATTCTCTTTAGGATCTTCCCTCATGAGATATTGAGTTTTTAATGACTATTTATTCATCACTAAAAACATTTAAACATCAATTTTTCCATAGGGAGGACAATATTCTCATCAATTTTATTAACCAAACTCTTAAATCTTCCCTTGCAATCACCTGATTTTTCCATCTATTCCATATTCAAAACATATTATTATTCCACTAGAACATTCACTTATGCGATTCATTCCAAATTACTGACATAAAGGAAACCAAATATTCATTCCTCCATGGTCTCCATTACCTGAACTCTCTATGAACTCCCTCATTCTCTTCCTTGGTGATCCTAAGAGTTGGTTAAGTTTCACATTGTTAATCATGTCTCATTAAAACTTGTTAGGAATGATCAAAACATCATTCACTCTAGTGATCATGCTAATTATTTGCTCATCAAAAAAAACATCCATCACATTCAATGATAATAATGTTCCTTCCGGTTCCTACCATTGACTAAAACTAGAAGAATAGTGTGAGCATTAATTATCATAATAGAAAACCACATAGTCATGAAAGTAATTATTTATAGGATGTCCAAATCGTGAAACCTTCCTTAATCTATGACACCATGGGATTATCCTAGGTAATTCATAGCTATCTTATTTTTAAATCCTTCATGATGTTTCATATTGAGTTTGTTAATTTCTAAAGAATATCACATGGAAGTGTCAAACCAGGTGTGAAGCATGGCCCATTAACGTGTACCAGATTACCCCAAGCCAAGCCCCAAACATCTTTCAAATAGTGTTACCCCTATTCACATCTATTCCAGAGTCACATACACCTTTGGTATCTAAACACCAATGTATTTCTAGGAAACCACTCACTCAATCCTTTACCAAAATCCCAGGACATTTTCCTTTACTTTTCCTTATCATTAAACATATGACATGCCCTTAAGGTTCTCAATAAGGTTTTCTCATCCTATCTTCCAGTGTTTAACTAAATAATTTCTCTAATACCAACAATAGAAACCCTATATTTTCAAACATTAACATTACAAAACATTTGTGAAATACTTACAAAATTATACAAACAGACACCCAAAGACCATATTAGTCTAGTGCCTTTGAAAACATGGAAGTATAGTATATAAATGAGATACAATTTCTCCAACTATGTTATTCATGACTATCACCCTTCTTTTACACATAATAAATAATACATATCTTTATATACTATGGTAAGAAGCATAAAACTGGGTGAGATCAGATGCTCAGTAAGAGTAAACATGGGTTAGATATAATCATAATCATGAGAGTAATGGTGTGAGAACTTGATCACAACATTAGAAGATAATACCTTCCATATCATAATATCATAAACATTAATTATCACATAACTATTTGTAATTCATAAGACATTAATTTTATGGAAATAAATAATAAATTCCATGAAATCATAACTTAGGAATATAACTTGGTATTTGGGAAAACACATAAGCTTATAATATGACTTATATAGTTGGAAATTCATCACTTCCAATACCATCATGGTAGTATGGGTTCAATCCCTATACCATATTGGTAGTCATGGTTCACTCCCATGTTCGTCTTAGTAGCATGAGTTCACTCCTCATACCATCATGGGAGTCATGGTTCACTCCCATAGCCATATTAATATCATGAGTTCATTCCTCATACCATATTAGTTGTCATGGTTTAATCCCATAGCCATCTTAGTTGCATGATTTTTCTCTTTATACCATCTTTTTAGTCAAAGTTAACTCCAATAGTCATCTTAGTAGTCAAGGTTCATTCCCAAAACCATCTTAGTCTATCTCAGGAGATATACATCTTTATTCAATGCATTGGAGGGAGATATAGGTCCCACCCATGTCATAATGAAATCATACATATATGTTCCAAAATATCAGAAATCATCATATCATAACCCATGAAATGAAATTGGTATTATAAACATGTAATAATATCATAACCTATTGAAAAAGATACGTTTCATAATCATTTCATCGTAAAAATAACCTATTAAAAGAAGCGTGTTTCAAAATCATATTACCTATGAATGAGAAACGAATTTCATAAACATATAACCTGTGAAAGAGAAATTTATTTCACAAACATGTAATATGGGAAATATAAATGGGTTTCATAAAGTCCATAACATTAACCATAAACCATTCTGATGAATAGTATGAATGGAACCAGTAGATAATTTCCTATAAAGATATGAGTAACATCAAATGATATGATCTTAGAAGAAAAATAATTTTGAAAAATCATTCAAAAAACATTTCTTGAGGAATATATCCTTTCTTCATTGAAAATAATTTTAAAACCTTAAAACAAATATTGATTTTTTTTTTCAAAACCATTTCATTGAAAATACTTTGGAAACATATAAATAAATATGGAAAATATTTTGAAAATGATTTCATTTAAAGAACAATGAAACATACAAAAAAAAATTTAAATTTTTTTCAAAACCATTTCTTTGAAAATAACATTTAAAACATGTATATTAGTATTGAAAACGTTTTTAAATTCATTTCATTGAATATAAATTTGAAAACATATAAATAAATCATTAAAACGTTTTGAAAACCATTTCATTGAAATTTACATTGAAAACATGAAATGAAATATTCAAAGAATTTTTAAGACCATTTAATTGGAAATAACTTTGATAAATTATAAATAAATTTTGAAAAGGGTTTTAAAACCTTTTCACTTGAAAACATATGAACTAATCATGAAAACATTGGAAAAACCCCTTTCCCTTGAAACATTAAAAATAAGCTTGAAAATTTTTTGAAAACATTTTTATTGAATGCTAAATTGAAACAAATAATTTCCATAATATCAGTAAAAAATTTCTTTCAAAAAAAATTAATAACATTACAAAGGAATTTTAAATGGAATGAATGTCATAATAGTGGTTAAATCTGTACATGCTAAAAATTCCATTCTGCAACAGAAAAAGATTACAAATGTGCCCCAAATAAAAAATGATTTGGAGATTCAAATTTAGAAACCATTTTTAAAAATTAAAAAAATTGGTAATTATTTCATTTAAATATCATAGGAAAATAGTAAAATATTTTTGGAATACTTTTAGATAATATGGTTTTAAAGGAACACAAATTTCCGACCAAAGAGATAGGTAAATTTGGACTTTCATAAAAACTATTTCTTAACTATATTCTATTAAAAATAGTATAAAGATAGTACCAATATTTGAATATATCATGAATAAATAGATAATAAGAAAATTCTGGAGTGTTCTTGAGATATGGTCATAATATTTCATTAAAGGAATCATAATCATAAACAATCTCGAAAAAGCAAAGAGATTATTTCAATAAAATCTTACCACTTTATAACATTGAACTATAGTCCATTTTTAATAAAATGAAATTAAATTAGGATTTAAATACTTTGAATATAATTATATTTATTATATAACATTTCAAAGTCATTATATACACCTCATGTAAAAATATAGGAGCATAACGTGCCATGTGTCTCAAAGAAGACAAATTGAGACAAAATCATTTTATCGATTTGGTAACTTTTGAAACATAGTCCCCATGAAATAACTATAATAAAATATATATGTAAATTCCAATAACGTTAATTATAATAATCATATAATTCATCTATTTTTACGGCACACACCACACAAAGGGAATGGATGATGAATAAAGCATGTATCTCATAGAAATAAAAATTGAGTTGAAATTGCCTTACCCTGGGTTTTGACACTCATTCCACTAATACAAACCTCATGTATAATTAATATAAGTTTATTACAAATATACCATAGATCCATATTCTGATATCTAATTCCCCATATTGTATGATTATGACTTTTTATTAAGCAAATTTTAACAATTATTTGTTAAGGTTTCACTTCGGTTAATATCCTCTCTGTTCTTTTAATGTGTCTTAATTTGTTATATATTTGGTCCTTATACTTATATCACAATTTAGATAATTTAAATCATTAAATAAATATAATTTATATATATTATATATGTTTTGTAATAATGTATATAATATATGATTATGAAATGGAATACACTGTTCACAGAGACGGTAGGACGTACGTACACATGAATGATGTTTCTGTTTTTATTGACATATTTAAAGAAAAAAGTTACATTACATATATTTATAAATATTTGAATATATAATTATTAAATAAGTATTATTATGTCATATATGTCATATTATTTCATTAAAAACATCCTTAATACATTCAATGTATTGTGTGAATGAATCACATCCCTTTGAGGGGGCGGTAGTCCACACTTCCTCAAACGAATTTATCATATTACACCAAATGGAATGTATAATGATATGTGTGGGAAAAGGTTTAAGTAAGATTAAGTACATAAAAAATATAATTTATAACATATATAAACATATGGATCATCATAATTTCAACCATGAGTGGATGTAACAAAAAATGAACAATCATCGTTTTGTGAGGAGGTAGTTTACCGTACACAAAAACAGTATGTCTGTTACCCATTAGATGGACATGTGTGTTAGTGTCAGTAGATAAATTTTCTTAAAAACAACCTAGTATATTTAAGATACTATTTTTCATAAAATAATATAATAAATAGTCTGTATGGGTGGAGAAAGAAAATAAAATAAAGGATCTTAAGAGAAGACATTACCTCTTAATCGGGCAACTCCTTTTGGTTTGAGACAAAAGGCTTCCTTGGAGTTATTTCATCCCAAGGGGAGGCTTTTGGGAGGAAGGTAGGGATTTTTGTAAGTTTATTGGGTATATATTCTCTAATCCTAAGTGTTTTTAGTGGTGTTAAGAAGAGGGATAGATGGTGGCCTTTTATAGGGAAGGGAAAGAATAGAATTGGCATTTTTAATACAAGTTAGGTGTACCCATGTTTGTACCCAAAAAAATAATAATAAACCAACCAAACTCAATAATGTAAGGTTAATTTCCAAATAATTTCCATAAAATTAGTTTTCTACAAGTTTCTAGGTTGTTTTGGGTCTTAAAATTAATGTTCTTCACTTTTTCAACCTAGTTTTTCCTCAAATCATTGTAATTAATTGTATTCTCTTTCATTAAAATATTTGGTAAAAAAAGATGTTAAACATATAAGAAATTAAAATTTTCATTTATTAAAAATATTTAATCATTTTTCTTCAAATTCTAATCATATAATTTGTATAAATATATTTAAAATTAATCCTGCTAACTGGATGATAGTACAGGTTTTTAAAGTAAGAGCATCCAAAAGATTGATAAGTTTTTATACCCAATTTCAACGACGAATTGATTAAAATGGAATAAGTTGAATTAATTGATAAAATATTATATAATTATAATTTTAAAACAATTTTAAATATAATTTAACGATATAAATTAAGTTGATGAAAAAGTCGTTTGGGATTAAAATGCAGTATTTTGAACTATTTATTAAAAAATAAAATCTTACAGAAAAACAAAAAATTTATCATAACATAATTTTTATGTTTCAAATTTAAAAATCATTTTTATTTTGATATATTAAATCTATACAACATAAAAAAATTGTACATGAAATTATTTCACCATTAATTTTAAAAGGCGTCAAAACTACATTTATTAAAATATAGGTTTTTAATATTAAAATTAGGTTTTTTATTATATAATATCTATAAAATCTATTGTATGATAAGAAAAATTATTATTTTTGAAAATATATAGAATTACTTAAAAACATTCACTATTACTATTTAATCTATCTTATTAATATAAATCATCTTTTCCCATTAAAATAATCTTTTTTAAAATTAGTCTATTTATATTAATTTGGTTTCTATAATATTTCATAATTACTATGTAACCAATTAGTTAAACTATATATATTCATAAGTTATTTAATCCTATAATCTTTATTTTAATGGACATGTAATATTATATTGAATAAAAATATTTTAATAAATAATTTTTCTTCGGTAACACTCATTCTTGAATGTTACGTAAGCCATCGTGGAAAGGAAATATTTCATGTAATATAATCTAACCATAGAGTTCTCTGAAGAGAAAGTTAAAATTTATGTTTCATGTAGTGCATGATATACTTTCTATTACTTATAATGAAACCAGAAATAATTATTTAACATTAAATAAAATATTTTTATTGTTTTGTGAAATGAAAAATATAAAAAATATGAAATTAATTTGAAAAAAAAAATTATAAAATATCAGGGTGTTTTAAGTTGGTTCATATGGTTTCAGTGTATTTATAGATATCATATAAAACAAAATACCATGGAATAGCCTTCTGTAAGACACCTTAGTATAGGCTAACATGAGTAGGACTACAACATACCACATGGTACTACACCAAAACCTTCATAGTCAAACCACATCAAAAGATCATATTTAGGACCACGTTAGAGATCGTATAAACACTAGAGAAGGATTATGACACATCCTAATACACCATTCCATAGAACCCAAAAAACATGATCTGTATGATATGACATAGACTAGCATCATGATGTAGGGATATTGGATTTGAAAAAACTCACTAAATCCCACCTCGATTCACTTATTCCATGACTACCCTCTCAAAGTCGAATATCTCAATTGGAATACGTCATAGAATTTCTCCATGCAACATTCATCCAAAAAAGATTCTATCTCCAAAATCATCCTCCGAATCCCCCCATGTTGTAAATAACTCACTATGCCGCAAAACCCAAAGGCCTATGCTTAGGAAAAGCCTCCATGTCAAAAATGATCATGATTACTACATAGCCCATTGATTCATGGAATATAATCCTCTATAACATCATATTTTTTAGATAAAATTTCATACTTTCTCCAGGAACAGCCCAACTAAACTAAGGTTCCTAAACTATGGTTCAAAACAAAAATAATAGGCTCAAAGAGGATTACCAAAACATAAATATAGATATACTAGAAAAAAATACAGGATATCACAACCTCCCCAAAATTTAATAACTTGTACCCAAACATCACATTAATGTATCATGGTGGATATCTGTGAACAAATATAGACATTATGTCCTCATATTAGGATCTCTATCCTAGGTCTCCTCTTATACATGCATATGTCTTCACTCCACTCACACTAGTGTTATGGTCTTCCCAAGGAGATTCTTATCACGTTGGTCTATGATAATGATTGGTTGATCCTCCAGGAATAATCAATATACAAATTTATGTCATCAACATCGATCACATGAAAAGTTTCATGATGATGTATTCAAAGGTGTGATAAGGGAAACACATCATGCATGGTGTTGTACCATTATAGAAGGGATAAATGGCATGCCACTGGAATTCCACATTCCACTGTCTCAAATGGACTTAAAAATATGGATGTTGGATTCCCTTTAATTATAATACTACATTTCTCCATCCTAGGATAATCCCAAGGAAAAATCACTGACAAACCTCAAGATCCAAAGATCATCATTTATGATTAGCATATGATTTAATCAAATTTTGTGCGTCCATCAGATGTTTTATGATAAAAAAAACCGTCTTAGATTCTACTATATAGGACTAGGTCCAATGTGTTCTGACTCAATTGCCACAAACCTTAAAAGAGGCAAATGACATGACATTTTATACAATGTTTCAAAATAATTCATTTGGATTGACTAAGGGAAGCTATTATTATAAGATAACTCCATGACTGTTATATGCTTCTCCCAAGAACATATGAAATCTAAAACATAGGGTCACAACACATCCTTCGAAATCTAAATCATCCTTTCAGACCTAGCTTCAGTATAAGAGTGATAAGATATAGTCATAATAACATGAGAACCCAAATCCTTTTCTGGACACTTCTGAATTGGGATGTGAAACAATTAACTCAATCAAAAATGATACTCCTAAGAACACAATGCAGAAAATTTTAACTTTCACATATATACTACCCAAAAAATCAACAATGATGGTATACCTAAATAAAAATAAGTTTGATACCTTCATCAATCGATCCACAATTACCCATACTGCATCATTCATGTGGGGTGTTTTAGGTATTCATGTCACAAATTACATAATGACATCATCCCACATCAATTTTGTAGTAGGAAAAGTATGTAACAACCCAATAGGACAATAATTACTATCCTCCAACTGGTGATAGGTTAAACCTCTCACCGTGAAGGTGACTATCTCCTTTTCAACCCTAGACATTGGTATTTTATATGAAGATTGTGATTCATATTTGTCTAGACCAGATGTACCACCCATCATGGGGAAAGAAGTTACCTCATCAAATCCATTCACAATATCATAGGTACCCATACACGTCCATGGATATGAAGAGCATTGATGCTACCAAGAGAATATATTAGTGGTAGATTCCCACTATATAAGATAAACCTCAATGATAATCCCTTGGAGTAGATAACCACTCTATCTTGTTTTAGTCAGGAAGAATTGGTATAATAGATGTTGAAGTTAAGGCTAATCCTCCAAGAGAATTTTTGGAATCTAGAAGTATGTATACAACGAATATAGTCAGTTTCTACCTGTCATAATATTCACACACTACATCTTTCCACAAATTTTGTCTCAAGGCATGGAAAATGATGTTTTCTTTTCTTAGTGCATAAGCCAACATGCATTTAGAGGACTGTAGATACTCAACCCAACTATTCAAATGAAGGTTCTAGTCTCAATGAGAAAATATATACTAGAGGATCTGGTGGTCCAAGTGCACCACAATCCTCTTACACAAGAGATAGTGACAAAAACGTCTCAGGGTGTGTACCACCCTAGATAACTCCATATAAGGACATGGATAATTCATCTCATGTGGTCTTAGTTTTCTAGAGCCATAAGATACAACTAGATCCTATAGAATCAGAAAAACTCTTAGTCCATCTCAAGATGTGTTAGAATATAAAATATATTCTTTTCACAGTGTAGGAAAAGTGTGTCTCAGTGTATTTGTTAGCCCGAATATCATCTCTTGGAATGCTCTCTTGTAAGTATCTTACAAAAAACTCTACCCCCTTCTTATCCAGCCTTGACATTGATGCTTCCAAACTAGAAAATTCATAGATAGAGTGCCCATAATAGTGTTCCTAAACTCGAAAAGTCTAAATTGAGAAGGAATTTTTTTGTCACTCTTTGGATATCATGACTACAAAACTCTATGGGTCCACTACAACTCCACACATTGAAAAAAAATGGACAAAGAAGTTCACTATATCAATTCCGATGTTTCATTTGGATAGTATTTCATAAAGATAAAACGTTTTTAGTATACTCAAGAAGATGTCCAGATTTTGCGCATGATCATCTATATACTGGGATTACACCATGATTTCATCGATGAAAAATACCGAAATCTGATCTAGGAATGAATGAATGGTTTTATTCATTAAGTCCATGAATAGTTATGGTGAATTCCTTAGACTGAGAAACATCCCCATGATCTCATACAATCCAAATCTAATCCTAATATTATTTTATCGTATGTAAGATTGTCTTACCCTCAACCATTAGTACCCTAACCTCAAGGTATCCTTGGAGAAGATCCTAAAACCTCTTATATTATTGAATAGATAATCAATGTTTGGAAGCGAATACCATTTCATGACCATCATCT
Organism: Viscum album; assembly: GCA_963277665.1. Lineage (NCBI taxonomy): Eukaryota > Viridiplantae > Streptophyta > Magnoliopsida > Santalales > Viscaceae > Viscum > Viscum album. The sequence continues at coordinate 863,805,789 of OY728134.1, read as the reverse complement.
GTTCCAATCACCAATAGGCCACACATAAGCGTAATGTTCCTTCATCCTTTTTTGGTAATAATCATGGTAGAACACCGAGGATAAGTACTAGTTCATATGAATCTTTTGGATTCAATACATTCGAACTAAAATGTTAACTCATGATGCACATTTGGTTCCATTCTATAATGAATTATATAAAATGGAATCACACTCGGTACCAACTTGATGTGAAATGTATCACCCACATGGTGGTTATTTGGAAAAATATTCATGAAAGACATCTCAAAAATAGTTTACAAATATTGGAAAAGTATATAACTATATTTTTCCATCATCTAGAATATGAATTACTATCTAAGTAATGATACAATCTAATATTAACTGAATGTATCATTCCAAATCAACTTGGATATCCCACACAGCTTGGGGAGTATAACTTCCCCTTTCTAAAGATAGAGAGAAATGTCTCCTATGGTAAGAGTTGATATGATCCTATTATAAAACTATTTAATCAATACCAAATATCTAATATTACATTCTCATTTCTAGCATTGAAATATATAAAAGATAATAGTTTCCAATTTTTTTTAGAGAACATGCCTTGGAATGTTTGATATCCACTAATCACACTCCCAATGGAATAAAATTGGTCGTAAAACCATTCATTCTCTCCCCAACCAATCCTAAAGAATTTGAATATTTAACAAACAAAAATGCATATGATTCCCCATAATCAACGAAATAAAGGATTCGGTAGATTATATAAGAATCATTCATATGATAATATAATTTTATGTATCCTAACTAGCCTGAGTAAACTAAATGTAATGTATTTGACTTTCCCTCTACCTTGGGTTGCATTCTAACTCCTCTATGTTTCTCCCTCTAGATTAACTACAACTCATAATAGAGGAACTGCATCCCCTACCTCATACCAAACATCTAATGGAAATCAAAATACATTTTTGTCGAGGGTCAGCTCAGTCCTTCCCTAACTCTGGTATCTATCCAAATCTACTAACACTGCTCTACTACCAAAAATTCTGATGGAACTTCTATAAATGTTATGACCAACCACAAGCACGACACACCACTATGAGGTAAGGAGACTATGGGTGCTTGGGGACCAACATACCAAAATAAAATCACTAAACTAAGCTATGATCTTCTGGTGGAAGTCCACTCCCTTGGATTCTCTAACTACCACTCCCCTAATGGTAACTTTCATATAGGGGCTTCTTGCAACTAGAATAAGATCACTAGGACAACTGTACTAAAACTTCTTTCCTACAACTTGGGGCCTTTATAAGATTCCATTACATGATGAGATCTTGACTTATCATGTCTTTAAGTTAGATCATGTGAAATATGTTTATCAGTGACCTTACCTCATGGTGAATCCCATCATAGAAGCATCCTTCCCAGGGAACCACATTAGTTTCCATGGACATAGAAAACACTGAAGGTATGTGAAGTTTCTGGCATAGCATATCACTAAAATTTTCTCATGTGTCATGTTCATGAACTTGAGAGACCTTTAATACCTCAATTTATATTGATATATGATTCATGGGAAATTCATCTTGTATTCTATCCAGGATTACTCCTCTTACTACTCATCTTTCTCTAGAATATACCACTATCACTTACATGGTATCGAAGCATGTAAGAATAATGATTCACCCTTCTATATTATTGTGTTTTAGGGTTATTAAAGATCATATATATTGACTTAATCTATAACTAAACTACCCAGTAACCTCCCTTTCCAGTCAATATAGGTGGATTCTCACCTAGAACTCTCTCATCTTATTAGATATTGATGGCATCATGCGATCAATCTTCCTTTATATGTATTGGATAACCCTTTGGAATATATCCTGAATAAGATCATATATCTAATTCTTTGTGGTAGCAGGAAGTTCCAAATCAACTGAATTAGGTGCATACTGGGTACTACTCTCCTAGAACTTTATTTGATGGAAATGAGGAGGGAATTTCTCTACAATGTTTAACACAAACCATAGAAAAAGGTTTACAAAACAATGGAAACATTGACAGGTGAAAAAAATAAAGAGAAGCTAGATAAATGTTCTTATTTACTTGGATTAACATGTTAATTGGAATAAAATAGTAGTTTCTTTCATCTCTTATATCAGGTATATCAAGGTATTTTATTTCAAAATTCATGTAGGAAGATATGTCACATTTAATAAATATGTCCCTACTATGAACAATTGTTGTCAATATATATCCATATGTGACTACCATGATTCATCTATACTCGTCCCATGCTATACATGATCACATGTAAAACCTTTATAATAATAACATCATATATCAAGTGAGTCAACCAAGGATAAATAACATAAAAACGTAGCAAGAAAACAACATGAACAACAATCTCATCCCTAGGAACATAGATTTTCTCTTATACATGGGTTAGAAAATCCCATGACCAAGCCCATGACCAAGTCTTGACACATCCTTGAAGGTTCTAGGTGTTGTAGAATCATGTGATGGGTCAGGACAAACTTTAGTTTTTTTTCATGATCAATGATCGATCCGAGATTTACAAAACAATAAATTCAATGATATATGTAATTAAATCAAGGAAAAGATAGTAGGTATATACCTTTGGAACCATATAGATGATCATTACATTTAATTTATAATTAATTTAATCAAATAAATAATCACCTTGTTTGGAATTATTTCTACATTGATGGATTTGACAACAGAATAGTGTTGCACCGACATCGCATTGTAGGAATCCAGATCCGAATATCTCTAGGGGAGATCCACCCATGGTCCACAAATCCCTAAAAAACATAATAGATATCATTAGTTGCTAGAAAAGGAGATCCTATTTCTTGCGTTCTCTACATTTTATCACCATGAGAACCACAAGAAAAGCATTATCCTCGATCTCTCTTGAATTGAGAGTGTGAGGTAGAGGAAGATAACTCCCCATTAATTGCAGCTCTCTTGGGGAAGGGATCACTCATGGGATTGGGAGGATTCTCCAAATTTGTTGGGAAAAACCAAAAAAATGAATTGACACTCTTAGAAAATAATATAATATGGTTTATATACTGCTAGGGATAAAATAAAATAATCTTACAAGTTACCTTTATTATTTATTTAATCCCTATAGACCACCATATCAATGAACAATAATATTTGTATTATTTATTGATATGCACTTAACATGGGAATTAAAATAAATACAAATTAATAAAATACAATTCAATATTTATTATTTATTACCAGATCATTAAATTCGATCCAAAATTACACCATAATATTTATTTGGACTTGAATAATGACTATATATTTATTAAATAAATATCACTTCATTATTCTCCAATAAATAAATAAATATTATATTTACTAAATAAAAAATTAATATTTATTAAATATTCAATTAACATTATATTATATTGAATAATTAGTGATGGAATATATATTACCATACAAACATAAATAATTTTTAAAGCACATTCGAGAATAATATTTATTAAAATTGTTTTGTAATAAATAATAAATAAATTATTTATACCAGATTGTGGATACACATAGTGTGTCACCCTTTAGGCCTCTTAGTGGCATTAGAAGAAATAGACTAAATTCCAAAATTTTCATCTAGAAACCTTCCATGACACATATAGATAAATAATTTAATTTCTCAATGACAGAATACCTCATATGGATGATTACTGGATAATATAATATGATTATCATGTTATCTCTAATCATGTAGGTTGCATGCCGGATCCATCAACCAATGTACTCAATGTTGCTTTCTTTAAATTCTTGAAAATTAGTTGTTTATAAAACACCATGTCAATGGATTTATTTTGGCTGTATCATTTCCTTAAAAGGGCATGAGATATCAACTATCATTAAAAACTGAAGGGATAATTCCTTTCTCACATTATTCGTTAATGCAATATTACTCGAAATTCACCCAATGTATCCTACCTCTCCACGAACATATGTCATTATGGTTTTTTGTCAAAAAATAATAGTATGTGACTCATAATACTCATTAATAATAATCATAAAGTATAATTATCAATACACATATCCGTATATATGAACATCTCATGACACATATAAATGAAGATTTTCTACTAGTGGGTATCGTACTCATAATATCCAACAGTGGATATTACTAAGGTTGTACACCATGAGAAGGTGACACGATGTATATGAGTTTCCACCACTAATATCCTGTATCATTTATGTCTCTAAAATGATATCAATTGACTATAGAACATATATATAAGAATAGTGTCATGGAACTTCTTGGTCCACATCATAGTGGGGAACTTCTATGACCTTTTAGCACAACAACTACTCTTATGACATTATCAAAAACAATGTTATGTAGAAGATCAATCATTATGTGATAAGAAGCTTATTAATATTAATAACCATGAATATAGGTTATCATAAAGTACACAGATGTTGGTTCTGGTGAACCAACTCCAAAAGACTCTAACTTACACTAGATCTGATTGCTAACAACCCTCACTCTATAGGATTTCACATGATAGTTATACTTATATTGAGACGTGCCTTTAGTCAAGGGGTCCAATATGTTCTCTTATGTGGGTACTCAACTTACTACAACTTCACCCATCAGATACAAATAACTCCAAAGGTGATACATCAATATTTTATTCTTTTTATGTTTGTGTGACCTTAGTTCTATTTCAAGATCCACCCCTGATGTATTATCACAATACAATGCAGTACGATATTTACCTATAGGTACTAATTCATGATCATGGGAAAAGTATGATATTCAAATGGATTCCATGGATTCATCAGAATCCACAATATACCTAGACTCTACTAAGAATCAGCAACAACCGACTTCTTTGAACTCTTCCCTCTTAGAGATCTTCTATTGAGATAGAAAACATATCTTAATTTCGAATTCATGTAATTTTGATCTATTTGAAAACTATAATGAATATAACACCTGATCACCATCTCCTTTTCTCTTATATATTATAGTAACAAACCCTTAGTTCTTATCATATAGATAAGGATATGGTCAACATATGTACTTTGACATGGTTAATGGAACCTCATAGATCTGTCACGAATGATCATGATCCTAAAAATATAGGCCACTTCACCAAATTCATTCACAGAGAAACACATTTTTAACTAGTCCTTAATAGATGGTAATAATGGTATTTGATTTCCAATAAGTAATATGTCATCAACATATAATACTAGGATAATGATTGCATTCCCACAACCTCTTGTAAACACACAGATCACATTCATTATTATTGAAACAAAAATCTTTTATAGATTCTCAAATTAAATTTTCCATGACATGGATTCTTAATTCAATCCATAAATATATCTCTCCAACTTGAAAATACTTTTGGAATCACCTAGAGTCAAAAACCCTTCTAGTTGTGTCATATAGACATGCTCTTGAAGGATCCATTCAAGGAAAGCTGTTTTGAAATCAATCATCCTAATTTTATAGTCATGGTAATATTCTATAGAAAGTAGGATTTTGATGGAATTAAACTTGGAAACTAGTGAAATGGTTTGATCATATTCAATTCCTTAATGTTTCTCAAACCCTTTATCCACTTTCCGTTCTTTATAGGTATTTACATTACATTATTTATCATGTTTTCTCTCCAATAGCCGTTTTCACCCAATTGGATTTATGCCGACTGACACATCAACCAAAACCTCAACATGGTTATGATGCATGTAATCCCTTTCAGAATTCATGGATTCTATCCGAATTTCAGGTTATAATCTCTCTATTGAATCTTTATATGAGAGAGGTTCATCATTTCCAACCAATACTGAGTCACCATCCCCAGTGACTAGAAAACCATACCTCTATGGGTATCTTACCTCTATTGTGGTCTTATGAAATAATCGTGTCTCAAGAACTAATTTTTCCATGGGGTCCTATGGAATCAGTTCCTATACCAACTCTTTTGTATCTTGAGAATCAACTTCATCGAAGTCTATCTTGAACTTACTATCCTTTTTTAGAATGTGCTCCCTCTTATGAATGACAGATTGTCTGGAGACATTTACATTCATATCTAAGGATTTGTATAGGTAGTGTAACTTTGTTTCCATAGGATACCGTATAAATATACACTTTGTGCCCTGAGGATCTAGTTTTTTTCTTGAGAATGACATAAAAAATTCCTCAAAACCCCATACCCATGTATGCGACAAAACATGTTTCTTTCCACTTCATAATTCGAAGTGACCTCCATTTTCCACTATTTTTGGTAATCGTTTTAATGTGTATGCCACAGTTTTTAAGGCGTATCTCCAAAAGGATAATGAATGATCTTTATGGATCATTATCTACCTTAAAATGTCTAACAAGTTACAATTACTCCTTTAACTAACCCCATTCCACTGTACTGTATAAGGTGGATTGAGTTGAGATAGAATCCCAAACTCCCATAAGAAGTCAATAATATTTAGGTTAATATATTCAAAACCTCAATCCTATTAACATTTTGTTATCGTATTTCCACATTTATTCTTTACTACATTATTGAATTCCATGAATTTCTCAAAGTCATTAGATATGTAACAAATCAAGTAGACATAACCATATTTACTCAATTTATTAGAAAATGTTATGAAGTAAGAATACTAACCATTGGATTCTATTGGAAATGGTCCACACACATTAGTGTGTACTAATCCTAAAAGATTTATGTCCCTTTAACCATATCCCTAAAATAGAGGTTTGGTCATTTTTTCTAGTAAACTAGAATGACATCTTTGAAGTGGTGTTATCTTAGATGACTCTAAATTACAATCTTGATAGATCTTGGTTAATTGATTCTCAATTACATTACTGAGATGATTATTCTATTTCTGTGTGTTATATGAGTCATTTGAACATGATTCATTATCATTTTCAATAGTTCGTTTTCATAATTTAATACATTAACACCATTATTTATATTTTCTATTCCATAACATATGTTGTTTTTATAACAAAATAAACTTTTATTACCAATCATGAATATAAAACCATATACATCTAGGCATGATACAATAAATTTATTCTTGGTAATTTTTGGTACAAATAATAATATTTTCAAACCAAAATAATTATTATTCAAAATGAATGATTCTATTCACCAATGAATAGGGTAGCTAGCCTCACGCCATTAATAGAAGTCAAATCCACCTCTCATATATAAATCGTTAGGATTATACTTGGTGCCTGTATTTTAATAGAGCTCTAATCACCAAAAGATGTATCTAATTCCCAATGATTAAATATTGAATGATTTCACTCAATAATGAACACACCATTAGATTCCCATTACTTATGGTTGTAGTTCTTCTTCTAGTGTCCTCACATTCCTCATGTAAAACATACTTCCTCATTTTTCATTCCATTTATCTAGATATTTATATTTTTGGAAGGATGGTGCTTGGAGGATTTAGAATTTTATGATTATTGGGAACCTTTTCGTTATTCTTCCTTTTCTTATTCACCATAAGGACCATGAGTTTTTCATTCCCCATATCCTTATCCACTTAGTGAATCATGGTACGAATTTCTAGAATACACTTATAATTATTAATAATATTTTAAATAAAAATAATGCTGGGTAAGATCATGGGAAGTGATGAAAGTATGATATCCATACAAAATTCCTCTTATAATTGAATCCTTAATATGTATCAGAATTAAAAATATCCAATATTATTGACTACATGAGGCCAAACTGGTGTAGACACTCATGATTAGTTATAAATATACATTTGAGATATCATACCTCTCTTGTACTGCCTTATCTTAATAGTGATCGCCAAGGTGAGACATCATGTTATACACATCCATTCCCTCATGTTGCTTTATAAGATCATTAGTCAGTGATGATATCATGAAAAACATAACATATTTAGTATCATCCATATGTTTCTTATAGAGAGATAACTCTTCTTCACTGTCCTCTTTACCATGTTATTTAGTAATAGGTTTTTCTAGCACATTTAATTTCCTTTCATTGTGAAGGATAAAATGTAGGCACCTTTTCCAATGTAGAAAATTTTTGCTGGTTAGAGGCTTATCATTATCAATTATGGATCAAAATGATTTGTTTGAAGTCATTTTATTGTTCTTTCTACAAATAATATGGGAAAAGTTTTAGTACATTATCTAATAAAATTTAGTCATATTAATAAATATTATATTTATTAATATACTTTTATTTAATCAAAACCCAATAGCCCTCAACATTGGATTCCATATATCTTGTTGTTGGAAATTCTAGTGGAAAGGATCAATGTGCGCCTTCACATTACCCCAACATTGGTTTGTCAAGTAACTTAAATGGTTTTAGGTAGGAATTCAAAATTTTGAGTACATTAACTCAAAGTTCATCGGTATACTTAGTGGAATTCCTAATTATAAAATAATTAAATAATATTTCCTCAACCCTTGAACCTTAGTTACACTAAGTCCACTATTGGATGTCAACACCTGATGTGAACTATTTTAATTAAAACTAATACATCATGTTTCAATTACATAATAATTGAAATCTTCCCAACATTGGCTGGCAAAACAATTTGAGCTTTGGTTCGATTTTAACTGATGTAGTGGAATGTTATACTGACATAATATATATTATTGAGGAATTTCATCCTCTTATGCATAAATTTATGATTATTATCTTTATCAAAATCTTTTTAATAATAATTTTATTTTGATATGTTATTACTATGTCTTAGATAAAATATACACATAATCCAATTTATTTTAGTTCTATCTTGCATGCTAGTTAATTTCATTAATTCATGTGATCCCGAAAAAATGCCCTTAATGAAATAACCATGAAACTTAGAAAAAATAAAATAATAAAGTGGTATGATCATGAGATTTTAACAATGGTTTGACTATCTAGTGGTTGATAAACTAACCATTGAGCTAGGAGAAGACATCTTGGACCAATTAAGGTTCATGTTATAGGTTTCCACGTATCCACCCATGTATACCTCTTGGATTAGTTTCACTTCAGATCTAAACTTGAATTGCCTCCACTAGCATGGGAAATAAATACGTTACATACGATTTTACTCACACACATGTGAGGGAAAAGGGGTTACATTAAAGAAACCATGGGCACATAGGTCCTTACATAATAAGAGGATAGAAGTCACACATGCCAACAATTTAATTTAATAATAAATTTAAATGAAACCAATTACATTAAAAGGATTAGTCTATTCTCATGATCATCCACATGCATACAATGAATTATGTATTTTAAAAAACTATCATTCAATTCTAAATTTGTCATATTTAAAACAAATAGCGCTAAAATCAATTTTCTTCTTCTTTAATTAATCAATTATTTTATCATAATTCTCATCCAAATTTCCATGACATTATCATCCATCATAATTTTAGACAAATTAAATAAGTTTATTTAAAATTAACTATGTACATAGATGTACCTCAGTGGAAACATTTTGAATACCCATCCAAATCTTCCCAACATGTATTATACTCATATATTATTTACTCTTGTGATGTATGTAATACAATAATTATCATGTACATTCATGGCATTACTATTAACGTAATGATTACATGAATTGCATGATTTTTTGGTCATGTGTTATGATTCAGTGCACGTAGAGTAACAACTTTAATATGATTCATACATGATATATTGTCACACCCTCACTTTTGAAATAACTTTATTTTATTATTTTATCTGGATTCGAATATTTTTGTTGAGGTGTGGGTTGATCTCGGTTTGGCTTCCAGATTTTTGCAGATAGACTATTATTTTTTTTCTTTCAGGCATAAAAATGTCTAGAAAACGGGTAGAGCATTTTCGACACTGAGTGGTTGTCCCCGTGCTCAAAAAATAATAATGTAAGTAATAAAGTGTAAATAAAATAAACTAAGGATTGTTTTAATAATGATAATAATATTATTATATTTTAATAATATTATTATTAATATATATTTTTTAATATTAGTGATGAATTATTAATATTATTATTAGTATTACTATTGTAATTATTAGATTTTTTAGGGTGTTTCTTTGTTATTTATTTATTTATTTATTTTAATTATCTCTTCCTTGTTTTCCCTTTTCACTCTTTTTTCCTTTCTTCCCAATTTCTCTCCATCTCCCGTCGCACCCCTCGGTCAAACCCTATTTAACCTTCCATGTTCATCGTGTCCCCCCTCACTTTGGCTGCAACCACTCCTTCCAGGGAATCCACCAACCGACATAGCTCTCACACCGTTCTCACCTCGCTCCCCCCCTCCCCACTCACCGCATCTCCCCTCCAAGGTTAGACTTCCTTCAGGGACTGCAACCCTTCCATCCTCCCTCTAGCTATGATGTCAACCCCGTCTAAACTCCCTCCCTCATGCAACCCCGCCACGCACCCTCTCTATCTAGGTAATCTCGTCCCTGATTTTTCTTTAGGGGTTGGGTTTCCTCATTTCCTGGTATAGATTTGGTCAGACCTCGGGTTTGATTTTTGATCCAATTTTGGTTAAATATTTGTGTTAGGTTTCATTCAAGGGTTTGAGGTCAGGTTGAGGTGCGATGGAAATTTTGCACCATTATCGGGAAACTCCATTATTTGAGGTATATGTTTCAGTTTATAACCTTTTCTTATTGAATTATTTCACATCCTTAATTAATTCAATGTGTTCTTTATTTAATTGGTGTTGTGCGAAATTTTTTCTAAAATGAGTTTTATATGCATTTGATTTTTGTAAACAACATATTTTTATTAATAAGGTGTGTTTTGGTGTAAAACCCATATTGCGTATATTTTCAATGGTTTATAATACATGAAATTGTTTTATTAAATGATGTCAGGGCTACGAATTCTGTTGTGTTCTGTTATTGGTGTCTGTTTGGTCATAAAATATATTTTTAGTGGGTTTTTTGGGTGAATCAAAGTGTCAATTTCTAATAATTGTTTAAAAAAAATTAATTTATGCTTTATTAAATTATATAAAGGCACTAAAGTAGTTGTCAAGAGAATTTTTATGCAATAATTTTTTAAGTGGACTTTATATGGAAAACAATTGGAGTAATACTAATGCAAGCTTTTGTTGTGTTGTTTTGAAATGTTTTAATAATTTTTTAAATGATTTATTAAATTGAGATTGTGATGTGAATCCTGGTTTGAAGGTTTTTTATTTGCATTTGGTTTTAAATTTGTGTATTTATATGAAATCGGGTGTGTTTTTTGAGTAAATATTTTATGATAATATGACGTGTTTCATAAATTTAATGATTTAATTTATTAAATTATATTTATAGTGTGTGGTCCCTTATCTGTTGTTTCGAGTGGTTGGGTCTAAGGCGACTTGCTTGTGTGTGCATAGGTAAGTAAATATATACATGTCTGTTACCCCTTTAGATGTATATTCATCCTAGGAATTGAATGTATATGTATGGGGATAGGTGAGCCTATATTTATATATAAAAATGCATACACATGTGAGTGGAGATTGTTATATGAATATAATCATACCTATAAGGATCCCCTTTCACATGTTCATGGGCCATATGAATGTGTGCAGAGAGGCCAGGTGTCCCTGCATGTATGAAAATATTCATAAACATAGTGGGGGAGCGTCAACATTTAGTTAGAAAGCGCTATGAGTAGAAGTGGATGGATTGGTTCCACAATGAGGTAGGTCCTCCATGCCTTGAACATTAATTAGAATTTTTAATATTGCATTATTATCCTTTGAAAGTATTTCCTTGGTTTTTATAAGAAATACATATGCACTATATATATATAAATGGTAAGTGGTTTTACGCCCTAATATATCTAAATGAAATTAACTTGTTTGTTTAAGTTTAGGGTTGCCTTATTTTGTTTGATTTGAATGGTGGGTTGGGTGTTTTTTGAAATTTGTTTTGGTGTTTATGGTTAGGGAATGGATTTTTAAATAAGGTAAATGGCTATGTTTTGTTTGTTCTTTGATGTAATTATTCTAAAATTGGCTTTAGGGATTTCATGGCAGGAAAGAAATATAATTTTAAGGGAATTTATGTTGTGTATCTTAAAATGGGTATTTTCATTGGAAAATGATTTTTTTGTGGAATGTTAGCCATTTGTGCATTTGAGTATAAATTGTGAAATTTTAGTGGGTTGAAAAATATTTTTTGAAAATGGTTTTGATGTATGAGAAGTTTTGGGAAATGCGATAGGACTATTGTTTTGTTTGGTATTTATGGTGTGTTTTGTTGGGATTATAAAAAAGGTATTTGGGAATATTACAAGTGATGACAGAAGTATTTAAAAAGGGTAATTTCCATGGTTCATTTAAAATGGAATGTGGGTGGTTTGTAATGAATAGTTATTTCAGTGAAATGTTTGTATTTTTTGTGAATATAGTGATATGTGTGCATGTAAACATTAGCATCAGCACAAGGTAAATTCCGAGTACCGAGGTGGGTGGGCTAGGACTAGTACGCTAGATGATATGTAAGTGGTTAATCCCAATTTCTTCAAGCAGTATCGATGTTACAACATAAACCAAATACTTGTGATGAATGGAGACCACTTTGTTAGGGGTGTGTTTCATACTAGTGGCTCATGCACGATAACGTAACCTGTTTTATCTCTTATGCCACAATTTCACTGAGGTACGTTGTCTCTAGGGTCTCATGTGTACTAGTTACCTATAGGGTTTTCCTATGGTGCTTTTTTGTGGCTTAATTATTATTATGTGATTTTCTTTTATATTTCTCATTATTGATGCCCAATTTTTAAAATTCATATTTTAATCTTCATTTCTCCCCTCTCATTTCAAAATGTTAATTCACGATTGTAATATATTTTGAAAATGTAGTTGATGATAAATTAAATCCTTAAAAAATAAAAGAAAACTTGTTACTTATTCTTGAAAAGGATAGAAAACCATATTTCAATATGTATTATTTTTAAAATATCATGATTGAGTTTATTTTCAAAGTCAAAGGCATGGTGAGTTATTATTCATTTTGTTTTCTACTACGCATCTCGGTTCTCATGCCTACTTTACTTTTTTGTTTCAGGATCTAGTCATGGATCGATCTTGGGCAAGCGTGGTTCTATGTTTGGTGGTGACCCATAGCATCACATGGAGGTATGTCTAGTAGATTATCATAATTTTTATCATCTATTGTTAGTTTTAACCTCTTTTTACCATTTATTTCTGTTTAGTTCTCTGTTATTTTTCTAGGATTAATAATTCCCAACTGCATTTTATGATGCTCGACACTAGTTTCCATCCCATGGGGATTAGGAAAACCATTCGGGCCATGCCACGGACCGACTCAATTGATCGATTCAGGGTCGACTTGGGTTGGTTTGTGACAAAATGGTATCCTTGGAGAAACCCATCCTTAAGTTTGGTGCACTTCATGGGTTGAGATGTAGGGCCCACAATGAGGATGTTGTGATCTAGGGGTTGAATGTAACATCCCATAATGATAAAGGATTAAATGACTAAATGATATAACTCATGTAAACAAGGGGAACCTTCCTTTTCGGTAGCCTGCCTGATTAGAACTCCATAGTTAAGCATGTTTGGCCTGGAGTAGTGAACTGTAAGGGTGAACATATTGGAATTTTCCTAATGTGTGTGTGAGTGAGGACAAAGAAAACTGGAATGGCCATGTGTTGTCTTGTGGGGGTAGTTATTAGTCAGATGACCCATTCAGGCACGTGGGTGGGCCTTTGGGTGGGGACCATGTGTCTGCGGGCCAACTGGTGGTACCTGTTAGGCCGAGACCAGATGACCATGTTAAAAGGCGGGGTCTATGTTATTTCACCAGGACCCAGTTGTTAAATTTGGTATCAGAGTGAGGTTCAATCATTTTGGTCTTTTTTCTTGGGAAAGAGTCATGGTAGACTGGCTCTAGGATTGTTGGGACTTGATGTTCTGGTTACGAGTAAGGTGCCTGGAAACCACACCACAATGTAGGACTCAAGTTACTGGGGGAAGCTGGTTTTAGGGTAGTCTTTTGGTCCTTGCAGTTTAATGATGTATGGGAAATGAAAAAAGAGTAGGGTCAATGGTCTCTATGAGCTCGTAGGGCCTGGAAATCCATGTGAGCTAGGGACATTGTCTTTGGGCACTCTTGGTGATGGTGGTGTGACTGATCTGTGGTCACCATCCATATTTACTAGTCACCCATAGGTACTAGTATCTACATGAATCATCTAGTGACTCCTTCAGTTCTGAAAATTATTTTCGAAACCCCTTAATTGAAAAGTGAGGGAATTGAATTTTAAAATAGAAATGGTTAGATTGGGTTCTTGGGTCTCCTTGTCAGCTAGTGTACAAACCCATAAAGAGTTAGTGCATGGTTGATGTGTGGCTATGGGTAATTCTCCATGTGTATATCCTCCAGTTTATCGGTGTAAGAACCTTCTTCTTCTTAAACATCAGAATATTAATCCACCTCTCTTTTTGTGGTCTAGTGGATCCTCTCACTGTGGGAGAGGGGATGCGAGAGGAGTTTGAAGAATCTATGGTCTCTTGGGTTTCCTGGGTTGTTGAATATGGAGTTTGTCATCATTATGTCTATAGGTCCAATTTGGAAGGGGTGAAACACATTTCAAGGGGAGAAATGGAAGTAGTATAGAGTTTTCTCTGTGGTAAGCTATTCTAGAATGGGCCTTTGGGTATTTCATTGGTTTCTTCTACGTAAGATATCATGTTTAGCTGACCTTTGGAAAATCTAGTAATAAGTGGTTTTTATGACCACTTGCATCAATATCATGGTGTTTGGGACTCTATTTAACGTCCCTATCTTGTGATGTTCCCATCGGTTACAAGGGTCATGTTCAGTGACATCCTGTGGTGTTGGTTCCTTTTCAAAAACAAGGGTTAATTTCATGGTACTTTTTCGAACTTATATTTTCATAGAAGCATGTTTCATTTTGGAGAATTTGGAATCCCTATGTTTCAAAAGGTGGAGGGAGGGAGTATTCTGAGTGTTCTCCCTCTTGATGATTCCCATTCGATGTTATAATGGGCCGGTGCATGTGCATTTTCTAAGAACCTTTTTTCTGTAAAGTTTGGTGTTAGAGTAAGTGGGCCCCGAAGAGTGTTGTGTTCTAGTGGTTCTATATAGGATGTGGTGTAGTTGCTTGTGGTACCAAAAAATAATTTTTTTGAGGTTGGTAATACCTGACTATGAGGTAGGTGATGCTTCATCCACCAAAGCTCTGACCATAGGTCCCTAAGTGAATCTTTCGTTTAGTCAGGAGCCCTAGAAGTGTAAGTGATCGTAGTCTAACTTTTTCATCGGTGTTGGAATGGGATTTAGTTCATATCACCTTTTGTAGAAATTTAATTTGAAGTAGTCCTACATGGTGAAGAGGGACATGGGAACCCTATTCCTCTATTTTGTGATTTGTGCATGTGTGAGAGTCCCTCATTGATTATAAAGAAGTGGGGTTATTTTGATTCCCTAAAACATAGTTCTTATACACTTATGGGTGTGAATCTCTATGTGGTTGTCAATGTATGAACAACCTTGTAAGACTATCCCAATTTTGGTTTTGATAATGGATCATCTGAGATTCGTGTTGACGCGTCAGAGTGGTGAACTGTGTAATAATTTCCATTTGGTTTAGTGTCTCTTTCAGTGGTCCCCTTGTAGCGGGGTTTGGTTCCTTATGGGATTTTTGTATCATTGTGTTTTAGTCAGTTAAGATACCTAGTTCTTATGGCTAGGAGACCAAAAATGGTTCTTTCTAAAAGTTCAACTAAAATGAAATGGCTTCAGCCTATTTCTCATGGTGGAGAACCCGTTTGGGCCTCCCCAAGTTAGTGTCCCAGTTCTCCCTTAGGTGTAGGCTGTTTCTTATTGTGGTTAGTCTGTTCGGTCCACCATGTGTCTGTGATTAGGATTTGTTGTTCATTTTAGGTGTAATACTTGGTGTTATTGAGAGTTTTAAAGGTTTTTTTTGGGATATTGAATGGGGCATTGTGAGAGAATCTATCTTTTGGCCATCAATTGGAGGTGACATTACTTTTGGGGCATGTGTCCCTTGGCGGGGAGTCGATTTTGGGTCTCTCGATTTTTGTTCTTATGTCATGTCTCTTTGATTATAGTGTTATTTCTACACTCATTATTTTTTTATCGGAAACCACTTATAGTTAAGTTGTACTAGCTATGTTTTCTAAGCCATCTAGGGATGGATTTTTGGGGGTGGAATGACTTGTGATGGGGAGAAATGTCACACCATCACTTTTGAAATATCCTGATTTTATTATTTTATATGGATTTTAATATTGTTTTCAATATGCGGGTTGATTCTTGGTTTGGATTCTACATTTTTGTGGATAAAAAAATATTTTATTTATTTATTTTATTTTGGGCTTGACAATGGCTGGTGACTGGGTAGAGCACTGTCAAAACTGAGTGGCCCATCCAATGCTCAAAAAAATATTTATGTAATAAAGTGAAAACAAAATAAAATAAGGATTGTTTTAATAATGAGTATAATAAAAATATTATTTAAGATTTTTTTTGATTTTTTTTGTTAATATTAGCGATAAGTTATTAATATTGATATTATAATTAGTATTGTAATTATTATTTCAATTTTTAGTGTTTTTTGGGTGTTCCTTTATTTATTTATTTTATATGTTTAGTTATTTATTTCTTACTTTTTCACATCCCTCTTTTTCCATTCCTCTCTTTTTTCTTCTCTTAATACTTCCTCTCCCTCTCTTTTCCACCATCCTATGTCAATCTCTATTCACCATTCCATCTTCTTCATGTCCCCCCCCCACCTTGGTCGCATCCCCTACTTCTAGAGAAGCCATCGACCATCATAGCTCTATAACCCTGATCCCCTCACACTGCCATGTGCTCCATCACATGCCCCCCCCCCCATCGCTTTCCAGACCTCCTTCAGTGACTGTAACCTTGCCAGCCTCCCTCTTCTGTCAATGTAAACCCCAACTGACCTCCCTCTCTTGTACAACCTCATCGCCGCACCCTCTATATCCGGGTAAGCTTCTCACTCATTTTTCATTAGGGATTGGGTTTCCCCATCGCCTGGTATGGATTCGGCCGGACCTAGGGTTTGATGTTTTATTCGATTTTGGTATAATATTTGTGTTATGGTTTTTTCTAGGGTTTTTTGAGATGTGGTTGAGGTGCAATGACAATTTCGCTACATTTATTGGAAACTCCTTGGTTCGAGGTATGTGGTTTTGTGAGTAACCTTTTCTTAGGGAATTATTTCACTTTCTTAATTAATTCAATGTGTTTATTCATTTAGTTGGTGTTGTGTGAAATTTGATTTCAAATGCGTTTTCAATGCATCATATTATTGTAAGTAATATATTTATATAGATGGGGTGTGTTTTGGTGTAAAATACATGTTACATAAGTTGTTAATGTTTTATAATACATGAAATTGTTTTATTAAATGATGTACATGATGTGAATTATGTTGTGGTATGTTATTGGAGTTTGTTGGGCACTAAAACATGTTTTGAGTAGGTTTTGTGGCTAAAAAAGAGAGTCACTTTCTAAAAATTGTTTTATAAACATAAATTTATTATTTAATAATTTTTACCATGGTGTTAATGTTGTTTTGAAGATATTTGATATCAAATTTGTTTTAAAGTAGTCTTTACTTGAAAAAAAATTGTGTAATCATGATAAAATCCCTTGTTGTGTCCTTTTAAAAAAAAATTTTAATTGTTTCAATGATTTATTAAATTGAGTTTGTGATGTGAATCCTATTTGGAAAGTGTTTTAATGTGTTTTTGGTTTTAAAGTTTCATTTTAATATGAAGTCGATTTATTTTTCTGTGTAAATTTTATTGTGATAATATGAAGTGTTTTATAAATTGTTTGATTTAATTTATTAAATTTTTTGTGGAGTGGGCGGTCCCTTTTTTGAGTATTCTAGTAAACAGGTCTAAGTTAGCTCACATACATTTTCATAAGTATGTAAATATATATATATGTAGGTTCCCTGTTACGTGTGTATTCCTCCATGGAATTGAATGTAAATGTATGGGACTTGGTGTGCCTATGTGTATATATAAAAATTCATATGCAAGTGAGTGGATATTGTTATATTCATATAAGAATACCCCTAAGGATCCCCTTGCATATGTTCATAGGCTAAGAAAGTGTGTGTATAGTGTAATGGCATCATTTCATGTACGAGAAGATGCATATGCTTAACGGGGGAGCATCCGATTTTAGTTTGAAATCACCAAGAGCCAATTTGGATGACTTGGTTCATCCTCGAGTAAGATTCCCTATGCCTTGATCTTTAATTAGAACTATCATTATTTCTTGATGTTCCTTTGAAAGAAATTTCATAGTTCTTATATGAAATGCATAAGCACTATATATAAATAAATGGTAGGTGATTATATGTCCTATCACCTATAGATGAAATTAACATGTTTGTTTTCATTTATACGTGTGTTATTTGGTTTGATTTTTAGGTTCATTGGGTGTTTTTTTAAAGTGTTTTGGGTTCATATGGATTGGGAATGGATTTTTAAATAAGGAATCTCTATGTTTTGTGTTTGATTTAATGTAATGATTCTAAAATGGGTTTTAAGGATTGTTTGGAAGGTAAACAATATATTTTTAGGGTCATTTAAATTGTGTTTTTTTAATGTGGATTTTAATTGGAAAATTAATCATTTTGGGGAATGTTATCCTTTTGTACATTTGAGTATAAATTGGGAAATGTTTGTATGGTGAAAATCATGTTTTGAAAATGGTTTTCAGGTATGGGAAGTTTTGGGAATGTAGCTTAGCCCATATTTTGGATGTTATTTATGGAGTTTTTTCTTATGATTATAAAAGGAATGTTGGAAGCTTACAAGTGATTATTGAAGTACTTAAAAAGGGGATTTTCCATGGTGCATTTAAAATAGAAAGTGGGTGGTTTGTAAAGAAGGGTGAAATAAATGAAATGTTTGGATTTTTTTTGTGTATATAGTTGTATGTGTGTATGTAAAAATTAACTTAAGCACAAGGGAAACATTGGGTACTAAGGTGGGTGGACTAGGACTACTATGCTAGATGATACATAAGTGTTTTGTCCTAGTTTCCTCTAGTAAGATAAACATTACACACCTAAAAAAATATTTGTTATGATTGGAGACCACTAGGTTATGGGTGTGTTCCCTATTAGTGGCTTGTTCATGAGAACGTAGACCATTGTGGCTCATATTCCACAATTTCACTGAGGTATGAGGTCTTTAGTGTCCTGTGTGTACTAGTTACCTATAGGGTTTTACCATGGTTCTCATTTATGGAATAATGGTTGTGATATGATTTTCTTTTCTGTTCCTCATTCTTGATACCCCATTGTGAAAAATCATATTTTAATCTTCATTTCTCCAGTCTCATTTTTAAATTTTAATGCAAGGTTGTAATATATTTTGGAAATGTTGTGAAAGAGAAATTATCTCCTTAAAAAGAATAGTAAACTTGTCAAATATCTTTGAAAAGGCTAGAAAAACTAATTTCAATATGTATATTTTCAAACTAACATGATTGAGTTTCTTTTTAAAGGAAAAGTCATAGGGCATTATTATTCCTTTGGTTTCCTGCTGAGCATCTCGGAGCTCACACCTACTACAAGTTTTAGTTTCAAGTTCAAGTATTCAATCGCTCTTGGTCAATGGTGGTTCTATGTTTGGTGGTGACCCATATGGTCACTTGGAGGTATGTCTAGCTGATTACCTATATTTTTATTTTATGCTTTTATCGTTTACCTGATTTTTCTGGTTTTTTTATCTACCTTTTATTTTTCTAGGCTAAATTGTTCCCAACTACTTTTTTTGATGCCTGAAACTAGTTTGCAGCATGTGGGGATCAGGAACACCCTTCGGGCCATGTCGCAGACCGGTTCGAGTGACTAGTTCATGGTCAACCTTGGTCGGTTTGTGAAAAATATATATATATATATATGAACATTACATATATATTAATTAAACAAATATATATATATATATATATTAAGACCCATAAAATTACTTGTACTATCAACTTAATGACCACATGAACGATCTTTTCAACAATGATTACATCGTAAAGAAATTAATTTTAATTATGTGTAATTTGGTATAAGTATATGAAATGTACACGAAAGCTACATGACATGTATGGATCTCACCATCTGTTTGAGGCACACGCCTAGGGACTCGGCATGTAAATCAAGCCTTATAAAAAATGGAGTACACTATGTGTAAAAGGGACTACATGGAATGTGGTCGCCAAGTCACACATACACTAATCATGTCGGTCATTTATGAAAGTACACATCCCATCTATAACTTAAAAGGACTACATGCCGTGTACATGGGAAACACAACATGAACTTTGGCTGACCATGCCCCAGCATAGCATGGTCAACATATAGTGTAAAGAATTAAGTGAACCATGTGTAATCAACTCAAATGGTTTGAATTAATATATAAATTAATTCAGGGTGAATTGAAAACAAGTACATTGCATGTATCTCCCATTACACAGTGTGTACTACTATGTTATTTGTCCAAAATCCGTACCACCTCATGATGTGTTCTTCGATTTTATTTCTCTCATAAAATACATTTTTTTAGAAATTTGAGAAATGAAGGAGGAATAAGTATATCTGATATTTTGGATTAAAAGAAATACTAATCATGATTTGAAAACTAAATGAAAAATGTTTAAATTAATAAATGATATTTAAATATTTATGTTGCTGTTCTAATACAACTTGATGGTTCATGGAACAATAAAAGCATACAATGTGTCATTCGCAACTTTTCTTTTTGTCAGGGTCGATTATCAGTTCGATATTTACACAATGATGAACATCGTGATCCAAAAAATTGAACAGAAGAAAAAAAATATTGAACACCAGAACCTTAGGGAGGACCATAACATATTATTTATAATTAATTTAATTTATTAAAGAATTAATTTTCTGGAATTCTATCTTCATTGATGGTTATGACAAAAATATTTGTGTTTTATCATTTATGTGTTATTGGAATCAAGAGAAGACTCTAGATTGTTATGACCCACATTTGTTCCACAAATCCCCAAACATAATTGCAGGAATATCTAGGTTCTACTATAGAAGATCATATCACTTGCATCATCTACCTTTGATCACCACAAGAACCATTTCCCAAGTGTTCTCCTTGATCCCTCTTGACATGAGAGAGGGAGGTAGAGGAAGATCACTCTCCATTCTTGGGAGTGTTCTTGGAGAATGGATATCTCCAGGGTTAGAGTTGATTCTCCTATTTTGTTGATCAGAAACAAAAAAATTAATTGGATCTCTATAAAATAATATAATTGTGATAATATACTACTAGGGTTAAAATAAAATAATTCATCAAGTACATTTTTTATTAATCCCTAATAAAACCCATTTTAAATAATTGTAATATTATTATTATTTCTCAACATGTTCTTAACTTGTGAATTTAATTTAATTTTATTTAATAAAATAATATTCAATATTTATTATTTCCCACCAGACCCTTAAACTCAATCTACCATTCCTCCCCAATATTTATCGAGTTTAGAATATTGACTATTTATTTATTAAATAAATATCACTGGATTATTCTCCAATTAATAAATAAATATTATATATACTAAATAGTAAATAGCTACTTATTAAATATTCTACTCACATTATATTTTATCCAATAAATGGTGATAGAATATATGAGATCAAGTAAACATGAATAAATATTAAACCACGTGTGGGAATAATATTTATTCAACGTGTTAAATAATAAATAATTTTATTATTATTTAACTGAGAATCTGGATAAACTTAGTGTGTGACCTTCTAGGACACATTCTCAGTGGCATTAGGCGAAGTGTTCTAATGTCCACGGTTAATATGTAATAATATTCCAAGGTACCCATATATAAATATGTTAATGTTATAGTGAAATAACACCTCATACATATTCTTACTATGTAATATATTCCCATTATCACGAGATATCTAAACAAGAGGGTTGCATGCCATTTCCATAAACCTATGTGTTTGATGTCTCATTATTTGAATTCCCAGAAATTTAACTATCCTATAGAATGTCATGTCCATGGATTTATATAGGATATATCATTTCTATAAAATTTCTTGAGATATCAACTTCTATTAAATAACCAAAGGTAAAAATACTTTCTCACATTATTCATTAATGAAATATTACTCGTGATGCACTCAATGCATCCTACCTCCCTATGAACATATATCTTAATGGTTTTTTAATTAGATCAATGCACATGACTCATAATAATAATTAATAATAATAATAAATTATAAGGATCAATACACACATCCGCAAATAAGAACATCCAATGACATATGTAAATACAGATTTCCTATTGGAAGGTATCATTCTCCTAATATCATACACTGTATATTACTAAGGGCATACACCGTGAGAAGGTTCCTCAAAGTCATATGAATCTCCACCCCTTATTTCCAACATCATTTCTATCCCTAAAATTATATCATCCATATATAATTAATGAATTGAAGAATAATTTCATAGCGCTTCTAGGTTCCCATCATACTACAGAACTGTTATAACCTTTTAGTGTGACATCAATTATTAGAACATTATCACATATTATGTTATGAAAAGGAAAATCATGATGTGATAATGAATTTATTAATTTTCAAAACTATAAATATAGGTTATCATAAAGTAAAAAAAATTGTTTCTTGGGAACCAAATCCAATAATCCTAGTCTTCAATATACATTTCTTAAATAATAATGTAATATAAAATATAAAACAATATGATACCTCATTGTAACATCCCCGACCCCATACTCCTAAAGATGAGCGATTCGTGTGGTTATGTGACTTCATGCATGCTTCCCCATATAACAAAGGTTTCTGACTAGCATCGGGGGTTTAATAATAATCAAAAAGAAATCATAGCAAGATAGAGGAAAAATCAATCAAAACAAAATAATAATATAATCATGAGGTGACATGATGAATGTAACTACATGACGTGCTGAATGTCATGAAATTAAAAAGACTGAAATACTTGATAAAAGACTCCAAAACCATGGTACTGAGACCCATGTTTGTCCCATCACTAATATCCAACCCATCATGCTATAAATCATCCAATATGGGACAAATTTCCTTTTTCTTTACCTGCATCCATGAAAGTTGTTCAGTTACAAAACAGAATCTTGAACAGGGTGTGAATACAACTCAGTAGGCAACCACCAATGGTGTAAAAAAATCTATTATGAGTATATAATGGATGTAATAAAGTGAAAAATAAGTTAATTAAATTTATTATTTAATACTAAAAATGAAATAGAACCAATAACCATTGAGTTCAAAATTAACACCCATGTCCATCCAAACATGCTTAATCACATCGCCATGTATATTCAACAAGTTGTGGATCATCCTATGTCAGGAAGGGTGACCCGTATTTCTGGAATATTATCCTATAGAGGATGAATTTACAATATCAATTAATGAAAATTTGAAACTCTCCCTAAATAATTCAAGCATCTCTCCCTCGAAATCAAGTCTTTTTTCCTCGGGAATCCATTGACTATTCCCCTTATCCTGAAATAGTATGTAACCCATGTATCTAACCCTAATACAATATCTAACACCATTTATCACATTCTCAAGTAGAGGTTACAACCTAGAACCACTCCCTAAGACATTTCATATGGTTCCTTCAAGAACCAATCAAAATAATAAGTCATAACAAAACAAAACTCAACTAGCCATGTAACATCACACCCTTGGGCATCAATCACAATAATTTCATATTAAGGAAAAACAAAGAAATCAATTCACCTGTCTAAACATTATGCATACCATACATTTCATCATAAAAAAATTATCAATTAGGAAAATTAAAATTTTGCAACCCATTTTCATTTCACTTAGTTAGTATTCTAGTTACCATAATAATTAAAAATTTTCATTCAATTTATCAATTTTCCTAAAATATTATAACATGCCAATACAGATGAAACTCCCCAAGTTACATAGAAATATGATTAAAATTCAATTAAATTATTTTTAGTTTAAGTTATTTTATCTCAATCAATAACTATAATTTTGTTTTGCTAAAATTCACATTACAAAACCTAACATTTTATAATCATTGAAATGGTAGGCTCACCTATAAGGGAAAAATATAGTCTCAATTCCAATGGACCTGATGAGGTATATGGGAGGTCTTAGAAATGTTATTATCAATATCATTTATTAATTAAATTAGAAATGTTGTGTGAATGACATGACAACATGATTACAATTATTACACATACTATATGGATTGAAAATAGACTTTTAGGGAGATGTTCTAGACCACCTACCTCAGAAGTGTAGAAGATGAAAACTATCATAAACATACAATACATTTTATGGATCCTACATCCTTCAAACTCTAGGCATGGAACACCAATATTGGATGAAACATTCTTCTGGTTCAAAGATGATTCTCAATGGTTTCTACTAGAAGGATTGGATTACTTCAAATTGATCCCTAGAAGACATGGTTTGAATCCGATTAAAATGAGATTCAAAGGTACTTCAAAAGGCTCTCTAGGACCCCTTGAGTTTGAGTAGAATATCTAGGTGAGAAGTTAGTTTGGAGGGGTTCATGGTATTCACAGACAACCTATAAAATAGAAGACCAGAGTGTGGTCTCCTAGACCAAGCTGTAGAATATTCTAACATGGGTAAAACTATAGTTTAGAATAAGGGACCTTGCTGCAACATGTATGGTCAAACTGAATTTGAAGATCATGGCTATGATCACGCTATAGATCTTATAAACCTTGGGGAATGTCTATGCTGAATCCTAATATGCCACACCAAAAATACCCAAAGCCTGAGATATAGGATATGAAATGAACTAGATCTACCTCATAATGGTGCCTAATTTAGTAGAACCAACCAAATCACATCCTAATGTCCTGCAGCTATAGCCACCATCAACATTCCATAGAGCTAAACTGGCATACATTGTAGCCTACATGCACACTAAAACTATTCCAGAAAGGTATGTATCTTCAAAATCATCATCCAAATCCCTCCACATTGTAACCAACTCTCTATTCTGTAGAACCCAAATGACTACACAGTAGCAAGAACCACCATGAAATAGTGACCATGATTACGGTGTAGCCCATGGACCCACAATACAGGATCCATTACAACAATAGTTTTCTTGGTTAACTTTTATACTTCCTCTTTGAATAACCCAACCGAACTAACGCTCGACAACCAAGTTCCAATCCAAAAAATAGGCATAATGTGGTATACAAAAACATAAAGAGATGCATAACTAGAAAAAATTTGGATCTTAAAAAATGGAAGTGAAAACTATATTTCTAAATCATAATCTAGATGAGGAGGTTTTCACGAATTAACTAAAAGGATTCCTCTCTAGTAAGGATGAGAACATAGTGTTCAAGAAAAAAGTTCTATCTATTATATAAAACAACAATATTAATAATGGTATTTTTAATGTCATGATGTAATTAATTCATTAGGCTTCGATGAAAGAAATATGGAAAATTTATATAACTAAACATCAATGGAATTAAAATTTTTATTCAGGTTTTATATTTAGTTATCATTTTACTTGAAATTAACGATAAGGGGTTTCTATATGGGGTGAAATAGTTTGTCTCAGAATTATTTAACAAGAAACATATGTGTTATGCATTCTATATCATTTTATAAAAGATTCATGGAGATAGATTGAGATGAATTATGGTAATGTCTCATGAAACATGTATTAATACCATTTTTGAGATATATCATATGAAATATTATTTAGTTATTATAACACCAATTGTTAAGTGTGATAAATTCAACTTAAACCAAATCTCTAAAAATTATTTTTAATGAGAACAAATGGAATTCATCTCTCATGATTCAACTATTTTTAGTTTCATGTTTTTTCATGAAATTATAGGGACTAACATTGTATTTATAGTAAGAATTCTATTGGGATTTCATATTTATATAGGTTTATACCACTAGAAGGATTTAAATAATTAATTTAGGTTCCATAAGGGGACTAAAGACTACATGATTTTATATAAATGTATTCGTAATCTAGAATTCATTGGATACGTGTGTGTAGAGAAGGATTGTTTTGTTTATTCACACAAATTTACCTCAAACTATATCATTATGATGAATGGTAGAGTGGTTCCATAGAGAAATTTAAAAAAAAATAACAAAAGATTATACTATTGAAGTCGCATTTGTTTTATATTTTGAGGAAAATTATCATGGTTTATGTTTAAGGGGTTAAATTTTAGGCCTTAATGTTATGGATTCAATTTCCATTCAATTTACAATATATTTTGACAAATAAATTTTTTTCATTATTTCAATTACTAAAAAAGTGGGATTCAAAGTAAAAACATCGACAATATATACATGGCTAGAAGGGAACATCATAATGGTAAGATGTGGTTATTCAACATATTAGCACTGAATTAATGATTTTGGATCCTTCAAATAATGGTACAACTCTATTCTAAACAAATTATCATGAAATATATATGGGATTAAGTTCTACATTACAAATTTGTTGAATAAAAAAACTATTTGAAACTCAATATATTTAAATATATCTCCCATCATATGGTGTTAACATAATGACTTGAGAAATATTATGAGTGTAAATAATAAAACATGTTTTTAATTTTTATTCATATCGATAATAAACCACGTGGCTAAGGTTTATTCATATGAATATTTACAATATATGATACATTGTGATACATAAAAGGGAATACTCATTATTTGGAGGAAATCCATTATGATTCATGTATAATGTTTCTTACTAAAGAGGTA
Source organism: Viscum album (assembly GCA_963277665.1). NCBI lineage: Eukaryota > Viridiplantae > Streptophyta > Magnoliopsida > Santalales > Viscaceae > Viscum > Viscum album. The sequence continues at coordinate 863,778,888 of OY728134.1, read as the reverse complement.
GATTTAATTCGTTCTAATTAATTGGTTAAAAATAAGTGAGAGTATGAGAAAAATGGTTCATCAATTAATTATGAATGTAATAAATTATGGACCATTAAATTATATTTCATAAAATTAATTAGTTAAATTTCGTTAAATATGATAAATTATTATCTATGAAATTAATGCATTAAATTTTTTATATAATATTTTTTGATTATTTTATGCTAATCAATATACCATGCATTAATTCTCGGTTGAAAGAGAAAATTGGGGGCGAATATTGACAGTATAACTCATTATATATTCATCTCCCTATAATCAATGGATACATGGAAAATGACAGCATCTATAACCCCCATGTGGAGTGTGGAAGGTATTTAGGTTTTGATTTAAAATTTTATCCATTTTTTCAATGTATGGAGGTACAAAAATGTTTTTTTTCTTTAAATAAATTAATAAGAATTTAGGAAAGATTTTATTAATATTTATGAAATTTATATTTAGGAGTTTTTAATGATGTTCATCTTCATTGGAAGAGGTGTGGTGAGGAAAATGGATGCTTCCTAAAATGTTCAGGTTAGGAAACACCGATGATGGGTGGGATACATTAGAATGCTCTATTGGATTGTTATTGAGTTCCAAGAGGGGTCGGATTGACTATGGTGGATTTTAACACCCTTCTTAAATCACTAGGTCTATGCTGAAGTGCCACATAGCATAATGCATGCCTCCCCATACACAGGAAGTTGTTGACTAATGATGAGGGCATAAGGTAATACATGGTGAATATATCCTCGATAATAATAGACATCACAGTATAATATAACATAACTATAACCAACAAAACACTACAAAATATAAAATTAATAGTTGTTATAATAGATGGCATGTCATTCATACATAAAATAAATCAAGGGACCATTGATGTGGTAGGTTAACCAGTGTACATGAAACAATAGAAAAATTAAATGAAGACACTAAAACATCCATCCAATGTCTACAAAAGAACTACATCCACAACCATACTCAGTCTCCTCAATAGCCTGTTATTGGACCCTTACCTTTCTACAGATCCTTAATTATGAAATATGCGTGTGAATTGAGATTCTCATGTAGATTCTGAGTAAAAAACTCAATAAGATGATAATAATGTGTCTGTAACATGAATTAAAAAGTTTAACATGTGTATTCCATGATAAATATAAATTCAAAATAATGAAATAACCAACATATATCAAACACACATGTCCTATGCAGGCTACAATGAGCCCTGACCATACACCATTTGGATTCATGCCAGAAGGTTAGTCATAATGGATGTCAATAGTGATCAAATACATGACACAAGACCAATGAACATGTTCTAGGAATCCTTAAGGAAACGTTTTAAATCATACCCCAAGACTAACATATCCCTCCCATCTCTTGGTTCATGTCACAAAAACATCATCTCTCATTTTATTCATCGGTTTGGCCTCAAATTCATTGCACCCTATCAATTACTTGGGCGAGGCCACAGGGCTATCATACCCCTGCTACCACTTCCTCAGGTCGGTCTTTAAGTCCTCCTTGCCCCTAACATGTGTTCAGGACCCTCTTATTCATTGTAATAAGCCACAGTCACACCCCTTATTAGGAATAACTATAATAATATGTTCCTCCTATTACATGTACATGTAGAAATACCTCTAAAGGTATGATAATCACAAAAATTAGGGAAGAGAATATATTAGAAGAACCTATCATGTCATCATGAGAGTTATTAAGAACATACAAGCACATGTGATCACCAAAAACATTGTATTACAAACTACATAATCCTACTTATTCAATCAGGAATCACAGATGGGTCTCATAGACAAAACATTCACACACATGTGATCACAATATTGCATGGTCAATCAAGAAATGCTAACAAAATTATTGTATAAAGTCACAACGAGTATAAAAGTTAACTAGATGGAATGAAACTTTCTACCTCAAACGTGTTGATACCAACATGAAGCTATTCAGAGTTTCGATTCCTAAATCACAACCAAACACAATTGGATTGAACATACATGTTAGGGGTCCGTATAATAGATTCCAATCCAACATGATTTTTTTTAGAAAATGTTTGAAGAGTGTAATAAATCCAAGAGGATATAACCACATAAACATACCCAAAAAACTATTATAAATGGTAGATATAGGCCCAATAAAAGAAATATAACCCATCAATTCTCCATATTCCAATGTTTGATTACCCTATAATTTTGAACAGTCAATAAGTCTAAGAAAAATGATAATTCTCTATGTAAAAAAAATGGTTTTAACAAATATCGTCCTTGGTTTGTCTAGAAAATTTTTGGATCAAAGGAACGATCAAGGGGATGTAAATGTATCAATTAATAGAGGTAAAACTAGTTCAAAGATAATTAAATATCATTTATTGGAGATCACACATGGTTCCCATAATAATTGTAACCCCCTTCTAATAAATTAGTGGATGAATCTGCCGCTTCAAAACTAGAACAACCATCAATGTGGTGTAGAGACATTCCCCATGGCTATGGTGTCCTCAAACACACCCAACCCAAGAAGCCTCCACCTGGGAAAGTTTCTAGATCCATGGATATTTTGGACTCACCACATCCTTAACTATTTTATGGTATGTAAAATATATCTTGGTCCATAGAATGACTCATTACACTCTACAATTTGGACCATTCCATTCAATAGGAATATTGGTCATATATGTTTCCCATAGGCGGGGTCCCGACATAAAATATCCAATTCCACAACATGGTCCTTTTTGTATTATACACTAAATACACCAAATTCATCTTTATAACATTAAAATAGTCTAGATATAGGTTAAACTACCACAAGGCTCAAAATTATATACCATCCAAATTGATGATTTTATAATTTTCCCCCTCTAATGGCCACTAAACATCTAGAAGTTCCTCTAGTAATAATACTCAAACATAACAAGATATTGATCATGAACATAATTATCTCACTCCCATATATCCTCATGTCTCTATCCATGAGGACACATTGAAAAAGTAGCCCAATCTCCCAACCAATACATCCTTTATCTAATTTAATATTTGCGTTGGGAATTCCATGAATGATGAATCAAGATCTAGCTCAACATGTTCACAGTCGATCACATGAACTAGATAGATCATGTACATATAAATCATATAAACATAGAACATATAATGAATTCCTTGATTTTATGAGGAAATATATAATTGGTAGGAAATCATTCTTATTCTCTCAATGATATTGGATGGTCCAACAAATTCTGGTGTTAGCTTCCCTATATCCAATAAATGATGATTCCATAGTTGAAGAGTCACCTAGATTAAACTCTTACATCATCCTTCTCTAATAATAATACTACCTTTGTCTGCTCGAAGTAGTGAATAACCACTTTTATATTAATTGAACCCTCTCAAAGGTCCCTTACATTAACTGGCTCACCCACCTCATAACAACATAGCGATGAATGACATGATCAGCCACAGAGAGTATCAAAATGTTGTTATCTGAACATAAAATAGGCATCAATTACTATACAAAAAGTAGTCCAAGGATAAGTGATCATACCAATCTCTAAAAAAATTATAATTCATTCCCACAACATATCATATGGTATATATATCATCTTATCTATATTTTCATCTATTTATAGATGATACACTGTAATCAATTTCAACTATGTACCAAAAACCATAAACAACACCTGTTAATACTACGATGTGAGATGATCATATCTTTTAGATTAAATTATTACAAGAACTACATTAAAGAATATAATATCCTATATATAAAATTTCAATTCTCTTCTACCGAATGGGTCTCCCGAATCGGTAAGAAATGATCCAATTTTATCAATTGATCGACTATCACCCAAATGAAATCATGACTCCATGGGTTCCTTGGTATCCACGTCATGAAGTATATTTTCATGCAATTCAAATATTATATTGGAACTAGTAGTGGCTAATGAAAACCATCAGGGAAGTGATTCTCATCCTTTACCCACTAGTATGTAATTCAACATGAGAAAAAACCTGTTATGTCTCTCTACATATGAGGACACTGAAATTGATGTCATATATCATGGTATATTTTCATTGGCCCCAGATAAATAAGAAATTTTAAATTATATTATTCTCTCATGAAATCCTATATAATTGATTCTGGAATAAATAATCTCTCATGGACATAGATATCATCATCATTATCTAAAGAGAATCCTAGAATAGAATTATCTATTGTCAAGTATTCTTGAATCACTACACACTCATGGTATGATGCATATCTTACATTAACATGGTAGAACAAAGAATATTTGATCATTAAAGGTGCACATATCAACAATTCATGACCCTCTGATGCATCCAATACCCACTTCTCTGTTAAAATCATCAAACACCATTTCTCTTGTGAGTTCCATTCTCCAAGATCATGAATCTTTTTCATTTTCTTACATGGAGAATATGTGATGACATTACCATTTAGAGCATAGATAATATAAAAGTGAAATATTTTCACAAACAATGCCTCTTCCTCAAATTTGTATACCACTAATTGATGATATAACTGATGCTTTTATGTTCCATGTAGAGAAAAAAATCTCAGTAAAGAGATGATGTCACCAACATTTCAGGGAATATACCACCACTGCCAACCCTATGACATGTGTTTTTTGGTTCACCGCATGGTGTCACTACGGACATGGCCAAACCACCGAAAATAATTATTTCAAAATGACACAAAATCCAACATCCATGGAATTTCATTATATTGAACATATAATCCCAATATCTGGAAGAAAAAAATAGGACATTCATCAAACATCTCTTCATTTTTTAAAAACCTCTTATCGTTGATAAAATTTCTGAAAATTGATCCCCGTTTTTAGTTAGTTCTATCATCAATGCTACAAATCTAGGGAATATTTGGTTGAAGCATCGATAGTATCCATCCAACCCGAGGGAACTATTCATCCCAAAAAACATCTTGAGGGTAAGCCTAAGGCATCACTGCTTCCACCATTTGTAGGTTCACTAAAATTTCAAACATGGAGGTCATGTGACACACAAAAAAACACTTCTATAATTCAAAAGTTACACTTCAAAATATTCATATAATTCTGATTCTCTCAATATGGTCTCATGGTGTCTTTCATGTAACTCAGAATTATATGAATATATGATGATTTCATCAACAAGGAAAATTGAAAAAGAGTCAAGATATGGGTGGAAGTTTTTGTTCATGAGAACCATGAACACTGATGGTGAATTTTTCAAACTAAAAGTAAAAATGAGGTATTCAAACATGTCATATGTACTCCCGAATGATGTATTAGGAATATACTCAACCTTTACCTGAATCTAATGGTACCCTAAATAAAGACCAATTTTGGAGAACCACCAAAATCCAAATAACTAATGAAAGATATTTTCAATACTAGGTAATGGATTCATTTTCATCAATTTCACCTGATTCAACTTCCTTTAGTACACATAAATTTATAGAATGCTGCATTCATTCTTGGAAATCAACACGAGAGCACCCCAAGGTGTTGTGGCGAGTCTGAGAAATCATTTTTCTTCAAATTCCTCTTTCTGAACATTCAAATTTCTCAATTTTTTTAATTTCATATGATAAGGAGATATCAATATAATTTATTCCCCAGGGAGAAGCTCAATATAAAACTTGATTCCAATATCTTGAAAACTACCTATGAATTAATCTTGGAAAACATCCTAATAATGATCCATAGATAGAATAAAATAAGAGTATGATACTATTGATTTTTATGGACATTCTAATCCCACCACATTGGTCATGATAAATTATATCTTACTAAAATCTAGTACCATCATGTCTAGTCCAAGATCACACTCATTAGTATATACATACCTATATCCTCTAGGCATGGCGAAAAATACACTTCTTCAATAATAGTCCATATTGTATTAAAAACCTATCAACTAGTCTATTCTTAATACCATATTGAAATTGGTCATCTCTATGATTATAATACCCCACATTAGGCTATAATGAGAAACAATAATTGGACATTTTGAGCATCTTTGAAGATGATAAAATTTATTTCCCATGATTTTTTCGGAATAAATAATTTATGAAGATAACTTAATATATTTTTCAATTCCAATAATAACATGTTTAGATATAAAATAATGGGAATAACTAGTATCAAAAAGTGTGCCAGAAAGAGAATAGGTTATCATGGCCATACCTGAAAGATCAATGGTTCCTCTCCATAGTCAATATATATTTACTAAATTGTATACAATCAACATTCCTAAGCTCCATATCCCTAAACATGAGGGGACCAACTCTTTTTATTCAATTTAATATAAGGGGTATGAACCTACTACTGAGGATCCCAACTGAATCCTTGGATCACATTTCATGCCTATCTTGCAACCTTGTGGAATCATGACTTGAATGCTCCAGAATAGTACCACTAAAGTTGTCCCATTTTTTCACATCTCCAACACATTATATGAGGTATTTTTTAGAACCTATTCTTTTTTATATCCTTTAAATAGTTTAAATACTATTTAATTCCCACATATGGTGATAAAGAATATATTCTTTGCTTAACCGGCATACTACCACCCCACTGCACATCATCTGTCTTCTTATTTTTTCTAATAGATGTGACACTGAATGTGGAAGTTGGATGCCCACCCCCCAGAGTATGGAAGGATGGATGAAAACTAGAAACCTAATCTTCCTTTATACTCTTCTCAATAGTCACTGCCTTGTATAGACCTTTTGGATATGTTTTTTAGTCAAAGATCCTAACCTTTCATTTGATATCTGGATGAAGGACAATCTTGTACATCCTAGCCTTTTTTTCCTCATTGCTGACTAAGAGGGGACTGAAGAAAATAACTTTAGTTAAACAATTGTAATACATAGATACTACCATGGACCCCTACTAAAGCTCCATGAATTCCAGAGCGCAATCTAGCTTTCGTGTGTTTGGAAAGTGTTCCACAACGAATAGTTTCATGAAGTCCTCCCAAAGAAGCCCCCCACATCTACCTACTTGTTATATTATTCCCCACCACCATATATCACATCCCTTTAGCATGAACACTACTGGCTTGACCCATTAGTCCTCTAGTGTCTTGACTAAATAAAATATACCGTACCTAATGTCTATCCAATCCTCTGAATCACATTGTCCTCCAGTGTCCTAGAAGGAATGAATATGTTAGAGTTGGTAGTCATGGGTATAGTCAACCACGGTCCTTTGTACCCCTCCATCGTGGGTAAGTGCAATCCAAAAAACCGGGGCATCAGTGGCTCCAATTCCTACACCGTCGGAGCAGGTGTAGAAGCATGCTCAGGTGTATCCCCCTATATTGAATATGGTAGAACTACCATTTCCACCATAGCTAGAGAATTATGGAATCAATATCTATGTGATCTGGTCAAGAAAATCCTATTCAACATTTTAAAAAATTCCAATAATATTTATATAATTCTTATATAATTTATTCCAAAAAAACAATGTAGTTAAAAGGTACACATAAGGGATTTCAGAAGGATAATTTTTCCTAAGAGATACCCCATAATGGAAAACACTCATAGTTGAGCCCAATAATCAAGACTACTCCTCCACACCATCAAGTTAGTCACAATAATATATATATGAAACATAACTGTAGGATAGAGCTCAAACTAAAAATTCCAATAGATATTTTATAATAGTAAACACATATATACCCCTTAAAAATTATCATAGGTCAAAGAATTTTAATAAATAAATTATATATAGTACACAATATATATATATATATATATATATATGGAATGTGATCCTATGTTCCTACTCATGATGGCTAACACACAAAAATCCAAGACAATTGTAAAAGTAATCCCATCACTTGTAACTCAGAGGTACATTATAAAGGAATTGTCCAATCACATGGAAACTCCCATACCTAAGTTACAAAATGTCTATCTCCTTCCCACTATAACCCCAATGATGGATAATGAAATAAACTCAAAACTTTGATTACATTTGGAAAAACCCTATCATGAATCACCCCGTTCGAGACAATGTTCCGCATAACCTCATGCAAACCTCCCCATACACAAGAGGTTCTTGACAAGAAGAGAGGTTCTAAGGTAATTCGGGGAGACAATAATCTCAATAATAATACCCATAAAAGAATAATTTTACATAAATATAACCAAAAAATAACAATAGAATATAGCATGTAAATATTTTATAATAGATTGAATGTCATTCATATATAAAATAAATCAAGGACCCACCGATGTGGACTTTCAAGCAGTGTATAATAATCAAAAGGAAAAATAAATGAATATGATAAAACATCCATATAGAATCTATCCTAGTAGAAACATGACCACCATACACTATATCCCCATATTCTAGCTTTTGGTACCCTTCCCTTCAGTGGATCCTTGATCATACAGTTTGCATGCGCATCGAGATGCTCGCGTAGGGTATGAGCAATAAAACCTTATAGGATACAAGTGATATGTCATTAAAAATTTTGAAAAAGTATAATAGTTGTATTATATGATAAATATAAATATAAAATAATGGAATAAAAAATGTATTTTTAGCATTCGTGTACTAAACAGTCCACCGCGATCCATAATCGTACCTAATTTAACTCCATGTTGTATGGGTACTCGTTGTGGATGTAATAAGTGATCAAGTACTAACCAAAAGTTTAGTGAACATGTTCTAGGTCTTCTCAAGGAAAGGATTTAGACCGGACACAAGACAATCATATACCTCCTCTCTCCCAAATTATGGTGAAAGACTTCTGTATCGGATCTCAGTAATAGGTTATACCTCAATTTTGTCATACACTATCAATGCCTTGGCACAAGCCACAAGATCATCAAAACCCTACTATTTCTACCTTTTGTTTTGAATCAAGGTCATTAATCCCCAACCTTGTGTTTAGGTCCATTATCAATTTAATATATCATGTCCATATGAGTTGGAAATTATAGAATTAATTTTATGTTTCATCAGCAAGATGGGATGAATTTTGAAGCGAGACTCAGAACAGAGTTATGATAGGTGGAATTCCTCAAGGTATTTTTTCAGGATGAATGATTTATGAAGTTTATATTAGGTGTTTGAGTGATCCTTTGGTTCATTGTGTTAATTTTGGGAATTTGGACTTTATTATATAGGGTGCATGATTTGGTGTTCACGTTTTTGGAGAAACCATGCAACACCTTGATTAATAGTGGGTTTTCAGTTTATTTTCAACTAACCATGGCTATGTTTCATAGTTAAAATATGATTTGGGGTAAACTATGAGATAAAAGGGATAAACTATTTGATGTGGTCAAAATCATGTGGAATGACGTGTGGTTTGCACATTGTTTAAACAAACCATGGGCCATGTTTCAGAGGGTTCCAGTGTAGTGTTACACTTTTGGTTCATGATTTGAAAACTATTCGGCAAAACTCTTTGATGGGTGTTATGTTTTTAAATGTGTGATGCATAATAGGATCATGATGTGGATAACAATGAAAATAGCCATAATTTCCTTAAATGTTTGATTTTACCAAAATTCACTCTCAGGATATTTGGTTTCCCCCACCCTTCTTCCTCTCAGGTGTGTGTGGTTAATGAGGGTCACCTCCACTTTGTTCCCCTTTATCCCACTTTGATTTTGGTAATTTTAGGTGTGTGTTTTTTATATTTTTTATGTATGATATTACCATTTGGGAATTTCTTTCATCATCTCCTTCCTCTTATCTAATTTTGGAGCCTCCCAGATTAGGTTTTGTTGACACTTCCATCCAAGCATGGTGGAATTGTCCATTTATCTTGATGATTTTGGTCGGATTGATTTTAAGAGATCCCAATATTACATGAGCATGTCATTTAATGGGATTTCATTAAGGTATGTGTTCATGGAGATTTTACTTCATATTTATATCAAATTATTTTTTTATTAACATGGGTGATGGTATCGCCTCTCAGAGATTTTCTCATGAATGGTGTCAAGACTCTATTATGGACCACCTATTGTAGATATGTTTTGTTTCATTAAGAGGCGACCACTTGATTAGTTTTATGGAATTGGGTAGAGTCAGGGTTGTAACCAACCAACCTAGGCCAACCAGACCAGTCACCCATGTCATCCAATTATGGGGTGGGGTATAATAAAGTAAACAAATGGGTCTCATTTATAAGGAAAACAAGATACTCCACCACTGTACAATTTGGAAAAAATGGTAGATACAATTGATACAGATAGTCTATACTATAATTTACTAAAATTATAGACAAACTAGTCTCCTGGTGACCAACCATCACCACCAAACCACTCCCAAACTGAAAAAATTGACATAAAGAGAAGATAGCATGATATAGAATTACCTTCCCTTTACATGTATCCTAGAAAAAATCTATACATAATGAAACATTTATAGGTATTATTTGATAAACATACCCCATTAGGATACCTCCAAGAAATCAATACAAGTTCAAATAACAATAATGCACAAGTTAAAGCTTTAAAAAATTGTTTTACTGGAATATTAATAAATAAAAACAATCTGAAATCATTTATCAAATATCCATTGTGTTTTAAAATATTTCGTGAAGTATTTTACAAATCCAAAATAAAGTATTTAAAGATACCAAAATATAAACATCTATTTTGGAAAACATCTATGAAATAATATTTCATGTAATAACCAACCAGAAATATCAATACACCATATAGTAGGGCTCTAGCCTATAGGAAAATACATACTAAACATTTAAGAGACAAAAAATGAATAAGGATGGATCCAGCTAATATCAATTCATGTCATAGTCCATTTATATAAAAGATATTAACTCCTCATGGTGCCACACACTCCATGTCTACCCGTGTCTCTTTCTCAACAAAAATGAGGTTCCCGCTATGTAGTGTTTTTCAATTTCCATTTTAAAAACCGTGATTACATTTTTATAAAACCATTTCAATGACAATCCAATCATCTTCAGGGTATGAAAATTTATTTATTTTTAAATCAAGGAAATTTTATTTTCAATTCAAAATCCAATTTAAAATATGAACTATTTCCCCTTTTAAATTTAAACACATGCAATTCCATTTCGAACATCAATGAATTATTAATATCAACAATTAATTTAATAAATTATAATCCTTGGACACATCCACCTACCTTAAGGATTTAGAAAAACTAATTGTTTTTTACATTAGATATTGGATACCACATAATTTTTTGTTATAAGGAATGGCACAAAAATAGACTAAAAATGCTTGATATAAAGCTTGAACAAATTAAAAATGGGCAAAAAGTTCTTAGTGGGGTTATCAGAAGTGGAATCAGATGCCGAGGTGCTGATAAAGGCCTTTCAAGGGAATGTCGAGGCATCCTGGAGTGTGATGTACCTTATACGTAGCTACACCTCATATATTTCTTGAGGATGTTTAGTTTGACATATTCATAGAGAGGGAAACTTCACGGCGGGCACTCTTTCTAGGGGTGGTCGTCCTGAGGAACCCCTTTTGGGTTTTTATAATTTGGGGTAATTACCACGGGAATTTAACTGTTTTGTTCTAGGGGACGCCCTTTGTATTCATCACTCTCAGCCTCCTTGAGTTCTTGTTTTAGGGGAATAGTGTTCTTCCATCATTCGTATAATAAAATAAGAAATCAAAAATCACCTAGAAAGAATAAATCCATCCACAACAAAAAAAACACTGAATATATCAATATCGATGGAAAGGGGTAATCCAAAATCATCCAAGGGATCTCTAGGTCAACAAGGAAGGAAGAATAGATAAATAATGAAACATATCACTCATACGTCATCCTAAATAACCAACACCATAATTTTTATATGGGATGTAACCCATTTAAACATCTTGTAATCCTTGAGGTATTTATACACTGACAAACCCAATCCCTTTAAATTAATACCGAACATTATATATACATGTTGTATAACAATTACACAAAATGTGAAGCTTTCACTCCATGTACCCAGTTCATGGATTCTTCTGAGAGGCCATTACACGGCGTGCAATTAGATTACACAGTGTGTGTGTGTGCTCAATGAGAAGTAGAAACTACACTTTTTTATTTTTGAAGTCCAAAATAAAATCCATAACATCACAAATATAGGTATCCTCCCAATTCTGGGGTTAGAAATACCCAACCAACAAAAAAGTAATCTAAAATAAATAATTATAACATACCTGATTGAATGGTAATGAGGAGTTATAGGGGATTAATGAAGTAATTAATTATAATCAGTACAATTAATTAATTAATATTTCATGGAATTATTTTAGATCATGGGTGGTTGAGATTAGATAATTTAGGTGTCGAGGTGTTTATATGAGGCTTAATGTTTACACATAGTATTGATAATTGATTTACTTATGTATGTGGTTTGTTCCATAAAACCCATGTGCATTGTGTCAGCTTCCTTTAATAATGTAAATAGATTTATTCTTTCAATTGAATACCTTAGACTTACACAGATCCTGTTAGATTCATTGTTGTTTATAAGACCAATATTATGGCCCCCTAGGGGGGTTTCTATTTCATTAAAATGGTGAACTGTGGTTTTAAAGGGTGAAGTAAGTGGGTTACGAGCTTAAAAAAGTTAGGCTCATTTGATGGTTAGATTTAATGGTTAAGGTATATTAGGATTGAATTAGGAGAAAATGATTTATAATATGTTGAAAGGATGAGTTGGAATTTTTTTACATCCATGATGTTATGAAAGACCTATGAGGCCTTTGATGTGCTTTCAACCATGTTTGTCAGTTTTTGACCCTGCTTTGGGTTTAAATATGTGAAAGTTATGATTTAAAGTTTATTTTGTTTTTATAGTTGAGTGGTAACCTCCAAGTGTTTTAAAAAGGGTGTTTACGGATGATTTCAAAAGTTATTTTTAAATTAGTGGGTGGTTTCCCCTTGGTGAAAATGTCATTATGGCTCTTTGTAAAAATGGTAATGGAAATGAAGTATTTAGATTCATTTTTGATGTTAAAGACAAAGACCCGTGTTTTGAGGTTGGATTCAAATCTTTTAAATATATGATTAAGATTCCATCTTATTATAAAGAATATAGGAATATTGTTTTTATGTTTGAGATGTTCTCAACCATCCAATCCATGAGTTGTGATAAAGGCCCATTAGGACCTTGGTAAATGGATAAGGTTTTTAAAATGGTTGGTTGGACACCATTGGGGTATTTGAAAAGTTCAAGTTGTTGAAACATGGTATTTTAGGATTGATGGGATGGTTTAGGTTTCATTATTATTATTTGGTACCTACGGTTTTCATGTATGGTTCCATATGTTTGACCTAGTGACCCACATCCATGGTTTAGAGTTGGACATGAATCTCTATATGTATGGTTCCAAATTCCTAACATGGATCTCCACATATGAGTTTTCAATTTGTACATAATGATCCAATGTTATAGTTCTGGATTTCAAAATGGTACATTGCATCTAAGGATTAGAGTTTCACATGACTCTCCATATGCATAGATCTAGATATCTAACGTGGTTATCTACATCTACGTTTTAGAGTTCAACATGCCAGTTTATAGATATAGTTTTAGATGTCTGACATGGAACTCGACATATAAGGTTTTCAGTTTGATATGACGCTCCATAGTTATATTTCTTGATGTCTGGCATGGTTCTACACATATGAGGTATAGATATTTGTACATGTCACTCCACTATTGTGGTTCTGGATGTTTGGAATGTCACTCTACATCTAAGGTCTAGAGATCTAGATTGATTTCATATTCTTTCAAGTTTTTTATGATGAATTAAAATACCATTTCTTTTATTTAAATAATGTTTCACACTATGTTTTATGAATTAGTTGATTGGCTTGGTTCCATGCATGTTTAGTTGGCCCATGTTTCACCTTAGAACCCGATGGCCAATGGGTTAATAGATAAGCATTCAGAACTTTTGGGATGTATATTTATTTTTATTCTACTTATTTATCCTAATCTTTATCTCCAAGCACTATTTCAATAACAAATATATTTTTTGACACCATTAGCGGCGACCTACTGATTTATTCCCACATCCTTATCGGGCTGCCATTGCACATGGGTACCTAGAAAACTCTCATAAGATTATATCAAGCGTTGGTTTGGGATGAGGATTATGTTGAGTTTTTCATTATTTGGAAAGATAGCTTGGATTATACGAAGATAAAGTATGAGGTTTGACTCAAAGAAGAAATAGATCACTTTTTCATGGATTTTATTTTATTTGGTATATTTGGGTATCTGACCTAGTGAGCAGTTTTCTGAATTAATTATATAGATGGGCATGCCTTTACTACATTTCATTTTATATTATAGCATAATCTATTGGTTTTTTATTTCTATTTACTCTGATGTGTTTTATGATTGGTTATTTATATGATTATTACACACTTTGATATGGGGGTGTAGTCTCCTCATAATACCACTTTATAACCTTGATACTAGTTGGAAGCGTCTAGGGTATGGGGAGGTATGTTTGAGGTCATGTGTTGAACTATTTCAAAGCACCGGTTTAGTAACTTGTAGATTGGGATGTTACCAAGTGGTATCATAGATGTTACTTACTTGTTTTACTATCTAATATTTGGAATACCGGAGATAAAGGAATGTTTTAGAGCCTATGATGGATATCAGGATGGTGCGTCATGAACACCTATTCCAATATGAAGTCCAGGTTACCATAAGTTTGAATTTATGTTCATGGTATTCAATTTTTTGGTTGTATATTAATTTATCCTGGGTCGATGAACAATTTTTTTTGGATTTGGTGAGTTGTGACGAATTTCTATCCCCTAGATCATTGGAAAAAGTCCTATGATTCAGTTTTGACACATGGAATTTGGAGGTAAGAGGTTTCTCATGAATCATAATTAACATGTGGGTTCTACATGATATATACCTTTTAGAGTGTGATTTTTTTAATGATTGGGACCCAGTTGTTTAAATTTTCAACAACTACTCATATGGTGTTTTTATATATAAGTACACAGTATAATTGTACTCATTTTTTACCAATGTGTACATGGATATCTTTATGATGGAAGGTTATGTAGATATATGGTGAGACTCTCAATGATAAGGATGATAATGCAGTCCTCATGCACAGTAGGTGTAGTGACCCTAGAGGGTCATCATGGTATATGTGTATGACCAGTGGAACCTTTGTGGGTGGGTTTTCTTTGAGGCTGGTTATATGGGCTACTCCTCTGGGGAGTGGTCTAATGTGCATATTCATAGAGAGGATGGGTATCCTAGTAGTGTTTGTTGGTTTGAAATGTGATTTATTTCATATGTGATATTCTAGATATGGGTGTTTTGACATGTGATTTTGTGTGATTCTAGGATGGGAGTGTGTTTGGTGCCCTATGAGTTGTGTCCTTTTCTATGTTGGCATAGACCTAGGTGGTTAGACCTATATATTTATGTGATTACTAACTAGTTTGGAAAAGTGGTAAAGCCCAGTGACCTTGATGTGACTCTATATATGGAGTTTTTGTCATTTGACATTCAAGTGAGCACCATGAGAGGGATGGTCAACGTTATGTGTTCCCTTAGGTGTTGAGAAA
Organism: Viscum album; assembly: GCA_963277665.1. Taxonomy (NCBI): domain Eukaryota; kingdom Viridiplantae; phylum Streptophyta; class Magnoliopsida; order Santalales; family Viscaceae; genus Viscum; species Viscum album. The sequence continues at coordinate 863,763,242 of OY728134.1, read as the reverse complement.
TGGATGGATTATTTGGACTTCTGAAAGTAGTGCATGAAGGGTGCATTAATGTATGGGGTATATGAATGTAGGGTGCCTCTTTTTTTTGAGGATTACTTGGGTGTTGTTTCTCCGTCCTTTTGGATGGATTCTAGAGGGGAAGGCTCATTAGAGTGTCTAACCTGGGTAATAGTTGTGCATGTGCGATGTGTCTAATAGTAATGAGTTGGATTGAGAGCACATGTGGTTCTTGAGGGTATGCGGTTCTAGGTGTTGAAGCTTTATTTGTGTGTCTATCATACAGGTGAGGTAGACCTAAAATATTCGTAGTGCGAGACACATGAATATGTTTTTCTTCAATGGGATGAAAAACACTTATAGTGATGATGATTTGATGGAACATGTGGTTTCTTAGGGTGAGAATAGTTAGTATCCTATACTAGTTAGATTTGGATGTGTCCTCAATAATGTGATTAGAGTGTAAATGAACTTAATGGAACTTTTTAATGATGATCAGGTTGTTAGTGGCTATGCCTTAGTGATTTTCATTGTGTTTTGGAAAGCACCAAGGGTGATCTTTGTTGGGTGAGATTATTATGTAGGGTTGGTATGGCCAGTGGATAGGGAATATGAGCCAGGTATTCATGAGTTGTGACTTTCTAGAGTTGTAAATGGATTTTTGTTGGGTTACACAATAAAATGTTATAGTTATGTGCTAATGGGAACGTAGAGGCACTAGCGATGGCGACACATTGTGCCATTTGGATTTTGGATCGGACAGCACATGATCGTATGTCATTGGTTCTTGAGTTAAGTAGGAATCCATTAGTAAACTGAGACTCGATGTGGGTGTGATGAGATTCTTGTGGGTAGGTAAGCTCAAGTCCTTTTAATGGGTTTGAAATTCCCATACGGATAACTGTAAAATTTATATGGATAATCTTATAGTGGAATTCATCAACTATATCTTAGTGTACTCTGATACTATAGACATTCATTCCCAACATCTTGAAATTATACTTAGTACCCATAGAGAACCTCAGGTATACTCTTAGCTATCGAAATGTATTCACTATTTTGAAGAAGGAACTCTTTTTATGTGCCACTCATAGAACGGTGTAAGTGGAGTCGTATGGTGGGAGATGCATCGCTGGTCATTTCTGAATGAGGTACTCCTGATGGACCCAATTTTAGTGAATTCCATTTGTACCATTCTCGAAATAAAAGGGTAGGTGATATTTGATATTTGTTTGTTTCATTCTAGTTAGTGTGAGACTGACACATCAAATTCTTAGGGCCATTAGTGGTTAGATGATGGGCAGTGGAGGTTGGTGTCATCTAAGTGAGGTAGTGATGGCACTTCTATGGTATAGATTGATGTGTCACCTGTGGTGGTAAAACCTTCATGTTGTAAGGGTCATTGGAGTATATATTTTAGTATGGATAAGTCTTAGTGGCATTGTGATGCATGTGAAGAAAATATAATTATTTTTATAGAATTATTTATGGATTTATAAATGAAATCAGTTGTGGTGGATGATTCATCCAAGCATAGATTTAGGCCCGAGTTTTATCTGAAAAGCATTCTGAGGTGCTTGTGTTGGAGGTTCATTGGTATATGGTAGGGAAAAATTATGGTTCTGAGTTAGTAGATGATCAAACAATGGATTATTATCTAGGTTAATGTATAGACTCCAGTTATTTCGTCTGTGTGGTTGTATAATGCTTCTATGTGTGAAGGAATTATGGTTAGGGAATGTGGCCACGTACCAAAAAAAGGAACTGAATTATTTCAAAATGAATCGATCAAAGATATACCTACATGGGTTTTCATATGAAATGTATGTGGAAGGCTGAAAATCACATATATTGTTACATTTTGGAAACGATGGGTTCTTTCCAAAAATTGAATCGAGATTTTGAGGGAACATGAGTTTGTTCATAGTTCATATTTGGTTGGCAGGTATACATACACTGTAGTTGATTTTATATGACAATGATGAGTGATGATTTTGAGTAGTTTTCTCATGGTTTTTGGGTGGTGGATGTATATAACCATAATGAGGTGTTTTAAAATAATGAGTACAAGGTTATATTATGATTTTCTAATGGAAAAGGTGCCATGCATTGGAAATTAGTATTTGTAAGTTGATGCTTTGGGTGGAGAGCACCATAGTTCTAGTGAGTGATCGAGTGATGCCACAATCATTATTTTAGTTATATGGACTTGTGTATGTTCCATATTGGTGATTCAATTTTGATAACGGGATTTGGCTCTCATGTTTTGGATGGTTGAGTGACTTGAGTTGGAGGTTGGGCCATGGTTTTGTTTTAGGAATTCAAAAACTGAAAGAGGATGTTGTCTATAACTGCTGACTAACATTGGTTGGGTAGTGCATATATATGAACACTAAGAGTTCTTCGGTTTGATAAGTATTATGGTGGAAAGGATGTATGATCATGCGTCCGTATGAGTTGGAAATTAAAGAAGACTTAGGATTTTTGTTTGCTGGATGGATTAAATTTTGATGTGAGACTTAGGATCATGTTACAAGAGTTGGAATACCTCAAGGTGTTGTTTTTATATGAGTAATAATTCTAGGAAGGTATATCAGGTGTTTGGGTGAGACATAAGATATTATGTTTAATCGTTGGATGTTTGGAATTTTTCATTTAAAGGGGAATGGTTTGGTGAGAATTGTTTCAGAGAAACTAGGAAACAACTTGATACTTAAGGCGTTTTCAGTAAATTTTTACTTGAACATGGTTAAATTTCATGGTTTGGGGTAAACTGTTGAAGAGAAAGGAAAAACCATAAAAGTTATTTAAGAGCATGAGGCATGGATCACTGTTTGTAAAGGTTTCAGAAAAACCCTTTTGTTTCTTTTATAGGGATCTAATGCTGCGTTTCACAATTAATGCACAATTAGAAAACGATGAATACAACTCATGTTATGGGTGTGATTTTAAACATTTTAGGGAACATAGTTTGTTTATCTATGCGGCTACCCAAAATTTCAATGAAAGATTGATTTTACCAAATTTTTCTATTATGATATTTAATTTCCATACATACCAAAATGGTCTCCTACCCTTTGTTGCCTATTCTCCCCCATTTTTAGGGGGCATTTTAGGTGTGGTTATTTAGTTTTTTTGGTTAAATCTTTCTTCTAGTGGATTATTTTCATCTTATCCTTCCCCCTATAAAATTTTAGAGTTATCCTTTTTAGGTTATCTTGAAAATTCCACCCGAGAATAGTGGAATATTATGTTTCTCTTTGAGAGTTTGGATGTCTTTCATAGAGGATATCCTGAGATGACTTCCATACATAGTTATATAATATTTCATCAAGGTTTTGTTCATGGTGAATTTTCATTTATTTTCCATCAAAATGGTTTTTTAATAACATTGGGAGTAATAAATATTCTTAGGAATTTTCCAATTAATAGTGTAATGAGTCTATTGGGGGCCACCCTTCAAATTTATAGAATGTTTTGATAAGAGTTGAGCACCCAATGAGTTTTCTAGAATTTTGTTGAATTGGGTTTTAATGAATGAATGAATTAATATGATTATAATTAATTAATTAATGTTGTTTGGAATGAGTTTAGATCTTGGGTGGTTGATATGACCTCATTCTGGTGCCATGGAGTTTGTAAAATGCTTGTATGGGTCTTACCAAGGCTGCTGTACTTTGGTAAATATATTAAAATAATCATAAAATGAATTCGTTGGTCTATGAGATTTACCCATAGTATTGATAATTGATTTAAATTTTTATGTGGTGTGATTTATAAAACTCACGTGTGGTGTGAAAGTTTCCTTGGTTAATGTTATTTGTTCTGGACCATAAACATCCATGAATCACATTATACCACCAGATTATTATAAGACCAAATATATAAATGTTCATATTGTGTGACATTTCCTTAAAATGGTAAAATGGAGTTTTAATGGGGGAATTAATTGGGTTATGAGCTTCAAAAGATTAATGTCATTGGTTGGATTGATTGAATGGTTAAGCGATATTTGGTAGGAATTGGAATAAAAAATTTTATAAAAATTTTAAAGGATGAATTGGACTTTTTTATGTGCCATGCTTTTAAGAATGATATATGATGCCTTTAAAAAAATTATCGTGTGTGTTGGGTTTTTAGCCAAATTTTTGTTTAAATGGGTGAAAGTTTTGTTTTTAAATGTATTTTGTTATGAAGAGAGGTCTTAACATCGTAGTTTTTTAAAAATTGGGTGGGGGGATTTCAAATGGTATTTTGAGACGAGTGGGTGGTTTCCTCTTTAGTGAAAATGTTGCAATGGCTCTTTTCAACGGTTATAATTAAAAGGATGTCTTTTGCCAAATTTTTGGTGTTAAATAAGAAGAATAGTGTTTTAAGGGTTGATTCAAAATGTTTTAAATGGATAGGTGTGATTATATCATGTTTTAAATAATATTTGAATAATATTTTGATGTGTGAGAAGGGCATGGAATCCTGAGCCATGTGTGGTGTTAAAGGCTTGATAGGACATGGAAAATTCATATGGCTTTAAAAAGGGGATTTTGAGTCTCTTTGAGTGTTTTGATGGTCAATAAAATGAACCTTAGTGTTTGAGGATTGACAGTATGATTTAGGTATCATATCAATTATTTGGGCCCTACTATTTTATGTATAGTTCCAGATGTCTAACATGACAATCCTCATCTGAGGTTTAGAGTTAGACATGATGGTCCATAGGTATGGTTCTAAATACCTATCATGGACCTCCAAATATGTGGATTATAATTGGGAATTATTATTTACAATAATTGTTCTAGATTTGGATATTGTACCACATTTGAGATTTAGAATTGGAAATGAAACTCAACATGTATGGTTATCAATGTCTGACATATCACTCCACATTCTTCGTTTAGAGGTGGAAATGATGCTCCAAATGTATTGTTTTGGATGTCTTAATTGTCACTCAACATTCAAGGTTTAGAGTTGGACATGATGCTCCCCAGGTTTGGTTTTGGATGTTTAACATGGCACTCTGCATCTATGGTTTATATTTGGACACGGAGCTATATAGGTATTGTTTTGAATGTCTAATGTGGAACTCTACGTATAACGTTTACAGTTATAAATGATGCTCCACATGCATGTTTTCCTTTTTTCGATATGGTACTCCACATCTGAGGTTCATAGAGTTTGAATTGACAATCCATGGTTGTGGTTTTAGATGTTTTCCTTGGGAATCTACATCTATGGTCAAGAGAGATTCATTTACGATTGATTATTTCATTAGTTAATTGGGGGATAAAAATCGGCTCCATTTATCTAAAGTATGATTTGTTAAGGAAACCCAATGAGTGTAAGCGACATAATGGTTATAAAATTAAGAAATGAAGTATAAAGGGGAATAAATAATGATAAGAATATCACATGACATAATGATTTATCTAGTTTGGGAATATTATCTATGTCCACAGAGAGGTAGAAAACATCACTAATTTTAGATCACAATTATTGGGATATAATCAGAGTTTCACATGAAGAAACCTTGGTTTGTAAGAGATAATAAGGAATACAATGAATTCTTCCACCAACCGCATAGTAATTCCACATTTCTATAGTGTTGCAGCTACCCATGTCCACACTACCATAGTACATCATCCACCAAAGTTTTAGTTGATACTGTGTCGAAACCCATAACTCTTAAACTATATAGTATATCTATATCTAAATTCTATGATGTAATAGTGCCCTATTAGTTTATAATGTTCAGCTCTATTATATTTCCATGATGAATTCCACACCACTATTGTGCCTTGTCGATGTCATCATTCAATATTACTGCAGTGATTCATCATTTCTACTGTTCCCAAAATTTGTGTAGAGGGCCTTTAGACCCTGGAGATTGTGTTTGTTTCCCCTTAATACTCCCAATGAGATCACTAAAATGGTCAAACCCTAGAGTTGTAGTCTGGTGTGTATCATGAGTCCCTAGTGTTCTGCCTAACTTTATCCAAAAGAATCTAGCTACACCATTCTAACATGTTTCACCCTATGTTTTATTACTTGGATGATCATATTGGGTTGATGCATGTTTGGTGGGGCCAAAAATCACCTTAAAACCCACAGGCATATAGATTAATAGTTAATAAATTTTACATTTTGATATTTATGTTCCTTTTTTGTGTATTTAACCCACTGTTTATCTATATGCACTATTTATCTAACTCGTATTTACTTTATACACCATTAGGGGTGGCCTAATGAGTGTTACTCACACCTTTCTCTGGTCACCACTATACATGGGTACCCAATAATCTCTCATGCTATTATTTAATTCATAGGTTTGAGTCGAGGTCAGTGTTGTGTTTTTATGATCAAGTGGGATAACTCAGATGGTACCAGGACACTGGATGAGGTTCAGCTTGGAGATGAAATGGATCCCTTTTTAATGGATTCTATTTAATTCTTTATGTTTGGGTAACTAACGGAGTGGGAAATTGTTTGTATGAATTATATGTTTGTTTAGGCCTTTATTACATTTGATTTTATATTATAACATGGTTTTATATATTGTTATTTCCACGTATTTGATGTGTTGGATGATTGTTTTTTTATACTATTATTATTCACTCTAATACGAGGGTTTCAGTCTCCTCACAATAATACCTTGACCTCCCTTGCTAGTCAGAAACCTCTAACATATGAGGAGGTGACCATGAGGTTATGTGGAAAACTTGTTCGAGGCACCAGTTCAATGGGATTCAGGCTGAGATGTTATAATTGTCATCATCACAATCCATCTGCACTCCACCTATAAGGAATAACCAAGATACTACTATCCCGGACCATACATTCATTAGCTACATAATGGACTGGTATTCGTAACAGATGATTTATGTGATCATGTAATATCCACATGTCTTGTAACCATGTTTTTGGAAGTCTCAAGGAAACGAGTTAGTTCAGGCCACGAAACCATCATATCCCACCTCTCTCTCAAGTCACGCCTAAAGACTATTTTATCCTATCTTTGTCATAGCTAAGTCCCCAAGGACATCATCCCCTATCAATTTCTTGGGTTAGGACCTAAGTTCATCATAACTTTCTATCATTGCCTCAGGTATAGCCTCAAGGCCTTCATTCCCTTACCCTATGATAAGATTCATTGTCGCCATCTTCACAACCCATGCACATTTCCCCTCTAATGAATAATTATACTATGATGGTCCATCTATTCTGTTTACCATATGAAATACAACTATAGAAATGCTAATAACACAAAGCATGAAATAGAATATATAGGTAGAACATAACATGTCATTGTGAGATTTAGTAGACACATATAATCACATGCGATCAGATAAAACATGGTCTAAAAATATGTATAAACCTACTTATGGAATGAAGCATAATATATTGGTTTCAAGAAATACACATTCTTACACATGCGAAAACTACCTAGAATAGTCAATCAAGTTATGTTAATGGTAGTATTATATCATAGAATCAAGAATATATAAGTTCTTATGATTGTAAGAAGCTTCATACCTTAAATGCATTGATGTCGAAATCATTATTTTATAAGAGTTGATTCTAAAATCATTTTTTCACACCACAGGATTAAACTAGCTTGTAAGGGTCTCTAGAAAAAATTCCAATCCAACATGATAAATGTTCTAGAATGAGTTTCATGAGGGGAATCAAGCTAAGAGATTATAACCACATGAAATTTAATGAAAAACACCACTGTTAATGATAGATCTTGGTTCGAATAATGGAATAGAACCCATTAAGTCTCCATATTTTGAGGCCTGATCTTATAGAAAGGGTGAGAAATCAATACGGTTGAGATGAAATATAACACCCTAGGAAGAAAAAAGGTTTCAAAAAATCTCACCCTATGTTCATCTGAAAAATGTTTGGATCGGTGGAATGATCAATAGAATTTGAATGTGTTGATTAATAGTTGGAAAAAAGTCAAAGGGTAGAAAAAATCGTTATTGATAATCACAAATTATTCCATTAAGAATCATAAAACCCTTAAGATAAATTAGATCCCAATAATCTAATTCAAAAAATGAACAACCACCAACATAGTGTGGTGACACTGACCATGGTCATGGTGGCCTTAAACACATCTAGATCAATAAAACTCCAAGAGATCTTGTTGTTAGAACCATGGATGTATTTGACACACCATGCCCTCTACTATTTCGTGGTGAGGCTAATCTAACCACGTTCCATTTAAGGACTCGCAACACTCCATGGCTTGGACCACGCCTATCAGTACTAGAATTCTAGATATTTACGATGGGATGTCGTCGCAAATAACCTTTAATGAAGGGGTCCCATCCTAAATAGCCCGTTGCAGAAAATCGTGTCGCAAAAAGTATTATTTACGATGGGCCCATTGCAAATAATACCTTTTTTGCGACGAGTAGCTTCACTGTCGCAAATATTTCTCTGTTTATATACTTTATATGTATAATCTTTTTTTCGACGGTCCCATCACAAATACTTTTTTGAAAATATTTATTTAGACTATCTGTGATGGTCAAGTCACAAATACTTTTTGCGACAGGCTCGTAATCCCGTCGCAAATACTTTTTAAAAAACAATTTATTTAGACTATTTGTGACGGTAACCTGTCGCAACAGATCCCATCGCAAATAATAAATAAATTTAAAAAAAATAAATTTAATAAAATTATGATTATTGGTAAATTAATTTTAATATTATTAAAATAATAAAAAAATAAAAAATATTAAAATTCTCAATATTCACAAAAAAATAAAATAAATAAAATCATAAATTATTATTATTATTATTATTAGTAAAATAAAAAAACATTAAAAAATATAATACTGAAAAAATATATTTAATAAAAGTTTGATTAATGAATCAATAATATTAATATTATTAAGATAATAAAAAAATAAAAATTATTAAAATTCTCAACATTCACAAAAAAAATCAAAAAATATTAAAATTTTAATTATGTAATATTCACACAAATATAAAAGAACGAAACTGTAAATATTTCATATTACAACAAATGTTAAATTCAAATGATTTAAACATAAAAAAATCACTGGGGGTCGTCTTCTGGAGGAGGTGGAGGAGCTGAAGGAGATGGTAGAGGAAACTCCATCCATAATCTACGAGTCACACGACGCATGTACTCCATCTTCTCGTGATGCTGCTGCTGCCATCGACGCATCTTCTCCTCCTGTTGCTGCTTCTGCTGTTGCTGTTGCTGACGCATCTCTTCTTGCTTCTTCTGCAGACTCACTATAAGGTCATTCTAAGCTCAGAACTGCTCTTGATACTGTGAGGCAGAAGATGATGCCTCTCCACGAGCGCCTCTTGAGCTGGATGCTGACATCGCAGTAGTACCATAATATGTACCAGGAGTCACATGAGAGACGATACCAACTACTCGGCCCTTCTCAAAGCCATAATATGGCTCCTACATCCATGCTTCCTAGTCGAAATATTGGGCACTGGTCTGATCAGTCGCCTCGTCCTGACCCTCATCATGTGTCTGAGAGGTCTCAGGCTCATATGACTCCTTCAATTCCAATTTGAAATTAAAATTGTGAAAATACTATATGCATTTAATTGTCAAACTGAAAAAAATAAGACTAACCACAATCTGGTGTTGTTGATCACCTCTAATCTCTTCAGTGGCTCGATCACTATACATCCTCCAATAAACATCGTACTCTATAATATCGGCATGCTCGACTGCCTATATGAATATAAAATAAACTTTTTATATTTGAACTTATATAAAATATTTTAAAAAATACTTACCAAATGCCCTCTATGTGTACTGAATGTACGGTTACCAGCTCGATGTTCACCTCCTGTCTCCCCCGGTTCAGCTGACCAAATGAAGACCTCTTTTAAAATCCACCACCCAACCAGTGTGCACATAATCCATTCCAAACCAGAGATTAAATGTACTGTTGTTGGTGGGCTCTACACAACTCATCAAATACTATCACTTCTGCTTTCTTAATGGTCGTCTTCCTCAAATTGTTCAAAAACTGACACAAACGCTCATGCATAGACACCTCCCATGCTGCATGGATAATGTCACACATGCTATCATCGATGGGATACCATAATCCCTATAAATAATTTATAACATCAAGTTAATAATAAAATAATTTTCATAGTAAATATTATTTATTTACGTACCAGACAATGATTGTACATGACAAGCTGCACATCAACAGGAATCTGTTCCCATGTGATCCATGGCTGAGAAAAATAATTGTGCAAGATAGCGCTCCCCTGTCCAACAACTACATGTTCAAAGCTGTGAAAAAAGAATAAATAATTAAACAATTAGTATATATATAAATAAATTAAAGAAATCTAACTAAAATAAATAGGTTACCATACCTTCGTGTTCATGGATCGAAGCCAATACGTGGACGTTGCTTGGGGATAGGGTCAGGAATAATCAATCTCGCAAGATCATGCCCCCTCTGCGTACCTCCTAAACCACCAGTAGGCTGAGGATCATATGATCCCACATCCCCCTCATCCAAAGGTAGCTCATCCTCCTTTAAATCACGAAATAGATCAGAGTCCATCTGAAACACAAAATGATTTTTGTTAGTAGAATGTTTAAAATTACTATTGTATATAGATATATATTAGTTGTGATCATAACTAGAATTTTTCTATGTCAATGTTAACCTTCATTATCATCTTCATATCTGACGATGTCAATGTATTCATATTCCTCCTCGACATCATCAGTATCCATATGAGTTTCACTTTCACCATCTCTTTTCATATCAAATTCATTTGTAACATCATTAACATCTTTGTCACCATCGGCCCTTAATTGTGGGGTGTCATCATCAATATTCACGTTTCTTTGTAAAAAAGATGGATTTTGAGTAGTCTCTTGAAAAATTTCAATTCCTTCCACTTCGGCGAAAACACATTCGGTTTCAGAAAATTTGATTTCTCTAGATTTCATTTTTATTATGCTCCACCAATCACTCAGGTCTCTTGAAGTAGCACAATACTTTCTGTAATAAATTTGATGTTCCTGTTGAGCTAGTAAAAATGGTTCATTTACTTCATGAAGACTTTTATATTTAATATTGACGATTCCATGAGTTGGATGAACATGAAAGCCTCTATCAGTATCCAACTACCGAAATTTAAACATCATTATGTAATTCTGTCCAAGATAACATAGCTCAATATTTTCATCCAGAATGTCGTAAAAGTCAACTTCAGTTTCTCTATGATGCTATCCTCTCAAACAAACTCCACTGTTCATTGTTTTTTTATTCCCCATATACACGTATATGAAATCGAAAACCATTCACCACATATACATTATAAGATTTAACCATTTTGGATGGTGGGTTACTCAATATACATAGTCTCTTATCAAATTTATCAGCATATTGAGGAACCTAAAAATTTTAAAATCAATTATGAATATAATAAATAGTAAACTGAATTGATATTAAATAATCATTAATTTATCTTACCTATTTTTGAAACCATTGAAATTTTTTTAGTCTTCTTTCTTCAAGAGCAGCTGCTGTAATTTGTGGAAGTTGTTTCTTCATATGATTATCATATAACCTAAAAATAAAATAAGTTTACATACTGTAATAGAAATTATAGAATAAGTGACATAAGAACTCACAATACAAATGTTTTCATTTCATCAAAGTTGAGCAGAACATATGTATGAGCTCTGTGATGTTCATCATTTGAAAGCCATCATTCATGAACTCCACCGAAGCCAAGATTTGGATGATTAAAAACTGATAATTGATTGTATATTTCATCATTTAAATTTCCCTCGTTCCATCCCATGCGGTTTTGTTTTGAGGTATATTAAGATTCAAAAAAGTGAGTGCAGAAAAAAGAAATTTCCTCTTGAAACTAAGCTTCACCAATTGAGCCTTACTGATGCTTTGTTACATAATTTTTTTTTCAATTTCTGCATGCATCTCTCAAATGGTTACATCTATTGAAACTGTACTGGACCACTACATTTACATTCATGTGGAAATGTAATATCATAAGTTCCATTGAGTCAAAGAAAGCAGATGGAATTTTTTTTCCAGTTTACATATAATTATAGAAACATTTTCTTCCAGTTTTCTTTGCGCATCATAGTATGTTGTCGCTGCACAAATGTCTCGAAAAAATATGATTTATCTATTATCGAATCCCAAATAATAGAATTCAACAAACCTCTAAATCCAATCAGCATAAGTCTTTCCATTATAACATGACAATCATGATATTTTAATTCGGTAATATGACCATTCTTAACACATCTGCCCATATTGGAAGCATAGCCATCTAGAAGTCTCAAATCTACAATCCACTGACAAAATAATAAGTGACTCTCTTTGGCCAGTGTATAAGTTGCTTTTGGCTTCATTAGCCTTTGTGATCTGACATTTTCAAATAGTTCATGTTCTGGTCTCCTGCAAATTTGGGAAAGATCTAATCATGCTTTTACAGTATCTTTGGTCTTACCTGGTGTATCCAAAACAGTATAAAATAAATTATCAAAACAGTTCTTATCAATATGCATGATGTCCAACATGTGGAGGACCAACAAATCAGACCAATATGGAAGATCCCAAAAAATTCTTCATTTTATCCAATTATGTCCTTTCACAAAGCCATGAATTTTTTGTTGGTTTACTGTTGGCACAAATGTGATGGGAGGTAATTAAAATATAATTGACTTCAAATCTGTACCTAAGATCATTTTTGGAGGTTTATCCGTTTCAATTGTTCCTTTTCTGGAATGGGACTTGATCCTTCGAAAAGGATGATCGGTTGGAAGAAATATGCGATGACAGTAAAAATAGCAAGGTTTTTTTCCATTGACGAGTATAAAAGCTTTTCTGTCATTCATACAATAAGGACATGATTTCGGACCATGTGTACTCTTGCTAGATAACATTCCATATTCCAGAAAGTCACTAATCATCCACATCAATGCAGCTATTAATGTCAAATATTTTTCGCAACAACATCATATGTACTAACACCATTACTCCACAATGCATTGAACTCATCATTCAATGGTTTTAAATAAACATCAATATTATATTTCAGATGTCCTAGGATTAATAAGGTTAAAAAGATATAGGTCTCCTTCATCAACATCCATGGAGGTATATTGTACGGAGTTATAAAGACAGGACAACATGAATACTGACTACCATAAGAACTAAACAGAAAGAAACTGTCAGTAGAAAGACCCAATCACACATTTCGGTCTTCTAAAGGAAAAGACTGATGCAAACGATCAAAATGTTTTCATGAATCACCATCTTATGGATGATTCAAGCTTTTACTGGTTGAAATATTGGTTTTGTGCCATGACATCATGGATGCTGTGTTATGAGACATAAATAAACATTGTATCCTGGGTGTAAGGGTGAAATATCTCAACAGTTTTACAGGAATTGATCCATACTTCCCTGGTTGAGCTTCTTTATACCTTGATTATCCACATGTGGGACAATAATCCAATGAATCATTTTCACCAGAATATAAGATGTAGTCATTTTCACATGCTTGAATATTCCAATAACTAAGTCCTAGACTACGAACCAACCTCTTGATCTCATAATAATTTCAGGCAACACATTTCCTTCATCTAACAGTGTTTTAACCAAATAAAATGTCTGATCAAAACAGTTTTTTGACATTGCATTATCTGATTTAATATCCATAAATTTTGTAACCACTTATAATTTTCTTATCTTGCTACCAGGATATAATGCATCCTCAGCAGACCTCAAAAACTCATAAAATTCGGATTTTTCCAACTCAGGAGTTAAATAAATATCATCATGAGTTTCAGTTTGTTGAACATATGGACCTGTAACATCATGTACTAAATTTTGGAACCGTGATGGATCTGGAATCAAGTTATTAGTTTCTTCACTAGAATTGCGTTCACCTTGTTGATACCAAAAAACATAATCTGGTTGAAAACCAAACCGCAAGAGATGTCCGCCATGTCACGACTCGCCCTTGGGGTCCGTGCCGTGACTACCCCAAGCTCGCCTTCCATAGGCCAGGGGATGGCGACTAGCACCAAGGCGTAAATCCCGGTAAAAAGGGAAGGCATTGCCTTTGTAAAGTAAACAAACACCACAGAGTAAGCAAGCAGAAAGTAAACACTAAGAAAAAGCCGAGTACAACTGAAAGTGCGGAAAAGTAAATGGGCCAGTATACAAACCCAAACTGAAAGTAAAGTACAACTCGAAAGGGAAAACAACAACTGTAAGTAAAATCCGCTACGCCGAACTGTCCACTGGAGATCCCACCTGAAGGGTGGGTACAGATAGCTCCACTGCTCCACGGGTCCCGCCGTCCGCTCCGAACACGTCCCGCCTAGTGGTCCACCTCCAGGTACCGTCCTGCTCTACAAGCCTCAGCCAAGATCAACGCTGTCCATCGTCTGCAACCAACACAACGTAGTGCGGGCATAGCCCGTGCAGGGGTGAGTATAAGCTACTCAGTAGGGACCCCGAGACCCCCGAAGGTCTCACAAAATCCACAAAGGATAATCCACAAAGGAAGATACAAACACAAGTAACAACTGACACTGCTTACGTATATGCCCATACATATACCTAATTCATAAATTTCAAATACGCTCCAACCTCCGAGCCCAAGTACAACTCAGTCCACACAGGAAAGTAAACGTATTCCACACAGGAAAGCAAAACGTAATCCACACAGGATAGCACAACACAATCCACACAGGAAAGCAACAGCATTCAGCTCACACAGGTATACTTCTTCAAAGGATGATAAAGATGATCTCTGATCCATCTAAGTCGTCGGACCCACGAAGGATCGATAGGTAACTAACCCCCGCAATAGACCCACACAGGATCGGGCCCACATAGGACCTGTAGGCGCAGGTTCACACAGGACCGCTGAGCGCAAAGACCCACACAGGATCGGGCCCACACAGGACCTGTAGCACTGATCCACGTAGGATCGCTGAGTGTTGTAGTCGTCGTCGTCGAATCCACACAGGATCTCTGAACTGTCATCGTCGCAGTCACAGTAGCAGTAGCAGTAGTAGTCACAGTCGCAGCCAGCACTAGGGTTCCCGCACACAGCAAGCTCGTTCGGAGGGTCCGCTCCACGAGCCGAGAGGCTGATACATCAACAGTCACAAAGTCCCGAGTTGTTGTATCCAAAAGTTCCGTATCGTCAACAGGAACTCAACGCAACAGACGGCGCGTCGATCGGACGCCCGGTCTGAGAGTTATTGGCATTTTCGTCCCCAGGGCCCGGTTGGTTTTTAAGGGAAAACCAACCCGACCGTACTCCACCTGCGTCCAAACCTCGGGCGGAGTATGCCAAAAGATCTGTCTCACTAAGAGGAACTCATCAAAGCTGAAGGCACGTCAATCGGGCGTCCGTAGCTCAAGATATGAGTGTTTCCGCTCCGAAGGCCCGGTTGGTTTCGTGTACGAACCAACCCGGCCGAACTCAATGTATTCCGAAACTTAGAGTGTGATATACCGAAACGACCGTCTCGATCCAAGGATCACGTTGTCGCAAACGGTTCGTCAATTTCTGGTCTGTGGATCATGTTATGGCCAAAAGACCGAAGACGACACGAAAACGGGGGGGTCCGGTTCCGGGCCGGCCCGGCCGGCGGCGAAACGGCGCGGCGGCGCGGACCGGCGCGGCGGCGCGGTCCGGCGCGGCGGCGCGGCCCGGCCGGCAGCGGCACGGCCTGGCGCGGCTGCGGTCACGCACGGGGGGTATGGCCCCCGCATCCTGTTGGCGGCGCGGCTTTTAGCCGCGCCATTTTGTGAACCGGCCCCCCTTCGGGGGGGCCTGCTTGAGGGAAACCGGGGGGCCGCCTGCCCCCCTCAATGAAACTGCCCCCCCAATTAAATGGGGGGGGCTTTTGAGTGCTGGCAGGGGGAATTAAATTCCCCTGGATTTTGACCATCCGGCCGGCCACCTGGCCGGCCGGTTTTTCTCAAACGGGACCGGCAAACCGGTCCACTTTCTGGCTTCAGACGCCGGCGGCCCGGCCGCTGGTCTTCTCGTCCCGCCGCGGCCCGGAACCGGCCGCGGTGTTCGTCGTCCGGCGGGGTGCGACGGCACCACGCCCCTCCGCCGCGCCTTTGATTCCCTTCGACGCAGCGCGACGGCGTCGCGTTCTGGATGATCCTTCCATGGCGCGGCGCGATGGCACCGCGCAATATAAGCGTGCGAATAACCGCGTGGTGCGACGGCACCACTCCATCTTGTTTCATCCGCAATATAAATCAACAAGAACAAAGGAGGGGGTTCGGCCGTGTTCATGCGGTCCGGCCCCCTCACGTTAAATGATAATACATATTTAAATATCCTCACGTTAGTCATGCCCGAACCACGAACAAGAATAAAAAAATAAAAAAATAACAACAACCCCTACAATCCTCATCAAACATCTTTCCCAATCCCACAATAGATTTAGAAGGGAAAAACATGGAAAGTGATAAACATATTTAAGTAAACCCCTACCTTGGGTATAAGTTCGAAGATCGTCAACGACCCGCGGAAGACAACGTCGCGGAGGTCGGGCGTCGCGGTAAACGTTCGTCAAATCCGATGACGAAGAGGTACATCGATGGTGAATCTTCGTAAGTCGACGAAGGAAGTCCGAGGAGGAAGCGGCGTTCCCTTTCGTTGACACGGAAGATGTCGTCGATCTTCGGAAACAACGGGCTACGAAGATGAGAGGAGCGGCGTTCTTCGTCGGAGCTCGAAGGTTCTTCGCGTTCTTCGTCAAGGTTGAAGAAGAAGAAGGAGCTCCCAAAATCCTCTCAAGAAGGCTAGAGAGTTCTAACCTAACAAAATAAGATAGAGTCTTATTTTATTCACAAACTTAACAAATTGAATTTCAAAGGTTTGAAATTCAAATAAAATAACTCCAAAATTAAATAACAAGTTGTCATGTCATTTAAAGAGGGGTTAAAGGAGTTTTGAGAGGAGATGGAAGGTTGGGTTTCGTGTGGGCCCCAACACACTTAATCCTCCCAAGGGAGGTTATGTGGATGTGGGGCCCACCTTTAACTTCCTTTGAGAGGAGTTAACCAACAAGTAAGAAAAATAAAAAGTGTTCCAAAATTTTATTTAACTTCTTATAAAACTCCCAAAAACTAACTTTCATCCCGCAATAAACGCAACTTCGGAAAAGGTCTCCTTAAGCGAATATCGGTGTTGCGAGTTCATCGGTGTCCTCAGATTTCAATTCCGAGCACCGGATCAAAAGTTAGAAATTCCCGCTCGTTCGTTCACTGAATGTACCCGAGCCATACTTCGGAAATTGATTCCGGGCACTCCGGGCCTCGGAATCAGGTGCCGTCTGAAACCGCGCTCTTGTAAAATTCCAAAAAAAATTAAGAAAAAATTTCCCTTGAATTTTACAGGTCTTTAAATTACTCCCACCTCAGGGCTTTACGTCCCTGTAAAGATACATCAAAAACTAGGGAAACAAATGAGGGTACTGAGCACGCATCGGAGCCTCCCGCTCCCATGTGCTCTCCTAGAGATTCCTGTGCTTCCATCTGATGCACACAAGAGGAATCGATCGCCCACGTAGGACCCGCTCTTGTCGATCCTCTATCACCACTGGGATCTCCGTAAAAGTCGCCCCATCGTCAACGTCAAGCTCCCCATGGTCAATGATGTGCGTCGGGTCATGCACTTTTCTCCTCAGCTGAGACACGTGGAATACGTCGTGCACCCGGTGCAACTGAGGTGGTAGAGCCAGGCGATAATCCACCTCACCAATCCTGCTGAGGACCTGGAAGGGTCTGATGAAGCGCGGAGATAACTTGCCGCCTCGTCCAAATCTCCGAATACCACGTCGAGGTGAGACCCGAAAAAAGACGTGGTCACCATCCTCGAACTCTAGTGGCCTTCGTCTCCTGTCAGCGTAGGACTTCTGCCGGCTCTGAGCTGTCCTCATCCGCTCCTGGATGACCTGGACCTTCTCTGTCGTGGCCTGGACCATCTCCGGTCCCACAAGTGCTGACTCCCCAGGGTCTGTCCAGCACAAAGGAGATCTACAAGGTCGGTCGTACAACGCCTCGTATGGTGCCATCCCGATGGTGGAGTGGTAGTTGTGGTTGTACGCAAACTCCACCAAGGGTAGGTGGTCCTCCCAGCTGCGACCAAAGTCGAGGACACATGCACAGAGCATTTCCTCGAGAGTCTGAATTGTCCTCTCCGTCTGACCATCCGTCTGAGGGTGAAAGGCTGTGCTCAGACGTAGCTGTGTCCCGAACGCCTCCTGTAACCCCTTCCAAAGCTAGGAAGTAAAACGATCATCTCGATCGGAGACGATAGATGATGGCACACCGTGAAGCTGAACAATCTCCTGAAAGTAGAGACGTCCCAAGCTCTCCACTGAGCCATGCTCTCTGATGGGTAAGAAGTGTGCCGACTTGGTGAGTCGGTCAACAATCACCCAGATGGAGTCGTGACCTCTGGATGTGCGTGGAAGTCCAGTCACGAAGTCCATAGATATGTCGTCCCACTTCCACTACGGAACCTCCAAGGGCTGTACCAAGCCTGCTGGTACCTGATGCTCTGCCTTCACCTACTGACAGGTGAGGCATCGAGAAACGAACTCTGCCACTGCCTTCTTCATGCCCGGCCACCAGTTCTGTCGTCTGAGGTCCTGGTACATCTTCGCCACTCCAGGATGTACCGCCAAAGGAGAAGTGTGAAACTCTCTCAGCACTTCCTCTCGCAAAGTGACTGGTACCATGGTACGTCCTCTGAAAAGGATGTCGTGCTCTGCTCCAAGGGAGAAACCATCAGGTTCTTGTCCCGAGGATATCTGAGCACGTCGTGTCTCACAGTCAGCGTCCTCACGCTGTGCCTCTCTGACCGACTACAGTAGTGGAGGGGTGACTGTGAGAGACTGGAGGAAGACTGCTCCATCTCTATCCACGAAGGATATCTGTAAAGAGGCTATCTGCTCTGTCGCCTCCTCAAGTAGCTGAATGCCCGTCCTCCTGCTGAGGGCATCAGCCACTACGTTCCCCTTCCCAGGAGTATAGACTATCTCAAAGTCATAGTCCTGGAGGAACTCGAGCCATCTCCGCTATCTCAGGTTCATGTCCTTCTGCGAGAAGATATACCTAAGACTCTGATGATCGGAAAAGACTGTAAAGCGCTCGCCCATCAGATAGTGTTGCCATGTCTTCAGAGCAAAGACCACTGCTGCTAACTCCAGGTCATGGGTAGCGTAGTTCTGCTCATGCGGCCTCAACTGATGTGATCCATAGGCGATCACTGCCCGCTCCTACATCAGAACACATCCGAGTCCGGTCCCTGATGCATCGCAGTAGACTACGTACCCTACTCCCTCCTCAGGCAACCTCAAGATAGGTGCGCTGGTCAATCTCTGTCTCAGCTCCTGGAAGCTCTGCTGACATCTGCCTGACCACACGAAGGGTTTCCCCTTCTTCGTCAAAGCTGTGAGTGGTTCCGCAACTCTAGAGAAGTCTGGCACGAATCTCCGATAGTATCCATCTAGTCCCAAGAAACTCCGAACCTCAGTCACGCTCCTGGGTGGCTCCCATGCTAACACAGCCTCGATCTTCGCAGGATCCACTGCAACTCCCGCCTCAGAGATAACGTGTCCCAAGAAGTGGACCTCACGTATATAGTACTGGCACTTCGAGAGCTTACCATAAAGCTGGTGCTCTCGGAGTGTGTCTAGTACAACTCGCAAGTGATAGGCGTGCTCCTCCTCAGTCGTAGAGTAATTCAGAACGTCGTCGATGAAGACCACGACAAACCGATCGAGGTATGGCTGAAAGATCCTGTTCCTGAGAGCCATGAACACTGCTGGAGAATTGGTTACACCGAAAGTCATAACAAAGAACTCATAGTGGCCATACCGACATCTGAAGGCCCTCTTCTGGACATCCTCGTCTCTGACTCTGAGCTGATGATAGCCTGACCTGAGGTCTATCTTCGAGAACCACCGTGCTCCCTTGAGCTGATCAAAGAGGTCATCAATCCTCGGTAGCGGATACTTGTTCCTCACTGTCACCTGGTTCAGGCGACGATAGTCAACACAAATTCGCAAGCTCCTGTCCGCCTTCTTGGCGAACAATATCGGGGAAGCCCAGGGTGAAACACTGGGTCGGATGAACCCTTTGCCCTGCAAGTCCTCCAACTGTACCCGTAGCTCTCGAAGCTCGGCGGGGGCCATCCGATATGTTGGAGTGGATATCGGGGTTGTCCCGGGGTACAAGTCAATATAAAAGTCTACCTCTCTACGAGGAGGTATCCTTGGAACGTCGTCGGGAAAAACGTCCGCAAACTGATCCACCACTGCAGGAAAACCAGGACTCTGCACGTCAACTGTTCCAAGGATGAGGCTAGCCAACTGATGAGTAATGGGCTGTCCTCTCCTCTGCGGAAGTCCATCCTGTGCTGCTAAGGCTCCCTTCTCGCCGGTGAAGGTGAACCTACTCCCGTCGGTGCGTACACATCGCACCTTGCGCCTAAAACAGTCAATCTGTGCATGGACCGTATATAGCCAATCCATGCCCAAGATGACGTCGTAAGGCCTCGACGCTACAACAAGAAGATCCCAGCCGAAGCTCTCGCCTCCTATAGTGATCTCACACTACCGGCACCAGTGCGTAATTGTCGACTCTGCTCCCGTAGGAGTCTCTAGTCGAAAGGATCGAGCCAACAGCTCTGTCGGAATCTCCGAGCTCCGAACAAGGGCAGCGGCTATGAAAGAGTGACTCGCTCCTGTGTCTATAAGAACTGCAGCAAGGGTGGAATAGACACAGATAGTACCTCGAGTCATCTCGGGTGCGCCGTGATCGTAGGCCTCTACTGCCTAGAGCTGTGCCTATCTCTGCCCGCCAGCTCCCTGTGGTCGGGGTGGACCTCCTGGTGGTGGTGGTGGCAGAGCCTCAAAGCGTCGCCCACCACCTGCTGCTCGGCCAGCTCCTCTGCCTTGTCTGCCTCCTACCTGCGGACCGCCATGGTCGACCCTCTGCCTCTGCCTCGGTGGTCCCTCAACCGACTGCTGCTCCTCATCACGGTGGGTCGGGCAGTCACGAGACATGTGGCCCTGCCCGCCGCACGAGTACCACTGTCTGCCTCTCGAAAGACTGGCTCCGCGTTGTGTGCTCCGCACTGCTGAGCCAGTGTCCTGAGGTCGTCTGCCCGAAGGTTTGGTCTGCCTGGACCCCTGAGTTATCCGTCGACTGCCTTCTGCAGATGACTCTGCCACGTGCCGCCCTGTGGTGGGTCGCTGCACTGGTGTAGACTCAGTAAGGAAGCTCTCGATCAGAAGGGCCCGCTCCAGTACTCCTGTCTGATTCGGTATGCTGAGGGAGATCAGTGATGCCCTGATCTCGTGTCTCAAACCCTGCTCGAAGGTCCGGTCCCGGAAGAATGGGTCCCGTACCATGTCAGTCGAGTAGCGCGAGAGATCGGTAAATCTCGCCGAGTACTGAGTGACCGTCATGCTGCCCTGTCGCAGCTGAAGAAGCTCCTGGATACGCACCGCACGAAGGGTGGTTGGGACGTACTCCGAGCGGAAGAGGCTCTCAAAGTCCATCCATAGAAGAGATGCCTCATCGTGAACCTGGAGCATCAAGCCCCACCATCGTCCTACTGCTGCGTGTAGTAGGCTCGCAGCGAGGATCACCATGAGGTCTGCTGGTGTCCTCACTAGCCTAAACACACATACTACTACCTCCAGCCAGTCCTCTGCTGCCTGGGGATCCGTCTCCCCATGAAACCTGGGTGGTCGCTGGCGCTGAAACTCATGCAGTGCGCTGAGGCGACGTGCATCGTCAGCGGCTGGTGCTGGAAGCATCGGGGGCTCGGCGGGTAGAGCTACCGCTGGTGCCACTGCTGACAAAGGGCCCTTCACCGAGGCCTCGTCGCTCGGTGGGCTGTCGTCACACTCGACTCTCGGAACCCTAGCTGGCTGCCATCGTGGGGCCATCCGGAAAAGGAAACAGGTGTGCCACGGTCAGAATAATATACCTGGTGAGCTGATATAAGTAATCACAAAGAAAACTTGAAACACACACTCAATCAATGTTTTCGTGCATTAAGTCGGAAATCAGAAGTCAGGGTCCTGGTGTACGGATACGTCGGCCACCGCACCAACACTGGACTCCCTGGACTGATAACCACACTCAATACGCTAAACATTATTGCTTCACATAGAAAAGATCAGAGTTCGCGGTAGAACCGAACTCCTCTGATACCAATTTGTCACGACCCGCCCTCGGGGTCCGTGTCGTGACTACCCCAAGCCCGCCTTCCATAGGCCAGGGGCTGGCGACTAGCACCAAGGCGTAAATCCCGGTAAAAAGGGAAGGCATTGCCTTTGTAAAGTAAACAACCACTACAGAGTAAGAAAGCGGAAAGTAAGCACTAAGCAAAAGAAGAGTACAACTGAAAGTGTGGAAAAGTAAATGGGCCAGTATACAAACCCAAACTGAAAGTAAAGTACAACTCGAAAGGGAAAACAACAACTGTAAGTAAAAGCCGCTACGCCGAACTGTCCACTGGAGATCCCACCTGAAGGGTGGTTACAGATAGCTCCACTGCTCCACGGGTCCCGTCGTCCGCTCCGAACACGTCCCGCCTAGTGGTCCACCTCCAGGTACCGTCCTGCTCTGCAAGCCTCAGCCAAGATCAATGCTGTCCGTCGTCTGCAACCAACACAACGTAGTGCGGGCATAGCCCGTGCAGGGGTGAGTATAAGCTACTCAGTAGGGACCCCGAGACCCCCGAAGGTCTCACAAAATCCACAAACGATAATCCACAAAGGAAGATACAAACACAAGTAACAACTTACACTGCTTAGGTATATGCCCATACATATACCTAAGTCATCAATTTCAAATACGCTCCAACCTCCGAGCCCAAGTACAACTCAGTCCACACAGGAAAGTAAATGTATTCCACACAGGAAAGCAAAACGTAATCCACACAGGATAGCACAACACAATCCACACAGGAAAGCAACAGGATTCAGCTCATACAGGTATACTTCTTCAAAGGACGATAAAGATGATCTCTGATCCATCTAAGTCGTCCGACCCACGAAGGATCGATAGGTAACTAACCCCCACAAAAGACCCACACAGGATCGGGCCCACATAGGACCTGTAGGCGCTGGTTCACACAGGACCGCTGAGCGCAAAGACCCACACAGGATCGGACCCACACATGATCAGGCCCACATAGGACCTGTAGCACTGATCCACGTAGGATCGCTGAGTGCTGTAGTCGTCGTCGTCGAATCCACACAGGATCTCTGAACTGTCGTCATTGCAGTCACAGTAGCAGTAGCAGTAGTAGTCACAGTCGCAGCCAGCACTAGGGTTCCCGCACACAGCAAGCTCGCTCGGAGGGTCCGCTCCACGAGCCGAGAGGCTGATACATCAACTGTCACAAAGTCCAGAGTTGATGTATCCAAAAGTTCCGTATCGTCGACAGGAACTCAACGCAACAGACGGCGCGTCGATCGGACGCCCGGTCTGAGAGTTATTGGCAATTTCGTCCCCGGGGCCCGGTTGGTTTTTAAGGCATAACCAACCCGACCGTACTCCACCGGCGACCAAACCTCAGGCGGAGTATGCCAAAATATCCGTCTCACTAATAGGAACTCAACAACGCTGACAGCACGTCAATCGGACGTCCGTAGCTCAAGATATGAGCGTTTCCGCTCCGAAGGCCCGGTTGGTTTCGTGTACGAACCAACCCGGCCGAACGCAAAGTATTCGGAAACTTAGAGTGTGATATACCGAAACGACCGTCTCGATCCAAGGATCACGTTGCCGCAGACGTTTCATCAATTGGAGGTCCGTGGCTCACGTTATGGCCAAAAGACCGAAGAAGACACGAAAACGGGGGGTCCGGGTCCGGGCCGACCCGGCCCGACCCCCCCCCCCCCCCCGGGTCGGCCCGAGCCGGGTCGACCCGACCCGGGTCCGAACCGGCCAGCGGCGGCGCGGCCGGGCGCGGCTGAGGTCACGCGCGGGGGGCATGGCCCCCACATCCTGCTGGCGGCGTGGCTTTTAGCCGCGCCATTTTGTGAACCGGCCCCCCTTCGAGGGGTCCTGCTTGAGGGAAACCGGGGGCCCGCCTGCCCCCCTCAATGAAACCGCCCCCCTCCCAATTAAATGGGGGGGGGGCTTTTGAGCGCTGGCCGGGGGAATTAAATTCCCCCGGATTTTGACCATCCGGCTGACCGGTTTTTCTCCAACGGGACCGGCAAACCGGTCCCCTTTCCGGCTTCCGACGCCGGCGGCCCGGCCGCCGGTCTTCTCGTCCCGCCGTGGCCCGTAACCAGCCGCGGTGTTCATCGTCCGGCGCGGTGCGACGGCACCGCGCCCCTCCGCCGCGCCTTTGATTCCCTTCGACGCGGCGCGACGGCGTCGCGTTCTTGATGATCCTTCCACGGCGCGGCGCGACGGCGCCGCGCAATATAAGCGTGCGAATAACCGCGTGGTGCGACGGCACCACGCCATCTTGTTTTATCCGCAATATAAATCAACAAGAACAAAGGAGGGGGTTCGGCCATGTTCATGCGGTCCGGCCCCCTCACGTTAAATGATAATACATATTTAAATATTCTCACGTTAGTCATGCCAGAACCACGAACAAGAATAAATAAATAAACAAATAACAACAACCCCTACAATACTCATCAAACATCTTTCCCAATCCCACAATAGATTTATAAGGGAAAAACATGGAAAGTGATAAGCATATTGAAGTAAACCCCTACCTTGGGTATAAGTTCGAAGATCGTCAACGACCCGCGGAAGACAACGTCGCAGAGTTCGGGCGTCGCGGTAAACGTTCGTCAAATCCGATGACGAAGAGGTACGTCGATGGAGAATCTTCGTAAGTCGACGAAGGAAGTCCGAGGAGGAAGCGGAGTTCCCTTTCGTTGACACGGAAGGCGTCGTCGATCTTTGGAAACAACAGGCTACGAAGATGAGAGGAGCGGTGTTCTTCGTCGGAGCTCGAAGGTTCTTCGTGTTCTTCGTCAAGGTTGAAGAAGAAGAAGGAGCTCCCAAAATCCTCTCAAGAAGGCTAGAGAGTTCTAACCTATCAAAATAAGATAGAGTCTTATTTTATTCACAAACTTAACAAATTGAATTTCAAAGGTTTGAAATTCAAATAAAATAACTCCAAAATTAAATAACAAGTTGTCATGTCATTTAAAGAGGGGTTAAAGGAGTTTTGAGAGGAGATGGAAGGTTGGGTTTCGTGTGGGCCCCACCACACTTAATCCTCCCAAGCACTACGGGAAAAATGAGCAATTGCGACGGGTTATTTGCGACGGGGGTATTTCCCCGTCGCAAATAAGGAGGCTTTTGCGACGGGATTGCTTTCCCCGTCGCAAATAGTTTTCCCGCGATGCGCGCCAAATCGCGGGAAACTTATTTGCGACGGGGAAATATTCCCGTCGCAAATAACCGGCGGCGGTAAAAGGTATTTGCGACGGGAATATTCCCCCGTCGCAAATACTATGTCGGCAGGGATTATTTGCGACGGGACCCGTCGCAAATAACTATTTACCGGTTGACCGTAATAAATGTTGGCTAAGGTATTTGCGACGGGTACCGTCGCAAATAATACTATTTGCGACGGGATTCCCGTCGCAAATGGGCCCGTCGCAAATAATCTAACCTATAAATACCCCCATCCGTTTTTTTCATTTCATTCTCATTCCTTATCTTCTCTCTCTCTCAGAATTATATTTCTAGAGTTGAGTTTTTCTCCAGTTTAAGTTTTTTCTCCGGAGCTGATATTAAAGTTTTGAAGAACGATCAGAACAGATCAATTTTCAAGGTATTTATCTTCATTTTAATTTTTTATTTATTTTTAATTTCTTATTAGTTTCTATTATTATTAATTAGTTGTAATTTAATTATGTTCACATTGTTTTATTATTTAATAAATTTAAATTATAAGTATTGTTTATATGGTAATTAGGAATAATTAGTAATAATTTTTAGTAATTAAGAATAAATATTAATAACTAGTAATAAATACCAATAATTAAGAATAAGAACATTATTATATTATTAGTTTATTTTATTATTAATATTAAAATAATATAATTTTTTATATATATACAGTTCTTTTTTCATCTGTGTGTTTGCTGTCTTCACATGTATTATTTGTATGTGGAGATAGAAAACGCACAGATGAAAAAGAACTGTATATAAATTAGAAAATTATATTATTTTAATATTAATAATAAAATATATTAATAATGTTATTATTTGTAATTATTGGTAATTATTTCTAATTATTGATAATTATTCATTTAATTACTAATAATTATCAATAATTAAGAATAATTAGTAATAATTACCAATAATTAACAATAATTAGTATTAATTACCTATAATTAGTATTAATTACCAATAATTAGTATTAATTACCAATAATTAGTATTAATTACCAATAATTCGTAATAATTAGGAATAATTAACAATAATTAGTAATAATTAGGAATAATTAACAATAATTACGAATAATTAACAATAATTAGTAATAATTAGGAATAATTAGGAATAATTAGTAATAATTAGGAATAATTAGTATTAATTAGGAATAATTAGTAATAATTACCAATAATTAGGAATAATTAGGAATAATTAGTATTAATTACAAATAATTAGTATTAATTAGGAATAATTAGTATTAATTAGGAATAATTAGTATTAATTACAAATAATTAGTATTAATTACCAATAATTAGTCTTAATTACCAATAATTAGTATTAATTACCAATAATTAGTCTTAATTAAGTGGATGTGGGTCCCACCTTTAACTTCCTTTGAGAGGAGTTAACCAACAAGTAAGAAAAATAAAAAGTGTTCCAAAATTTTATTTAACTTCTTATAAAACTCCCAAAAAATATCTTTCGTCCCGCAATAAACGCAACTTCGGAAAAGGTCTCCTTAAGCGAATATCGGTGTTGCGAGTTCATCGGTGTCCTCAGATTTCAATTCCGAGCACCGGATCAAAAGTTAGAAATTCCCGCTCGTTCGTTCACTGAACGTACCCGAGCCAAACTTCAGAAATTGATTCCGGGCACTCCGGGCCTCGGAATCAGGTGCCGTCTGAAACCGCGCTCTTGTAAAATTCCAAAGAAAATTAAGAAAAAATTTCCTTTGAATTTTACGGGTCTTTACATGCCAATCATGTAAAATGTGTCAAACATTCTCAGAGCACATTTTTTACAAGGAAACTAAATTGTGCCTTCTGAAACATATTCTTGTTTTGATGATGAAAACGTTAATAATCCTTTAACACCCTCAATATATAAAAGATACAAAATAGAACCATTTGTATTTTTGTGCTGATTTATCCATGCGCGATCATCTAATAATGACTGTTGTCGACTTCCATACGACAATGAATATGCGTAAATAAGACCAGATTCTTCACTATGATTTCACTGTGAGAAAGAAGCACATAATTGAACGGTCAGACAAAAGAGCCACCATTTCATCGATGAATCGTCTTCTTCCAACTGTCACCTCTTGAAAACATTATAAAAAATATGATCCTACGAATGCATATCCAATCTTGTATATACGAGATTGAATATTCCTATGTAGCAACACATTTTTCATAATTTTTTTGTCTGTGAGAGTTGAAAGGAGAAAAGTCATTGAGCAAAAGGATTGTCGTCAATCCACTGGAAATTGTACCAAGTTCTTAAAATTTATTAAAATTTCTTTCTAAATATTCCTAACTATTCTTAACTGATTATTGTTATTTTTTACTAACTATTCCTATTTATTGCTAACTATTCCTATTTATTACTAACTATTCTTATTTATTACTAACTGTTCTTATTTATTACTAACAATTAATATTTATTACTAACTTTAGCTATTTATTAATAATTATTACTATTTATCGCAATTTATTACAATTTATTACAATTTATTCTTATTTATTCCTATTTATTACTAATTATTACTAATTATTACTAATTATTACTAATTTTTATTAATTATTCATAATTATTAATAATTATTCCTAATTATTACTAATTATTCTTAATTATTCCTAATAATTCCTAATTATTCTTATTTATTACTAATTATTACTAATTGTTACTAATTATTGCTATTTATTACAAATTATTGATATTTATTGCTATTTATTCCTAATTATTGCTAATTATTGTTAATTATTTCAAATTATTGCTAATTATTCTTAATTATTTCTAATTATTACTAATTATTTCTAATTATTTCTAATAATTGCTTTTTATTTATATTTATTGCTAATTATTCCTAATTATTGATAATTATTGCTAATTATTGCTAATTATCGCTAATGATTGCTAAATATTGCTAATTATTCATAATTATTGCTAATTATTCCTAATTATTGCTAATTATTCCTAATTATTGCTAATTATTCTTAATTATAGCTTATTATTGATAATTATTGCTAATTATTACTAATTATTGCTAATTATTTCTAATTATTGCTAATTATTGCTAATTATTGCTAATTATATCTAATTTTTACTAATTATTACTAATTATCGGTATTTATTACTAATTTTCGGTGTTTATTAGTAATTATTACTAATTATTACAATTAATTGCTAATTATTACTATTTATTGATAATTATTTCTATTTATTACTAATTATTACAATTTATTACTAATTATTTCAATTTATTACTAATTATTACAATTTATTACTAATTATTACAGTTTATTGCTAATTATTACTAATATATTAATAATTATTACTAATTAATCCCTAATTATTATAAATTTATTAATAATTATTACTACTTATTGCTAATTATTACAATTTATTGCTAGTTATTAGTATTTAATACTAATTATTACAATTTATTACCAATAATTACATTTTATTATTAATTATTACAATTTATTACTAATTAGTACTAATTATTACAATTTATTACTAATTATTACGATTTACTTCTAATTATTACAATTTATTTATAATTATTACAATTTATTGCTAATTATTACAATTTATTGCTAATTATTAAAATTTATTACTATTTATTACAATTTATTACTAATTATTACAATTTATTACTAATTATTACAATTTATATCTAATTATTGGTAATTATTAGTAATTATTAGTAATTATTACTTATTATTACTAATTATTACTTATTATTACAATTTATTACTAATTATTACATTTTATTATTAATTATTACAATTTATTACTAATTAGTACTAATTATTACTAATTATTAGAATTTATTTCTAATTATTAGGATTTACTGCTAATTATTACAATTTATTGCTAATTATTACAATTTATTTCTAATTATTACAATTTGTTGCTAATTATTAAAATTTATTACTAATTATTACAATTTATTACTAATTATTACAATTTATTACTAATTATTACATTTTATATCTAATTATTACTAATTATTAGTAATTATTACAAATTATTACTTATTATTACTTATTATTACTAATTATTAGTAATTTATTACTAATTATTACAATTTATTACTAATTATTATATTTTATTATGAATTATTACCTTTTATTACTAATTAGCACTAATTATTGCAATTTATTACTAATTATTACGATTTACTACTAATTAATACAATTATTTTCTAATTACTACAATTTATTGCTAATTATTACTATTTATTGTTAATTATTACAGTTTATTCCTAATTATTACAATTTATTAGTAATTATTACAATTTATTACTAATTATTACAATTTATTGCAAATTAATACTATTTATTACAATTTATTACTAATTATTACAATTTATTACTAATTATTACAATTTATTACTAATTATTACAAATTATTAATAATTATTACAATTTATTTCTAATTATTACAATTTATTACTAATTATTACAATTTGTTACAGTTTATGATAACTTATTACTATTTATTACTCATTATTTCTATTTGTTACTCATTATTACTATTTATTAGTAATTATTACTAATTATTACTTATTATTACAATTTATTACTAATTATTACAATTTGTTACTCATTATTACTAATTATTTGTAATTATTACTAATTATTACTTATTATTAAAATTTATTACTAATTATTACATTTTATTATTAATTATTTCAATTTATTGCAAATTAGTACTAATTATTACTATTTATTACAATTTATTGCTAATTATTACGATTCACTGCTAGTTATTACATTTTATTGCTAATTATTACAATTTATTTCTAATTATTACAATTTATTGCTAATTATTTCAATTTATTACTAATAATTACAATTTATTTCTAATTATTACAATTTTTTACTAATTATTATAATTTATATCTATTTATTACTATTTATTAGTAATTATTACTAATTATTACTTATTATTACTAATTATTTGTAATTTATTACTAATTATTACAATTTATTACTAAATATTACATTTTATTATTGATTATAACAATTTATTACTAATTATTACTAATTATTACAAATTTTTACAATTTATTACTAATTATTAAAATTTCATACTAATTAATGCAATTTCTTACTAATTATTACAATTTATTATTAATTTGTAGTAATTATTACAATTTATTACTAATTATTACAATTTATTACTAATTATTACAAATTATTAATAATTATTACAATTTATTTCTAATTATTACATTTTATTACTAATTATTATAATTTCTTACTAATTATTACCATTTATTACTATTTATGATAATTTATTACAATTTATAACTCATTATTTCTATTTGTTACTCATTATTATGATTTGTTAGTAATTATTAGTAATTATTACTTATTGTTACAATTTATTAGTAATTATTACAATTTGTTACTCATTATTACTAATTATTAGTAATTATTTTACTAAGAAATTCTTATTATTACAATTCATTATTAATTATTACATTTTATTATTAATTATTACAATTTATTACTACTTAGTACTAATTATTACTAATTATTACGATTTACTGCTAATTATTACAATTTATTGCTAATTATTACAATTTATTGCTAATTTTTACAACTTATTGCTAACTATTACAATTTATTACTAATTATTACAATTTATTACTAATTATTACAATTTATATCTAATTATTACTAATTATTAGTAATTATTACTAATTATTACTTATTATTAGTTATTATTACTAATTATTAGTAATTTATTACTTATTATTAATTATTATTACTAATTATTAGTAATTTATTACTATTTATTACAATTTATTACTAATTATAACATTTTATTATTAATTATTACAATTTATTACTAATCAGTACTAATTGTTACTATTTATTAGTAATTATTACTAATTATTACTTATTATTACTATTTATTACTATTTATTACAATTTGTTACTCATTATTACTAATTATTAGTAATTATTACTAATTATTACTTATTATTACAATTTATTACTTATTATTACATTTTATTATTAATTATTACAATTCGTTACTAATTAATACTAATTATTACTAATTATTACAATTTATTACTAATTATTACAATTTACTGCTAATTGTTACAATTTATTGCTAATTATAACAATTTATTTCTTATTATTACAATTTATTGCTAATTATTACAATTTATTACTAATTATTACAATTTGTTACTAATTATTACAATTTATTACTAATTATTACAATTTATATCTAATTATTACTAATTATTAGTAATTATCACTAATTATTACTTATTATTACTTATTATTAGTAATTATTAGTAATTTATTACTAATTATTACAATTTATTACTAATTATTACATTTAATTATTAATTATTACAATTTATTACTAATTAGTACTAATTATTACTAATTATTATAAATTATTACTAATTATTACAATTTACTGCTAATTATTGCAATTTATTTCTAATTATTACAATTTATTTCAAATTATTACAATTTATTTCTAATTATTACAATTTATTACTAATTATTATAATTTATTACTAATTATTTCAATTTGTTACGAATTATTACAATTTATATCTAATTATTACTAATTATTAGTTCTTATTACTAATTATTACTTATTATTACTAGTTATTACTAATTATTATTAATTATTACTAATTATTACTAATTATTACCAATTATTACTAATTATCTGTATTTATTATTAATTATCTGTATTAATTACTAATTATAACAAATTATTTTTAATTTATTACTTATTAGTACAAATAATTACTCATTATTACAATTTATTTCTCATTATTACAATTTATTAATCATTGTTGCTATTTAGTACTCATTGATACAATTTATTACTAATTATTACAATTTATTACTAATTATTACAATTTATTACTAATTATTACAATTTATTATGAATTATTAAAATTTATTACTAATTATTACAATTTATTAGTTATTATTACCAATTATTTCTAATTATTACTAATTATTACTATTTATTACTAATTATTACTAAGTATTACTAATTAATACTAATTAAGGGATGGCGCTCGGGCTTAGGGGGGTGCGGTTGACTCGCGACCATGGCCGTCGAGGTCCTCCTGTCTAGGGTTCAGCATGCCTCTTCCTCATTATTTTCATTCGACGCTCGTGGCAGGGGAACCGGGAACCGCCTGGAATGCAGACGCTGTACTGGTGGAAGACTCGCTTTCAGATCCGAGGCGCGATGCTCAGACTGTTGCTCACCGGGATGGAGGATCCTCTGATCGGTTGCCTGCTGTTACTCGTCGGGCTGAAGGAGATCTGACTGTTGTCCGCAGAGCTGAAAGAACCGCAGATCTATTCCCTGTTGATCGCAGAGCTGAAGGAACCTCAGATCTGCCGTCTGTTTTGAAACGCTTCATCTGATGTGCCGGTTGCTGTTGATGCAAAAAGGGTTGACGGACCGGCGGTGCTCACTTGGTGGATGGAATGGGGCGGGGCATGGCTCCGGCCAGGAAGAGGGTGTTGCCGATGAGTCTGTCAAATCCCCATTTGAAGGCCTCTTCGAATTTGAAGGCCTCTTCGAATTTGAAGGCTGCTTCAAATGGCAGTGTAAAGGATCCGAGTGGCCAAGCAGGTTGTCCTGCCTCCACCCCTTCGTTTGCTTCATTTATTGATTCTCACTCAAGCATGATTCTTGAAAAGGGTTCAGCGGCTCATGTTGATGTCAGTGCTGAAATATTTGGTGAGAGGATTGCAATCAGTAAGAACTCCCTAATTACACATCTTGTTTTAGTCAAGGGTGCGACATCCTGGAAATTTGATGATCTTGTCAGACGGGTTTCATTCTTGTGGGGTTCCTCTGATTGGCGGTGTGTTTCTCTTGGTCGTGGATTCTTTCATTGCATTTTTCCATCAAATGATCTCAAAGTTCATGCATGGAGTATTGGGTCCCTTTCTTTGAAAACTGGATGGCTTTATCTTCATGAATGGTCCCTTGATTTTAATGCCTCTCGTGCATGGAATGCCTTTTCACAGGTCTGGTTCCGTTTGCATGGGCATAACAGGGTCCTTTGGCATCCAAAGATTCTTCACGATATTGGCATGGCGATTGGATCCCCTATTCACCTTGACAAGGAAACATAGGTTGTTCGGTTTGGACATTTTTCTAGAATGTTGGTGGAGGTTGATTTGAGCTCCACCTTGATTGATAAGGTAACTCTTTCCACTCCCACTGATAACATTAATATTGATGTTGAGTATGAAAGGAAGCCAGTTTTTTGTACCGAATGCATGGCTGTTGGGCACTCGTTCGAATTATGTCGGAGGAAGATCTCTTGTGAGAGATGTGGGATGAAGGGTCACCTGACTACTCTCTGTAGAAAGAGACTTGAGGGGAAGCATGTGGACTTGTCAAATCATGAAAGGGAATCTCTCAAAAAATCATCTGCCACTCCCACTGAGGTGTTGGCCTCCAGCAAACCTGTGTCTCATGTGAAAGGGAAAGGGCTGATAGTGGATACGTCTCCGATGAGTGGCCCCTCTAATGCTCGGGCTGATCACACGGAGATCCCATCGAAGGATGGTCGTGCTGTTACTACCACTGGGTTGGTTGAGGCTGGACACACTCCCAGCCTCTCTATCTCTGGAGCCCCTGCTTGCATTGATCCTCCAAATGTAAGTATGATTGATAGTCCTGATGCAGGCTTGATAAGTGATGAGACTTTTGAGTTGGCTACTTCCGGGACTACTCAAAATGTTGATTATCATTAGGAAATTCAGAATCTCTTGATCTCCTCTAAGATTTCTGGGAAGTGGGGTGACATCTTTGAGGCGGAAGAGACAACGACGGGTTGTGGCGCACCTAGAACTTTCAAATATTCCCTTATTTCTTGGAAAGGGAAGGAGAATGATTCCTTAGTCTTAGCTCCTGCTCCTTCGAAGAGACGGCCAAGGAAGGATTATTCTAACATACCTCGTACGGTGTCTACACGATCTTATATGCCTTCAGGTGCACTCAATTCTGATATTCTCAAGATCCTCAATCAGGATAACTCTCACTCTGAATGGGAATCTGCTGATGACTCTGGTTAAGGGAAAGACATGTCTTATGAGGATCTGTAATATTGTGTTTGACGGATGAGGGCAAGTTCCTTTGTTTGACCCCACCCACCTCCTCTGTGCCTTTTTTCTTTATTTAATAAATAGTCAGAAGCTTAGCTTCTGGCTGATCTTGCTGGTAAATACTAATTAATACTAATTATTAATAATTATATGTATTTATTACTAATTACATGTATTTATTACTAATTATTAAAAATTATTACTAATTTTTTACTCATTATTACAATTTATTACTAATTGTTAAAATTTATTACTATTTCTTTAAATTTATTACTGATTATTACAATTTATTACTAATTATTACAATATATTACTAATTATTATATTTTATTATTAATTATTACAATTTATTACTAATTATGATAATTTGTTACTAATTATTACAATTTATTACTAATTATGACAATTTTTTACTGATTAGTACAATTTATTACTATTTATGACAATTAATTACTAATTATTTCAATTTATTACAAATTATTATTAATTATTACAATTTATAAGTAATTATTACAATTTATTACTAAATATTACAATTTATTACAATTTATTGTAATTTATTTGTAATTATTACAATTTATTACTAATTAATACTATTTATTACAATTTATTACTAATTATTACAATTTATTACTAATTATTACTAATTATTAATAATTATTACCAATTATTGATAATTATTACATTTTATTTCTAATTATTACAATTTTTTACTAATTATTACAATTTATTACTAATTATTAAACTTTATTACTATTTATGATAATTTATTACTATTTATTACTCATTATTTCTATTTGTTACTCATTATTACTATTTATTAAACACTATTACTATTTATTAATATTTATTAATAATTATTAATATTTATTACTAAACATTATTATTTATTATTATTTATTACCAAATATTATCAATTACAACTAATTAATTATACACATTACTAATTATCGTTAATAATAATTAATTACTACTAATTATTAAAAATCAGTACTAAAAATTTCAATTTATTAGTATAAATAAATACTCATGACAAAACAATTAAAATTTAATTTAATTACAATTAATCAACAATAATAAAAATTCACAAAAAAAAATGAAATAAATAATAAGTTAAATAAAACATAAATACCTTTATGCCTGATTTTCTATTAATGTAGACGGCTTCACAACTTTTTCATGATAAAAAAACAACTTAGAAAAATTTTCCCACTAAAATCAGAGTTCATAGAGAAACATGATCTAAGAATTGAGAGGAATGAAATGAAAAATGGATGGGGGTATAAATAGGTTAGATTATTTGCAACGGGATACCCATCGTAAATAGTATCTTTTGTGACGGGTCCCGTCGCAAATACCTACGCCCGCATTAATTGCGGTTAGCAGTGAAAAAGTTATTTGCAATGGGACCCGTTGCAAATAACCCCTACTGACACACATTTTGCGATGGGGTGACATCCTGTCGCA
Source organism: Viscum album (assembly GCA_963277665.1). Classification (NCBI taxonomy): domain Eukaryota; kingdom Viridiplantae; phylum Streptophyta; class Magnoliopsida; order Santalales; family Viscaceae; genus Viscum; species Viscum album. The sequence continues at coordinate 863,727,145 of OY728134.1, read as the reverse complement.
AAAAGCTATTAACCGCTGCAGGGTATTTGCGCCGGGGCCCATCGCAAATACATTACTATTTGCGACGGTGAGATCCCACCATCGCAAATAACCTTCGCACGGTTTGGCACGTTACCCGCGCCAAACATTTTGCGACGGGATACGAAATCCCGTCGCAAATAATTGATAATTTTCAATGGGTCGTTATCCCCGCCGCAAAAAGTCCTTTTTCCCATAGTGTATCCATGGGCCTGTTGTTCCAATTTGATTCTTGTAAGTGGGTTCCAGGAATAAAATGGCCTACACCATGACGTGGTCCTTCTCATGGTGTACCCTAAATATCCAAAACCCTCTTTTAGACCTAAACTCAACCGATATTCAAGTTAAGATATCACAAGGATAAAAATTACATATCATCAAAATTAAGGATGTTACAATTCTCCCCCTCTACTGACCTCTCATCCCTAAGAAGTTCCTCTAGTGGTCATACATCGTCATCTCTGACCATAGAGTTCGAACATCAATCTCCAAATCCCACATAACCTCTCGTATCTATCCATGCTAACACATCAAACAAGTTGATCCATATTTCCCCTTAACACCTTCTCACTATGTTCTACTATTTTCATTAGGCATTCCACGAATGAAGCGTCATGCTCCAACTCAACATCTTCACAATCAATCACATGTGTATAACACAGATTGTACCTCAGAATCTAAGGCATATAGAACACATTGATCATGCCTCAATATCATGAGGAATGTTCCAAATAGAAGGTCATCTTTTAGATTTCCCCAATGATCTTGAACGTTCCATCAAATTTTAGTGTCATCTTCTATTTCTTTAGTAAATGATGATGCCCCTGTTGAGGAGTCACTCACTTGAAAAACTAATCAACCGTAGTGAACTCATAGGGTATCATAACAACATCGACATATGATTTTTTTTCTTCTATAATTAGTGGTTAAATGATTCTAGATCAACTACACTCTCTCAATGATCTCTTTCACCATGCCTAATCCCACAATAGCTACCTCACCTACCTCATGCCTACATAACAATGAATGACATGGAAATCCACAGAGAGCGTCAAAAGGCTTCATATGATGATAAGCATGAAAGCCGTTATTTTATTAAAATTCAACCAAGGATATGTGATCATCCCAAACACCACAAAAATCCAGAATTCATGTTGGTATCATATCCCCCAATATATGGATCTTTCTCATCGATTTTACATCATTATATGGATGATACATTGTACTCAATTTTAGCTGAGTACCAAATTCCTTCTCTAAGACCTGTTAATATTGGGATGTGAAATTCATGTCTCTATCAGATTCAACGATTGAGATAAATCCATTCAACAAAACACTCTCGTATACATATTGCTTTCCCTGCTTATATACTGAAATTGTCCCTCAAATTGGAAAAAATTAGCCACTTTCATCATCCATTCAACTATCACCAAAATGATATCATGGATCTTGGGGTTCCTATGAAACTCCATCACGATTTCTGACATCGTGTCATCTCACATTCACATAGGTACTTAGAGTGGATGAAGAAAACCATAAGGATACTAATGATCAACCATTATCATCGAGTAGGTAAGGCAATGCAAGATGGAACCCATGATTTCCCACTTCAAAGAAGGATAGTAAAATTGATTTCAGATATCATCGTGTATTTTTGTTAACCATGGATGCACTACCGTTGATTTCCTTTTGGACCTATCAAAACTGGAAATATTTTTGTGGATAGTTACAATTTAGTTTCTTGGTTTCTTTAATTTTTATATTTTATTTTATTTTATTACATTATTTCAATTTCTTGGTTTAAACTAGGTGGGTTCATGCTATGGATTTAATATATTTAAATTTTAAACGTACAACCAAAACACATGAGAAAATAGTAAAGAGGTTTTTTAAATAAATACTGAACTAGATAAAAGATTCAGGAAGAATAAGGAAGATACAATCAGGGCTATCATGGAGAAATATCTAGATTCTGAAGGATCTCTTCAAAGAGATCCATGTTTGAAGAGACTTGAAGACCACATGTGGTCATCAAACATAGGATTACAACCAAGAATCCTAGAACCTATTTTTGTTGCAATCCACATTGAGATAAAACTGATGATCATCCAAATTATCTAAAAAAACATTCAATTAATTGGACTATCTCATGAAGATCCAAACATGTATCTGGGAAACTTTCTTGAGTTTTGTCACACATTCCAATTCCAAAATGATTCAAGTGAAGCTATAAGTATTCATCACATTCGATTTACATTATGAGTGTGATCTCAAGAGAGGATTAAAATATTTATAGTGTATTCCATCATGACATGGGATGAGCTGGATTGAGACTTCCACACCCTATTCTTCCCACATTCCAAATCAATAGACATGTGGGTAAATATTCTAACGTTTTTTCAATTTAAGGCTGAATATATATATTATTCTTGAAAAAAAATATAATTATGTGACTTGAAAATTCCCCCATCATGGTATAATGCTATTTCTACTAATAAAAACATTTTATAAGGGTTTTGAATATGAAAAAAAGTATATTATTTCGGTTTTAGTTGGATGATCAATAATAAATAAGTTTCATGGAGTGAGATACACATTATTGAATGAAATGAGGAGAAGTAATTTCGTGTTAAAAGGAGAATGCATGTAATGAAAATAGATTCATGCAATCCACAATAATTACTAGATGGTAGAACAGTTGGAATCATTAACCAAGAATATGGAAATCATCATGGTCCAACATCAAAAATACCATGCTATGTTTATAGAAGATCAAAATTATTCAAATTTCGACCATGGTAATTAATTTTATAGTTGGCATCCCCAAAAAAAAAATAACAATGATAAGGATATGAAAAAAAAATCATAAGGTTGTGAGTAACAATCCCCCAAGGGACCACACTGATGATCCAAGTCCATATGGTTGAAGAGAAACTGGATACATTCATGACTACAATCTGGGTTGTAATCAAGGAAATAAAATAATAATAAATGATCCATAAGGCTGAATTCCAAAATCTACAAAATCAAGTTAGCCAAATTGCTAACTACCATAGTGAAGGACCCAAAGGATTACTTCCAAGATGCACGGTAGTATTCCCAAATGAATATTTAAAAGATATACTACATATAATTTTGAAGAAAACACATGGATGTGTTATAGAATTCATCGGACAAAACTAGTGTAATAAAGTGAATAAGAAGTCAAAAACAGTAAGGAAGTAGTAGGTCAAGAAGTCGAAGAAGAACCACCTCAGTACAAGCTAATAGTGCCTTTTTGGGAACGAATGGCATAAGTAAAGAATAATACACAAAAAATATAAATTCTTGTAATGATTTAAAAAATGTTTATTAATATTATTTTTCTTGTGGCTCTTGTGGACATGCCGACATATGCTAAATTTATTGAAGAAATGGTAACCAATAGATGAATCTGGATGAGATTGGAACAATTTCACTCACACAAGAGTGTTCGGTGGAGGTGTCAAATAACCTGTCTAAGAAAAAAATATGATCCAAGTAACTCTTAAATTCCAATATGTGATACACCCCTTGATTTTATGGTATGTATATTTTAAAATTTAACATATTCAAAATCATATGCTTCATATAACAAAGATTTTAATAGCGTAATATACTATTAAATATGACAACTGAAATAATAATGTGACCATTAGGAATAGTAATGTGACCAATAGAATAGAAACATTACCTAAAAATTTATAAAAAAAAATTAGGTATTTTGTTAATGAAAATATAATAAATTTATATCATGAAATATGTAAATAAATGTTTTAAAAATGATATATTATGCATAGGAATTTATTTGAAACATAAATTTTTCTTCCCAATTTTATTTTTAAAATAATTATTTTGACGAAAATTTATTTAATAAAATATATTTATAAATTAATATTTTTTTTATTATGATTATATGATAATTTTATTATACCATAATTAATTTTTTAAAGTGTCATAAAATATGTTATAATATTAAAATCTGTATTTTTCGAGTAAATGATGATATTGTTAAAAAACTAAAATTTACAAATTTAGAGAATTATTTTTCATAAAATGGAGTCCATTTTTTAATTCTACATGTCATAAAATGGTTGTGGTGAAATTTTTTTATTTTTATGAAATATTTGAAATTTTGTGAATAGTGAAATACATTAATTTATGGTAATTAACAACTACAAGAATTATTTATTCATTGATGATGTATGGATGATGTAAGAACATAATATTCAAGTATCATTCTATATTTACTATATTTATTCATGTTAATAAAAAATATTCATATTCCTGAGCCAAAATAATAAACTAATGAATAAAATAATCACAAAACACCCCTCTCCACCAGTGTAAATACCACCCCCACAACACCTTATCCTCACACCTCTAAATCAATGAAGCTTACTTATAATCTTCCCAATCCATCTCAAAAGACTATTCCCCATATCATGGTCATTCTGGTCTCACTAAAATACTATTCCCATGTTCATTATGGAGGATCTAAAGGAGATGAAGTTCTAGAGGTAAAATCCTCTTTCGTTTTCTTTTAATTAATTTCAATTTCATTGCTTTTCTTATCCTATCAACACTTACCTATACTAGATTTCCTTTATAAATATATTATATTTTATATAATATAATTTTATTTTGATAATTTTATATCATCCATAAATTCATTTCTCCTCCTTTTTTATTCTAAAATTGAATACATCGTCTGTGAGGTGTTGATTTACCACCTTTGTGGTTGCCAAGTTTACAATTTTCAATTATGCCTTTAAGTATGGAAATAAAACAATTTTCATGGTTAAAAAAGAATATATTATGTTTATTTAAACTTTTTTAGTGTTCTGTAACTAGTATATATACATTGTACTAATTAATAAAAATAACAGTGCTTGTTGTTAAAAATGTCAAAACAATATAAATGATTATCATTAATGTTTTATGTAATGAATCATTCCCATATGAAGAAAAAATGGTATGTAAGAACATTTAATGATCTATAAGTTTATTAATAACATATAATTTCATTTCTGTATTAGTATTCTTATTTTATATGATTTTCATACACGTATATAAGTGAAACAATCATGAAAACCAAGGAAACAAACACCCCCGAACGACAAAAATTGAATCTTATAATTCATCAAAAAGGCCATAATAAACTTAATAGAATTATTCTAAATAAAATATATATTTAATAAGTTCTTAATTAAATTATTAATTAAACTAATTTCATTATCCAGTACATTATGTTCATGTGTAGAAAACTTTCTTCCATAAGGTAAGGGGTTTCTCATCTCACTTTTATTTTTATGAGATATGCCTTATTCACCACTATTTCTTGTTTGTTGTGTATTTATAATGACCATTAATGTATCATACCAAGAATATATTTATCTTCATGATATTTAATGTTTCATTTGATGATCATTAATTCTAATGGGGAATAAGGTATGACTGTTTGCAATGTTGTAAGAGTTTCTTCTAGAACATCCATTTTCCATTAGGATACGCTTTCTCTCTCTTTAAACCAATGAAATTATTAATTATTCTTATATAATCTCCATAAATGTTTTGTTTAGGTTATAAAGATATATATATAGCTTTATAATTCTTTCTTTTATGGAAAATTACATGTTTTATAAGGTTGTTTTTTAGTTCCTCCTAATAAGCAAGCCCAATTAAAAGAAACATCCCCATTTCTTACCCATTTTAAAGTACACTACATAATCTATTTTAAGAAAAAATTATTTTTCTAAAATCACTCATTATATCATTAAAAATTATCTTGGATCATTTATGGTTTTATAAAAATAGTTTTCCCTTATAATCTTTATAGGTTCATTTATATTGTTTCTTAAACTGCACTAGAGTGGCTCATTTCTAAATATTCTTAGAATTGTTTTTACATGTTTTCACTTCATTTTCCAAATTTCAGTATGAATATTATTTTAATATTCCTCAAAAACAATTTTATTAATTTATATTTCTTGGAAATACATGTTTATAATCTAATTTTTATGGAAAATACAAATGATTTTCCAAATGAACTATTCTTTCCAAAGTAAAAGGGAATTTATGTCAAGAATTAATCAATGAGTTTATTAAAATATTTTCATCTAGTTCAACAGAATATTTTGAATACAACTCTTTATTGATATTGATCTCCTATGTTACAATATACCATATTTAATTGAATGGTTTATTATTATTTTTTTCGTGGTACTATCTTGATACCATTCACAATATTTCTCTTATTGGTTTATGATTATGATTATTTTTTGGGGAATGTTATTAACATTTCATAATATATTTTCAATATGAATTTATATGTTGATTATGTCCCACACATATAATTTGAAGAAATCGTTAGACTTAGTAAGTGATGGTAGGAGGCCACTATATCCCCTCGATGCATTGGTAGGTCTCATGGGACCAAATAGGTTGGACTTTTACCCATTTATGTATGGTGTCTTAGCCAATGACTTGGCGGTATGTTTATTATGTCTGACATTATGCATTTTCTCATTATGATATTAAAAAATGACAATCCATATGATTATTTGAATAGTTGAATATCCATGGTTGAGTTTAATTTTGATGTGATTATTTATAGGTCAATTTTTACAGCTTTTATTCCTACCATATTATGTTCAAGATTATGTGTTAATAGCATGTGTTGTTAGATATTCACATTTCCATGTTTTTTATATTTATAGATCATGTGGTATTTTTTACCCTTAGTGAGCATCGGAGCTCACCACCTTCTTATGATTTATTTTTCCTTGATATGCCAATATGTATATTATTACTGACATGTAGGGCTGAGATAAGATCATAAGAGTGTTTTCAATGAAGTTACTATGTTGTATTTCCTTTCAAGTTGTAATGTATATCATATGTTTGTATCAAGTTTTCCATATCTAATAAACTATTTGCACCTTTTGGATTCAATTTCTTGTTCATAACTCCAATTTAATAAAGTAAGGCACTAGTTCCTGGATAGTAGGGATGGGCTCTTAAAATATTTATCCATGATAAACATTTTAAAAATGATTTATGTGAGTTCGGTGCAAGTGTCAATATCATGTCATACGAAACTATCAAGAGTATGGGATTTGAAGGCCTAAAGCCCATGATAGTACATATTCAATTAGCAGACTCAACAATAAAACCCCAAGAGGACTGATCAAATGCAATGTGGTCAATGTTGAGATGTCTTTCCTTTACACTTTTTAGTACTAGACATGGAAGAGGAGTGAAATCAACTCATTCTGGGGAGGCCATTTGCCGCAACTAGGCATGCAATGATCGAAATCCAAAGAAAATAACTCATTATTAGAGTTGTTTACGACAAATTATGTTTCAACATACACCATGAAATTAAATTTTGTGCAAGTGTATAATGTGTTTGGATAAGAAATTACAACCAATTTTGAGGGTTTAATTGAATGTAAAAAAGGTTTATGAGATAGCTGATATTGTGAAAGAGGATACTCAACATAAGAAGAAGGATAAGATGAGGACCTATATTTCTAACACTAGAGGAGCGATTAACTCCACTACATTTAAGAATAGAGAACATGTATGAATAATAGATAACCTTCCATTTATTTCATTGGGGCTGAGGAAGAGACAATGGATCGGTCCAATGGAGATTAAGAAAGTACTATCATCAGGAAGAATTTATCTATTTAGGGAGGTATAATAGGGACTAACCTACATGGATTGAAAACAACTGAGACCATTTTGGACCCCAACTAGGTACACAAATTTCAATCTCCCATAATATTATTCGATTCTAAAGGAGGTATGTTCGACTCAATAATGGAAAAAAAAGAGATTCTAGGAGGCAACCTGGGTTTTTTGTATTATTATATATTTTTTCTTTAGGAATTCATTTTGTTGTTTAAAATATTTTGAAATTAATTTATACTATAATGTTCTTTCACCTATTCATTTTAAATTTGTGGGAACATCAAGACCAATAATGGAAGTAAGAAAAAGTAATGACATGACCCACTGTCTTCGAGATAAAGGAGAGATAAGGACCCTGAGTCCCACCTCCAGTATGCCCAAGGGTGGAGACTAGTACCAAGGGTAGGTAGCATTCACACAAGATTATTATAATTAACTTTTTTTTAATAAAAACAAGATCAGGAGATAATATGGTATATCCCAAAAAACTCCAATCATTTGATAAAAAAGGTCATGATGAAAAAGAACCCATGCATGTTTAAATAAAACTACCACAAAGTACAAGAAAACTCTAAAAGAAGTACCACAATAAAACTATGCAATGACATAGTAACCATCCTCAATGTCTGAGATAGTAATGTATGGCATGGTCCTAAAAGTCTTTATGGAAACATAAAAAAAGTTTTATATACATAGGGTGAGAATACATGTATACTTAGTAGGAAAAACAATGTGTCTTGTGTAAAAGTGGTAGAATCATACTGATACCCCATAAAAATAACAGAATGAACAGTACTAATCAAGGAATACTGTCCACCCCATCCTCACAAAGGAACACTCACCAAATAATGAAAGTCATGTAATGTAATTGTATAAGAACATTGATGATTGGGTACCCCACACCACTTCCCACTAGATAACTTCTCATCCCAAATGGAAATCGTACGGGAGCTACCACTCTTCCATAAGCCCCACTGTCACAACCTACCCACACACCTGGGCCACAAACCACACACATCCCTCCCACGGACACCTAGGCCACAACCACCACATGACTTGCCTGAAAACAACTAGGTATCATCTCGAAGAAACCTGTGAAACAAACCACCTACCACATAGTAGATATGATAAACCTTTTAATAAAACTATTGCTATTAAATCCTTCTCAAAGAGTCTTGGGTGATAAATTACTCGATAAGTTAGCAAGGGAGCCAATAACCAGTTGTCCATCCTCCCACCAAGATGTTAGTAAAAACACCCCCCTAATAATGGGGATGTTCAGAACATAATGATCAAAACGGGTGGGTGCATATAGAAAACACAAAAACTGCATGTTGATAATTATAGATAACAAACACTCAACCCAACCTATGGGTTCCCAAACAAACAATCTGCCCACAAAAAACTGCCCTTGCTGCTACCCGTACATGCACAACCACACAAATATCCACAACCAAATCATAATCCTAGCCCCTTTCATTTAATAACATATCATTATTTATTGATATGTTGATTTAATTTATTCCAAAACTACATGGTAAACTACAAACCACATCCATACCCAATAAATTCAGAATCACATACATCACACAACTTGATTAAAGTCCCACTACACAACACTGTTCAACAACCACAACACAAACCAGGAGTAGTCCCACATCCCTACAAATTCATCCATTCCACAAAAAATCAATATCCCAACCTTATATCCCATCACACCTCTTGTACCACACCATTCACAAAGAACACAATAGCCTCCACGAAACTGCTACCCCACAGCACACACATACCCCACCCTACTCACAATACAAACCCCTCTTTCCACCACTCTTCTCAACCACACTACCAATAGTAGCCCTATACAACCCACATAAGGCACAAAACCCAACAAAACATAGAACAGAGCCACACCAAAAAGTGAAGTATATTCATATTTAGCTGAAAATGGCTCTTTAATTTCTACATTGAATAATAATGGTGATCACAAAAAAAGTTTGATCCTAGGGAATTATTTTTCATTAATAGGGTATACGAGATTAATCAGATTTATATTTACTATCATTATTCACCAAATAGTATAGGTGTGAAAAAAAAGACCCAAAAATTCATCATTTTTAGAAGGAATGTATCCAAAACAAACCATAACAAGAAAATCAAGGATAACACATAAAACAGGAGATCAAAAACATCATCTTCCCTATCCCCATTTATGAATAAGATAATTAGAAGCATAAATCATACCATCCATAATAATTGGTTCTAACTACGATCAAGGGGCCCCATGAATGTACACACCCTATATGATGTACAAAAAACGGAGAGATGAAGGAAAAATCCCTACATTGAACAAAAAACGATTAAAAATTCTTCATTGCACCAAAATAGAGGGTCAAGCGAGCAACAAGAAGGACTCCAATGGAAAAATGAATAGGACGGTATATAGCACATGAACACTACTCCTTGGGGAAGAAAGGATGTAGGTTCACCAAGATAGAACATATAGTTTCAAGGAATAGAGGATCTCAACATACAAAAAGATATATCCTATATGATAGGAAGGAAATTCTCCCAAGTTCCATTGATGTCGGTTCGTGTTTAACATCGTTCTATTTCAGAATCCAAAAAGAATCAAGTTTTTAGGAGATAAATACCATTTGAAACGGCCCATAAACTCATTAGATATGAAATTTAACTCATTTAGCACCAAAGGAAACATAAAATTGGGGAAACTATAAAATCACTACGAAAAAAGAAAAATATTTCACCATAGGTTGAGTCACTGTTTGTTAAATCACCATTCAGTGAGTAATCATTCAATGAGGCACATTTAGTGAGTCACCATTTGGTGAGCTAATCATTAGTGATCTTACATTCAGTGAGCTACCATTCAGTGAATCACCGTTCAGTGAGCTTCCATTCCTCGAGCCACTATTCTCTGAGCCACCATTCAGTGAGCTACCAATCGGTGAGTCACCGTTCCGTGAATCACTGTTGGAAAATTAAAAATTAGAAAACTCCTAGAATAAGTCACCATGACTCCACAATACACCTCCAACACTATAATTTCACAAGGGATTGGAACTGGATTGGTCTAGGCCATTACATGAAATACATCTAAAACTATTCTCGCCCCTAAGAAATAAAAATCAAACCTAGAAGAAAGGGGAGTTCGAACAACCACCCCATAAGATACCACTCAAGGATGAACCACCTCGAAATCTGAAGTGAAACCTCAACATCCAATAACACTTCCCCAACAACTACTACCACAAACTACAACACAAACACCAATGATCACATTGCATGGACACATGCATTAGGGAATTCTTTCCTCCATGACATGAAATTATTTACTTTTGGTGGCATTGACTCACCCATATAAGTTTTATCACATCCACATTAATGCATCTTGATAAGATATTAGGGCATACCCTCCCAACATTTTGGGACACATTCACACATCAGAGATTAGGAAAAAAACAATTCTTATTGAAAATAGTGTTCGAGCATTACATAGTATAGAAAACCACAAAATCAAAACACAAAATAGCTCTGAGTACTATGAAAATTTTTTCACCTCTCTCTCTGAAGTAATCTCTTCTAGGATGCAATGTATCCACAATACACGAACCAAAGGAATGTTCCATCCATGAAGAAAATTATCCTGATGATCCCAAATACCCATTAGTCTCTCCCAGACCGGTGCGTCTTCCTCGATATCCAACTCTACCTAGTCAATGAAGTGGGGGTCCTCATTTATATACCGACGAAGCTTGGAGATATGGAAGACCTTGTGGATCCTCTCCAACTATAGTGGCAACACATGATGATATTCCTCCACAAAAAATCATCCCAACACATTAAAATGTCAGATAAACCTAGGAGAAATATTACTCCCTTTATCGAACCACTGCATCCAATTTTGAGGTGAAACCATCATGAACGCACGGTCTCCAACTTCAGACTCCTAGGGCCTCCTCATACGATCAACATAATACTTATTCCAATACTGTGATTCCATCATCCTCTCATGAACATGTGGTAACTTCTCCATCATACATCACACCATGTACAGACCAAGAATAGTTGCCTCCCCAACATTCATCCAACACATGGTTAATTGATAAAATATTCAATATAAATCTTAAAATAGTTCCATGTCCAAAGAATAGTGATAGATATTATTGTATGAAAAATTTACCCAGAGAAAATATAAGGACATAACCTTTATACATTACATAATATTTAATTAATTGAATAATTCACATTGAGGATATTTTCAGGTTTTGAGTTTTAGAGAATTTGGCCATAACTAATACATTACATCTCAAAATATACAAAGTAGACACTTCTACTTAGTTTCCATTTTTTTCATAAAATAAAAACTTTTGAAAAAATGAGTCATGTCTAGTTCCATGTTTTAGACAACATGAATTTCCCTTGATCTCATCCTTGACCACATTCATCTTTAAGTCTTGTGAAAAACATTTTAAAACTTGGGGTGAGCATAAAAAGCTCAGTAACAGTTATAAAATAATTATGAAAACATTAGTTTATAAATACATACATAATATAAGAACTTTTTCATAACTATTTAAATCACATGATTTATAAATAACACATAGAAATCCTAAATCATAAATGTAACTTGTGGCATCCATATCATACATACATTGTTGCTATCATATCTACGTAGGGAGTTACATTTTGAATACCCATCGGAGAATATTCCCTAAATCTATTTAGAGAAACATTCACATTTACCTCTGTCACGTTACCCAATTCGTTGGATAACTATCTCGGCCTCACCCATACATGGTTTATCACAGAACCAACCTTATATGTAACAATTCCTAGGAACCGTAATATATTGATAACACATTAAACAAATATAAGGAAAAGATAACATTTCCACATTTCAATAACCATATATCATTTAAATATATTGACATAACAAATCCATTATCAAAATCATTTTCAATACCAAAATATCTAATTGAGTAAATGGTATTTATTTTCCTTTTAAAAATATTACAGCTTGCTAAGGAATCCAGATATCAAATAACGCTCGCGGTGACAGAAAGGTCATTGTCACTACATACGTTAAACAGAAACATTACTTTTTTTTGTCATTTAGTAAAATAATACATAGAAAAAATACTCCCTTTTAATGAAATTAAATGTCAAAAGGGGGGTTTTACACCATATAAAAAAAGTTTTGTATAAATCAAAATATTCTTCAATGAAAGGAGATTGAGAAGAAGTCCCTTACCTCATGTCTGAAGCGACTCAATCGTTCATTAATCTCCTAAAGAAATAAAATAATGATAATTTATAATTTCATAAGGTCATTTTTTAAGTATATTATTCCTTTATATCATTTATTACCTTACTATAACTGTTAGTTAATTTTTTGAGTTCATATCGGTCATTTTGTCGATGTTTGAAACTTGAGTTAAAAATGAACTTATTATAATTATAAATTGTCCATGAGGTAGAAATTACATTAACTAAAGAATTATATTCATGATTTATATATCATATATATCATATATATCTATTATATATATGTATTTATAATAGTACACAACACTTGGAGATATGAAATGAAATGCACCATTCATGGAGATGGTAAGTCGTACGTACACAAGAATGCTACTTTCATTTGTATTTCATTTTTAATGGGATGAAAACAAAATGATACATTTGTATATTATAATTCAGTATAATATCATATATTAATTCATTAAATCCATCCTTTATATGTTCCATGTATGGCATGAACGAGTCATATCACTTTGAGGGGGTGGTAGTCCGCACTTCCTCAAATTAAATTATCGAATTTACCAACTATGGAAACTATAAAGGTATTATATAAATGAGAAATATAGAAGAATATAAACAACATAAATATAATATATATCACATATAAATATAGTTCCATCTTAATGGCCACCATAAGTGGTGGTAGGAGAAGATTGAACAGTCATCGTTTCCAAAGGAAATAGTTCGCCATCCACAGAAACAATATGTTCAATACATATTAGATGGAGGTGTGTGTAATTATAGTTAGAATAATTCTCATAAAAAAACCTAGTATATTTAGGATACTGGTGTTTTTATAAAAGAAATAAAAAAAAGAGTTAGGGGGTTGGAGAAGTAAAATAAAACAAATTAACTTAAGAGAAGATGTTACCTTTAAATAGGGAATCTCCCTTTGGTGTGAACCAAAAAGATTAATTAAATTTCCTTCTTCCTAGAAGAAGGATTCTAAGAGGAGGAGAGGGATTTAGGGATATTAATTAGGTAGAGGATGGATGAACCAATGGGCCTGAGATGTGTGTGTAATGGGTTAGAAGTGAGGGCTTTTTATAAGTGGGAGGAGGGGCTCTTTAGGAATGACTAAAAATATTATTTTATTATATAATGTTTTTGGATTTATAAAGGTCAAAACTCATTAAATATGAATATAAGATGAATTTTTTTTAAAATAAAATAATCCAACTAGAATTGGACAGGTTTTAGATATTGTTTTATTCTTTATAAACTTATTTATTAAAATCACTCGTTAAAGAGATAAACACATCATCATTATTGTGTCATAAATATTTTTATTTATTTGAAGTATAAAATTATAAAAAATACTATTATTTATTAAATATATTTAGCTTTCAAATGAATATTTATAGTCGAAGACATAAATTATATAACCCCATTTAAAAAGTTATCTACAAAAAGATATTTGTTTACGTCATTTTTGTCCTTAATTTAAATTAATTAATATAAAGTGTCATTATCAATCCAAAGTGGCTTCAGGGGGTCCCAAAATTGACACAAGGATGTGAATGGTCGAAAATTTATAAAACAATAGGATTATGACACATGTTAGGGTAATTTTAAATTTTTTATAATAATATTTTGTTACCCTTATTTACCAGATTAAGCCTTTAACCATGGTAAATAAATTATTTACTGAAGTATTCACAATGTCTAAAAATAAAAGTTAACTATTTAAAAAACATGGACCTCATGATTCCAAATATGGAATCTATTTATCTAAATTCTTTGTAGAAAAATGGAATAAATTAATTTAATATTAATTCACGCTGTCAAAACCAAAATCTTGTTTTTAAGAAATAATATCTATCAAAATATTGACACCTATTTATGTCTAATTTCAATGAGAAATTACATCCAATGAACATAATTGGATTAAAAGGTATCTATTTAATCTAATTAAACATTAAAACTATTTAATAAGTTAATCTAAAATTCTAAATAAATTAGATTAAAAGGTAGTTTTGAATTTAAATACAGTATTTTTTACAATTCATTAAAAATGAATTTTATCAGCAAAATACCAAAAATATTCCCAAAGTAAATTTTTATGTACCGATTCTAAAGAAAATTTTATTTTGTCAGATAAAACATAAAATTTGTCACAAAAACTTGATATAATGAGGGTTCATCGTCAAAAGGTGGTAAATCAATATTTTAATGAATATTAGAGTATTTTTGCATAAAATCAGATTCTGTCTTATTTTAAGCCTCTAAAAGTTATTTGATAAATCTAAAAACATTTTACAGATATGTATATTCATATTGTTGTTAATTTGGTCCATTATCATCAATACAATGGCTAGGCGTTAACTACCATTTAAAAAAATTTATATTATTTTTTTCCAGTATGACATAACGTTGTGTGCAGCAAAAGATTTCAAAGCAACCCATTGATGCGTATTAGGTACGCTATCCAACATACCATCTATTTTAAATTAAAATTAATATTTAAACCAAAAATATTAATAAAAATGAAAATTTATTATTCTTTATTTACCTGGGATGTTACATCCTTCCCCTCTATTGGGAATTGTGTCCTCTCATTTTTTTCACTTATAAAATAAATGGGGGTATTTATCCCTCATATAATTTTCAGATTCCCACGTTGCCTTTTCAACCATTTGGTTTTTCCACAAAACCATTACCCGATGAATTACCTTATTCTGCAACACTTTATCTCTTCGGTCAAGAATCTAGACTGGTTATTCCTCATAGGAGAGATTCTTTTCCATCAAAACTACCTCTGGGCTCAAAACATGGGATGGATCTAGCATATACTTTCTCAACAGTGAATCATGAAAAACATTGTGTACATGGGATAATCATGGAGATAAATCCACTCTGTACGTAATGGTTCCAACATTATCTAACCTCGCACTCAATTATCCCTTCGTACCAAAACGCATCACACTTTTCCATGTAGAAACTTTTAGAAAGACATGATCACCTACCTCAAAAGAAAGATCCTTCCTCTGGTAATCCACAAAACTTTTTTGCATGCTCTGAGCTGTTCTCATGTGCTTTTGAATCAACTAAAAATTTTATGCCATATTATCTACCAATTCTAGTCCCATCATCTTCCTTTCACCTACTTCATCCTAAAAAGATAGAATTCGACACTGCTTCCCATATAATGCCTTAAATGGAGCCATATGTATACAAGAATGAAAACTGTTATTATAATAAAAATCAACAAAATAAAGATGTCAGTCCCATCTTCCCTAGTAATCCATCATGAAAGTACATAACATATCCTCCAAGGACTAAATTGTTCATTCTGACTGCCCATCTGATTGATGATGCAAATCTGTACTAAAATTCAATTCAGTACCCAACAACTTCTGAAGGCCTTTGCAAAAGTTAAAAGTAATCCTGAGATCATGATCAGATACAATGGAGAGGTGAACACAATGAAACCTGACTATCTCTTTAGAAAACAACTGAGAAATTTTATCTAGAGAAAAACTATCACGAATAAGAAGGAAATGAGAAGATTTAGTCAATCGATCAACTATAACCCAGATTGCATTATCACCTCGAGATGTCTTTGGTAATCACAAAACCAAGTCCATGGATATAATTTACCATTTCCACACTGGAACTGGAAAAGACTGAAGCGTCCCTTTATGTAACTACCACTCTGATTTTACATGTTTACAATTCAAACACTTCACAATAAAATCATCAATATTTATTTTCATTCCATCCCACCAGTAATACTCTTTAAGAACTCTATACATATTAGTACTGAGAGGATGAACTGAAAATGGAGAACTATGAGCTTCACATAACAACTCATTCATCAACTGTGAATCACAAGGCACATATAATCTCTTCCCTAACCTCAAAACAGAATCATTATCAATGTTAAAATCAAGAAACTTACCCTTCTAATCCAACTCAAACTTTTTCTGTAACTCACTACCATCCTTCCGGGCTTTCATAATTCTCTCTGATAGATATGATTTTACTAACACCTGAAACAAAACATAAGAATTTCATGCACCAACAAATTCTATACCGAATTTCATCAAATCAAAAACCAAAGGATCTCATTCCAAACGTATCATGGTTAATGAAGCATTAATTTTTCGACTCAAAGCATCAGCTGCATTATTTTCTTTTCCCGTATGGTAATGCATCATGCAATCATTATCCTTGATTAAATCAAACCATCCCTCTTTCTCATATTTAATTAATTCTGAGTGAATATATATACTACAAACATTTGGGGTCAGTATATATTTCACATTTCACTCCATACAGATGATGCCTCTGAATTTTTAAATCAAAAACAACATCGTCTAATTTCAAATCATGTGTATGGTAATTTAGCTCTAGAGGTTTCAACTAATGTGAAGCATAAGAATCTACTTGATTGTTCTTCATTAGAAAACAACAATTTCCTTTCAATGAAGCATCAATGTAGGTAACATACTCACCATTTCTGGAAGGCAGTGCCAAAACTGGATTGTTTACCAATCTTCTTTTCAATTCTAGAAATAAATCATCACATTCTTTTGTCCAAATGAACTAAACACATTTTTGAGTTATCTTGGTCATTTTTATAGATAACCATGCAAATGTTTAAACTAACCTCTAATAACCTATTAAACCATGAAAACAATGGATCATAGTTATATTTGGGGGTCTTGGTGATTCTTCAACAACTTTTGTTTCAGTAGGATCTATAGTTATGCCATTTTTTGAAACAATGTGACAACAGAAAGAAATATTTTGTAACCAAAACTCACACTTGTTGAATTCCCCAAAAAGTTTATTTTCTTTTAAGGTTTTAAATTCATCCCTTAAATGAATTTCGTGTTCCTCTTTACTTTTAGAATAAACCAAATTATCCTCAATGAACAGAACCAAAAACTTATCAATGAAGTCACGGAAAATTATATTCATAATATCCATGAATACAGTAGGTTCATTGGTTAACCCAATATGCATATATACAAATTCATAATGTCCATATCTTGTACAAAACACGATCTTCGGAATGTCAAATTCCTTTACTTTCAAATGATGGTACCATGACCTCAAATCATTCTTTGAAAATTACCGAGCTGCATGGAGCTGATCAAACAAATAATCGATATGAGGAAAAGGATAATTGTTCTTAAAAATTATGTTATTCAATGCTCTATAATTAATACAACATTTCATTGAACCATATTCATTTTTAATAAAAAAGATATGATCACCCCATTATGATGTGAGAGGTTGAATGAAACATTTATCTAATAACTCATGTAATTTCTTCTTTAACTCTAAAAGTTCAATTTGAGGCATTCAATAATGGGGTTTTGAAATTGGATTAGCATCAATAACTAATTCAATAGTAAATTAAACTTCCCGATCAGGTATAATTCTTGGAAACTCATTAGGAAAACCAAAAAGGGACTCATTTACCACTGGCACATCATTAATCTGAACAGTTTCTCTATATTCAACAATATGTTCCAAGTAACATTCATTTCCATCTTTTACTAGTTTTTCTTCTTCTTGATATGTTATCAAAATTAAGCGTTCATTCTTGTACTCAACCAGAAAATCCTTCAGGAAAGAAAAATATTTAGCTCTACAGTCAATCATAGCTTGATAAATAGAAATTCAACCCATACCCAAAATAACATTAAACTCTACTAGTCGAAAAACAATAAGGTTGGTAGGTATATTTTTTCCGCACACAAGGAAATGAAGGTGATTATAATTTCTTTTTGTCTCAACATTTCTACCTGGTGTTTTTACTATAAGTTCAGGATTCATATCTTGAGAATAAATTCCCAATTTCTAGAAAACTTCTCAGAAATGAAACTGTGTGTAGACCATGAATCAAACAACACATTGGAATAATTTGAACAAAAACAAAACAGTATACTTGACACTACTTCATTTGATGGCCCAACATCTGTTGAAGTAGTTGCAAAGGATTTAACCTCCCCTTTCTTCTTGTAGCCTTTCTGATTTCATTCAGTTGACTTTTTCGTTGGACACTCATTTGCATAATGACCCATTTCATTGCACTTAAAACATTTTACTGACTGTAAATCAGATTTTTCATTACCATTACCCTTATATTTTTTAGTGCAATTACGAGCCTTATGTACCATTTCACCATATCGTTAGAACTTAACATAATTCAGGAAGACATTCCCCAGAATTCTTTTTACCATAATTTTCAAAAACTGTAAAATTATTTTCTTACCATTAGACTTTTTGGGAGTGTTCTTCCTTTCATCTGCCACCTTGACCTCTTATTCAAATATTTGTCAAAGAAAACCATATTATCAGCAAACTCCATTTCCACCTTCTCTGCTCATTGAATATGTTTTTCATAACTTTTGAACTCACAAGAATCTAAACCCCTTTGATACTTTGACTTTAATATTGAGTAAAAATGGTTGATTTTACTATCAATATCTCATATAAAATTTGGAGCATACCTTTCCTGTATAGTGAATTTTGCAACGTAAGTATCCATTGAGTCATCCTCCTGCCTCAATTCTAGAATTTGTTTTTCTATATGAAGACGAACCACATTAGGAAAATATTTATCACGAAAAATCCATTTGAATTCATCCTAATCAAGATCATCAATCTTTTCACTATACCTAATATTTCTCAACCTCGACCACCACAGATAGACTTCCCTTCAAAATGGTAAACAATGAGTCTAACCTTTTGATGTTCTAAACACCCAATGAAATAAAAAATCTTCTCCAGTGCTTCAATCCACCTTTCTACTAGCACATGGTCAGATGATCCTCTGAATGATGGGGGATGCTGCCTCATTAAATTCTCCACTACTACCATGTTCCTCTCTGGTTTTTCTGGATGATCTCGTGCATGGATACCACTACCATTTATAGCTAGAGTCAATTGTTCTATAACTCCAAAAAACTATTCATTTATGATTCCGACTATCTCAAGATGCTGATTTGGATAGTTTTCTTCCTACTGATATCATCCCATCATAGTTGCTCTGTTTTCTCTGTAGAAAACCATTCTGAACACAAAAATAGCTTTGGAAAAGCAACATGATAATCTGCAAATGCTATATCATTTCATTCATAACATTAACTAACAATAATTTATGGATAGTAATTTAACAATATCCTAACTCTGAAATTTGTCTAAACCGACCTCTGAAACCAACTATAATGACCCAACCTTAAAAAATTACATAATATTGAATTAAATGAATAATTCACATTGAGGATATTTTCAGGTTTAGAGTTCTATAGAATTAGGCCATAGATAATACATTATATCTCAAAAGATACAAATTATACACTTCTACCCAGTTTCCATTTTTTCTTTAAATATAAACATTTCAAAAAAAAGATTCATTTCTAGTTCCATGTTTTAGACAACATGACTTTATCTTGATCTAATCCTTGACCCAATTCTTCTTTAAGTTATGTGAAAAACCATTCAAAACATGGGATGAGCATAAAAAGCTCAATAAGTGTTATAAAACAAAGAAAGAAAACATTATTTCATCAATACATACATAAAAAAAGCTCTTTTTCATACCTCATGAAATCATAATATTTATGAATAACACATTGAAATCATAAATCATAAAGGTAACTTGTTCCATCCATATCATACTTACATTGTAGCTATCACAGCTACGTAGGGAGTTACATTTGGAATACCCATCAAAGTATATTCCCTAAATCTCATAGGAGAAACATTCACGTTTACCTCTGTCATGTTACCCAATGCATTGCAGAGCTATCTCAGGCTCACCCGCCCTAGGTTTAGCACAGAATCACCCGTATACATAATAATGCCCAATAACCATAACATATTCACAACACATAAAACAAATATTAAGTAAAGATAACATTTCTATATTTCAATCACAATATATCATTTAAATATATTTACATAAAGAGTACATTATCAAAACCTTTTTGAATACCAAAATACTTAAATGTGTATATGGTATTTTTTTTCCTTTTAAAAATATTACGGCTTGTGAAGGAATAAAATTATCAATTAACGCCCACGGCAGCAAAAAGGTCCTTGTCACCACATACATTAAAAAGAAACATTCCTTTTTTGACATTTAAGAAAAATGCTACATAGAAAAAATATTTGATTTGAATGAAATAAAAATTAAAAGTTGGTTTTTACACCATATAGAATAATGTTCTATATAAATCAAAATATGCATCAACGAAAGGAGATTGAGACGAAGTCCCTTACCTCGTGTCTGACATGACACGATCTTTATTTAATCACCTGAATAATTAACTAAATGTAATTTCTAATTTCTCACGATACTTTTTCATTTTTATTATTCCTTTAATATAAATTATTACCTTGAAATAACAATTTGTTAATTATTCGAGTTCATACCGGACATTTTGTCGACGTTTGGAACATGAGTTAAAATGAACTTGTTATAATTATAAATTGTCCATGTGTTCGAAATTCCAATATCTCCAGAATTATATTCATTATTTAGATATCATATATATAATATATATCCTATATAAATATGAATTTATAATAGTACATAACTTTTGAAGATAAGAAAAGAAATGCACCGTTCATGGAGACTATACGCCGTACGTACACATGAATGCTACTTTTATTTCTATTTCATATATAATGGAATAAAATCATAATGATAAATAGTTATATTATAATTTCAGTATAATATCATATATAATTTCATTAACTTCATCCTTTATACATTCCACATATGTGCTGAACGAGTCATATCACATTAAGTGGGCGGTAGTCCGCACTTCCTCAAATGAAATTATCGTATTTATCCACTATGGAAACCATAAATGTATTATATAAATGAAAAATAAAGAAGAATAGAAACAACATAAATATAATATATATCACATATAACTATATTTACATCTTAATGGCCACCATAATAGGTGGTAGGAGAAGATTTACCAATCAACGTTTCGTGAGGCAGTAATTCGTTGTCCACAGAAACAGTTTGTTCATTACCCATTAGATGGAGGTTTATGTAATTTTATTTCGAATAATTCTCTTAAAAACCCTCTAGTGTATTTAGGATACTGAATATGTTATAAAATAATGTAATAAAAAGACTTTATGGGGCTGAGAAGTAAAATAAAACAAAAGAACTTAAGGGAAGAGGTTAGCTTTAAATCAGGTAGCTCATTTTGGATTGAACCAAAAGGATTAATTGAATTTTCTTATACCTAGGGGAAGGATTCTAGGAGTAGGAGAGGGATGTAGGGAGATAAATTTTGTAGTTTTTTGCCGAGACTAGGGGTTTTATAAGTGTGTGGAATGGGTTAGAATTGAGGGTTTTTTATAAGGGGGAGGGGCTCTTTAGGAAAGATTTAAAATACTATTTTATTATATAATGATTTCCGGTTTCTAATGGAAAAAAACTCATTAAGGTTGAAGATAAGATGACTCAAGTTCAAAATAAAATCATCCAATAATCATTGGATATGTTGTGGATATTTTTTTAATCTTTATAATCTTATTTATTTAAAACATTCATTAATGTGGTAAAAAGTGCATCATTATAGTGTTTTAAATATTTTTATTTATATGATGTATAAAAATTATAATAAAATACCATGATGTAGGAAATATTTTTATCTTTTAATTTAATACTTATATTCAAATATATAGCTTATATAACCCCACCTAAAAATTGATTCACTAAAAGATATATGATTACGTTATTTTTTAATTTACTTTAAATTTATTAATATAAAGTGCCATTATCACTCCAATGTAGCTCTGTGGGGTCCCAAAATAGACTCAAGGAAGCCCATTTTCGGAATTTACAAACCAAATTGGATTATGACATGTGTTTTGGGTAATTTTATAATATTATAATAATATTTTTTTAACCATATTTACCAGATTTACCCTTTAACCATGTGAAATTTTTTTACTGAAATAAATATTCATAATGTATAAAAATAAAATTCACCTAATTAAAAAATATGGACCTCATGATTCCAATTATGGAATCCATATTTCCAAATTCAAAATACATAAGTGATATAAATTAATTAAAAATTAATTCTTGTTGCAATACAAAAAGCATGTTTTTAAGAAATAATATCTTTCAAAAGATTGACACTTATTTGTATCTAATTTCAATGTGAAATTACTTCTAATGACCATCATTGGATTAAAATATAAAAATGTTACCTAATTACAAATTAAAACCATATAAAAATACAATTTAACCTTATAAATAAATTCGATTAAAATGGAGTTTCGAATTAAAATACAGTATTTTTAAATATTCATTAAAAAGAATGAATTTTATCTGAAAAATTCCAAAATTATACCCAAAGTAAATTTTGATGTCCTGATTCTAAAGAAGAATTTTATATAGTCAAATTGAACATAAAAATGTGACCAAAAATATATTTAATGAGGGTTCGACATCAAAAGGAAGTAAATAGACTTTTTAATGAACATTAGAGTTTTTATGATTAAAATCAGATTCTTTGTTATTTTAAGAGTCTATTATTTATTGGATAAATATAAAAACATTTAACAAACATGTCTATTCATATTGAAGTTAGTTTAGTCCATTCATGTCAATACAATGTCTAGGCGTTATATACCAATTAAAATAATATTATATTAATATTTTTCAGTACGGCCCAATATTGTGTGCAATGTATGATTTCAAAGAAACTCATTGTTGCGTATCAGGTATGCTGCAAACATAACATCCCTTTTAAATTAAAATTAACATTAAACTCACAAATATTAATAAATATGAAAATTCCTTATTCTTTGTTAACCTAGGATGTTACAGAAAATGTCGTACGCAAGATCCACCAAGGTCCATGATGCATGCTCACAACATGTTGTCCAATGATTGGTTGGTGCTTTCTGTCATCCCATCTGTCTGAGAGTGGAGAGTAGTGATGAGGCATAACTGATCACCAAAATCATGTTGTAATACCCTCTAGACTCATGAGGTAAAATTCATATCCTGATATGGGATGATGGATCTGGGAACCCCATGCAACCATACCACCTCATCCACATATCTCTGTGCTAAGGCATCCACTATGCTTGACTCCTTGATCTATAAGAAGTGAGCGGATGTTATCAATCGATCCACTACTACCCAGATTTCATCATACCCTCCCTTATCCATAGGTAATACTGTTATAAAATACATTGATATGTCATCCACATCGCCATGAGGAAATCTAAGGGATAAAATAAACCACGAGGAACATGATACCCAACCTTCACCTACGTACACACTGGGCATTTTCCACCAACTATTCCACTTCCCACTTCACCATGGGAACCAAAATTATTCTCTCAATGCTCAGTACACATTGGAAACTCTTGGGTGTACCACTTGAGGTAATATATTGAACTCATGGATAACTCCATCCCGCATTACCAATGTGTCAAAAAGCTTCCCACAGAACAACATTTTATTATGAAAATCCACCAACCACCCATCCAGAGCATTAATCTGGTCAACACAATCATGCATCACCTCAGCCTCCGATTCACCCCACTAAGACTCACCCATCATTCACATCAGAGCATACTACACTACCATCTGGAACAAAAAGCCTCTGCCGATATACATTCATGCATCCAAGTGTATGGAATCCAACTCCACCATCACCCATAAAGCATCTTCCAATTCCCAAACTTCCTCTCTCTACAAATTCATGCACAAGGAATCGGCCACAATGTTCCCATTTCCTATGGTGTAAGAGATCTTGAAGTTGTAGTCCTAGAGAATCTCCATCAACTTCTGCGGCCCCATGGTCCGCTCTCAATTGGAAAAGATGTACCTTAAGCTCTTGTCATTCGTGAAGACAAAAAGTACTCCTAAATGAGGTAATGTAACCATATCATTAGATCAAACACAATCGAGGATTTTTCTCGATCATGGGTGGCACATATATGTCCATGTGTTTGTAACATCCTAGACCTATACGAGATCAACCCCATTATGGCATCAACACATATCCGAAGCCCAGATAGGAAGCATTGTAAAACACCTCGAACATCACCCCTTCCTCAGGAAACCTAAGAACTTAGGCACTGACCAAATTGTCCTTCAGATAGACGAACACTGGCAGAAACATCTCTCTCCACACAAAAGGATAGATTTTTCTAGGTAGATCCATCAATAAATCCACTACTCAAGAGAAATCATGTAAGAATCTCTAGTAATAACATGTCAGGTTGAGAAAAATGTGAAAATCTTCCACATTCTTAGGTGCTTCTCAAGAAACAACATCTTCGACCTTCGAAAGGTCCCCTACTACACCCCGATGAGACACAACATGTCCAAGGAATTTGACCTCTCATGTCCAAAAAATTCACTTGGATAGATTTCGGAAGATTTAGTGGGGTCGAAGGTCCATTTGGACATTCTTGAGATGCTATGTATTTTCCTCCTCTGACTTCATGTAGATTAGGATTTCATTGGTAAATACGATGAAAAACCGGTAACACTGAACAGAATAACCAAAAACTCAAAGTGCTCATACATGCACCTGAAAGAAGTCTCCGGAATATCACCTTCCATAACCCTCAATTGGTAATACCCACACCACAGATCGATGCTAGAAAACCAACTTTCACCCCACAACTAGTCAACAATATTTTCTATCCTCGGGATAGGGTAACAGTTCATAAAAATTACTATATTCAACCTATAGAAGACTATACAGAGCCTTAAAAAACCATAATCCTTCTTTGAAAACAAGACCGGAGCACCCCATGGTGACACACTTGTTTAGATAAATGCTGACTTAATCAGATATTGGATATGGATCTGCAAATCCCATAACTCAGAAGGTGTCATTCAATAAGGATCCATCGAAATTTGTTGAGCACCGGTCTGTAGGTCTATCGTGAACTAAACATCACATCAAGGTGGTAGAGTCACATCCTCATTGGGAAACATATCCAAGAATTCCCCAATATCTAATAAAATCTCCCCCAACACAGCAAACACCGATTCCACTGACAGCATGACCAACAAGGAAAGAAGAGGCTCTATAGTATAGTTGTCCACCTGATAGATCTACTCGCAAAGAAAGCTACATGGAGGTTTTCCGTGTCATAAAACACAACCATCCTCTAGATGTAGATTATAACAATGTGCACTGAAAAAACTATTCGATTTCATGGATGAAATCTTATGAATGTATCTGTAGAAAAAATAGATCCCCACTAGATTGATACAACCCCAACATTAGTCTCCACCCCAGAAAACATCAAAAAATCTGGTCTATCCACTTACTGGCGTACTCAACACCAGGGGCATGAAAAGTATATCTATTTCTATTCCCAAAGAATGGGCCAGACTGGGTGCAATAAAGGAATGGGAAGCTCCTGAATCTTACAATGCACGAGAAAGAGTTCTCAAAAAAATGATCATACCTCTGATGACCTCTGGCCCTGCTGCAAAAACTACCTCAGTAGTGTGCACCTATCCATGCTCAAATCCTCTACCCCGTGACTATCAGCTGACTCCCTGACCATGCTCTAGTTGAGGTGCCTGAGGTCATCCTCCCCCATCTCTGTCTCCCCTCAGTGGAGAAAGAGCCCATTTTTCCTACTGCTAAACTGGCATGGCCGGAATATTCTACAAAGGTGGTAACTGAACCTTCCCACCTCCACCATACTGAGCTAAAACTAGACACTAAATCTGAATGTTCCCATTTTCTCCATAAGAAAAACACTTTTCCCCAAGACTAAAGTAAAAGGAAGTGGAACAGAAGGTCGGAACTAAAACTACTGGGGCGGTCTCCCCTCGGGCCAAAACCTAGAAGTCCCTAATGGAGGTGACCTACAGCTGACAACCATTCCCTTTGAATAACTCGACTTGATACCCTCTTGTGGTAAACCTCATAGTGATTTCATCCTTTCTACTACCTCTTCCTTCTTATGAACCACTACGTCTGTTGGTTGGGTGAAGGGCGTAACCACATAGAGAATAGATAGATGAAGGGAATCCTCTAAGCATCTCACTTGAGACTCCTCATCTAAAAAGTGATCTATAGAAAAGACAAGGAGATCCTTAACATTGATCCCCATCCCCCTCACAAACATACTACCATTCTGGGGGGAGATTATCTCCTACCTCTTCTCAGCGTTCATTCTCAAAGAATGTAATTCTTAGAAGAGTTTTTTTTCCAAGTCATCCCACGAACCATCAGTCTTCTTTCTCTCCCCAATGTAAAGTGTTCACCACTAACATGCTTCTCCCCTCAACTGTCTGATCACCAAAGCAACCCAGTACTCCGTCAAAGCTTGGATCAAGCTGAATGTGATCACCAAATCCTCAATAAAACTCTCTGTATCTATATCCGAAACGTTGCCTTTATAATTCAGAATGTTCTATCACAAAAAATCATAAATAGTATTATTCCACTGATCATTATCCTCCACTGGATTGACCCTCTTCCGATCAAATTGGTCACCCTACAGACCCTCCACTATTCGTACAATACACCGATGATGACCGAGCACCATAGCAGAAAATTAAATAGGGAACTCCTAATATTGAGTGGTATGCAATTTTATTTAGAATACATTTTAACTTGTTGTTTATTTTAATTTCCCTAGAACACCAAAAAATAAGAACACAAGTCATCACGATGCACTTACCGTTCTTGGGGTTTGTATCCTAAAATCAGTATAACCTCTCATAGTCGTTTGGTTGGCTTAGAGTCTTTGCATCAAATCACTAGGGGGCCTAAAATCTCGTGTCCTAGCCGGTCATCTCGTACCAATATCAGACACCAAGATTGCATAACTATGCTTCCCTACCATCCCATGAAGTCATCACAACACCGAACTCCAAATTCCATCCTATCTCTCAAGCATTCTAATTAAAAACATTTTTCCATGACCAGACCTCTTCAAGATGATTGAGAGTTAATGACACCTGAGCCCCACCTCCATTAGGCCCTAGGGTGGTGACTAGAACCAAGGTTAAGTAAACATTCAAAAAATATGGGAGGCAATGACCTTTTTAACAAAAACAATATTGGGAGATAAGATCGTAAATCCAAAACAACTCCAAGGATTTGATATAAAAAGGAGATGAAACAAAAAACCACATGCGTGTTTAAAAAAATTCAAGAAAGTACAAAAAAACTCTGAAGTATGTACCAAATTAAACTATGGAGTGACACATCAACCATCCCCAATTTCTAAGCTAGTATGGTCTAACACGGTCCTCAAAGTCCTCATGGAAACCTGAAAATAGTTTTATGTATGTAGGGTGAGAAAAAAATTATACTTTGTAGGAAAACCAAATTCACTCATTCCCAAGTTGGAGAATCATACTAATTACCCATGAAGATAACCTAACTAATAGTTCCAATCAAGGAATACTATCAACCACAACCTCACCAAGGAACACTCACCATATTACGCAAGAGAAATAATGTAATAATATAAGCACATTGATGATTGGGTACCCCACACCACATCTTGTTGGTTATTTTCTCATGCCAAATGGTTACAAGTCCCACTATCACAACCCTCCCACACACACCTGGGCACAAATCACACACATACTTCCTGCAGACACCTGAGCCACAACCACGAAACATCTCACCCGAAAACACATAGGCCTTATCTCAAAAACACCTTATAAATAAACCACCTCTCATACAACTGATACCATAAATATTTTAATAACCCTCAAGACATTACTACCTTCCTGAAGATTCTTAGGTGGTAAATTCCCAGAAGAATGTGTAGGGGATCCAATAACCATCCATCCATACTCCTGACAAGATGTTGGTGAAAACACCCTCCCCCATTACAAGGGGGTGTTGGGCATGTAGTGCTCAACATAAGTGTGTTGCGTATAAAAAAAAGAAACTAAATGTTTATACATACAAGTAACAAACACTCATCCCAACCTATGGATTCCCAAACAAAAAACCAAGACACAAAAAACTATTGTTGTTGCCACACCTACAAGAAGAACCACACAAATAGTCACACCAAAAACATAAACCCAACCCATTTCATTTAAAAACTGGTCATTCTTTATTGATATGTTCACATAATCAATTACAACACTACCTTGGAAACTACCAACCATAGCTATAGCCAACACATTCAACACCACATACAACACCAAACCAGATTTCAGTCCCACTACACAACACTATTCAACAACAACAACACATACTAGGTTCATCCCCACTTCCCTACAAGTTCATCCATTTTTTAATAAATCAATCTCTCAATTAGAGATCCCACCGCACATCATGTACCACCCCATAAAAAATCCCACAACAACCACCACCAAAATTCATCCCCGCTGCCACACACACATACCCCCACCCTACTCGTTGAACTAACTCTTCTGCCCACCCATATTCTCATAAATATGATACCAACATTACCACAATACAATCCATAGTTGTCACAAAACCCAAAAAAACACAGCACACAGCCACATCGGCAAGTGAAGTGTATTTTGATTTATCCAACAAGGGTTCTTTAATTTCCACTTGGAATAATTGGGGTGATCACAAAACAAGTTTGATCTCGGGGAATCCTTTTCATTTAACTAGGTGTACATGATTAATCAAATTTATATTTACTACATTTACTCAAAAGATATTGTGGGTATGAAAACATACACCATTAATAACTATGATTTTCAGAAGGAATACAACTAGAACAAACCATAAGAGTAAAATCAAGGATAAAACATAAAATAAGTGATCAACATCATCATATTCTGAACCTCCATTATCACAAAGGTAGAAAGAATATTATATCATAACATCTATAACGATTGGTTATAACTGTGATAAATAGGAAACATAAATATACCCACCCAAAATGATTCAAAAACAAGGGAGAGATGAATGGAAAATTTCATACTTAGAACAATAGATGATTAACAATTCTTCCTTGCACCAAAACAGAGGGTTGTGAAAGCTCCAAGAAGGAATCCAAGGAAAAACTGAACATGCTGCCATAACACATGTGAATGAATAATTAGGGAAGATAAGATGTATGTGAACCAAGTGCTAATGGAATGTTTCAAGGAATAGATGATATCAGTTTATGGAAAGCCAAATCCTATATCAATGGAAGGAAATAATCCCAATAGACATTAAAGTCAGATAGTGGTCAAAACGTTTCAGTTTTGGATTCAAATGATGTTTCGGATTTATAAGACATATATACCATTTAAAATATTCCAAAAACTTTTTAAAGATTACATGTAACACATTTAATTCCAATGGAAATATCAAAGTGGTGAAACAGGAAAAAACTAGAAATCAATCACTGTCAGGTGAGTCCCCATCACCATTCGTTGATTCACAATTCGGTGATTCACCATTCGATTATTCACCATTTTGTGATATACCATTTGGTGAGTGACCATTAGATGAGTCATTGTTTGGTGATTTACCATGTGGTGATTCACAATTTGGTGATTCACCATTCAGTGAGCTAATGTTGGGTGAGTCTCTCTTCATTGAGTCACCGTTATAATACAGAAAATAGGAAAACTCATGGAATGAGTCACTGTGAATACCCAAAACACCTACAAAACTAGACATTCATAATGGAATTGGACATAGAGTTCTAGGACAATACATGAAAGCATGAAAAGTGGTTTTAGGAAAAACACATTTTATGTATTAGGAGGAGGAAAAAACTACGCAACCAACTTCAAATAAACAATCAAAATTGGAATAAGCATTGCAATTGAAAAAAATTATACTGTACTCCACACATTAAATTATTCCATATAATTAAAATTTATATTCATTCCCCTATTTGATTCATTCTTTAATCAACTAAAATACGAGACATAACCTACCAAGGATAGTTACCATGCACTGCATTTAAATTTCATTTGAAATTAATTTTAATAATAAAAATGGAGAAAAATAATTCTCCTTTAGAATGGGAATCCCTAAGAGTGGCCTTTTAAAACCCCCCACACTATGGAACCCCCTTTCCTAAGAATATTTCACTATAGAGAGATCCCCAGCCCATATTGTACCATTTCCATCCAAGATGGTAGTGAATCCCAAAGGGTGAAAACCCGAGCGGCGATGGTTTGACATATCAATCCAACAACACAGGTGGGTTGCACCAATCTAAACATACATTGAATTTTTTATATTTTCCTTTATTTATTTAATTATTTTTATTTATTTTTATGAGTTATTTTCCCAACCATTCATTGATATTCATGAGACATCCTATATTCCCAACATTTATCATTCTTTCTGTATTATATTTCTTGTAAAAATTAGGTATATTATCTTCTAGAACCTGATTTTCATCATATAAAATACATTAATAAACAAAATCATATTTAATATGACTGAGTCATATTTATTTATCACTTATCTCGATACCCAGCTTACATTAATCCATTTTAAATCCCATATAATCCATTAACATCCTTGCTAGGGATGATTTGTGGCCTAATACCATCTTGTCCTTTCATAACATGCTCTAAATATTTTCCATGATTATCATGAAATTGTTTGGGAGAAATTTCATGAGATTTTTGGAAGTCACAATCATTTTATTTATTACACACCCCCTTGAAATAAAATGGGTTGAGCTTAGGGATATTAAAAAATCACAGTTTTTTGACTGGTGATCTTGTTATAACTATAACATATAGTGCAATAAAAAGACCATTTATGGATCAGTGGTGGGTGTGAGAATTTTCTCTATAATAAATATTAAAAAAAGAAAATAAATAATAATAAGAATGATGGTAATAATAATAATAAAATAGGATGTTTCATTTATTGTATTCCATCTCTTTATGAGCTAGCTCTGAAATATTTTGGGGAAGATAATACTTTATTTTTAAGGCCTTGACCCTAGTTTCCAAGAGCTATTTTCTTAATTTATTACAATTTAAGAGATACAAGACATAATTGCCAAAAGAAAAACATTCTTAAAAGTTTTGGAAGCCATATTAAAAACATATAATTTACATTACAACTTAAAAGGAAATACAACTGTGTAATTCCATTGGAAACACACACATACTCTTTAGTTATTACTACAAGTTCTTAATAATACACATCTTCACATACCGGGGAAAATAAAAATAAGAAAGGGGTGATAGCAGATGCTCAAAATGGGTAAGTAATAAATCTAAAGCATAAATAATTAAGTTTAGTGAATAACTAAAAGAACAGAAGCCATTAAAACATAATCTTGAGAAAAATGTTGTAGGAATAAAAGCTGAATGAATAATTACATATAAATAATCACATGAAACATAAACATGGATATTATAATGGTCATGAAATCTCTTGATTTATCAATTACATGTATTATAATGAGGTAATTCAAAATTTGGGACATTTTAAACATATCATTAAGTCCAATACCAAGACATACAAAAATAAATGCTTAAGGCCTCTCACAAAAATTCATTTCAATTTTGTCTCATGAGACCCATCGATGCATAAATGGGATATAGTGGTCCCCAAAAATCACTTGATATCTCCAATTAATTCCTCATATGAATGGGGTTAGACACAATTATCATATACATATGAAATTTTAATATTATTTCCCAGTCTGTAAACATAATCAGTAACCAATCTGAGTTGTATCGTGAATGGTATAAAGATAGTACATCCATAGTCAAACTTATAATAAACCATTTAATACAATAGGTTAGATGATAATAATAAGAGATAAATCTCAATAAAATATAAAATTAAACATAGGTGTTGAAATAGATGAAAATACATTAATAAAATAATCGAGGAATTTTTGAGAGAAATACCTATTTATTATCAAAAGAAGTGTTATTTTGGAAAAAACAGTTGTATTTGTCACAACTGTTTGTAAAAAACCAGAAATGAAAAAATATTTTTGTCAATAAAAAATTAGATATTTCAGATAAATAATAGTCTCTTAAAACATATTGTGTATGGAACATTAAAATGGGTAATAAATGGAGATGTCCCTTTAATCGGGCTTGTGTATATGGAATAATTGGGAATGGATATTTGAAAAACATGTATTTAAAATAAAAAAAGATAAATGATATGGATAAATAATTTTGGAATGTATACACAAAATCATAAAAAGTATATAAAAATAATTACAAATTAAATTGGTTTATTGAGGAAGAATCATAACCTGAATGAAAATGGCAGTTTGAGAAGGAACCCATTCCTTATGTTCATATGTGTTATGCACTTGTATTTAATTTCATGTATAATCAAATTAAATATTTTAATTATAAAAATAAATAAATTTTTATACATTCAATTTGATTTATAATAGTTTTATTATGTTCATTTAAGACTTTTTTGAGTTGTTAGAATGTTTAATTTCATCGTTCAGGAGCGTTCATTTTCTTGGTTTTCATGATCAGTTCACTTGTTTATAAGTAATGAAGGTCATGTTAAATGGGTATAGATATATAGAATTGGAACTGTATGTAATTAATGAAAATATAGAATATTTAATGGTCCTTTATATTTTTTTTTTGATTACAGATATGAGGATGATTTGTTAGGTAGAACATTAATGATGACCGTTTAGATCAATTTGGCAGTTTTTCGATCGTCACAAAATAGTTTTGTCTTATTTATTAATATATGGTTTATATAATTGTTCCAAAATATTAAATCGGTTTTAATACATATAGATTAAAAATTTTAACCATAATAACTGTTTTATGACCAACGTTGAAGGCCTTAATGGAAAATGAAAATGCATCATCCATGATGTCTGTAAATTGACACATCACGGGCGATGTTTTCATCTATAGAATAACAGAGGGAGAGAAAGGAGTATGATGATAGATATTCTATTAACATGATATAATTAATGTATAGAAATTATTCTAGAGTTATGATTTCTATTTGGTAATGGGAGTTGAGGTAAGGATAAGAAAATAAATAAAATTAAAAGAAAAGAAATAGGATTTTTACCTTTTGATTTCTCCTCCTTGAGAACCTCTTTAAGGGGATTGGTTTAGGTGTTTGTGGAGACCAAAGCCTCCTAGGATTGGGGGAAGATCTTGGTATGAGGATTGGGTATAAATTTTACAAGGATTAAATCATGGAAGGTGTGGGGAGAAAGTGTGGGGAGGGGTGGTATTTATAGTGGGGGAGATGTGAATTATTTGAATATTTCATTCATTTGTCTATTATTTTGGGTAACGACTATGACTAGTTTGAGAATTATCAATAAATATATTGAACTAATGAATTATATTTTGATATTATGGTATTAAATCATCCATACATCACTTATGACTTAATAATTCATGTATTTAAAATTTATCGCAAATTATCATATTTTACTATTCACCAAAATTCAAATATTTTTGAAAAATCCAAACAAATCACCCTAACCATTTTTTGATGTTTATAATAAAAAAATTAACTTCATTTTATGAAAACAATTTTTAAATATTGTAAATTTAATTTTTAATTAGAATCATCATTTACTCAAAAAAGACCAATTTTAAATGTATAACTTATTTTTTAACACTTTGAAAAATTAACCAAGGTATCATAAAATTATAGTAAAATAAAAAGAAAAAATCATTAATTCATGGTTAAATTTAATGAAATGAATTTTATTTTAAATCATTTTTTCATAAATTTTTAATTAAATATTTATGACTTACAAAAATACTAACAGCTAATTAATAATTTCTATAATATTCATTTACAAATACAATGATAAAAATATATCATGATTTAATTTATAATATGCCTAAAATTATTTTCTACTTCAATTGGTGAGGATACTATTCATTTCTTCAGTTTCACTATTCACAAGGATCATATTAATATTCCAAAGATCAGGTTACTCTTTCATCATTATAGGTTCCTTTATTTCTATAAATACCTTATTTCAATCATTTTTCTTTTATAAAGTTTTTATTATGTTCTCAATTTTATTTTATGTTGTTTATACTATATTAAATAATTATAAGAAGGAAAATTTCCTTTACATAATTCTGGGTCGTTAAATCACCCCCTTCAAAAATTTCATCCTCAAAATTTCTAGATTGTCAACTGATAATATTATTTGGGTAGTTCTTCGTCATAAATACCTCTAATTTTTACATTGAATTGTCAATTTTATGATTTTTACAAAGTAACTATAGAATCTGAGTTGTTTGATTCCCCAACACCTGTTCTTTAGTGTTCTGAATTCAGATTAGCACTTCATAGTAAGATAAACTGGGTTCCAAATCTATTCCTTCAAAAGTGAGGACATGGGTTGAGTCTGGCTTGTGTTTCCATCACAAATAGATGCAGAGTAGATTTTTTAGATTATAAAGTCTAGGTGGAATCACGAAATGATAAAACAAACATCAAATTTTCTCTAGAATTTCAAAAGGACCGATGTACCTAGGGCTCAGTTTCCCTTTCATCCCAAATATTATAAAACCCTTCCATGGAAATACATTCATGAAAACATGAACTTCCAACTAAAATTACAAAAAATTCCTTCCATTATTGGTATATATATTTTTAAAACTCTGAGATGCTTTGATATGTGCTTTAAAATTATTTACCATTTCCGTTGTTTCCCCCCACAAGATTGGGACTACATTCTTCCTTTCACCAACTTCATCCCAAAAAGATAGTGTACGACATCTCTCTCCCTAGAATGTTTCATATGGTTCCATTTGAATTCTTGAATGAAAGATATTATTGTAGGTGAATTATACCAAAGGAAAATATTGATACCACATACCTTGAATGTTTAGTGAGCATGATCTCAACATCTCTTCCAATGTTTGATTGGTCCTTTCAGACTACCCTCCAGTTTGAGGGTGATAAGTAGTTCCCAATTAATGAATATTATCCATTGTTTTCTAAAGACTTATCCCAAATTTTGACGTAAATATCAAGTCACAATCACAAACAGTTGAAAGAGATCCTCTATGAAGTCTTAAAACTTCATTAATATAGTGTCTTGCATGGAACACTAGTGGAAAATCCTCTATTATATTGAGGAAATGTGTAGATTTGATAATTCAATTAACAATTACCCATATTTAATCATTATTTCATGGAGTTTTTGAAAATCCAATGACAAAATCCATTGTAATATCATCCCATTTCCATGTAGGAATAGAAAATGGTTCATGAATCCTCTAGTATGATTTTTTTCTACCATCACCTCATAACGGACTAAACACCTTGATGCATAATCAGTAATTTCTCATTTTATATTATCCTTCAATAAATGTTCCTTCAAATCTTAATACATGTTAGTGATACCAGGGTGTGTAATGGAATTTAAATAATGGTCAACATTTGATAACTCCCTCTTTATCTCCTCTATAGTGGGAGAACATAACCTCATCCCATATTTCAGAATTCAATCTTCATATATGAAGTATGACAATATCACATCATTCATAGAATTAATTTTATTTTGAAGATTTTCATCATCATATTAGGAACTTTTAATTCATTACAATAAATATGGTTGGGAAACCAATTGATAAAGTAATTATGTTTCACCTTATTTGATAATTCTCATATCCATACGTTGTCGATCCATGTACATAGGATCATTTTCAATTATCATTTTTTCAAAACTTCATGATCCTTCTTGTGCAATGCATTTGCTTCCTTATTTGTGTTCCCTGGGTTGTAGTGTATTGAAAAATCATAATCCTTGAGTAGATCGAACAATCTCCATTTCCCCATATTGATTTATTTATATGTGAAGATATATTTTAAGATCTTTTTATATTTATATATCTCATATCATCAACTATAGAGATATTGTCTCGATATTTTTAGAGAAAATATTACATA
The DNA here is from genome assembly GCA_963277665.1 of Viscum album. Classification (NCBI taxonomy): domain Eukaryota; kingdom Viridiplantae; phylum Streptophyta; class Magnoliopsida; order Santalales; family Viscaceae; genus Viscum; species Viscum album. Next base: position 863,690,246 of record OY728134.1, on the reverse strand, counting down.
TGCTAACTCAATATCATTAGTTAGATAGTTCTATTAATGAGTTTTTATGTACCTTGATTATTAGGAAATGACACTATCATTCTACATAATTATACAGTCAATTCCATTCATTGATTTATCACTATAAATCACAAACCCACCATTCTATGATGGTAGAGTCTAGATCAGAGTATTCAATAATCTCCACTTTAATTCATCAAAGAATTACTCACATAATTTTTTCCAAATAAACTTAACCCCTTTATGAGTAATCTTGGTTAATAGGTTTGCAAATCAGGAAATATTATGAATGAAATACTAATAATAACCTTCTAAACCAACAAAAATACTTAATTCGGTTATCTTTGTAGGTATAATCCATTACTAAATCGAGTTTTTCTAAACAAGATCAATGGAGGTACCAACCATAGATACAATATGGCCAAGAAAAGAAACATATTGAAACAGAAATACACACTTACCAAAAAAATCATCAATAAATACCAAAAAAATCATCATGATATTCCTTTGACACTCTATTCATTATAACAATAAAAATAGAGGGTGTATTAGTCAGTACAAATGGAATTACTATAAACTCGTAATTACCATACCTAGTTTAAAATTATTTCTTTTAAATATCTTCATACCTTACATGAAGTTGATAATATCCATATCACAACTCGATCGTTGAAAAATATTGAGCTTCGTGAAGTTGATCAAATAAATCCTCAATGTGTGGCATGAGATACTTGTTCTTTAATGTAATATCATTTATTTATCTATAATCAATGCCCAACCTCATATATCCATATTTATTATTTTCAAAAAAACAATGGATCCTTATAGAGAAACTCTTGGTAGAATAAATCCTTTATTACTCAATTCCTCAATTTTAATCTTCAACACTACTAGTTATAGAGTGTCCAATCTATAATGAGTGTTTGATATAGGTCTTGCACTAGCAATTAAATCAATATAGAACTCAACTTACAACTATAGGGAATTTTCTATTATATTCTTTGGATATAAATCAATATATTTTGCAAAATAGGTACATCATTAATTTTAATATTTATTTTTTTGTCCATAAAAATGTTTTTTCTACCTCACATAGAATTTCAAATAGAAGAGCTACTAGTGGTGGATCCATATTTGACTTAGATGATGAATTTTCTACTCTAAAGATAAGGTATTATGCATCTTCCTCACCTATCATAATTTCCTTATTTTGGAATTATATATTTTCATAATATATTGAAATACATTCCCTAATAAGGATTATATCAAATTAAATCATAGGTAAGATGACCAGATCAGCAAGTAAAGCATGTTTATGTGTCATAAAGGGGACAAACCAATACATATTTATTGAAATGATACATCCCTAATGATTTTTGACTGAAAATTCATTTATTACATCAAAAGAGGAATACATAATTTCCATGGAAAACTAGGAAGATATAAAAGAATATCAGGATTCATAATCAAACAAAGAATTTTCTAAGTTTGAGGAAATTATTGATGTGCATTCTTCCACATCATTAGGAACTTGAACCTCATCAGTTACGATGAAATAATCTAAGCTCCGCTCCTTTGGCATTTTTTGGGTAAAGCATCATTGATATTTAGGATAATCATTTTCATAATACACCATAGCATTATAATTGTATAAATGAACATTGGTAGCTTCATAATTTCCCTTGAAGTAATGGGATTAATGGAATTTTTCTCCACACTTTTAACAAAATCACATTAACTTTATGAATGTATAGGGGTGTTTCTTCCCTCAATTATCATAGGATGGAAATAATTCCTTTTTTATTCTTCTCTTTATCCATTCTTTCCTCCACCACCCTCTTCTTATCTTTTTTCCCTTAAAGTCCTAATACATAGATAATTTATTATCTGTATTGATATAACATGATAATCTATCTTCATATGATGAGAAATTATGGGAGACTAGTGGTCTTCAAAGGAATGGTTTTAAACCACCAAATAATCATTCAACATTTATCTATGGATTACATTTTTAGTCTGCGACATGCCTTGAAAACCTTGTAATGTGGGATTCACACTTTACACTATTTTTAACCTATTTTTGTTTTAGACTCAATAATTTCCTCTTTACATCCACTCACTATTTGGAAAGAATTTATTTTTTCTAGTAAAACATAGTTAAATTATTTCCATTCTATATTTGAAATGTATTCCTCCACCTTTGTGTTTTGAATTAGTGAAAACTACTTACCAGAATCTCTTGAGAGATGATAAACTGCCATGATAACTTTCTTCCATTAATTAATTACCAATGTGAGAAATATATCCTACAGGGAACATAACTACTAATCTGTCCAAAATGGATTATTAGTCCCATTGAATGATGGTGGTGGTTGTCTTATAAAGCAGTCTAACATTCCTCCTCAACATTGTGGATATTGATGGTCCATATAGGTAATTTTATTGTTTATGACATGGGACGTCTATCCCAGTATAGTTATAAGTTTATCAATACAAGTTGCATATGCAATTCCAAAATCATTATCTTGAATAGGAGGCCATCCCCTACATGGGATACAAGTGATGATACAGTTTCCATTCCTTTCACTAGGCACCATTTCTAAATAATGTCCTACACTAAGTTATGTTATGATTCATAATACATAATATTGAACTATAAAAGTCTTAAAATAATTTAATTTTTTTTCATAGATAATCTCATAATCATAAAAATAGATTCTTTGGAAAAATAATTACTTTTAAATCCTTCATATTATTTTTGTAATGAAAATGTGAATTATCATATGAATATCCCCCAAGAGTGTGAAACTAGGTACGTAGAAATGCCCATTTTCGTGTACCATGTTTACCTGAGAAAGGGTTTAGGGACCTTTTCAGAGTTGTGACAACAAGATACATTGGTGCTAGAACTAAATCCACTTATAGTGTTATGATAGGGATTTATTTCTAGGAAGACCCACATAATCTTGATCATCCCGAAATTCTAGGATTTTATTCTATCATTAGACTCAATGTCTATCTTATGTTTATTTTCCCTGATCTATTTTTTCAATATCAAGTTTGAATGGTTTATATTAAATAACAACTAATACCATCTGTAAATACCCCGGCTCTAGTTGCATGGAGCATGTGCCTTACTTTATTACATTTTCACAGATACAATACATGAAACCCAAATGATCAATTACTTTAGCAGTTTTGGAATCAATATTAATTAATTAGCATTACCTTACAACATTAAAGGAAATAAAATAAATCAATTCTATTGTAAAACCCATATACTCCAAATTGTTTCCACAAAGTCATTAATAATATATATCTTCGCATATTGGAAAAAAAATAAAACATAAGAAAGGGGAGATTTTATATTCTCATTAAGGGTATGTAATATAGAGAAATAATAAACTATAAATAATGTTTAATTAATATAAGAATCTATTCCATTAAAAATTAATTGTGAGAAAAATATGATAGGAAAAAAAGATGAATGAATAACTCCAAATAAATAATCACATGAAACATAACCATGGATATTATACTAGTAAAATAATCACATAATTTATCAATTACTAATATCAATATGATGTAATGAATAATGTTTCACAACAAAAACATATCATCAAGTCCTCAACCTAGACATCTGAAAATATATGGTTAAGTCCTCATCTAAGAATATATTTCTGTTTTGTCCCATGACACCGACCGATTCGTCAAGGGAATTCAGTTTACCCTACTCATCACTTGATAAGTCCAATTCATTACTCGTATGAATGGGGTTAATCATAAACATCATATATATGTTGACACTAATTTTAAAAGTAACCAAAACGATAGGCAACCTTTGGATATTACAAATCCCAAAGAATGATCCAAATTGTACAAAGGAAGATCCGTAATACTCCCAAAAGTGCTATGCGGCCGAGCTATGTGGCTGAGCTGCGTGACCGTGCTAGGTTCTGAAACTCCATGCCAGAAGTTGTTTTATGTCCTTGCATGGTGGAGCTGCGAGATGTACCTATGCGGGCTACATCTCTTTGACTAGGCCCATCTGTGCCAATAAATAGAGCCCTTGGGCTCCCTATTTGTAACAGCCCGAGATTTTATGAAAAATATTCTTTTTAATTTTATTAATGTCTTGTGTTGTACGCTACACCAAAAGGAGCTTGCACAACACACATCCTTGACTTGCCTTGCATTACACGCAATCGTGACCTTCCTCGATAGCGTGTGTAGTACGCAATACCAAGTTTCACTAAACAACGATATGCTATTAAAATATTATTATAACTAGCCGTTATGAATAGTAATAACCACCTTTTAAAATTTTAGAAATTTTAGCTCTCAAAATGGACTTCATTTTTGGATTCAGAGTATCGAATTTAGCCTAAGGTGAAATTTTGGTACTTTTCTGATAACTTTCATATTTTGATAAATAGTGAAAATTACTAAATTATAATTAAAAACAAATTTTTTAATAAAAATAATTAATAGTGATAAATTATTAATTTGAGTGGTTTTAAATTATATTTAGAATATATTTTTACAATTTAAAACAATATTGGTCATTGGATGTAATTTCACATTTAAACCAGACATAAACAAGTGTCAAACTTTTGATAAATATTGTTTCTTAAAAACACGCTATTTGTTTTAACAGTGGGATTTAATTATAAAATTAATTAATGAAACTTATATGTTATGAATTTTTTAAAATAGTATTCATTTTTGAATTCGGAATATGAAATATAGCTTAGGATGAAATTTTGGCATTGTTCTGAAAAACATCAATTTTTGATGAATAGTGAAACTACTAAGTGGTATTTAAAAAAGTGAATTTTTCATAAAACATAATTTTACCGCTTATGTGAATGGAATTTCAAAACTCCGAGAGACATGGTTGATGTCAGTAAGTAAAATGTGGTTCAATGAGATGAAAATAATTTTTGGTGAATAGTAACTTTTTACTTTTATTTACCACAGTTAAAAGTAAATAGGGTAATTAAGGGTAAAAATGATATTAATATTACCCTAACACATGTCCTAATCCTATTGGACAAGTTTATATCGACCAAAAACAACCTTAAGTGTAAAATATTATCATTTAGTCCCACTTGTATTAGATTAGGACATTTATTATTATTTAATTCAAAGAAGAGTTAAAAGAGTTAAAAGAGTTAAAATCAAGGTTTATTTACTAAAACATTTTTAATATAGGGTTGAACATAAGATAAATTCTATTGTAAATATTCATTATAAGGATAAAAATATTTACTACATAATGGTATTTTATTTTTAATTTTTAGACATTAGATAAGTTAATTTATGTATGACACAAAGATGATGCAGTAATTATCTTATTAATGAAATATTGACATAATTGATATTATAAATACCAAAATAAATGTAATTTAAGACTTTTAATGAATTCCACTAATTTTATAGGTTACTATGATATATTAGTGTTGATTTAATCAACTTGTTTCGAATATATAATTCTGTTATGACTTTCAAAAAATTCATATATCAAATAGTGTCAAAATTGACACAAAATAGTTTTTAAAAAAAATAAAATATTATTAATTGTTATTTTATTCATAAAAATCTAACGTTCGGCCAAATGACTTAGATAAGGATATATATATTAATAATAAAAAATTTGGGGTTCGTTTGGCATTTATAGTAAGTGTATTAACCATATAGTGTAAGAAAACAAAAAGACACGGTAAAAGTTAAATTATTTAACTTAAAGTGAAATCTAGTTGATAAGTTTAAAATAATAACCTAAACTTGTCTAAATCCTATTGGTTGATAGGATTTAGATCCATCCCCACCTTAGCTTAGAAATAAGACCCTTTGGAACCATTATAAACCGATTTTGACTTTAATATAAAATAATGTTTTGAGATATTCCTAAGGTGCCCCTCTCCTCCCTTATAAAAGGGCACCTCCTCCCTCCCTTCCTCACACAACTTTGAGCCTTCAAGCTCGGCCAAACCCTGACAAAATCACTTCTCCACTTCCCTAGTATCATCCTAGAGGTCCTGGTATTCTTCAAAGACCATCCTTAGTTCTTTAAGTGGAGGCTAAGAAAAGGCGCGTCAAAAAGAGGTAATATCCATTACCGATCTTTTTCAATTTCTTTCTTCTTCGACTTATTCTTCTTTAGTTGTTTCATGATAAAGTAATAACATCAGTATTTATTATATACTGATATGTTATTATAAATATGAAACAACTCTAATTAACCTTCTATCCATCCTACGAAAAAGGAAATCACCGCGCGTGCGTACGTACGGAATACCGTCTCCACGCCGTGGTGTAATCTATTTTCCACCACCACCTTAATTGGATGGGTATAAAGGTGTAATGAGTAACTATATATAATTATTATAAGTTTATATTGATACTGAAATAGTATACATACACTTCAACACAATTCCACGACCATGGGAACGATATCATCACTCGTGCGTACGTACGGACTACCGTCTCCACGACGCGATGAGATTCATTCTCAATGATTAACCATTCACGAATTATTATAAAGTATATATAATAAGTACTAATGAAATATATGACCTAATAATGATACTGGAATTATTTATATTTATATGTATGTCATCTACTTAATTTCATTCAATTCAATAAGTAAACGAAAACAGCGTTCATGCGTACGTACGGACTACCGTCTCCATGAACGGTGTATTTCTTTCCATTTACTGATTTATTAAATATGTATATTCTAAATATATATATAAATCATGTTTTATATTCTGGAATTAAGTAATGATGATCTATGTAATCATATGAATAATTAAAAGTTAAAAACACGAACGACAAATGAGACGATTTTACCCAAAATGCTACTTTAACATGAATTTACAAAAGAATGGGTAATATAAAGTCATAAGTGGACCATATATGATATAATAACAATGAATATTATTCTGGAATAAGTCAATAACATGATTTAAATCATTATACAGGAGGTTCGGACACTTACAAAGCAAGTGGGACCTAATGTAAGGGAAATATCACAATCTCATTTTTATCCGATATTGTTTATACTTTGGTATTTACTGGGGTGTATTTTATCATCCACCTCCATGTTTCCTCAATATGTAATATTATTTCCATCCACCTACAATTTTTAAATCCAATTTTACCTTTCGGTGAGTTTTTAGTAAAAGATATGAAAGGAATCTTTTGTCGTTTTTCGTACGAGGTACTTTTTGACTTTTCCGACAAAAGTACGGGAAGAAAGTTTTTTTTTAATTTATACGTCATGAATGGATTTTTTAAAAATTATTTCAAAGAAGCTTCCTTTACAAGTTTTCAAGTTTATTTTTAATCAACTTCTTTTAGTTTAAAGTTGTATGACATGTTAAGAAAGGAAAAATGTTTTTGAAGAAGAAAGGATATTTTCCTCAAGAATGGAGTTCAAGTTTTTAATCAAAATTATTTTAGATCAAAGATAATAAAGGGTACTGTTTTTATCCCTATTATTAAATTTATTTGATTATGTTGTGATGGAATTATTTTCATGAATTCCTTTATTGTATATGAATTGTTTTATGATGTCATGATGATTAAGATTCCCATTTTTATTACATGGGTTATGCAATGATGTATGATTTATGATTTTGTGGCACACATAAGAATGGTATCATTATGAGATGGGTGAGACCTATATCTCCCTCCAATGCATTGGGTAAAGAGTTCATATCTCATGAGATAGGCATGGCTGGAATGGTAGGTTATACCGGTTCAGTGAAACAGGACTGAAACGAGGGTGACTCGATTCAGAAAGGGACTTTGTCCACTAAGATAGTCTTGGAAATGAGTCATGACTAACAAGAAATGAATCTATATGATTATGTGTGTATGCCACAAAGTTTAATGTTTTATGTTATGCTTATTGGTATTTCATTTCACTACTATGATTTATCCCATGTTATGAAATTATGCTCTCTTTTGTAGGTTAAGATTTCCAAAAGTTATGTTCTTATTAATATGATGTGATTGATTTTTCTTTTGTTTACCCTTACTGAGCATTTGATCTCACCCTTTTATGTTTTCTTTTCCCCAGGATATAAAGAAAGGTTTTAGGTAAAAAAGGGAAGATCTTTATGGGAGATATTGAAGATCTTTCACCACGATTAGAAGATTACGTTCCGAGTTTCCAAAGACACTAAACTATTACGATCCTTGTGTGTGTTTTTGTTATGTACTATGTATTCCACAAAAGTAATGTAATGTCCATGTACGATAAGCTTCGGGTCTCTACAGTTGGTATCAGAGGCAAAGGAGGTAGGAATGTATCCAATCCTTGGGAACTCTCACATGTGAGCGTTAGACGAAGCATGGCTCTCTGCCCAAGGGCTTCATGAGGAAATGGCTGCCACTGGGGATGGTGGTGTGTCCCACCCAGGGGTGTAACCGACCATGGAGTGCCCTGATAGGTATCAATTATAGTCCACTGGAATTAATTCCAGACCGCTACAGTTGGTATCAGAGGAAAGGTTTAGTCAACCTTTGGAAACTAGGATGCGAAAACGTTAGTGAGATCCCTAGAGATATTTCTACGGTATGTCTAGGGATGTCCCTAAGGTTAAGTATACGTATAGGTTATAGTACTAGAACTATGCTAACGATCATGGAATTAAACCTATGATGTTTGATATTGAAGGTACTCCCTCTTTATTATGTTGTTTTCCCTAGCATGATTTTTGCCTCTCACACTATTCTTTTTGGGTTTTAGACGATGGCTGGAACCCGAAGGAACCGTGTTGATCAATGCAATGGACAATGCAATGATTGTCCTCCTGAAAAAACAAATGTTATGGGAGATGGAGTGAAAAATCATATTGCTATCCTTACACAAGCTATGAATCATTCTGGACTTCCAAATGAGAAGAGAAAGGAACAGTATTCTATTGATTCCTTCATGAGGCAACGTCCACCTTCTTTCAGTGGGACTTCCGATCCACTTGTTGCTGAACAATGGATCAGTACCACTGAAAAGTTATTTTCAGTTCTTCAATGTTCTGAACATGATAAAGTCATCTTAGCAGTATATCGTTTGGAAGGTGAAGCTGATCAATGGTGGAATCTTATCAAGAATACGAGGCCAAGAAATGAAATTGAGTCCATGGAATGGGATGAGTTCAAGAACTTTTTTTTCAGTAAGTACTTCCCTCGTATTCTTTGAACAAAGATGGAGAAGGAGATTCTTGAACTAAAGCAAAAGGATGATGAATCTGTTGGTATATACGAAGCGAATTTTACAAGACTTGCAAGGTATGAATCTGGAAGTATCATCCAACATGAAAGTAAAGTTGATCGATTTTTCAGTGGCTTAAAACCAAGTCTTCGAAGGGCATTAGCTATAAGAGACTTCAGTAGATATGAAGAAATTGTGCGTTGTGCTATCAAGGTAGAAATGGAAGTTGGTATTACATATCCATCTTATGGTTTTGACAAGAAACGAAAGATGGAGTTCAAGGAGAAATATCAGAATAATTGTGAAAAGAAGATGAATGTTTCCTTATGCACAAAGTGTGGAAAAAAGCATGGTGGAGATTGTCTTAAAGGGACTAGAAAATGTTTTAAGTGTGGAAAAGAAGGTCATCGAGCAGCTGAGTTTCGAAGTAATGGAAAAAGGGTTTCTAATGATGTGAATAAAGTAAACACTGCAGAGAACGCACCACCAACACTTTAATGCTTCATGTGCAAGGAAATGGGGAATTATGCTAATAAATGCCCTAATCCAAGGGTTAGTGATGATCAACATGAGCAACCACTGATGGCAAAGGACAAAGGGAATTAACATGCGATCATTGTTGGCGATGTTGAATATGACAACGATGTGGTGGAATGATTAAGTGTTTATGTAATGGGATTACAAAATAATATTGTATCATGGAGTATTGGAATATTTATGTATTGGTCTAATGTGGTATTCAAAGTAATTGAGATATTTTTGGAAATAAGATGATATGCGCATAATGAATGGAAAACGAGAAAACGAAATGTTTAACAGTATTCATGAGCTCATGATTGATATAAGGAATAAGTGATATCATGGTTTGAGTATATAGAATTTTGAGGATTTTGGTATGTGGAATGTGTTAACTTTTAACTGTATTCATGTTTTCACTAAGGTATTCAAGAGAATACACGATTAAGGACTTTGAATGTTTGGAATGTGACCAACAATACATATCTTATGATATATGGGGATCGACGATGGTGTTAAATCTCTGGTAATCATTTTCACTATGTTATGAGAGTGGACTGCAGTATTATGGATAAGCCTAAAGATTGGAATGGATTATGTTGGACATAAGTTAGTATTGTTTAAGTATAAAAGTTTTTTTCGATATTATTGATGAGATGTTATAGTAATATAGTTTTAGAAAAAGGACAACCTGCAGGACGGGCGACAGCCCATGGCGTCGGACAAGGCCGTGGGAATCGAACCCACAACCGAAGTGCGACTGGCCTTTATCACCTACCACTAGCCTACAGGAAGTCCCTGTTTAGTAGAAACTAGTTTTATTATATTAACCAGTATGATATATGAAGTATAATTCCATTTTAGAAACCATATATGATTAATCTCACTATAGATCGACTTATGTATATAATTTTTGCTAACCTTTTGTTTGAGACAGATGGAATGACCCATCATTCTATCAAATGATCTGCTAACACTTCACGAATAACAAATTAAACTTCATTTATTTAAGATATGAAGTGGAAATTGTTCAAGGCTCGAACAAAAGTGAGATTGTACCAAAATAAAGTAAGTATTTATTCTAAGGAAAATTTTCATCTTTAGGGAAATGATCTTGAAAACCAAAAATGTTGTCCTAGTGATCTTATACCTGATGAATTAGATGGTACCTTATATCATCACAAATCTATGGATTTGTGATTACTGGCTTTTCCATAGCCATGGTCTCTACCACTCTCCATCAAAACATGATGGTTAGATTTCTCTTCCATATCCATATTTTCACATATGTGGAAACCCAGTGATTAGTTTATTTCGGTAATCGTTACATTTCATACTTTAGTTTTTAAATACAAGTTTTGGTATTCTTTTTTTACGATGTGGGTTTCTATTAAAGAAACTTTCGAATAGTAAACCATTTATAACCCCGACGAATTTCGAGGGTGAAATTCATTTTAAGGGGGGTAGAATGTAACAGCCCGATATTTTATGAAAAATATTCTTTTTAATTTTATTAATGTCTTGTGTTGTACGCTACACCAAAAGGAGCTTTCACAACACACATACTTGACTTTCCTTGCATTACATGCAATCGTGACCTTCCTCGATAGCGTGTGTAGTACGCAATACCGAGTTTCACTAAACAACGATATTCTATTAAAATATTATTATAACTAGCCGTATGAATAGTAATAATCACCTTTTAAAATTTTAGAAATTTTTGCTCTCAAAATGGACTTCATTTTTGGATTCGGAGTATCGAATTTAGCCTAAGGTGAAATTTTCGTACTTTTCGGATAACTTTCATATTCTGATGAATAGTGAAAATTACTAAATTATAATTAAAAACAAATTTTTTAATCAAAAAAATTAATAGTGATAAATTATTAATTTGAGTGGTTTTAAAGTATATTTAGAATATATTTTTACAATTTAATACAATGTTGGTCATTGGATGTAATTTCACATTTAAACCAGACATAAACAAGTGTCAAACTTTTGATAGATATTGTTTCTTAAAAACACGCTATTTGTTTTAACATCGGGATTTAATTATAAAATTAATTAATGAAATTTCTATGTTATGAATTTGGTAAAATAGGCTTCATTTTTGAATTCAGAATATGAAATATAGCCTAGGATGAAATTTTGGCATTGTTCTGAAAAACATCAATTTTTGATGAATAGTGAAACTACTAAGTGGTAGTTAAAAAAGTGAATTTTTCATAAAACTTAATTTTACCGCTTCTGTGAATGGAATTTCAAAAATCCGAGAGACACGGTTGATGTCAATAAGTAAAATGTGGTTCAATGAGATGAAAATAATTTTTGGTGAATAGTAACTTTTTACTTTTATTTACCACGGTTAAAAGTAAATAGGGTAATTAAGGGTAAAAATGATATTAATATTACCCTAACACATGTCCTAATCCTATTGGACAAATGTATCTCGACCAAAAACAAACTTAAGTGTAAAATATTATCATTTAGGCCCACTTGGATTAGATTAGGACATTTATTATTATTTAATTCAAAGAAGAGTTAAAAGAGTTAAAATCAAGGTTTATTTACTAAAACATTTTTAATATAGGGTTATACATAAGATAAATTCAATTTTAAATATTAATTAGAAAGATAAAAAGCTTTCATACATAATGGTATTTTATTTGTAATTTTTAGATATCAAATAAGTTAATTTATGTATGACACAAAGATGATGCAGTAGTTATCTTATTAATGAAATAAGACATAATTGATATTATAAATACCAAAATAAATGTAATTTAAGAATTTTTATGAATTCAAATAATTTTATAGGTTATTATGATATATTAATGTTGATTTAATCAACTTTGTTCGAACATATAATTCTGTTATGACTTTCACAAAAATCGTATATCAAATAGTGTCAAAATTGACACAAAATAGTTTTTAAATCAAATATTATATTATTAATTGTTAGTTTATTCCTAAAAATATAAGGTTCGGCTAAATGACTTAGATAAGGATATATATATTAATAATAAACAATTTGGGGTTCGTTTGGCATGTTATAGTAAGTGTATTAACCATATAGTGTAAGAAAACAAAAAGACACGGTAAAAGTTAAATTATTTAACTTAAAGTTAAATCTAATTGATAAGGTTAAAATAATAACCTAAAATTTTCTAAATCCTATTGGTTGATAGGCTTTCGACCCATCCCCACCTTAGCTTCGAAATAAGACCCTTTGGAACCATTATAAACCGATTTTGACTTTAATATAAAATAATATTTTGAGATATTCCTAAGGTGCCCCTCTCCTCCCTTATAAAAGGGAACCACCTCTCTCTCTTCCTCACACAACTTTGAGCCTTCAAGATCGGCCAAACCCTTCCAAAATCACTTCTCCACTTCCCTAGTATCATCCTAGAGTTCCTGGTCTTCTTCAAAGAACATCCTTAGTTCGTTAAGTGGCGGCTAAGAAAAGGCGCGTCAAAAAGAGGTAATATCCATTACCGATCTTTTTCAATTTCTTTCTTCTTCAACTTATTCTTCATTAGTTGTTTCATGATAAAGTAATAACATCAGTATTTCTTATATACTGATATGTTATTATAAATATGAAACAACTCTAATTAACCTTCTATCCATCCTACGGAAAAAGGAAATCACCGCGCGTGCGTACGTACGGAATACCATCTCCACCCCGTGGTGTAATCTATTTTCCACCACCACCTTAATTGGATGGGTATAAAGGTGTAATGAGTAACTATATATGATTATTATAATGTTATATTGATACTGAAATAGTATACATACGCTTGAACACAATTCCATGACCATGGGAACGATATCATCGCTCGTGCGTACGTACGACTACCGTCTCCACGACGCGATGAGATTCATTCTCAATGATTAACCATTCATGAATGATTATAAAGTATATATAATAAGTACTAATGAAATATATGACCTAATAATGATAATTGAATTATTTATATTTATATGTATGTCATTTACTTAATTCCATTCAATTCAATAAGGAAACGAAAACAGCGTTCATGCGTACGTACGGACTACCGTCTCCATGAACGGTGTATTTCTTTCCATTTACTGATTTATTAAATATGTATATTCTGAATATATATATATAAATCATGTTTTATATTCTTGAATTAATTAATCATGATCTAAGTAATAATATGAATAATTACAAGTTAAAAACACGAACGACAAATGAGACGATTTTACCCAAAACACTACTTTAACATGAATTTACAAAAGAACGGGTAATATAAAGTCATAAGTGGACCATATATGATATAATAAAAATGAATATGATTCTGGAATAAGTCAATAACATGATTTAAATCATTATACAGGAGGTTCGGACACTTACAAAGCAAGTCGGACCTAATTTAAGGGAAATATCACAATCTCATTTTTATCCGAGATTGTTTATAATTTGGTATTTACTGGGGTGTATTTTATCACCCACCTCCATGTTTCCTCAATATGTAATATTATTTCCATCCACCTAAAATTGTTAAATCCAATTTTACCTTTCGGTGATTTTTTAGTAAAAGATATGAAAGGAATCTTTTGTCGTTTTTCGTACGAGGTACTTTTTGACTTTTCCGACAAAAGTACGGGAAGAATGTTTTTTTAATTTATACGGCATGAATGGATTTTTAAAACATTATTTCAAAGAAGATTCTTTTATAAGTTTTCAAGTTTATTTTTAATCAAGTTCTTTTAGTTTAAAGTTGTATGACATGTTAAGAAAGGAAAAATGTTTTTGAAGAAGAAAGGATATTTTCCTCAAGAATGGAGTTCAAGTTTTTAATCAAAATTATTTTCCATCTAAGATAATAAAGGGTACTGTTTTTATCCCTATTATTACATTGATTTGATTATGTTGTGATGGAATTATTTTCATGAATTCCATTATTGTATATGAATTTTTTTATGATTTCATGATGTTTAAGATTCCCATTTTTATTACATGGGTTATGCAATGATGTATGATTTATGATTTTGTGGCACACATAAGAATGGTATCATTATGAGATGGGTGGGACCTATATCTCCCTCCAATGCATTGGGTAAAGATTTCATATCTCATTAGATAGACATGGCTGGAATGGTAGGTTATACTAGTTCAGTGAAACAGGATTGAAACGAGGGTGACTCGATTCAGAAAGGGACTTTGTCCACTAAGATAGTCTTGGCAATGAGTCATGACTAACAAGAAATGAATCTCTATGATTATGTGTGTATTGCACAAAGTTTCATGTTTTATGTTATGATTATTGGGATTTCATTTCACTACTATGATTTATCCCATGTTATGAAATTATGCTCTCTTTTGCAGGTTAATATTTCCAAAAGTTATGTTCTTATGAATTTGATGTGATTGATTTTTCTTTTGTTTACCCTTACTGAGCATTTGAGCTCACCCTTTTATGTTTTATTTTCCTCAGGATATAAATAAAGGTTTTAGGTAAAAAAAGGGAATATCATTATGAGAGATATTGAAGATCTTTCACCACGATTAGAAGATTACGTTCTGAGTTTCCAAAGACACTAAACTATTACGATCCTTGTGTGTGTGTTTTTGTTATGTACTAAGTATTCCACAAAAGTAATGTAATGTCCATGTACGATAAGCTTCAGGTCTCTACACCATTTCAGGACTGAAAAAAGTGAAAGACTCTCTAAAGATCCCATTGCGTAGCTCTTCTTCCTAGATATCTCAAATTGTCTCAGGTTGTTTTCTAAACTACTAAATAAGTAATAATTAAAGAGGATAATAATGTTTTGATATTAATCACATTGTTCAATCCTCATCCATACCTACATGGTATATCGGCGCAGAACACCTGTGCGATACAGCTGCGCGACGTACATGCATGATAGGACAATATGGGGTACCTATGCAACATACTTGCATGAGGTACCTAGGAAACCAGTTCTATTACCCTTCGTTAAATCCATCCATGGTAGGTCATCTCATTCCTTGGTTCCCTTATCCAAAATGGGATATGTTGAAGCCTCCACCAAAACCTCCTAACATATCAAACCTTTGGGTAAGGAACATCATCATGTCTCCAATTTGGGTTTGTATTTCCATAGTCAGTGGTTTCCCACATTGTTTTCAAAATGGGGTTAGGATTCATGGGATGTTTGTAGATTTGTATATCCACAGTAACATGGAATTATCTCTTAGGAATAATTTTGGGAAGTTCTCGGTTTGGAGGTTGGTTGGTTACCGACCTCACCCTTCTCAAAGAGGTGACCTGGGACCTCAGGTCTCCAGTAGGGAAGGTACACATCGTACTTTCCATTCCGCACAAGTATAGGAGAAGTATCCCTCCCCTATAATAACTAATTTCAGGGTATACATCCTTTTATAATCCCCTCACCTTCACTCCTTCTTCCATAAATTGGATCCTTGTTCAATGTAAATAGAACAGAGGGAAGGTTCTTCGCCTCACCCCCTTCCACGGTCGACGTAGCATCTTCTATCAGCATGGAGGATAAATTTGGAAGTGTGAACTTCAATTGTTGAATCTTTCATATCCTCTTGTTTCTCACACCGAGCATGACTTGCTTGGGCTTAGAGATTTGTAATGGTTTCAAAATATGAACAAACACTCACCAAATAAACTATGAGAACTCTGATTCCTATTAAAGACATGATACGTAGGAATCTCGTTCAGGGCCCGAGCTCACCAAATGTCCTCCTAAGGAATCCAACCCTAATTTCCCCAATTTGGGCATCCTCCTTAGGAAATAATCCCCAAATTAAATCCTCAAATCATCAAGGCATACATTTTTAGAATGTAATCCCAAACTCATCTCTCTCTGAGGATGATACTATCCTATGAGATTTATCGAACTACGTGGGCTTTGATTCCCATTAATATGGGACATGTAGGAAGCCCCTGTGAGGTTCAAAACCATCATTTAAAATCAACCCTGTTCTCTTTGTGCCAAATTAACAATAGGGTCTCATCCTACTTGGAAAATAATATCCTTTCTAAGTTCCTAGGGAAAATTTAGCATAAATCTATCTCTAAGTCTCATCTAAGAACCTTCCTCTTAGAGATCCTTATCACATTACCTTAAAAGGTATGATGTGTCCTACTAAGTGGCACCGAACTACGAGGGTTCTGATTCCTTTTACAAGGATACTTAGGTATCTCATTTTATGAGAAAGATCCCATGTTTAAAACAAACCTTCATCTCCATGCATTGTAATAAATTCCCGAGTGCCCCACTGAGTTGATTAAAAACCAATATCATGAGAACTATGATTAAAATAATCTCTAATCTGTATATTAGGTAATACCATTTATGGAAATCCTCGAATACATACAGATGTTTCTATTGATGATAAACCTTGAATGCATACTTATGATTCTAAATTTTACACATGTTAATAAGTGATCATAGATTCCAAGGTATACTTATGATATACTTGGTTAATTAATATGGATTCGTGATTTTTTTTTTAATTTTACAAAGACAGTCCTGGAGTAGACAATAATTCCCCTCAAAAGGTTGTGATGAGTCTGACCTCCCATCCTCTCAACCAATGCACGTTCTTAAGTATCATAATGTTCAAAACTTAACGAATGCCTAACATTGGAAAGTAGGTCCTCTTTGGATAAAGAACTGTTGGATGTTTCTGGTTCCATGAATAAATCAAATGGAAACCACCAAGAAATAGTGATTCTTAATTCATGAACACGGTTCAAGGAACTTCGAAACAAAAATGGGGAACCCGACGTGAATCCTTATCCAAGTTAATAATGCTACCCACAAGTTAGCCCCCTATCAATTGATAATGGAAGTCCATAGAAAGGAATTAATCAAACATGTATCCACATGAAAATATTTTTCTTTAATAAATATTGTCATTGTTCTCCGTTTTCCACAGAACTCCCTTCAAACCAATGAATGACCTTCTCCAAGACAACCTCTGTGAACTTCCCGACTACTGCTCAAGCTGGATATCCATCCACGGGAAGGATATTATCACCAACCCAGCATCTTCAATGCTGGGTCTCTAATGTAGTGGTGAAGGAATATCGCAAGCATGACACAATCCTGACTTTGGAGGCTTCTCGACAAGCCCTTTAGGTCAACAACAATCCTCGATCATCTGGCCAACAACGACTAATGATAAAGAAGAAAACGGTGCCAACCACTGTCTCCATCTGTTTTGGGTTTTATCCCCGGAACGCAACAATCAATATATCCCATACCATAGGGAGGAGGATTAAGAGGACACTTAAATCCTAAATTCAAGAATATAGGAGAACTTCCTGAGGAATCCCACCAGTAATCGCCGCCAGAATCATGTGGTAGTGTATCCCAAACATGATGGGGGTGTTTCCTCTAGACGTTTGGCCTAGGTCTCTCAGACCTGGGCATAAAAGATAAACATCCAGGGACAACGTTCGGTTAATAGGGATCAGGTTATCACCTCTACCTCCACTATAAAAGCCCATCAAATTAAGTTTATGGAAAACAATGAGGGACCACATACACCTGTCCGTCCAAATTTTTCTTCTCAGAAGACTCATCTGACAACAACCCAGCAATCCCAACTGATAAACTCAAAGGAGTACCGTGAGCAGGAACATACACCTATTTACAACTTATTAGCTAATCACCAGGCTCGTCTGACTGCATTTGAAGAGACCCACCAATCTAATATGGTGGCAACTGGTAAATAGGAACATAAACCTATTTACAATGAACTATTTTTTCAGCAGTCTCGTCTGCTAGTATTTGAGGAAGCCTGTCAACCATACTTAATGGAAAATAGACAGCAAGCACATACAACTTCCAATATTCATCAAACCTACCAACAGTCTCGTTTGGTAGCACTCAGAGAAGCCAGTTGGAAACCTCCGATGACAAATTTAGGGTGGACCCAACTCTCTACACCAATGTGTGAGTACTGTCAACATCAATTGATAGGAAAAGGAGGACTTGAGCAGGCATATACACATACTCCAGATATGGAATGGACGTATATTCTCATTCCGGAAGTTGAAGTCACCAAATACATCTTATCAATGGTGAATGGGAAGACGCAAATCCTTGCCCATATTCTGGAATCATTCCAGGATATTTGAACAACTAATTCAATAGTATCAGAGGGACAGAAACATAAATTTGTTCCCACACATGGGATGACACATCAGCATGCCATCCAAGAGTATATTCACACCTGTATTCCAATTGAAGAGGGTCATGTGGCATACTCCCCCATATCATATAGAAAACAAGATCGGGAACATACACCCTTTCCAATTGGAGGTAACCGGTATGTTACGATAACTAATTCAAGGTAGCCACATATACCTACCCATGATAACCAATTTTCCCAGAAAGTGTCCCCATCTCAGTATAAGAAAACATACAAGAAGAAATCTCACCAAATACCATTGGAAAATCACGTGTCAAGATATGATTTAGCTCCTCTTAATGCTGGAGTTCTTGAAGCCCTCAGACATTTATCTTTTGCTGCACAAGATCTGACCCTCTCATTACCAAATTTTGGGAGTGGTATTTGTAATTCTGATGTTTCTCACTAGAAACTTCATCATGAAGGCATGCTTCATGAAAATTCAGTCAATACAGAGTGTCTATATTTAGATGATATCCACGACAATCCTCAGTGTGGCCAGAAGACCAAGGAGCAAGAAGATTTATCCCTTTCTTTAATCCATTGTGGTGATCCTCCCTATGATGGAATTCACTGTGAAAGTCCTCTCTATGGTAGTATTTTTCATTGTCAAAACAATTCTATACATGAAAATGTAGCAAAAAGAAAGCCCTCCAATCTCGAGGCACTTGAAAACACATGGTCAGTCATGTTTGATGCCTTGTAATTGACGGCTAAAACACTTATTCAGTCAGAATACATCTTAAGGGAACGATCATTCTCTGAACCTCCCTTGGGTCATTTATCATCTAATGCAGAGCATCATCTTTGGTCAGAACAAGTGGAGAAAAATATAGTAGAAGATGATGAAGACGTGTTGAACATGAGGAAACAATTAGCTATAGTAGAAATACCAGTCATGTTCTGGCCTTCAAAAAATTCTCAGTTTGATATTCCAGAATTGATGAAAGAAGATTGCATTCCTGACATTCGTCTCAACTTATTGAAAAATATTCATAATTTGATAACTAAATTATTACCATATGATGAATATAAAAATTAAATAAAGGTAATAGAAGGGTTACAATGCCAAATTTACTTGGCATCTCTTTCGGTTTCCCAATATCCAAGGGTTGAAAGACAATAGAGAACCCTTCAGCGCACATGTCTCAATGCTCTGAAGAGGCTACACCAATTAATTTATGATTCCACATCTAATGTTTTCATCAGAGGATGGGGTGCATATGGAGAATTGAATTTCACAACACACCAAAATCAGCAAAGTCCACCAAAAGTTTTCTCATGCAATGTTCTTGACCCTGGCCGACCACAGTCAATAGGTTTGTATATAATCAAATGTACGCATCAGAACAGACCTCAACCAGTTCTCATTAGAATCGGGATGAAATAAAAGAAGTTGTTGAACTAATTCTACATCACGCCTATATAAATCTTAAGTAGGAATCCCATTTAGATAATGTTAGGTTTCAAAGGATGAAAATGTCCAAAATAGCACAAAAATCTTATGAAATAGGTTATTTAAGTAATTGTAAGATGATGCACCCAGCTAATGTCCAAACCAAAATCTACCAAAATTAGAAGATTAGTTGCATTAATTTCAGCTATAGAAGTTCAAGAATCACCCCAACTTGCTAGTCTGGGGGATCATTTAATGCAACCTTCAAATCATTAAACAATGTTAAAATATTTTAAGAATAAAAACAGGATTAATCACAACTTGCAAGGCTGGGGGATTTTTTGAATCTACAATCCCCTCCTCAACGGAAGTTAGTTTTCTCTCGATTAGGGAATAAGCTACAAGGGAAGAATATAATTGAACTATCCAATGATTCCCTTCAAGTTACTATCTTCCAAAAAATTCCAAGGAATTCTTCATATAGGAGAATAGAGTTTCGTGAAACACAAAAAGGGAGATGATCTACCAGAAACATTGATAGAATCCCACTAATAAGCTATGAATCCGTGAATGATATCAATACCATTGCAGAAAATCCTCAAGAAAATAAGTCCAATTCAGGGGAATCAGAAGATGAAGTTCTTGTCTACAATACGGTACACACCGAGGAAAATGAAGAAGGTGTGTGTACCGAAAATCATAGGCTTTCACATAATCAATGTATACCTTCAAATAACCAACTCCCCCTATCCAAAAGGCATCCAATAAAAGGAAAGGAAGAAAGTCAGTTTGCATCTCACTTTTACTCTGGTGAAGGTCAATCTATTTCACTTGAAGATAGATTTTCATAGCAAGAAGAGGAATTGAAGGAGTTAAAAAGACCAATACAGAGTTTCTTCGAAACAACATTTCTACTAGACATACTCCCCAGGAAAGTCCTCAAATTGAAAATCCTGTAGGATCCCCTCAGTAAAGAGGATTTGTAGTAACTACAGATGTAGATAACGAATTATCTCCGTTGGGTACACAATCATGACATAGATCATATACATCCTGATAGATCTATTTCCATGGGTTATCCAAGACATATTTCAGCACCATCATCAAGGGTCTTAACGGTCATTGCACCAGCTCAAGTTCCAGATGCAATACCTACACAGAATTTAGCTCATCCGGATATTCCTCAAATAATTATGAATATAATTTAGTAATTAACGACTCCGTTGGAAGCTATGGAGGAATGAAGTGCACCAGTTCAGCTAGAAAAGTGATCTTACCTTGAATGGGTGGAGACAATTCCTCCCCCCCCCCCAAATTTTGTGAATACCATATTCCCAATTTTTAATGGTTCATGAGATCCAGAAAAACACATAACACATTTTGTTTCTCGTTGTGATCCTATGATGGGATCTTCACAATAATAAGAAGCATTTAAGGTTAGTTGTTTTGTGCAGTCATTACAAGGACCATCTTTTATCTGGTAAACAAGTTTTCAATATCAATCAATTACTGGGTGGGAAGATCTCCGTCAAAAATTATTTCATCAATTTAGCTCAACATTACCAAATATGACAATTTTTGATCTTACCAATTTTAAAAAAGGGAAAATGAAAGAGTTTTAGATTTCATTGCTCGCTGGAAGGGATTAACATATTCCTTAAGTTTAAGACTCCATCAAGAAGAGTTTCTGCCAATCAGTTTGGCAAATCTACGTGATGAATTACGCACACCATTGATCCCTCTGAAATACACATGAGGGTTTCTAGACCTTACTTCAATCGCTCAGCATATAGAATACTCTATTATAGAGACTAATGATAATAATCATGTAATTCCATTAGTTTCAGGAAGGAAAATAGGAAAGGCATAAGCTGCTATAGTTACACTCAAACAAGCACCTGTACCTGCTTCTACTTCAAGACCTTCATCATACCGAAGGGCTCTGCTTCCTGAGCATCAGCAGCAAAGAACAGCTAGTCAAGATGATCAAAGAGATCAAAGGTATAAATAGTTTGAGGAATTAAAGAATAAAATCTATTATTTCAAGAATTAGCATGTCACTGGATACTTCATCTCACCCTTAGAAAACAATTTGGTTCAGTTTCCAAGGGTGAAGAATCCAAATAAAGATGGAGATAATGATCTTCTAATTTTTTCCCTTTCACCAGATGTTGGGACACCCCTTCAAGAGTGCATTGTTTTGAAAGTTCTTCTAAAAAAGATGGTAGACTCTGGAAAAGTGAAATTGAAAAGTTCATCAGCTCGAGTAGCTTGTGTTACTGCCACCAATCCAATGTAAGAAGGAGAATAGAAAAAGGTTAAAAGTAAAAATGTGCAAAAATATGATGATTGGATGATCAGGAAAACAATTAACCAGACACATGCTATTTTAAGAACACAGTTGAATCAACCAATTTTGTCTTCTACCACTCATGCCACAGTAAGACCATCTTCATCAAAAGTTCGTTCCTCAATGAAACAATGTGGTCATAAGGATAAAGAGAAGTCAAAAGAAGAAAAGCTCGCTTCAAGGCCAACGTTGTCCTTAACTTTGGCATATTTTATGCCATCTTTTTCAAAATCATTGGCATCGCCCCACCAAACGGTACAACCAGAAATAACCTGTCAGGAAAAATCCTCATTAGATGAATAATTGATCTTTGGTTTCATTAATGTTATCCATTTAACACATCCTTATGAAAATAGTGATTCTAATTGTATTGAGCCAGAATTTCTTGTGCCTAATTGGGGAACTAGAGGAAGAGGACAAGGTCGAGGATACAAGGGGAGATGTGGGAACTCCAGAAACCATCATTTTAACTCTACCCCTGCTCAAACCATATATGGGGTAGAAACTCGTGGAAGATCCCTTTTGCGAGCTCAACAATATCAAGGACTTTCTTCCCGGAAAAACAAGTCTAGTTCTGGACCAATTATCCAGGAGTACCGATCAGAAGCTCCACTATCTTCTTCTCAGTAGATTAATAGACTTAGTTAGTCTAATTTACCGAAGTTAATGGTATTTCCCACTTTTTTTCAACACAAAATACATCTATAATATATGAATCAACTTCCAAAGCACCTACAAAACAACATCTCTATGCTGGTAAATGATGTCCATTGGAACAAAAGAATGATTTCATAAAGCAATTGGCCCATTTACCATCCATGTTATCAATTTTTGGTGCTTTGAATATGTCAAAATATCTTCGTGAAGCACTCATTAAGGCCTTGTTATGTCCTCAATAATTTTAAACCAAAGATACTGCTGCTGAAGTTTACCGTATAGAGAATGGTTCTATAGAGTGTGATGCAGTCCTGTAGTTTACAGATGAAGTTAAAGACCATGTGGCACATAGATGCATAATACATTTGTATCTATTTGGAAAGGTTAATGACATGTATATCTGACAAGCCTTCATTGATAAAGGCTCCCGGGTCAACCTCAATTCCGTTCGTACCCTTCGTCGATTGGGCCAGACTGAATCTGACTTATCTCCTTTGACATTAATTTTGCAAGGATATGACAAGAATGAACAAGAAAACCTGGGAGAAATTACACTCAGAACTCAGTTTGGAGATCTTGTGTCTAATTCATATTTCATGGTTTTTCGTCAGGACACAACCTTCAATATTCTTCTTGGAAGGCCTTAGGTGCATCAACAAGCAACCATACCTTCATCATACCACCAATGTCATAAATACTATTTCAATGGTCAAATCAGAACACTTTATGGTGACAAGGTTTAGTTCAAAACATGTAAATATAAATAAATTGGGGAATAGTTTTATCACACAAATGGAATGAAGTCTATTGCCAATGAGATAACCAGAGTTAATGCTCAAAATGGACAGGAAATGATTACATCAAATCCATTCATGCATTTGAGTAGAGATTATGTGATACCCATCAATCATGTGGAAAGGTTAAAACCAAATTTATACACCCAACCAATAATTACCATAATTTCAATTGTGGCAATTGATCCTGTTAACATGGGAGAAATTATTGATACAACAAGCAATGATGGAAGCCTGAATGGAGATGTTTTCATTTCATCTGTTGAACTACATCGAGCCTTTACTTTGTCAATCAGTGTATAATAAATTGTAGCAATGTTAGAGGGAGACAAAGATGTTGATTCTCAATCCATCAGTCCCTCTTTACCATAGGAAAACCCTTCGTCATTAGTAGGGTCAGATATGATGGCTTCTTCTTCAAGATTTTCAAATAATGACTCCTCCCCTAACTCTGGGAGTTTTCCCTTGTCATATACCATGAAAATGGAAATAGAAGAGGTAACACATAATGAAGAAGAAGAGGAAGATCTCGGGGATGATCCTCCATCATTTGAAGAAGGTGTTTCTACCATCATGGATGAACTCAAAGAAATAAATTTTGGTACATGAGAAGATCCACGCCCTACCTTAATTAGTGAGGCCATGTAATTTGAGGACCAAGAGGTGTATACTTCCTTTATAAAGAAAAATCAAGTTATATTTTCTTGGAGTTATACGGAAATTTCAGGTCTTAATTCTAATGTAGCCACCCTTCATTTGGGGTTTCCAGAAGAACATTGTGGGTTCAAGCAAGCAGCAAGGAGAACACACCCAACTCACGCCTCTAAAATTGAAGCTAAAGTAGATAATATTATAAAGGATAACTTTTCCAGGGAAGCTCAGTTTACCAAATGGATGTCCAATATTGTCCCATTGAAAAAAAGAACGGGAAAATTAGAGCCTGCATTGATTTTAGAGATCTTAACTGGCATTGTCTTAAAGATGATTATCTAGTCCCGATTACAGAACATCTAATTGACGAAACAACTGGTTATGAAGTTCTTTTCTTCATGGATGGATATTCTGGGTATAATCAAATTCAAATGTCCCTAGAGGATGAATAATCGACAGGCTTTAGAGCTCCTCAAGGGGTGTTTTGAAATCGGGTAATGCCCTTTGGCTTAAAGAATGCTGGTGCGACATACCAACATGCCATGCACCATATCTTCAAAACCTTCTTATGGAAATTTTTTGAATGTTATGTGGGTGATTTGGTAGTCAAATCCACTCAACATTCCAATCACTTGGAGTATTTGGAAACCATATTTCCTAAACTTCAACAACAAAATTTGAAGACGAACCCCTTCAAATGTGCTTTCAGAGTAACCTTAGGAAAATTCCATGGCTTCTTTGTATGCCATCGTGGTATCAATGTTGATCCTAAGAAAAAAGAATAAATCATTGGTATGTAACCTCGATATTTGAATGAATTGAGAGGACTTCAAGGACACTTGGCCTATATTCGGCGCTTTATCTCCAATTTGGCAGGAAAATGTTTACCCTTCACCAGATTAATGAAGAAGGGAGTCACTTATCAATGGACATAGGATTTACAAGAATCATTTGATATACTCAAGAAATATCTCTTGATTACACCAGTATTGATGCCACTTGTTGAAGGAAGACCACTCATTCTCCATGTGAAAGCTTTAGAGAAACCACTAGGTTCCTTCCTCACCCAAAAGAATGATGCTGGAAATGAAAATAGCTTTTAGTATATCATTCGCACTATGCATGATGTGGAAAGTCAATATTCAAGTATTGAGAAGTGCTGCCTGACATTAATATTTTCTGTTCAGAAATTGAGACATAACCTGCACCATCATGAGGTCCAATTGATATCTCATAATAACCCGTTCAAATTTATCCTCAGTCGTCCTATGGTTATATGACGTCTAGCATGGTGGGCGGTTCTTTTGCAATAGTTTGATATCCACTTTGTGACTCAAAAGGAAATAAAAGGGAATGCTCTGGCTGATTTCCTTGCTGAGCACCCGTCTACAAAAGACACATCATTTAATACTGAACTACCAAATGAAGAGGTCTTCTCAATTCAATATAATGCCTAAACCTGAGAAATGTATTTTGATGGTGCTTTTAGAATTCTAACATGGATGAAATAGGAAAATCCTAAACTCAACAAAGTTGGATTAGGAATAGTCCTTATTTCCCTAGAAAATGCAGTGTTGCCTTATTATTTTCTATTATTAGAAGGTGGAACCAACAGTGAAGTAGAGTATCAAGCTATCATCGCAGTTTTGGAATTAGCTCTTCAGGTGAAAACAGATCATTTATGGGTAAAAGTTTATTTACAATCGGTAATCAAACAAATCAATGGAGAATACTTTATTAGAAAAGAAGATTTAATCCCTTTGTGTTATTACATCAGAGGGTTAATGTATGAATTTACCTCAGAGCCGACATTTCCCTATGTCCCGTGATCACAAAAGGTCCAGGGAGATACACTAGCTAATACAGCTACAGCCTTGGCAGATCCAAATCGGGATGAGACAGTTATCTGCATAACCCATCGCCGCATGGTTTCACCTTTTGTTCAAACCATATGGGAGGAAATTAATTAAATTAGCACAATTTATGAACCGTATGGTCATACCATGGGATGGAGAACATACATCATGAAATATAATCAAAATGGGATACTTCTACCAAATAGGGTAGAGAAGGAGCAGATCCATCGACGAGTGGCCAATTATACTCCTTATGATAGTCCAGACCAACAAAAGATTTTTTACAAGTGAGGATTTGATGGAATTATTTTCAGATGTATTGATGGAGAAGAGACCTCAACTATTATGAAATAAGTACATTCAGGAGAATGTGGTTCCCATCAATCTGGGCACATAATCTCTGATCAGATCCGAAGGCTTGGTTGCTTTTGGCCAACAATGACACGTGATTTTACAGAGTTCACGAAAAAATGTCATGCACTTGAAGTGCATGCCAACTTCATTCATCAACCCCTAGAGTTTCTACAAACAGCTAAATACACCTGGCCATTTTCCATATGGGGAATGGCTGTTTTAGGGAATTATCCTCCAGCCACAGTTAAGCAGTTCAAGTATATTCTCACTGCTACTAATTTCTTCTCTAAGTGGGCTACGGAAATACCTCTAAAGGATGACAGAGCGAAAAGCATCATTAGTTTTGTCAAAACTAATATCATCACTATATTTGTCGTCCATAATACTATTTTGACAGAAAATGGAACCAATTTTTGTTCTAATAAAGTAAAAAAGTTATATCTGGAATATAATTTCTATTCCAACCATTCATCTTTCTATCATGCAGCATCCAATGAATAGATAGAGGCTTTCAACAAAACCATATCAAATATACTCCAGAAGATGGTGGATAAATAAAAGAAATACTAGCTTGATAAACTTTTGAATGCTTTATGGGCTTATCGGACAATTATCTGTATTTCTACCTAAGAAACTCCTTATTCATTGGTATTTGGAACTGAAGAGGTTTTTCCAATTGAAGTACAATTTCCTTCACTTAGAGTTTCAATCTGTGATTAGTTATCTACAGATGAAAGTCCTCAGAAATAGTTTAATGAGTTTGAATGATGAGATGACAAAAGATTGCATACTTTGCATCATCTAGAAGTATATCAGAATGGAAAAGAGCAATCTTTTAATAAGAAAGTTTACCTTCATTTATTCTTCCATGGATAATTGGTATTGGTCCTTAGGGCTATAATGATACTAGGAAATAAACCTCCAAAACTTGAACCAAAATGGGAGGGACCTTATTCCAGACATAAGGTCTATTCAAAATGAGCCCATGCTTTAATCTCAATGGATGGAGAGCACATTAAATATCCAACAAATGCAAGATTTTGAAGAAATACATTGTGTAATTATACCCATTAGTCCTCGCTATATGACTTTAAACTGCACAGTACATAGTCCTTACAGTAAGATTTTAAACTGCACAGTACATAGTCCTCAATGAAAGACATTAAACTACACAGTTTATAGTCCTCACTGTAAGAATTTAAACTTCACAAAACATATTCATAACTATAAGACTTTAAACTACACATTATATTGTGTTCAATGTAAGACTTTAAACTACACAGTACATAATCCTCACTATAAGACTTTAAACTACACAGTACATATTCCTCACTATAAGACATTAAACTGCCCATTACATATTCCTCACTGTAAGAATTTAAACTACACAGTACATAGTCCTAACTATAAGTCTTTAAACTGCACAGTATATAGTCCTCACTGTAATACATTAAACTTCACAGCACATACTCCTCACTGTAAGACTTTAAACTGCACAGTACATAGTCCTCACTGTAAGACATTAAACTGCACAAAACATAGTCCTCACTGTAAGACATAAAACTACTTAACAACTAATGTCTTTGAAGAAAGTCACAAAACTACACAAAAACCTATTTCCTAGTTGCAAGACATTAAACTACATTACAACCATATGCATCCATGCTGCATGATGTTAAAGTTCTTAGTATCTTCGTCTTTGTTTCATGACGTTAAACTATATGACATCATATGTACAACTAATGGTTTCTCTATTTAATGTTAGAAGCTTCCACAAGAAAATTGCATTTTTATCATCACTACTTCTTAGTAATACATGAGTCCCTCTCTTCCATATGTCAGAGCCCGATCAACATAGAGACCATGTTTCAAGAACTATGTATGGTTTGATTCTCATTTTCAATGAGATACGTAAAGATGCCTGAATCTCCATTTCTGGGCCCAACCACATTCACAAAATTTTCATATTTTTTTTTCTCCTCCTATATATGAGTCAGATCTATAAAGACTGTTTTTTAAGATATATGATATGGTCTTAATAACATTTCACATCTTATGATTTATCTTTCTCTCAAAACATATCAAAATCCCCCATTCCTTATGTCAAACTTACCGGGAGGAATGAATGTTTAAATAACGACGTATGGCTTGATTCAATTCTATTTTGAGATACGTAGAGACGCGTAGATCTCCAATATTGGGACCAGCAACCAACAATAAAAAATCCCCTTTATTTATTATATAAAATCAAATATCCATATGAAATGTTTTAAAAAATATGTATGACTTGATTCTTTCCCCAACAAGACATATAGTGACACTTGGGTTTTATCCCTTAACCAGTTACAATATGCCTTTCTTTTCGTATCAGTTTATAGTCGTCCTTACCACATGACATTACACTGAATGAAAATCTAATACCCCTATTCTTCATTTGCATCAACTTTTCATTATAAAAGAAAACCTTTCTGCTCCTTGTTTCTCACATCGAGCATAGCTCACGTGGGCTTATGAATTGATTAAATGACTTCTTTATATATGGTGATTTAATTTCTTATGGGGTTAATAATGTCCTTACTGCATGAATTGAAACTGCATAGTATAATGTCCTTACTGCATGACTAGAAACTTCATAGTATAATGTCCTCACTGCATGACTTAAAATTACATAGTATAATGTCTTTACTGCATGACATAAAACTGCACATTACCATATTCATTCAAAGGAAACAAAGAAAGTCTCTATTTTACATATGAGTCATATCTATGAAAAGGAAATCAAATTCATGGAGAATGTTGATTCAAATATTTCACATATACATTGGGCATAACCCCTTTTATATCTCACAATCATAATCTTGATGTTTTATTTCATATTTTCATAACCTTTCTTATGGTTTTTGGTGACAAGGGTTCCAATATCTGAGAGCTATTTTTTCTAACTATTCAACACGTTCCCTTAGGCGGTCTAGCATATGTTGCCTACATAATAGGTCTATCAGTCAAAAGATGACACTATTTTGCTATTCAGCATATTCCCCAGTTGGCCCTACATAATACAGCCCCCATCATGGGTTTTTCCAATAATGGTAACTTCATTCTTGGTTATAGTATCATTGTCCCCTTTAATCTTTGATGAAAATAAACAATAATCTGTATTTTAAAGGTGTCATTCAAGTATATTCATCCCATTATCTTTCTCAAAGTCTGAAAGACATTAAGACCATGGATTAAAAATTTCCATCATAAAGTGTTCGATACACAATGAAATAATCTTGAAATAACTTTTCCACATGTTATATATTGTTTCTATTTCTGGTCCTAGTTTTTTGACCTAAAACTACGGACACCATATCTTTTATATTTGTGTTAGAACTTTGTAAAAGTATTATCTCTCTGATTCTATGGATATCTTGATTGTAAATACCTTTTACTTATTTAGGTACCTTTATCCATAAACCAAACTCTATGCTTTGGAACATCTAAATCTCTATAAACTTTCTTCGAATTTTAGCAATAGAACATAAAACTTCTGATAACTCTTTTTCCTAACTATGCAGCATGTGCCCTTAGGCAGCCTTGCATATGTTGCATACATAACAGGCCTGTCAGTCAAAAGATGCCACTATTTGGCTATGCAACATATGTCCTAGTTGGCCCTGCACAATATATCCACCATAATGAGTTTTTCAACTAATGGTAACTTCTTTCTCAAAAAATACTTCCTCTGATGATTCTATCCCTTTTCCTATAGCATTCCTCGGTTTCAGAAATTCTGAAATCATTGTTTTCAATTTTCCATTTCATACCTGTATATGATAGTATATTTCCAAACAAATTATCAAGAAATTGGGATAATTTCATTGTTTTTATCAGAGCTAAAGTCCTTTAATTGAATCCACCCATGTCCTCACTGGATGACTTAAAAATGCCTAGTACAAATGTCCTCACTACATCACTGTTTGTTTAAAATAACCATTTTTTATTCTGAAAACCCAATTCCTAGGGAAAACCACCTACTGTGGTCTTAAGTCACCCAAATATTATTTTCCCCTATCTATCTACTGTAAAACATTAAATTCATAGAGAGCTCTTTTTCCAGACTATGCATAATGTGCCCATAGCCGGCATTGCATAATTTTCTTACATAACGGGACCGTCAGTCAAAAGATGCTAATATATGGCTATGCAGCATATGCCCTAGTTAGCCCTGCATAATACAAACCCTATAACATGTTTTCCAAATAATGGTAACTTAGTTCCTGGAAAAGACACACATTATGTTGATACAAGCTTTAAATATGGTATCCATAAAAAATCATGGCCCTAGATTCCCCTTGGAAATGTTTAAAGAATATTAAAGCAATTCTTAGCCACAATGTTTTGTTTGGGATTTAATTCAACGTTTATGGTCAAATCTATTTCGACCCTAAACATTAGACCTTTATAGTCCAACATGCATGACTCTAAGCTACCAATAATAAAAGACTTGGTGCTCATTAAATTGAGAACCCATGAAGGGCACTCTAAACAAAAGTCGAGTCCCATCTCACTAAACATACATTTTTGTATGGTTTAGGTAATATTGAGAAATAAAAGTCAAAAGACACCATGTTTGTAGCGTTATCCATATAACCTTAGAAATAGTCAAATATTACTTATTATGTCCCTTGGCTTTATAGTAATTTTTTGAGCACTTCATTGTAATTATAATAATTATTTTTTAACATAATGAAATCATTATGATCATTTTCTTTTTATATTTAAATCATGAAAAGACAGGAATGAATATTTATTTTATTATTTTATTATTATGATTGAAAACAAAATTTCATTCATTCATATGTAAATAGAGGGTCATCCACAAAATGGAGCCTCTCTATCATGTTTTAGAATAAACTGTCAACATGAATTTTCATTTGGTGGACCGTTTCATATGCTCTATCAGCTTCCTGTTGAAGTTGAGATAGTTGAGAAACTCCAGCCACCTCGGCCTAAAGAAGTGCTTCCTTAGCAGTTGAAATGGTAGTTATCCCCTCTAATTGGTTTTCTGCTAATGTCTCATTCAATTACTCAATCTTGTTATGAACAAAATCTAGTATTTGTTGAAGAGATAACAAATCCTTCATGGCATCTTTGATTTGTTGTCTAATCTCGAGTGATTTTTTGTCATGATTTTTCTCCGCCTCAACTACTACAGCATGAATGACCTCAATATTGATGAGTCATTTAGCCTCTTCAAAATCATGTCGCAGCTTATGCTCCTGCTCCCATCAGCGAATAGTCTCTTTAATGACATCATTGACTGGCTGATAATTAAATCCACCAAATCCCAATACGAAGAATAATGATGGGAGTTTTGGAAAATGGGATTACAATCCATCTAAAGGATTTTTAGAAATTATGCTCCAGATATGTGGCCATTTCATCTTACGTGCCATTCCAAAAGCATATTACATCTCTAATTCTAAATTTGAGTCACTACCATAAGGTGAAATATACTGTGGAAACAGGCCAGAGTTGGTTTGTTCTGATTCTCTTGGGGAAGTAGAAGCTTCACCTTCTGATCTAGGAGATGATAAACCTAAATGATAAATGAAGGTCATTATTAGATTCAAATGAAGGATGCAGATATGATTCAAATAGCTATTATATTTACCCAATAACAAGTCAGCTAATTGGTTGGATTCATCCCATGTATTCTCATCTCCAGTGTTTTGAGCAGGTGTTTCTTGAGAACAGGCATTTCTATGAATTTTATCAGGTATGAAATTTGGTTCTCTGGAACAACTCCTGATGAAGGATCCTATGTAAGTATTTATCCAGACCCATCAGAAGGATAAAGTGGAACATCCTGTTCCTGGAGAGCATTTGCGAATTTTTCGGCAGATAAAGCTGTATAGGGTGAATTTTTATGTAAATAATCATCTTGAAGAAAAAATTATGTATGGAAAAATTCAAGAATAGAAATTTATGTCATTAAAATTCCTCATGTAAATCTCCAAACTCATTGATGGAACCATGAATATCAATATTTGGATTTAGGGTGTCCATCATTTCAGTGTATACGGCGTGAAATGTTACAACATCCTCACCATTTATTTTATCCAAAAAATGTTGGTTGATGCCCAAATTGGCTATGCTGACATTTTGTTCCACTGAATTTTAAATTGGTATACCAGCATCAGATCTTTTTGGGATTGGGTTAATATCAACGTTTGTTTTAGATTTCCCTAGATCTTCATTATATTCTTCTGAAGCAATATGAATATCAGTATTGATTATTTTCAGGATCCTTTGACAAAAGTAAATAGGGAATGTATTTAATCTTACTATGGCTTTCCACTCTATCAACAGATCTAGGAGAAGGTATAAGTGAATCTTTTGACATTACAGATTTGTTATCATGAACCTGGGTTTCCCTTGAGGCTTCTTTTACTGGTCATGAAGCATCATCTCTTAATCCATTGAGAGAGGAGAGAGACATAGATCTTACAAGAGATAAAACATGGTTACCATAATATATTTTTCAAGTCGTATACCCTAAGGATCGTATAAACACTTACTCATTCGCCGAACACTTTGAATCATTCTCATTGTTCTCTTGCATTTTTGTTCAATAGATTGAGGAGAGATTCAAACACTCATCTTAGCAGGGGAAACTTGAGGTAGTGGATGAGTATTATCTCTCACAGTTACCCTAGTCATGACTCTTTCTCCTGGAGAATGTTCTGGAGACCTGGGAGGATAATTTGTTTCATTTATAGGAGAGCTTGCAGGACCATACTTGGGTGATTCAAGAACTGGTCCGGATCTTCCGTCTCCACATTCAAGATGCAAAAATATATTTTCATCAAGATTAATGATGATAAATGATAAATTAGAGTTGAGACAAAACAAAAAGGGAAATAAATTCTCAGTATTATCATAAATATACTACTCCTCCTTAGAGATAATAATTACCCCTTCGCATACTCCTAAGTCTAGTATATGAGATACTCATTTAGAGGCTGGGATTTTTTCATCGGTTGCATATATAAAAACCTATAACTCCACAATATACTTCTTTACTTCATCCAGTTTATGGTCCAGATTGCAAACAGAATGTCCCTTGATATCACCAATATCTGTTATTAAAATGCCATGCTAGATGAATACCCATGAATCCAAAATATCACGGGTTATAAATTCCTAATGATGAATGGATTAGGGTCTCACATATTTCAATATTGGCATGGTTGAATATGGAAGGGAAGCTTCACCTTCTAATTGAGAAATTTCTTCAGACCTTTTTTCTTCAGAAAGTTAAACAGAAGGATTGGGGACAACTTTTTGATGGCAGCAATTGGATCACCTTGGCGTTGTAGGTATTGCTTCTCTAGCCTTGGTCTTCCTGGTGTACTTCCTATGAAGATGTTTTGTGGGATCTGAAACCTTTTCCACTACTCTATCATCTCTAGCCTTGTATTTCATTCCACGATGTCCACATGAAATAGTCTTTCTAGCTGCCACCTAATATATCCCTTTTGTCAAAGCCCCTTGGGGATATGAAGAAACCCATGCTTTTGCATACCCAGATTCCTATCCGATCAATTCATCTGGTATAAGTAATGTAATTGACAATTTGGATACCTCTAAATCTATTAGAATCCATAATTGTCGCGCTACCATTGGGTGCTTCTCACATCTAAAATATGTGGTTGGAAAAGTGCTTTATTGTTGAAGACATATGAATTAATGGCCAAAACTATAAGGGACATATGCATCGCAAAAAATTTCACCATCAATCCTGGTTGATAATATGCCATCCCTAAATTCCAGCATATAGGATCTCTGCTCATAGTTATTTTCTTTACCATCATCAATAAATGTTCCAATTGGTGGGTCACCCAAAAGAAAGAATCTGAATTCCCCTGAGACATTTAATGCCTTCTGCACCACATCAGGTCTTAAGCCTAGGGGCTGAATACCAGAAAAAATCTATAGAAATGGGGTGAATTGGCGGTTGGGAACTATAACTGAATTCATCATAGAGTATGAAGAAAATTGTACTGCAATGCAGCCCCACAACACATGGAATGGTCCTACCATCCTAAATAGAGCCTTCCCATTGTATAAATATAGAATGAGATGGTAAATTCGTGCTAATACAGGGGTTTCTAGCCCAATATACTTCCCCAATACCAATGAAGAAACAATGGAAAAGGTCCCAGAACTTACACCAACTTCGGATTCATGGACTTGAAGCATATAAAAACATAGCCACATAGCAAGGAAAGAAGCTAAGCGTACTTTTTCATATATATCGGGTTTGACTTTATATCCCCAGTGCTTGTAATTGCCTCTTTCCAGTGTAGGCCAATATGTGTCTAAACTTCCTCAGTTATCTGCAAAAGGAAAAACAGTAGGACGTCCACAGGATATACCTTTCTCTGTGTTTGATTCTATGAAGGCTTCCATCCAGACTCTTGCATGTATATCTTTATTATCCTTGGGTAAATTCTTCACTATCTTATGTAATTAATGGGCCAATGGGGGTGTTCTAGTAACATCACCCCATGTTTGTAGCAGGCAAGATGAAGTCATCATAAATTTCCCAATGAATGGGAATTCCAACTATTTGGTAAATGACCCAAAGACAAATAAAAACTTCACCATGCGTCAAATGAAAGGAATCATTTTGTGGACTCTATCACCATAGTAATTCAAGAATGAATTCATTTTTTTAAACATAAGTTTTCCCTATCTAGATATATTCATAAATATGGACGTCTGATTACTCTTTTCTATCTTCCGCACAAGTTTGACATAAACAAAATGACCACATCCACTCATGTTTTACACCCCCTCCAGAACGAAGGTCCCAATCTCCTTTCCAACCATTAGATTGATCTGTTTGAGATATCTAAATGTGGAATCCTAACAATGTGGTCTTGGCTATACAAAATGATTTTTCATATCAAGAGTTTAGCCATTGTGATAAAGGATACAACTAATAGGGACTATGCCTTCTTGTATCAGAACCCCCTTGCACTAATATTCATGCTGTTTCAGTTGGAATACTGAAAAAACCAATTCTTTAGAATGTATATCGTAATAGATGGAACATGGATATATTGAAAAGGCCCATTCCCATATAGGTGTACGTACGGACTTTAAGGATAGTCACGCTGGTAAGGAATTATACCCTTCCAGAACCCAAGAAGAGTACTCTCAACAATGTCATAATAGTCTGGCCTGACGATCCCCATCATTTCATTTTGGCGAACCTTAGCTTCTTGGGTATGGGTCATCAATTGAGTCATTATTTCCTGCAAAAAGAATTACCAAACTTTCCAGTCATATTTTAATGAATAAATTGAAAAAATTTCAACAAAGGACACTGTTCGTGTAGGTCCTTCGACAAGATCCTTCAACACGGTCCTTCAACAAAGTACTTCCACAAAGTCCTTCGATGAGGTCAGTCACGTAGGACTTTTGACAAGGATCCTAGCACAACTCCATCATTGAAGTCCTTTTTGTGTAGCTCCATCGTGTAAGTAATTTTACCTTGAACGAAATTTCAAGAGAATTATACGAGAGCACAACGAAATGTAGCTGGGCTAATGAGCTAAACAACGAGAGCTCAAAATTTTGGAGAAAGCATAGGTTAAGAAAAAATTGCGAAAAGTTGAAACCTATTTAAAGGAAAAAAATACCTATGAATCGTGACTGTGTTCCATACCTGCGTGACTTAACTACACGCCGTACCAGCGTGACTTACATATGAAATGAAATTGGGCGACAAAACTGTACTATTTAGTAATCAATCTGGATCTTTTTCCCAGACTTTCAGCTCAAGAATTGACCCTCTTTTTATATTTCGGATCCAATCCTTAAGGGGGCTTTTGTGGACACTACTAGAAAAAGTAAAAAAAAAATATAGGAAACCTTTGGATATTTCAAATCCCAATGAATGATTCAAAGAGTAGAAAAGGAAAATCTATA
Organism: Viscum album; assembly: GCA_963277665.1. Lineage (NCBI taxonomy): Eukaryota > Viridiplantae > Streptophyta > Magnoliopsida > Santalales > Viscaceae > Viscum > Viscum album. The sequence goes on along the minus strand of OY728134.1, from coordinate 863,653,275 downwards.
ATACTCCCAAAAGTGCTACGCAGTTGAGCTACACGGCCGAGCTACACGTCAGACCTCCACGCCAGAAGATGTTTGTTGTCCCTGCGCGGAGCACCTATACGGTGGAGCTGCGTGAAGTACCTACGCGGGAAACATATCTTCAACAAAGCCCATCCGTGCCTATAAATAGATCCCTTGGGCTATCCATTTCAGGCCTGAAAAAAGTGAAAGACTCTCTGAAGCTCCCATTGTGTAGCTCTTTCACTGAGATCTCTCAAATTGTCTCAGATAGTTCCCTAAACTACCAAATAAGGGATAATTAAAGAAGATATGAATTTTTTAAGCCCGTCACATTCTCTAGTCCTAATCCATACCTAAACGGTATATCTACGAAAAACACCTCTGCGGTACACCTTCACGTTGTACATGCATGATAGGGAAATGCATGGTACCTACGCAATATACTTGCACGAGTTACCTATGTTACCTGTTCAAGTACCCTTCTTTAATTCCATACAGGATAGGGTATCTCTTTCCTTGGTTCCCTTATCCGAAGGGGGTAAGTTGAAGCCCCCACCAAAACATCATGACTTCTCAATCCTTTGGGTAAGACACATCAGCGTGTCTCCAATTTGGGTTTGTATTTCCACAGTCATATGTTTCCCACATTTGTTTCACTATGGGGTTAGGATTTATGGGATGTTTTTGGATTTCTATATCCACATTCACATGGAATTTTCTCCCAAAAATAGTGTTGGTATGTTCCTAGTTTGAAGGATGGTTGGTTACCAGCCTCACCCTTCTCAAAGAGGTGACTCGGGACCTCCGTTCTCCAGTATGGAAGGTACAATTCTCACATGCCATTCCGTGCAAGTATAGGAGAAGTATCCCTCCCATACCAGAACCAATTTCAGGGCAGCCATCCTGGTATACGCCCCTCACCTTCATCCCATCTTCCTTACATTTTACCCTTGTTTAATGTATATAGAACAGAGGGAAGGTTTGTCGCCTCACCGTCTTCCACGGTCAACTGACCCTCTTCTATCAGCATGGAGGATAAATTATGAAGTGTGAAGTGTCATTGTTGAGTCTTTCATATCATCTTGTTTATCACACTGATCATGACTCACGTGGGCTTAGAGATACATAATGGCTAAAACATATGCACAAACACTCTCCAAATGAACTAAGAGAACTCTGATTCCTGTTCAAGCTAGGATACATAGGAAGCCCTTTCATGGGCCGAGCTCACTGGATATCCTCCTCCTTAATCACACCCTTATTCCCCCAATTTGAGCATTCTCTTTAGGAAATAATCCCCAAATTCCATCCTCAAATCATCAAGGCATCCTTTTTTATGAAGTAATCCCAAAATCATCTCTCATAGAGGACTATACTCTCCTATGAGATTTATCTAACTATGTGGGCTTTGATTCCCATTAATATTGGATATGTAGAAAGAATCCTTGAGGTTCAAACCCCACACTTCAAATCAACCCTATTTTATTTGGGCCATATTACCAATAGGTTCTGATCCTACATGGAAACTTGTATTCATTCTATGTTCCTTGGACTACTTCACAATAAGTCCCACACTAAGTTTCAACTAAGCACCTTCCGCATAGAGGTCCTTATCACATGACCTTAAAAGGTATGATGTGTAACAACCCAAGATTTTATGAGAAATATTATTTTTAATTTCACTAATGTCTTGTGTTGTACGCTACCCCAAAAGGATCTTGCAAAACACACATCCTAGACTTGCCTTTCATTACATTCAATCACGACCTTCCTCGATAGCGTGTGTAGTACGCAATAACGAGTTTCACTAAACAACAATATGCTATTAAAATATTATTAAAACTAGCCGTTATGAATTGTAATAACCAATTTTTGAAATTTTGTAAATTTTATTTTTCAAAATGGAATTCATTTTTGGATTTAGAATATCTAAATTATCCTAGGGTGAAATTTTGGTATTTTTCTGAAAACTTTCAATTTTTGATGAATAGTGAAACCACTAAGTGGTAGTTAAAAAAACTGAATTTTTCATAAAACATAATTTTAACGCTTCTATGAGTGGAATTTTGAAAATACAAGAGACACAGTTAATATCAAGGACTAAAATGTGGTTCAATGAGATGAAAATAATTTTTGGTGAATAGTAACTTTTTACTTTTTTTTACCACGGTAAAAAGTAAATAGGGTAATTAAGGGTAAAGATTATATTATTATTACCCTAACACATGTCCTAATTCTATTGGATAAGTGTAATTCGACCAAAAACAAACTTAGGAATAAAATATGACCATTTAGGCCCACTTGGATTAGATTAGGACATTTATTATTAATTTATTTAAAGAAGGATTAAAATAGTTAAAATCAATGTTTAATAAGTAAATAATTTTTAATATGGGGTTATACATAAGATAAATTCGACTATAAATATTCATTATAAAGCTAAAAAGAGTTCCTACATAATGGTATTTTATTTGTAATTTTTAGACAATAAATAACTTAATTTATTTATGACACAATGATGATGCAGTAATTATTTTATTAATGAAATATTGATATAATTGATTTTATAAACACCAAAATAAATGTAATTTGAGACTTTTTATGAATTAAATTAATTTTATAGGTTACTATGACATGTTATTATTGATTTAATTAACTTTTTTAGAACTTATCATTCTGTTATGAGTTTCACAAAAATCAATTGCTAAATAGTGTCAAAATTGACATAAATTAGTTTTTAAAACAAATATTATATTATTAATTGTTATTTTATTCCCAAAAATCTATGGATCAGCAAAATGACTTAGATAAGGTTATATATATTAATAATAAAAAACTTTTGGTTTTTTTGTCTTCTTATAGTAAGTTTATTAACCTTATAGTGTAAGAACACAAGAAGACACGGTAAAAGTAAAACTATTTAACTTAATATTAAATCTAAAGGATAAGGTTAAAATAGGAACCTAAACTTGTCTAAATTCTATTGGATGAGAGGATTTCGACCCATCCACACCTTATCCATGAAATAAATCAATTTGGAGATATTTAAAACCGAACATGACTTTATAATAAAATAATATGTTTAGTTATTCCAAAGGTGCCCCTCTCCTCCCTTATAAAAGGACACCTCCTCCCCCTCTTCCTCACACAACTTTGAGCCTTCAATCTCGGAAAACCCCTGAAAAATTATCCTCTCCACTTCTCTAGAAACATCATAGAGGTTATGGTCTTCCTCAAAGACCTATTTTAGTTCCCTAAGAGGAGGTCTCAAAGAGGTGCTTCAAAGAAGAGGTAATGTCCGCTACCGATTCTTTCATATTTATTTCTTCTTCCACTTCTTCTGCTTAGGTTGTTTCATTATGAAGTAATAACATCAGTATCACTCATATACTGATATGTTATTATAAGTATGAAACAACCCTATTTCACCATCTATCCATCCTACGGAAAAAGAAATCACCGCGCGTGCGTACGTACGAAATACCATCTCCATGCCGTGGTGTAATCTATTTTCCACCACCACCATAAATGGATGGGTATAATGGTGTAAAGAATAACTATACATAGTTATTAGAACATAATATTGATTCTTATATATTGTATCATCCACTCCAATTCAATTAAATAATTATGGAAATGATATCATCGCTCGTGCGTACGTACGGACTACCGTCTCCACGACGCGATGAGATTCATTCTCCATGTCAACCATTTAAGAATGATTATAATGTATATACAAGCAATAATAATGAAATATATGAAATTATAAAGATAATGGATTAATGTGTATATATATGTATGTCAACTACTTAATTCCACTCAATTCAATAACGAAAAGAAAACAGTGTTCATGCGTACGTACGGCCTACCGTCTCCATGAACGGTGTATTTCTTTCCATTTATCGATACATTATATATATGTATATTCTGAATATATATTATATATAAATCATTTTTTATATTCTATAATTAAGTAATAATGATCTAAGAAATCATATGAATAATTACAAGTTAAAACACGAACGACAAATGAGACGATTTTACCCAAAACGCTACTTTAACATGAATTTACAAAAGAACGGGTAATATAAAGTCATAAGTGAACCGTATATGATATAATAACAATGAATATGATTCTGTAAGAAGTCAACGACATTATTTAAATCATTATACAGGAGGTTCAGACACTTACGAAGCAAATCGGACCTAAGTTAAGGGAAATATCACAATCTCATTTTTATCCGAGATTGTTTATACTTTGGTGTATCCACATCCATGTTTCCTCAATATGTAATGTTATTTAAATCCACCTAAAATTGTTTAAATCCAATTTTACCCTTCGGTGAGTTTTTATTAAAGGATATGAAAGGAATCTTTTGTCGTTTTTCGTATGAGGTACTTTTTGACTTTTCCGACAAAAGTACGAGAAGAATGTTTTCTTTTAACTTATACGGAATGAACGGATTTTTAAAACATTATTTCCAAGAAGATTCCTTTACAAGTTTTCAAGTTTATTTTTAATCAACTTCATTTAGTTTAAAATTGTATGACATGTTAGGAAAGAAAAAAATTGTTTTTGAAGTAGAAAGGATATTTTCCTCAAGAATGGAGTTCAAGTGTTTTATCAAAATTATTTTCCATCTAAGATAATGTAGGGTTCTGATTCTATCCCTATCCTTACATTGATTTGATTATGTTGTGATGGAATTATTTTTATGAATTCCTTTATCTTATATGAATTGTTTTATGATGTCATGTTGTTTAAGAATCCCATTATTATTACATGGGTTATGAAATGATGTACGGTTTATGATTTTGTGTCACAAATAAGAATGGTATCATTATGAGATGGGTGGGACCTATATATCCATCCAATGCATTGGGTAAAGATTTTATATCTCATGAGATAGACATGGCTAGAATGGTAGGTTATACCGGTTCAGTGAAACAGGACTGAAACGAGGGTGACTCGGTTCAGAAAGGGACTTTGTCCACTAAGATAGTCTTGGCAATGAGTCTTGACTAACAAGAAATGATTCTCTATGATTATGTGTGTATTGCACAAAGTTTCATGTTTTATGTTATGATTATTGGGATTTCATTTCACTACGATGATTTATCCCATGTTATGAAATTATGCTCTCTTTTGCAGGTTAATATTTCCAAAAGTTATGTTCTTATGAATTTGATGTGATTGATTTTTCTTTTGTTTACCCTTACTGAGCATTTGAGCTCACCCTTTTATGTTCTATTTTCCCCAGGATATAAATAAAGGTTTTAGGTAAAAAAAGGGAATATCATTATGAGAGATATTGAAGATCTTTCACCACGATTAGAAGATTACGTTCTGAGTTTCCAAAGACACTAAACTATTACGGTCCTTGTGTGTGTGTTTTTGTTATGTTCTAATTATTCCGCAAAAGTAATTTAATGTCCATGTACGTCAAGCTTCGGGTCTCTACAGTTGGTATCAGAGGAAAGGTTTAGTCAACCTTTGGAAACTAGGATGCGAAATCGTTAGTGAGATCCCTAGAGATATTTCTAAGGTATGTCTAGGGATGTCCCTAAGGTTAAGTATACGTATAGGATTATAGTACTAGAATTACGCTAACGATCATAGAATTAAAACTAAGATGTTAGATATTGAAGGTACTCCCCCTTTATTATGTTGTTTTCCCTAGCATGATTTTTGCCTCTCACACTATTCTTTTTGGGTTTTAGACGATGGCTGGAACCCGAAGGAACCGTGTTGATCAATGTAATGGACAATGCAATGATTGTCCTCCTGAACAAACAAATGTTATGGGAGATGGAGTGAAAAATCTTATTGCTATACTTACACAAGCTATGAATCATTCTGGACTTCCAAATGAGCAGAGAAGGGAACAATATTCTATTGAGTCCTTCATGAGGCAATGTCCACCTTCTTTTAGTGGGTCTTCTGATCCACTTGTTGCTGAACAATGGATTAGTACCACTGAAAAGATATTTTCAGTTCTTCAATGTTCTGAACATGATAAAGTCATCTTAGCAGTGTATCGTTTGGAAGGTGATGCTGATCAATGGTGGAATATTATTAAGAATACAAGGCAAAGGGATGAAATTGAGTCCATGGAATGGGACGAGTTAAAGAACTTATTTTTCAGTAAGTACTTCCCCCGTATTCTTCGAACAAAGATGGAGAAGGAGTTTCTTGAACTAAAGCAAAAGGATGATGAATCTATTGGTATATACGAAGCGAATTTTAAAATACTTTCAAGGTATGCATCTGGGATTATCATCCAACCTGAAAGTAAAGTTGATCGATTTTTCAGTGGCTTAAAACCAAGTCTTGGAAGGTCATTAGCTATAAGAGGCTTCAGTAGCTATGAAGAAATTGTGCATTGTGCTATCAAGGTAGAAATGGAAGTTGGTGTTACATATCCATCTCATGGTTTTGACAAGAAACGAAAGATGGAGTTCAAGGAGAAATCTCAAAATAATGGTGAAACGAAGATGAATGTTTCCTTATGCACAAAGTGTGGAAAGAAGCATGGTGGAGATTGTATTAAAGGGACTAGAAAATGTTTTAAATGTGGAAAAGAAGGTCATCGAGCAGATGAGTGTCGAGGTAATGGAAAAAGGGTTTCTAGTGATGTGAATAAAGCAAACACTACAGAGAACGCACCACCAACACTTCAATGCTTCAAGTACAAGGAAGTGGGGCATTATGCTAATAAATTCCCTAATCCAAGGGTTAGTGATGATCAACATGAGAAACCACTTAAGGAAAAGGAAAAAGGGAAGTCACATGCGATCACTATTGGTGATGTTGAATATGACACCGATGTGGTGGAATGATTAAGTGTTTATGTAATGGGATTCCAAAATAATGTTGTATCATAAAGTATTGGAATATTTATGTGTTGGTCTAATGTGGTATTCAATGTGATTGAGATATTTTTGGAAATAAGATGATATGCGCATAATAAAGGGAAAACAAGAAAACGAAATGTTTAACAGTATTCATGAGCTCATGATTGATATAAGGACTAAGTGATATCATGGTTTGAGTATATAGAATTTTGAGAATTTTGGTATCTGAAAAGTGTTAACTTTTAACTGCATTCAAGTTTTCACTATGGTTCAATGGGTATTAAAGAGAATACATTATTAAGGTCTTTGAATGTTTGAATGTGACAAACAAGACATATCTTATGGGGATCAACAATGGTATTAAATCTCTGGTAATCGTTTTCACTATATTATGAGAGTGGACTGAAGTATTATGGATAAGCCTAAAGATTGTAATGGAAGTATTATGGATAAGCCTAAAGATTGTAATGGATTATGTTGGACATAAGTTAGTATTGTTTAAGGATAAAAGTTTTTTTCGATATTATTGATGGGATGTTATAGTAATATAGCTTTAGATAAAGGACAACCTGCAGGACGGGCGACAACCCATCGCGTCAGACAAGGCTGTGGGAATCGAACCCACAACTGAAGTGCGACTGGCCTTTATCGCCTACCACTGGCCTACAGGAAGTCCCTGTTTAGTAGAAACTAGTTTTATTATATTAATCAGTATGATATATGAAGTATAAGTCCATTTTAGGAACCATATATGATTAATCTCAATATAGAATGACTTACGCTGACCTTTTGTTTGAGACAGATGGAATAACCCGTCATTCTATCACATGATCTGCTAACACTTCACGAATAACAAATTCAACTTCATTTATTTAAGAGATTAAGTAGAAATTGTTCAAGGCACGAACAACAGTGAGATTGTACCAAAATAAAGTAAGTATTTATTCTAATTCAAATTCTTCAACTTTAGGGAAACGCTCTTGAAAACCAAAAATGTTGTCCTAGTGCTCTTATATCTGATTAATCAGATGGTACCTTAGATCGTCACAAATTTATGGGTTTGTTATTGTTGGCTTTTTCATAGCCATGTTCTCTACCACTCTCTATCAGAACATGATGGTCATATTTTTCTTCCATATCCATATTTTCACCTATGTGGAAACCCAGTGATTAGTTTATTTGGGTAACCGTTACGTTTCATACTTTCGTTTTTAAAGATTCGTTTTGGTATTCCTTTTTACGATGTGGGTTTCTATTAAAGAATCTTTCGAATAATAAACCATATATAACCCCGATGAATTTCGAGGGCGAAATTCATTTTAAGGGGGGTAGAATGTAACAGCCCAAGATTTTATGAAAAACATTCTTTTTAATTTCACTAATGTCTTGTGTTGTACGCTACACCAAAAGGATCTTTCACAACACGCATCCTTGACTTGCATTGCATTACACGCAATCACGACCTTCCTCGATAGCGTGTGTAGTACGCAATAACGAGTCTCACTAAACAACAATATGCTATTAAAATATTATTAAAACTAGCCGTTATGAATAGTAATAACCACTTTTTGAAATTTTGTAAATTTTATTTTTCAAAATGGAATTCATTTTTGGATTCGTAATATCGAAGTTAGCCTCGGGTGAAATTTTGGTATTTTTCTGAAAACTTTTAATTTTTGATGAATAGTGAAACCACTAAGTGGTAGTTGAAAAACTGATTTTTTCATAAAACTGAATTTTACCGCTTCTGTGAGTGGAATTTCGAAAATCCGAGAGACACGGTTAATATCAAGGACTAAAATGTGGTTCAATGAGATGAAAATATATATTTTTTGAATAGTAACTTTTTACTCTTTTTTTACCACGGTAAAAAGTAAATAGGGTAATTAAGGGTAAAGATGATATTATTATTACCCTAACACATGTCCTAATCCTATTGGATAAGTGTAATTAGACCAAAAACAATCTTAGGAATAACATATGACCATTTAAGCCCACTTGGATTAGATTAGGACATTCATTATTAATTTATTTAAAGAAGGGTTAAAATAGTTAAAATCAATGTTTAATAAGTAAATAATTTTTAATATGGGGTTATACAGAAGATAAATTAGACTATAAATATTCATTAGAAAGATAAAAATATTTCCTACATAATGTTATTTTATTTGTAATTTTTAGAAAATAAATAATTTAATTTATTTATGACACAATGATGATGCAGTAATTATTTTATTAATGAAATTTTGACATAATTGATGTTATAAACACCAAAATAAATGTATTTTGAGCCTTTTTATGAATTAAACTACTTTTATAGGTTAATATGACATGTTATTATTGATTTAATTAACTTTTTGAGAACTTATCATTCTGTTATGAATTTCACAAAAATCAATTTCTAAATAGTGTCAAAATTGACATAAATAGTTTTTAAAACAAATATTATATTATTAATTGTTATTTTATTCCTAAAAATCTAAGGATCGGCCAAATGACTTATATAGGGTTATATATATTAATAATAAACAATTCGGGGTTCTTTTGGTATCTTATAGTAAGTTTATTAACCTTATAGTGTAAGAACACAAGAAGACACGGTAAAAGTAAAATTATTTAACTTAATGTTAAATATAAATGATAAGGTTAAAATAGGAACCTAATCTTGTATAAATTATAATGGGTGAGAGTATTTAGACCCATCCCCATTTTATCCACGAAATAAATAAATTTTGAGCTATTTAAAACCGAACTTGACTTTATAATAAAATAATATTTTTAGTTATTCCAAAGGTGCCCCTCTCCTCCCTTATAAAAGGACACCTCCCCCCCCTCTTCCTCACACAACTTTGAACCTTCAAGCTCGGCCAAACCCTGAAAAAGTCTCCTCTCCAATTCCCTAGAAACATCCTAGAGGTTCTGGTCTTCCTCAAAGACCAATTTTAGTGCCCTAAGAGGAGGTCTCAAAGAGGTGCTTCAAAGAAGAGGTAATGTCCGTTACCGATTCTTTAATATTTATTTCTTCTTCCACTTATTCTTATTAGGTTGTTTCATTATGAAGTAATAACATCAGTATCACTCATATACTGATATGTTATTATAAGTATGAAACAACCCTATTTCACCATCTATCCATCCTACGGAAAAAGAAATCACCGCGCGTGCGTATGTACGGAATACCGTCTCCACGCCGTGGTGTAATCTATTTTCCACCACCACCTTACATGGATGGGTATAATGGTGTAAAGAATAACTATACATAGTTATTAGAACATAATATTGATTCTGATATATTGTATCATCCACTCCAATTCAATTCAATAATTATGGAAATGATATCATTGCTCGTGCGTACGTACGGACTACCGTCTCCACGACGCGATGAGATTCATTCTCCATGTTAACCATTTAAGAATGATTATAAAGTATATATAAGAAATAATAATGATATATATGAAATTATAAAGATACTGGATTTATGTGTATATATATGTATGTCAACTACTTAATTCCACTCAATTCAATAACGAAAAGAAAACAGCGTTCATGCGTACGTAAGACCTACAGTCTCCATGAACGGTGTATTTCATTCCATTTATCGATCCTATATATATATGTATATTCTGAATATATATTATATATAAATCATGTTTTATATTCTATAATTAAGTAATTATGATCTATGTAATCATATGAATAATTACAAGTTAAAACACGAACGACAAATGAGATGATTTTACCCAAAATGCTACTTTAACATGAGTTTTCAAAAGAACGGGTAATATAAAGTCATAAGTGAACCATATATGATATAATAAAAATGAATATGATTCTGTAATAAGTCAATGACATTATTTAAATCATTATACATTAGGTTCGGACACTTATGAAACAAATTGGACCTAAGGTAAGGGAAATATCACAATCTCATTTTTATTCGAGATTGTTTATACTTTGGTGTATCCACATCCATGTTTCCTCAATATGTAATGTTATTTCCATCCACATAAAATTGTTTAAATCCAATTTTACCCTTCGGTGAGTTTTTATTAAAGGATATGAAAGGAATCTTTTGTCGTTTTTCGTACGAGGTACTTTTTGACTTTTCTGACAAAAGTACGAGAAGAATGTTTTCTTTTAACTTATACGGCATGAATGGATTTTTAAAACATTATTTCCAAGAAGCTTCCTTTACAAGTTTTCAAGTTTATTTTTAATCAACTTCTTTTGGTTTAAAATTTTATGACATGTTATGAAAGGAAAAAAATGTTTTTGAAGTAGAAATGATATTTTCCTCAAGAATGGAGTTCAAGTGTTTTATCAAAATTATTTTCCATCTAAGATAATGTAGGGTTCTGATTCTATACCTATCATTACATTGATTTTATTATTTTGTGATGGAATTATTTTTATGAATTCCTTTATCTTATATGAATTGTTTTATGATGTCATGTTGTTTAAGAATCCCATTTTTATTACATGGGTTATGAAATGATGTATGGTTTATGATTTTGTGGCACACATAATAATGGTATCATTATGAGATGGGTGGGACCTATATCTCCCTCCAATAAATTGGGTAAAGATTTTTTATCTAATGAGATATACATGGCTGGAATGGTAGGTTATACCGGTTTAGTGAAACAGGACTGAAACGAGGGTGACTCAGTTCAGAAAGGGACTTTGTCCACTAAGATAGTCTTGGCAATGAGTATTGACTAACAAGAAATGATTCTATATGATTATGTGTGAATGCCACAAAGATTCATGTTTTAAGTTATGATTATTGTGATTACATTTCACTGCCATGATTTACTGCATGTTATGAAATTATGATCTCTTTTGCAGGTTATGATTTCCAAAATGTTATGTTCTTCTGAATATGATGTGATTGATATTTCATTTGATTACCCTTACTAAGCATTTGAGCTCACCCTTTTTTGTATGTTTTCTTTTCCCCAGGATATAAAGAAATGTTTTAGGTAAAAAAAGGAAGATCTTTATGGGAGATATTGAAGATCTTTCACAACGATTAGAAGATTATATTCCGAGTTTCCAAAGACACGAAACTATTACGGTCCTTGTGTGTGTGTTTTTGTTATGTACTAAGTATTCCGCAAAAGTAATGTAATGTCCATGTACGTCAAGCATCGGGTCTCTACATGATGTGTCCTACTAAGAGGCACCAAACTATGAGGGTTCTAATTCCTCTCACAATGATACGTAGGTAACTCATTTTATGAGCACGATCCCAAGATTAAAACAAAAATTCATCTCCTTGGATGAAAATAAATTCCATAGTTCCCCAATGAGTGGATTAAAAACCAGTATAATCATAACGATGATTATAAGAATCTCTAATCGGTATATTAGAGGATACCATGGATGGAAATCCTTGAATACATACATATGTTTCTGTTGACTAAGTACCTTGAATGCATACTGATGATTCTAAATTTTACACATATTAACAAGAGATTTTAAATTCCAAGGGATACTTATGATATAATTCATGAATTAATAAGGATTCATGAAAATATTTTAATTTTACAAGTAGAGTCTCAGAGTAGAAAATAATTCCCCTAAAAAGGGAGTGATTGGTCCGACCTCCCATCCTGTTGACCAATGCACATTTTTATGTATCATAATGCTCAAAACATATCGAAGGCTTTCCTTTGGAAAGAGGGTCCTATTTGGATAAATAACTGTTGGATGTTTCCGATTCTATGAATAAATACAATGGAAACAACCTAGAAATAGTGATTCTTAAATTTAGAACACATTTCAAGGAACTATGAAACAAAATAAATGAAATATAAATAATTGTCCCAAATATATAAAAAAAAATCACTAACCATTCTGAGTTGTATAATCATGGTATCATGATAACACATCCATGGTCAAAATGATCCTAAACAATTTAATAAAAATGGTAGATGATAATAATAAGTGATAAATCTCAATAAATAAAATTAAATACAGGTTTTTAAATAGATGAAAATACAGTAATAAAATTATCATGAAATTCATTATAGAAATACTCTTTTTTACTTTACAAAGAAGAGTTTTTTTTGGATAACAAATTATTTTTATTTTTCATAATTGTTAGAATAAATCCAAAAATTAAAAAAAAAACATGAAAAAATTAGTTATTTTAGAAAAATAACAGTCTCTTAAAATAGATTATGGATGGTACATGAAAATGGGTATGAAATGAAGACATTCCATTTAATCGAGCTTGCGTAATGGGATGAATTGAAATGGGAACCTTTCAAAAAATGTATTTCTTACAAATAAAACATGAATTGATATAGGTACATAATTTTATAATGTATAAATATAAATTGGAATAATTAGATAAAAATAATGGAGAATTAAATTGGTGTATAGAGGAAGAAGCATAACTCAATTGTAAATGGTGGTTTGGGAAAAACCCTTACCTTATGTCTGAAAGAGTGGTTTATTATATATAACATTATGGTTAATCAAATTAAATTAATAAATAAAAATTCATAACCTATTATAAGTGAACTTTTTTTAATATATTTTTATGGATGAAATTTAATTTCATTGTTCGAGAGTGTTCATTTTCTTGGTTTTCATGATCGGTTTGCTTTCTTGTAAGTAATGAAGATCATGTAAAATTGGTATAATACTCTATATTTATAATTACATGTCATTAATAAACATCATTTATATTTAATTTCTTAATATATTATTTTATTTATATATATGAGGATGATTTATTAGATATAACATTAAGGATGATTATTTAGATCAATTTGGCTATTTTTTCGATCATCATGAAATTGTTTTGTCTTATTAATAAATATCATATTTGTATAATGTTTTCAGAATATTACCCAGGATGTAATACATATATTATAATATATTTAGACATAAAAATGGTTTTATTACCATCCATTAATGTGTTAATGGAAAATGAAACTCCATCGCCCATTATTTCGGTAAATTGACACATCACAGGTGAAGTTTTCATTTATAGAATAAGATATATATATATATATATATTTGGGTTTTATGATTGATAATGAATTTAAATGATATAATTAAATAATATAAATTATTCTAGAGGTATCTTTCTCTTTGGAAAGGGTAGTTGAGGGGTGGATAAGAAAATAAAAGAAATTGAGAGAAAATAAAAAAAATGAAAGTGGTTTTTTACCACATGAATTCTCTTCCTTGGGAACATTATTAAAGGGATTGGTATTGGTCTTTTGACAAGAACAAATGATCTTAGATGTTTGGGATGAAATTTTGAATATGATTGGATAGAAATTTGATAAGGATCAAATATTGAGAGGGGCGAGGAGAATGGGTGGTGATGGGTGGTATTTGTAGTGGGGGTATTTTTTGAATATTTTATTCATTGATTTATTATTTTTACACAATACTATGAATTGTTTGAGAATAATCACTATATATATTAACATTATGAATGATGGTTCGATATCATGAGATTACACCATCCATACATCACCTATGACCCAATAATTAATGTATATAACATTTTTCATAAATTGTCATATTTTACTATTCACCAAAAATTATAGTATTTTATAAAAAAAAAATATAATCCATGTGACAGTTTATTTATTTATTTTTATTTAATAATTAACTCCATTTTATAAAAATAATTTTCTAAATATGATAAATTGAATTTTTAATTAAAACGCCATTTACTCAATACATACTAATTTTAAATTTATAAAATATTTTATAACAGTCAAGAAAAGTATCAATGGTATCATAAAATTATTCTAAAATAAAAATACAATAAAATATAAATTCAAGAATACATTTTATGAAGAAAAATTTTTAAGTCATTTTATTAATTATGAAATTGTAATTAAATATTTATGACTTATAGAAATACCAACAGTTTATTAATAATTAGTAAAATATTCATTAACTTATACTATAATAAAATTATATCATCATTTCATTTATAAGATGACCAACTTTTTATTATACTTTAATGGGTTATGTTAATATCCATTTGGCAGGTTTTACTTTCCACAAGGGTCATACTACCATTCTAAAGTTGAAGTTACTATTTCATCAGTATAAGTTCCTTGACTTCTAGAAATACCCATTATTTCATTCAATATTCATTTATAATGTTTTTAATATGTTATATAAATTATTTCATGTGATTTAAACTATATTAAATAAATATGATAAGGTAAATTTAATTGATATAATTCTACGTCATTACATTATTTATGTAGTTTTCAATTATCATGCAAAGTAATTTAGAGAAAAACCTTCTTTTGGAGCCTTACATGAATCACCTCATTTACCTACCTTCCATAATCCTTAGATTCATTTGATCATAAATAATGAATTTCTCATGATTATTTGTGATTTTTTCTTTACACGGTGGACATACTAGATTCATTGAATGCCTATGGTAAGTGACATGTTCTGGCGGCATGTAAATAAATATATTCATTCATACCTTGATGATGAGAGGAAAAATTCCGTTGTGCTAAATTAAAAAATTGTATTCATAATAATAATCAATTGTAAAGTGAAAATTGATGAATATATATACTTTTATATTTCAATAGGGGAAAATTAAAATAAATAGTTGATTTGTATTCATTAAAAATTGAGGTGTTGGTAAATTTTCTACGTGTGATGCTAGAACATTTAACATTCCAATTAACCAATTATTTTTAATAAAATTGTGTTTAAATCATGGTATAGTAAGTGTCCATTGTAGTATGTTGAGATTCCATCCTCGATGACAAGTATAAATTCATGTGTGGGGGATTTGATAAGTGAATTTATTGATACATTTTTTATGATAAAATTCATTGATTTTGATGATTTAAATTTTTAAGGCATACCTGTTCATGTGGTAATTTATTTTTATTTTTTAGGATGCTATATGTATTTAGAGTTGAGAAAAATGAATGGAAATGATCATCATATCTAACTAATAGAATGTTTTCCACAATGAAGAATGATCATGGGGCACTTCTAGGGAACATAATAGAAGAACCAAGGAAAAGGATGCTTTCAAAGCTCAAAGATGACTTTATATGTTATGTAATCATTAAACATCATGAAAATGTGCATTTCGTGAATGTGATACAATTCTCAAAGTAGACAAAAGATGAATGATGTAATATTGACAGGTTTCATGGTGTGAAACATATGTGTCACGTTGTGAAACATGTGATGATGATCGAGAGAGCTACATGTCATGCATATGTTACATGTGGTGGAATATTGTCATGGTGTGTAATCAGTACCTGACATCTAATGGCTGGGATGGGAAAAAATAGATAGATTTGACATATTTTCCAATTTTAACCGGTTTTATGACCCAAGACCCACCTATGACCACCTTCTAACCCATCCTTAATGTAATTGGTTATTAAATAATCCCATAAAGTGTCAATAAATAATTATTTAGGTTATTGTTGTTAGGGAGATACTAGATACCGAATCTTGGGGAGATAAGATGCACTGTGAAGTGTCCTCACCAATTAAATCTCCATATTTTTCATTATGCTTTATTTTTATTTATTCAATCCGTATTATTCTATTATAATAGGAATGAGGGGTTAAAATATCCTTATTCTTGGGTAATTTGGCCAAATAGGGATAGTGTTGTTGGATTTAATCCTTTTTCATTATTCTTGCAGTTGGATTTCTATATTTTATTATATCAATTCCAAATCCCTTTATTTTACATTTATCATGACCATTTGTTTTTGATTCTAAAAGGATTGTTAAAATTACATAACTTATGACCCTAAAGGAGTCATTACAATTTTAAAATTTAGGGGAATCATGATTAAATATGGAATCAAGAAAAACATGATTTAGTGGAACCCTAAATTATCGATCCGAGGTAAAGAGAGGATTTCCACATCAAGGAGGGGATACAATAACCATTGGACCCCCTCGTCTCGAATCTAACACCCAAACATGGATTTAAAAATTTTGTTTTCTATAATAAAATTTCAACTAAACCCTAAGAATATAAAACCATGGGTTCCCTTTAAAATTAGATTTTAAACAAAATAATTATTTTCTATTTCAATTCATTAATTCGTCAATTTTTTTTAAAACCACCAATTTTATTTGTTTCATATTTATTCCAATTTTTCAAACTCATATTTTCTCCACCCACTTTCCTAAAATAAATAAAATTAGTCATTTTTCCTTTTAAAACCTAATCAATATAATTTACCATCTATGTGGGTTCTACCTAAAACATTCATAATACTACATATTAATTAATTGAGTAAAATAGTTTGAGTTCATATAAATTTTGTACTTTTATTAGATCCATATGGAAATAATGATTCCATTTGGGCCTATCAATACTATCTAATGGATTTAGATCACCTTATCATCATCTAAGAACCATCCTAGAATAGAATCATGCCTTATCAAGTGTTCCTGCATCACTGTGCACTTAGGGTATGACTCTTGGTTTTCTTTCACATGTTCCACCAAATAATACATGATCATTTAATGTGAACATATCAACACTCCATGGTTATATGAGGAATCCACTATCCACTTTTCCATTAAAGGAATCAAACATTATTCCCCTTGTGAAAGATTTTTTCCAGGATCCTACTTCTTTAGTGTTTTCCTGCTAAGATAAATTGCAACAATATTATTATTTGGAGTGTTTTCCATATAAAAGTGGAATGTCTATAGATAATATACCCAATGCCTCTTCCTCAAATCGAGATCTCACTAAGATAATATGTAATGGAGGATCATGTGGTTTTCATAAATATAAAACCATTATCCAAATAGATAATGTCACCAACACTTCAGGGCATATACCAATACTACCAACTATAGGTTTTGCGTTTGGTAGTTTCGCTCATGGGGTTATAGTTGACATGACCCATAAGAACACATCAAATCTTTCTAGGATCACACAAAACCTAACCGTAAACCTGAGGTATCACTATATACAACATATCAAATCACTAGATCTAGAATAGTCAAAGTTGAGGTTTTCATCAATATGTACTTCACCTCAATATAAACCTCTTCACAAAGATGAAAACACTGAAACACCGCCTGCTTATTGTTCAGCTCTATCATTAATGCTACTAAATATGAGAAATTTTTTTATGATGCATCGATAGTATCCAACCAACCTGATGAATGTATTGAACTCAAAAATATCTTAAGGGAATGCAGAAGACATCACCACTTCTACATTCCCTGGGTCCATTGAAATTGTTGACTTAATGATCACATGAAAATTAAAACATATCTCTTGTATCCAGAAGTTACACTTTGAAATATGGGCATAAATTTGATGTGATCAGAGTGTACCCAACATGGTCTCAAGGTGTCTGGAATGAAACTCAAAAGTATATGAATATATGAGGATATTATCTATGAAGACCATGGATAATGATTTCAGATGTGACTGTAATATATTTTTCATGAGATCCATTAACAATTATGGGGAAACAATCAAACTTAAAGGCCTGACATGGTACTCATACAGGTCAAATATACCCACAGATTCAATATTACAAAAATCCCCCCCTTGACCTAAATATGATGGTAACCCAAATGATGATCAATCTCAAAGAACCACTAGGATCTCTATAACTAATCCTAAAGATTTTCAATCCTAGTTAAAGGATACCTTTTCTTCATCATCAACTAATTCAACATCATTTAGTTCACAAATATTTATTGAATACTATATTCCTTCTTGTAAAACAATAATAGATAACCATTAAGTGATGTTCTCGATCTAATAATCCTTTATTCACAAAATCCTATATTTTCACCTTCATCTTTCTTAACATTGTTGGTGTTATATGATAAGGATGAATCAATATCAGTTGTACTCTAGGAATAAACACAATCTCAAACATGATTCCTCTATCTGAATAAATACATAAGATTTTTTTTGAGAAAACAACCTAAAAATTATCCTCCCATGAAGGAAAGATAGATTGGGGACACTGATAATTATACTATAAGTGCCAAGCCCACAAATTTTAAGGTGATAGCTCTGATCTGACTCATGTCCGGTCTCATTATACCTACTCTAATATCTCACTCATTCGTCAACACATATTTCTCTTCTCTATGCATAGTGAAAGATACACTTCTCTGATAACAATCAATGAGATCTCGATACGTGGTCAACCAATCCATTCTGAAAGTCACATTGAAGTTAGTCATCTCTAAGATCATAAAGTCCTACAGATGTCTATACCTAGCAAAAACTATAGGATATATCAGGAATCTCTAGAGAAGATAAAATTTCTTCCCCATGGAATGTTAGGAGAAAGAATATCAGAAGATAACTTAATAGGTATGTAAATACCAATACACAATTTTTTAGATTTAAAATAACAGGAAACAACAGTATCAAAAATAGTGATAGAAAAATACGAGTTGATTATGACTGTACATTGATGAATCGATGATTCCTATGTATAGTATCCAAAAATTGGTCTATTGTATACAATCAGCTTACCTAGGCTCCATAGAAATTGGAAACCTTTTCCATTTTATACACCTATATTTCCATTGATCATGTAGAGAATATGTTTATCTTCTTAATAAAAGTGTAGAAAAAACAATTAATAGAGTAATCTCCACATGAGATGAAATTGAATTTGACCATAGAAAACATTCTAGTTTCATATCTGAAAATTGTTGTGGAAACCCTAACTACATCATGCATTGAATTCTAAAAGAGGATTGTTATAAGTCACTAAAACTTCCCTACGACCTAGTCACTATAGAAAAAGAGAGAATTTTCCCCATCATAAAACTACCTGGATCATGAAAAACTAAACCCCTCGTTTTCTCTTTTCTTCATAAGAGGCACATGGGTCCCTATGCGAGGAGGACCCCAATAGCGGTTTAAAATGCATTCTCCATTGTTTAATGATTATTTAGTGTCTTCCTCAGGGTGAATGTTTTCTGAATTAGACACATTGAGGATCTATTATGATGAATAGATCCATGTAGTTTTGGGGTGAGTGACCAAGTGGTTTATATACTTGGGGCCATATTTTTTGGTAGTTCTAGTTTTCTATGTTATTTAATTCTATGGTGTTTTATTTTTCAGTCGGTATTGTATTTTAACTCTTTCCTATTTTGAACATGTTCATATATTGTATTGTTGATTTACATGGTTTTTTTGGTGATTAATTGTAATATTGTTTTTTGTTATGTTCTTGAAGGTGTAAGTGAGTTATTTGGGTCTCTAATGGAATGAGTTAAATAGAGAGATTGGGTATGTGATTATGAGAATTTTAGGTAAGAGAAGGTATGTGTTCTTATAATATTATTTTTCTAGTTTAGTATATTATTCTAACCATGTATTATCCATGGAATTATATTTCATTATTCAAGCTAGTGGGTCCCACTCTGGTGAACATAGAGAAAAGATTACTATACTATTTGAATTTATTAGGATTTCTTGTTTGGCTGAATCAATGTGATAGGTTAGGTGGTGTGAGGACATCGAGTGTATAGGTTCATGCATTTCGTTTTCAAGGTTGATATTTATGAATTTTTTTCACATAATTTTGATACTTAAATGGGGTTTCTATTCAATTTAAATATTTTAATTCTATGGGTGGAATCACTACCCGATATTACATGAAATAATGTTCTGAAATTTATCATCACCGAATTGAAAGCACTGATAAAAGGGTAGTGTTTATTAGTGATTGGTAAAATGGATGATAAAAGTGTACACTTTTTTAGTGTTTTTTAGTGTTGATAAATGTGCCACTTTATCGGCTATTTTCATTCCATTGATAAAATTTAGTGATTTTTATAACTTTTAATGAAAAAATATAATCTATATACATAATTACCCCATTTATATTAAAAAATTAATGTTTAATTAAATACATTAATTATAAAATGAATATAATTAATTTAAATATGATATATTAATATATATTTTAATTGTTTAAACAAATATATAAATATAAATGAATACATATTATTAATAAAATATGATATTTGAATTTATATATTTATTACTATTTCTATGTGTGTGTATGTCTATGCATTAAGTTGTGTGTGTTTTTTGTATGTTTATATATGTATGTATGTATATTGCCCATGTGTATATGTATATATGTGTACATTCACATGTATATGGGAATGTGCACCGGTGTATGGGGGATGTACGTATATGCATGTGTATATATGTGTGTGCATGTGTATATGACATGCGTATATGTGAATGTATGGAATGTACTATTCATTTTTAATATTATTTAACATTATATATATATATATATATTATTTTTGATAAAATATTTTTTTTAATTTATATTCATTTTTTAAAATTCATACATATTTATTTACTAAGTATTATTTATAAAATATTTTTAATTTATATGATTAATATTTATTCAATTTCATTTATTAAGTTGTAATATTTTTGAAATACAAGGAATTTTATAATTATGTTATTTAAATTCATTTTTATATATATTATTCACTTTTATACATGTTTTCAATTCACGTGGATAAAATTATATGAAATGACATTCTTGAAATATATTTTCCTATAATGTTTATATACTTATTTTTAATATTAATTCTTTTAATATTATTTATTCATTTTTAATATTTATTAATTTTTATATTTTTTAGAATTTAATCATTTTCTAATTGAAAATTATACATATATTTATTTATAATGTAATATTATAAATATAAATGTAATTTATGTGAATAATATCTATTTATTTTTTGTTTATTAATTTTTAACATTTAAAATATGTTTGAAATTTAGTTAATTAATTTTTCAAAATGCATTTCTAAATAATTTTTTAATTTAAATACTTAATATTTGTGTAATTTATTTTATTTTATTTTATTTATTTTTAATAATATTTCATTTAATGTTTTTCTAAATTTCATATTTATTAATTTTTAATATTTTTTCAATTTATTTATTTTTTAAAATATATACAAATTTTATTACTACGTTTTATATTTTTAAAATGTTTTTAATTTATATGATTAATATTTATTCATTTTTATTTATTATGTTTTAGTATTTTTAATATGTTTGAAATATATTTAATTGATTCCTATAAATGCATTTATATTTTTATATTTGTTTAGATAATATAATTCAATTTTAATGATTTTGATATATATATATATATAAGTAATAATATATATTTACTAATTTTTAGTCATTTTTATGTGTCTGTAGTTCATGTAGTTAATATCATGAAATCAATGTTTTAATTATTTTTTAAAAAATATTAAATTTTATTTTCTCATTTTTTACATTTATTCATTTTATTATTATTTATTCATATTTAATATTTGTAAATTTCTAAAAATTTCGAGACTTTTTTATTTTTTAAAATTAATATAAACATAATTATTTCCTAATTTTAAATATTCTTAAAATATTTTTTATGTTATATGATTAATATTTATTCAATTATATTTATTAAGCAGTAATATTTTTAAAATGGTTGAAATTTATATAATTTATTTATTTAAATGCATTTTATAATATTTCTTCATTATTTTACGGGTATACAACCAATGTAGTTAATCTAACAAAATTAATATAATCATTTAGTATGTTTTAATACTCAACCGGCAGGGCTCGAATTGTGTGTAGGTGACTTCTTTTCATTGAGGTTGACGACAGGTATGGAGTGGTCTCGGGAGGGGGGTTTTGTGTTCCTTGTTTTTTTTTTGCGTTGTTTTACAGTGTTAAAGGATCTCTCCTGGTGGTCTCCGCATGAAGCTGGCAGTACTAGGGTATATCTCAGCGCCGCCTCATCCATGTGGTGGATCTTCTTCGGATTCCTCGGGTGTTTTCCTCGGTGATCTTGTGGTTCTTCCAACTTGTTGTGGTGATTCCCTTTGGGCTTCCACGACACTGCTGGTCTGATCCGTGGGTGTAAGAACGGATACTGACACACTCTAAGGAGCGTTCAAGGGTTTTCTCTCAGTTGTGATTTGTTTTCCCGTGGTGGTCTCTCAGCATGTGGAGGTTGTTACCTGATTTGTGGCGGCTGAGTACTTTGAGAGTCTGTGAGGGTTTCCTTCAGCAATTGGGGCGATTGCAGTGGGGTTTCCCTTATTTGATTTTCATGGATCCGTTTGATTTCTTTTGTGGAATGGTGATTCTGATCAATGTTCTATAGGCTGGAGGATATGTTATTTGACAACGATGAGCAACACCGATTGTTTGGGTTTCTGTTTTCTGTGAAGGTTCGTAACGATAGTGGCAGGACCAGATTATCTCGATGCTCTGACGAAGGCTCCGACGACGGCTTCGCCGCCGTCCTTAAATGAATAGTGGTGCATGGTGTTCTCGCCGGTGGTATGATGAAATACGTGTTGACACGCTCCTCGACGTGGTTGCATGACTTGAGGTGGACATGTGGTTCGTGGTGTTTTTGAATTTTGAATTTCTGAAGTTGTTTTCTTTTGGATGATTTGCTGTTTGGTTGTGAGGTTACCGGTTATCCTAAACCGACATTATGAAAAAAATGATTTGCAGGTATATGAATAATATTCATTCAATTTAATTTATTTAGTTTTAATATTTTTAAAA
This sequence comes from Viscum album, assembly GCA_963277665.1. Lineage (NCBI taxonomy): Eukaryota > Viridiplantae > Streptophyta > Magnoliopsida > Santalales > Viscaceae > Viscum > Viscum album. The sequence continues at coordinate 863,629,817 of OY728134.1, read as the reverse complement.
TGTTTTCAATCTATATAATCAATCCATTTAAATGATTTTTTCTTTTATTTCTAGTTTTTGTACATGATGAAAATTCTTTTAATTAATTTTACGAATTGAGTTATTAAAATTGTTTGGTTATATATTAAATTTTAATTATTCAATTTAAATATTGTTACAAGAAATATAATTTATTCATTTTCAATATTTATTATTTATTTATATTTTTTGGAATTTATTCATTTTCAAAAAAAAATTATAAATTTTTTTTACTATGTTTTAATATTATCCATCATCTTCATTTTAATATATATCCATATTTAATTATTATGATGAAATAAATAATTAATCAAAGTTATCAATTTTTTAAATATTTTTGAAGTCTCTTCATTTCTAATTTTTCAATTTCAATCATTTCTGTTATTTGTGAATTAAAGATTATATATTCATTTATAATAATAAATATTTTTTTTAACTTTTTTTATAATTTAATCATTATTAACACATATTCGATTAATATTTTATTATTTTATTTTAAACAATTTATTTTGTGCTTTGAAAATATCACTAATGAATTTCAAATTTATTAGCAATATAATATCATGCATTGATAAAACCTATCTTTAACCGTGATAAAATTAAATATATATTAACGTTATGTTTTATTAATGCTTATTTTTTTAGCATCAATAAAACCTATATTTCTAGATGATGTTTTTGAAAATATTGATAAAACCCTAAATGTTCTTATTAGTTAAACCCAAACAGAACCCCCTTTTTCATGTTGTTCAAGCTCTTACAGATGTCTTCATCTTCCGTTTCTCCCCCTTAACCTTTTCCCATGAATCGAGCCTCTCATAACCTATGGTATGTGATTATTTATACTCCTATTTAATTGAAATAAAATATTCTCCTTTATTATTTCATTGATCCTTGTGATACTACACTCAATGTGGGTCACATACCTCACACATAAATGATAAAGAACCACCATCATAGACTACATATTGCAATGGGCTTATCCCTTCGTTCAACAATAAACTCACCCTTCTTCTAGTCCGCTCGATTATTCTCATCCTTGTTGCATTCTTCTGATTTCAATATTGGGTGAACAATACATGTTAGTGGAAATATGGTAGGTATTATTTTAATTTCTAGTTATTTTTTCACGATCGTTTTTGTTTATTTATTCATATGATATATATTTGAATTAATCGTACATGAAATTTGACCAATGATAAGTGTTGGTCAACTGAAGTTTCCCACTCCTTCCATATATAAGGGTAATTTTGGTGCATGGGAATGGATAGAACTTAAAATGTGAGGAAGAAGAATCCATGTTCCATGTATCCTTCATTATCTCATGTATTAGAATAAAAAATTATACTTATTTTCATCCATTAACAAGAAGAAGAATCAAAATCCTTTTTATATTTTCATTGAAAGGAACATCTATGAGTGGCATTTTTCCTCAGAAACTGCTAACCAAAAGTTTAGTTAAAAATTAATTCTTATAATAATGATATGAAAATTAATAATACATAGTAGAATTTTCTAATCATTATTAAGTTGGTTAATTCTCATTATTTTTCATTCATAATGCCCTAGTTTTTGTAAATTTTCACTCGTATAAGTTGCTACCCCTGCTGACCCCATTAAGGAATCCTTCCACTTTCATTTCAACCTAGGTTCAAATTTGGAAGTGGATATTTATTTTAAGGGAATTGTTTCTCTTTTCCCTACTTGCATTCATTTCAACAACCATTGCATTTATTTATTCATCAATATTTTGATCTTTTTTTCCAATTTGCGTTATCTGTTCATCCCACTAAGACAGACCCAATGTTTTATTTAAACCATGGTCCCAATTATGGGGACTCCCGTAACTCTTTTTATATCTGCACCTATACTACCGTTCACTCCTTTCATGACGAGGATCCAAAACAACCAAATATACTTCTGACATGTTTAAACCTTGCTCCCTATTTCCACTCAAACATTTTTTTAGAGTTGATTCACTTTTTTAGTTCAACTGAGGATTTTTTTGTTTTCATGTTATCCAAGGATGTTAAGATTATATTCCAATAATTTTTTTTATATGAGTCCTTTTTTATCCCACTAGGACACTACATCAATTTTTTTTGAAGTTGGTTGCTCCTTCTAACCCCAATATGAATTTGCATTATTGTCAATTGAGGCTTCATCTCAGCAATGTGAATTAATTAAATTTGATACAACTTTGAAACCCCAATTAGACCATTATTTTGTTTTCTATATCTTTAGAACCCTAGCCTAAGACTTATGGTTCATTGGAATTAATGTCAAGTGTTTATTCAAATATTGGGTTCTCCAGACCATGCGATTTGGCCCGGTCTACATTTTCATCAACTAAAAAAATTTCAAATTTCGATCCACAGAAACGTGTCACTAAAATACATATAGGTAATCCACGTACCCTGTGATGAAATGAATAAAAAACAATCCACTCTCTTATTGAACACACACATAGAAATGTTATAGAAATCTACACTGATATCTATGTTTTGAAATATATAAAGGACACCAAAGTGGGATGAGCCCGTAAGGGGCACAACGCGGTAGGGTTTACCCCTCGCCACTACCTTCTTCTCCCTGGGATGACGCAATGACTCTCCTAGCACTCGGTGAGTTCCGATGGGTTCCTCTCATGGCAGATCTTCATGGGATCAGTGGTCTCATCCCTTGCTCCATTGCTGGCCTCCACCCACCCAATTCCGTCTTTCTGGATAGGGTCCGCTTTTGTTGTGCAGTCCTAGTCTATGACCAGTTTTCAAATCCAAGGCCTGAGGACTCTACCATAGCTCCGGGGTGTGCGGTGGGTGTTTTCCATGGTCTTCATGTTCGTACTGGTCAGCGGCGATGGGATATGGGTGACCGGACCTCTATTCAGCATTTTGGTTATTTCTTATACTTCCTTCTTCTTTGTAGTCATCTTTGTTTAGGAACCACTATTTGGTATGTGTGATAGTTGGATTCTCTCATTACTCCATTGATGATTTGTGATTTTGGTAACCTTTGATTCCGCGAGCCATGCTTTCTCTCTTGAAGGATTTGAAATTGGAACAACATTGCGATAGTTGATTCTCAGTTAGTAGAAGACTCTTGTATGGTGTTTTTTTGATTTTTCTATGTAATGTTCTATAATTTTGGTCAGGATTTTGTTGAAGTTTTGGTCTCGATGGGCCACTGCTCAAAGGATTCTGTAGTCGTTCTCTTTAATTAAGATGCTCTAGATGAGGTTCAGGGCAAAGTGGATTCATTATTTCATGGATTTTCAGAATCAGATGTTTGAGAGGATTTGGATTTGGACATCGGTACCAGGCCCATTCTCTTTAGCGTGGGACAGCTTGATGTGCTACGATGTGACAATGTAATCTGGTCTTAATAGTTCTTTTTGCTGGGAGGATCTTCTATATTGTAGTGAGATCTTCTTTTGATCATGAGGTTATGTCAGTTATAGTCTCGTTTATTTTGTTTATGTCTTGATGTCTTGATGGTTTTCCCCTAAGCCCTTCATTTCAATAAAAAATAATTTTCAGTCAAAAATAGATACAAAATTAATTTGATTCGTTGTAACTTTGTAGATATCGTACATTCAATTCCTACAAGGATTTACACCACTACAAAAAAATCTCAATACACATCATTCAGCTCTAATTATCTTAGAATAATGTATTCAAGTAGAATAAATGATTATTTATGAATGGCATATTATGCTTTCTTAGGTCATAATTTTTGTGTGTTTATTTATTTTGTTAAATATTAGTATTAATGAATAAACTTAGATGGATATGAATCTAAATTTGACGGATTATAATTTTATGAAAAAATTGTATAAATATTGGGTGAATGTGTTCATCAAGTTCTCAAAATATCATTCATATTACCATTCTCAAATCCTTTGTCTGTGTTTATTCTATTGTTATTCCATAATAATTAGTCCATTGGAGTTGTAAAAACTGTTGGTCAATTATGGAATAGTTTAATGTTATAAATGTTGGACTAAATATGGGTAAAAAATAAATATTTCTAGTGATTGTGATAATCATATGATATGATTACAAGTGTGAAAAATAATTAATATAATATTGAGGATATGATTATTACTGTGAATGATGATGAAGTCCATATTGTCTAAATGATTAGGACAGTTGAATGTGAACATTGTGATTGTCCCAAATTGTTTGATAAGTTAAAGAGTTATTAACATATTCCATTGTATACTAGTCTTACTAAATATAAAACATTACTATCCATAGTGAATCAATATAATATAAAAGATAGAAATGGATTGGGTGATTCCAAATTTATTGATCTACATTCTCTCTTGATTGTTATTCTCCCAAAATATAGTGAAATTCCTTACCAAACATATGATTCTAAAATATTATACATTCAATTGTATTATCTCTTAAAAATGCATTTATATCTAAATGACAGTAAACTATTTCATCAGGACAAATAATAACATCTAAATGTCAAAGTGTGGTGCTTCTCGATACAAGAAAGATAGATTAGTCCCTTTGAGTATTGTATGCTACATTCCATTAATTTCATGTTTTAGGTTCCTATATGTAAGTAAGGATAATACCATACAATTGACATTTCACTAAAATATAAGAAATAAACATGGGAAAATTCATAATCTAGAAAACTATCCTTAGTAGAAGATAATTGATTGTGAGTATTCGGAATTTTGAAATGAGCTGATAAAACATAATATTTTTCTATATACATATGGATCGAATACTTTTGGTTTTTAAATATGCATTAACAATACATGGATGATTATTTGGGTAAATTATAATCTTCCACCATGGTTATAAATGAAATTAAAACATATTATGTTATATATGCTTATATCAAGACAAAAAAACTGGTAATGATATTGATGTTTATTTGGATCCATTCATCATTGATTTGAAATCATTGTTCTATTCAGGTGTTACATTGTACGATTATTATATGTATAACAATATCATATTAAGATCCATATTGTGTGGGATGATAAATAACTTTTTTTATTATGAACATTTTTCTATAAGTAGAATTAAAGTATCTCAATGGTATCCCATTTTGGATAAGGTACACACTCAGTTAGGTTGAAACGGCCATTAAAATCTATGTTTCTAAAACATCACAAATTTCTACCCCGATTTCATATATTTTGATCTAGGAAGACGTAATTTGACGAGAGTACAAACAAAGGCACAACATCGTCTCCACTGATAGGTGGTCAACTATTTGGGAAATTAAAATATATGGACACCAATTTTGGTAAACCTTATTTGAAAATCCTTATGAAAACCAGTTGAAAAAAGTGGTTAGTTTTTTTTGAATATCCATACATGAATTCATTGTGTATCACGAATTTTCTTGATGTCATGTATGTGGAAAAAATATATGTGATTGTGTCATTGGAACATTACTTAATGAACCTGAAAAAAGAATGATGTAATTAAGGCTAGGATGAACATGATTGATATGGGGATATAAGAAGTGTTGGTTTTAGTGAAGGGTTTAAGACATAATTTTCTTCCTATGGATGCATACACTCTTTATAGGAAAGAGATATATTAGTATTTCGAGATTCGGAATTATTTAATTCATATAGAGGGGTATTTATAAAATATCAAGAATACAGTTTTAATGAAGGAATTAATGTTAAAGGGAATAAATCGCATGAGTGTCATTTATTAATTCAATATATAATGTTTGAGGAAGACGTAGAATTTTTTACCAAATACTTGTTTGATGTGAAATGCATTATTATACCAAAATATCATCACAATGTGTGGCTTTTATGTGAAGGAATTTTTAGAATAGTTGATGTTGCAATTACAATTACATTGTAGGATCAAGCTTGCCTTTATGTTTTTTATAAAATTTTCATGGTTATTCTATATATTGAAACCCCCAAAGTAAGTCTTAGGTATTTGAATCCATCAAGGGATGAAATATTGATATCATATATACATAATAAATAGTTTATAGAATGGTTTCAAGACCACATTATAGAATCCCACCTTTTTATCACATAAAATTTCATTACATTTTACAAAATTGAGGATCTTTAAGGTTTAGTGTCTTGGAAACTAGGAACATAAAACATGAAAACATAAAAAATTATTCTTAAACACTTGAAAGGCTTCTCCTCATGTTCATCCTAGTTTCATTACCGCATCTCATAACCTGGGGACAAACATCAAAAGAAAGGGTGAGTAGAAGGACCAGTAAGGGAAACAAGAGAAACATTTAACTTGTGAACTTGGGATACATCAACAATGTCATGAAAAAAACATTAAGGCATTAGAAGGAAATCATGAGGAATATCATAATAAAAATAACATTTTTCATAACATTAAGATGTGGCTATATAATATTACATATAAAATCATGAACATATCACCAAGGTCCATCCCCAAGGTGTCATTTGAAAATTACCATGGTTATTCACCAAGATATCGTGAAAATTGTAATCTCTAGTGGTTACATCATTACCCAATGCAGTATAGCGCTATCAGGGAACACCCTTAAATTTTTCATTATCATCATGTGAGCCAAATATATAATCATCAATAATTTCATAAACAACCCATATGGAATAAAAGAAATGGGTTTCAATACATAATCATAACGTTTCAAAAACTGCTTTAAAGACATGATCTTTGTGTCACTTTAAAATACACAAAAGGGGAGAGCGGGTCTCATGTATGTAACTCCCAGAATTTAAAATAATAAATTTTGGTATATATGTGAATAAAATTATATAATAGATAGCTTTTAGTATTCACTTAATAAAATAAAAGAACATTAGAAAAATAGAGAGACATTTTGAGACGGAAATTCTGCAGCATAACGGCTATATTTTGGGGTTTTAGAAAACATTTAAAAGGGAGGGGACATGGGTCAACAAATCATAAATGACCCATAAAATAGTATAGGGACAGAATATTAAGGATATATGAACATGGTAATGAAATTTTAAGGACATAACATTTGAAATAAAAAATATGGAAGGAAGACAAAAATTAGATTTCTCTTATGAAAATCCCGCAGCCTAACGGCGTCACTTAAACTTCAACCAAAAATGAATTGACAGGATCAAATAGGGTCTCTAATCATATTAAAATAAGAGTTAATTATGATAGATATAGAGATCATACCTAAAAATAATAAAAACGAACTTGAAATACTTGACATGAAAATAGATCTTGAAAACGAGAAGGGTGAAAGAATCCCTCAAAAAATCGACTGCCTAACGACGCCACTAAAAACTTCAAAATACTGAATTGAAGAGATAAAATTGGGTCTCTAATCATATGATCATAAAAGATCAGTATTATAGATATAGAGATAATACCCCAACATAATAAAAAGGAACTTGAAAGACCTGACAAGAAAATAGAACATGAAAATGAGAAGCGCGAAAGAATCCGTTACAAAAATTTCAGCAGCCTAACGACGACACTTAAACATTCATAAAATTAAATGATGAGAGTAAGAGGGGGTCTCTCATCACATGAAAATAAAAAGGAAAGTATAATGAATATAAAAGAACATCCTCCAACATAAGAACATGGAGCATAAAATAAATGACATAAAAGAGATTACTTGAAAAGAAAGAGAGAGGTCGGATCCCTTACCTTAAAATGTAACTCTTAAAACTCAAAGGTTTGGACGTTGAGGGATTAGGGGACCTTTGGAGTACTCTTTGGGAGGTAAAGAGACCATAAATTCTTTGATAATGATTTTTGATTCCAAAGGATGAGAGAATGGCTTGGTATTTTTAGGGAAAGTGAGGGGACAAGGCATTAATGGCCAAGGGACACCTCATAAGTGTGTTTGTCAAAACCACATGCTCTCCCAAGATATTTCCCATGAAGTTAGGCCACATGGGGCCCCCAATACAATAATTCATCACCTTTGGTCGGCCAATCCAAAAAATATCTCATGACATCATCATGACACAGTTATGATGTCATTAAACAAACCGAAACCCAAAAATTGTATTTTTATTATTCACTGAAAATTCAACATTCTCAGAAAAATCCCAAAATTTCACCTTAACCAAATATGGATTATTTGATTTCAAAAATGAACTCCATTTTATAAAAATAATTTTCTAAATAATTTTAATTTTATTTTTAAATAAATACACTATTCACCGAAAATTCATTTTTTTCAGAAAAATCCCCAAAAATTACCTTAACATAATATCGATGCTCTGAGATCAAAAATTATTTCCATTTTATAAAAATAATTTTCTAAATATTTTTAATTTATTTTTTAATAAAAAAACACTATTCACTCGAAAAAACTAATACTTGAAAAATAATTTATGAAACCGATATTTACCTGTTTTATTGAATCTCATTACTTAATCAAGGTGCCTAGATTATATTAATACTTTCTTTAAGTGAGATTACTAATCCATTTGGTCACATTACTAATCCTAAGCATAAAATCACTATTCATAATGTACTATTCATAAAAAATCAAGAGGATCTTATTAGACTCTAAATTTCGTACTAAACATAATTGTAGAAGACCATTTTTTGAAAATCATTACACATTTTTAATTATTAAAGGTTTACAAAAACATTTTTAAAATATCATTTTTCTAAAATACATCAAAAATATGCATAATATATTTATCCGGTCATTTGAAAATGCATAAACTTCATTATAAGAAGAAATACCAATTTTTATTTAGAACAAAGGATTACACAAGGAAGTTATGGTCTCCTTACATAGCCCCTTATCACACCAACATAAAACCTAAGCGTAAGGTGTGCTAAGGTGAGAGAATCCGAGGGAGGCTCGGCAAACATCGCACGAGTAGTAATTTCTATCAATTTAAACATCTCATGAAGGTGATTCTGTTCTAGCTTCACAAGATGAAGTTCTTCTTGGGTTTGGTCCAGAGAAATGCCCAATGGTGCTACCTCCTTCCCAAGTTCTGTTAGATGGACTTAGATCGGTCCAAGACTACTAGGTGAGGCCATCGAATCTTCTTTCTAGATTAATTAACCAAGATTACTTGTATTTAGAGACTGTAATCGAAACGTTTAGTTTCCAATGAGTAAATTGACCTATGCTCATATAACAGTCAAAAACCAACAGTCTCATTTTAATTATACACTTGTTATCAAATGAAACAGTTTTATTGACTATAAAAAAGAAAATAACACAAAAAATTAGGAAACAAGATTTATTAAAAATTTCGGGTTGTTACAATCTTCCCCCCTTAAGAAACTGTGTCCTCGCAATTTTTTAAAATTGGGTTTTGAAATTTCATTGAAAGTCTCACATCGGAAAAGGAGTCAGAAAAACTATTACTTTAAAAGAAAGAAAGGGAAGTACAAAGGTCACCCGAGTTAACCCATACTAGGGTTCCATGGTGGAAAACATGGATATGGAAGAAAAAAAAGGGTCATGATCTGGGGGAGAGTGATAGAAAACATGATTAGGAGAAAGTTAACCATAAAAAAATCCCAAACATACTATGTGTGTAAACGGTATTTGATTACATAGTAGGAAATGTAGACCAACAACGTTTTTGTTTTACGTTCCTTTTCATAATTTTGAGGAATTCATTTACTACATAGAACAAAAACATAAGAAAATATACCTACCTTTAAGTAGAGGTCCATCTTTTAATAAGTATCTAACAAAACTAATCCTTTCTCCAAACGATGAGAATTCAAAAACACTTGGTCTCATCAAAAGCATAAGAATCATTTCTAGAGAATCACATAATCAACAAAAGATTAACTATCTATTTCATCTATCTTTAAACATTATCCCAAAAACAGAAAGGGTAAGCTAAAACAACTATTCAAAAAGAAAGAATCCCATATGAATGGAAACTAATTTTAAATCTTCAAAGTTCCATGGTACTACCGAAAGTTCATCATAGACTATTCCATAAATAACGGTCCATAAAATTTACCAAACTAATATTGAAACCCAAATACAAGAATGATTTGATAACATAGTCTTCCAAAATAAACCTCATTGTTCATCTCCAAACAAAATCAACCACTCCTAAAATCTTATGACAAAAGTAGTTAACCAAAACATGTTTTACCCAAGATAGTTTAATCATTTCCATAAGTAACCTAAATTACTATAATTCCACCTTAAATTCATCGATTCTTCAAAATATAAGTCAACCTTACCCCTCAATGAAAATACCGTAGTAATCTATTTACCTCGATCATATAGGGTCCCCGAAATAGTGAATGTCTTCCAAAATAATAATCATCTTTTAATCCCCTAATCATCTCTATCATATTAATATGGAAGTCATCGCATTTCCTATCACATTTTTTGTTGGGACATGTTCTTCCATTTCACACCATTAACTAAGAAGAGAAAGTATAATTAGGGGCTTAAATACTTTACCAATAATCATTAAAAGGAACTTAAAGAATATAAGGATAACTTGTAGAAGAAAAGTATACCCTAACTTCTGATCCCCTAGGTTTCAAAATAGGTTATCCATGATCATATATTCTTAAGTGAATCTTTATTTTATTTTATCTTTGTTCCTTTGATAATAGTTCATACTAAGCTTATGAATTTACCAAAGCATATCCCCCGGGAGTGTCGTAACCAAGAGTGGAGTAAGGCCCATTGTTGTGTACCAGTTACCGTTCGAGTCTATCTCAAAGCTGTTTTTTTGGGTTTTACCCCTATGTACATCTGTGCCAGAGCCACCTCTACCTACTCGTATCCTGACAGGGATGTATTTGCTTTGCAACCCCTTACTCAATACTCACCAAATACCAGGAATATTTCCTTTATTTAAACTTTTCTATAGGGTTCTTCCTAATGATTTCATATCCTAATTTCCAAAAATAACTAAACCATCCTTTGATACCAACTATAGCATCCTGCCTTTTTATCACATAAACATTCATTACATTTTACAAAACCTAGGATCTATAAGGTTTAGTGTCTTGGAAACCAGAAACATAAAACATGGAAACATAAAACATACTTCTTAAAAACTTGAAAGGATTCTCCTCATGTTCATCCTAGGTTCATTACCACATCACATAACCTGGGGACATACATCAAAAGAAATGGTGAGCAGAAGGCCCAGTAAGGAAAACAAGAGAAACATTTAGCATTTGAACTTGAGATACATCAACAATGTCATGAAAAAAAACTTTAAGGCATGAGAATGAAATCACGAGGCATATCATAATAAAAATAAAATTTTTCATAACATTAAGATGTGGCTACATCATTAAACTTATAAAATCATGAACATATCACCAAGGTCCATCCCCAAGGTGTCATTTGAAAATTACCAAGGTTATTCACCAAGATATCGTGAAAATTGTAATCTCTAGTGGTTACATCATTACCCAATGCATTGGAACGCTATTAGGGCGCACCGTTAAATTTTTCATTATCATAATGTGAGCCACATATATCATCATAAATAATTTCATAATAAATCCATATATCATAAAAGAAATGGGTTTCATTACATAATCATAATGTTTCAAAAACTGCTTTAAAGACATGATCTTTGTGTCACTTTAAACCACACGGAAGGGGAGAGTGGGTCTCATGTATGTAAATCCCATAATTTAAAATAGAAAATTTTGGTATATATGTGAATACACCTATATAAGAGAGAGCATTTAGTATTCACATAATCAAATGAAATAACTTTAGAAAAAGAGTGAGTCATTTTGAGACGGAAATTCTGCAGCATAACGGCTATGTTTCGGGGTTCTAAAAAACATTGAAAAAGAGAGGGGAAATGGGTCAAACAATCGTAAATAACCCATAAAATAGTAGAGGGACAGAATATGAAGGATATATTAACATGGTAATGAAATTTAGGTACATAACATTTGAAATGAAAAATATGGAAGGAAGACAAAAATTAGATTTCTCTTATGAAAATCCCGCAGCCTAACGACGTCACTTAATCTTCAACAAAAAATGAATTGACAAGATAAAATAGGGTATCTCATCATATGAACATAAGAGTTAAGTATTATAGATATATAGATCATACACCAACATAATAAAAAGGAACTTTAAAGACTTGACATGAAAATAGATCTTGAAAATGAGAAGGGTGAAAGAATCCCTTAAAAATTCTACAGCCTAACGGCGCCACTTAAAACATAAAAATACTGAATTGACGAGATAAAATGGGGTCTCTCAACATATGATAATAAAATATCAGTATGATAGATATAGATATCATACCCCAACGTAATAAAAAGCAATTTTAATGATCTGACAAGAAAATAGAATTTGAAAATGAGAAGGGTGAAAGAATGCGTTACAAAAATTTCCGCAGCCTAACGGCGCCACTTAAACTTTCATAAAATGAAATGATGAGAGTAAGAGGGGGTCTCTAATCACATGAAAATAAAAAGGACAGTATAATTAATATAAAATAACATACTCCAACATAAGAACATGGAGCATAAAAGAAATGACATAAAAGAGATTACTTGAGAAGAAAGAGAGAGGTCAGATCCCTTACCATAAAACGTAACTCTTAAAACTCAAAGGTTTGGACCTTGAGGGATTAGGGGAACCTTGGGAGGACTCATTGTAAGGTAAGGAGACCAAAAATTCGTTGAGAATGATTTTTCAGTCCAAAGTATGAGAAATGTCTCGGTATTTATAGGGAAAGTAAGGGACAAGGCATTAAGGGCCAAGGGACACCTCATAAGTGGGTTTCTCAAAACCATGTGCTCTCTCACGATATTTCCCATGAAGTTAGGACACATGTGGCCCCCAATAAAATAGTTCATCACCTTTGGTCGGCCAACCCATAAAATATCTCATGACATCATCATGACACAGATATGATGTCATTAAACAAACCGAAGCCATAAAATTGTATTTTTACTATTCACTAAAAATTCAACTTTCTCAGAAAAATCCCAAAATTTCACCTCAACCAAATATTGATGATATGATTTAAAAAATGAACTCTATTTTATAAAAATAATTTTCTAAATATTTTTAATTTAATTTTTAAATAAATACAATATTCACCGAAAATTCAATTTTTTCAGAAAAATCCCCAAAAATTACCTTAACAAAATATCGATGCTCTGAGTTAAAAAATGAAATCCATTTTATAAAAATAATTTTCTAAATATTTTTAATTTAATTTTTAATCAAAAAACACTATTCACTCGAGAAAACTAATACTTGAATAATAATTTATGAAACTTTTATTTAACCATTTTATTGAATCTCATTACTTAATCAAGGTTCCTATATTATATTAATACTTTCTTTAATTGAGATTGCTAATCCATTTGGTCACATTACTAAACCTAAGCATAAAATCACTATTCATAATTTATTATTCATCAAAAATCAAGTTGATCTTATTAGACTCTAAATTTCGTACTGAAGATAATTGTAGAAGACCGTTTTTTGAAAACCATTACAGATTTCTAATTATTAAAGGTTTACATAAACATTTTTAAAATATCCTTTTTCTAAAATTCATCAAAAATATGCATACTATATTTATCCGGTAATTTGGAAATTCATAAACTTCATCATAAGAAGAAATCCCAATTTTTATTTAAAAAAAAGGATTACACAAAGAAGTTACAGTCTCCTTACATAGCCCCTTATCACACCAGTATAGGAACTAAGTGTAAGGTATGCTAAGGTACGAGAATCTGAGGGAGGCTCGGTCAACATCGCATGAGTAGTAATTTCTATCAGTTTGAACTTCTCGCGAAGGAAATTCCGTTATAGCTTCACACGATGAATTTTGGCTTGGGTTTGGTCCAGAGAAAAGCACAGTGGTGCTACCTCCTTCCCATGTTCTGTTAGCTGGGATTCGATCGGTCCAAGACTACTGGGTGAGGCCATCAAATCTTCTTTCTATATTAATTAACCATGATTACTTTTATTTAGAGACAGTAATAAAAAAGTTTAGTTTCCAGCAATCAAATTGACCAATGGTCATATAACAGTCAAAACCCAACGGTCTCATTTTAATTATACTCATGATATCAAATGAAAAAGTTTTGTTGAGTATATAAAATAAAATAACACACAAAATTAGGAACCATGATTTATTCAAAATATCAGGTCGTTACACATAAAGTTGAGGATTAAACTGCAAATACAGATTCAATTTCTAAATGACTTTGGTGGATATCTATAGGAACAAGGGTTCATGTATTATCTTATAGTGGTTATATAATTAATGGTTATATGTTATATAGAAATGAAAACGATGATCACAGTACAATGAAATATAATTTAGTTACACTATTGGCTAGAGATATACATGTTTATTGTACATAGAACAAAAATCCAATTTATAAGAATATGTTATACTTTGGTATCATCACAAAATACAGGATATTGATTATATAACATTCCATGTGATTATATTTTTAATTCAAGTGGTTTGATAAATGGAGTGTAGTTAAAATAGATGACTTGGGATCCATGAATGTGGATTTTAGTCTAGAAGTATACAAAGAAGAACCATTTATAATTGCATCATAGTCAATATATGTATTTTATGATTTAGATCCTAAAAATAGAAAGTGGTCAATGGTTTTGTTATTAAACTAAACCATTAGGGGTTAGATTTCAATTCAACTCAAGATGACCCTTTCATTGGAATATCATTATCATTTCTCAATAGTCCCAATGTAGATGAGTTCATATATATTAATGGAGACCACAATGATGGAATTAATATACTCGATATTGGGTTTAAATCCTTTAAACCTTTAAAATAGAGAGTAATTTAATTGAGTTTTATTTTTCTAATATCCATTGTGTTACCTCATATTATTATCTATTCACCTCTATATTTACATAATTTAAATTAAATGATCTATAAATTTTAAAAATAATGACTTATGTACATGTTAATCCTCCCAATCCTAGGTAACAACACATTTCTAAACCTGATAATGCTACCAATGTAGATGAACAATAATTTATAGTACATGTTGATGATATCAATCCAAAGGAAAGTCTTATTAATGACGTTAAAGCTTAGGAAGTGATAGATGGTGAACAAATTTTGTCCTAGAAAAAATAGGAGTATTGTAGCATAACAGTGTTAAAATAAATTATTATGTAAAGAAATTGAGGAATCAAATTCAATGTTGTATAGAATGTATGCCACCATAATATTAAAACCAACATGTACATGTTCATTATTTACACTAGGCTCACCAATAAAATACATGTTCCATTTAATATAGATATGTGGAACAATGTTGTGCCCACACTAAAGGAACTATTTTGGGAATATATTAGGGTAAAATTATAATATAATTTCTTTATATTAATGAAAAACAGAATAATAAAACATTTATATACTCTTAATTATCCCTTAATAAGTACATTTATACTAGATAAATATCAAAATAAATTTCTATAAATGATCATTAGAATGATTCATAGAGGCTTTCAGATAATTGTTTTGAAGTATCATCACCGAGATGCTGAATCGAAATTAAACCAACACCCACTAAAAATGTAAGAAATCCTCATAAACCGAAAAACATGTAATGGGTTTATTAGTCATCATGAGAAGAAAACATTTCAGGTGTGATGTAATTGGTAATAAATTGTTTGAAAATAAGTGAATTAGTCACTTTTATTAAGAATTGTTAATTTATGAAACAAAAAGAGAGTGTTAAAAATAATAATCTTGCAATAAAACAACTGTTATACAGTACCGTAAAGCAAGGATGGGGTACACTATACAAGGAAAAATGATATGTATTTTAAATATATATTAATACTTCTATGCGACATGAAACAACCACATAATTATGTTCCTTTCTTTATATATAGATTAATTAATCAACATCCAAATACACATAAATCATGAATAAAATTATATGGAAGGAGGCTTATGTAAATATAGATTGGATATTATAAATTAAAACCCAAAACAATTATGGGAATCATGTATATGTATGAATTAATAAAAAATTGTCCAGCTTTAAATTGATATAACATAACATGATGACCTATTTTCCTACATTTCTTATTTGGGATAGATAGAAATCATCATCAATCGTACCTGATGAATGACTATAATTAGGGGCCTTGAAGTGGTAAAAATAATATGACAGTGTCATAGGTATGAGTTTTTCAGATTCACACCAAACATATTTTGAAAAAATAAATGTAGAGGGGGATACAAATAATATAATTATTGAGATAAGGGTACAGTAAGATTCTCTAGGAAAAAACGTAATTAAAATTTTGAGCTATAAGAAAATGTTATATTGAGGAATCAAAGAGAAGAAAAAACAAAACACCAAGCACTACATAAAAACCACCCTACCCTTAGCAGCTTTGATTTGAGTCACTCCCCTCCAAGGTCTTATTTACAAAAGGTTACTAACTTTTTTCATAAGTATTTATGTGAAATTCGAACCAAATATAAATTGATACATTTCGTGTACTGATATTATACATGTTGAAAATGATTGTGATTTATATCTATCAGCACCCACCCATCACCTATTCTGAAGGGTTCAATGTATAATATCAAAGGTGATATTTTACACAACAAATAACTTCCAAAAGGTCTGGAATGAGTTGAGATTCACATATATTAGGATGAAAATGTCGAGATATATGTTCCACTTGATGATTTTGATGTTCTTATGATCGATCTTACTTTTGTATCTTTCCTAGCATGTATGTTTGATCTTGTTAAAATATCTATTGATAAGGAGTTACTCCTTTAAACTTTATTTTTATTAGAAACCTATAATAATTAATGATAAAAGACATGAACCGGTGAATTCTATTACAGAATAACATAGGGATGGGGGAGAAATTGAAGGTTGAATAATAATGATCTAAAGGATAAACCAATAAATCTAAAATATCTTCTGAATGTACCTTTACCTAGCCAGTTCAAAATCCTCATTTACTAACATTACATGTACATGTGAATACAATGTTGAAAAGTGGTGATATGATAACAATTGATATTTAGGGAGAAATGTATAGAGAGGAAATTATAAGATATCTTAGTGTTGATAATGTAGATGAAATACTCAAGATTTAATGAATAGGAGTCTTAGTTGTAAATGTATACATGAGTTGTGTTTTCATAATTTTTTTGTCCAATAGATTACATACTATGTTAAAAATAGTTAAATAATATTCATATTTTTTAAAAGTGTAAATATCAGTACTCTTTGAAGCGAATACATTGTGAATAAAAACATGGACTCAATAGTCCTTACATATCTTCTAAAAAAATATCATTTGAACCAGATGAATATTCAGTAATAGTGGACAAAAAAACCGCAATGTTGGAAAAATATATATACAAATGAAATACTTTTCTTAATACACACAATGATGTGGTAAAACTCTATAATTTTATCCTATAAAATATATATTTATTTCATTTATTACTTATTTTTTAGGTAGAATTATTTACACATTATAATCAATTTGTTTACTTCAATGATTGTTTTTTGGATTCAATGCATTGATTTCCTTAAAATCAAACACATGTAATGACATTTATGAATTCTTAATACACCACATGAAACACTTTACAACTAAACATCATGTTATAAATTTTATATTATGTTTTAATGATAATAATTTTTTGATAAGGCGGTGTTTAAATAACATCAAAATCTGAGCATGAGGACATACTATGAGCACTGGAAGCCTATCCACTTCTAAAACCGAATATGTATTAGGGTATAAATAACAATATTTCACTATAAAAACATATATTAAAACAAAGTACATATTTTTCTGAATGTCTCTAAGGTTCCAAAATTAAATTAATGAAAAAGATTATTTTTATTACATTTGTAAATATATGAATGATATTATATTCCATCAAAAATCTAGTAACCCCAAATATGTATTTTAGATAATAATAATAATTATATTTAAAATATTTATGAATTATTTTATTTTATTTTTATAGTACTATCAGGACTGTTGACAATCCTAGTATTCAAAAGAGGAAATAGATTTTTTTAGAAGTGAACGGGCTGAATATATGGTGTCAGAATGAATATAGTCATCAGGAAGATCTGACTTCATAATACTTATGAAGTTAATTTTTTCATCAATTATTCTATTATTTTTTAGTTAATTTTATTATCATTTTTATCAAATTATTTTTTTGTTAATTTTTGTATCAAAACACAAGTCACACACTAAAAAAATGAGAAAATGAATTCAGATTGTTTTGATTATTTAGTAAAATGATCCTTATGAAATTTGAGATATGTAGTATTTAGTCACATCTCTATTCGATGCACAGTATACCTAGTATAACTCAACATTTATATTATCTATCTAAAATATAAATTTTCATTCAAAACATGTGTCAATTACTAAAATCAAAGAAAACATGCTCATATTGTCTTGATAATAAATGAAAATGATTCATAAGTCATTTTTGATGTGTAGGAATCAGTCACACATCAAACTCTCACACGATGTATCTGATATGACTCCAATTTCCTTTTTCAGCTTCAATTTATATTTAAGTAAAAAAGACACGTGGCATACTCAAAATAGAAAAAATGCATTCAGATTGGTTTGGTAGTGTAGGAAAATAATCCATAAGTCATTTGTGATGTGTAGGAATCAACTGCACATCAATATGACATATGATATGAACGATATGTATTCAAGTGTGTGTTTTTATTTAAAAATAAAAATTTATTTCAAAACAAATGTCACATTCCCAGAACCCATAAAATGAATTCATATTACATTATTAATTTAGGAAAATGATCTATATGACATTTGTGATGTATAGGTATCAACTTCTCCTAAATCTAAAATGCACTGGGCATGGTATGATCAAAGTGTATGTTATCGGTTTAAAATTGACATTTTAGTTCAAAAAAAGTTTCGTTCATTAAAAAAAGAAAAAACACTCGTATTGTCTTGATATATTAGTAAAATAATTCATAATTCATTTGTAACATGTAGGATCATTCTCATGTCGAACCGATGAACAATGTTTCCTGCATGACTCAAAGTGTGTGTTTCAGTTTAAATTCAAATAATAATAAAAAAGACACACGACATAAGAAAAAATTGGAAAGTGTATTCAAGAAGTTACAATAATTTAGGAAAATTATCCTTATGTAATTTTATACATGTAGGAATAAAATCAATATCAAACTGACACCCAGTATAATCGGTATGACACCACGTGTGTGATTTTATTTAAAATTGAAATTTCAGTTCAAAACACATGTCACATATTAAAAAAATGAGTAAAAATAGTCATATTGTTTTGATACTTTTGAAAAATTATCCATATGTCATCTGTGACACAAATAAATCATTTTCACATTAATTTGATACACAGTGTAGCTGATATGACTCAATGTGTATGTTATCAGTTTAAAATTATCAATTTATTTCAATACTTGTGTCACCCCCTATGAAATAAAAAAACTCCCTTGGATTTTCATGATACTTTAGGAAAGTAATTCATAAGATCTTTGTGATGTGTTTGAATTAGTCTCACATTAAACCAACATGTTATATGGCCACTATGACTCAATGTTCATGTTATAAATTTAAATTAATATTTTAGTAAAAAAGACATATGACATACTGAAATATGAGAAAACACATTCCTTTTTGTTTTGATACTTTAAGAAAATGATCCTTATGTAATTTTTGATGTGTAGGAATCAAAAATGCCTCAATATAATGTACAATGTGACCAATATGACTCATAGTATGTGTTTTTATTTAAATTTAACATTTTATTTCAAAACATATTTCACATAATCAATACCAATGAAATAAATTTTAATTGTTTTTATTATTTAGAAAAATGAACCATAAGTCATTTTTGACATGTAGGAATTTGTCGCACTTCAATATAATACACAGTGTGCTCGGTATAACTCTATGTGTATGTTGTTGTTTAAAAATTTCCATTTCTATTCAAAATATTTTTCACTCACTGAAAACAATGAAAACATGAACAGAGTTTCTTGATACATTATGAAATTGAATTATAATTCATTTATGAAGTGTTGGAATCATCTACATAGAAAACTGACACACAATATGACCAATATGGCTCAATGTGTGTGTTTTCAGTTTAATTTGATATTTTAAACAAACAAAAGACACGTGACATGATCAAAACAAAGAAACCATATTTATAAAGTTTCGATACATTAGAGAAATGATCATTATGTCATATGTGAATTGAATGAAGTAAATTCATGTCAATCTGATGCATGGTGTGATCAGTATAATTACAAGAGTTTGTTTTTTTTAAATGACATTCTAGTTCAACACACTAATCACATACTCAAAAATGTGAAAACAAGTTCATATTTTTTTGACACTTTATAAAAAAAATCCATAAGACATTTTTGATATCTAGGAATCATCCACACCTAAATCAGATACATGGTGTTCCCGATATGACTCAAAATTTATGTTTTCAGTTTAACATTGACATTTTAGTTAAAAACAAGTTTCCCTCATTGAAAATCATAAAAAAAAGTTCTAATTGTCACAATACATTAGGATAAGGATTAAGAAGTCATTTTGGACAAGAATGAATTATTCATATATTAAACTAACACACAATGTTACTAGTAGACTCAAATTGCATATTTTTAGTTTAAATTGACATTTTATTAAAAAGACATGTGAAATATTCAAAACTATGAAAATTCAATTAGATTGTTTTGATACTTTAGAAAAGTAATCCTTATATCATTTGTGATGTTTATAAATCAGTAACATGTTAATCTGACATACTGTGTAACCGATATCACTCCAAGTGTGTGGTTTTATTTAAAATTGACATTTTGGTTCAAAACAGACATCACATACTAAAAACTGAGAAAACACATTTGGATTGTTTTGATAATTTAAGAAAAAAATATATAATTCATTTGTGATGTGTTAGAATCAACTACACTTCAATCTGATACACTGGGTGTTTGGTAGGAATAAAAGTGTATGTTTTGGGGTTAAAATTGAATCATTAGTTTAAAACACATGTCACATACAAAAAACCAATAAAACACATTATGATAGTTGTGATACTTTATGCCAATAATTCATAAGTCATTTATGAAATTTAAGAATCACATGTACCTCAATCTGATACATAGTGTATCTGGTATCACTCAATGTGTGTGTTTTTGTATTAAAAATTATGATTTAGTTAAAAAAAATGTCACATACTTAAAATCGAGGAATCATATTCATAATTATTTCATACATTAGGGCAATGATTCATAATTCATTTGTGAGACATAGGAACTAGCCACACCTCAATCTCATACCCATTGTGACAGGTATGACTCAAAATGTGTGATTTTATTTTAAACACGATATTTTAATAATGTATTGTTTCATATTTATGTTTAATTTATTTATATATAGTATTATGAAAATAATAATTAATGTTTTATGTAGGTTCACTTTTTTTCTCGAGTTAGAGTGGTTTATTCGGCCACTAGTGTCATTATTGGGCTCTTTTGAGAGGGGTTCAATGACCTGAGGCAATGAAATATATTTTTTTTTGAATTTTCTTGATAAATTATACATACGAATGTAATTATAGAAACCAAGATTTTTGAAATTTCAAAAATATAGTTTTTTTCTTATTTTTGTGATTTAAATTTAATTTCAATGAAATTTTATAGTTGTTTCTATAGTGAATTATAATTTTAGTAACACACTACAACAACATGACTATTATCAGTTCTTTTTTAGTGATGACAAGTGGGCCTTTTATCTAAAATATTTTTAGCACTTATGAAATCTATAAACATTTAAAGGATCTTACAATGTGAACATTTTTTAGAATTGATAAAATTATTTTTGTACACTGTTAAATGACAGATCTAAAGTAGTAAATAGGATTTAATTTCATTTAATTGATATATATAAATTCTATATTTATTTTTTGTTCATCCCATTAAAGTTATCACAATACCTACTTTGATTAATAGGGTTGGAGGGATCAATCTCACTAATATGTGTGTCATATTCCATCTACCTTAGCCTCTATTTATTATGTTTGCTTACAACATTATAAGGGTCTATCTCTTCAATTCTATATAGTGTCACTCGATTTTGATGCGATTGAGATGGGAGAAACCTTTTATGGATCGAGGGTTGCAGATTCACTTAGGGGATGGTGACACAATGCTCATCAGTGGCCTTTACAGGGTTTAGCAATTGTTAATGTTGGAGATTGGGATTAGTAGAGGAGCGTTGTCCTATTTAAATGGAACTATGCTAGTTTCCAATCTCTTGATGTTCTCACGATAGTGCTTCCCACAACAATATTTAGGATTTTCAAAATATGTATAAAAATAATATTCCAAAAACATATGGTAGAACGCATTTAAATCATAGATTTATTCAAATGAATATTCAAGGGACTCATGACATATTATAATAATATTAAAAAAACATGTTGAGTAGTGGACTACATGTATAGGCCCAAAGCTTGATGTAAATGGACATTACATTACTTTTGCGGAATACTTTTTACATAAAAAAAGAGACACACAAGGATCATAATAGTTTAGTGTCTTTGGAATCTCGGAACGTAATCTTTTAATCATGGTGAAAGATCTTTAACATCTCCCATAAAGATCATCCCCTTTTTTTCATACATAAAACCTTTCATTATATCCTGGGGAAAATAAAACATATAAAGGTTGAGCTCAACTACTCAATTAGGGTAGTCATGGATAAAATAAAACAAATCACATACATTTGAACTTTAAAACATGAACATAATGTTTAAACATCAAAATCTAGAGCAATGACATAAAACCTGGCAGTACATAAGGCATAGATCATAAAAAACATTAATCATGATAATATAGCATGGGAATAAAACATGTGATTGTTGAAAAACATTAATCACATGATTTGATTTCCGTAGTAGCCAAGGCATTTCTTCCAAGACCATCTTAGTGGACAATGTCCCTTACTGAACCGGGTTTACTTGTTATTCCAGCCCTGTATTACTTAACCGAATTTACTTGCCGTTATAGCCATTTTTATCTCATGATATATAAATATTTACCCAATTCATTTGAGGGAGATATAGGTCCCACCCATCTCATAATGAAATGATTCTTATGTGTGCCACAAAATCATAAATCATACATCATTGCATAACCCATGTAATAAAAATGGGATTCTGAAACATCATGCCATCATAACATAACCCATATAAGATAAAAGGACATAATAAAATTAATTCCATAATAAAACAATCAAATAAATGTAAAAATAGGGATAAAAACATAACCCTATTTTATCTTAGATTGAAAATAATTTTGATAAAACACTTGAACTCCATTCTTGAGGAAAATATCCTTTTTACATCAAAAACATTTATCCTTTCCTAACATGTCATAAAATTTTAAACTAAAATAAGTTGATTAAAAATAATCTTGAAAACTTGTAATGGAAGATTCTTGGAAATAATTTTCTAAAAATCCATTCATGCCGTAAAAGTTAAAAAACATTCTTCTCGTACTTTGGCCGGAAAAGTCAAAAAGTACCTCGTACGAAAAACGACAAAAGATTCCTTTCATATCATTTACTAAAAACTCACTGAAGGGTAAAATTGGATTTAAAAAATTGTAGGATGACAGAAATAATATTACATATTGTGAAAACATGGATGTGGATGATAAAATACACCCTAACAAATACCAAAGTATAAACAATCATAGATAAAAATGAGATTGTGAGATTTTCCCTTACCTTAGGTCCGATATGCTTCATATTTATCCGAACCTCCTGTATAATAATTTACATAATGTCATTGAATTATTAAATAATCATATTCATTGTTATTATTACATATATGGTTCACTTATGACTTTATATTACCCGTTCTTTTGTAAATCCCTTGTTAAAGCAACGTTTTGGGTAAAATCATCTTATTTATCATACGTGTTTGGACTTTTTGTTCCTGATGTTATTATTAATTATATCATGATTAAATTACTTACAGAATTTAAATCATGATTTATATATCATATATATTCATTATATATCCAGCATATACATGTATTTATAATATTACATAATATATGGATGTAAGAAATGAAATACACTGTTCATGGAGACGGTAAGCCGTATGTACGCATGAACGCTACTTTCATTTCTATTTATTATTTTAATGGAATTGGTATATTATAATTATAGTATTATATCATATATAATATCATTAAATCCATCCTTTATACATCCCACATAAGACATTAACGAATCACATCACTTTGAGGGGGCGGTAGTCTGCACTTCCTCAAATGAGATCATTGTATTTACCCACTATGGAAACCATAAAGGATTGATATAAGAGGGAAGTAAAGAAGCACAAGGAAATAAAAAACATAATATATATCATATATAAATACAGTTATATCATAATGGCCACCATGAGAGGTGGTTGGAGAAAATCGAACAATCATCGTTTCGTGAGGCGTTAGTTTTCCATCCACAGAAACATTATGTTCTTCATCATTTAGATAGAGGTGTGTGTAAGTTTAGTTCAAATAATTCTCATACCAACATCATAGTATATTTAGGATACTGTTGTTGTTACAAAATAAATGATTAAAAAGAGTTTAGGGGTTGGAGAAGTAGTATAAAAGAAAACAACTTAATAGATATTGTTACCTTTAAATTGGGTAGCTTCCTTTGGATTAAACCAAAAGGACTTCTTAGAGTGCCTTCTACCTAATGTAAGGATTAAATTGATAGTATAGGGATTTATAGAGATTAATTGGTCAGATTTTGGACGAGCCAAATGGCTTTAGTGGTGTGTGGAATTGCATAGATGTGGTCTCCTTTTATAATGTAGAGGAGGATCTCTTTAGGAAAGAGTGAAAATATTATTTTATAATATAATGATATTCAGTTTCTAATGATCCAAAAATAATTATAGTCTATGATAAGATGACTCATGGTCGAGATATAATCATCCAATTAGAATTGGACATGTTTTGGATAATATTTTAATAATTTTAATCATATTTATTTAAATAATTTATTAAAGAGGTAAATACTGCATCATTATTGTGTCATAAATAATTTAATTTATTTGATGACTAAAAATTATAAAATAAATACCAAAATGTAGGAAATATGTTTAGCTTTACAATGAATATTTTTAGTTTAAATGGTAATTTATATATCCCCTTATAAAAATTAATTACTAAAAGATTTTTGTTAATGCTAATTTTGTATTTACATTAAATAAATCAATCTAATGTGTCATTTTCTTTCATAAGTGACTCCATGGGGTCCCAAAATCTACCCAAGGATGCCCCTGGTCATCCATTACTCATCCAATAAGTTTTTTACAGGTTTTATGGTAATTTTGAATTTTTATAATATTCATTTAACATTGAATAACCATATTTACCTTTAACCGTGGTAAATAAAAGTAAAAAGTTACCATTCACCAAAAATTATTTTTATCTAATTAAACCACATTTCACTCGTTTATATTAACCATTTCCCTCAGATTTTCGAAATTCAACTCACAAAAGCGGTAAAATTAAGTTTTATGAACAAATGCAAAAGCTCCTAGGAGGTGGGTAAAAGGTTGTGAAAAGTTCAATACAATTTTTATAAATCTAAAATTATTATAAAATGAATCCAATGAATTTCATTGAACTTATATAACAATTATGTATCTATTTTTACCTAAAATAAATTTAAATCAAATAAATGATTATTTTAATAAGAAGTCGGTTTTAACCAAAAACTCAGTGTTTCCACTATTCATAAAAATTGATGTTTTTCAGAAAAATACCAAAAATTCAGCCTATGATATATTT
The DNA here is from genome assembly GCA_963277665.1 of Viscum album. Classification (NCBI taxonomy): domain Eukaryota; kingdom Viridiplantae; phylum Streptophyta; class Magnoliopsida; order Santalales; family Viscaceae; genus Viscum; species Viscum album. Next base: position 863,603,928 of record OY728134.1, on the reverse strand, counting down.
GATATTATAAATTCAAAAATGATGTCTATTATTCCAAATTCAAAAAATATAAGTGGAATTAATTAATTTTAAAATTAATTCCTGTTATCAATACAAATAGCATGTTTTTATGAAATAATAACTATCAAAAGATTGATATTTGTTTATGTCCAATTTCAAAGTGAAATTAATTCCAATGAACATCATTGGATTAAATGGTAAAAATATATTCTAATTATAATTTAAAACCAATTAAAAATCTAATCTAATCATATAAATTATTGTGATGAAAAAATTTGTTTTTAATTAAAATATAGCGTGTTTTTACTATTCATGAAAATATGAAAGTTATCAGAATAATATGAAAAATTTATCCAAAATAAATTTTTATATCCTGATTCCAAAGAAGAATTTTCTTTTTTCAAATTCAACTTATATAAATATCAAAAACAATATTTAATGTGGGTGCTCCATCAAAAGGTGACAAAACTACATTTTTTTGGAAAAATACTTATTTTACTCGAAAAATTGATTTTATTCTCATAACATGTTCTAGAAAATGTGTAAGATGAATAATAATGTTATAAAATTCAAAATGTAGTTAATACTACTCATAAAATCCAGTTTAAAATAATATTATAACCATATATCATTGTTTAGTGAAACCTGATTTTGCGTACAACACACGCTATCGAGGAAGGTCGTGATTGCATTTAATGCAAGCCATGTCAGGGTTGCGTGTTGTGAAAGATTCTTTCATTATTTTGTATAACATAATCCAACCATATTTCATTTATACATTGAGTATATATATATATATATATACACTCAATGATTCATAGAATAACTACTATCAACATTGTGTGTAACATGATCCTAGAATAGTTTTGCGTATACTGCAAGCTAATATGGTGTTGCGTATAGTGCAAGGTAATCTTGGTGTAGCGTACAACACAAGACATCAATGAAATTTAAAGAATATGTTTTATAAAATCTCGGGGTGTTACATTCTACCCCCATTAAAATGAGTTTCGCCCTCGAAATTCGTTGAGGATATAAATCATTTACTACTTGAAAGATTCTTTCATAGAAACCCACATCGTAAAAAGGAATGCTAAAAATTAATTTTAAAAACGAACATTAGAAGAAAAAAGGATACCGAAAGTAACCCATCACTTGGGTTCCCACAGAGGAGAACATAGTTGAAAATATGGATAAGGAAGAAAAATCTAATCATCGTGTTCTGATGGAGAGTGGTAGAGAACATGGCTATGAAAAAGCCAACAATCACAAAGCCATAGATTTGTGATGATCTAAGGTACCATCTAATTCATCAGATATAAGAACACTAGGAAACTATTTTTGGTTTTCAAGATCATTTCCCTAAAGTTGAATAATTTTAATTAGAAAAAAATAATTACTTTATTTCGGTACAATCTCACAGTTGTTTGTGCCTTAAACAATTTCCACTTCATCTCTTAAAGAAATGAAGTTGAATTTGTCTTCTGTGAAGTGTTAGCAGATCATGTGATAGAAAGATAGGTCATTACATCTGTCTTACACAAAAGGTTAGCAATATATATATATATATAAGTCCATTTATGGTGAGATTAATCATATATGGTTCCCAAAATGTACTTATACTTCATCTATCATACCGCATAATATAATAAAACTACTTTCTACTAACTAAGGACCTCTTGTAGGCTAGTGGTAGGCGATAAAGGCCTGTCTCACTTTGGTTGTGGTTTCGATTCCCGTATCCTTTTCCAACACAACGGGTTGTCGCTCGTCCTACGTGTTGTCCTTTTTCTATAACTATACTATTATAACATTACAGAAATAATTTCGAAAAAAGTTCTAGCCTTAAACAATACTATCTGATGTATGATATAACCCTTTCAAATCTTTATACATATCCAAAATACATATGTCCAATCTCATAGTATAAAGAAAATGATTACTTGAAAGGTCACATAATAAGGACGTGAATACCATCATTTATACCCTATATATGATAAGATATATCTTGTTGGTCAAATTCCATACATGTGAATACATTAATAATATATTCTTTTGAAACATGAATTACCATAGAACCATAGTGAAAAAATGAGTGTTGTCAAGAGTTATATCTTTCCACATACCAAAATACCAAAATTTCTATATACTCAAACTATGATATCACTTTGTCCTAATATCAGTCACAAGCTCATGAATACTATCAGACAATTTATTTTCTCCTTATCCATTCATTATGTGCTTATCATATACTTTCCAAAATATTTGAACCAATTTTCATGGTTACCGGTACCATAAAATTATTGAAAACCACAATAGACCAATACACAGATATTCCAAAATTCCACAACACCATAAATTAGATTACATGATACTATTTTGAAATCCCATTACATAAACACTTAATCATTACACATCATCATTTTCATACTCAACATCACAAATAGTGATCGCATGAGACTTCCCTTTATCCTTTTCCTTAAGAGGTTGCTGACGTTGATCATCAATAACCAGTGGATTAGGGCATTTATTAGCATAATGTCCCATTTCATTGCACTTGAAGCATTGAAATGCTGTTGGAGAGATCTCTGTAGTCTTTTCTCTATTCACATCCTTATCAATATTTTTACCATTACTTCGACAATCAACTGCTCGATGACCTTCTTTTCCACACTTAAAACATTTTCTAGTTCCTTTAAGACAATATCCACCATGATTCTTTCCAAACTTTGATCATAAAGATACATTCATCTTCGTTTCACCATTGTTATGGGATTTCTCTTTGAACTCCATCTTTCATTTCTTGTCAAAACCATTAGATGGATATGTAACACCAACATACATTTCTACCTTGATAGCACAATGCACAATTTCATCATAGCTACTGAAGTCTCTTATAGCTAATGCCATTCAAAGACTTGGTTTTAAGCCACTGAAGAATCTATCAACTTTACTTTCAGGTTGGATGATAAAGCCAGTTGCATACCTTTAAAGCCTTGTAAAATTCTCTTCGTATATACTAACAAATTCATCAATCTTTTTCTTATGCTCAAGGAACTCCTTTTACATCTTTGATCGAAGAATATGAGGGAAGTACTTACTGAAAAACAAGTTCTTGAACTCATCCCATTAAATGGATTCTTTTTCAACTTGGGGCCTTGTATTCTCAATTATAGTCCACTATTGATCTGCTTCGCCTTCTAATTAGTAAATAGCCAGAATGACTTTTTCATGTTCCAAACAGCGAAGTATGGAAAATATCTTTTCAATGGTAGTGATCCATTGCTCAGCAACAAGTGGATTAGAAGACCCACTAAATGAAGGGGGACGTTGCCTCATGAAGGACTCAATAAAATATTGTTCCCTTCTATACTCATTTGGAAGTCCAGAATGATTCATTGCATGAGTAACTATAGAAATAAGCTTTTTCACTCCATCTCTCATAACATTGGTTTGTTCAGAAAGACAATCATTACATTGTCCATTACATTGATCAACATGATTCATTCGGGTTCCAGCCATCGTCTAAAACCCAAAAAGAATAGTGTGAGAGTCCAAAATCATGATAGGTAAAAAAAATTATAAAGGGGGAGTAACTTCAATATCTAACATCTTAGGTTTAATTATATGATTGTTACAGTAATTCTAGGACTATAACCAAAACTTATACTTAACCTTAAGAAAATTCCAAGACATACCTTAGAAATATCTCTAGGGATCTCACTAATGTTTTTGAATCCTAGTTTCCAATGGTTAACTGAACCTTTTCATTGGATACCAACTGTAGAGGCCCGAAGCTTGATGTACATGGACATTACATTACTTTTGCGGAATACTTAATACATAACAAAAAAGACACACAAGGATAGTAATAGTTTAGTGTCTTTGGAAACTCGGAACGTAATCTTCTAATCATGGTGAAAGATCTTCAACATCTCCCATAAAGATCTTCCCCTTTTTTTTCTTACCTAAAACCATTCTTTATATCATGGGGAAAAGAAAAAATATAAAGGGTGATCCCAAATGCCCAGTAAGGGTAGGAATGGATAAAATAAAACAAATCATATATATTTGAACATAAAATCATGAACATAATGTTTAAACATCAAAATCTTGAGAAATGACATAAAACATGGCAGTACATAAGGCGTAGATCATAAAAAAAATTAATCATGATAAAATAGAATGGGAATAAAACATGTGATTGTGGAAAAACATTAAACACATGATATGATTTCCATAGTAGCCAAGGCATTGCTGCCAAGACCAACATAGTGGACAAAGTCCCTTACTAAACTGAGTTTACTTGTCCTTCCAGCCCTGTATTACTAAACCATATTTACTTTCCATTCCATCCATGTCTATCTCATGAGATAAAAATCTTTACCCAATGCATTGGAGGGAGATATAGGTCCCACCCATCTCATAATTAAACCATTCTTATGTGTGCTACAAAATCATAAAACATACATCATAGCATAACCCATGTAAAAAATAGGATTCTTAAACATCATGCCATCGTAACATAACCCATATAAGATACAAGAACATCCTAAAATAAATTCCATCATAAAATAATCAAATCAATGTAAAAATAGGGATAGAAATAGAACCCTATTATATCTTAGATGGAAAATAAGTTTGATAAAACACTTGAACTCCATTCTTGAGGAAAATATCATTTCTACTTCAAATATATTTTTCCTTTCTTAACATGTCATACAATTTTAAACTAAAATAAGTAGATTAAAAATAAATTGGAAAAATTTTAAAGGATTATTCTTGAAAATAATGTTCAAAAAATCCATTCATGCCATATTAGTTAAAAAAACATTCTTCTCATACTTTCGTCAGAAAAGTCAAAAAGTACCTCATACAAAAAAGGACAAAAGATTCCTTTCATATCTTTTACTAAAAACTCACCGAAGGGTAAAATTGAATTTAAAAAATTTCATGTAGATAGAAATAATATTACATATTGTGGAAACATAGATGTGGATTATAAAATACACCCCAGTAAATACCAAAGTATAAACAATCTCGGATAAAAATGAGATTGTGAGATTTTCCCATACCTTAGGTCCAATATGCTTCGTAAGTATCCAAAACTATTGTATAATGATTTTAATAATGTAATTGACTTATTATAGAATCAAATGTTTTATTATTCTATCATATATGATTCACTTATGACTTTATATTACCCGTTCTTTTGTAAATCCCATGTTAAAGCAACGTTATGGGTAAAATCATCTTATTTATCATACGTGTTTGGACTTGATGTTCTTGATGTTATTATTACTTATATCATGATTTACTTACTTAAAGAATGTAAATCAGGATTTATATATCATATATATGCATTATATTTCTAGAATATACATGTATTTATAATAGTACATAACATATGGAGGTAAGAAATGAAATGCACCATTCATGGAGACGGTAAGCCGTACGTACGCATAAACGCTACATTAATTTCTTTTTATTATTTTAATGGAATAGTTATATTATAATTCCAGTATAATATCATTTATAATATCATTAACTCCATCCTTTATACATCCCACATAATGCATTAACGAATCACATCACTTTGAGGGGGCGGTAGTCCGCACTTCCTCGAATGAGATCATCGTATTTACCCACTATGTAAACCATAAAGACTTGATATAATTGAGAAGTAAATAAGAATACAAAAATCATAAACATAATATATATCATATATAAATAATTTTCCATTATAATGGCCACCACGGGAGGCGGTAGGAGAAAATCGAACAATCCTCATTTTGTGAGGCGTTCGTTCGCTATCCACGAAAACATTATGTTCTTCATCCATTAGATGGTGGTGTGTATAAGTTTAGTTTGAATCCTTCTCATAAAAAAATTATAGTATATTTAGTATACTGGTTTTGTTACAAAATAAACGATTAAAAAGAGTTTAGTGGTTGGATAAGTAGAATAAAAGAAAACAACTTAAGAGAAACAGTTACCTTTAATTTGGGTAACTTCCTTTGGATTGAACCAAAAGGACTTCTCGGAGTGCCTTATGCCTAATGTAATGATTCAAGGGAAAGTATAGGAATATATAGAGATTAATTGGACAGAGTTTGGACTATCCAAATGGCCTGAGAGGTGTGTGTAATTGCATAGAGGTGGTCTCCTTTTATAATGGAAAGGATGGACTCTTTAGGCAAGAGTGAAAATATTATTTTATAATATAATTATATTAGGTTTTCAATGGTCCCAAAATCATTATAGTGTAACATAAGATTACTTATGGTCGATATATAATCATCCAATCAGAATTGGACAAGTTTTGGATAATATTTTAATCATTATAATCTTATTTATTTAAATCATTTATTAATGAGTTAAATACTGCATCATTATTGTGTCATAAATAATTTAGCTTATTTGATGTAAAAAAATTAATAAAAAAATACCAAAATGTAGGAAATATTTTAATCTTTACAATGAATATTTATAGTCGAAATTATATTTTATATAACACTATATAAAAATTAATTACTAAAAGATTTTTGTTAATGGAAATTTTGTCTTTACATTAAATTAATTAATCTAATGTGTCATTGTCTTTAATAAGTGGCTCCATGGGGTCCCAAAATCAACCCACGTATTCCCATGGTTAGTCATTACTCATCCCATAAGGTTTGGACATGTGTTAAGGTAATTTTGTGTTATTATAATATTCTTTTAACCTTGAAATACCCTATTTACCTTTAACCCTGGTAAATAGAAGTAAAAAGTTTCCATTCACCAAAAATTATTTTCATCTAATTTAACCACATTTTACTCTTTGATATTAACAGTGTCTCTTTGATTTTCGAAATTTATCTCACAAAAGTGGTAAAATTATATTTTATGAACAATTGGAAAAGCTCCTAGGAGGTGGGTAAAAGGTGGTGAAAAATTTCAATACAATTTTTATAAATCTAAAATTATTATAAAATGACTCCAATGAATTCAATTGAAATTATATAAGTATTATGTATATTTTTTGACCTAAAATAAATTTAAATAAAATAAATGATTATTTAAATAAAAAGTCGATTTTAACAAAAAACTCAGTGTTTTCACTATTCATAAAAAATTGAAGTTTTTCAGAAAAATACCAAAAATTCAGCCTAAGCTATATATGATATACCGAATTCAAAAATGATGCATATTTTTCCAAATTCAAAACATAGAAGTGGAATTAATTAATTGTAAAATTAATTCTCGTTATCAAAATAAATAGCGTGTTTTTAGGAAACAATAACTATCAAAGGATTGTTACTTGTTTATGTCCAATTTCAAAGTGAAATTAATTCCAATAACCAAAATTGGATTAAATGATAATATATATTCAAATTACTCTTTAAAAACAATTAAAAATATAATTTAACCATATAAATTATTGCGATGAAAAAATTTGTTTTTAATTAAAATATAGCGGGTTTTTACTATTCATTAAAATATGAAAGTTATCAGAATAATATGAAAATTTTATCCAAAGTAAATATTTATATTTTGATTCCAAAGAGGAATTTTATTTTTCCAAATTGAACTTATAGACATGTCAAAAACAATATTTAAAGTGGGTGCGACATCAAAAGGCGGCAAAACTACATTTTTTGAAAAATACTTATTTTACTAAAAAAAATTATTTTGTTCTCAGACCATGTTCTAGAAAATGTGTAAGATGAATAATAATGATATAAAATTCAAAATGTAGTTAATACTATTCATAAAGGCTAGTTCAAAATTATATTATAACCATATATCGGTGTTTAGTGAAACCTGATATTGCCTACAACACATGCTATCGAGGAAGGTCACGATTGCGTGTAATGTAATCCATGTCATGGTTGTGTGTAGTGCAAGACTCTTTCGTTGTTTCATATAACAGAATCCAAACATATTTCATTTATACATTGAATATATATATGTATATATACACTCAATGTTTCGTAGAATAACTACTGTCAAAATTGTGTGTAACATGATCCAAGAATAGTATTACGTATACTGCAAGCTAATACGGTGTTGTGTATAGCACAAGGTAATAATGGTGTATCGTATAACACAAGACATCGATGAAATTAAAAGAATATTTTTCATAAAATATCGGGGTGTTACACTATATGAACCAACGAATTAAGTTACCATGGAATGTATTTAATTTTTTCTAGATTATTTTCCTTTATTTTGTAAACTAAAATATAAATCAGTACAAAAATGAAAAATAAATCTCTAACATACAAACAAGTACAAAATCATACATTTGAAAATATTACAACAATATGAACGAAATATGATGTTAATATATTACATAATATTTTCATAAAATAAAACAAAATAAGACATTGGCAGTGGTGCTTGAAGGTCTTGGGGTTGAGAGTGTAAATTTTTGTTGTATTTGTTCTCTCTCATAAACTGATTTAATTAATTTTAATTAAAATATGAATGACTAAATTAATACTATTAGTTTATAGAATTTGAAACATGAATATTCAAATAACACTATTTTTTAGTATATTTTTTATCCATTTAATTTTGAATGTTTTAAGCATTTCCATTCATTTTTATGTAGTTAATGTCAGCCCATTAGAATAAGATAATTAGTTATGATTTTCTTTATTTATTTAAAATTTTCAGGTTTAAGTAAAAAAATAACACTATTCTAAACATTCCCTGACCCAATTTTATATTAGAAACATTACATCAAATTTATTACTTTTTTGGTTTTAGGTTAAATTTTTAAGTGAATTAATAATTCCATGTGTTGTGACTTATCATCGCGATGCATTCTCATGTCAACGACATTATCCTCTTCAATTAAATGTATTAATTTATTAAATATATTTATTAAACATCAGTAATTATTTCATCTGATATTTATATAACAACTATTTTCTTGTAAATATATTATATATTTTAAAGGTGGCTTATTGCAACTTATGTTTCACCTGCATACGCAACCACCCCACCTTAGTGAATGTTAACCTCCTTCTAATTTCTGGATTCCCTCTAAAGTGTTTCCAATTCCCACCATGCATTATTAGGATTTATCCCATCTTCTCCATCCCCTTCCCAAATTCCATCCCTGATACCCTTCTCCTTGGTATAGGGTTCCCATATCCCTCCCCTATCCACTCTCCCTGCCCCATCTCTGAAACCCCTACTATTTCCACTACTCTCCCAGAATCCCCTCCCCCACTCCCCTTCTCGATTCACCCATCCATCCTGCACCACTCTCACTAGATATTCTAGGACCACTCATAGCTTCAGTTTTCAAATCCCATCTCATCCTCCACTACCTCAAGCTCCTCCATATCCACTGACCCCCCTTTTAACTTCTCCTCCTCTGCCTCCTCCATGATTCCGACAAATACACCACGTTGGATTATTCTATGAAAAATAATCTCTTTTATTTGTTTAACTATATCAGAAAAGAGTTTTCATTTAATCTCTAAGGTTATATCATATTATTTAATGTCTCCCTCCTACCCAACCTTCCACAATCTCATTTTATGTAAAAAATGGCTAATATGAATCTTCTCCTATAGTGATTTTGATTCATTGGTTCTAGATCCATGCATGTATTTCATTTTTATAAAATTTTTAGGATCTTAATAGGGTTTTTATTATGCATTTCATGCATTTTAAATGAATTAAGATGATAGCCTTAAGTTCTTTCCCTAGTTTTTAAGATCAATTTTGTTGGTTGCAACAACTGTTTTTGAAGCTAATTATTGGGAATCTTTACAGAAAATTTATGTTCAAATAAAGGGTTTTCATTTTTAAAAATTTTTAGCTATGATTCCCATGAAAATTGTTAGTGATATGCAAATATCGATTAAAGATGACGAAACTGCATTGAGCAAGAAAACTCATCACACTGTATAATCAGTGTAAGTGTGCCAATGGAAAGAACAAGATACATATAATCAATATATAACTAGAAAGGTGTCTCAATTTAGTCTCACTTATGTAAAAGTAATGCTATTGTTTTATTTTCCCATCTTCTCCTATGTGGATCCCTTTGATTTTTTGGAGTTGGGTTTGCATCGAAAAATATGTATTTTTATATTATGATATCTGTTCAAATGAAATAGGAACATGGAAATTATGATGGGACTATCACTATTTCTTATGTATGATCCTTTAATCTAATAGAAATAATATTATATTGAGATTTTTATGGTTGAAACCATTCTTATCTTTGTTCTTGGTTTTATGTGTAAATGCATACAAGATATTCTTATTCATGTGTTCTCAGATGTTTACATACTCATATTTTTTCTTTTTGTGGTAACTGATGTGTGGACTCTCTGGAATTTATTATATGGGTTCACATCGAAGAAATAGTTTCTTCATGGGAAAGTGTAAGTTTAGTTGAAGTTGGTACATGTAAATCCTTTACTATATTTACACAATGTCAATTTATACATCCACATGCAATTATCATATTAACTATACTCTAATTTTTATCATCCTCTATTAGAGAAGAAGATAATTAATGATGAATGTGCATGGGATTATGGAATCAATGTCTTAAATTTACAAGCATAGAGGAGGATAAACATAAGAGACACATATAATTTATGGCTCAAGGAGGTTCGATCATGTTGTTTTTTTACCAAATAATTCTTCTTCATGATTTGATTCATAGTTAAGGAATCATAAATTTTATATTGTTTATATCTCAAAGGGATAATGATACCTCGATAATCATGTGATTCTTGAGTTTTACTTGATAGTACATGAATTTTACTTCAATGGGTAGGTATGATTTTTTTGGTTATTTTTTCTTGTGCATAAATGTTGAATTCCTATTGTTTTTTTAGTAGGCAAGGTTTCCATTAGCATCTTAAATAATAAATGATTGAATTTACATTGCCCTTTTGTTATTTTATGGTGGATTAAATTTAACTAGCTGAACATGTGTCGTATTACCTTATTTTCCTGTTTTAAATAATTTTTATGAAATTGAATATATTTGTAAATTTTGAACTATAAATGTTTTTTTCTTTAATAATTTTTGAGATCTGTTAGGCATTCATTCATTATTATTGTCAAATTTCCCATTTCTTTTAAATGTCCTTGGGCCATCATCTTATTCATTTAGTTGGTCATGGATTTGATTTATAGTTAATGACTTAGAAATTTTACATTTTTTACAATTAAAATTGTTAATAATAGAGTGATAGTTGTATGATTTTTGAGTTTGACATAATAATATTTGAATTATACATCAATGGGAAGGTATGAGTTGTTTTGGTTGTTTCTGAATGTGCATAAATGTTCAATTTCTAATTTAAATTTTTAGTGTTCATGGATGCCTTTTGTATTTTCAAAATTTATTGCTTGCATTTACTTATGTTTTTTGTTGTTTTATGTTTTCATAAATAAAAAATACTGAACTTGTTTGGTAAAACCATTTTTTAAATATTTTATGTATTTAAATGAAATTTAATATCTTTGAATATTTCTAACCATCACAATTTTTCTTTAATAAATTTTTATTTATAAAATGTGTACATTCAATATTGATGTCTATTTTCCCACATTTTTTAAATTTTATTTTTCAAATGTCTTATTTTATCAGTGGATCTCGAGTGCAAGAAATGATTGGAAAAAGGTAAATGATTTTTTTTTGGTTTTATATTGAAATTAATTTCAAAAACCTATTACTTGTAACATCATTCATTTACTAAGAGGTTCACCAATCTATTAAAAAATTGATATGTAAATAAAAAATATATTATAATAAATAATAATAAAATAATAAATATTTTATAATTATTCTTTTAAGATCCACACTAAATAAAAAATATCATAATAACACAAGAAATATTATTTCCCATTCAAATTTCATGGTCATAATGAATTTGAATGATTTTTTGAACATCAAACAAGAACATTCATTGAATATTGAAAACATGATATTTTTATGTTGGATACTTTGTATATATATCAAATGATCTATGACATTTCAATATATATTTATTTATTTTATTTTAGATGTTTTTATCTAATTATTTTATATAAATCCCAATCTACTTGACTCCTTAGATGTCCTAGATGAAGACATAAATATGTTCTCGGATACGAAAAAACTAAAGAAAAAAGTGGCCGATGTTGCATTCAGGATTATTTAGAGCTCATTAAGGATAACACTCTATTTGAACTGATTGCTATGTGATATTAAATTTATATGAATATTAGGAGTTTAAAAAATGATTTATACGTTTTGTATTTTTTTTGTGGTTTGCAGCTTTCCTTTCCCCAATTCATTAATGCTCTATCTTGATGTGGTTTTGAAGTTTTAGGCAGACTCCAAATATAAAAGAAAAAAGTTGTTCAATGGAATCCTGATTCAGGTTTAACTTCAATTTTTCAATTTTAATATTTGGATAAATATTTTTTTATTTTTTGGATACATTGAAAATATCTCTTCAGATTAAATTTGAAGATTGTATTCAAATTTACTTACTGATGTGATTTTCTTATAAATTTGATAAAGTTTGATATGTTTGAGAAGTTGTAACTGAAGTATCCTGAAAATTATGTTCTGAAACTATGTGCTCAGTCTACATTGATCTTTATGGGACCATGAATTATCTATTAATTGATTATTTAACTGTTTTTATTATGTCAAACTGTGCCATTTCAACATGTTTTCTCAAAATATTTCAATAAGATCATTGAAATTTTTTAAATATTATCTTATTTTTAATGGTTTATGTTCATATTTATAATTTTTTTGGGGCATGAGGGTGAAGTAATTAAGGAAAATAAAGAATGAGAACAATAGTATGGAGATTATCAAATTTAATATGACAATTAAGATCATAGTGAGGGTGATTATTTCAATCAGGTTTACACTAAATATTAATCGAGCTTTCTCCAAGACTTGGTATTGGGATAAACCATTGATTTGGTTTATGATTTTTTTGATGTAGAATATTTATTTCGATGAAGATGAAAATCATTATAATGTTAAGGAGAATGACAGAATAAAAATAATGCAAACTATTTCTATTATAGTCTTTATAAATGAATTTCAATAAAAACTCTTCATTAGATCTTGCTGATCATTTGTGGTTACATATGAGTTATTCTATAATTTTTCCCACCCACCTCAGTTATTTTCATTGGATGATGCTGATCATCAACTATTCTGTAATGGTGGTTTCTTTTCTCTATTTATAAACACATTGAATGCTTTCCATTGATTAGGTGTGAGTTTTTATCTTTGAAGTTTACTTCATCATAATAGACCATGTTTTTGGTTTTTTGTTGTCTTTTCAATTAAAAATGTCTTTTCATTTATTTATCAATAGTTGAAATGTTAAATTTTTATTGAATTAATGAATTTATTATTTATAGATATCCGAAAATGTATTCTATTTCAGTTTGTTATGTTGATAAACAAAACATATATTCTGTTTTGATTTATTTGTTTGAAAATGAAAATCTGTTTTAATTTTTGATTACTAGATAATTTTTTTTGTCAATGAAGTTGTTTGCATTATTTTTTCTTGATTTTCTAATAAATATTTTATTTTAATTTTTTATTATTTGTTAATATGATATATTTTTTGTTATGGAATTTTTTACATTTGTGTTACTTTGATTTTTTATTTTTTATAATAGATTTATATTTTTATCTATGAGAGTTTATATTTTTTGATTCGGGGTTTTAAACAATAAATATTATTTTTGTCATTAATTATATATACTAATGTTGGTTTCATCTTCAAACCATGTCATTAATATATCCCTCCACATAATCCCTCCCTCATATATGTTTTTCCCTCCCTCCATTTCATCCCACATTGAGGATATTTATAAACTGCAATAAGGGTTCCAGACATTTTTCATACCTTCCTCAGCCTACGCGAGCTCTGCCTCTGCCTTTTCAGCCTTAGTCACCCCTCTTATGCTCCGAATACATCTACTACAATGTAGTTCCAAGGTTTATTATTAACTATTCCTCTCCACACTTCTTACATTTCCCAAATAACACCTATGTCGTCCTTTAGATTTCGATCCTCTACGACTTCAATTCCTCCTAGTGATTCCTCGCATCTTGTCCTACGGTTCCCATATAAAAACAACAGCGTTATGCTCCACCTAACTCTTTAGAATGAATCCTTCCTCCATTTGAAAACAACCACAATCCATCATATCATACCCCATACAGCTTTCAATTTCTGACTTCTCTTCCTATGGTACCCACTGAATTTTTTCTATGGTATCCTCCATACCCTACAACCCAACCATGAATTTCTTCACACTCAACCTACTACAACATCTGTAGTAGCCATATCATTCTACTAAAGACTTTTTTTGACATTATACTCACCCTACAACTAATCCTGGATTCTCCTCAGCTTCTTCAGCACACCCACTATCCATAAACATATTATACTTATATTCTTTTGATGAAATTGTGACGGGTCGTTCTGCAAAAAGTAATTTATTCTTATATACTTTTCTATACATATAATTTTATTACTTTTTTATATATATCCCCAATATTTTTTATCTACCTCCATAAATTTTTTCTTATATTCAACATCATGTGTATTTTGAAGTTGTTATTTATGGTTTATGTCACATAGGTGAACTGTCTGATGCTTTTATTATTTTTAAAGAAAGGAAAAGTTATGGAATACACCCACAATGTTTATAGATAAATCATTTTGATTGAAGGGATTTCCCAAACTGGGGATTAGGAGAATGGTTTGTGCTTAATGGAAGATAATAGTTTGGAGTAGTGGGTGAATTTATTTTGATGTGTCTTCTAGAAAATTCGATCTTTTCTTTGATTTGTAAATTGTTTGTACGTTGAATGATCATTATAATAGTGGCCAACGTGATTACATGTCTTCTATAATTTAGGTTCATTTTTTAATATATCTAGTTTTTTGATGCAATGGTATCAAAAATTCAAGGTAATTCTCTTGATAACTTTTTCTACTAATTCATATTTAATTTTTTCCATGTATACTACTTACTCAAGTGCATGACATGAAATCCTTATTTTTATAAAGAGGTGTGACATCAACCATGAGTATATATTGCGGCTAATGGATTTCATTTATTTTCAATGTTATGGATAAATCCTACGAATAGGATTTATTAGAAACCATTCATCATTTTTTTCGTTGCCCGGTCTTATTACTTTTAGAAGGATATGGATGATCATATTTTCAAGCATTCTTTTTGTTTTTGAATCCAATTTAGAATGACTTGTGAGAAAGTATTGAATAATCTATTAAATCTTCTATGAACATCATCTATTTTCATCAAACATTGTATGATGACTTTTTTCTATTTATAATGTAAATTTCTACATGATATTGTCCATTATTTAGGTTTTCAGAATCTGTTAATTAGTTTTGTCTTTGATTTCAAATATGTTAATTGATTATGTTCTTTGAATTGGAATATATCAAATGGTGATATGTGATTCTCAATTTTCTATATCCTTATATTTGTTATTTATATTTTTTCTTCCATGAAGGTTGAGAGAGTTACACAAATTTCATGCTTTACGGTCAGGGAACCTGGACTAAATGGAACAACCGACTCTTGAGTTACATATAATTAGTATGGTTTACCCCTCCATTTATTTTAGAGTAATATCACTCTACAATATTAAGAATTAATTCAATAGGAACAATGGAAATAATATTGATCAACCATTACTATATCTCCAAATAAATTTGTGGTATTACTAGATTTTTATATAGTGATTCTCAAGAAGTAGATAACATAGATAATTGAGGGTCATGATATTTTAGGCTCGATCATTTCCACCGGAAGTATCTTGATATGTGTCTTAACAATAGATTGAGTTATGTGATTTAGAATAAGGTTAACACTTTTGCATCTACCAATCCATTTCTATTTCCTTCATTTTAATTTTATATTGTGTTGTTAATATATGAATTTTTTATTCGATTTTTGTTCTGAATCATAAGTCAATATATTATGTAAGAACACCCAAATAATAACACCATCATTCTACTATCACCATTTTTGCCTCATAGTATAGGTATACTATAAACATTAATAAACTAAAAATTTATAATGTTTTATATACATTATAA
Organism: Viscum album; assembly: GCA_963277665.1. Taxonomy (NCBI): domain Eukaryota; kingdom Viridiplantae; phylum Streptophyta; class Magnoliopsida; order Santalales; family Viscaceae; genus Viscum; species Viscum album. The sequence continues at coordinate 863,587,795 of OY728134.1, read as the reverse complement.
ATTAGTTATGTATATTAAATTTTTAATTAAAGAAGTATTATTTTTAAATTTCATGTGTTTATTTGTTTCCATTATTTTACATTTTTTATTTTATAACATATAATTGATTGTATTTGTAAATATTTTTTTATCATTAGTGAACACCTCATAATCGTTATGTTTGAGATTATCTATTACTATAATCATGATTTAAATGAATCTTTTATTTAGACATGATTAATGTTATTTCTGGAGGTTGTTCTAATCCATGAAATACTTCTGAATATAATATAGATATCATTTTCTAAATGACATTATTCCATTGTAATTCCTCCAAAAACAAATAGTTTTAATTGTTTTTTTTGTGGGGATACTGGATGTTATGATATTTAAAGAGTCATATTTCTTCCTAGGTTGGAGTTTCTACTTTTTACTTAAGATCAGTTTCCATGCATCTTTCTCAATATGCTGAAACTAGAAGTTCATACCAAAATTCAAAGGCATTGCTACATTTTTCTGACAACCATTAGTTTCTCAAATTCCCCAAAAGTTCAAAGATGTTTACTAGAGTTCTAAAAATAGGTCATGTTGTCCAAATCTTTGATCACTCCAATATAGAACATGGGTAATAGCAATCCATGATGTAAAAATTTTATCTCACACCTAGAGATTACCAATGAAGATCCAAAGAATACAGTTGTAACATAGTCCATGGTAATAAAGTCACTAGAGAAAGTTTCATTATATATTCATCCATACGTTTGTAGGAATTTAATCTCTAAATGTCTTCTATGGTATGAACTTATAGTTTTTCATTTATTTTCCTCCTCTCATATTTATTTATATTCACGTTTTCTATAATGAAAAAAACTCTGTAATCAATAATATGAGTATAAAGTTGTTTTTGTAAAATTATGTGAGACTTCTCAGATACATACGAAACTTTTTTAAATTTACTAAAATATTTTGTATTTAGCATTGAATCATAAGGCAATACATCCCCTCTCGTATTCAAGTGAATTTTATCTTTGGTAAAATCAATGGACGGGAATTTATAGTTTCTACTATTGGTTAGTGCAGCTAATGGTTGGTTCATATGTCGTCATGTTGGTGTGTAACCCACAAGAAAGGTGTGTCATTCGTTTGAGGTAATGAGAATATGTGTGTACTTCACTGTGACGATGATGGAATGATATAGCTATGGAATATAGGGTTGTGAATTGGTGAAAATAAATATGTAAACAATTATACTTTGTTTCTGCATTTATTTATTAGTTTCATCCACTAGTACTAAATATTATTTATGATTCATGATTTTGAAAACATGATTATCTACTCTGTTTGTGATGTGGATGAGGATTTTGATTTGATCAGTGTATGTTTTTTAGATCATTAGAACATGTATTTTATTTTAGCAGTGGATCGTAATAAATCAGTAGTGGATCATTTTGTATAACATCAGTTGATATCACCATGAAAATGCATGGGTGAGTGCAAAGTTCATTAAAATTAGGAATTGTTACATTATTCATAATTAAATAAATTTTACATATTAAATAAAATATAATTAAATAATATATTCACTTTTTTTAATTTTATAATTAATTATATTTATATATTTTAATTTTAATTTAGTAAAAAATTATTTAACTACGATTTCTCTAAATTTTATTAATAATTGTTTTTTTCCATATCATCACAAATTAAATAAAATTTATATTTTTATTGAATCACATTTAATAATATATATGATAAAACTAAAAAATTTTAACCCACGATATTTTTTTTATTTTTTATTAGATGAAATATTAAATTTAATTTTCTTAATTTTTCCACTAGTATTATGAATATTAGAAAATTATTATTTTGAAATATCATCTCTTCAATTAAAAAATTATAATTCTTGAATTATTTAATTAAATTATTAATTGATAATTGTTAATTAATATTTTGAATCTAGTAAATTGAAAATTTTACCAACTGTCAAATTTATATTTATTAGATTCATGTTGACATAATTTAATATGTAAATTGTGTGATTTAAACTAATAAGAACATTTTTAATCTACAGTTATACCATTATAGTTTTTTGATTTTCATTTTAATATTCATGATTTAAATGGTGGCATCAATAAAATTTGGAAAGAGGGAGTTCTTATTCATCCTAGATATACAAACATTGACTATGTAAATTCATATAGATGAACTGCCTTCAGTTAATAAAGAGACACACATATATGATATTACTTTTTATGAACATTGGAAAAAAACCATCTTAGTAAAATGTTTAGAAAAACTAAATTATTCACTAGCAAGAATGGTTCAATCGAGAAGCATAATAATATTCATGACTAACTAAAATCTAAAGATTGTCAGTTCATCCTTTTGGATAAATAATTAGCAAGCATGTTAATCATTAAATTCTCATCAATGGGACTCACTACCATGAAAGGTTTGTGTGAGCACATCATTTAGGTGAGATATATTATTTCTCAAATTATTAATTTTTAGATTGATATATCTAATCCATTTATAGTAATTTATTTTCTCAAAACACTTCTAGGTCAATATGTTCCATAAAAATATCTATTCGAGAACAATAATATAAATAGTCAATTAATGAATTAATGACCATGTCTGTTCCAGAGGAAGAAATACTTATAGTAAAAATGAAAGAAACTAATATGATGATAATGCACTATAAATAAAAGGATCATAAATTTTAATTGATTAGGAATGGGGATGAAATTGGTTCCCTGTCCTGAATTTTGGAAGGAATTCATTTGTTTCTTCCGTAAAGGAAAATCACTTATATAGAAAAGTTTTCAAAAATCCAAGAAATGGCCTTGAAAGAATTTTTTTTCAATATTTCTTGGTTTTTATTAATCAAATATTCTTTATACAATTTATAATAATAGGATCATTGATTCTGGTTCTTGAGTGCATTTTGTGAATAGCCTATAGGGTATAAAAAACATAAGGAAACCAATGGGAAGAGGTCATGACATCTATCCAGGAAAAAAGATGCACTCTCATGAGGAAACCATTGGGACATGCATTCCAGTGATAAGCATTGAGGTCACTTTATTTTTGAAAATTACATTCTATATTCCTTGTTTCTATTGAAACAAAATTTTAGTTATGAAACTTTTATCATTGGGTTTTACATTCAGTGTTTTTGTAAAATTAATTTTTCCTTGAGATATAGAAATGAAATATATGTATATTATGATTAACAGACCAAGATTTCACTCAATGGTTACCCTTGATGGATGGTTTCATGGCCTCAGGCACCCCTCCCCATATGCCAAAGGATACTAAATAATAGAAAGGGCCTAGGGTGTTTCTATGGGGAAATAATACCCTCATTTTTTAGTGAAGCACATAAGATAAAATATAATAAAATGGATATAAAACAATAAAGGAAGTATAATAATTAATAATAAAAACTGGTAGTATAAGAAAAGTAAAAACATCCATCAATAAATATCAACTCAAAAGATAAACAATATCATATACAAAGGAAGATGATGTAATGTCATGTCTCTACAAAATAGGCAAATAACTCTACATGCCAGAAAATAGACAGCATAGTACATGCTATACAAAAAGGAAAAAATAACAAAAAATTTCCAAGAATCCTAAGCACTTGTACAATCATCTACTACTGAGATCTATTCTAACCATGAATTCAAGACTAGGTGTCCAATGTTGGATTCTTACCCATATCAACACTTGCATACAAATAATCTTACTAGGTACCATTGGTGATCTAGATAGGTTGTGAGATAAATCGTTGTAGGCCACCTCCAATGACATCTATACAAATTCACTCAGTGAATGTAAACAGACCATTGTGTAGGTATATATTTAAAAACATAAAGTAATACGAATATAATAACTGATAACTACTTCATCCTCATATGGTAATGTATCCGAACATGTAACCATTTAATTGATTAATTCAAGTTCAGTTTATATAGATAAGTCACGGGAGAATGTAAACAACACTATAATATGTCATGGTAATAATAAAATAGGATCCATTGTGCAATGAAGCCATCCATTCCCTTAGTTGTCAGCAAACTCAGAGTAATAACTCATGTTGTCTATCTATAAGGAACCTGAGTGTAATAAAAGGTTCTCACGGAATACATTAAACTATAAAAGAATTTAACCAAGTCTAAGGATCTCATCCATGGTAATCATGGGATAAGCATGATGGGGCCTTATCAGGTGAATCCATGGTGCCATGTGTCTGAAGACATAAATACGGATCCAAGGAGTGTATCTGAGACATCATAATATATTTAGGGATGGTGAAGGGATCCTATGAAGTCATTTTAGGAATCCTCTAATAGACAAGGACCATGTGACAAGGTGGTTGTCTCCCTTGTCATCTTAATCCTTAAATTAGAATGATGTCCACTAAGTGCTCATGCAATTCCCACTAGAATTCAAGGATGGATCTTGTCTGATCACTCATATATATGTAAAATGATCCTTATGCAATAGGAACATTATAATTATTCTATTTATATTATATGTAACTATATGTCATGTAATAACCATTTTTTTAATAATTCAATCTGTTCATTCAATTACCATTCATTAATGTGAAAAGGTAAATCCAATACATTCATCAACTTTGCACTATAATTTTAGTTTCATGCATTTACATTTTATAGTCATGAAAAATTGGGCGATAGAAAAACCACCAATTTACATTCAGTTACATTTATCTAGGCCAAGGGATACATAAAAATATACTTTTCATTAAACAATTTAAGATTCATTTATTATGTTAAAACACTTACCTTAAAAGTGTAGTGATAACTGTATACGATTTACACATGCTAGTAATTATCAATTAATAATTTGTTTTAATTAAAAACAACTTACCATTATCAAGGCCAAGGAAAACACATGCACACTATCTCTCAAATCATTATAACAATGGTCATAATGGAATAACAAGGAAAACATCCTTCTTAAGGGGGATGGGGTTGAGGTAACAACCTCCAATGGAATGATGTTCATATACCAAGATGCATAATGAATACGAGAAAAATAATTATAACAAAGGAATATAAAATTTAAGGGCAAGACCAGGTGACACTATCACACGTACTACAATGAATGTTTTTTAATGATGTGATTTGTTGGGAAAAGACATTTACTACATAACATTGGTCAATAGTACTCAACTCATCCAGTATCAAGCCTTAGTTTAGCCTGGATTGGAAGAAAACTGATGAACGGATCAATTCTTTGGGAATAGGGTATAAGAGCCTGCGTCAAAATATTGTCTTCAAGGGGATGAAAAATGATGAATTGAGCCTAATTAATAAAGAGATAACCTTGAGAATCCAATGTGATGAAAAATTATAGAATTGAAGTTCGAACAATTAATCACGATCAAAACCTATGAAGAGGGGCTTGTTAGCTCAAAATAGATGAGAATTAAGGAATATTTCTTCTAGAATGATAAAAACAAGAGGAAAGTCCAGTTAATTATATTTTATGGTCATTTAGTTATTTTACCCAAAAACCACATGGTCACATAGTTTGGATTCATTTTTTCCCTAACCAAGTTCCCACCATGTTCCCGGATCTTCCTTACCAGGTACCAAACATGGTTTGGTCACAGGATTTAAAAACCCTTATGCCAACAATATTATATGTCTCTACTAAACATTATAGACAACCCACATGGTCATACATCCATGGGATCAAGGTTAGGGAATACCATATGCTCTATTTTTTCCAATGAAATTCCCTTCATGATTATAAGAAACCATATAGTATGGGATACATGGTTTCTACTAAAAGTGCGGCC